>CM057449.1:511092500-512420000 GCA_016271365.2 Neoceratodus forsteri | reverse complement strand
AGCGAGGTGTGGCATCCAGCGCCTCAACCCTCAGCACCACCGGGCCAGCTTAAAAGAGCAATCTTTTGTGAGAGAAAGAGAGAGAGAGATTGACATTTAGAATGCGAGAAACTCTCAGATGAAGGACTTTGTTTTCGTTGCTTGTACTGCCTTTGTAAAAAGCTATCCCGAACAATTTTTTTTTCATTTTACTGTTATTGATAATAATAAAATGCTATTTATGAATTTTGTAACTGCTTCTGGTTTTCCTGTGCTTCCTGACCTGCACCTTGTCAACAGGGGAACACAGACAACTCTCTTTGCACAAAATAAGTTTGTGTTGCTTTGTGACTGTGTTGAGTGATTCATTATGTGTTGGATCATTCTGTTATAATTACTAGCTCTCAAGCCAGATAGACTTTTTGCTAGCCTGAAAAACTATAGTTCACCCCATAAGTTTTGTTTCTGCTTTTTAGGGTTAGTCCAGAAGTGTTTTGCCGCTGCTCCAGTGCAGTGCATTTGGGTACCAGGACCTATGTTGGAAAATGAGTGTATTAACTCATTATTCATGCTACTGCTGACGGTCACACTTTATAACAAAACTATTAGTTAAGCTGTGAACAGTGCATGAACATTTCAAGAGCAAGTGGTGACCATCTCCAGAATGCGAAATGCTAATCTGTCTGTAATCGTTGAAGTTGTGGAGAGTTCGTGTTACTTCTCTGTCTGTTCCCTGGAGTGATAAAAGCTCTGTGTGTCTCCTCTCTCTTATCTGATCCTGTTAACATATGAAGTATAAAAAATGCTGTGGTTGTCTAGTGTCCCTCGCCCCCACGTGATCTCTGTAGGCATTTTAATAAATATGTTACGTTATCTATGGCAATCTAGTGGACCTCTCTTTTTCACCCGAGCTCCATAGGCATTGTAATTAATATTTTATTCTTGGTAGTCTAGTGGACCACCCTTCTGGTTCAGAATGCCCCCTCCTTGGCTGGAATGCCCAGGACTAAGACTCATCACCAAGGGCACTGGAAAATTGCACCTGCAGTTTTGCCACAGTATCCGAAGTTTTCACCATTCTCTGCAGAAAATTTGCGATTTTTTTTTTTGCAGTTTACTGAATTTTGGACTGAAATTGTATACAAATATTTAAATTCTCAAGGAAAGATACTCAGACATGCTAACAAGTTTTTAAGCAGTCTTGGATTTGGCCAAAGCAGTACAGTGTGAAGTGAGGAGGGGTCTAAAGTGACTCTGCTTTCATCTGATTTACTTCCCTGGTTTGGTTTCAGAATCCTCTGCACATGCATGTGTACACTTAAGGACTTAACATTTGTGCCAAAGTAGACTTTTGCAAAAGTTTTTGCTGCCAGAGAGACTGAAGCAGTATGTGTGAGAAAAGGTGCAAATGGCCCCGTTCAGATGCTTGTTTTTGATTGGTAGGGAAGGGTTTCCTTCTATACATACAGTACTTTCATTCTGAATAGACTTTGATGCAAATGTCTGAAGAGTTTGTATGGCCCTAATGATTATAAACTTGAATGTGCTTCTGATGGAGTTATTGACAGTGATCCCTGTAAGCATTAATTAACGACAAAGGAAGGTTCTACTAAGGAATTAATGTCTAGTTGGGGCACGAGGCCACCACCAACCGGGCATTAATTCCCTAGTAGAGCCCTCCTTTGTCGTGGATTAATGCACTTGTAACATGGCAAGCGTGGGCTAACATTGTGAAAAACATGTAGAGACACATCTAGTTTATGGCAATATATATTATGCAAATAACGAAGACCTGTCCAGTTTCAATGTAACCATATTTATTAATATGGTGGTGTTTATTGTTATAAAAAATTAACAGATGCTTGATTGAAAGGTAAGTCAGCGATTGTTGCAGTAGGATTATTTTAAGAGGCAAAACAGATGTGGAATATATTCTTAATCTGCTTGAGAAAACTTGATGTGCACTGTTTCTCATGAATTGTGGGATGCCACAACAACTAATTTGCATAACCATCACTGATTGTATTTCTTCGTTGTCAAGGGTGATTTCCTCTGTTTTGTTTTGTGATGTGCACGTTTCATTATTGCTGGGAGAGTGATTTAACTGCTGCAGTATTTCTGTATCTTTGTGTCTGGGGACAACATCGTGTTCAGCCGATACTGCTGCTATGTCGCAATTTCACAAGTAAGGATACTGATTCTGTGTTGTGTTTTCTGTGGGCTGGATAGTACGGTATTGCCGGTAGGGAACTTAACTTTGGCAGTCTGGTTTTGATGCTGACTGCTATCTGAAACGGATAGTATGGATGACCACTTCTTCCGGTATGTGGAAAATGATGCCCAATATACGTGGAGTGAACCAGAGTTTCACGGGGTGGGTGGGGATGAACATTTGTCCATTTACATAGTGTCCGATAGCGATTTAGATGTGATTTTCTTGGGTACTGCAGGAGCAGTCATTATTGGCTTTCTGTGTTGCCTGAGGGCAATTTAAATGTGGTTCTTGTCGGTACTGCACTAGCGGGCATTAGTAGGGGATTAATCCCCGCTAGTTTTGTGTCACATGGTGGGTTTTGACGAATGGTTCTCTTGTATTTTAAGCTTCATTTATTGCCATATTGCAATATTTGATTATCTGCTACACCTACATGCTCACATACAAAATCTGCAGAAAAACTAACATTTCTGTAAACATGCTGATAAAACTGGTGAAGTATATTTAAAGTTACCTTCAAATCGACAAAAATCATTGCAACCGAGTAAAGCAAAAGTGCCATGTAATGCAAACTATTGTATGATGTAGTGAAGCTATTGCAATGATTTAATACTTTTATCATGTAGTTTTAAAAGTTTTATATGTATGCTAAGCACAGCAGTTATTTTGACAAAATAAACAGTTTGCCTTTTCCTAGAACTTGATTAGGCACCCCATTTATCTGCTTATTTTTCTTGCACTAAAGTGAATAGTTGTTAAACAGGCTTCATTATAAAATAGCAGGACAAAATCTAGAAGTGTAATTGGCTGAGAGATGTCACTTGACTGTGCATTAAAATCTGTATGAATGCATGATCAGGTGTTGAATATCATTTTCCTCCGCCCAAAAAACTACTTAGTCATTTTGTAAGTATAGTAAGCCCCTCTGGGGTGTGCATCATAGGATTTTAATGCACTTCCTTTGAGCCTAAGGACACTCTGTCTTTGACCCTTGGGAGTGCATTAAAATCCTGTAATGAATATCCTGTCATAGTGTATTACTTACTTATTTTACACCTAGAAAATGGCAAAATCTAATCTAGTAGGGAGCTTTATTTAGACATTGTGCTCTACATTTGTGACCGGAATGTTATCTAAGCCTGTGCACACAGCTAGTGTTATATTGTAGGTGAGATAGCTCTGAGATACAGTATGTGAATGTGATTTCAGTACCTGAATGTAGTTGTGAGAATTGGGGAATCTCCATCTTGGCGTCCTCTCCCAATAGTTCGCGCATGCGCAGTAGAGCCGAAGGCATCCCACTGCATACTAACTAAGCCCCTTTGTTACCTGTTTCCATATTAGGCCTCCCTGGATCCCCCCCCCCTCCCTCGCAGTACTTTTCACCAGCTGCCTGCAGCAGCACAACGCGGGCACTGGAGAGCAGAAGAGGTAATCTACTGTCCTCCACCCGCCTTACACTGTTTGTTAGGCGTGTCAGCCCATCGACGCTTTGGGTCGACTGCCCCAGCCACCCTCCCAAGCTCGACCCTTAATGTAAGCACCTCCCTGGTCACATGATTTCCTGTTAGTCCAGTTACAAGGTCCCAAGTTTCCCATTTGCAGGTTATATTATCTAGCCACTAGAGGGCTTCAGTCCTCCAGGTGTCCTGTTCTACTAGATCTCCCATCCACTCTATTCCCACTGCCTCTCTTGTCCACCTCTCCACTCCACTACCCCTTTGCTCTCTTTCACCTTCTACCTCCACCCACACATTCACTTTTTTTTCAGCTCTCCCCCCTCTAACCAGACCTACTACCCCTGTAGTGTCATTCCCCTAGCTACCTCTAGGAGTTGCTGCTGTTCACCTATTTTTAACCTCTTCTGCCCACTGCAGGATAGCCCTTTACTCCTAGCTGTAGGGCTTCACTAGGGTCCCACATCTGTGTCCCCCTCTGGGATTCAAACCCTGTACCCTCAGCACCACAGTCCAGGACCTTACCAGTAAGCCACGCTGACTGCCATAATTGTGACTGTCATTATGCCCCCCTTATTCTTACACGAAGCACCCGCCTCGCTAGTGCTCCCCTTTGGTCTCCCCCTTGCTTGATGTTCTAGGCTTCTCCTGATTGCAATATTCCTGCTTCTAGGTCCCACAAGTCCACCACTTGAGGACCCCTCCCATGCTCACCCCACTTCCCTCACAAAATCTTTGATGCCGCCAACTCTTCCAAGGCTGGCTACGTACTCCCCACCCCCTCCTGTACATATCCCCATGGTCTCTTATCTACATCTACCACCATGCCGGGTCATACTCCTATCCTATCCCATCCCTCACTCATTACCCTGGCCATTCCTTGCTCTACCTATACGAAAACTAAGCGACAGCACCTCAAACACTCAGGCAGCGATCCTTTGCCCTGCTCAAAGTCGTTGCCTTTCTCCTTCTTATCTCCGGGAATGTCCATCCTAACCCAGGCCCCGCCTCTCCCAGCCCTAGCTTCTCACAACATGGGCTTAGAATAGTAGCAATGAATAACTGCAGCCTCCCCAAGAAAACCGCTGGCCTCCACTGCTGGCTACTGCAACATCAACCAGACGTTCTGGCCCTTACAGAAACCTGGCTCTCCCAAAAAATACCCGACTCGACAGTCACTTTTCCAGGCTTCACCCTCCACCGAACTGATAGAGTAGGTAAGCACGGAGGCGGCTGTGCGGTGTACATTCGTGACTCCATCATTTGTCAATGCGCTTCCTATACCCTGACTTGACCACAATGCCCAAGCTCTATCCCTAAAACTCACCCCAGACTCCTCCAGGGCCCCTCTGACTTTGACAGTGGCATATGTCGCCCTGAGAAACCAAGCTCAGGCAATTCAGTCTATTACTAACTTCATCGCCAGCTTCCCACCCAATACTGAGCACACTATTGTAGGTGATTTCAATGTGAACTGGCTTGGTGGTACAACCTCGCCTATCAAAGACACTTTCACTGCTCTTGACCTTACCCAGCTGGTCAGCCAATCCACAAGGGTGAACTCCATTAATGGCTCTAGCACCCTGCTTGACCTCCTACTTAAAAATCGTCCCAACAAAATCTCTATAATCTTTTGGTCCTCCCTGACTCACTAAGTGATCATCACTCCCCCATTATATTGTCATGGTCATGCTTTTCAGCAGAAACCCAAACTGCACAAAATATCCCAGCGCTGCCTCAGACCTGGTGGCCTCGCTAAACTTAGGAATTACCTAATCAGCTGGGACTGGTCCCCGATCTCTCCGGCACGAACCATAGATGAAGCCCTTTACTACTTTACCCGTTCTTTTAATAAAGCTTGTGATATCTACGCCCCTTTCTCTAATGTACGGACCAAGAAGTGCAGTGCTGCCTGGGTCTCTGCTGAACTGCTCCATCAACTCAAGTGCAGAGACGATCTCTGGAGGAAAGCAGTTTACTCCGGTTCACAAGCTGATAGGCAGGCCTATAAGGCAGCCCGCAACAAATGCACCTGGGTTATAAAACAGGCAAAATCTGAATACTACAAACAACCCTAGCTTCCTCCTGGGGGAACTCATAGCTGTTTTGGGACATCAAGGAACTGACCGGCAAAACCCGGCCCCCTTCCCCGTCCCTGCTTACCTTAAACAATGTCCCTACCACCGACCCGCAGCCCATAGCTGACTGCCTTAATACATCCTTCTCCTGACCTCAGTGCAGTGCTCCTCCAACTTTTAGAGTCCTATTCCAGCACCAGCCTCTAACACAGTACCCCCCTCCACGTCAAAGTAGTGACCATGAATGAGGCAAGGCCACTTCTCAGCAATGCCCGCAGGGCTCTTGCTACTGTAAGGACTCTTTTGATATGAGGGTTCTTGGGCTAGTACTTCATTTTGTCCTCTCCCCATGAACTGACCTTCTAAACTGCTCCCTGTGGTTGGGGCAGTTCCCCTCAGCATGGAAAACAGCAACCATCACCTCCATACTAAAGAGTGGTGACAATACTCTCCCCAATAATTATCGGCCCATCTCCATCCCCCCCCCCCACAAAGCCCTTGAAAAGATTATAGCCACCCAACTTACTGATCATCTTCTCACCTACACTGTACTATGCAGGGAACAGCATGGCTTCAGGACATGTCACAGCACCACTACGGCCCTGACTGAGTTCTCCAATTATATCCATTCTGCCCTGGATAAGAAATACCTTGTGGGAGCAATCTTCATCGACCTGTCAAAGACCTTTGACACTGTGTCCCACCCTCTACTCATACGCACGCTTCAACACCTTGGCCTATCCAGTGGACCGCTTGCCTGGTTGACTGGCTACCTTATAGCCCAGTCACAATGCGTCAAAATACACACCACCTAGTCCTCCACCTTGCCAGTCCACTCTGGGGTACCTCAGGGCTCAATTCTTGGCCCATTGTTGTTCAGCATCTACCTGAACGCCCAGCCCAAGTCTTGCACCGGTAATCTGCAGATGATGTATGCAGATGACTCGGTTCTCTTTGCCTCACACCAAGATCCGTGTTCACTTAAACCGTCCCTCCAGTATGCGTATAACCAAATTGAGAACTGGTTCACAGACCAAAGACTCATAGTTAATGTGAAAAAAACCAAAGCCATGCTCTTTTCCCACCATCAGAATAAGGTTAAAAATATACAACTGTCTATCCTCTCCCACTCTCTCCTTCCCCTAGAGCAGGTACACACATACAGATGCCTAGGCGTAACTTGTGACTCCCACCTCTCCTTCCACTCACACGTGAACAACCTGTCATCAGCCATCAATGCCCGCATGGGGCTTCTGTACAGGCACAAAACCTGCTTACCCCCTGAAGCCCTTAACCTGGCTGTCACCACATCAGTCCTCTCTCTTGTGGACTACGGGGTAACCATCTACTCAGCCGCCGATCATACGGCGCTGAACAAAGTCCATCTGGCCATAAATAAAGCGTGTAGACTCCTGTCTGGGGCAGATAAGCGTACCCACAGGTGCACCCTGTACTCCCTTACAAACCTCCTAGACCTGGATGAGAGAATAAGTTACGAAACCTGTCTCCTTACAAAGAAAATTCACGTGGGGCTCGCTCCACTGGGGGTATCTGCTGCACTCCAGTGTTCCCACACCACAGTAAATACTTGCTCCATCAGCAAACAGGTATGGTCGATCCCTAGGGTCAGGACCTCACTAACTCAAAGGTCCTCTCCTTCAGAGCACCAATTTGGTACAATGAACTCCCCTGTGATATATCCTCTATCTGCAACCTAGGTCCTTTCAAAGTAGCACTCAAAGAATATATGCTCGCCTCTCGACTATGCAAACGTACCCTCTGATTAGGCTCTACCTTACGGCTACCTCACGGTCAGTCCTCCGGACAACGCCTTTGTTGGGCTGCTTGCATTCATTTGTTGACTGCACTAGTCTTCCACTTCACTGTAGTGCAGTCAGATCTAGCTAGTGCCTCAACATATAATATTAACAGATTGATAGCTGATAATGACAACTACCGAACTCTGCCTTACTGTTCAAACTGCTGCTTTGAAACTTGGCTATATGTAACCACAATCATGTACATCTGCTGTAACCTTAATTTCATATGTGTAACCTTATTGTAATTCCTTTTGCTGTTACTATGTATTCTGTAAATTCTGTCGTCTTGTTCTCTGATGCAGAGCCTTTGTAAACGAGTCCAAGACTCAAAGGTTATAATCCTAAAGCTTGTTAAATAAATAAATAAAATATGTTGCTTGAGGATTTATTCAGTATTGACTGACCGTGAATTATTAAATAAGATATGGTTAGCACTGCATGAGGTAGATGTCTTCAGATTTTGGAAGATATGCCACATAATGATTCGTTTGCAATGCATTTCAAAAACACACACCTTAATACTGAAAGCATGTTCAAATGGCATTATATTTACCTAACAGTTTATGCGATTTAAATTGGTGATCATGCAAAAGTATACCCAGAGCTTGAAATAATGGCTTCAATGGTACATGTGGGTGGAGTACACATATACAGAGTTCTCCACATCCTGGAGGGGTCCACGGTTTCTGCTTTCCCCCATCCCCCCCAGTCCTACCACTCCTTTTCCTAGTCCCCCCTTTTACCCCTGGCACTTTATGAATTTACACCTAAAAAAAAAATGCACTGACCTTTCCCTAATCTTCTGTACTCTGTTTATATCAGATTGTTCCCTTACTTCTTCTTGTTCTTATCAATTTTAGATTCACACCTGTGCTACTCCCCGTCCCCCCACTTACTCTATATTGCCATCCATTAATTTGCCTGTTTTATTTACCATATGTAAGTGTTGCCTCTTATACCTAGAATGTGTAATTAATTGCCTGCAGCTTTTCTCACAGTATGTAATCTGTAGTCTCCTGTACCTTGAATGTAACTGTTTATCCACTACGTACCCATCCACCCCAGGTTGCACCGGGAGACGAGCAACTTGTTGTTCAGTGTGCTTTCCTAGTGAAACATTTCAGTAAATAAACTAACATTTCTGGAGCAAATGGTACATTTCCACATAGAAAATAGTGGGGGAAGGGAGAAATTGTTTAACCAGGAGAAGCACACTAAGCCATAGCTTGTTTGCAGGTGCAGCCTGGGAGCACAAGGAAGTTAAGTAACTTGCTCAGGATCACACAGTATGCAAGTGGGAGCTGTGGGATTCAAACCCAGGTCTTCAGGTTTGCAGCTCAGAGCCTTAAACTACTGCACTATACTGCCTCCTAGAAAATAATAGAATATATAAGAAAATAATGACAAAAACAGTAGATCGGTCCAGGGACACAATTTAAGCCTTCCCTTCACTGTCTAACTCAGATGAACGTATCCATCACACTGCAGCTCAGACAGAGTCAGACTCCCCACAAGGACATAACTTTTCCTAATGTATGGGATTGTACTTGGATAGTGTAGTCAGGAATTACTATTTTTTTATTTATCAACACACAGGCAGTTCACACAATTTCCCCACAGGGACTTCCCTAAAGGGCAATAAAGGACTTGGTTTTTATCCTAATACTACAGGCCAGTTTTTGTATGTGGCAGGAATTTATTTTTTTATCCACCAGTCACTGCAGCTCAGAAAGAGAGAGATCGGATCACTCCCCACAGGGACCTTCTCCACAAACCAGTGATGTGTATGCAGGAATTATTTTTTAGCCACTGCACACTGCTGCGCAGAGATAAGACTCCACCAGGACCTTCCCTTACTGTTGACCACGCCCCTATGTGCTCTCAATGTGCTCTCTGACTGTAGTTAATTAGTTAACTTTCCCCCCACCACAGGGTCTGAGAAAATTCCCTAAGTTTCTGAAAGTCTAGAATAATTTCAAATAGGACACGGCCAGCTCTGGATGACAGGGCCTGGTTCTGCTAACAGCAACTATTCTCAGCACAAGACAGAAGCCACCCTCCCCACATGCTCCTTGACAGTGACAGTGCCTCTGAATCACTCTAAGGGACTGCTGCTGTACACCCCTCACCCCCTCCCCCCTCTTCCCCCCTCTCCACGCTAGGAGGGGTCTATGCCTCCCTGGCCTCAGCCCTGCCTCCTTGAGCACTTTTACTAGAGGCCCCCCTCCTCCCCTACCAGAATCCTGTCCTTACTGCCCCTCTGCCCAACCTAACCTAACCTCTAGTGCCTCTGCACCTTACCTGCACTTGTAATCAACTAAAGTTGATGTCCATATGCTGTATAGTGTTTTAAATGACCAAGAAACTTTGTAACCTTTTCCTGATTGTTGTGCTGTTCAGTATCTCGAATGTCCTAAAACTCTGTAACCTTCTTGATTGAATGTCTATACTCTGTTCACATGATATGGAACCTTTGTAAAAGAGGCCTTGCCTCAAATGTTGTTTTCTGAATACCAAATAAATAAAATAAATAAAGTCTGTTGTTTTGGTCTGTGTTCAGCAGGCTTGACTGAACTCAAGCTGTCTGAAAGGATCCCAGTTTTTTTTCCCACGGGAGTTGGTTCTGTTTTCCGGCAAAAAGCTTGCATGTACAGGACTACACTTAAGCTCACTGCTGTTCGCTTGTCCCCTGACCCCAAGAATACTTGTCACACCCATCCCACTTAAAGAGCCCCTGACACCATTATAAAAACTTAGAAAAAATGTGAGAGTTAGACAGTTCAGTTTGTATTTCATGTATTTTCTATAACTATTTACATTTTTTCTTTATTACCAAGGACAGCTGAACGAAAGAGGCTTACTGTTTCTTAGACTTTATCTGCTCTT
This sequence comes from Neoceratodus forsteri, assembly GCA_016271365.2. Lineage (NCBI taxonomy): Eukaryota > Metazoa > Chordata > Ceratodontiformes > Ceratodontidae > Neoceratodus > Neoceratodus forsteri. Next base: position 512,409,565 of record CM057449.1, on the reverse strand, counting down.
TCCACTATCCTACATATGACATCATAATCCAGGTTGCACCTGGAAACAAGCTTCTGGTCATGGTGCTTTTCCTGGTTACCAACTTTCAAACAAATAAATTAATAAAATAAAGAATCCCCTGTTTATGGCATCATAATTATCCCCACAGCAACAGATTGTGATGTCATAAACAGAACTGTGATGTCATATGTAGGCAAATGGCCAGAACAGATAGGGTAGTGATCCTGTTTACATGCAGATGTCCTCAGTGATAAAGAAGAATGAGAAATACAGAAATAACAATAACATATAAGCTCACTTGTGCTAAACATTACATTTTCTCAAAGCTGTGACAATGGTGTCAGGGGCTCTTTAAAGCTAAAGAATGTTTTCACAGTGGCACAGGAACTTGTCTGACCACACCCCAGCCACTCTGTTTTCTTTCACTGCTCCCCAAACTATTTGTCCCCTTACCTCCCTCCTCCCCTTATTGTGTGTGTGTGGGGTGGGGTGGGAGGAGTGGTTTTCTGGACAATGCAGATGTTGACTGCACTCTCTACTTTTTAAGCGTTTTTTCACTGCTCCTCGTTTGTCCCCGACACAAAGACAGTTTAGTTTATCTGACCAGCATAGAGCTCCTTCCTCTATTGCTGCTAACTCATAATAGTCCAAACACGCAGTCAGCACAGTATGGAGAGGTTCTGATCAGCCAATCAGTGCAGCAGTTATGGTCACAAGGCTCCCGATATGTCCAGGACCCCACAGCAGTCTAAGGAGTGCCTGATTAGAGTCAGCCCCAAGACCTATTGACATCCCATGCAGCGTGCTGAGAAAGAGGATGGCAGCGTGCTCTCTCTCCACACCCCTGTTCAGATACCGGAGACTGCCAGAGACAGACGCCGCAGCTGTGGAGTGAGGAGTCACACTCACGCACTCCACCACCAATTGGGAAACGGTAGATCTTCGAGCATATCTCTTGCAGCAGATAATACACTTGGGTTATAGCCAGAGGGCACTCTTCTGCACGGCAGGCTTTCCCAGCAGTCTTTACCTTGGGGCCGTTCACAGAGTGACCGCATCACTGTGTGACTATATGAGTAGGTGGCCCCAGGCATCCTCAGTTCATTTTTTAGCCGTCTTCTGCCCGCACAGTAGCAGTTTCTTCCCAGTGCATGCAGTTCTTCATCGACAAGACTTTGACCTAGGAACAGTGTTTTCTCACTGTTCCCATCTTAATCAACGATTATATCTCCGAATTGTAGCGCTCAAAAACCACAGCAAAATGACAATTCAGTACAACCAGTTGTTGTCTTTTATTATACCAAATGTGAGAACCCCTAGCGCCTCGGCTGAGTGCCTTCAAGGGGGTATAATATCACAACAAAGTCTTAAGTGTCTTTAAATTAAAGACGCAAGACTTTGTTGTGATATGCTCACCCTTCACTTTCGGCCTGAGGTACATTTCTCATTAATATAATAAAGACAACTTCATTATGTGTTGTTGTTTTTTACTGTGGTTTCGGCGGCTATTAGTGGAGTTTTGAAGACATTCCTTAGTAGTGAACTCCTGTCAAGCATGAGCGCAGGTATTTTGCCTTTGGAACTGTGTTAATCAACGATTATCCTTCATCAATGAAATCTACCTACTTGTCATTGACGATGTTTGTGACTAGCAACTATTTTTTCCTTCCAGCAAAACTTTGAGCAATACTCCTTGTCTTTTCTCAGGGTTTCTCTCGTCGATGGCCACTGTTACCAGTGCACACCATTGACGGGGCACCATACTCATCATCTAGATGTGGAGCTATACTCCTCATCTTCCTCAAAGTTGCTCTTGTCGATGGCCACTGTTTTCCATTGTCTGCCGTCGATGGGGCACCGTTACAGCAGCTAGATGTGGAGCAATACTCCTCATCTTCCTCGTGGTTGCTGTCGACAGCCACTGCACACTGTTGACGGGGCACCATACCATCATCTGGATGTGGAGCAATATTCATCTTCCTCATGGTTGCTCTCATAGATGGCCACTGTTACCAGTGCACATTGTCGATGGGGCACCTTACCATTTTGATGTGGAGCAATACTCCTCATCTTCCTTAAGGTTGCTCTCATCGACGGCCACTTTTCTAGTATCCACGGTCAACAGGACACCATTACATCAGCCTGATGTGGAGCGATACTGCTTATCTTACTCAAGCTTGCTTTCATCAGCAGCCACTGTTACCAGTGCACACCGTTGACAGGGCACTGTAACATCATCTTCATGAAGAGCAATACTCCTCATCTTCTTGGTTACTCTCATCGACGACCACTGTTCCCAGTGCATGCCATCAATGATGCACCATAAAATACCTTCCTCATCGACGACACTTACACTATTGTCGACGTTGTTTGCACTCATTGACACCACTATTTCCAGTACACCGTCGATAGTGCACCATACCGTCAGCAAGCTGTGGAGCAATACTCCTTATCCTTCCCAGACTTACTCTTGTCGATGACTACTGTTACCAGTGCTCACCATTGACAATGCCCCTCAAGCTGACTTCATCGTCGATGGTGTCGTTGTCAACGTCGCCACTGCTTGCAATAACTCTCATTTACAATTTAACAGGACAGGGCGTCATACTCCTTGTCCTCTGGATTGCACTCGTCAATGGCCACTACCACCAGTGTACACCGTCGATATCGCTCCATAAGATGCCTTCATCATTTCGGCATCGCCGGGCCATGGAGTACTACTCCTCGCCCTCCCAGGTGTCACTCTTGCCAGTGCCCCTTTTAGCAGTTGTCTCAGCTGATTAAGAAAAGGGGATTTAGAGGTGCGCACAGAAGAAGCTCAGTGGTGCTGTATAGGGACTGCCAGCCTCAGTTGAAATGTTCCAAAGCAAAAGCACTCGTGAAGAAAGCACAGTTCAAAAAGTAAAGCAAAGCAGTGCAAATTTATTGTGGCAAGTAATGCCTTTGATCCAAACGCCCTTCATCCCCAACACTTCAGCGACACACAGGGCCTTTCTCAGGGGCAGGTTTATACACCCCAGACTCTAGACCTCTGCGTATGCAGAGACTTGCATCATCTTTGATTCCTATGATTTCTTATAAGACAGGCAACCCCTGTCACCACATCATCCTCTGTACACGTGGCTACTGTCACTCAGACAGTTCTTTTTACAGGTCATGATAAATACTCAGACCTCCATTCCCAGGGAATCTTTCTAGCGGTCACGCTCACCTACTTCCTCTCTGACACGTTTCCATTCGGATCGGGACTGTCCTATTAATATGTCTCCTTATATTAGGGAGGTAGATTCTTCTTCTGGAGGATAACTCTGAAGAAGAGTTAGGAGAATATTCTCCTTACGATGCCGGTCCTCGGCCTCTTCCTTTACTTTATTACTAAGATGCTGCTCACCAATGCAGTCACATCTGCCTGGAACCACCCTTCAAAGGTCAAGCCATACCAAGACAGGCAGATCGCCTATATCAAGCTCCGGTGGACCATCCCTACTTTGCAAACACTCTGGATGCAGGTTCTGTGGCTGTTTCTGCTGCTCATGATCCCACTAACAAGCCTAAACATATGAGCTCCTTACCAACTAACCTAGCCTCCCACCATCTGGCTTACCTTGCCGAACACTGTATACCACGCAAGACCGATGAGTCTTCGGATTCTCAAATTATAAGGGACATATGGTGACATACCAACGTACACTCTGGCCTTTAGCCACAACTCTTTTCAATGGACTCCCTTCTTTCCCGTGACCTGAGACCATTGTTTGCTACTGTGGCCTCTGTTTTTTTATTTTTTTTGTTTTATCTCATGGCACCCCCTCAGATCAGGGTATGATGCTGAGGATACTTCACCTCTGATCTCGACCACAGATATTACTATCAGAAAACATGCGTGGTGCCACTGGCCTGGTAGTGCTGAGGGTTGAGACGCTGGATGCCACACCTCATGCCATGCCGGCGACCCATGTTCCGGGATGGGCACTGCCCACTGGGGGTCGGTATGGGAGGAGAGGGATCGAGTGTCCAGAGGACTGCTCTCCTTCTCCGGCGAAGGGGGTTCTCCAGTGCCAGTGCTGATTGCCTCCTGGCAGAGGCTGGGGAACAAGGCATTGCGTTGCAGTAGGACAGAGTTGGGGACAGATGCTTTCATGTTAGCGTCATTGTACGTCCCTCAGCTCCTCGGAGGAAATCCAGTAAAAATGCCGGCCCACGTGTATGAGCCGGCTCCGTGCCTGACCCTCCAACCCGACAGGTCTGCTTCGACGGCTCCACTGGGGCTTCCTGGGTGAGAATTCGGTCAGCGGAGCCTGACAAGCCTGTTCGCGGGGCTAGGGGTGCCCGGCGTCAAAAATAGAATGATGAAAAAAAAAAAAAACGTGCGTGGCTCAGACTCTCTGGTTTTACCTCAGCTATGCAACATAAAATTATCACTGCGCCTTTTAATGGCTCAGACTTTGTGATCCTGCCACCCAGACGATTCTGGAAACCCTCCGGACATCTCGTTGATGACTTAGAACAGTGCTCAACTGGTATCACTCTGCTTAACTATCAACTCGATACTGCTGCCACTTCTGTCATTCTAACCCAAGGAATCCACTAATAGTATTACTTCTTGCAGTGCTCCTTTAAGCCAGCACTGCCGTAGAGCCAAATGGAATGCTATGCTAATGATGGAATCTTTACCTTGTGCATCTAATTCAAAAACTGCCCAGTGTAACTGCTTACATTCTAACCTCAGATTTCTTCTCTCCACTGCAAAGTTTAGACGCCTTGGAGATCCCCTCTCTATCAAAAGCGATTCCTGAAGTGTATTGAACAAAGAAACGTAAGTATTTTTGTTTAATTTTTTCATTTACTGCCTAGTGTAATTGTTTTGTAGTGTTTTACCTCATAGTTTTAATTGTAGTGTTATTTTTCTGGTTCCTTGAGGTTCCTGTGAACTGAGAGGAAACCGATGCCTTTCTCTCTTGAATGTAAAAATACCACCAACTGCTTAATCTGGTTCAAGGTCAGATGGCATTCATCTATATCCCCCTTCCTCGGTCGTGCCTGAAAATAGGCAGGATTTGTCTAGTGCACTTACCAGGTCAACAAAAACTAACTAAATAAATAAATCTGAACCTTTTTTAAAGGGTTCCGATTATATTTTTCTGTATTTTCTGTAAAATTTACTGCATTTGAACCAATTTTCTCGGTTCCCTGAGCTGTTTCTCAGTTCTGGATCTGATTGGAACCAATAGATTTGTTTTTTTTCTCTGTTTCTGAACTGACCGCAAATATTTAACTTGACTTTATTTTTGTCAGTTCCCGGTTCCCGTTTTCTTTAAAATGTCAGATAAACCTAAAAAGAAAACGGGACCTCCTGGTTTAAAAACATTTTTTAAAGTGCTCTGAACTGTTCGCTAAGGCAGGCAAACATGATTTGTGTGTGCTATGCCTTGGGCAACAGCATTTTTCTGCTGACTCTGAGATATACAAGTCTTTCCCTGATAAAACGGTGGAAAAAAGTAAAGAAAGGCTAAAAAGAAAGTTGAGAGGTTCATGGGCTCTAACCAGTCCACACCCTCTAAGTCCTTGGCTATTGCTTCCAGAGCTTCAAAAACCACCCCTGAGACAGGCGAGGGCTCTGGCAAGAGAAGCAATGAACCGGCTGACTCTCCGGTGCCTTCCAAAAAAATCAAGAAGACAAAGCACACTAACACCCCAGCTGAAACGCCTCAAGGGGTCCCTCAGGTGCCTGTACCTGCTCCTTCACCTGCTGAGCTAACCTAGGCTCTGGCTTTACTACAAGTGCTGCAGAGCTTACTACCCCCTAAGCAGCCTGTGGCTACTCTGGTTGAAGAAATCTATTTTTGTACCTGCTTTACCTACTGACACAGTGGAGTTTGAGGAGGATGATCAGGCAGAGGAGGGTATTGAACCTGTGGTCTCGCCAGAACAGGACTTTGGCTCTCCTCCCAGACCCACAGAGAATTTTTCCTCCCATTTTTCCTTTGTTAGGAAAATGGTGGAAACCCTGGTTGTGCAAACTGGAGAAGAAATCCAGGATGAGGAAGAAGCCTAATATAGAAACATAGAATTTGACGGCAGATAAGGACCGCTTGGCCCACCCAGTCTGCCCATTTCCCTACCTGATGGATAAGTTGCAGATCCTAGTTAACCAGCAGCCTACTTCTTCTTACCCCCACCCCCTAGAATTGCCTTATGACTGTCCCATGCATGCTTGAATTCCACCACTGTTTTTGACTCCACAACCTCCTCTGGAAGGCTGCTCATACATCCACAACCTCTCTCTGTGAAAAAATACTTCCTTAAATTACCTCTGAGCCGCCCCCTTCTATCTTCAAATTGTGCCCCCTTGTTCTTGCACACCTCTTTTTTTGAAAGATGCTACCCTCTTGGACTTTGTTGATTCCCTTGAGGTACTTGAAAGTTTCTATCATGTCCCCCCTCTCCCTCCTTTCCTCGAGGCTATACATATTAAGCTCCTTAAGTCTCTCTTCATATGTCCTCCGGTGCAGACCCTGCACCATTTTAGTTGTCCTACTCTGGACAGCTTCCATCCTGTCTATGTCTTTGCGGAGGTTGGGTCTCCAGAACTGCACGCAGTACTCCAGATGTGGTCTCACCAGCTGTCTGTACGGAGGGATAATAACTTCTTGTTTTCTACTGGTGATGCCTCTCCTATGCATCCCAGTATTCCCCAGCCCTCCTTGCTGCTCTCTCACATTGCTTGCCCACCTTTAGGTCATCTGATATGACTACCCCAGGTCCCTTTCCATTTTTGTTGTTGTTAGTATCTCACCCCCCATTGTGTACTCTTCCCCTGGGTTTTTGTTTCCCAGGTGCATTACCTTGCACTTCTTAGCATTGAATCTAAGCTGCCATACATTTGACCATTCCTCTAACCTTGCCAAGTCCCTTCTCATCCTTTCCACCCCACCTTGCATCAACTCTGTTGCAGATCTTTGTGTCATCTGCAAAGAGACATACTTTTCCTTCCAGTCCCTCTGCAATGTCGCTTATAAAGACATTGAAGAGGACTCTCCAATACTGAACCCTGTGGTACCCCACTACTAACCCGCTTTTTTCAGAGTGGACTCCATTTACTATTACTCTCTGTGTCCTATTCTCCAGCCAATTCTTTACCAGGCTGTCATCTTGGGACCACTCCCAAGCTGGCTAACTGTATATTACTCTTTTGTGTGGGACTGTGTCAAATGCCTTGCTAAAGTCTAGGTAAGCCATGTCCACAGCCCCTCCCTGATCAACTACTTTGGTCACCCAGTCAAAGAAATCTATCAGATTTGTCTGGCATGACCTTCCCGCTGTGAATCCATGCTGCCTTGGGTCCTGTGTCACTCTGGCCTCTAGATACTCAGCAATTATTTCCTTCAGAAGTGATTCCATCATTTTCCCTACCACTGAGGTTTAACTAACAGGTCTGTAGTTTCCTGCTTCTGCCTTGCTCCCACTTTTGTGAAGGGGAATCACATCTGCCCTCCTCCAGTCCTCAGGTACCACCCCATCCTCCCATGATTTGTTAAAGAGGGTAGTCAGTGGTGTCACTAGTTCTACCCTTAGTTCTTTTAGAATTCTAGGATGAATCCCATCAGGCCCCATTGCTTTGTCCACCTTCAGTTTTAAGAGCTCTTTCAGAACCCTTTCTTCTGTAAATGGGCTGGTATCAACTTCTGTATCCAGAGTGTTTCTACTGTTTGTTTTAGGTACCTCCCCTCTTCCTTTGTAAATACTGAGCAAAATATTTGTTTAGTATCTCTGCCTTTTCACAGTCACCCTCTGCCCACCCTCCCTCCCCTTATTAAGCCTCCTCACTATCCTCCTTGGTCTTCCTTCACTCCTGATGTACCTATAAAAGGTTTTATCCCCTTCTTAACTGATTTGGCTATCTTTTCCTCGGTTTGGGCCTTTGCTGTTCTGACTGCCTTTCCAGCTTCCTTTTGCTTTAACTGATACAGTTCTCTGTCCTGTTCCTTCTATGATTCCTTGTACTTCCTGAATGCTTTCTTTCTCTTGAACCTTCACTGCCACTTTGAGAACCATAGTGGTTTCTTACCTCCTTTCATTTTGTTTATTTGCTTTACACAAGGCTTGTTACCTCTGTGATGGCAGTTTTATTATTCCCATTGTTCTTCCACCCTCCTTCCTGCCTATTTGCTGGTGCATTCCTTAGGCACTCACCCATTTTGGCAAAGTCAGCCCTCCTAAAATCCAGTACCTTTGTCTTTGTATGGCTTGACTATATTGCTGTGTTTATTGTGAACCATACTGTTCGATGGTCGCTAGTTCCCAGATGGCTACCCACTTCTACTTCTGTGATCCTCTCTTCATCTCCATTTGAGAGAACCAGATCTAAGATTGCTCCCTCTCGAGTGGGCTCCAATACTAGTTGTCTAAGGCATGCCCCCTGTAGGGCATCTAGAATAACCCCACTCTTAGAAGTGGCTGCTGCAGCTGCACTCCAGTTAACATCTGGCATATTCAGATCACCCATCAGCAATATCTCCCCTTTATCTGGCATTCTAAGTATACTTTCTATTATTTCCTTGTCCATTTCCTCCCCCTGAGAGGGGGGTCTGTATACAACCCCTGTGCAGATTGTGGTGCCATTGCTTGCCTCCAAATTGACCCACAGTGCTTCTTCTCCTCCCCTGTTTACCCTTTTGTTCTGTTGCTTTGATTTCTTCTCTTATGTAGAGAGCTACTCCTCCTCCCCTTTTACCCTCCCTGTCCCTCCTATAGATAGTGTATCCTGGTATGTTTACGTCCCAGTCATGGTTCTGTGTGTACCATGTTTCTGTGACTGCCACGATATCCAGATCTTCCTCCTCCATCAAGGCCACTAATTCAGCAAGCTTGTTACCCAGACTACGGGCATTGGTACTCATTGCTCTCCATTTTTTGATGTCTTTACCTTCTGTAGCAGCATCCCCCACTGACCTTTCTACCTTGGTCTTTTTCTGATTTAGTACCCTGTTTTGTAGGGGGAGGCTGGAATTTTCCTGCTGCTTATCAGTGCCTCCCCCCTTGACTAGTTTAAAGGCTTGCCAATGAAGCATTTAAACCGATTGCCCAAAAGACTTGTTCCCTTCCTGGACAGATGCAGACCATCCTGCAGTATAGGCTGGTGTCCTCCAGGTGGAACCCCAGTCCCCAATGAAGCCAAACCCCTGTGCTCCATACCATTTTTTCAACCATTTGTTAAACTGCATGGTGCAAAGTACCCTCGCCTCACCCATGCCACTGACAGGCAGTACCTTTGAGAAGGATACTGTGTGTGCTACTTGTCTTAAGCCGCTCCCCAACTCTACAAAGTCCTTCTGCACTGCTCTAATCTCATGATGAGCTAAGTCATTTGTCCCTAGGTGGACAATGACGTCCAGTTCAGACCCCAATGTATGAGGCTTATGGGGCTGACACCCACTAGAAGGCTCCTACTGCCTGTGTATAAGTTTTTTCAAGAAAGATGTCCTTGAAATTAAAACTCTAAACACAGTCACACCCACTGATAAAAAGTGTGATACAAAAAATTCCAGCTTCAAAGGTCAGGGGCTGACTTTTTATTTACTCACCCTGACCACCAGGGAATTGTACAGCAGGCTACCTGTGAAAAGGCAAAAACTCCCTTGTCCTCTCACCCCCCCCCACCCCCCACTCCCACAGAAGGACTCTAGAAGGATAGATAGCATGGCAAAAAAAAGTGTACCTTTTGGCTTCCCTGGCCGTTCACCAATCCAGTTACCAAGCCTATGCAGCCCTCTTCCAGAAGGCTCTGTTATCCATGGTCCGAACCCCTGATTGTGCCCCCACCTCCGCAGACAGCAACACATATGTAAGTATATGTACTAACCTTAGGGCAGAGATACTTATCGTACAAGCATGAGTGTCAGAATCTGTGTTGTGCTGTATTTTACTAACGCATATTATGCTCCATTATGTTTTACCAATGTATCTTAGTCCTGGGAGATGCTTTCCATTATATTTTTATTGTATAATTGTAAGTTAGGCAATAGTGCCACCTTTAGTGCTTGTGCATCACTGTAATTCAAGTGACCTTGGAGACTTAAAGAGATCCCACTGTTCATGCTATCTTTACAAGCTAAGCGACTTCTTATGTTAGGGTGTTTACTCATGCCACCTGCTACTGTCCAATTATATACTTTTTATGTATCTTTTTCAGTAGTGATCATAGTTATCATCAGGGTATATAAGAGCCCTTGTAGCACGTAGCTTCTCAGAGACTAGAGACTGCGCCTATGTAGGTAAGGAAAACTGGAAGCTCTCCCAGTGTATTCACTGTTGGTAGTAAGCCTGTATTATCATTTACCTGTAATAAATTCCATTTATTACACATGTACCACTTGTCTGTTGTCTCTTTCTTTGTGCCGTCCCAACAAGAACCTGAGAAAGGTCATTTTATTACCCATTTACAGCTCTTTGGCAGTCTGTCTTGGACAATGCAGAGGCTAACCCTCACTAGCAGTTTTGGAGTTACTGGAGACTTCCAAGTACCAGTTCCAAATGTCAGCTGACATAAATGACATAGCTGCTCGATGGATGGCAGGTACCATAGCCATGAGAAGATTTGCCTGGCTGAGAGCCATTAATCTCACCCAGAGTAAAGCTGTGGACTTTCCAGTCGAGGGTCACTCACTCTTTGGTACCCAGACTGAGGCATATATGAAGAAAGCAGATGAGTATAAAGCTACGTTCCGCAGTAATTCCACCAAAGAAAGAGTTTCTCCCTCCACTTCAACTTATGTAAGGGGTGGCAGGGCTAGGTCTTCTTTTAGGAGGCACTTCTTCCAAGTGCAGGCTGTGCCCCAGCAGCAGTATCAGTCACAGCAGGGTGGTTTTCTATAGAGCCAGAGGCAGAAGGAGTTCCAGAAGAGGATCCCAATCTGCACAACCCCAGCAACAAACAAAGCAAAATCTCTGACTCTTCCCCCCCAGGCTGCCTCTCCATCTCCTGTAGGGGGCAGACTGACTCATTATTTTCAGGAATGGCTGAAAATCACCACAGACAGGTGGGTTCTGAAAATAGTGAGTTAGGGTCTGTCCCTTTGTTTCAAATCCTTTCCTCCTCCAAGATCAAAGCAGTTCACACCAGTTCCTTTCACAGAAAGAAAACTGCTGGAACAGGAGGTACGGGCTTTACTTCTAGCAAGGGCAGAAGAGCCTGTTCCCCCAGCCAAAAAGGGCAGGGGCTCTATTCAAGATATTTCCTAACAACAAAAAAGAATGGAGAGTGGCGGCCTTTACTAGACCTTGGACTACTAAACAGGTACCTTGTAAAGCCCAGGTTCAAGATGGTCACATTGGCCATGATTCTGTCAGCCTTGCAAAAGGGAGACTGGCTAGCCTCTTTAGACCTATGGATGCATATTTACACAATTTATTTATTTATTTATCAAGTCTAGGATTATGGGGACAGAAAATATCTGAGATTCAGACTTCCCTCAGGCCGCTATCAGTTCTCAACACTTCCCTTCGGGCTCACCTCTGCACCAAGGGTTTTTACCAGTTGCATGGCAGTAGTGGTGGCACACCTAAGAAGACTAGGTGCTTCAGTTTTTCCTTACCTGGACGATCGGCTAATCATGGGAAAGTCTCATCAACAGGTGACAGAGCACTTTCAGGTAACTCAGGATCTGTTACACTCCCTGGGATTCCTTCTCAACATCAGAAAGTCAGTCCTGACTCCTGTGCAGGTACTGCAGTTCATAGGTGCAGAATTAAACACCATACTGGGAAGGGCTTTCCTCCCTCAGGAGAGGGCAGAAAGCATTCGGGTTTTGGCAAGCTCATTTGTCCTGGGCAAGCCAAAGCCAGCAAGACAGTTTCTACAACTATTAGGGCACATGTCTTCAGCGACAAGAACAGTCATAGGTGCCAAGTTTCAGATGAGAGATGTTCAGTCCCACCTCAGGGCACACTGATGCCAAAGGCGGGATTCTCTGTCAAAGCCCATACCAGTAACAAAGGTGTTACTACAGACACTCCAATAGTGGATGGAGCTGGAAAACTTGAGAGAAGGGGTTCCATTCCTGCAGGAGTTCCCCCTTCACTGGTTCTCACAACAGATGCTTCCCCGTTAGGGTGGGTTGCTCACTTGAGGGAGCACACCATTCACGGCTCTTGGGGGAATGCAGACTCCCTCCAGCATATTAACCTGCTAGAGCTAAGAGCTGTTTACCTGGCCCTTCAGGCCTTCTCATGCCTAATACAAGGAAAGGTGGTACAGGTGAGAACAGACAATACCACAATGATGTATTGCATCATCAAATGGAGGGACAAGGTTTACCCCACTCTGTACAGAGGCAATGAAGATATGGAGCCTTGCTTACTCTCCAAATGCCTCCCTACAGTTGATCCATCTGCCTGGCAAGGACAACACCCTGGCAGATGCCTTGAGCAGGATAAACCAGGCCCATCACGAATGGACACTGAACAAGCAAGTGGTGAACGTCATATTCAGGAGGTGGGGCACTCCAGAGATGGACCTTTTTGCATCCCACCAAAACCACCACCTGTCTCTGTATTGTTGCATGGCCCCTGCCAAGGGAACAGTTCCGCTGGATGCCCTGGTTCTGGACTGGAGAGGGAGGCATCTTTATGCCTTCCCTCATTTTCCCCCGATTCTCAGGGTGCTCATCAAGCTCAGATCACAGCCTGCTTCAATGATTCTGGTAGCCCCAGACAGCCTTGATACTCCCTCCTGCTCTCTATGTCAGTGGTCAGACCGATTTGCCTCCTACAAAGGTACAACCTACTGACCTCCTTCCAAGGGAGGATCATGTACTCCAATCTCAGATATCTCAGACTTGAGGCATTGCTCTTGAGGACTTAGAATATGCAGGTTGGCAATTCTCTGAAGGGGTCCTGGAAGTCCTCAGAGGGTATAGAAAACCTTCTACTAAGAAAACCTATGCCTCGAACTGGAAAAGGTTCTCTAGATGGTGTAAGGACAAGGGTGTAGTCCTAGCTTAAGCTGGCATACCAACCTTGCTGGACTATCTGACTCATCAGCATTCCCAAGGTCTGCAGCATTCAACCCTGAAAGTGCACCTGGCTTCATTGTCAGCATACATTTCAGCTGGAAAGGACATAGAAACATAGAATTTGACGGCAGATAATGACCGCTTGGCCCACCCAGTCTGCCCATTTCCCTACCTAATGGATAAGCTGCAGATCCTAGTTAACCAACAGCCTACTTCTTCCTACCTCACCCCTTAGAATTGCCTTATGACTGTCCCATGCATTCTTGAATTCCACCACTGCTTTTGACTCCACAAACTCCTCTGGAAGGCTGTTCCATGCTTCCACAGCCCTCTCTGTGAAAAAATACTTCCTTACATTACTTCTGAGCCCCCCCCCCATCTTCAAATTGTACCCCCTTGTTCTTGCACACCTCTTTTTCTGAAAGACGCTACCCTTTTGGACATTGTTGATTCCCTTGAGGTACTTGAAAGTTTCTATCATGTCTCCCCTCTCCCTCCTTTCCTCGAGGCTACACATATTAAGCTCCGTAAGTCTCTCTTCATCTGTCTTCCGGTGTCGACCCTGCACCATTTTAGTTGCCCTCCTCTGGACTGCCTCCATCCTTTTTAAGTCTTTGCGGAGATTTGGTCTCCAGAACTGCACGCAGTACTCCAGATGGGGTCTCACCAGCTGTTTGTACAGAGGGATAACAACTTCATGTTTTCTACTGGTGATGCCACTCCCTATGCATCCCAGTATCCCCCCAGCCCTCCTTACTGCCCTCTCACATTGCTTGCCCACCTTTAGGTCATCTGATATGACTACCCCAGGTCCCTTTCCATTTTTGTTGTTAGTATCTCACCCCCATTGTGTACTCTTCCCCTGGGTTTTTGTTTCCCAGGTGCATTATCTTGCAGTTCTTAGCATTGAATCTAAGCTGCCATCCATTTGACCATTCCTCCAACCTTGCCAAGTCCCTTCTCATCCTTTCCACCCTATCTTGTGTATCAACTCTGTTGCAGATCTTTGTGTCGTCTGCAAAGAGACGTACTTTTCCTTCCAGTCCCTCTGCAATGTAAACATAAAGACATTGAAGAGGACGATCTAGTACTGAACCCTGTGGTACCCCACTAGTAACCTCCTTTCTTCAGAGTTGACTCTCGCTTACTATTACCCTCTGCATCCTATTCTCCAGCCAATTCTTTACCCAGACTACCATCTTGGGACCCGCTCCCAGGCTGGCTAACTTGTATATTAATCTTTTGTGTGGGACTGTGTCAAATGCCTTGTTAAAGTCTAGGTACGCCATGTCCACAGCAACTCCCTCATCTACTACTTTGGTCACCCAATCAAAGAAATCTATTAGATTCATCTGACATGACCTTCCTGCTGTGAATCCATGCTGCCTTGGGTCCTGTGCCCCTCTGGCCTCTAGGTACTCGACAGTTCTTTCCCTCAGAAGTGATTCCATCATTTTCCTTGTAACTGAGGTTAAACTAACAGGTCTGTAGTTTCCTGCTTCTGCCCTGCTCCCACTTTTGTGAAGTGGAATAACATCTGCCCTCCTCCAGTCCTCAGGTACCACCCCATCCTCCCATGATTTGTTAGAGGGTAGTCAGTGGTGTCACTAGTTCTACCCTTAGTTCTTTTAGAATTCTGGGATGAATCCCATCAGGCCCCATTGCTTTGTCCACCTTCAGTTTTAAGAGGTCTTTCAGAACCCTTTCTTCTGTGAATGGACTGGTATCAACTCCTGTATCCAGAGTGTTTCTGTTGTTTGGTTTAGGTACCTCCCCCCTCTTCATTTGTGAATACTGAGCAAAAATATTTGTTTAGTATCTCTGCCTTTTCACAGTCACCTTCTCGTTCCCCCTTGTTAAGCCTCACTGTCCCTCCCTTGGTCTTGCTTTGCTCCCTGATGTACCTATAAAAGGCTATCTTTTCCTCGGTTTGGGCCTTTGCTGTTCTGACTGCCTTCCCAGTTTCCTTTTGCTTTAACTGATACAGTTCTCTGTCCTGCTCCTTCTGTGATCCCTTGTACTTCCTGAATGCTTTCATTTTCTCTCAAACTTTACCTGCCACCTCCTTTGAGAACCATAGTGGTTTCTTTCATCATTTTGGTTTGTTGCTTCACACAAAGGCTTGTTGCCTCTTTGATGGCAGTTTTGATTATTCCCCATTGTTCTTCCACCCCTCCTTCCTGACCATTTGCTAGTGCATTCCTTAGGCACTCACCTATTTTGGCAAAGTCAGCCCTCCTAAAGTCCAGTACTTTTGCCTTTGTATGGCTCGACTCTACTGCTGTGTTTATCGTGAACCATACTGTTCGACGGCCACTAGTTCCCAGATGACTACCCACTTCTACATCTGTTATCCTCTCTCCATCTCCATTTGAGAGTACCAGGTCTAAGACTGCTCCCTCTTGAGTGGGTTCCAGTACTAGTTGTCTAAGGCATGCCCCCCCGTAGGCATCTGGAATAACCCCACTGTTAGAAGTGGCTGCTGCAACTGCACTCCACTTAACATCTGGCATATTCAGATCCCCCATCAGCAATATTTCCCCTTTTTTCTGCCATTGTAAGGATACTTTCTATCATTTCCTTGTCCATTTCCTCCCCCTGAGATGGGGGTCTGTATACGACCCCTGTGCGGATTGTGGTGCCATTGCCTGTCTCCAAATTGACCCACAGTGCTTCCTCTCCTCCTTGTTTACCCTTTTGTTCTGTTGCTTTGATTCCTTCCCTTATGTAGAGAGCTGCTACTCTTCCTCTTTTACACTCCCTGTCCCTCCTGTAGATAGTGTATCCTGGTATGTTTACGTCCCAGTCATGGTTCTGTGTGTACCATGTTTCTGTGACTGCCACGATATCCAGATGTTCCTCCTCTATCAAGGCCACTAATTCAGTAAGCTTGTTACCCAGACTATGGGCATTGGGACTCATTGTTCTCCATTTTTTTGATGGTTTTACCTCTTGTAACAACATCCCCCACTGACCTTTCTACCTTGGTCTTTTCCTCATTTAGTACCCTGTTTTGTAGGGGGAGGCTGGGAATTCCCTGCTGCTTATCAGTGCCTCCCCCCTTGACTAGTTTTAAAAGCTTGCCGATGAACCATTACAACCGATTGCCCAGAAGACTTGTTCCCTTTCTAGACAGATGCAGACCATCCTGCCTGTATAGGCTGGTATCCCTCCAGGTGGAACCCCAGTCCCCAGTGAAGCCAAACCCCTGTGCTCCACACCATTTTTTCAACCATTCATTGACTCTCATGGTGCGAAGTACCCTCACCTCACCCATGCCATAGACAGGCAGCACCTCTGAGAAGGATACTGTGTGTGCTACTTGTCTTAGGCTCCTCCCCAACTCCACAGAGTCCTCCTGCACTGCTCTAATCTCATGTTGAGCCAAGTCATTCGTCCCTAGGTGGACAATGACATCCAGCTCAGAACTCCCATGCAGCTGTTCTCATGATCCTGGGATCTCCTGTCCCTCCAACCCACCTGGCCAGGCAGGCACCTTACTTCAGTTTTTCCTGCTCCCCTGCTCTATCCCCTAATAATTGAGTCCCCACCAGGAGCTGCTTCCTTTTCTGTGGTGTCCTCTGCTTCCTTCCTGTGGGCCTCCCTTGTGACAGTTGTCCGCAACCTCCTTAGTCTCCTCTGTGGGTGCATCCATAGGGGAACTATGCTCCTCCAGAATGGTGTATGGATTGTGGAGTGGTACAACTGACTGGGTGTGCCTCTGTTCCATCACCCTCACCCTCCCTGAGCCCACTGTGGTCCAACTGCTGCGCTTTCTTGGCAGTCTGAGGCAGTGGTGGTGGCCCTAGTGCTCCCTGGGTGGGAGAGGTTCCCTTACTACTGTCTAGTGTGGCCTGAAGGTGGGCAGTCTCCTCCCTCAGGGCAGAGAGTTGCCTGCAAATAGGGCAGTATCTGAGCCTCCAGAAAGACTCCCGGAAGACTGCTGCCCCATAGCCAGTACATTGCACTACTCCTCACATGTCTATTTTCCTGTTTATCCTGTGCAAGTTTTTTTTTTTCCTTTTTCTTTCCCTCTCCTTCCAGTTATTGTTTTGATTTTTATATATATATATATAATGTATATGCTTATATTGTCAGTGCAGTGTGCAGGAAGGGATATGACGATGGTATGCACCTTGCCCTTTTGAGGAAATGCTGTCAGAACCCCTGGTATAAAGGTAGTGGTACTAGGGTTGGGGTGAGGGGAAGGGGGGGATTTGGGCCCAAACTGTGCCCTCCCGAAACAATCAGCTGAAAGCTCTGACCCACCACTGCGATGAGTGTTGTCCTTCCTGTCAGCAAGACAACCTACACAGCAATATAAAAAGGAATTACCCTGCTAAACAAACAGAGAAAAATCAAACAGCTGAGTCAAACACAGGTAAACCTCCCCAGCTGCAATGCATTCTAAAACATACTAACATACTAAAAGCCAGCAGAATAGGCCTAACGGTCTTTCGTGTCTACTTGTTAGCCAGCCCCTATTGGGCGCTAGCTCCTCCTCCTCCTCCCCTAGCCCCCGAGAGGGTCAACTTTGGCTTCAGTATACCCATGCATCTGTCACACCCCCTCTTAAAGCCCTCCACTGTGTCCTGCTCCACTAAACTCCCGGGCAATTCATTCTATGGCTCCACCACCCTCCAGTGAAGTAATGCCTTCTATGTTCTCCCCTGTAGGTTCCCCCCTCTAACTTCCACTCATGCCCCCTGGTTGTGCCCCCTTTCCTTAGCCTGAACATTTCTTTGGCTCTGCCCCGTTAATCCCTTTCACATATTTGAATACCTTAATCATGTCTCCCCTGTCTCTCCTCCAGTGAATACAGCCTGACGATTTGTGCTCAGAAAGTAGTCAGCCCCTAAACAAGTCAGCTGTGCACCAAGAAAGAAACAGTAAACAGTTATTTCAATCTCTCTGGGTTTAAACTCCCAATCTCCAAAGCAGTACTGAAAAACTCCACCCAGAAACCCTTGAATAAGTAGTGTCACACCTGTGATGTAAGCAGGCCTTTTTGTGAAGATGGTCTGCGCTGTCTGGGTTGAATACACAATCTCTCCATTGAACCCATGAATAATAATTAAACCAAACCTCAGCCAAGTACAATTCTAAAAGATGCAAAAATATCCTTACAAATACTAGGTCTCTACTCCAGTGATCTATCAAAGTGAAAAGCAAATTCAGTAGTAGTTTACTCCCTCTGCTTATAAAATTAACACGCCTTAAATTGAATCCTGCAAGCCTTTTCTTAATTCAGATAAGCAAAAATGATAGTACCAGTAAAACGGTTTCAAACCTTCCTCACAGGTCCCAATCAATACTATGCCTTTTGAGGCTCCCAGTTCTGAAAAATGAGTATGATTGTGTTCTCTGCAGTATAGCAAAGTCTTCCAGCCTCTTCCACCAGAAAGTCAAGGCTTGTCTGACACCTCCTTAGCATCAAATCCTATCTTCAGGAGGTTCTTTAAGGGACTGTCTCACCTGTTTCCCCCTCACAGGGAACCAGTGCCAGCTTGGGACCTGAACATTTGCATTGCTAAGCTTATGCTTCCTCCCTTTGAGCCCATGGCCTCTGCAGACCTCAAGTTTGTTACTTGGAAGGTAGTCTTCTTGGTGGCAATCACTTCTGCCAGGAGGATAAGTGAACTCCAGGCCATCTGTGTGGAAAAGGAATATGTTTCCTTCCACAGAAACAAGGTAGTATTGAAAACTAATAGGAAGTTCCTCCCCAAAGGGGTTTTGGACTTCCACTTGAACCAGTCTTTTACCTTGCCAGTTTTCTTCACTGAACACTGTAGCTCAGGGGAGCGTAGACTTCATAGCCTTGGTGTAAAAAGGGCTTTAAGTTACTACATGACTCATACCAAGGACTATAGGCAGGACAGACAATAGCTGCTTCTCAGTTATGGAGAGGTAGGTAAGGGGACACCTGCCTCAAAAAGAACTCTCGATGGATAGTTCAGTGTATCCAGTTTTGCTACTCAAAAACAGGTAAGGTACCCCCTGTTGGACTTAGGGCTCATTCTACAAGGAGCACAGCTGCCACTATTGTAGCTACCCAAGAGGTGCCTTTGGTGGAAATCTGTAAAGCAGCTACCTGGAGGTCAGTCCACACCTTCACTAAACGTTCTAGCCTAGACACCCAGTCCAGAGGTGATGCCAGGTTTGGCACAGCAGTCCTGCAGAGTCTTTTTCCAAGTAGATTGTTCGCCCACCTCCTTGAGGTACTGCTGTATAGCCTGCAAGAATTAATAATATTAGTGGATTCCTGGGGTTAGAAGAAAAAATTACTTGCCTGTAGTAATCTTGTTTCTTCCAACAGGATCCACTAATAATATTACTTCCCACCCTGCCTCCCATAGCAGAATCAGTAAAAATCCTCTCCAGTGCTGATTGTATGTATACTTGGAGTGGTATGCCATCTGCTGGCACTCTTAGTAATGTTTTATAACTTGTAGGTCTTTTTTTCTTAGGTGAATCCGTCATTAAGAAATAAAGGGAACGTGTTCTTTCTTTTTTCCCTGTGATTTAAGGTTTAATAGTTGCCCCAGCTGGGGCCCCCTTTTTTCTATTTTAATTGTATGTTACTATGGCCTCTTCGTGGGCTCCTAAGAAATCTGAGGTTAAAATGTAGGCAGTTACACTGGGCAGTCTTTTGAATTGAATGCACGAGCTAAAGATTCCATAATTAGCATAGCATTCCATTTGGCTCCAGGGCAGTGCTGGCTTAAAGGAACACTGCACGATAATATTACTGGATCCCGCTGGAAGAAACAAGATTACTACAGGTGAGTAATTTTTTTCTTCCAGTGGTAATGTTAGCAGGCGGGGACCTTACAGAGCTACCGGTCAAGGCCACGCTATGTCCCAGCAGGCCTCTGCTGCCTTCGTCCCATCCTATATCCTACTGCTTCATTTGGTTTCAGTTGCTGGCTCAACACTACCGGTTTTGAACCCTGCACTTCAGATTTTTATCTGCTTCAAGGTTGTTTATCACCTGCCTTGCAGTAGTGCCTGCGGCGATCTGGGGTCATACCCATACATCTTCCCGTACCGGGACGATTGGCTTTTTGTGGCAGACTCGTAGGCCCCTCCTCCTTTCTCCCAATGAGCCCCTCTGTCATGATTTAAAGCCTAGAGGATTATGGTAAATTGGCCTTCTTCCCTTCTAATCCCCACCCACCGTCTCCGATACATAGGAATAGTCTTGGACACCACTGCAGGTTGCGGCCTACTTGCCAGAGGACAGTCAAACCATGTTTATGTTCCTGGCCAATCAAACTCAAGAGGCACTTTATGTATGAGTAAGACAACTACTTTTTAAGACATATGGTAATGGCCATCTCAAAGACCCACGCAACACTATGCGTATGGCTTGACCAATACGCACTACAAAGTCAGTGGCATCAAAAATGGAATTCCTTCAAGGCTTGAGTTTGGGTCCCTCTACACCTCTGAACTTCCTTTCATTAGGGAGCCTGCCAACCCCACATCTCTCAGGGTGCCCCTTTCAATCCCTGCCACCATCACAAACATTAATTACTGAGGCTTTCCCGATGGCTGTGCGCACATCTAGATCCATTCAAAACTTGAGGATAATCAGTCCCGAGCTCCGCCTCACTCCATCTAAATCTATTCAGCATGAGAAAAATGTGGCTTGTCCTCCGGGACCTCCTGTCCATTCCTAAAACATGGGGACTTTCTATGGCTGCACTGTCCCGCTCTTGGACTGGACTCTATTTCTCTGTCATCCCTCTCTTTCCCCTCCTGCACAGTACGCTAATTTAAATTGCGCCTGGCACTGGCCCCGATGATCCTTATTGCTCCCTGTGGCCTGGGTAGGTTTGACTCCCATTACTACAACACTTGACTGTGGCAGACCCACTACTGTTACCCATCAGACCAGATCTGATACAGGTAGGTTACTCCACCCCACTCTGGATTCCTTCCACCTCCACGAGTGTCTCCTACAGAAGCTTTTTATATATCTTCTTCAGGTCTTTTTGCAAGTGGTGAACATTCTGTTGGCATCTCGCAAACTTTCTACCAGAGGAACCTACAACTTAAATTGGTAATGTGTTTTTCCATATGGGCTACTTCTCGGCCCATGGACCCTTTTTTCAAGTTCAGTGCTACAAGTCTTAGAATGTTTGTCCTCGCTCACGGCTACAAGCCTGAGCTACTCCTTCATTGAGGTTTACTTGACCTCCATCCCGGCCTTTCAAGAACCACTTGAAGACCACTTGATTTGCCAGCATCACTTGGCAACAGTGTTTCTCGGGGGGAATGTTACATCTTCAGCCCCAGCTAGACATCCTGCGCCATAGTGGAGCCCTTACTTGTCCTTCTGGACAATTTACTTTGACCAAGTGCGACCTTCATTTTCTTTCACGGAAAACTCCATTTATTATGGTGGTGACTTCTGTCCCACATCTTTATAAACTTCAAATTCTGAGGTACAAATAACCTTACCTTATTTTCTACAAAGACAGAATTCCCTTACGCCTCAATCCCTTCTTTTACCGACAGTGATTTCAAAACATCCTCTGAGCTACCTGTCATTGCCCTGTACTTTCCAGTCTGGGGGTATCACTTCTAAACACTTTCAGTGCGCATACGGTGCTCAGATGCTACTACTGAAAACATTACGCCACTAAGAATGACAACACACTTCTTTATCTTCTTCGTCTGATCTGGGGAAAGGCTCCCTGTTGCAAAACACTCCCTTTCCACGTGGCTGGTTAATTACATTATGTTCTAACAAGTACAACAAACTACTACCTGACCCTGTCCATGCACACTACACGAGAGCCATAGCTGCTACGGCTGCTTGCTTTATGGGAGTGTCCATTACAGATATTTGTAATGTAGCCATATGATGCACAATCCATACCTTCACGATAATAGCTTCCCACTGCCACATGGTCTTTGCCCGTGCGGTGGATCCTTTTATTATACTCATCTGCCCTTCTGATATTACTGCTTGGGTCTCATCCCAAGTGTATTACCTGCTACAGGAGATATGTTCAAAGAAGATAGGACAGTTGCGTACTTACCGTAATGGTAGATCTTCGAGAGAATCTCTTGCAGCAGGTGCGTTCCCTCCCTCCTTCCCCTTTCCTTCTCTAAGAGGACAAATTTTTTACATCCTCACATATGTAAGAGGAAAGTTCCTAGGGCACCTCGGTTCCCTCGGTTCGCATATCAGCAAGCTGAAGCTGGGAAAGGAACTGAGGATGCCTGGGGCCACCCATTCTTATATAGTCACACAGTGATGAGGTCAGTGTGTGGGCAGCCCCTAAGCAAAGACTGCTGGGAAAGCCTGCCATGCAGAAGAGCGCCCTCTGGCTATAACTCAAGTGTGTTACCTGCTGCAAGAGATGCTCTCGGAGATCTACAGTTACGGTAAGGGGGGGGGGCCAGCTGCAAACTAGGGGTTGGCTGCACTGAGCGACTTAGATGGACCTGTTGGTCTGTTTCTGCTGGCACATTCGTATGTTCGTTTGTAACTGTACTTTGTGCAGGTAAAGGGGCATAGGCAGCACAGCATTTCTTTTCAGCAGCAACACAGCATTTCCAGATGGAAATACTGATCCGATATTTACATTTCCTGCAGCCTGACCGCATTTCCACGGAAATACAGAAAGGCTATATTTCGAGCCCTGATACCGGTTGTGTGGTATACCGCTACTGCGCAAATGCATAGCCATTTAAATAACATGTATGCGCTACCACACAATGACACGCGGTCTTGTGATGGCAGTATACTTTCTTGTGATCACCACTGTATACATACTGCAAAAACAATAAAATATTTATTTGGGAGCATTGGGGGATGTATAGTGAATCCCCGCAATTTCCTTACAATTTCTGCACAAAGTCTCTGCATTTTTGGGTGGCATTTTCCACTGACCCTGCCCATCACCTAAGACCCAGGTAGACCAGAAGCAACATTCAAGAGGGCGACACAGGGTGGCAAAAATCAGGGCATTGATTTGAGGACTGGAACACTGAGAATTAGGGGCTAGCTGTAAAAGATTCAATGTACTACATGCAGACAATTATATTTGTTACATTTTATATTTTTTATAGCAAATGTATTTGTCCACAAAAACATGCTGGAAAATTAATAAATTGTTTACATTTTCCCTGTAGAAAGTTTGTCAGCTGGGGTTAGGGGGTTGTACAGTTTCATGAATAGTCTCAAGTTTTCCATGCAGACTATCTGTCCAGGTGGTCAGTCATATTTTCTTCGAGGCAATATCTTGCAGCAGGTCATAACACATGGAATATCAGCTGCAGGCATCATTTCCTCCTGATGACTTCTCAGCAGTTGACCCTGGGACCTCCCCCTACACTACCACATGGTGTCTGTATGGCAGGTATAAAAGGGGGAAAGCCCAGCTACTCCTCAGTTCTTTTCAACCGCAACCTGCATGCAACAAGTCCTCCTTTGGAGCTCTGCTTACCAGTCATCGACGAAGAGTTCTACTGACTAAACGTTCATTCTCAACAGGTTCATCTACTGATGTTTTCAGAACCCCTATTCCGAAAGTGTTCCTGTAATAATCGGAGCGCCACAGAGGACCTCCAGAACATCTGTTCGATGCCTTGGCCCTGTGCACGGCACCAGAGATTGTATGTCAAAAACGGTTCAACACAGGACCTCCTCTGGGTCTCACCGCTCTGCTGGTGACCCCTCCTCATCGACAGTCCTGGGTCTGGGTGGGAACCATGCTATCAGGACAATGCACATTTCTCCCGAGCCCTCGTTATGGACGATGAGTACCCTGAGCTCTACAAAAAGGTAAGTACCTGAGATGGTAGCTGCTGTTATGTCGTCTTCTACACTGTCAATGACTGCTGGCTCCTCTCTTACCTCCGTCGACAGCGAGTACATGTGTACGTGAGCTGGTAGCCACTGTAATGTCATCTTCTAACACTGTTGATGACTGCTGGCTCCTCTCTTACTTCGGTCGACAACTCCTCCATTGACGGTGAGTTCAGGAGTACCTGAGAAGATAGCCACTGTTAGGTCATCTTCTACATCATTGCCAAAAGCTGGCTCCTGTTTTACCTCAGATGTCTCCTCCGATGGTTAATTCAGGGTACCTGAGCTGGGTAGCCTCTGTATTGTCATCTTCTACACTGTTGATGAGTTCTGGCTCCTCTCTTACCTCTGTCAACGGTGAGTTCAGGAGTACCTGACAAGGTAGCCACTGATAGGTCGTCTTCTACACTATCAATGATGTCTGGCTCCTCTCTTCCCTCCAACGATGGTGAATTCACGTGTACCTGAGCTGGTAGCCACTGTAATGTCGTCTTCTGCACCGTCGACGATGGCTGGCTCCTCTCTTTCCACGGTTGATAGCTCCTCCATCGACGGTGAGTTCAGGGGTTCTCCTGTGGCTTCCAAAATAACTGCCTCCCCTTCTTGGACTGCCATCGTCTGTCGACTGTTGCTTCTGGCCCATAGATGATTCTGTCATCAACGACCAGCCTGATCTCTGGGAGCTCACTGTTGCAGCCTCATCTACACTGTTGGAGCCATACAGTGGTACTCGTGCAAATGTATTTTATTTTCTGCACACCTTGCAGAATTGTACGGTAGTGCTCTACCTGTTTTTCAGTGGGTTGTGCATTTGCACAGTGGTGGTATACTATGCTGCCGCCATACTTTTGACCCACTGACGATCCTCTCGTCAAGTGTCCTTCTTTCCTTTTGTGCATCAATTCCCAATCCACCCAGCTGTTGTGAGTGCCAAGCCAGTGCCCTGTTAACGGTTTCATGCCTCGCTCCCCCCCCCCATAAAGAATAAAAGTTTCTAATCTACTTGTTTTTGAGAGTCTCAACTCGGTGGTTGCTGCTCCACCACCAAACAGCCTGTGTCGATTGGCTGCTCGCTTCACCCGCATCTCAGCCGCTTATCTCTGCTGCTTCTGGCTCCTCCTCATGACTCTGGGCCTCCTCAGCTCCTCTTGGCTCTTGGCTTTCCTAACGGCTTCAGCCTCCTTGGCCACTCACGGCTGTCAGCCCCCTTGGCTCCCGGACTCACGACTGGCTGGCGGCTCACTCCTCCTGGCTCCCATCTGCCCTGCTAACAAAGCAAAGAAAATGATTACTAGTACTGCTAGATGCCAAAGACGATCATTTAGATGAACCCTACAAAAAAGAGAATTGTACTCATCACTTTTTTCGTTTACTGAACTCCGGGCTTGTCACCAACGTACTCCTTCCATGGCAGATGCACGCAGCAAAGGACTGAGTCATGTTTCTCCCATGCTGAGAGCGGGGGGGGGGAGGGTTCAGACGTCTCTTCTGACTAGTCACAGACAGCTGGGTGGATGGGGAGAGGCATGGGGAAGGAAAGAGAGAGGGAGGTTTCCAAAAAATTTAATTTAAAGCAACAGTGCCCCCCCCCCAACAAAAAAAACAACAACATTTTTTAAAAGAAATACTGCTGGCTTTTTATGATTAGCAATTACTACTAATCATCCTGGTAGTTGACTCACATTTGCCGATTCTTGGCTCACAAATTGCGATGCGAACCTGCTTATTTCGTGCCTTGATGCCGTCGTATCAGAAGTCACAGTCTTGATATTGTAGGCAATATCTGATACCGCAATAACCATGGTTTAAAGTATACCATAGTTTTCTGACCGTTTTGTCTAATTTTTTTGTGTCTTTTTAAGGATGACTGTCCCTTCTGCACTAACACTCCTCGACACAAGAGTTGTTGAGGCGTCTTTTTGTACAACATAGGCTCAGTCTACAGTGATGGTGGAATTGCATGTAATGGTTTTCATACTGTCAAAATTTCATATCATACTATGACATTCCTAATTCTAATATTGTCTTTACCACCATTGTGTAAATCAGAAACACCTACCAAATTGACTAAAAAGCCAGCAAAGAGGAAACGGTACCAGAATGTGAACCAGTATTTAAAGGAAAGCAGTACAAATCACAGTCTCCCCCTACAAGGCCCCAGTTTAGCATTCTGTAGTAAAATCGACATTTTTCTCTCACTGCAACATACTTTATTTTAACTTGGAAAAGTCTGCGACATGGAAGTATGGCGGACGCAGTGGGGGCTCCATTAACTGTAAAGGTGCGGTGCCACACTGCTCGCTTCAGTACAAATGTGAGGTTACCCGAGGTCAAACAGCACTTGTGTAGATAAATCATTTACCTGATAGCTCACCATTGTATTTCCCATATGTATTGCTCTATATCAAATTATTATTAAATTCTTTATATACTGCATTGTATCTGTTGCTGTGTTTTTGGCTGGCATGACCAGGATGTCCTTGTATAAGAGCATTGCTCAGTGGACTCTCTTCCTGGTAAAACAAGAAAAAAAAAAACCAGAACATGAATTTGGAGAAGATGAAGGAACAAGGTAAAAGAAAAGTGAGCTGTTATTGGAAAATATAACAGTAAAATTGCTTTTATTGTAGCGTATTTTATGTAAAATGTGACTTTGTAACAGAATTTCTCATTGTTACTGAAGTTTTGATTGAATGTTGCTCTGAATGTCGTAGTTTTGCAAATAATTTGTCACCATAAAAAAAAAAAATGTACTACAGCACCTTGTCAAAATGTCTAGGTTCCTTTTTAGGATGTAGAAGTTGTCTTTTTAGTGAAAGGAAAACTGATTTGAATGGGTAGTCCTGTGCTGAATTGGGATTATTAGACTCCTGTGTATATAAGCTAGAAATCAGAAACAGGATGTAAGATAAGGATGTGTTCTTGGCTTGTGCTGGGTTATGTTTAGATAGTACTCATGTTTTACGTCTAGGTTTAAACACAGGTTTTATATTTCTGTGATAACCAGAGCTTAAAATAGTATAACTTGCCAGACTCAAGTGTGGGGGCTTGGGCAACCGCATTGGTGGCCACTGAAGGGAGTCCCAGATTGATTATTACGGCTGCAACGGTGGTGGGACTTTTCAGGTGAAACAGTGAGAGGGGGATGGTCGCATCGGCGGCTTGGTGGTCCTGGGAGCGATTTCGGGAGAGACCGGGACTGTCGCAGTTGGTGACCAAACTTGGAGGAGAGCTTGGGTGCCTGGGCCCATCAAGAGGCCAGGCGCAAAAATTCAAACACTCGTGGCTGCACATTTAAGGGCAGGCCCAGCCACTTCCTTGCCAACTTGCCAGACTCAAGTGTGGAGACTTGGGTGACCGCATCGGTGGCCGCTGAAGGGAGTCCCAGTTTGATTATTTCGGCCGCAATGGTGGCGGGACTTTCGGGTGAAGCAGTGAGACGGGGGATGGTCGCATTGGCGGCTTGGTGGTCCCAGGAGCGATTTCAGTGGAGAGGGGGCCAATCGCAGTCGGCGACCAAACAGTGAGGAGTGCCAGGGTGCCTGGGCCTATCAAGAGGCCAGGCGCCAAAATTCAAACACTCGTGGCTGTGCATTTATGGGCTGGCCCAGCCGCTTCCTTGCTGACTTTGACTGTTGAGACAATGAACAGTAGGGAAACTTATTTGTCCCGTCCACTCACCTTGTCCCCGACCACCCACCCCGACCTCTATTAAATGGGCAGAGGAGGTGTGTCCTGGTGGGAGGTAAGGCACTGACTGGCTGGGGGTAATATAAAGGGGTGGCCAGCAACCTTGGGTGCAAAATGTACTGACCAAATCTTTACTAGAAGGGGGAGGGGCTGGGACTCTGCTCCTTCCCTTGGGAATATTTGTATCTTGGTCAAGAATTGGGTTTCGGTCAATGCTCGAGCTGTTAGGGCTGTAGAGCACTGCAAATTAATTAGCTTGATTAGGAGTTGGATAGAGGGCAATGTGTAAAATTGTTTTTGTACTGGTTGGTTCTAGGGAGGTGCTTAAACTGTTGAACTGTTAGCTGCTTAAATGTTTACCTAGATTAACAGCTGGTTTCTAGGGCTGTGGTTTATCTGCTAGAACTGTTTACCTAGTTCTAAATTGATTAGAACTGTTAGCTGCTAAATTGTTTACCTAGATTAGGAGCTAGTTTCAAGGGCTGTGGTTTATGTGCTAGAACTGTAAGGGGCTGCAGGACGTGATCTTATACCACCCCAACATGGCCACTTGGAGAAAGGTGAGGGGTAGTATTCCAGGGGGAAGAGACTGGGCAAAGGGGGTTGGTCCCAATATGTTTAGAGAAAAACAATCAGGGTGGCCTTCAGCCACCACGGCAGGCATCTTTGGAAGGGTCATAGGTTGCACAGGCTGTGGGGCGGCAATAATACTAAATTGGGCCTGGAGGGAGGGAGGATGCCCACTCTACAGACACTTATTGCAGGTCAGGGGTGAGGTAAACTGGCTAAGGAGGCAACTGGAGGAGTTGGAGGGGTGATAAAGGAGAATGGGAGGGGCTATGGCAGGTGGGAGGAGTCGAGGCAAGACCAGGACATGGCTCAACAAACTGGGGGAGACATGTCCAACAATCGCGGGGGGACTTAGGGATCGTGGACTTTTGCCAGGGTTGCAGATGTCAGGGGGAAAAGTAATAGGGTAAACTGTCCAATTCAGAAGAGGGGGGAAGGGGTCAGGTCAGGAGAGATTGATAAGGGGCAGCCTAGAGGAGCAGACAGTGGGAAAGTAGATCAGGAGGAGGACAGGTCAGGAAGGGTTGGCAAGGGGCAGACTAGAGGGAAATTAGGTCAAAATATGGAGGCTGGCATAGAGTGTTATAATAAATTTGAGCCGTTATGCACCTTGAAAAGTGAGATGGGGCATGTGGAGACGAGGGGAATGAAAATGAGTTTGGTGGGAGGGAGTTGGAAACTCAGAGGGGGTCAGGTACCGAAAGGAAATGCTAGAAATAGTTCCACTGGGGAAAGAGAAAATTAAATGTCAAGCAGAAGGGGGAGAGATATCAGATAGCAGGCATGGGAGTTGAGAGCACGATCGGTGAGAAGCTGGAAGAAACAGAGGTGGGGGAGAGGAGCCCCTCGAGGAGATGAACTGTACCAGAGAAGGGGCCCTAGGTAAACGGGACCTGCAAGGGGGCACAGGAGGTAGAAATATTAATATGAGTGGGGAGGAGACAGAGAGAGAGAGAAGGGGATATAATCATGGCCAGGGGGAAAGGCGCGGACAAGAGAGGGATAAAGGGGATACCAAATCAGGGGAGAACTGAGGAAAGTGGGCATACGTGTGGCAGGAAGGTGAGGGAGATGAGGGGTTCTGGCATAAGGAGGCATGATGACACCCAGGGGAAGGTGAAAATGGATGGGGGGGAAGGGGTTGGGTCGGGAGCACAAAATGGAGGTAAACAAAAGGCAGAGGGGTCACTAAAGTACTCCTGCTGGGGGACTCCATGATTAGGGGTGTACATTGGGAGGGACAACCCAGCCAGGTTAAGGTAATGGGTATCTCTGGTCTGAACATGCATAGGCAAAGTTCCTGGTGTACGAGCTGGCAAAGGAATGTGGAGGGTCACCGGACTTCATGGTGCATCTGGGGACAAATGATGTAGAGGGAAATAGTGCACTGGAAATCCAGGCAAGGTTCCGAGAACTGACCAGAGTTCGTCAGGATAATGGATGCACTGTTTCCTTCTCGGAAATGTTGCCAGTACCAAAGGCATCTGTGGAGAACAAAACGAAGATTGCGGAGGTAACTGACCGGCTCGGAAAGTGGGGGAAAGAAAGGGGGTCAGGGGTATTGGGGGACTGGGGGGGGAGTTTGGGAGGATAAGGGACTGTACACCAGGGATAGACTTCACCTTAATCCGATAGGGAAGGAAGTCCTAAAACAGGGGATGGCAGACTACATTCAAGCTAGGTGGGGTTTAAACTTCTGAGGGGGAGTAAACGGGGAGGGGACTGACTGGATGTCCTTACTCTCGCGGATGGGCCTAGCCTTCAGACCCTGGGGGGGTGTCAGGCAGAAGACTAGGGGAAGATGATACCGTAGGTGAGGAAGGAGGTGGATGCATATGATATCCGGGGAGGACATGGGTTGACGGGTGGTGTTAATAAATGCCAGGAGCCTGGGGAATAAGATGCCGGAGTTCCAGGCCATGCTGTTCGAAGGAGGGGTAGATGTGGCTACGGTCACAGAAACTTGAGCCAACCCTAGCCACGGTTGGGATCTTAATGTGAGTGGGTACACAGTACTTAGGAAGGATAGAAAGGGGGGGGTGGAGGGGGAGTGGCTGTGTTCATTAGAGACAGCATAGAGATTACTAGGGTGGAAGAGGCAGATGGAAACATGGAGGCCTTATGGGTCACCATGCGAACCTCTGCAGTAAGAAAGTTTAAGCTGGGAGTAGTATACAGGCCTCCAGGGATGGGGGAGGTTCTGGAGGATTGTCTGCTGGGTAGCATTAAGGGCCAGTGTGGACCAAAAGGGGAGATAGTGGTGTTGATGGGGGATCTAAATATGCCAGCTACTGACTGGGGAACCATGACTTCCACGGTGGCCAAGGAGCAGAGGCTGCTGAATGGCTTCCAGGATGTGTTCTGCACTCAGCACGTGTGGGAGCCTACGAGAGATGGGCATGTCCTGGACATGGTTCTTGCAGATGGGGATCTGGTAAGGGATCTGGAAGTGGAGGATCTCCTGACAGGAAGTGACCCCGATACTGTCTGGTTTTGACTAAATTTGGGGGGTGGAGGGGACAGTTCTAGGAAATTGGCTGTTGATTTTAGAGGGGTGGATTTTAGGGGCATGGGTGAGATTCTCAAGCAGCATTTGAAGGGGGTTACACCAAGGACGGATGTAGAAGCGAGATGGGAGGTCATAAAACGGAGACTTTAGGAGGCCATTAGGATCTGTGCAAAGGTGAAGCGTAAGGGGGCAAGGTCACATAAACCATGCTGGTGGTCCAAGGAGGTTCAGCAGGTGGTAAGGGAGTAGAAGGCTGCCTACAGAGGACACAAAAAAAATGAGAGGGGGAAAGGGATAAGGAACTTACCATCTTGCATCCAGACAAGTCATCCAGATGGTGAGGGGGCAAAGTCCAGAAAAGTGCAGCGGCTGGCACAGGGGATACGGGGTGGGGAAAAGGGGTTCTTTAGGTATATTGGGGAGCGGAGGAAAAACCAAGGGCCAGATCGGCAGATTGAGAACAAATGGGGGGTGAGTGGAGGAGGCGAGGGATCAGGCGAAGGTATTAAATGAGTACTTTGCCTCCGTGTTCTCTAGGAAGGGGGCTGGGAAACTTACAAAGTGGGAGCTGATGGAGTTAGAAGGGGCAACGGGTTGGACTGTCGGAGTAATATATAAGGAAAAGGTGGCTGGGAGAGTTACCTCAGGGGTTTCACATCAGGAAGGATCAGCTAATAGAGGGGGAGGGACCAATGATGCTATCCCCATTGGCCGGGTGTGGAAAGCCCTTAAGGCCCTAAAAAAGGAAAAATCTCAGAGGCGGATGGCGTACATCCGAGAGTTCTATGGGAGTTGGCGAATGTATTGGCTGCACCTCTGGCGAATCTGTTCAGCATGTCACTTGAGACTGGGTGGTTACCTAAGGACTGTAGGGTAGCACATGTGCCCATCCATAAAGGGGGATCGAAGGAAGTGCTGGGTAACTATAGACTCATCAGTTTGATGACTGTGGTAGGTAAAATAATGGAGGGTATACTTAAGGAACGTTTGGGAGGTTCTTGGAGGAGACGGGATGCCTGGATAGTTGTCAGCATGGGTTTGTGCCAGGTAGATTGTGTCAAATTAATCTTGTGGAGTTCTATGAATGGGTAACATCGGAACCCGACAGGGGAAGGCCTATGGATGTACTGTTCTTGGACTTCAGCAAGGCGTTTGACTCGGTCCCTCGTAATGGCCTACTGGAGAAACAGAGGGGGGATGGGGGCAGGCACATTGATGGTCAGACGGATAGGAAACTGGCTGGCTGGGTATACTTAGAAAGTAGTGGTTGGGGGGGAAAATCTAGATTTCTGGGGGTCATTAGTGGGGTACCACAGGGCTCGGTCCTGGGGCCGATCCTGTTTAATGCCTACATCTCCAGTATCAGGGAGGGTATAGGGTGTGAAATGAGTCTGTTTGCGGACAGCTCCAAGCTGGGTGCAGTGGTTGAGGGGGAGGAGGGGAGGTTGGCCCTGCAAAGGGACCTGGAGACCCTGGATAGGTGGGCTCACACCTGGAAATTAAATTTGATCTCCTTTAGGTGCAAGATGTTACATCTTGGGCGGAGGAGCCCCAAACATGAGTACACCCTGGGTGGGGAGGAGTTGCAGGTCACGGCAGGGGATCCTGGTGGATGCCAGCATGAATAACTCTGAGCAGTGCAGGAGGGCAGCAGTAAAGGCAAACAGGATGTTGGGCTGCATCGCAAGGGGGATTACCTCAAGGTGCAGGGAAGTGATTCTGCTGCTGTACAATGGCCTGGTTAGACCACACCTGGAGCACTGTATGCAGTACTTGAGACCACACTTGAGGAGGGACATCCAGCTCCTGGAAGGGGTCAGAGAGAGCAACCAAAATGATGGTGGGGGCTGGGGAGTTGATGTATGAGGAGACTAGAGGAGCTCGGACTGTTCTTGCTGGAGGAGAGGAGGGATGGGGGCAAGATTGAGGTTTTCAAGTACCTCAAGGAATCAGGTAGGGTAAATCAGGAGGGGATCTTTAGGCTACAGGAGGGTGGTATCACCAGAGGGCATAGTTTGAAGCTGGAAGGATGGGGGGGGGGAGGAAGAGGTATTTCACTGAGTGGGTGGTGGAGCCGTGGAATGCGCTGCCTGGTGAGCTGGTTCTGGCTTCTGCGGTGGAGGGGTTTAAGAGAGGGTGGGACAGGTACAAAAAGGGGATGAAGCAGAGGTTGGCTTGCCCCGGGGGAAGGCTGGGATGGAGGTCAAGAAAATCATGAATGCAATAAGGGGTGATGGCTTCGGTACCCACCCAGGGTCCTGAGGTACGAGCAGACTCGATAGACCGTAAGGCCTAATCTGCTGGCGACTAGTATGTTAGAAGCTCTGGTTGTTGTGATTTGTTGTTTTTGTTTTTCAAAGCCTTAGCTCGTGGGGCTCTAAAACAAATTCAATTTAGGCTAGTATGTTACACTTACAAGGCTTAGGTTAGCCTCATACTTAGGGTCTCCAGGACTTCTGACTTC
The DNA here is from genome assembly GCA_016271365.2 of Neoceratodus forsteri. NCBI lineage: Eukaryota > Metazoa > Chordata > Ceratodontiformes > Ceratodontidae > Neoceratodus > Neoceratodus forsteri. The sequence continues at coordinate 512,376,494 of CM057449.1, read as the reverse complement.
TGCTGCTTGAGACTCATAATCAGGGAGTCCATTGATGCCCCCTTCTTTTTGCCAGTCTTTTGAAATTTACATTCCTGGCTATCATTTCCATACAGATGGGTCCATTTAACTGAACTAGAGCTCTTAAACTTTTGCATGAAACCCTTGGAAATCTACAAGGGAGTTGGAGCAGACTCTGCTGCAGTTGTCTACTATCATGTCATGATCAGTGTGTGTTCAGCTACTTGCTGTTCCTGTTTGTGTTTGCTCTTTAGAATTGTTTTCTTTATATTGTTGAACTTGTGTTTGCCTTCCAATTAAAAGGACTAACTACAGAAGTTGTCTCCTGGATGCTTTTCGTAAGGTGTAGGTTAAAGGGACACTGTCAGCTTTGCCCCTCGTTTTTCTTCCCAATTTAATCAGTGTGTCTGTAGGCATATACTAGTAAAATGGGTACTCTGGAATGCCCCTGTCTCACACAAAAGTAATCTGTTTACCTATATTTGTAAAGTTTGCATTAGTTTCTTTCGTAGCGGTCCGCACTTAAATCTCCTGTCCACCAGAATCATATCGGTGCCAAGGACGCAACTCTTCCCTGGAGCACTGTCCCAAAGTTCACTTTTTACATCCCCATTGAGAAAAAAAAACATGTAATCCAGTAGATTGTGGTATACTGAGGAGTTTGTGGTATCTTTAAATAAAAGCTGAGCCACAAAATGTATTTTTAAATCTGGTGCTAAAATCCAGCGCGTGCGCAAGAGCAGCACATTCTCACGCATGTGCTGGATCTTTACTCCTGTCGCTGTTGTGCATACGTGGGATTTCGGCACCAGATTTAAAATACATTTTGCATCTCATCGAGTGCTGTGTACTCTTATCTCTATAAAATTTTTATCTACAATAACAACTATTGGGGTCTCACTAGTGATCTATACAGGAGTATAATTACCTCCCTCTTTCTGCTGGTGATACGCCTGCCTATGCATCTGAGCATCCCACTACCCTTTCCCACTGCTTTATCACACCGTTTAGCTACCCTAAAGTCATCAGAAATGATTACCCCCCGGTCCCTTTCCTGTTTTGTGACTGCTAGTACTTCTCCTCCCAGTTTATTACTTGTCCCCAGGTGTCTGTGCCACAAGTGCATTATTTTGCACTTTTTTTGTGTTGAAGTCCCGCTGCCAAAACCTGTGACCATTCTTCCTGCTTTTTTAGATCTTCTTTCACCCCCCCGGTGTCTAGTCTGTTGTAGATTTTGGCATCGTCCGCGAACAGGCATGCCTTCCTCTCCAGTCCTTTTTTAATGTCGCTTATAAAAACACTAACGAGGACTGGGCCTAGTACTGATCCTTGTGGCGCACCCCATTGGTCACTTTGCTCTCTCCAGAGTGGACATCATTACACCACCCTTTGACTCCTATTGTCCAGCCAGCTCTCTACTCATCTTACTATTTTAAGACCCACTCCCAGGTATCTCAGCTTGCTCACCAAACTTCTGTGTGGAATGGTGTTGAAGGCCTTACTGAAGTCCAGATTGATTACATCAGCTGCTGCTCCCTGATCCACTTCCTAGGTTACCCAGTCAAAGAACTCTATCAAGTTTGTCTGGCAGGACCTTCTCCCTGTGAACCCATGCTGGCTTGGATCCTAAGGACCACTGGAAACAAGGTATTCCCCAATCCTTTCCTTCAGTAGTGATTTTATTTTTATTTTATTTATTTCAATTGCAGATTGATTCTATTACTTTGCCCACAACTGGAGTCAGGCTGACAGGCCTATAATTTCCAGCCTCCTCTCAGTTTCCATTTTTGTGGAGTGGAACTACATCAGTCCTCCTCCAGTCTCCCGGGACCTCTCCCGTTTCTAGTGCTAGGTTGAACAAGGCTGTCAGAGGTACAGCCAGCTCCTCCTCCTTGAGCTCCCTCAGTAACATGGGGTGCACCCTTCTGGTCCCATTGCCTTGTCTACTTTTTATTTATTCATGATACAGTATCTTTGAGCCCAGTGAGCTCATTTACAAAGGTTCCTCGTCAAACATGGGAGTCCAATAAAGTCACTACAACAAGTACATACAGCAGAGTGCACACGATACAAATAGAGGTAGGTCAAGCAGCACATCAAGTGGCATTGTTAAGTGTAATGAAATAGGGTAGAGAGAGAGGGACAGAGCAGAGTAGGTAGCAATTCGTTGAGCATTGTCTGATGTTGGGCAGGTGGCTGAGGTCAGTAGCATGCACAGGCAGCTTGGGGTACCAGGGCGTTCGTCTTACTTTTAACTGTGACAAATATCCCTTAGGACTTTCTCCACTTTAAAAGGGCTAGTTAGTGTCCACCTTTCTGCCCTTAATGCCTTTGTCTTTTATTACTGGCCCACTACTTACTCCCTCCTCCATAAATACTGAACAGAAGTATTTGTTCAGTGTGTCCGCATTTTGGTGGTCCTCTTCCACACACATCCCTTCGCCCCCTTGCAGCCTTACTATCCCACCCTTGATCTTTCTCAGTACCTTTGTGACTTGATGTAAATTAGTAAAAGTTTTCTATGCCCTTTGTACCCTTGGATTGTCTTCGCCTCCACCCGAAATCCCAGTTCTGTCCCAGATTCACCTGATGCAGCTTAAACACTTCAAGAGTCCAGGTCTCTGGTTGGGGGCCTAAATATGTTGTTTTCTGCCTGACTCTGTTCATTGCCCTGTGGGTGGTAGTGAGAGTGTGGTGAGGTGCTTGATGATGTCAGCTGTTGTGTGAGCAAGGTCTGGGCTGCTTGATTAAATATCCACTGTTATGGGATCATCTGGTTCAAGGGAGTGGTGCAGAAGGAGGACGAGAAGGGGGATATGGTACAAAATAAGGTACGGGGTCATAGTGTCACCACCAGAAACAGCGTGGCAATAAATGCTGCAAGCAAAATACTGTATTCCAACATAACGGACAAAACACCAACCCTAAAACATTGAACATAATTGGACCTCTTTATTTTTGGAGGCTTTGCCCTCACCCCAAGACTGTAAAATCATCTCCAAGTGGGTGTGGACATCGGGGATGGGGAGAAACTCAGTAGGAGGGAAAAAAAGGGCAGCACCAGGAGACGGGCGGGGACTGAACAGTGGTCCTGGTCTCCATCCTGCCGTGTGTGCTGGTGCTTTAGCCACTCCACCATGGGAGCGGCTCGACCAGGCACCACCACGGCAACTAGATTGAAACACAGTTGTTGGCACCCAGTGGCAGGGGTCGTGGTAAATCCACACTGCTATTATATAACTGTCACTCTAAATGTTTCTGTGCTTCACACAGCGCAGTTATTACTGTGCTGTTTTAGTAGCGCTATATTGACCTGGTGCCCAGAATAATGAGGGAGTGTGTAGACTGTGCTAGATGGCATGGGAAGCGTGTAGGAGCAGAGTACATGTGTGGTTACCATAACATCTCTTACCGTGCATCTTTTTACTGTGTAAACGCAAAAATTTATCCATTATAACTGCAGACTAATGCACTCTGTGGGTTAGTGCAATTGTGAGTCAAGCTATCCAGCGGGTTAGTGCAAAAAAAAAAAAAGGTTAAGGGAAACCCCTGACCTAGTAGGGAGTGTTGTTTTTATTTATGTAAAGTATTTCTTCTAAGTGAAGTAGTGTGGCAGTGCCCTGCCTCTTTATTGGCAGAGGGCAGAAGTTGGAGAGACGCTCTTTTTGTCACCTCGGGGAGATGACTAGAGAGCCTGTGATACAACACCCACTCCTCTGGACTGTTAAAAAATGTTAACTGCTCCCATCCCGGTTAGTGAACACTTTTGCAGAGCATTGGGCAGCCGGGCAGATGCACCGAGCAAAATCCTCTCTCCTGGAGGCTGAAAGTTACTTTCTGAGTGTCCCTAACGGTCCTCTGACTCAGGAACTAATGAGTCAGGTGGCCAGTAAGGGAGAGTGCAGCAAAGCCCCCTAGCTTTGGGGGCCTTCTTCATGGCTGGCCAGGCTGCCTGTCAACAGTGGCAGCAGTCAGACAGGACAGCATGGCAGGGTTCTTGCTCCATTCCTCTGAACGTAAATAAATAAATAAATCTTTGGGAAACCTGTTTTAATCCATAGAGGGAGCTAGTAAATTTTAAAATAAAACCAAAGGGATTCCCTACCCACTTGGCCTGCCAACCCCACAGTCAAAGCATCAGGCGTCTGTCGGAGAGAGAGAGATAGAAACAGTGCAGTGTGCTTTCCTTTGGCATTTTGCAAAGCGACAAACACCGTCTTGGGACAGTAAGCAAGCTGTGTCCTGAGACACAGCATGGAGGAAGGCATGCAGAGTGAGCCAGGCGTCTTCAGCGTTGGTCAGACAGCACTGCTGCCCTGAGGTCTGAGACATGTCCTGGCTGCCCTTATTGAAGGCAAAATGAACAAGGTAGACTGTGAGGAAATATTCATCAGGAATGGTCAATCAAAAACACTGGGACATGAGTGGAGGCAGTGGGGGGGAGGGGATTCAGGAGGGATGTGAGAAAGTTATATTTTACAGAGACAGTGGCTGAGCTGTGGAACAGCCTACCAGCAGAAGTGGTGGGTGCAAGAACCGTTAATGGCTGGCCTGCCGGCGCAGCAGTTGGATTTCTGCTTGCGGCACCGGCGACCTGGGTTCGGGAATGGACCCAGTTCGTTGGAGGGCCGACGGGAGAGAAGGATGGAACATCCTATGTACGGCTCTCCTTCTCCGAGGGGTGGGTTGGGAAGTGCCCCGTGCACTGAGGACTCCTGGCGGAGGCCGGGAGACACGCTACCGGTGCTTGCTCATAGGGAGGCGGAGCAGACACAGGCATCATTGCATGCCCCTGCCTCCACAGAACAGGGAAAAAAAGAAGCAGGCAGGCAGGGTCCACCGTCTAAGTGAAGCCTTCCTCGGGGCTTCAATCAGCCGCCACCGCCACAATCCCCCGACCAATCACTAGTCCCGCAGCATGGATAGGGGACCATTGCGCAGCCCCGCCCTCCGGGGGGGGGGGTAAGCTGGGGGTAACTGAGGGATGGAAGCTGCTGTAGGTGGCGGTGGAAGCCTCGTGGGGGCCGTGACCAGGATGGATGGATGGATGATGGTGGACCTGCCGAGAAAATAAAGAATTAAAAAAAAAAAAAAAAAAAAACCATTAATGGTTTCAAACACGACTGTGAATGAGTAAAAGGCTTAATAGCTACTCAGGTGGATGCCAGTAGAGTAGGGGAAGAAACAGATAACCCCCGCCCAAGTAATAGGTCCGTGGTAAGATAGGGTATAACAGTGCAACAGTGCACACTGGCTGCAGTGGTCTTTTCTGTCGACATTTTCTGTATTTTGATAAGACGTGCTCCTGGAAAGCCCTTAGCAACTGACATGTGACTTAATTGTAAAACTATGTCAGTACCCAAAGTGCAAAACCCTTTCACAAAAATGAAGACACACAGCCATTGTTATTTGGAAAATATTTATTGCACTACTATAAAGTCTGTAAAGAAAAAAGAAAATAATTAGTAAGAAAAAAATAACCTAAATGCAGCTATAATCTACTAAAGTAAAGGTATAATTGCGTGTAAGAAAGTCTGTACGCTTTGTTCCAAGCCATGATTAGTTCCCGCCTGTCTGTTTTTATATTGTTAAAACAGGTAGGAGGTCATTTTCTTCTTCAATCTATTCTCTTTGGTATCCACTGACCTTCCCCATCTGAAGCTGTCTTCCCCCCCCCCCCCAGCCATGTCTCCTCACATCCCAGGGTCTTGTCTTACTCTAGTGTCCTCACCACATAACCTAGTTGGAGGTGCACAGTCATTGGTGCAAGGCCTGAGGGGGCCAGGCCATCACCCAGCATCATACAGAGGTGTTTTTCCTCCATCTTCTACCTGGTCCCACACACATGCAGCACCACAGTGTGTGTTTTCTGCCTCTGTGGAGATGCCGCTAGTGTCTGGGTGTGGGGTTCCTTTCCATGCTGTCCTGGTACACTGCCATATAGATTCCTCAGGGTGGCAGTCAACCATCTGGATGTGTTTAACCCCCTCCCTGTGGCAGTAGAGCTGTCTAAGGGACGCTCAGTTCTCCCTCCCACCGGCCAGCCCCCGAGGAGCTCAAATCTGTTACAAACCCTTGATCTTCCTGTATGTATTTTCACCATTCACCACTGGTAGGCACATTGCAGAGGCGCTATGACCTCGTGGGAGCTATTAGCTTACAAATTTTTGTTTGGGGGAAGAGTCGAGGATGATGCACAGTGTGATGCTCGAGCGTTGGCCAGTAGCGGATACTGGCTCCTCCCCCACCTCAGTTCTTTTCTTCCCGCCGTCAAGAGAGCACCTCGTGGGAGCTGAAGACAACTGTGTAGTTTGTTAGTTTGACACCACTGAATTTCTGTTGTACTAGACGCCGTAGACTTCTTCTAAAGCATGAGATTTTTCTTTATTTTTATTGCATTGTTTCTACAGTGCCAAGTCTGTTTCTTTGTTTTTATTCTTTTTATGCGTGGCCGATCGTGTCCGGTCCAGGGCCTAGATCAAAATCCAGGGCGGGAATTGAGTTGGTGCCCCTGTAGCAAGTCTATATTCGATACGGACCGTCACGATCGATGTCTTTCTTGCCTGGGTCCGCAGCATGGCATGGACAGCTGCGATGCATGCTTTTCCGTGGATCGCACTGTCCTCAAAACGCGTGTGTTGAAGGTGGGTCAGAAACCTCATACTTTCAGAGGGCGCCATTGGTCCTGGGACGCCAAGGTGAGATCACTTGACCCTTCCCCTGGGTCGCCCTCCGCTACTATACGTACCAGAGGGCTGTGAGCCGTCGATGACACCGGCCTTGCTGGTGTACCTGGTTCGCTAGAGGGATCAGGAGGACAATTGGCCTCTTCCAGGGGGTCGGTTGAGCACCTCCCCTCGGTCATTGGTCTCCTCTGAGTCACGACCACCCCTGGTGTCGTGGTCAGAGCTACCTGCTGGATCTGTACCGGTGGGGTCCTCAACTCCATCCTCCAGCTCCGCTCTTCCTCCTGGCTCTGTTTCTGGAGCCAATGAGCAGGGCGGTGTCGAATGTGTGGCACGACCTTTGTTCGGTGCCGCGAGTGGCTCCATACTTAGTAGGGTGCAAGGGGGTGGCCTCTCTCCCAGTCTCCCTGCTTTCTTCCTCTTTGGAAAAGGAGGAGGGCTCTGACCCAGAGTGGTCACCCCCCTCTGAGGAGATCTCCGTTTCTGAAAGGCATTGCCTCTCTACAAGGCCTAGCAGCACAGCTTTGAGGATCTTTTTCTCCTCCTCTGTCTGGCTCTGTCTCTGGGGCTGCCATTTCCGAGGATTCTCGCAGTGCCATGCCTTGTGGTGGTGTCTTCTCTGGCACTGTGGAGTGGGGTGGCGCCATCCCCGGCACCGTGGGGAGGGCTTGTGCCAGTGACGGAGCAGGGGTGTAGGACGGTGCCTGGTCTGGAAGCAGCGCCACTCCTGATGCCAAGTCGGAGGTCGGCACCTTGGTAGGGGCCAACTCTGGCGTTGAAGTGGGGAGCGATACGGCTCCTATTCTCTTGTTAAGGGTTAACCTGGGGGTTGCTAGGGCAGGTTCGCAGACACCTGTGGCTCTTCTGGGCATACCCCCCTCAGTGCAACTGGGACGGACAAGGGGCAGGTCCTTTTCAGAAGAGGAGGGCTTGAGAGCACCTGGGATGGCCCGGGGGTCTTCTATCAGAACTGCTGGTGGCTCTGGTAGAAGCCACAGTGCTGATCCCTTACATTTTCACTCTTCTCAGTGGGAAGGGCCTGCATCTGGTGGGGTTAGGGGATGCCTGCAAGGGCCAGACCGACCCTGATCTCCTCACTTAGGGGGCTTCTTCTTTAGAACACAACTCGGGCCACACCTGCATGGTTGTGCAACCTCCTGTGGGTTTGTGTGCAGCCCCACCCTCCCGGAGGGGTCGTGTGAACGTTCCCGAAGCCCTAGCAGGGATCCTCCTCTGGTTTGCCAGTCTTCTTCTTCTCCTCCTTCGGATCCTCTGCCCAGACCATCTGCTTTTCCAGGCAATTTGGGCCCTATGGGACCATTGTCATGGGATCATTTCAGGGGTTTGGCTGCAGCTTTTCCTCGCTACCTTAGAGATCTGGACCAGGTCATTTTTAGACCACAGCCCCTTGCTGCACCCTCTCCTAAACCAGATTCCTCCGCCTCCTCGTCTTCCTCTCCTGAGGAAGAAGACACCTCGGTCTGCTTGTCCTCAGACGCTGATACCACCAGCTATCAGCAGTTTTTGTCAAGGTTGATGGAGGAACTCCACATTTCCCCACTCGGAGGTTGTGATCCTGTCCATGCAACGCTTGCTCTCCTGGGAGAGTTTACTTCAGAGAATATTGTCATCCCTCCGTGGTCTATTCCTTTTCAGAAAGTGTCCCATTGGTTCTAGCAGTCTCCAGCTACCCCTCTCCTGCCCTGAATGACTGCTAGCACAGGTATCGTGCACCCCTGGGGTCTCCAGGCTCCATGCCTCATCCCACTTCTGGGATAGAGTTGCTGGATACCCCTTCTGGGCGTCGTCACCTGAGACACGACCACCCCCGGAGTCTGACTCCGTGGAGTTAGACCACTGGGAGAGAAGAATTATTTCCCCTGCACGTTAGATAATTGGTTGCTGAAACAATGGATATAATAGGGGAATATACAAAGTTCCTATCAACTTACATGTTCCACATATGTGGAGGACAATCTTGATGGGTAATGGACGCCTTTTGTCCATTTTAATCAAGTAACGTCTCCCTTTATGAATCTCAGTGCATCAGGCCCATATGGCTGTCTGTCCTAGACACTTATGGATTGTGCTGTGACAGCTGTTAGCCTCTTTGCCTGACATGGTGGCAACCAGGCAGGCCATCTGTCTTTCTGCTTCTGGCCTAGAGCTAGCGAGGCATCTCTCTCTAGAGCGTCCTTCGATGCTAACGAGATAGCATCTAGGCTGGCAGAATCTGCAGTCTGTGTGAGATGGGCAGCATGGCTTCGCCTTTCCAGGTTGTCACCCTTGGCCCAGCGTAGGGTGATTGCCTCCCCTTTCCAAGGAGCCCATTTTTTTTCTCCCTCAGGATGAGACTGGAGTTGGCAGGGTGCCTTCCTTTTCCCAGGTCTCGGGAGTCTCCGTCTCACCCTGACCAGTCTTTGGCCTCTCCAGGTTTATAAGGGGCTTCTCTCTCTGTGGTCTTCCCCCACAGAAGGCTGAGGGAAGTTCTACCCTCAGGGACGTGCCGGGTTCCCTTTGGGGGCTTGGTACTCACCCACCAGTGAAGAAACATACAGGAATATATGTAAATTACATACCTATCGTAATTATTGATCTTCTTGTATATCTTCACCATTCATCACTGCTTCCCACCCACCTTCCCCTCTGGTGCCTCAGCCTTTGAGCAGTACCTCCTCCCTGCTTGCCCGCTCCTCTGTGGGGACCTTTTTGGGTAAGCCCTGCTTACCATCTCTGCTCCTTCGAGAGCTCTTCGCCTTGTAGGAGGTGAGGTCAAATGGGGTCTCCTTGCCTTATAGTGAGGGGTATTCCTCTGGTCTTTTTCCTTTCTCTCACTCTCTCTTCGGTCTTGTTCCAAGATGGGAGTTGGTCCCTCCAGGCATCTTGATCTGGTGGACATAAAAAAAAATAAAAGGAAGCGGAAAACCTGAGGATCACCCCGCTCCCTCCTTTTTTTTTTTTTTCATGAACCTTTTGATTGTCTTAAGGCAGTGCCTCTCCTTCCAGGATCCTTATCCCTTGCCCTGCTAGGGATCAGTTCAAAATAACATCCCCTGAATTTAAAATTCTATCAAGAGGTACTATGTCCTGGGGTGGACCCTGTCCGCGCTCCAGTGCCCTAGGACATCTCTGGGGACCCTAGCAACCTAACCTCAAGAGACGTGGTCAGGAGGCTCCTGCTTCTCCTTGAGATAATTTTTTTTCGGGCTTGCTTAGTCCAGTTTAGCCTGGTCTCTTTCTATCGAGACTGGCCGATTTTTCCCCTGAAGAGCTTCTGTGAAGGTAAGGGGGGAGGCAGCCCTGACTCTCCTTCCCTGTAGAGGGTAGGGTGTTGAAGGGGCTCTACTCTCTTTGCTATCCCTTATTCTTCTTCCTTACCATTCTCACTTCTCTAATCCCTAGGACTGCCCAGTGGTTGCCTCCCCCCCCCCCCCGGTGCCACACCCTCAGGTAGCCTTCCTCTCCTTCTGTGTTGGCTTTTTTCTCCTTTTTGTTTATATGTTTTCCTTTTACTGTCTCTCGAGCTCCCTTGCCCCACCCTCCTTTCTTTTCTCTGTTACTAATTTCACTCTCTCTGGCAGACAGAACTGAGGTTGAGGAGGAGCCAGCATCGGTTACTGACTAACGCTCAAGCATCACAGTGTGCATCATTCTCGAGGGCGGTGCTGGCCTCAATGCCAATTCCTCCCCTGCAAACAAAAAATTTGTAAGCCAGTAGTTCCTGCGGGGTCATAGAGCCTCCAGCATACACCCACCAGTGATGAATGGTGAAGATATACAAGAAGATCAAGAATTACGGTAGGTACGTAATTTTCATTTATCGTCAGTAGTTGTACCACTGTGCTACTGGGTTGGCAGGCAGGTAGGAGGTTTGACCATTGGTGAAACTAAATAGGATGTTTTACCTAACTGAGGTTGTTTCATTATTTTAAATGATTTCTAAAATCGTTATGATACATACCCTATATCATATCCTTTTGTCAAAATGTATAAAATGTTAATTAGGTGTTTTGTGCCATTTGACTTGATCACTTGATATGTGGGAGAGGTATAACAGTACTGAGTTAGGATGGGTAGTCAGTTGTGCCTTGGGCTGCAAGAGGCAAGACCTAGCTTCGGGTGGTGTTGGGGGGGGCCTAGTGACCTCATAATCTCTTTTAATCATACAGAAGGAGTAGTTAGTGTCATACAGGGTGGAGCTAATCTTACTTCGAGGAAAGTCTTGCAGTAGGACTTAGCCGCCAGGACCACACAGAAACTCAGAGTATGAAATTCGTGAAAAAAAGTACATGCCCACTTGGGCATGTAAGAAGAAAATGTACATGCCCAACAAACTATTTACATGCCACCCCTTAGTTTGCATAATTTTACACGTCATCTTCACTGGACCAAGCACTTTCTTTTTCATCACCACCACTAGGGCTGGCAGAAGCAGCATGCACTGACAGTGTTCTGGAGCCATAAGCTTTGGTAGTGGGCCTTCTTTGCCATTTTTCCACCACAGTGATATGGCACCTTCAGGTTATAGTCACTAGTTGGGTCCATTCAGAGATACAGACATTAGGTCGTAGGGTGTCTGGGTGTAATCCAACCCTCCAGTCATTTTTTATTCTTCCCATCAGATAGAAGCCTCGTTCTGCAGCAGCAGTGTGAACAGGAATCAGGAGGATGATTCTGACAATGGCCAGCACATTTCAAAATTGTTGATCCAGCACATCCGCTAGAATCACTTTCTGCCACAATTTCAGAGACTTACAATTTTCAACAGACAGCAAGTGGAGTACATGCTTTTTTAAGTCTAGCCACTCCAGCAGTACCAAAGTAACATCAACTCCACGAGACTCTAGGACTACTTTATAGTGATCAACAATTGTTTGAATTGCTTGATCTCCATATGATTTAAGTGCCTCTGTGGATGTTGGCCAGGACTGAAAATTTAAAGCTCTTGCAGCTAATGTACTTTATTGGTGTGAAGGACTGAAAGCGAGATTCAATGTGCTGCGACGTTTTCTGAAGAATTTTTTTGATCTCTGAAATTGTGGCTTCTACAATGTCTGAAGGAGAACCTGATCTGTGCCTGCTAGTTTCATTAGTTAAGTCAACACTGTTGTACTGAGTTAGGTTCTTATTTACAGATGTAAGTGTTATGCAGTAAGAGTTTCTTGATTCGAGAGACCATTTAGTTTTTGAATTGTGCTTTCTACTCTGCTGTGAACTTTTTCAACAGTGGCATCCTCTTGCTGAAAGCACAGACTAAGAGCAGATAAGTAACCAAAAAACGCTTTCAGAAAGTTCATGTATATAACACATTTTAAAGTCTTAAGCACTTTAAGTATTCCTAGTGCTTTTTGGCCATGATCCTGCTTGTTTGTCAGTGACACATGTTCGAGGTGAGGCACTAATGCAGCCCAGTTCCTTTCAAGGGCAGAACTGGTCCGTTCTCTGTGTGCAAGCCACCTAGTGCCAGCAGTGTTAACTGGTTTGACCACATTAATATTTAAAAGGGATCCCGTTTCCTGTAGGCCTTTCCAACTTTTTGGTGACCTGTGGTAAAACGAGTAAATGTTCAGCAGAAGTTGTTCTAATGACTTGTAAAAGGGACAGTCTCTGAACGAATCCTTAACAGCAAGCTCTAAACGATGTGCACAGCAGTGTATTTCAATGAGGTGTGGGCACTGGAAATCTTGCTTTATTCGACTAAGGATACCTGAAGTGCTCCCCAACATTACAGCAGCACCATCAGATGCCGTACTTATCAGCTTATGTTTCCAACCACCATCCTTTAAACCACCTTCACCCTCTAAAGCATTAATCACAGTATTTAAAATGCTTTCTGAATTAGGGACACTGACTGGTTTCAGTGCAAGAAATCTTGTTACAGGTAGGCCATTTTCAAAACATGTACATAAATGCCCTCTCCTCAGTCACACTTTTATCTGTGCAGGAATCAACAAGAAAAGAAAAGAAGTCATTGTCTTGTAGTAGACTAGCAGTAGTGCTTTGAATATCTTGGGCAATATAGTGAATGAAGACACGGCATTGCTTGTCACTACTGTAACTGCGACTCATAGCATCATCCCCACGATTTCTTCTTTGTAAATCTAGCAACCCAGGAAAATCCCTAAAAGGCCTTTCGGTCCTAGCAACGTAATATGCAGTACAGAACAATTTACAAATCTGATCCATTTCTTTTTGTTCCATGAATTGTATGGATTTCTCCATTGGTCTTTCTCCAACTTTTGTTTTATTTGCAATGTATGCCCTCTCAGCATTTTTGTGTGCTACGGACACTTCATGTGCTGAGATAATGTGTACTCTAAAAGTACTGCATCCAGTTCTGAAATTATTTTTGCTTTGGTTTTTATCATAACTCTGACACCATGTACAGAACATGACACATTTATCTGCGTCATACGTAAGCCACTTCCTGCCCTTTTTCCAGGATTCCTGAAATTTTCTAACTTTCGGGGCCTTAACTTGGCTTTCAGTACAAGCAGTAGCACTTGAGGAAACTTCAGTGGTCACAACAGTTTCACTGTCTGGGCAAGGAGATGGTGGGGTTATAGCTGTGCCTGTAGTGGTACTAGTACTTTGTGTTAGGGAATCCGAGTCAGCTCCCACAGTCTCATCAGAACGCTTTCTCTTAAATCCAAATTTCAAAAGACTCATGGTGTCTGCCTGGCTGTTCGGAGTTGAATTTGTGAATACTGATTTTAAGAATTTTTTATTTGTATTACTCAGTATTAATAAATGCAATAAGGTTAAAAGTGTGTCTTGTCTTTATTTTTATAATAAACTTAACAAGAAAACCTGACTGTGTGTTGTCTGATTATTTATTATAGCAGCCTCAGGTATTCAGATTTTAGATAGTCCACAGACAGTGTACTGCAGCCTGTAAAAAGCTAGAGATTTTTTATCATAGTATTCAGATTTTAGATAGTCCAAAACCACAGCGTAGAGCCTGTGAAACACGTAACAGATTTTTTTATAACTGTATACAGATTTTAGATAGTAAGTACAATGAAAGTTTTTTTTAATAACAGTATTTAGATTTGACTGAGATTGTCAACTTCACCTAAAGTAGTTTTAGGTGTTCCAACAAGTTCACAAAAGCTTTTAGAGCTTTAATTAACAATTACTTTTAATTAGATTTTCTTAGTTTGCAGATCCCTTTGTATTTAGAGTTTAGGTACTGCACCACAGATTATTTTAGGTGGTCCAAGTAGCTTTTAAAAAACGCTATTAGAATCCAACAATTCCTTATATATTCCCTATTAGATTTTATGCAATACACAGCATACAAGCTTATTAAAGCTTGTTAAGAGATTCTTCTAAACACACTAAGTTTGTAAAACTATAATGAGCTTTTTTTTTTTTTCATATGGTTTAGTTAGGTAGAGTTTTTTTTTTCTTTACCTCAATTCAGTTCCCTTCCCAGCCAGTAACTGAATAGACACACTAGTGACGAGTTGACTACTGGCTTGCTGCTAGTCCTCAAACAGGATTTAGTACTTTGAGCAGTGAACTATCTGTATCAGTATAAGCTGCTGATCTTTAATAGTTAGCTTCAGTTAGATAGAGATAGTTTATTATAGGCTTTAAATTCAGTCCCCCCTGCAAACTTAGCAAGTTTAGCTGACAGCAACTGTGGCTGCAGAGATCACAGAATAGGTCCCTCCTCTTTGCTGCAGTTGGTTTCTGTTTTTTCCCTACTATCTGCCTCCTGCTTTAAATTAACACACCCAAATAGAGAAGTAGTATCAGGCACCAGCTGGATGGCTTTATCTAATTTGAATAGCTCCCCTCACAGGTTAAACTGCAATGCTGAAAACTGAGCACTGTCTGCAGACTTTAAAAAGTCCTGTTCTTGACTTTACTGAGTCCGCTTCTATTCTTTTGTCTCCCTCTTTAACGATTCCCGATTTCCTCCAAGACCTTACAGACACCTTCACAGTCTGATGCTCACCCTCTGCCTCCTTCTCTCACTCCCAAGTCCCACTCCCTGCCGATAAATGCTCCACACCTCCGACTGTACTAAAGAGAGCTGTTAAAAGAGCTTTTGGGTCTTTTTTTTTTTTTTTTTAGAAATGCCAATTACAGCAGCAAACTCGCAGTCTATAGCTACTGCACTCAGTACGGACCTCTGTCTCCTAAATCGTTGACAGAATGGTGCGCTGAGCTGCATTCCAGCATAACGGCAAGTTAAGGGGGTGGGCGAACTCCGAAACACAGTCACTCCACCGGTTCATGCTTCGGGTGTGAGCGACCGGATGCTATGTGACCTAGGCAGGCGGTTGGGTTGATGACTGTGCCAGTCAAATCAGGAGCGTTTCATTACTGTACTGTCAGCTGACAGTTACAAAGGCACACTCGTGATCGGCGCCTTCACTCCTCCAAAGGCTCCCCCCGGCCTTCTGAAAATAAAAAAAATCACTGGGGTAGAAAAAAAAAAACAGAAAACGGAGCTCTGCACCATAAAATACCTTAGGTGCCCCAGTGGGCAGGTACAAACCAGCAGTAGGTGTCCAGAGGTGAAAGTGCCTGCCCTGGGGCACCTAAGGTATAGGAATTTTGCACCCTGCAGAAACTTTCTAACTAGCAGTCTGCCAAGGGGGACTGCCCACTGCTGACGTCACCTTATGACATCGGCCAATTCTTTATCGTCGTTAACCCATACATTGGACCACTAACACTGCCGCAGCTACAGTCGGCTGCCATTTCCCATGCTTGCTGCACTTTTTTTCCCCCATTTTCTTTAGTTATAGCATTGAGTTTTTGGTGCTACTGACCTCAGGTTCATGTCTTCTCTACCCGCCTCATATTCTGACCACTACACTAAGCGTGCCTGCGGCAAACAAGTTCCAGAAAAAGACAGACATTCTGCTTGCATCCTGGGCGTAGGCCCCAACCACGACATTGAAGCCTGCCAGATCTGCCAGAAATGTAATCAGGCTACATGGAAACGTCACCTTAAAATTCTGGAGAGCCACGTGAACAGGAGCTGCAGGCCAGAAGCTCTTCGGCTTCTCCAGCCAAGTCCTCCAGGGCTTTTTCCTTCTCTCAGTCCTGGGAAAAATCTAATGGGAAACATAAATATCGGGACAAACACCTTCGACCGCGTCTGGGTTGTCCTCCCACGTGGGAAATAGCCCCTTTGGCCCTTGTCTGCCCTTACTCCTGCAGGGCTACCAGTGTCCCCCGCTGCCCATTCTTACTGTATCTACGTGGTGGGCGGTGGCTCCTTGGGGCAGGGGACTCTATCTCCTGCTTCTCAGCTCCTGATGTTCAGGCCCCTGACTTCCGCGGGCTCTCAGCCAGAAGGCTTGGCCAGCATAGGTGCGACTGGCACTGGCTCCTCTGCTGTCGCCCCTCTGGCCCCTGCGCTGCCTACGTAGGTCCCTGTACAGGGGCTGCCACAAGGCTTTCTTGGCAGCGGCCACAGCAGGCTATGGGCACCTCCCAAAGCCCAGTGTCACCTCTACCTTCGCCAGGGAGGTCTCTTTCACCCCCCCCCAGTGCTGGTCTCTCCTATCCTGGTGCCGGTGGATTCCCCTCTCAGGCTTCCTCAACCGAAACCCGCCGGGCCCGTGCCAGTATAGCCCATGGGCCTGGTGTCAGCTCAGCAGCCTGCCCCTGTCGGACCTCCTTCGGGGTCACCTATGTCAGCTCCCCCGGCCTGATGCCACCCTATCTGTACCAGACGCTGGCCTGTCCATATTCACTGATCTGTAACTACCCTGCGCTGGTAGACTATAATGCTCTCTTCACTGCATGGTGGGCTTGCATGCAGAAGCAGACCCCTGCCTCTCAGAGCCTGACTGTGGCATCCCCCATTGGCCCACTGGGGATCTTCCACCCCAGACTCAGTGCAGCCTGACCACAGTACTTCATACACTTCAGGGCATAGGCCCAACACCGGTTCCGGTGATTGCCAGGACAAGCGTCTGCTAGTTGACAGCAAGCCGAATGAGGAGAAGGATGAGGGCTCTGAATATTCTGAGTCTACCTCCCTTTATGGAGACTCAACTGAAGGTGAAGAACACACCAAGGTGGTCCCCAAGTCCCCTCCTGATGATCCTTCCTTATGGACATCATGAGGCACATTTAGGCCACCATAGGAGTGAGACAGAGAAACAAGACCCAGAGTGACATCGGCTAGCCATCTGTTTGCGGAAGCTTGATGCTCTCCCCTTAGTGGCACCTCTCTTTATTGACTCTTACGAAGATGTCACCAGGATGGCTTGGATTCGCCTCATTCGACTCCAGCAGTGCCTAAGAAAGCAGATAGGCTCTACCACACTCAGTCTGGTAAGCCATTTTGAAGGGGACAGCCCAAAGCTGACTTGGTGGTCATCGACATGGTGCACGACTGCACTAAGAAATGTCTGGGCAAGCGAGTCTTTGCTTCCTACACCCTGGCCTTCGAGCCATTAGCTATTTGGCCCATATGGTTCAGTACCAGAAAGTCCTTTGGGACCAGGCCAGGGAGCTGGTTTAGGCCTTGCCTGATGACCCATCAAAGAAACAGCGCCTCCAGGTTCTCAAGTCAGGCTCGGACATGGGGATCTATGTCCTTCGGGCCGCCTGTGTTGCAGTCGATGCCTCAGACAGAGGTGTGGCTCCTGGCATTTACTTCTGGCACCACTCTTGGCTTTGGGTGTTCGGGTTTGCTTCTGATGTGCAGTCCAGTATTTTGGATGCCTCCTTTCAAGGTCTTGTCCTTTTTGGGGTGGATGTCCGGGACCTAATCTCCTCCTCCTTTCAAGAATTGGGATGTGCCCTCTGGTCCATCCACTCGCTGTACCATACCCAGCCGCTCTTCCCACAGACAGGCCTGCCCACCATCCAAGGGTCCGGGAAAATGCATGGTGGTGGCAGCCCCATCCACTGCCACTGCTAGAGTGGCTGCTGATGCCCTCCCAGCCCCTGCTTCCTTAATTCTTGCCCAACCTCCCCCCCGAAGGGGCTCTCGGAGAGGTGGTCAGGGTCGGTTCTCCCTCCACCTCGATGGGTGGCAGAGAATTACCATGGACAACTGAGTTCTGCAGCTCATAGAACATGGCCACACTCTGTAGCTTCTTGAGTGGCCCACAGAAGTTCCTCTGGCAACTCCTACCCCCTAGATCGTCCCTCGTCTGGGAGGAAGTACAGGCTTTTCTACCAAAAAGAGCCAGTCTCTCCAGTCCAGTGGGGCAGGGGTTCTACTCCCACTTCTTTCAGGTTCCCAGGAAGACAGGGGATCTCCGACCCATCCTGGATTTGTGTCACCTGAATTTGTTCATAGAGTACAAACGCTTAAGGATGGTCACCCTTCAGGGTTTGTTGCCCCTCCTGCACTGGGGGGACTGGCTCTGTTCTCTGGACATGCAGGATGCGTACCTGCATATCAGAACTGTTTCTTCCCATTGGTGCTTCCTCTGCTTCCATTTAAAGGTAGACCATTTTCACTTCAGCGCCCTCCCTTTTGTCTTGTCCACTGCCTCCAGGATCTTTACCAAGTGCCTGGTGGTGGTAGTGGCTGCCTTGAGGTGGCAGGGCTTCTATGTGTTTTCCTACCAGGATGATTGACTCCTAGTGGCCCTGTCCAAGGTCTGGCTTGTCCAGACTCTGGAACATACCTGCCGTCTTTTCCAGACCTTGGGTATAACTATCAACAGGCCAACATCCTGTCTGTCCCCCTGCCAGTGCCTACAGTATATAGTGGTAATCCTGGACACTGCCCAGGGCATGGCCTTCCTGCCCATGGACAGAGCAGAATGCCTGATGGCCCAGACCTGCCTGGTTTCCTCCAGTCGCCAGGTTCCGGGTGTTTCTGTGCCTCCTCGGCCACAGGGCAGCAGCCATTGCCATGGTTCCCCTCACCTCCCTACCCATGTGGGACCAACGCATGGATGACCTAGACCAGATGATCATGGTATCCGATCCAGTCAAAAAAGTCCTGTCATGGTAGCTAGAGCTAACCAACCCTTCTTCAGGGAGTTCCTTTTGCAATCTTGTCCCCTCAACAGATTCCTACAATAGATGCCTCGGGTCTGGGCTGGGGTGCTCATTTGGGTGCTCACCAGACTCAAGTCAGCCGGACAGAAGTGGAACAGGTTCTCCACATCTGTGTTCTGGAGATGCCCATAGTTCTGCATGCTCTGCAGACCTTCCAGACTCGTCTTCTTCCTGGATTGCTCTTGGTGCACATGGACAACATATGTGTGGTGTACTAAATCAACAAGTGGTGGGGGGGGGGCCTTACTCCTGCACCCTTTGCAGGGAGGTGATGAGGGTTTGGTATTGGGCCATTGAGCACGGTCTGGCGCTCTTGGCCGTCCATGTTCCAGGTGTCTGAAATGTCCTGGCGGACAGTCTAAGCCGCTCCTGGTCCAGGGCTCACGAGTGGGAGCTTCTGACTTCAGTGGTTGAAGACCTCTTTGACAGATGGTTCTGCCAAAGCAGGACCCTCTTGCATTCTCACTCAACGTAAAACTGCTGCTCCTTTGCTTGCTCAGTCCCAGACCTGGAGTTTTCTGGCGAGATGCATTGTCCCTCTCCTGGAAGGGGAGGTTTCTGTATGCCTTCCCGTCACTGCAGCAGGTGCTGCTCAAACTTCAGTTGGAGGGGGCGGAAGTGATTCTCATAGCCCTCTTCTGGCTGCCTCAGATCTGGTTCCCCTTGCTGCAGCAGCTGGTGGTGTGGAGCCTCCAGTGCCCTTGCCCCTGTGCACTGGCTTGCTTTCCCAGTAACGGGGCACCCAGGTCCATTCTGATCTAAAATCTTTGCATCTTCATGCATGGCTCCTGTGGACCTTGTTATTGCCTGGTTTGGAGTATCCTCTAGGGTTGCAGATGTCCTGGTGGCCACCAGGAAGCCCTCCACTAGGGCTGCTTACGTCAAGAAATGGAAGCGCTTCACCCTTTGGGCTGCATCACACCAATTGGGCCCCTTCACCTGTCTGGTGGATAGGTACTAGAGTACCTTCTTTCCCTCTCTGACTCAGGCTTGGGGTACTCGTCCCTTAAGGTGCCTCTTTCTGCCCTTTCTGCATACCATGCACCCATTGAGGGCAGGGCTGTGGCTCAGTTTGAGGTGTCTCGCACTTTTCCTGGGGGACATTATGCATCTGAAACATCCCATTCGGGACCCAGTTTCTCTGTGAGACTTCAATTTTGTGTTGGAGAAACTTGCATTACCTCCCTTTGAACTGGCTGCAAGTTGTGAGCTGCGCTTTCTGTCATGGAAAGTGCTCTTTGTAGTTGTTATTTCTGCTCAATGGATTTCTGAGCTTCGGGCTCGCATGTATAAAGAGCCTTATTTAGTATTTTACAAAGACAGGGTGTGTCTGCATACTAATCCTAAGTTTCTTCCCAAGTTGGTGTCGGAGTTTACTTTTGAATTAACCCATCCACCTACCTGTTTACTTTCTGGAGTATTCTAATCAGGGGGAGGCTTTGCTCCAGGCTTTGGAGGTACGTAGAATCTTTTGATACTATACAGTGTGTGGAGTAAGACTTTGAGAAAGTCTGATCAGTTATATGTTTCATTTGCCCCTAGGAGAGAGGGTGCTCCGGTGTCCAAACAGTGTTTTTCTAAGTGATTAGTCAATTGCATTGTTTATTGTTGCCGTAAGTACAACAAGGACATTCTGGGAGTAGTTAAGGGAAATTCCACCAGGGGTATGGCCGCCTCCATGGCTTGTTTCCGAAATGTGTCTACTGCTGATATCTGTGCAGCCACCAGCTGGAGGTCTGTCCACACCTTTACCAAACATTACAGTCTGGACATTGCTTCTAGACGTAGGGCCAACCATCCACTCCATTCTGCAGGGCCTTCTTACTTTGGCCTTTGGCTGCAGTCACTCCTCCTCCTAGTGTTGCTTCCTCTGTGCTGCTGGAACTGCTTGGGACTCTGTCCTACCAGTGATGGACTGCTGCAAGAGCTTCCTTGAAGGAAGGCAGTACAGTTGCATAAGAACTGGCCATAACAGTAGATCTTTGAGAGGAGCTCTTGCAGCAGGTAATTTTGTTAATCTGTTCCGAAAGTTACATTTGCACAACGAATGCGCCAGTCTGCGCCACTGATGCAAAATCATGTTTTGGGCAGGCTGTGAATAATGACAGCTGTATATTGTTCATGAGGAGATGTGGAAAAGGGTAATGCTGAAAATCAGGAGGTAAAGTTACGAGCGTGCATTGAAACTGCACAATGCATGCTTGTAATGTGGCTATTTTGGTGAATTTTTTTAACCAAATTGTCAACATGCTCTTTTTGGGAAATCCCCTAATAAACACTGGCACTATTATTTTTTCAGTCCATCCCGAAAATTGATTTCGCACAGCGACTGCGCTATTCTGTGCCACAGGTGTAAAAACACATTTCGGGCAGGGTGTGAGAAATGACAGCTGGTACTGTTCATGAGTAGGTTTGAAAAAATGGCAGTGTTGAAAATCAGGAGTGAAAGTATTAAAAATTAGCGAGGTTAGGAGCATGCGTAGAAACTGCGCAACGCTTACTTGTAACACGGCAGTTTTCATGATTTTTTGCACCACATTTTCAACATTGACATTTTGAGACCTCCCCTCATGAACACTGGGACTGTCATTTCATTAATGAGTCCCGGAAGGTGATTCTGTGCAGAGACCGCAAAATCACCTTTCAAGACCAAGTAACAAGATGACAGTAACATTATTCATGAGGTGGGGTCCCAAAAACCCCATGTTGAAAATTTGGTGCTAAAATTCAAAAAATGTCCGAGATATCAACACAAGTTGAAGTTGACACCCCCAACCCCCTTGACTGCCATTATACAGTTTACCTTTGATTTCTTCAGTTCCCGGTTCGGCTTTGAAGAGTGCAGATGTGTCCTGGTCCACCGAAGATTGCAGCCACCGACCGACGGAGGTAAGTATGGTGTGGGGGGTACGAAGAGGTGGGGTGTGCAGCAGGAGAGTGGGGAGAGGGGACTGGGGAGATGTTGATTGACTGTTTTCTTTTTTTCAGGTTAAAAAAAATTAAAGCCATCTTGGGATGGTTTTCTTTATTTACAGGTATTTATCAAATAATACATTTTTGGGCACAGTGAGGTGGGCTTCCAGTGTGCCATATTAGTGGGGTGCATACAGTGCATATCGGGATTGAGCACCCGTGCTGGCAGTTGAAAAGTACGGGCTTCGGGGGCATTATTCAACACCATATATATGTGTGTGTGTGGGGGGAGTTATATGCCAACATGGGGGATTGGGCACCCCGATGTCGGTATTTAAATAGTAAGTACTGGGAACACTTTTTGCAAGGAGAAATCCATTCCCATTCGTGAGATGAGGACTAGATAGCCCTATCTGACCATCTGGTCTTCATCTCACGACCAGATAGCCATATCTGACCATCTGGGCTTCATCTCACGAGCAGGGATTTTGACACCTCACTAACGGGGATCGGTTGATGAATGAGGAATTTGACACCTCACGAACAGAATTTTGTTTGTATAATCCCCATTAAATGAGGTGTCAAATCTCTGCTCGTGAGATGGGGCTATTCGGTCCTTACCTCACGAACAGGGATTTTGTTTGTATAATCTCCATTCGAGAGGTGTCAAAATCCCCGTTTGTGAGATGGGGCCATCTGATCCTTATCTCACGAACAGGGATTTTGACAACTCACAAATGGGGATCGGCTGATGAATGGGGATTTGGACTTCTCAAGAATGGGGATCAGAAGCGAGTGACAAATGGGGATTTCTCTTAGCAAAAAAACCTGCCTTTTTTAATACAGTGTGGAAACCAAAGACATGGGTTTGTAGATGACATTGTCCTGAACAAAACCCATACAGTTGTTCATAACAAATACATCCGTGGGGCAAGATACAAGAATTTGTTCTGGGCAAAAAGTGAAAACAAGGGTGGTGGCTCACAAATGTTTTTTTTTTTTCTCACGAATGGAGATGTAATGAATCCCTGATTATGAGCTGTCAAAATTCCTGTTCATGAGCCGAAATCTTTGTTTGCAGCTGTGCAGCTATCAAAAAGAGTGAACTGAGCATGCTCAGAACCCGAATCTTCAAAACTGAATACCTTTGGATCTGATTAATATTTTTCACGAAACCAACGCTGGCTTATTCCTTAGGAAAAGCTCTTTCTACCCTGAAAATATCAGACTAAAATCCAAAATGGTGTGGTCGCAGGACGATGAGGAAAATGCATGAAATATTGGTGGAAAAAGGCAAAAAACACACTTTTTTCAGTATGCACTGCACAAAACCCACACATCTGATCAAAATAGAACTTGGCACGTCAGGAGATCTACCCCACACAGGACAGCGCATACCAGATTTCCTGTAAATCCGTTGTATGGTTGCTAAGTTATTAAGGTACAAAATTTGGGGATTAACATTAAAATGCCTACTCAACCCTAACTACAGAAGTGTGACCGCACCTCTATAAAATATATATTTTATTGATTTTTCATGGAGAAAACCAATGCAGCATTCGTATCTTGCCCTGGAAACAGCGACAGGACAATACATATACAGCTCATTTGATATAAAGCAGCAGTTTATCTCCAGGCAGTTGCTAAAATCTTGAGGGCTAAACTGTCATTGTATACAAATAAGCCTTAAATCTGAATTTTTATATCGCCTGTGGAACTGTTGCCCAAGAACATATGGAAATAGATCCAAGGACAATATATTTTGATAACCAGAATGGCCCGTGTTATTACTAACTTACTACGGTTTTATTATAAATATTTTTTTGTAGGCATCAACAGTTGCTATTGCTACAAGGAGGAACAAATTTTCAATCCTTTCTTTAATTCCTTGTCAGCTGACCTTCTCCCATCTGGACCAGCCCCATCAGCCGACCTTTCTGGGTCTTAGCTCAACTCTGGATGTCCTCTGCCACAGGATCAGTCCAGGTGCCCAGTCATCAGTGTGGAGCCTGTGGGGGACAATGACATCCAGCCACTGCCAGAGTTTTTTTCCATTTTCTCCCAGGAGGCTACATGTTTGGACTTGGGGGATATGTGTGCTGTACCTCCACGGAGACGCTCCTCGGCATCTCGGTATGGGTTCCCTTCGCTGCGTGCGGTCCCGCCGTGCTGTCAGCCAGACTTCTCTAGGTTGCTGCTGTCCAGCCAGACATGCTAACCCTCCTTCCCCAAGAGAGGAGAGCTATCCAAGTGACACTTATTCCTGCCTCCCCCCCAGCCAGCATCTGAGCGACCCAAGTCTGTTCCTGATCCCAAGTCACCAGTGTAGTGAGCAGTCATGCTGTTGCCACACTGGCTGGCTTCTGCTGGGGTTTTGAAATAATTCAGAACAGTGAAGTGAGTGTAATTAGTCAGTGTTTAGTGCAGGATTAGGTCATGGTATAGTGCAGGAATAGGTGTAATAAGAATACAGATAGAAGTTTCTTGAATTAACCTTGGAGAGAATCTGCCTCCTCCAGTCTTTGACAAATCAAAAACAACCCATACCATAAATCTGTGAACTCTGTAAGGGTCAGTGGAAATATGTTGAAAAATTTTGAATTTGACATGGGATGAAGGGCACGACATGCACCCGGAGTAACTTATGTATAGTCAAATTCAAATGACTTGAGAAAAGTGACAAAATATTTAGAGCTTGATTCACTGAGTGTCCCAGAATACTTGTGCTTTGAGCTCTGTGGGCTTGTGGAGCTTTGCAGTATGATGCCAAGGAGCACACCGATCACATACATGGCATTCAATAATCCCAGCTGCCCCATGTGCTTGTGTGGAGCACCGCACAGGGGGCAGCACAAGAGGAGGAACCAGGCCAGACTCTTAATGGATCCTCTGTTTCAGCAGGGGATCTTGGGATAAGACAGTCTGCCATGTCCCCTGAGGGAAGGGAACATTTGCATGCCAGCTTGACGAGGACTGGGCAGGAGCCAGCATTTCCCAGTAGGGGCTATGCTGCCCCGTGATTGGAGGTGGTTGGGGTGCAGCGGCCCTTGTTGTACAGTCTCCCTGGTGTAAGAGAAGCCCATCTCGTTGTCCTCAGCAACATGCCAGTGGCTTTATAAATTTTGCAGCAAACAGCATCTGCTTCTCCTGACACCCCTGTTCCCATCTCAAGTGCTGCTCTGTGAAATGGCTGGGATTGGTTGGGGATGGTGGTGGTATGCATGCAAGTCTCCAGGGTAGTGTTCATGAATATTGTGGGGCCTCCCTTACTCCCTGTATATGACAGCCGCAAGTATGTATGCCTGCCTATGCTCTTTACGTTGGCAGTGAAGAAGCATAGTGAATAGTGTCTGCAATTTCAGTGTGTTAGGTTTTGTAGCTGTTAACCGTCATTTATAGCGCGATCCTTTGCCTTTTGAGGAGCAACAACTACCGAAAGCTCTCAATCTTAGGTGCAGATACTTCCGAAACCTGATGTGCTGTTTTTACTTTCACTGCTTTAGGACATGCTGCTCCGCTTGGCTGGCTTCCTCTGTTCATTGCGGATGTCTGCCCAGCGATTTGAGCCACTGCACAGACCTCACCAGCTTAATTTTTATAGCCTGTTTTTCTGTACTAAACATAATCAAGGAAGAGTTTGTATGTGGATATTTCAGTAGAGTAGAGAACAGTCTTCCAGCAGAGGTGGTGGGTTCAAGAATTCATGGGACAGGCACAAGGGAATCTCTAGTGAAAAGGAAGGGGAGGGAGAAAGCTGTAGATCAAGTAGGGTCTGTGTTGTGAATGTAGTTAGGGGGAAGAATGGGCAGACTGGGTGGGCCAAGCAGCCCTCATCTTCCATCAGATTCTGTTTCTATGTTTTCAAAGGCTAGTACCTTTTAATACAGTGATGTTCAACCCCAAAGAAAGCCACAGATGCTGAAAGCATGTGTCACTTTTGCCCTCCACAAAATCCCCTTCATCTGGTATTTTTTAGTAGTGTGTCCCGGATAACAGAGCCATCCAAGAAACCTTGTTAACCCCTCTGCCTCAGCTGAAATTATCTTCTATCTATGTCATACTACCTTAGTGCATACTTTGAGCTTTAGACTGATAGTGTGTGTGATCACAGTTAATCTGTAAGACTGAGTTTTTATGTAATTTTATAACTATGTTATGAACCAATTCCTCCATGAGTAGTCTGTCTTGGGAAGAGTGGGCTGTTGAAAACAAAGCACAAGGCCAACGGCCAGTGACCAAACACCTCTATTTAATGCCCTGTGCAGACTACAGAACTGTTCTCAGAACTGGTTAACATTTCCATATTTGGAAAGGGGATGCACTGAACTGTGCTTCAGTGTCTAGGCTAGTGCTGCAGATCAGTTCCACCGTTTAAACCCTGAGGGATTATGGGTGTTCCTGTAATGACTCATGGAAGTTCAGAGAACCATGCTCAAGAGCCCATCCTCACTCGTCCGTCAGGATGCCATGTCAGCCACTGGTGTCAGAGCAGCAGTGCCCCACTGTCTCAAGTGGGGGCTGAGGAGGAGAACCTCTGACCTCCTTGACTGTGTGTGCTTTGGTGAACACATGCTCCGGTGAAGGAGGGCTGCCCCAGTCTGGCCTCACACTTATAGGTAAGCCAGGGGTTGTAAATTGAGGGCCATAGCTGGGGTGATGGGGCTTGGTGGTCGTCTGGGATTTAGAGGGAAGCAGAACGAGGATGGAAAGAGTACCATTTAAAAAAAATAAAAATAAAGGCAAAACAGGAGACACAATGCATTTCGCTGCTCAAAACTGTAACCCAATTAATTGATTTTAGATCAATGCATACTATTTTTCGCTAAACATATTTGTTCTCCCTGTCAGACTCAGAAAGATTTTAAACAGAAGTTGACAAGTCATAATAATCTGGTAGGTAACATTATGTTTATCTTCTGCCAGCAGACTGGGCTATCAAAGCAGCAGTTTTTGTATCCTAAATGGACTACAGTGGGGAACTTCAAGCATGCATTGGATAGGTACACAGGTACAAGTAGAGGAAAGGGAGGAGGTAGGGGCACTGGACACCAAATAGAGATCGAGGTGTTAGAATAGGCAGGGAAGAATAGGGCAGACTGGATGGGCTTTACCGGTCCTTTTTTGCTGAAAAATTGTGTGTTTTTATGTGAGCACCCAGCGGACTACAGATGTGTTGTGAAGATTTACCTGTGAACCTCAGTGTTCTCGTCTGCCCACAAGTTTGAAGCACGCATACTCCCTCAGGAAATCTGTACGCTGCTACGTTATTGCCATATCCTCTGTTATTAAATACTGCATACAGCAACAATCCTGAGCTTAGCTTGTACACTCTCACTGTTCTGACCTTTTTTGTTTAATTATTTAAAAATTAGAACTGTAGTTTATGGAATCTGCTACATTTTAATAAAGGTGCTGTCACAGACAGCAGTAAATCCAGGCTTGATGGCGATGTCAGCTGTGTGTGTTTGTTTATACTGTACCAGTGAGAGCAATTTTATTCATTCTGGAAATATAAATGGTGCTCCCACCGGAGCTGTATGTGCTGCAGAAGACTTGCTTGGCGAGATGCTGACACCCCGTACGTTCCAAAATCTCCTTGCACAAATGCAGTATGCAGTAGAATGTTTTTTTTTTTCCCCAAAACAGAAGATTTTGTTTCATTGTGTATTTTTCTTTCTGGCAGAATTATATTGAAGAAATGAAGACATAAGCTGGTCAGTGTTCCTAACCAGAAGATGGGGGCAAATAGCAGTAGCATTAGTGAGCTTTCGGACAATGATTACCTGAAGAAGTTGGCAGGCACAGAGTCCATCTCTGAGAATGACCCTCTGTGGAATCAGCTTTTATCCTTTACTCTGGCAACCCCAACAAACAGGTAAGAGGCATAGTTCTAATCCCCAAATAAATGAGATTTTGAGGCTGAAACAGTGCAGTGCCAATGATGGTGTAGGGGCCCACATGGAAAGTTGGTACTTGGGCTCCAGTTCAGGGCTCAAAATAGTAACCTGGCTAGCACATTACCTATGGAGATGTGAGTCTGAGAGCATAGATATGCTGGGACTTAGAGTGTTCTGTTGTGCATAGCCAAACTTTTTGACGGTTTTTTTTTTTTTTTTTTTATTATCAAGATCATTTTCAGTCAAAATCTGTCACAGGGGGGCCTGAATGATACCCTATTTATCTACACAAGTCTGTGTTTGACCTTGGATAACCTCATAGTGGTATAAGCCACAGTAAGGTGCCCAAATCAAACAACATAACAGATGAATCAAGATATCACACAAAGTCCTCCTGCTTATTCCATTATGCAATAGGAGAGGACATTGTTTGATACTTTTATTTTATAGTTTGCCATTTGGCCTTGTTTTTTGATAAGTTTTTAGGGTTTGATTTTGTGAAAAGAAGCTGCTCTTTTTCTTGTATGTGCCGTTGCCATGGAGGCGGTGTCATGACATTACGCCTCAGCTGCAGTGTGCTGCAGGCAGCGGTTCTGAACAGAAAAGAACGAGAACTGTATTTAATTTTTAATTGTACCATTTTTGCTGTAAAAAGATCAAAGGAGCGCTGCTGCTGAGACACGAGCTGTGGAGACAGAGAATGGAGCAGAGTGAGGTGAGCAGGTCAAACGAGTGCTGTGTGCTGGGAGAAGAGAGAGAGAGAGACTAACATTTGTTTAGTGGTCTGGCTGCACAATGCTTATTTATTTAGTTTTTTTAAAATAGTCTGAAAGACATAAATTTGTTAATGTAACTGCAGGATAGATAGGGAATGTAGTAGTTGGTGGGGGGAATAGACCATGCAGCCTGAAGTGTGATTTCTGTCTGAGTTTCTGACATGTTGTGTGAACTGGAAGTAGTGCCAGCGGGCGGGGGAAAGGTTACGTAGAATGTTTGTACATAAATGCAGTATGACGTCGTAACTGTGTACATAAATTAAATTTATTTACTCAGTCACTCAGATAAATGGATTTATCACACTCCATTTATGTCCACAACTATTGCATGAATATGTATACACGTATGTGCGTGTGTATATAGATCTTTTTTAATTTTGTTTATGCCCCTTACTTCTTTTCCATGCTCCTGTCAGACATCGGCATCCCCTCCTCCCCCCACTACATGTCCTGTTGCTTGCCCCCATGGGGCCTTGGATTCCTGGGGAGAAATATCCCCGTATGAGTAATTCATCTGGTGGTGGTGGACTGAGGTAGAGGGGCTGGCTCGGATGTACTGGGGCCTTCAGCAAGCCAAGCTGGGGCCATTTTCCTGTTTTTGCTGATCCCCCGATGCTGTCTTCATGCATGGAGGGGTCGCGCACGTGCGCATCCAGAGTGTACATAGCTCAGGTCCCCAGCCAACATAATTACTTTTGCCATCCTCCTGCTCCTTTGGACTGCCACCTGTGGTCTTCCAGGTGGCAGTAAAGCAGCAGGAAAAGCGATCTACCCTCCCTTGAGGAGTGCGTCCCCTGAACCTGGGTCGGTGGAAACCGGAGCGGTAGCGCTACCACTGCGCTGAGAGTCTGGCTTTGTGATATGTATTTTTTTTTAAACAAAAACATTAACTGAACTGTGGTTTTCTTTGGTTTTGATACTGAGAGAAGTAAGAGCATTTTCCAGTTAAATTCCTGTAGTGAGACTGTTCTCCCCCCAGAAACAGTGAGGACCAAGTCAGATACAGTCTGAATTTAATCTTTCTTTCATGTGCTGACAGTGATCTTTTTATTTCGATGATCAGCAGGCGCCAAGATTATTTTTTTCACTGCAGGACTGAGTCAAGTTGTAGTTTCCCACTGCCTGTATTCAGTTCATTGTTATCGCTTATCTGCTTGTTCAAACTGAAAAAGGCATTTGTGTTTCTGGTTGATCCAGGGCCAGATTAAGGCAATCTGGGGCCCCGCTCACTGTAACCATGCCCCTTTGCCATGACCACACCTCTTGGCTATTGCATATCAGTTACTGAAACATGAAAACAGTGTTATTACTGTCCCTAAAAAGTGGCATTAAATACTTAAAAATTAATGAAACTATTACTATCAGTATGGAAAAATAATAATAGCCTGTGTTTTGATAATTTAGAGAAAATAATTAGTAATAGGCCTGGTAAAAATATTTTTTGTATGTGAAATGTCATGATTTGCACTTCTCCAAAGCCCCCCACCCCCAAACACACATGTGTGCACTTGCAGTCTGGGTGTTACCATATTGTCCTGTCAGGTAGTATGAACCAGAATGTGGGAGTTTTGTTGGGTTGGGTAGGGACTGATCTCTAAAAGAGGCTAGGTCCTGGGTGGTGTAGGAGTTAAGTTTGTGGTTTACTAGGGAGGTTATGAACTTTAGAGATTATACTGCAAAGCAAGTGATTATTGGAAGAATTTGAAATCATTCCCAGGATCAGATATTTCTGTTAATGATAAGTAAGCCAAGATCCATAAATGGCAAGATTTACTGACGGGAATCTTGAAATACATTCAGTTGTTCACCCTGAAAACAGAGCTGTATCAAGTTCAAAACTTCAGTGTGAGCGAGATAAGAGAATTAAAAAAGAGAATATGATTTTTAATTCTACCATTGAAACTTATTGTAGATTTTTTTAATTTTAGGAGTGAGATTAAATATTTATTTTTTATTTATTGAGATATCGGAATTACAGATCTTTGAATCAGAGACTCTTTTGCAAAGGCTCCACGTCATGGAAGTACAAAACATAAGAAATGAGCAACATATTGAAAGGTATTTCATCTGAATGCGGAGGGTAAAACAACCCAGAGTCAAACATAGTACAAAGGTTTCAAGCCAATTAAACTATTGCTTACATTCAAATTTCAAGAATGATACAAGGTTTCCTAAGCCAATAAAACAGATACTTAAGATAAAATATGAAGCATACACACTGAATTGCACTGTTAATCTTTTATAGTTAACAGTAAGATTCAAAGCTGGGATTCTAAATGGGCGTGGGAGACAAAGCAAAGGAAATGGTCTTGTTCACACCTTAAAGGTCATCCTGGCTGGGGCCCCTGAAGCTGTTAGCTGCACTTAATGCCTAATCAGGAAGGTGAGAGTCATGTCACAGTTCAGCCTCTGACTTACTCAGTGGCTGAGTCCTTTATAAAAAACAAGCAGCTCAGGCAGAAAGAAAAGGATATATAGTAAATGTATGTTGGGGATTGCTGGGGGGCCCCCTGGCATGCAGGGGCCCTAGGTTTGTGCCTGTGTTGCCTATGCCTTAATCCGGCCTTGGGTTTATCCTGTATACCCAGAGGATATTTAATTTCACTGATCTAAAATGCACACTCCCAACTCCCACTGACCACAGTCATCAATGCACACCCCGTTCAACACCCGATTTTGCCAGTGAGTGACATTTACACTGCTCTCAAAGTTCATCAGCCAAACAAATTGCCACGAACACCCACAAATGGTTGCTTTTGGATCTGCTCCCTGATGCCTCCGTTGAAGCCCTCCAGTGATGTCCCTCTACTGGCTGATTCTAAACTGTACTTATGTGGCCTGGCTACTGTCCGTGATAGTCCAGTAAAAAACACGTCCGGTATTGTGAACATGGGAACAAATGGAGTCTAGCAACAGTGTCAGGATGCAAAAGTCCAAAAATTTATTATACAGCAGGACAAAATAAAACGGACTGAGAATGGAAAATGAAGAACCAATGCAAAATAAACAGTTCTATTCCATAGTTAGCAGCACTAATGGAAGACAAAACAAAATTCCTCTTAGAAACAGGCTAGGGGACTGGTAGGTTCAACCTCCTACCACCAACTGATTTCTAAGTCCCATTCAGAGTATATTTATAGTGTGGTTGGGTCACATGACACAGCAAGCTCCTTCCCTACAAATATTTTAACTTTAAATTATTACAGAGGAGCTTTAGATTTTGCATCACAACATGAAGTTACGTATCACTAGAGCCTTGTAATGTTTTACAAATGTTCATTTCAAATAAAACACAATAAGAACTAGAAATGCAAGATTTGGAAGATACTCAGGCTCCTCCCAGCAGATACTGTCATAAAAAAGGAGGAGTAAGGGCCGGCCGGCTCTAATGGAAGACATGTATGCTGAAGGGAGGTCCTGACCACACCCCAAACACTAGACAAGGATTCAGGTGAATATACATCTATTTCAGAGTTTTGCCACCAATATTTCCTTTGAAAAATATTCTTCTAGCAGTAACAGAAACTCTGTGGCTTTGTAGCTTTTTATTAGCATGCATGCATTTTATTTAATTTTCACTCTTGCAGTGCAAACAACACTAGAAACAGGCTATATGTGTTGTAGTTGCCTGTGACAGCCTTTGAGAACCCATAGGAAAGCAGTGTACTCTTTCAGGCTTTCGTAGTACCCAGTTTTGGGCTTAAAGTCTTGTAGAAGGCATAGAATAAAATTCAGTTTAAACTCTGCTCACTCTGAAAACGAGCAGAATGCAGGCAATTTGGGCAAAGGGAGAGTCAGAAAAGAGTTTAAAGGGATCGAGGAGAATACCTACAAGTGGCCAAGATACTGGCATGATGGGCTGCATCTGTCCGGGAGGGGAACCAGGATCCTAGGTGATGGGTTTAAATGCTTCATTGGGAAGCATTTAAACTAGTCAAGGGGGGAGGCACCGGAAAGGAGCAGGGAAATCCTAGCCCCCCCCCAAAATAATCACGGTAGTAAGTGCGGCAAACACCAACATAGAGGTGTCGATAGGGAGAAGGGCAGGGGTAAATGGAGAAAGTGACAAAGGCAAGAAGGACAGGGATGGGGCAAAGGAGTAAGACCATCAGGAAATGGAGGGTAATGAGTACCAATGCCCGTAGTCTGGGCAACAAGCTCCCTGAGCTGGTGGCCTTGATGGAAGAGGGATGCCTGGATATCGTAGCAGTCACAGAAACATGGTACACAAAGAACCATGACTGGGATGTTAACATACCAGGGTACATAACCTACAGGAGAGACAGGGGAGAAGAGGTGGAGGAGTAGCTCTCTATGTAAAGGAAGGGATAAAAGCAACTGAACAAAAGAGTAAACAGGGAGGAGAGGAGGCACTGTGGGTCACCTTGGAGACTGGAAAGGGCACCAGAATCCGCACAGGGGTTGTGTACAGACCCCCATGTCGGGGAAGGAATGGACAAGGATATGATAGAAGACATTCTTAGAATGGCAGAGAAAGGGGAGATACTGTTGATGGGAGATCTGAATATGCCAGATGTTAACTGGAGCACATTTGCTGCAGCCACATCCAAGAGCAGGGCCATTCTTGATGCCCTACAGGTGGCAGGCCTCAGACAGCTAGTTTTGGAACCCACTCGTGAGGAAGCAATCTTAGACCTCGTACTCTCAAACGGGGGCAGTGGAGGATCTCAGATCTAGAAGTGGGTTGCCATCTGGGGACAAGTGACCATGAAACAGTGTGGTTCACGTTAAACTCAGCTACAGAGTCAAGCCATACAAAAGTGAGGGTACTGGACTTTAGGAGGGCTGACTTTGGCAAGATGAGAGTGCCTCAGAAAAGCACTAGCAAACAGGCTAGAAGGAGGTGTGGAGCAACAATGGGGAATCATCAAAACTGCCATCACAGAGGCAACAAGCCTTTGTGTGAAGCAAATAAACAAATCAAATGAAAGAAAAAGCCACTATGGTTCTCAAAAGAGGTGGCTGTGAAAGTCAGGAAGAAAAGATAGCATTCTGGAAGTATAAGGAAACACAGAAGGAGCAGGACAGAGAGCTGTACCAGTTAAGGCAGAAGGAAGCAGGAGGGAAGTCAGAATAGCAAAGGCCCAAACTGAGGAAAAGATAGCCAACTCAGTTAAGAAGGGGATAAAACCTTTATAGGTACATCAGCGGCATGAAAAGACAAAGGGAGGGATAGTGAGACTGAATAGAATGAACGGTGGGTGGGCAGAGGGGACAGTGAAAAGCAGGGATACTGAGCAGGTATTTCTGCTCAGTATTCACAAAAGAGGAGGGGAAGTGCCTAATCCAATTAACAGAAGCACTCTTGATAGGGGGTCAATCCCAGTCCTTTCACAGAAGAAAGGGTTCTGCAAGAACTCCTAAAACTGAAGGTGGACAAAGCAATGAGTCCTGATGGAATTCACCCCAGAATTCTAAAAGAATTAAGGGAGGAACTAGTGAAACCACTGGCTACTCTTTTTAATTAATCATGGGAGGATGGTGTGGTACCCAAGGACTGGAGGAAGGCAGATGTGATTCCCCTTCACAAAAGTGTGACCAAGACAGAGGCAGGAAACTACAGACCTGTCAGTCTGACCTCAGTGGTGGGGAAAGTGATGGAGTCACTTCTGAAGGAAAGAATAGTTGAGTACCTAGAGGCCAGTGGGGCACAGGACCCAAGGCAGCATGGGTTCACAGCGGGAAGGTCATGTCAGATGAATCTAATAGATTTCTTTGACTGGGTGACCAAAGTAGTAGACCAGGGAGGGGCTGTGGACATGGCCTACCTAGACTTTAGCAAGGCATTTGACACAGTCCCACACAAAAGATTAATAGTCAAATTAACCAGCCTGGGAGTGGGTCCCAGGGTGGTAGCCTGGGTAAAACATTGGCTGCACAACAGGACACAGAAGGTAATTGTAAATGGAGTCCACTCTGAAGAAAGAGGGGTTACTAGTGGGGGACCGCAGGGTTCAGTATTGGGTCCAGTCCTTTTTAATGTCTTCATCAGTGACATTGCAGAGGGACTGGAAGGAAAAGTATGCCTTTTTGCAGATGACACAAAGATCTGCAACAGGGTTGATACACAAGGAGTCGTGGAAAGGATGAAAAGGGACTTGGCAAGGTTGGAGGAATGGTCAGAAGTATGGCAGCTAGGATTCAATGCAAAGAAGTGCAAAATAATGCACCTGGGAAACAAGAATCCAGGGGAAGAATACACAATGGCGGGAGGTAGTAACAACAACAAAAAGGAAAGGGACCCATGAATCATATCAGATGACCTTAAGGTTAGCAAGCAATGTGAGAAGGCAGTAGGGAGGGCTGGGTGTATACTGGGATGTATAGGGAGAGGCATCAGCAGCAGAAAACAGGAAGTTGTTATCCCTCTGTACAGACAGTTGGTGAGACCCCATCTGGAGTACTTTGTCCAGTTCTGGAGACCCCATCTCCGCAAGGACATAGACAGGATAGAGGCAGTCCAGAGGAGAGCAACTAAAATGGTGCAGGGTCTGCAAGAGAAGCCGTATGAGGAGAGACTAAAGGAGCTTAATATGTATACCATTGAGGAAAGACGGGAGAGGGGGGACATGATAGAAACTTTTAAGTACCTCAGTGGAATCAACAAAGTCCAAGAGGGTAGCATCTTTCAGAAAAAGAGATGTGCAAGAACAAGGGGACACAATTTAAAGATAGAAGGAGGGCGTTCAGGGGCAATGAGGAAGTATTACTTCACAGAGAGGGTAGTGGATGCATGGAACAGCCTCCCTGAGGAGGTTGTGGGGTCTAAAACTGTGGGACAATTCAAGAATGCATGGGACAGACATAAGGCAATTCTTGTGGGGGGTAGGAAGAAATAGGCTGTTGGTTAACTAGGATCTGTGGCCTATCCTGTAGGTAGGGAAATGGGCAGACTAGATGGGCCAAGTGGTCCTTATCTGCCGACAAAGTCTATGTTTCTATGTAAGATGTAGGTAGGGAAAATAATAAAGCGCAAGGCAGCATTAAGCAGCCGAAAAGAAAGAAGTAAACAGAGTAATGCTGTTGCAACAGATTTTAAAGCTTTTTAAAGGGAAAGTGTCACTCATACTCAGCCCAAAGAAGCAGCAATCTTGTTTATTATTAAATCCCCATTTTTCTTCCGTTTTAACCAGTTTTTTATTTTTTTAAATCTCTTTTTATCCCCTCGTGGTCGCCCTTGTCACTCCTCTCCTTCGGGCTAGCTCAATGCCCACCAGTCCCCCCCACTGAGTCTGCCCCTAGAGTGCCTCTCAGGTGTCTCCTACCTGCCTCCTTACTCCCACGGAGCACCTTGCACAGCGGGGTCTGCCCGTGTTTTTGCAGATTGGGTGGCTGGAGCGGCCGTCATCTGGAGTGCCGAGGGTTGTTTTCCGGTTTTTCTGTCCTCCCCTCCCACCCGCTGAGGATGCTGGCTCGGGTGGAACGTGCTTACGCACGCCTACCAAGTGCCGATGGCGTCCTCCCCTCTCCGGCTCCCCACCCTAGGGAGCCGCGTTGCCCAGTCGGTGCTTCACGGCTCTCCCAGGCGTCGGTGTGTTAAGCACCCTGGTATCGCTCCCTAGAGGAAGAGCATCCGTTGGGACTCTCGATCCTCCTTCCCCTACCGACCCCCAGCGACCAGAGTCCGTTCTCGACCGGCGCCCGGGCGTGGTGCGCAGGTGTGGTGCCCAGCGCCCAACCCTCAGCGCCACCGGGCCGGCGTTTTAACCAGTTTTGAAGATTTGTTAGAGCACTGAGGTTTAAACAGCAGAAGGGGTGTAAGGGGGGGAGGGCACCAATATGACCCCTATCACAGGTATACATATATATAGTGGCCTGACTCCAAATAAGGAATTTATTCCCATGAGTGAGGTGGTAGGATTACAACATATCAGTGGCGAAGGCACAAGCAAGTTGTGAATGTCCTTTCTTGCCACAAATGGAAATAAATTCCAGATCTGGAACCTACCATTGTATATGCACTGTATACAAGGTACTCGGCAAGTAAATTTGTACAACTGACTAAAGTTGTTTTTCCATAATTATATTTCTGACGAGTACAGTGGTGGGTACACATATATTGCTGCAGTGTGCTGCATTTCCCCCTTCCCAAACGCTACCATACTTACAGATATTTAGGTGTACAATGAAGAATCACGGAGCCTTTTTTTTTTTTTTTTTTTTTATTATGATAAATTGTGTTGACTGTTGACAGTGCTGAGTAGCTTTCTGTGAATCTGGGTCATTGATCATGGGAGCAGGGCTCTGGCTGCAGTTTACTTACAGTTGACTGTGGATGCAAGCAAAACAGCATTCGAGACATGGGGCTGTACTGGTACAGTTTTTTGTTTTTGGGCCCCATATTCAGCCTGAGCCATTTGCGCCACATGCCCATTAGTCGTGCGCATGCAAAAGTGCATGGCCCGCCTGGGGGTAACATTCAGACTCAGACAGCATGCTCCGACTAATTGTCTGAATATGAGGCTGTATCAATGCAGTGCACAGTGACTGTATGCAGCGCTCAGTCAGTCTCCTACAGAGATATGACCCACACGAGGGAATGGAGAAAGCGCATC
The DNA here is from genome assembly GCA_016271365.2 of Neoceratodus forsteri. NCBI lineage: Eukaryota > Metazoa > Chordata > Ceratodontiformes > Ceratodontidae > Neoceratodus > Neoceratodus forsteri. The sequence continues at coordinate 512,339,649 of CM057449.1, read as the reverse complement.
CCAAACGTGATAGCACCATTGCTGCAGTGAGCCATATTCAGCCATGGCATGCTAATAAGCCCACAGGGCATGCACGGTGCTAAGGGACCATTTACATGCAGTTATGGGCTTTTTAACATACCACATAATGGCGCCGTGCAGCACTGTGTGTAGGCATTGTGCGGAGCTGTGCTGGTCCTCCACCCCCTGATCGCCAGTCTGATGCGTTGTGATATGTAGTGTACTTACTCTCAGGCTTCTAGTAATCCCCCCATGCCCAGGCCACCCGTCTGGTATTATAGCAGTCATTCTCTGGTGTTCAGACGCTTCTTCACCCTGATATGAGCCCTCTTATAATGTAAGATGCCTCATCCTTAGCTCTCCTTGTCCTCCCCACTGCTATTAATGATCCGATGCGCCATCCTTGGCTCTAGCAGTCCACCCATCCCCCAGTCTGATCCCTATTATAATGTGAGATGCTCCATCCCTGGCTTCAGTGGTTCTTCCACCCCCAATCACTGATGTGATCCCACCCCCCTGGTCAACAATCCAGCCCATCCCTTCAACTCAGGACCCTCCTCTCTCACCCCCCATGGCCTCCACTTACTCTAGTAGTAAGGGAAAATTCGGTGACGGTGACTGTCACAACCAATTTGTACACCACTGTGGTCGGCTGCCATCTGATTTACAGGAAGCAAGCGTACACATGCCAACTGTAGAAAATGGGCGCATGCTTATTTTCTTTCGATCAGACAGCGTCCGCCAAGCTGGTGTGTGTGGAGGAGCTGTATCGATCACCGTCACCAGATTCGCCCTTACTACTGGGGTAAATGTTGGGGTAGGAGGAGGATCCTGAGTGGGTGTGACAATGGGGAGGGGTCGGACTGTCGATCGGGGGGTGGGGACACTAGAGCCAGTGATGGGGCATCTTAGGTTGTAAGAGGGATTGGATTGACAATTGGGAGGCACTGGACACAAGGGAATGATTGCTATTATTCTGTATGGACAACTGGATTGTGATAGTGGGGCTGGGGATGCTAACAGTGACTAATCCTGCTGTCAGTCCACTACCCAACTGCACAGCTTACTGTTAGTAATAAGAGTAGGATTTTGAAAGCGTTAAACAGCACTGCAAGCCAGCTACATGGCACCGAATGATGGGAGATTGCTCTGGCACACTGTCGATCCAGGTTTGCACCCAAGCCCAGATGTCAGGAGTGGAGGCCAGCAGGGAGAGTCACAAGTGTCCTTTGGATGCTTCTCTCTCGGGGGGTTGCGGTGCTCTCATAGCAGCTCCTGGCAGTGGCTAGTGGAGGTTTTATTGGCGTGGGTGACGATGTACAGTTGAACGTTCCCTCCCTAAGGACGTCACTGTGGCCGCATGCATACTGGAGGTGGATGGGGCCCCCGAATATGGAAGAACGTCCATTCCAGTCAGCCTGATGATGGCGTCGTCATCCCACCATGCCCCACACCCATCCCCCTGTTCACCTGGAGGACTTAGAAGAGCCTGCTACTCCACTTCCTCGTACCCCTCTGGGAAGAGGGGCCCCTCCGGCAGGGATAAGCCAGAACCCTCAGGGACCCAGGTAAGGTTGGGGATTCAGGTGGTGGGAGTCAGCAGCGGGAGTGGACTGGCAGGCTGCAGGGACACTGAGCTGCTCAAAGGAGTGGCAGGCTGGCGGGGCATGGGAAGGAGCATCAAGAAATAACCAAAACAAACAAACCCAAAAAAAAAGCACTGCAACAGAGGCGGTCTAGTGCTTTCAAAACTTCTGAATACAGTATATTGCGTGTATCTATGCTTTTGGGTCAGTGCCTTGAATATGGTTCCCTCTGACTGTGCTTTTCCCGGTTAGTGTAGCGTTAACCTTTTGAAGATGGGGCCTCTGCAGTAGAGATGATAAGTAGCTGAAGGGGATAGATGAGATAGAGAAACAGGGAGACTTTAATAAAAACAAGCAAAGATAAGAGTGTTTATTAAAGTGAGCAAGAACTCCTGAAATCATTAGTACAGTGTGCAGTTGTGAGCAGAGATTTTGGACCCATCCCTATATGAAAGTTGTGACTGAAATAAAAAGGATTAGAATCTGAGTCAGTTGAATATAAAAGATTGTTTTGCAGGCAGTATTCGTCTTTTTAGTACTGATTGTGTTTAGTGCTTGGGTATGCAAGAGAACAATATGGCAGTAACGGTCTTTTTTTCATTTTGTGACCAGTTGCTGATTGGTTGTTAGGGAACGAGAAATCTTACTTCGAGAGGGCTCTTGCAATAGGTAATTACAAATAGGACTGAAGCCGGCAGGCGTCAGGACCCAATGGAACAATTTCTAGCTAGCAGTCTCTGGCGGGGGACCGCCCCTACTTCAGGTGACCCTCGTCAGGTGGTGTCAGTATAAAGGGGCGGTCCCTCACGCTTGCCTTCTGGTTCATTCCTGCCGTTAGCTCGTGCAGCACCTTGAGGTTAAGTTCACTGCTTCGCAGTCAATCGTCAGTATTTTTACTGCCTATTTCTACTCTTTTTCCTGATTTCCGTCAGCTTTACCTACAGCTGCTGTGTATGTCGTCCCAGACTCCCTTCAATCACAAAAACAAGTGCGATTCTTGCGGCGCCCAGCTCCCGCATAAGGACGGACATTCCCAGTGCCTTTTTTGTCTAGGCCCCGATCATTCCGTCGAAGTGCCAGCTGAGCCAGCAGTTCTTGTACCCATAAGTGAGGCAACAGTCCCTGGAGGCCACATTCTTAAACAAAAAATGACCTCCATGGAAAAGGAACTGAAAAAACCTCGGCGGGCTTTGACTTCTCTGGAGGGCCACCACAAGAAGAAGCACCGGGACTCCTCATCGGTTGCCACGGCCTTGGCTGGGGTCACGGTGCTGCAGGCAATGCCTCCCACGGGAGGCAGCTCCATGGCGGCTGTCTTGGAGGCTTCCAAGATGGATTCAGCCCTCCTGTCGGGCTTGAGCTCGGGCCCTTCGGGAGCCTCCAGGTCTAAGGAGGCAGCCGCCTCCAGTGTTGCTGTTGCCGTGTGGCTCTGTCTGCTGCCCTGATAAGTCAGATGTCGGCTCCTCCGACACCCGCCCTGGCAAGGCCGCTAAGATGCCCGACCCTATGGGGCAGCGCACGGCCTCCAAAGCACCGGCCAAGGCGCCTCTCGCCGCGCCGCCTTGACGGCGCTGGGTCTGATAAGAGATTGGCGCTGACTCCTCCAGCATCCGCCGGATCCCGTCGATAAGGCGGACTTGACTCCTCCGGCGTCCGTTCGGCGCTAGAGCGACGCCGGACCACCGGCTTATCCGTCGTCGAGCTTCGCCGCAACACTTTCGTTGAACTCGAGGCACCAGTGTCTCTCTGCTGGATCCCAGGATGGTAACCTTTTTCCTCGGCGACACGGAGGGCGTGGGTATGCTGCCATCGGGTCTCCCTCCCGCTGGGCTGGATGACCCGACGCCAGATCCTCAGGTGCTGACGCTGGCTTACCTGACGCCCGACAATATCCCACTGCCGGACGACACCCCTATGCCGGGCCTGCCGCCCGCTGGGCCATTTCTGGGGCCTTCTGCTCCTGCAGATCCCCCAGTGCCTGGGTATCCGACGCCGGCATACCCAGGCTCGCAGTATCCGGCACATCAGTGCCCGACGCCGCAGTATACGGTGCCCCAGTACCCGACGCTGGGCTTCCCACTGTCGGGGTACGGATACGTGCCTTACGGTTACCCTCAGTATCCGTATCCCCCTCCTCCTCCTCCACCGCCCCCTCCGCTGCCAGTGGATTTGAAGGAGACTCTGGCTTCCTGCTGGGCTGAAGCCAAGGCTCAGCTCACCAGCGAGGTAGAGAGCAGTCTTCCGACGCTGATCCCTGTTCCGGACCCCCTACGTCTGAGACGAGAGACCCCTTCCCCACCTCCGGATACCAGAGGTGAGCCCTCCAGTTCCAGGGCATGGCAGGACACGCTTCCCCGACGGCTTCCCAAGGGGTCCGTTCCCCCCCCACACCGGGAGGAGGAGTCTTCTTCCTCTTCATCATCCTCTGAGACCTCAGATGACTCCGATGGTCGTTCTGACCCAGACGACAAGCCACGCACTCCGGACAAGCCCAGGCCAGGGACTCCTCCGAAGTCTCCTCCGGAGGATCCTTCCTTTACGGAGTTGCTGCGCAAAATCCAGGCAGTGGGTTGGGAGAGGATCACTTCAGACACTTGGGTGCTCCAGCTGATCGCAGAAGGACACTCAATAGAGTTTCTTCGGAAGCCTCCTCGAACCCCCTCCCCAGGTCGTCTTACTCCCCAGAACATCATCTTCTGGTTCAGGAAGAAATATCCTCTCTTCTTCTGAAGGAGGCGATACAGCCCGTTCCTCCACTTCTTCGGGGGCCGGGTTACTACTCCCATTTCTTCCTGGTCCGGAAGAAGTCAGGAGAGGTGAGGCCGATTCTCGACCTCAGCTCCCTTAACTTGTTCGTGGAGTACAAAAGGTTCAGGATGCTCTCTCTGCAGAGTCTTCTGCCCCTTCTTCAGCTGGGACAGTGGCTGTGCACTCTGGACATGCAGGATGCTTACCTATGTCCCTGTTCGCCCTTCCCACCGCAAATGCCTGAGTTTTGCATTCCAGGGGGACCACTACCAGTTCAAGGCCCTCCAATTTGGTCTTTCCTTGGTGCCCCGAGTGTTCATGTCTTTCGGTGGTAGCGGCCTACCTGCGTACCCAGGGGTGCAGGTTTTCCCGTACCTGGACGACTGGCTCCTGGCGGCCTCGTCCTGGGAGGAACTCCTATGCTTCCTTTCTCTTACTCTGCAGGTTTTTACCTGCCTGGGGTTACTGTCAACCATGCCAAGTCCCACCTGATCCTGTCCCAGAGGCTCCAGTTTATCGGGGCGATCCTGGACATGACCTCTGGCATGGCATTCCTGCCACTGGTCAGGGCGGCCTCACTTCAGGCTCAGGTCAGCCTGTTGTCCAGCTGCAGGCGGGTAAGCACCTGGTCAGTTCTTAGCCTCCTCGGGCTCATGGCGGCTGCTGTTCTGACAGTCCCTTGCACTCGGCTCCAAATGAGAATCTCTCAGTGGATGCTACGGTCTCAATGAGATCAGCTGGTGGACAACCTAGATGAACTAGTTCTAGTCTCCAATCCTATGGCTCGGGACTTGCAATGATGGATGGTTCAGGAGAACCTTTGCCGGGGAGTTCCCTTCTGCCTTTCTCCCTCCTCCCAGACGTTGACTACAGACGCCTCGAGCGAGGGTTGGGGAGCCCATCTCTGGCCTCACAGGACCCAGGGTTCCTGGTCCAAGCTCAAAAAATCTCTCCACATCAGTGTGCTCGAGCTTTGGGCCGTGCTGTATGCTCTTTGGGCTCTGCATCTTTATCTGCTTTCCGGACGTCTGGCTTTGCAGACAGACAACATGTGCATTGTCTGTTACATTAACAAACAGGGAAGAACTCGTTCCTACCCTCTTTGCAGGGAGGCGATGTGGGTTTGGGATTGGGCAGTGCAGCACAACCTTCACCTCATGGCCATTCACGTATCGGGGGTCGAGAACACATTGGCAGACCACCTCACTCAGTCGTTTGCTCATGCTCATGAGTGGGAACTAGATCAAGGGGTGGCAGACGATATCGTCGTACGCTGGGGAACACCACAGGTAGACCTGTTTGCGTCTCCTCTCAACGCAAAACTTTCAGCCTTCTGCTCGCTCGCTTCAGGACGTGACATTTTTGGGAGAGATGCTCTGTCTCTAGACTGGAAGGGAAGATTCATCTGTGCCTTCCCCCCCGATCCCCTTGATTTTGAGGGTCTTACAGAAACTCCGCTTGGTAGGAGCTCGCATGATTCTCATCGTTCCTTTCTGGCCCAGGCAAGTTTGGTTGTCTCTTCTGCAACAGTATTCAGAGGAACCTCCTCTTCTTTTTCCTCTGTCGCAACTTTTGCTGACCCAGGATCAGGGGTCCCTGGTCCATCAAGGCCTCAAGTCCCTTCAGTTGCACGCATGGCTCCTGCAGATGTAGCACTAGCCCGATTCGGGGTTTCCCTGCTGGTGGCTGAGATTCTGGTGGAGGCCAGGAGGCCCTCCACTAGATCTGCCTATGTCACGAAATGGAAATGGTTCTCTATTTGGGCCGCTTCCAAAGATTTCGAGCCTTTCTCGTGCTCTGTCGGGCAGCTTTTGGATTACTTGCGACACCTCTTTGATCTGGGTCTCAGTCATTCCTCTCTGAAGGTCCACATGGTGGTCATTTTGGCTTACCATGTTCCTTTTGGGGACAGGACTTTTGAGCAACTGGAAGTCGCCAAGACTTTTCTTAGAGGGGTCCTCCACTTGAGACCCCCAATTCGGGTTCCTGCCCCTCCTTGGGATCTGAATTTTATCCTTGAGAAGCTGCCTCCTTTCGAGCCGGCAGCCTCAGCAGACCTGAAGTTCCTTTCATGGAAGACTCTCTTCCTTGTGGCCATTACTTCGGCTCGAAGGATTTCCAAGCTCCAGGCCCTGATGTGCAAAATCCCATATTTGATTTTTCACAAGGAACGTGTGGCTCTGCGTACCAACCCTAAGTTTCTCCCCAAGGTGGTAGCAGAATCTACACTGAATCAATCCATAGAGTTGTCTGCTTTCTTTACGCAGCACTCCAATCAAGGGGAGTACCTCTTGCATACTTTGGATGTTCACCGAATTCTGAGATACTACACCACCAGGACGAAAGATCTCAAAAAGACTGATCAACTGTTTGTCTCTCTTGCTCGTAAAAGAGAAGGCAATGCTGTTTCTAAGCAATGCCTAGGTAAATGGTTGGCTCATTGTATCACTTTCTGTTATGACAAGTACAAAAAGACCCTGCTGGGTCAAGTCAGAGGCCACTCCACCGGAGGGGTTGCTGCCTCCGCTGCTTGTTACAAGAATGTGTCAGCGCAGACATCTGTGCAGCTGCTACGTGGACTTCTGTCCATACCTTTACGAAACACTACAGTTTGGACATTGCCTCTCGCCGTAGAGTGGGCTTTGGGTTGGCTGTTCTGTAAGGGCTTCTTTCCTAAGACCTTCACAGCCAGAGGGTCTACTTTTGGGTAGTTTTCCTCCTCCCGTTTGCTTCTGCTTGTTCCAGACTGCTTGGGACTTGGTCCTAGTTGTAATTACCTACTGCAAGAGCCCTCTCGAAGTAAGATAGTACAGTTACGTAAGAACTTACCGTAACAGTAGCTCTTCGAGAAAGGCTGTTGCAGTAGGTAATACCCTCCCGCCCTCTGTCCCCCCTAAGCTTTTTCAGCTCCATTTCCAGTGAAGGAAACATCCGCCTCTCTCTCGTCTTGCCTTTTTTGGCCTTTGGCGGGAAAGAACTGGAAGGCGGGCGTGGGGGACTGCCCCTTTATACAGACATCGCCTGACGTGGGGGTGGTCCCTCGCCAGAGACTGCTAGCTAGAAATTTTTCCGTGGGGTCCTGCCGCCTGCCGGCTTCAGTACTATTTGTAATTACCTACTGCAAGAGCCTCTCTCGAAGATCTACTGTTACGGTAAGTTCTTACGTAACTGTACTTTTTTGTTGATTTCCATCCTATTCTTATCCTTTTTTCATATGAGGGTTCCAAAACTGCATGCAGTACTCCAGGTGTGGCCTAACCAGTAATGTGAACACTGGCAGTATCACCACTTTCGACTAGTGAAACCCTATCTGATACATCCTAGTATCCTGTTAGCTTTCCCATGTGCTGTTCTGCATTAAGAAGAGGACTTGAGCGCCACACCGTGTCTGCAGCGGGAGAGCATCTGTTTGCGACACTGGTGACCCGGGTTTGGGAACAAAACAATGAAGTTTGGGGCCATCTGGGAGGAGGAGACTCGAGCATTCCGGTGGACAATCTGCTTCAGGGAAGGAGGGAAATAGCACCTTGCTCTGATACTGCAACCTCTATGGGTGTGCAAGTGGTGGTGTGGGAATGGGAGAACATTGTCAGGCGGTTGGCAGGGCATGCTCAGGTACATGGTAGCCTGTATGCTGGCCATGTCTTCACTGGGGTAGGGACATGGGAATCTAAGCAGTGAGTCCCCTCCACCGAAACAGCACGACGGCTGAAAATGGCCAGAAGGTGGTCAGATCAACCCACCGGCGAATGAAAAAAACAAACGGCTTACACTACAAACAAACAAAAAAAAAAGAGGATTTCAACTGCTGTTTATTATATATAGAATAGTGGATGCGTGACCATCCACAACAAGGTTTTGTTTCTATCGAGGGAGTTATTGACGTCATAGAAACCTCTCAAGGTCTCTATGATATCAGCAACTCCTGAGATAGAAACAGAGCCTTTGTTGTGGATATTTACCCATCCACTGTTTTATATACATACTAAGAAGCCAGCAGATTAGACCCTTTAATCTATCAAGTCTGCTCTCGATGATCAGTGCCTTCCCAGGCACCGCTTTTTAGCCCCCAACAATGTCCCCATCCCACCCCACCAGCAGGGCTCTGGGATGCACCCTCCTCCATTCCTATCCCAGCCCTTCTTGAACCCCTCCACAGTCATAGCAGCCACCAACTCCCTGAGCAGCAGATTCCAGGGCTCCACCACCCTCTCAGTGAAGTAGTGTCTCCTTGTTTCCCCCCTCAGTCTCCCGCCATCCAGCCTCATTGAGTGTCCTCTGGTGAACCCTACCTCCCTCAGCTGAAGCACCCCCTCAAGGCTTACTCTACTCATTCCTTCGAGATATTTAAAGACCTCTGTCATATCCCCCTGCTCCTTCTCTCCTCCAGCGAGTGCAGGTTGATCTCCTTCAGTCTCTCCTCATAGGGCCTTTCCCCTAGTCCCAGTATCATCCTGGTCGCCCTCCTCTGGACCCTCTACAGAAGAGCAATGTCCCGCTTTAAGTAGGGACTGCTGAGTAGAGTATTAGACTGGTGCGCTCCCGCTCACTCTGGTGCAGTTGTCGCCGCTGCTTGCTCCAGCTTCTCGCTCTCTCTGGCCACACTGTTTCTTTTTTTAAATTACAACAACAAAGGAGAGATTTACTTTTGCCACACAGTGTGGTGCTGTTCGTGTCCCATCTGTAAACTACGTGGGTCCGCTCGGCGTCCGCTACTCACTATATCGTGCCACCATGTTTGTATTAGTTTTCACCGAAGAGTTCTGTCCTGTGAGCCAATCAGGTGGCAGTTCAAGGCTAAAAAGAAGTTGTACTATTGGTGTGACGTCAGAACGATAGTACAACAACTTTTTTGACCTTTGAACTGTCCTACAGCAACATTTTGCGAGTCCCTGATTTCCATGGACAATAAGGGGTAACCATATACTATAATTCCTTTTACAGTTTTGATTGCTGTACTGTGACTGCATTGATGCTGTATACTGTCTGGGAATTTTTCCTGCCAGTGTGCATCACTTTCTGTTATTTGGTATTAAATCTAATGGCCATATTATGGACCATTTCTGTAGTTTTGTACCGTACATTCCTATTGATGTTGTAAATCCTCCTCATTATTGTCTTCTCTCCTGCAGAGTTTTGTATCATCTGCAAAAAAATTTACCTGTAACCCCACCCCAATGTCGCGTGTATATACATATGTGTGTGTACGTGTATATATGTGTGTGTGTGTGTGTGTGTGTGTGTGTGTGTGTGTGTGTGTGTGTATACACACACACACACTGTATGTGTGTGCATGTATATCTATATCTATTAAAGTGTACTGCTCCCAGGACTGATTCCTGGCGCACACCACTTGGCGTGGCATCAAAGAATTTACCATTCAAGATCACTCTCTGGGTTCAGCCTGACAACCAGCTCGCAGTCCACCTCGTTAGTTATCTCACTAGGCATAGTTCCACCACCGTCTAGATATGTCTTTTATGTGACACCAAATTTAAGTCCTTACTGAAATCCATATATAGAATGTTGACTGCCTGGTCCCTACCGTTATCTGTGTTATGAATTGAAGAAGTCCATTACGTTTGCTTGACATGGCCTTCGCACATTTCTGTCCGTAAGACGTGTTTTCTTTCAGGAAGTCTATTATCTATTTAGTTTATGATGGATTCTAGCAGCTTGCCAACTATCGAGCTCAAGCTCACTGGTTTATAGTTACCTGGGTTTTCCCTAGCCCCTACTCTTGTGCAGGGGGATACTTTTGTCACCCTCCACTCCTCAAGCAACTCTGCCATAGTCAGTGATTCATTAAATAGTTCTGCCAAGATATCTGGTCCATTGGCACAGTGGTAGCTCTACCATTCATGCTGCCAGCAACCCAGGTTTAGGAACGAACCTGTGCCATTGAGGGCTGGACATGGGGAGGAAGATTGAGCATCCTAGAGGACACACTCTTCCTCTGGGAGGGGGGAGCCAGAAACAAACAGTTTGATACCTTTTATTGGTCCAACATAGATGTAACAAAGGAAAACAGTGCTTAAGATTTCAGACCAACCAAGTCCTTCCTCAGAAGCTTATGCATACTTGGTTGGTCTGAAAGCTGCACTGTTTTCACTGTTATCAATGTCAACTCAAAAGGTATCAAACTATTGTTCTGGATCTGTTCTTACAGGACCTGACGGCAACTAATTCTGCAGGGTTAGTGTAGTCAGCAGTGTGTGTGGGATGGTGGATGCCGGTCAGGGACTGTGTGAGGCACACTTACATGTCTCCAGTTGGGTCTCCTGTGCATGCTGGTGTCCAAGGAGGCAAGAACAAAAAGCTAGAAAAAGGCTCACCCCAGACAGTCATTGTGGCGTGCTGGGGTCCCGACCACCACTACTGGTTGCTAGTGGAAACCCTGGGAACTCCAGTCCGCAGTAGTAGGAGGGGCTGAGAGGGTGGACACAGCACTGCTGGCCCTGCCATGGTGGGGAGGCGGGGTGAACTCTTAGGGTTGGACTCCCAGAGGTAAGAGCAAAACTACAGTGAGAAAGGGCTGGTTGAAGGTGGGCGAAATGCCAGTGTGCATAGAAACAATCAGTTATTTAAAAAAAAAAAAAAAAAGATCCGTCAACGGTGCTGCCAGTGTATGACTCCCTACCTTCTGTATTCTCGATGCACCCTGTCTGATCATGGGAACTTGGTCACATTGTGGTCTTGCAGATCTTTTAGAATCTCTTCCTAGTTACACACCTTATCTCTAACCGGTTACCGTCACTGCTCTGGAATCTATTTTTGCTGTCAGGAAGTGGCCCAGTACTTTCTATTGTGAATACAGAACTGAAATATTAATTTAATATGTTTTCTTTTTTTCTGTCCTCTCAATGCTTGTTCCATCCTTCTTAATTTCCTGTGTTATACTTTGTCATTTCCCCCTTAAGTACTTATAGAAAGAGTTGTTTTTCGTTTTTTTTTTTTTTAACTCCTTCAGCTGTTCTTTGTTCTTTGCTCACTTTAGCCATCCTTATGATGTCCCCACTTCTTGCTAATTTATCTTTATGTACAGTACATCCTTGCTAGACTCCTTTTGGTCCCTCTTGCATACCTAAAAGCTGTTCTTTTATTCCATGCTGCCTCTCTCACTTGTTGAAGGAAAGTGGCTTTCTCCGCTTCAGTCTCTTCTTCACTAATTTTATACAAGCGGGGGTGGCTCCCATTATTGCTCCTTTAATTGCTGCCCTCTTGGTTTCTGCCCCTTCTGTTTTGTGCAGGTCCTCCGGCTGTTCGTCTGTGATTATCTTTATTATAAGCTACTTTCCTAACGTCTGTGACTACTTACTTGAGTTAAGTTGCTCATACCCCGACAGAGTGTGAACTGAATGGAGATGTGGTGACTCTGACCTTGGATCCTCGTTAGTGATATTCCAGATAATATACTGGTAGGATGGTAACAGTTCAAATTGTTTCACCTCTAGTGGATTTGCATAGCCATTGTGTGAGGAAGTTATCCTGCACCATTTCTAGTAGTCTCTGATTTTTTTTTCTTAATGATGTAAGAGTGACCTGGTCTATGTCTGGGAGGTTGAAGTACTGTTGTTGCCGGGCTAGCTGCTATCTCAATTGTTCTGTCCATTTCCTCATCCCTGTCTATCCGCTGATTTGGTAGCCTGTAGATTACTCTGATGTTATATACCCCCTGCTATCTATCAGTTGGAGCCATAGTGACTCGACTTCCTCTCTCCCCTGCCCCCGAGACTGATAACTCCTCTTGAGATCCTTAAGCCTTCCTTTACATACACTGACTCCACCCTCTGGCAGGCTCTCTGTCCCTCTTACTTAGTGTGTAGCGAAGAACATTTATGTCCCACTAATTTGTCCAAGTTTCTGTCATAGCAGTGTTATCCAGATTTTCTGCTAGTATTACAGTTTGAGGTCTGTCAGTTTTGTTGCTTATGATTCCTGCACTTGGGTACATCACCTTTCATCTGTTCTTATTCCTACCTTTCCTCCTAGTTACAGTGCTGCTGTATGGCTTTCTAATGTTGCTGCTATGACTCTTGTCCTGTTATTGTGCCCTTTGGGCTTCAACTTGATGGGGGAGAGCCTTCTTGTGTTTGTGTGTGATCCTGAAGTGATGTAAAGAACTAGGGACACTGCTTGGGGTTCATTCAAAAAAGCATTCTCTTGCTGCCGAGATACCTGGTTACCAGATTACACAGTCATTTATATTCTCTTGTCAGCTTTGATGCTCTTTGTTTTTGGGAGCTGAACGTTATGGTCATCGTGACCTAATTAGGTTAGCAAGTTAATATATTATTTAGTTTACTACAGTAGAATAGTTTGGCAGTATATGTGAAATGGAGTGTTCCTGTAGCAGCTAGTAAGAAACTCCGTGAAAGGTAGGTTCTAGAATGAGGTCACAGCATTTACATCAATCTTTCCCTAGTGGTAGGGATGCTATAATAACCTATGAATAACAGATCTTTCAGTGACAACATTGGAAGTGACAGAAAAATAAATTAAAGTAAGATGGATTTTGGCATTGGGTACAAAAATTGTTTAACTACTGAGTTGCAGTAAAAGATTGGGAAGCAGTATGGCGTAGTGGGTTAAGGCTCTGAGCTGCAAATCTGGAGACCTGGGTTTGAATCCCACAGCTCCTAGATGCATACTGTGTGACCCTGAGCAAGTCACTTAACTTCCTTGTGCTCCTAGGTTACACCTGCAAACAAGCTTTCAGCTTAGTGTGTCTCACCTGGTAAAACAATTGGTAAAAATTGTCCAGACACAAATAATTCCCCTTTTTGATTGTGCAGATATTATTTAGGACTACTGTTCTGCAGAAAAATAGAACAGACTCTACATTCTGTACAATATACTTGCCAGACTGATTTTAGACTGCCTCAAAACTACTCATCACTGTGGGGTTATACAACAGATTGGGCTGATTGTCCTTAAAGATGAGTAGCAGTGTAGCTTTTATAAAATGAAATAAACCACTTTCTTATGTGATGTTACAGTAAAAAATGTGTGTCTTGTGTCATTTCTTTCTGTTAGTAATGCTTTTTAATGTTTCATATCTGCTGTCTGTACTAATTATGTGTGCCGTTTTCCTCTGGTCTCAGATCTGAGCTGATTGTCACTGATTTTGTTCAGGGGGTGACATCAGTAACAGACACACATGTGCCATGATGGAACAGCCGATGTCTCAAGACAGTATTTTTTAGGAGGGGGGAGGGGGGAGCCTGAATCTGTCTATCTATTATCATGATTATGAACATTTTATACCACATAGTAGTGAAAATCATGAAGCACACACATCCGTTCTCTTGGACCATCACGCAGTGTTGTTCATTTGAAGGGTCCCCTATTTTATTACTTCCACTCTGGAGACAACCCATTACTGTCCGAAATATAATCTGGAGTCTTGCAAACTGCTAGAGATATTGGACATTTCGGGCATGATGCTTATCTGTGCGCAGGAGTATGAGAACGCTGTGGAGCAGCATAATGGTGCTCTTACATCCACCATGGATTCCCTAGCACCCTATCATGTTCATCCTTTGACCTTCCAGTGCAGCTCACCATGACACTGCAGTGAATTGCACCAGTTGCAGACTAAGGGATAGTGGTTACAGCATTTCTGGCATAGGTCTCTGTCTATGGACAACAAAGTGTCACTGAAAACTCACTGTGGTGAGTATCAACGAGCAAGTGTCCTGAAAAAGACAGAGTTCCTGTAACGGATGATTGATTCAGGTAGACATCATCTGGCTCAACTCTTTCGCACCATGGAGAGGTTATTAAATCCATCCTGTTTGTGATCTGTTCAAGTTTTTACTGCTGAAAAATGCGATGTGTTCAGAAATTTCTTCGCTGACAGGGTGTCCTCCATTAGATTGGATATCTGCTCAAACAGTCTGTCATGGACCGGTTATGGTGAGGGCCCAGGTGGCATTGTTGATCTACCTGCTTGGGGAGAGTTTCAGCCAGTTGTGGAGGAAGAGGTGCTCTGGGTGATCACTGGTTTACATCCCACCAGCTGTTTGCTGGATCCTGGTCCTACCTAGTTACTCTTAGATTGCCCAGAGGTTTTGGGTCTGGTTATTTTCCAGATTGTCTGGTATTCCTTGCAGGAGGGTGTTTTCCCATCTGCCCTTAAACTGGTTATGGTGAGGCCCCTTCAGAAAAAAAAAAAAACTGCCTTGGACCCTGCTGTGATGGGGGATTACAGATCTGTCTCTAATTTCCCCTGTTTGGGGAAAATTATTGAGAAGATGGTGGTTGAGCAACTTGTTAAATGCCTGGAGAAGTTTAACATCTGCAGACCTCTCCAGTTGGGTGTTTGGTCTCACCACAGTACGGAGACTGGAGTCATCAGAGTGACATATGATCTACTCATGGCAAGGGATTGAGGACTTTGTACCATCTTGGTCCTATTGGACCTCTCATCGGCATTTGACTCTGTTGACCATGGGGTGCTTTTGGATCACCTGAGGAATTATGTAGGACTCACTGGCACTGTACTGAGCTGGTTTGAGTCCTAATAAATGGGGAGAATGCAGCAGGTGGCTCTTGGAAGGTTTGTTTCCATGACCGTGGTGCTCTCCTTGCTCCCGTGTTGTTTTCGGTGTGTGTGTTGCCGTTGTGTGAGATCAGGAGACAATATGGCATTGAGTTTCACTGCTATGCAGATGATATTCAGCTATAGGTATCTTGCAGTTCTGGTGGGTGTGATGCAGTTTCTGTGCTGCAGAAGTGTTTGACTGAAATAAATGACTGGATGGCCTCAAACTGACTGTGTCTCAACCCGGGTAAGACGGAGGTCATGATTGTTGAACTGAACAGGCAGGTCCCAGTGATGATGAGTGGATTGACATTACTTCCTTTGTTGTGCAATCAACCACTCAGGGACTGTTGATGCAGTTAAGAATATTGGCGTCTTTCTGGACTACAGGCTGATACTTGACCAGCAAGTGTTGGCTGTGGCTCAGGCTGGCTTTTACCATCTCCAAAATATCACCAGGATCAAACCACATCTAACCCCTGCTGGCATAGCTATGACAGTTCATGTGTTTGTCACCTCTAGGTTCGACAGTTGTAATGCTTTATACCTAGGGTTGTGTTGAGGTTTGTTGGGACATCTGCAGCTAGTCTAGAATGCTACAGCTCGGCTAATTGTGGGCTTCTGTCATAGGGATCATATCACGTTGATTCTGCATGCACTGGCTGCCTATTTGATGGTGCATAACTTCAAGATATGCTTGGTAACCTTCAAGGCCCTACATGGTTAGGGATCAGACTTTGTAAAAGACCGCCTAGTTCCTTATGATCCAACTTGCTCCCTCCTCTCTTCCAATGCAGGCCTGCTGTCTTTCCCTGTTCCTCTGCTGCAACAATCTGGGAACAGAGCTTTTTGTGTTGTGGTGCCTACTCTTTGGAACGTCCTATCTTAGTACATTAGATCTGCCCCACACAGCAGAGGCCTTTAAGACCTCTTTAAAAACTTGCCTCTTCCATGGAGCATTTCCCTGATCGTTTTAAATAATTGCTGACATTTATGTGTTGTTTTAACTGCTTTGCTGCTTGCTGTCTAAATTACTGTTCGCAGTTTTACTGGGTATATTATTGTGTAGCACCCTGAGCCCTTGGGAAAGGGCACTCTACTAATAAAATTGCCTTGCCTTTGCCCTTAATTCCCAACAGTGTGTCACCGCCTGATTGCGATATGGGGATACCAAGAAGTGACAGAGCAGAGCAGAGACCAGGAGAGGATGGATCTGGGTTTAAACACAAGGACTACACAGTTATCAAGTTCCAAAATGCATAAGTTAGGGTGTGAACCCTTTGGGATGCTCCCATCGGCAACCTTCAGCGATCAGCAGGGATCGCCTGTAGTCCTGCCTGGCGCATTCTGTGTTACCTACTCCCATGGATCTTCAGGAATCTACAGGGCTTCCTTGCCACTCTTAATCTCTTCCTATACTCAGCTGCTACTGGGCTCATCCGCTCCTGGAATGAGTTGGTTGCTTGCCTTTTGATCCACAGGGAAATCCTCCATCCTTAAGGTTTTCCCTGCTGGGGTCCACCTTTTCTCTTTCCTTTCCTTCCTCCCTCTCTGTCCTCTCTCCCTCGGCCGGCGAAGTGGTTGGGGTCTCCCTACCTAGAAACCCTTGGAGCCTTACTCCTTCTCCTGTGATTAGCTTTATTTCTTTTTCAGTTGATATCCTTTCCTTTCCTTTTTCTATCCCTTGGGCTCTTTTACCCCACCCTCCCTCCTTTTTTTTTTTTCCCTCTGTACCTGGTTTTCCTCTTTGATGAGCAGAACTGAGGAGGCTGGGGGGCCGGTGTTGGTTACTGGTCAACCTGTGAACGCCACATAGTATGTTGGTCTCAAGGGCAATGCCGTTGATGATGGCCCCTCCTCCAGAGAAAAGCTAAAAACTGTAAGTTTCCCTTAGAGTCTGGTGCCTTCAGCTGAGACGCAACAGTAATGAATGGTGAAGATATCTAGGAAGATAAAGAATTACGGTGAGTCAGTGTATTGAAGGGTCACGACAATGATTTGGGGCCAGCAGGGCAGATCTTACAAGAAGTGTCTGAAGGCCCTGAATATGTACTCGTGGGAGGCCAGATTTATTTTTTGGGGAGATTTCATGATAGACTGTTAAGTTCATAAGGGATGTAATAGGCTAAAGGGCAAGGACTTGTTTGTTAGCAGTAGAGGAGCAGTCACGAGGAGGTACAATTGGAGATTGGTGGGAGGTCAATTGAGGTAAGGATGTGGGGAAGTTTTTCTTCACAGAAAGGGGGGGTGAAGCCTTGAAACGGATTACTGGTAGAGGTTCCACTACGGGGAAACACATAGGGGAAGACAGTGGAAGGGGACATGGGAGAATATCTCACCTTGCAAGGTTTTAAATAATTGATTAGCAGTTTTTTTCTTGGGACAATGCTAACTGTACAGAAAGTATTTTTATAGGTTTTCTAGAAGTGTTATGTTTGTTAAACACAGTGAGGCAAGTGCTATGCATTTTCACCATGTTTTAGCACTTTTGTGAGCAAAACGCTAATCAATTTTTGGAGTTAAATAAATCCCTGCCTTGGTACTAGGTGGAGGGGGTAGTAAGATAGTAACAACTATGGGCAGACTTCATGGGCCATCAATTTCCTTCTGCCACCTCATTCTATGTTTCTGTGTCCTGAGAAACAGGTTTTTGTTGCTTACTTCGAATCTTTCCATCGCAGTCCATCATATCCTTCAGGACAGCACCACCTTCTGGTAAAAACAGAACACAACAGGAGTTATTTATTTTTTTTTGTACGTAGTTTATCAATTTTGTTATTATAGCAACAACTTCCTCTCTGAGGACGCTTACCCTTACAAACACCTACCAAGTAGATTTTATCATTTTAATGTGCCGTCTGTTTGGATCAGAAGGATTTGTATTGTTGCCTCGAGGGACTGTTCAACCAATCCCTTTCCTACGTTCCCCCTAGTGTTTCAAAATTATTAGCCACTGTGGCTAATCAGACTCAATATTTTTTAGCCACCGCATGAGACCCTTAGCCACACATGCCAAGTAATGGTAAAAATTTATACGGACTTGTATTAACTGCAGATCACATTCTTTAAGTACTTGAAACATGTTTATAGCACTTTTGTAGTGGTTAAACACAATTAATGAACCTAAATTTGAAATAAAATCTTTATCAGGTTCAGACTGTAATGTATAATAAGAAAAGCATACAAAATAAATGCATACAGGTCATTAAGATTGAGAAGTGCCAGTGGCCACAAAGCAGCCCAGCCCATTTTGAAAAAAAAAAAAAAACTTTAATTTGTGGTCAGTTCAGGCAAACAGTGAGTCTGACAAGACAATGTCGAGACATCGGTAAAAGGCAAGGCACCACATATTTTTAAAGCAGGAAAAGCAGCATTAGACTCTATAAACGTTTTACGTCATTTCTATATGAAACAAGGCCAGTACTAGTGCCATAACAGTAAGTGTTTTAATCCCCCCCCCAGCTGCCATAGCACACAGGGTCATGTGTAAGCCTGAAACTCAAGGCACTTGCAAGGCAGTCAGAAATAATTTTCACATAACAGTTTTAAACAATTATTAAAAGAAGAAAAGGTGTTTTTATATTGTAAACCCTCATTGTTTGAAAAACATTAGGCACCAACTCATTGATTCTGGCTATTATAAATCATAAGAAAAGCAGTAAGTTACTGTTTTTTTATGACATTGTTGCAGCTCGGCAAGTATTGTAAACAACATGGCAACGAGCCTATTTAAAAAATCAGCAAACCCAGTAACTTTGAATCCCAATGATTCTGCTACCACCAACAGCAGTGATTTGTTTTCTCTTAATGTGTGTTTGAGTTTCATACTAAATCGTGACCACACAAGATTAAAGCAGTGCCTGTCGAGAAAAAGGCCAAACAATTTTGGTTTAGGTTACCAAATACCAGTGACTATTAATGCATCATAGAACAAGGAACCAGCCCAGTGTCTGTCTGAGATTCTTTGTCTTTTTCTGTTAGGTCTATGCAGTGCTGCAGATCATCTTCAGAGGAACTTGGAGGTGCATCAGTTGCCTTGACAGTTTGTAGGAAACTACGCCTGTCCTTCTCGGATGCCCAGATCTGGAATGCACTTTCGAAATCAGAGTTTCCAATGTCATCTGGAGCCTCTACCAAAAGAGTCATTAGATAGCTCACATTCCACACTTTAAGACGATTCCTCTCAGCAGTTTTAATGTTGTTGTATGCACTAAACCCACATTCACACTCCACTGAAGTTGATGGGGTTGCCAGACATATTGAATGTAGTTTGGACATGTTTGGCCATGATTCCTTGTTTGGGACCATAACTTTGACATTGAATTCTTCAATAGTGCACTGTTTGTGCACTGAGAATGGGCTACGTAATAAAGACCATTCAAGTCTGGTTTCATCTGGGTTAACTGGCAGAATGTTAGTAACTTGAGGGACACTGGCTTCTTTAGGGACACCATAGTGGATAAGTATGTTCTCAATCTCCTCTTCTCCATAGCTAACAATGTTCTCATCTTCAGGTGCATTGCGTGGGTCTAAAACTTTCTAGTTGTCCAACAATGTCCCTTCTGGAAGGTAACTTTCTAGTTGCACAGCTGTAGAGTGTATGTAAAGAAGTTTGTAGATTCTTAAACTCTTCTCTTTGATCCCATGTATCTTTCATTGTATGTGATATAAATATAGATTTACCCTCCTCTGGTGGTTCACTTGGCATCTCGGATAGAAAACCTTTGAAATGTGGTCCTGGATTTTCAGGGAGTGCACGGAGTGCATCAGTAGTGCTGATCAGCTGCTGCCTTGCCTTGGAGAATATGACTGCACATTTCTGGAAAAGTTTAGAAAGAATTGCAAGAAGACCTACAGCATCTGCCAGAAAGAAAACAGTGGCAACAAATTTGAACGTCCCCATTTTTTTAAGGCATCCCATAGCAAGAGTTCTCTGATAGTTATCCTCATCCACTTGTGTCAAAGCAGACATAAGTGATGCAATGCAGGCTTGTAATGCCTGTACAGAATTAGAGAATGAAAGCAATCTAGTGAAAAAAATCTGTTTAAGCTTTATAGCATGTTCCTGGTGTAGCTCTTTGCTCTGATCAAGTATTCAACAGAATTTGGGCGAGTGCTTAATCAGTTTCCCAAGCTGATTTACTGTTGACATAAAATTGACCAGATACTGCTGTTGGTTGGCTGCTTTCTATGATGCTAAAGCGAGTCTATGTGCGAGACAGTGAGTGGCAACTAAATATGGGTGACTTAGTTTGGCTAGAGTGGTCACACCCTTTTTTGCATCCTGTCATTATAGAGGCCCCATCTGTCGCAAGTCCTATAAGCTGTAAATGTCCTAGATTTTTATCAGAGATCACGTTCTTGACAGAATTATATACTGCTTTTGATTTACATTCTGCAGGTGGTCACACTTAAAAATTTTGGCTGAACGAAACCCTTGCTGTCAGTGAATCTGATGTAAACCATTAGTGTACTCTTGTTAGCCACATCTGTTCCCTCATCAATGTGAAAGGAAAATAATTTATATGGAGCATTCTCCGATTCCTTTAAAAAAGCATCCTGCACAGTCTTAGATATTGCTTTGTAAAAGGCATTAATCGATTCAGAATGTGTGTAGATGCCTGTGCCTTGGAGAATGGATTGCTTGATAGGTGCTAGCTCAGTGCAATCCTGTGTGGAAAAAGACAAAAAAGAAATTTTGAAGTGACAGCAAGAGTATGCTGTCCCCACCCCCACGCAAGTCAGAAACATGACCAAATGAGAGGCATGGAAGCAGGTGCTGGTGGTGTATTTTTTTCTTTTTTTTTTTTTAACAATTTAGAATTCTGGATGGAAATTGCAAGTCAGAAATACTTACGTTATGAACTTACAGTTCCAAAAGTGTCTGGAGGTTGAGTGGCAGTCAGTTTTTCCCATGTAGTAAATGCTTCTCATTTCTGCTATAATAGCACTTTTCACAGATGAATAAGCTGTGCTCACTGCCTTCGTCATTCCTTTTTTCCCTCTTTCTGCCTCCATTGCAAGCCTCACAAAAAAAAGAGAGAGTTTTAAAATCAAAAAAAATTTATCATGATAAATTGAAGTCAGAAGACAAAAAATGACAGAAGCCTGGCTGCCGGGGGCATAATTAATAAACTCACTTGTGATCTTTGGACATCTGATGTTTATTGAAGTCATCAGCCTTTGGCTTACTGGTTGATTTTCCTTCAGTGAAAATATTTCTCCGTCCAGTTGCTTTGCAAATTCTGCAGTAGAATACTGCTGCTGCTTTGTCATGGATGAGCCATGTGTATGTTTTAAACCAGGAATCCTTTATTTCTCTGTGGCTGGCTCTGTCATAAATTCTGGCTTTCTTGATTGCAGTTTGAGACTGGCTTTCCATAGCTACAGAGGTGCTGGCGGCGCTACACATTTCTGGATTAGTGTGTACAGATTGTTCCGTTTCAGCGGTACTTGATAATCTGGCTCTTTTGAAAATATCTGGTATTTTACTTTGTTTTACTGTGGCCGTCAGGCTGGCACACTGTTCATCAGTGGCAGTATTTGCTGTTTCCGACATTTTTATGCCGTTTTGTACTAATAAATCACAGTTCACGGTAGCATTACTTTTACTGTGTAAATTCGAGGAGATGCACTTTCTTACTTTTTTGTGAATAAAAGCTCTTGAAATAGTAACTCAAAATTGCAGAGACAATTACAAGATGTAATACAACATAATTTCTGTACGCTGTGCACACCTTTGCTTATTTGGGTGAATATAAGTTCTTGACAATTAAATACTTAAGTTTCAGATAGCAATAAATATTGGGAACGTGAACATTTCAGTTACGCATTAAAGTATTGTGTTCATATTGGGATGTCTGATATACAAACATTAATAAAGTTCAAGTTGAAACTGCATGACCGTGTCTGAGAGTTTTATTTTATATGACAGAAATAAGTTAAATGACGCATAGATTTCAGGGTCTAGCTGTTTCTCTGTGTGTGTGTGTGTGTGTGTGTGGGCGCACATTTTATTATGGCAGAAGGTTGTGGAGTATGCGTAGCACCATTTACACTTGTTTCACACAAGATTCTTAGTAAATAAGCAGCTTTTTGCTGCCAGCAGTCACACTGGGTGTTCTTTTGTTTTACACAGGGTCTCACACATTTAACTTGGATGCCTTGGCTTTCTTTATATATCTCTACTTGCTTCCCTGTCTCTTGTCTCCTTTCCTTTTTGTCTGCTGTCCTGAATTCACAATCTCAGGCTTGCTTCTACAGTGCCTTGTAACATGGCATAAAAAAGAAAAACGAAATGAAGCACCTCGGATAGGTGCAAACACACCATGTGGTACAGTAGAAACCATGGTCTAATACCATAGTAGAGCATGGTTTGTGATGTAATACCTTGGCAATCCACTACAGGCAAGAAGCAGTATATAAGTGAAAGCAATATGCAAATAGTTTGCAGTTTGTAGTTGTCCCAGCTTGTATTTGCTAAGGTTTTTCCTGGCAGAGGGTTTTTGACATTGTCAAGATTGTTCTATGTTGTAACTGCGACAGAAGTTCATGAGTTACTAAAGATTGTACATTTAAACTCTACATATACTGCTAATTATGCTGCAGCAATATCTCTTTAGAAGTGAACAGTTATGTACTGTTACCATCCCTTCTGATCTACCACTTTCTAAGCAACTGTGGGTGCAATGCATTGTGGATGACTGAATAACATTATCTGGCCTAGCCTTTTCTTGGTGAATACACAGTGGTAAAGATGAGCATGCAGCTTCTATAACCGAAAGCAAAAATAACAGACACTGAGATAAACAAAGCAAAATTAAAGAGACAGGATACTTCTGTGGGTGAAAAGAAAAATAAATTGAGAGAAACAAAAAGAAATCAAAGAAACAGACTAACAATACTAGTCAAAACAAGTATTTGAAAGGTGAAAGCAGTAAACGTTACGTTGTTCTATGTCCTGCTGAGTTAGATAGTTTAAAGGGAAAAAAAGTGAAAATAATATTCCGCAAAATAGTAGTTGTTCAATAAAGTGTTTTTCAGATTGGCTTAATTCAGTACATTTGGAGAAACGGTGCTTGTGCTACTAGGATTTTTTGACTGCCACGTATTGGTCAGCAAAGGAACTGCAGGAAGAAAACTAAAATGTACCATAGCACACTCCCATCATGCAGTGCAGCCCATATCTTCTAATGCACAGAGAGGAAAATCAAAGCACCTAGAATAGAAAGTGAATTGCAAGTTTTTGAAAAGTTGTAAAATATGTTTTGATGTTGGAAAGCTTAAAGCTTGTAATGAGTTATTTTAACAAAAGTGAAATAGCAGCCACGATATTTCCAATAGGTGTGTTACAATTGTTTTGAAGTATATGTATGTCATGTTTAACAGCTCAACATACAGTATTCTGAAAGTAAATCAGTATTATTGTACTCGTTTATTCAAAGGCTGTTAGTCATACACTCATTGCCATGTTACAAGCAGATTAAACCACTCAAAAGGATGGGTCTACAGTGGAATTAATCCTTGGTTGGTTGGTTGGACCCACTCTGCCTTCGGCCTCGTAGGCCAACCCCCCCCAACCATGGATTAATTCCACAGTAGACCCATCCTTTCTCGTGGCTTAATCCTTACTTGTCTCATATACTTTTGACTTCTATTCTGGCTTTTACTTCACTTCTTCCTCCCCCTTTATTTCAGGGGCTGTGTGTTGCATAAAACACCTGCTTCTCTGTCTCCTTTGTCTGCTCTGCTTATTTACCTTTTCTCTCTCTCCTGTCTCGTGTTCACAATCTTAGGCTTGATTCTACAGTGCCCTGTCTCCTATAATACTTCTGACTTCGTGCTTCTATCCTGGCTTTTACTTCACTTCTCCCTCCCCCTTTATTTCAGGGGCTGTGTGTTGCATAAAACTTCACTTCTTTGTGTGGTCTTCCTCGTCTTCTAGGTCACTCAAGACTTCTTTGGTTCCGTGCTTTACTTTTCTCAGTGCTTTCTAGTTCACTCAAGACTTCTTTGCTTTATTCTTGCTATTTACTTTTCAAATGATGTGCCTCATGTTGCTGCCTTAATATGATCTCCCCTTGTCTTATATTTCTTATTACTTGTCCTATATCTCTTATTACTTTTGTATCTCTTAATTACTCAAGACTTCTTTGCTTTATTCTTGCTTTACTTTTCAAATGCTGTGCCTTACGTTGTTGCCTTAATATGATCTCCCCTTGTCTTATATCTCTTATTACTTGCAACATGTACTGAATTGCTTTGTCTCCCTTTATTTCTCAGGTTTTCTCAATGCAGCTGTTATGCCCAGCCTGCTTGCTTTGTAATAAAACCACACTGACTAGAAATCTGTCTTGTCTCTCTTTATAATTCAGGAGCTTTGCTTGTTCTTTTCTCTCACAGGCAGCTTCCCTGACTGTCAGGTTTCTATCTGTAAATTCTGTTGCCTTCAGCTTGCTGCTTCTCTCATTTCTTTTCTTTTCTTGTTGTTTTGCTTTAAGCACTACCCAATATGAGCTCCCCTTGCCTTATATCCCTTATTTCAGGTTTTCTCAATGCCTAGCTTGCTTGCTTTGTTATAAAACTGTTAACTTTATTTTTAGTAGCCTTCTACACATCTAATTACGGCACCTGGGGACTTAGTTTCAGGTGCTCCAGTAAGGGGGAGTTTTTGTGAGTGATCACTTCCTGTGGCTTTAGTGGAAGGTCTGTAAGCTGTTATCACTGGCCTATCTAGTAATAAAAAGGTGTCTGCTGCGCCCCTGTACAGTGTCTTCTGGAGTTTTATTTGAACGTTGGTAGCAGAGGATGGTTAGCAATTACAGGGTCCCGCCTGCATTTGACAAGAAAAGGGCGATGAAAGCTGGAAAATGAAGTTGAATATGGGTAACTGTTAATGGGCTGGAGAAAAACAAGCGCTTAGCGGTCGACCAATAAGGGAAGAGCGAGGACATTGATTGGAAATTTCAGCAGAAGATTTAAACAAAGATATGGGAATGGAGACGTTAATCAGAGCACTTGATGTGTTTCTCAAGGAGGAGAAGGATCGGATCTACGACGCATATACTAATTTTGACTGGATTGCTAGAGGCAGCTCAGTGTCCATGACGGACTACATTATTGACTTTGAGCAAAGGTACACTGTCATGCGAAAACACAATATGATTCTGCCAGATGCTGTGCTAGCTTTCAAGTTGTTAGATACTTCATGCTTAGATGTGAAGGATAAACAGTTGGCTTTAACTGCCTGTACAAGCCTGACATTTGCATCAATAAAGTCAGCATTAAAGAGGATTTTTGGTGATAAGACATCTGTTATGCTAGTCATAGAGGGAAACAATGTGAGAGGGCAGCAAGGAGGGCTGGGGGGATACTGGGATGCATAGGGAGAGGCATCACCCGTAGAAAACAGGAAGTTATTATCCCTCTGTACAGACAGCTGGTCAGACCCCATCTGGAGTACTGTGTGCAGTTCTGGAGACCCAATCTCCGCAAAGACATAGACAGGATGGAAGCTGTCCAGAGGAGAACGCTAAAATGGTGCAAGTCTGCACGGGAAGACATATGAAGAGAGACTTGGGAGCTTAATATGTATAGCCTCGAGGAAAGGAGGAGAGGGGGACATTATAGAACTTTCAAGTACCTCAAGGAATCAACAAAGTCCAAGAGGTAGCATCTTTCAAAAAAAGAGGTGTGCAAGAACAACGGGTACAATTTGAAGATAGAGGGGTGGCTCAGAGGTAATTTAAGGAAGTATTTTTCACAGAGAGGGTTGTGGATGCATGGAACAGCCTTCTGGAGGAGGTCGGAGTCAAAAACAGTGGTGGAATTCAAGCATGCATGGGACAGTCATAAGGCAATTCTAGGGGTGGGGTAGAAGAAGTAGGCTGCTGGTTAACTAGGATCTGCAGCTTATCCAGTAGGCAGGGAAATGGGCAGACTGGGTGGGCCAAGCGGTCCTTATCTGCCGTCAAATTCTATGTTTCTATGTTAATTCACGTGGGTCAAGATGCAGCGTATTTCACTGAGCAAAAGAAAAAACAGGATAGCATGGCGCGCTATCAAAATGACCACAAGAGGGCGCCATTGCCTGGCAAAAATCCGTTGGATAGATATGGGCGAAGATCAAAATGTGCAATTTGCCAAAGCACTTATCATTGGGCCAAAGATTGCCAGCACAAAAATGAACAAGTGAAGTTAATAGAGGAAAAAACAAATATACAGTAGATGAAGTAGAGCAGTGTAACATCACATTGTTTTCAAAGGAGTTCGCTGCTGATGTAGAGGTATTTATGGTAGAGTCTTTAGGATCTGCAGTCATTGTTACTGCGTGTACACGCACAATCTGTGGAGAAAAATTGCTAGATACCTATGTAAGTGAACTTAGACAAGATGTAGTGCACAAGATGGTGGACATACCAAGTTGCAGAGCTTTCAAATTTGGAGATGGAAGAGTTGTGCATTCTATCAAAAGAGTTAAAATCCCAGCAAAAATAGGTCAGACAAAATGTCACATAGAAACAGAGGTTGTCCCTGCAGATATTCCTTTGTTGTTAAGCAAAACGTCCTTAAAGAAGGCAGGGGCAGTGCTAGACATTAAAAATGACAAAGTGATGATGTTTAAACAACCAGTCATACTTGAGCTTACTACTTCAGGACATTATTGTGTCAGCATTCTAGACAAAGACATTACAGAGAGTCCATGTGAAAATGAGATTTTAACAGTGACAGAGAACATGTCCACAGATGAAAAGCACAGAGTTTTGTTAAAACTTCACAAGCAATTTGGACATGCTTCAGTTGATAAGCTTCAGAAATTACTGCGTAGTTCTGGTAATAATGATAAAGGGAGTGTTTCCATTCTACAACAGATAGTGAACAGCTGTGAGACATGCCTGAGTTACAGCAAACCCAAGCCTGCTGTTGGGCTACCAGTGGCTTCCAAGTACAATGAAACAGTGGCTGTGGACCTTCATGAGCTAGGACCAAGTGTGTGGTATCTTCACATAATTGGTCACCTCACACATTTTCAGTGCTGGAGGCATTGTGACTACAAAGAAACCTACTGAAATTGTGAAGCAGTTTATTTATTCCTGGATAAGTATGCATGGCCCACCTAAAAAATTATACAGCGACAATGGAGGAGAATTCAACAATGATGAAATCTGTGATATGGCAAAAAATTTTAATATAGAAGTAAAGACAACTGCTGGGCACAGTCCGTGGAGCAATGGACTTTTGGAATTACATAATTTAACACTCACTGAAATCCTATTGAAAGTAAAAAAAAAAACTAATCAATGTGATTGGAAAACAGCCCTAGATTGGGCACTTATGGCAAAAAACTCAATGCAGAATGTCCATGGCTATAGCCCATACCAGCTAGTATTTGGACAGAACCCTAATCTTCCCTCTGTGCTGGTTGATGAGCCACCTGCTTTGGAAGGGACGACTGTGAGTGAATGGGTAGGACAGCATATTTCAGCATTGCATGCAGCGAGGAAAGCATTCACCAAAGCAGAATGCTCAGAGAGAATTTGCCGGGCTTTGCGTAAACAACTTCGTCCTACAGATGAAAAATATGAGACTGGAGACAAAGTCTATTACAAACGCATGGATTGTGCAGAGTGGAAAGGACCTGGTGTCGACATTGGTCAGGATGGCGTGGTAATATTTATGAGACATGGAGGCACTATGTGTGGGTGCATCATTCAAGGTTACAAAAAGTGAATAACGAGGAAGTTGAAGGAGCAGTGGCTGACCGTCAGCATGCTACACAAAAGGTCGCAGAAGGTGAGACAGATTTACCAGATGCTGAACACAATAACTTGGACACTATGAGTGGCACAGATAATGATGAAGTAGAGGACTTCACCAATGACACAGGAAATACTGATGAAGTGGACATTCAACAACCCTGTGTGTCAAGACAAGACGGCTGTGTCAATCTAAAACCTGAACAAATTGTTAGATATACAGACAGAGAAAGTGGGATTCCATACACAGCAAAAGTTCTTGGACGTGCAGGAAAAGTTAAGGGGAAAAACAAACACTGGTATAATTTACACTACTTGGAACCCTCTGCCATTTCAGATACAGCAGGGTCAGTTGACTTGTCATGTGTAGACAGTCTTCAACATCGAACCTATGGACAAACAAGTGCAACACTCTGAAGATGATGTACTAGTTACAAAGGAAGTAACTTTTGAGTATGCAAAACAAGATGAGCTCAGTAGCTGGAAGAGCAATGGAGTGTTTGACGTAGTCAAAGACAATGGACAAAAGTGTATTTCTACAAGGTGGGTTTGTACCCTAAAAGAAACCTCGGAAGGAATAGTTCCAAAAGCACATCTGGTGGCCAGAGGTCTTGAGGAACTTGACAATAAAGAACTTCCAAAAGACTCACCAACGTGCGTCTCAGAGTCCTTAAAATTGCTTCTAACTGTAATTTGTCAAAAACAATGGAGACTTCATTCCATGGACATTAAATCTGCTTTCCTACAAGGAACAGAGTTGTCTGAGATATTTACATCAAACCTACACCTGAAGCTAAAGGTGAAGGAATACTGTGGAAACTTAAAAAGTGTGTCTATGGTCTGGCAGATGCATCTCTGTACTGGTACAACAAAGTCAAAGAAACTATGCTGAATACAGGTGGAAAAATGTCACAAGTAGATCCTGCCATCTTCTACTGGTTAGATCAAGATAGCAATGTAGCTGGAGTGCTTGCCTGCCATGTTGATGACTTCATTTGGGGTGGCTCACATAACTTTGCCACAACAGTAATACCACACTTAAGAAATGTCTTTAAGACTGGCCGTGAGGAGCATGACAGCTTTCGTTACGTGGGCATGGAGTTCAATACGGTTGATAAAATCGTACAGTTACAACAGCAACACTACATACAGAATCTTCATCCCATCCACATGGATTCCACAAGAGCGTTACACCGTGATGATCCTCTCACTGAAAGTGAAAAGGATCAACTGAAGTCAAAGACGGGCCAAATTCTCTGGGTTGCTAGACAGAGTAGACCTGGTGTCATGTTTGATGCTTGCAACTTGGCATCTGACATGAATCAAGCCACTGTTCAAACCATACATGAGGCAAACAAAATTGTTCGAAACTGAAATTAGAACAAGTGACTTTGAAATTTCAATGTTTGGGAAAAGATGCCTCCTTAAAATTGGTAGTTTTTAGTGATGCATCACTAGGCAACCTCCCGGATGGGGGTGGTCACCTGATTATCTTAATGGGTGAGGAAGGACGCTTTTCACCACTTTCCTGGCAGTCAAAAAGGATAAGAGTAGTAGTCCGGAGCACGCTTGCTGGGGAAACCCCTTGCTTTGGCTGAGGGAATCGACAATGCCATCTTTCTGGCAATGCTCTACTCAGAGCTCACTACAGGTGGTACCAAACACATCTTACCTGTGACATGTGTTGTGGACAATCATTCACTAGTTGATGCTATCAAGTCGACCAAGTCGGTTTCAGAGAAAAGGCTTTGTCTTGAAATCAGTGGCATTAAAGAACTTATCCAGGCCAAGAGGGTCCAGCGTGTGCTGTGGTCTACCACGAAGGAACAACTGGCTGACTGCTTGACAAAAAAGGGAGCATCGGCTCTTGGGCTTCTAAAAGCACTCAGTAAAGGGATGTGGTAGCTTGAGGAAGAAGACACTTAGCCATGTGGACATTAAACTTTGCTATTATAAGGGGGGGGGGGCTAAAATTTAAGTCTTTAAAGAAAAGTGGGAGATTGTTAAGTTAACTTTATTTTAAGTAGCCTTCTACAGATGTAATTACGGTACCTGGGGACTTAGTTTCAGGCGCTCCAGTAAGGGGGAGTTTTTGTGAGTGAGCACTTCCTGTGGCTGTAGCGGAAGGTCTGTAAGCTGTTATCACTGGCCTGTCTAGTAATAAAAGGTGTTTGCTGTGCGCTTGTACAGTGTCTTCTGGAATTTTATTTGAACAAAAACCACACTGATTACTTTTCTCTGACTATAATCTGTCTTGTCCCTTTATATTCAGGTACTTTGCTTGTTCTGCCTTTTACTCATGTTATATTCACTCGGTAGCACGTTTTATTTTCATTCTTTTCTCTTACAGCAGCTCTAAAAGTATTCCCTGTCTTTAAGCTTCATCAGGCTAATTCTGTTGCCTTCAGCTTCTGCTGCATCTCTCATTTATTTTTTTTTCCAGCTTTTCTATCTTGTTTTACATTAAGCACTACCCCTCTGAGTCTCCATTCTGTTTAAATCATCAGCCTGCCTGCCGTCGTGATTGTTATGAAATAATCATGCTTTTCCCCATAGCTCTGTGCCCACAGCCGTCCTCCCGTTTAAAAAAAAAATCCACAATGTTTTCTGCATTCCCTGCTTACCATAAACACTGCTCTACTGTCTGGCTGCCTTAAACGACAGAAACATATATATATTTTTTCACTGGTCGGGGAGAGCAGAGCTACAGTGCGTCTGCTCCCTATCACCGCCGCTGCCTGAGTGAGTAGTTTTCTACCGCAAGTCCTCCCAAGTCCTGCGAGCAGCCCTTCCGATTGGCGGAAGGAGAGATGTCTGTGTAACTGCACCAATCAGGCACAACTGTTCTCTGCGCCAAGACTCCGATCATGGGGGTGCCAGTCTCCAACTTATTGTGGTCATGTGGGTGCCAGTGACTGGTATGCACAGTTAAGCACTCCCGGAGGTCACTGCATGAACTTCCGCGATGTTTCTGCCACTCTCTCAGTAGTTTAGGACTCTGTGGTGAGAAAGTGGCGAAAACTGACTGTGGCTGCTTCTTTTCACCTCTGTGGCACTAGGGGGGGATTGGAAAATATCGCCACATGGGTCGAGGCTTCGCTGGTGGCGATGTGGCGAGTAGGAACAGAGCTAATGAAGGCTTTCATCACCTCCCACCTTGTTGCATGATGTGTTGTCTCTCCCTTTTTATTGTTGGCCAGATATTCTAGGATCGAGGCATGCATATGACTGATGTATTGCCTGTCTTCTAAAAGGACAGGATCTAGCCGCCATGGCCTTGAGGTGGTTTCTGTTACATCAACTTTAAGTATGGATGCCATGGGGCAGGATCTGACACCAAAATTGCCTCATACTTGGCTTGTTCCATGTGCAGTACTATGGCTGAGGAGACCATCAACCTGTCCAACCTGGCATATGAGTGGTGGGCATGGGAGAGGAAGCTGTACTCCCTGCCAGTCAGGTTCTGATGCCTCCACAAGTCCACCAGGGAACACGTCTAGCCTATCTCCTGCAAGGCATGGGCGTTCTTTGATACTGGGGCTGTGGCAGTATTAGACCGGTCCAGTACAGTGTTCTCAACACAATTGAACCCCCCCAATATCCATGTGCCCTGAAAGGGAGTCATATCCAGAAGTAGCTTATGATAGACTTTTGGGCCCTCTATATTAGGGCCATAGATTGACCCTACTGCTATTTGCCTGCCATTATTTAATTGAACCTGTGCAGAGCATATCTACCCCCCGGATCTGAGTATGAGGAAACGACACTCCCTGAGAACCCCCGTGGGAGCCAGATGGCAACTCCCCTAGCCCCGGGTGAATGTGTTGCCGATACCCAGGTGCCCCCCAGAATTGCTGAAGTTTTTCAGCCTCTTTGGCTGACATATGAGTCTCCTGCAAGAGGGCTATTTTGGTTCTTATTTTCTTTAATATGGTCTGCACATTTTTCCTTTTAACCACATTTTTGAGTCCATTAACATTCCAAGTGGTACTGTTTAAATCAGTAGTCATTGTTAGCACATATATACAGTTTCAATCCAGCATAATCGCACTATTCATCTGTTTGAGCCCACCAAAATAAGGTAGAAGCGGCATCGACCATTCAAACAACATGAAGTCTTTATGTATTCTGACTATTGCAGTTAGCCCCAGCCCTTAAACTACCCTGGAGAACAAAGAGTTAACTTTTCTATGCAGAGCATAGAATGCTGAGCTCAAGCTTGGTTGAGGTCTCTGTCTGGAGCCCTTTGAAATCTAACCATCAGATTCTTTACTCCACCTCACTGAACAGTCGCTCCGGAGATTTCTCCTTCAGCTTGGTTCGAAGTCGGTAAAAGTCTTGGTTAAATTGTCAGTTTTAAACCAAATTTATTCCACACAGTCGGTTCAGTCTCTGTCTGTGGTACCATGAGTAATAGATAGGTTTTGTTCTGTTTTTCTGTGTGGAAATTGTAAAGTGTTAGATCGGTTCGGCTTAACCGATCACTTATAGTGAATCTTTGTGTTTTACTTTAGAGTGTGGTTACTGGTCCTTATCGGTTCTAAAAAAAAAAAAAAAAGTTTAAATTTTTTTTTTTTTTTTTTACAATATCCGTGACACGGTTAGGAACCGATATGGAGTCTTGCTCAGTGCTGCATAAAAGGGTAAGTTTGGTTAGTTGGCCATGTCTGAGAAACCCAAGAAAAACTGGGCCCACTGGGTTTCAACATTGCAGTGAGTGTGGGGAGGTCTTTGCTAAGGCCGATCCCCACACCACCTGTGTTTATTGTCTGGGGTTTGATCACCTCGATTCAGACTCCCAAATTTGTAAAGATTTTCCGAAATTTACCCTTGAAAAGAGATTAGGTAGACTGAGGGAAAAGGAGGCCGAGAAGTCCGCTGACCCAGATGACCAGCCCGGTCCGGTTCCGACCGAACCAGAATGAGTGCCCTCTGACCAGGGCGATACTTCTTCAGGCAAGAGGAGAGCTGATCCTGAAGGGTCGGTTCCTACAAAGAGGAAATGCAAAGAAAAATCAACCGGTTCGGATCCAGAGGTTAATGTTCCGACCGCTGAAGAGATAGCAAGAGCGATTCGGATTGTGGAATTGCTTCGACCGGTTCCGACTGATCCGGCACCTTTTGGCAGGGGTTCGGTTCAGTCAGTTCCCCCGGCTCAAGATTATACCCCTGAAGATTTTTATGAACTGGAGTTTGAAGATGATGGTGATAATGGTGAAAGTCTGGATGTGCCTGTGGAATCGGACATCTCCCCAGACAGACCTTCTGGTGTTTCCACTCCTAGGCTTTCTGAGTCCCCTTCACATTTTCTGTTTTACAGAAAAGTGGCTGAAACCCTCCAGCTCCCTATGGAGGAGGCAATGGAGGATCAAGAGGAGCCTGTTTATGTAGGAATGATGGACATCCCAGAGTCCAGGAGACTGTCTATTTCCCTTCACAAATCCTTTGGGAAGCAGACACAAAAAATCCTGAAGTCTCCCAAGTCTGTACCTCGTGTTGACAGAAGGATGGACAAGAGGTACACACCATCAGGCTCAGATACGGAGTTTTTATACCAGCAATGCAGCCATGTTGGGGTAGTGTAGGCTGCTGCCTGTGACAAGGCAAACATTCCCTTGACTTCACACCCCCCGGACAAAGACACCAGGAAGATTGATGCCATGGCAAACAGTACATGGCATCTTCCTTGGGACTCAGGCAGGTGAATTATATGGCCTATACAGCCAGGTACCAGAAGTCCAGGTGGGACACTGTACTGGCACTGGCTAAACAGGCCTCCCCCCAGCTAGCCAAGGAGCTGGAGGAGGTGGCTGCAGATGGGATTGAGGCATCAAAAGTACAGTTTCATGCTGCTGTGGACGCCATTGATGTGTCATCTAGAGTCATGGCTATATCTGTGGCTCTTCGGAGAATGACTTGGCTCAGATGTACTAGCCTTTCACAGGACACCCAGGCTAAGGCCATGGATTTTCCTGTAGTGGGTAATTCTCTGTTTGGGGAGCAGACAGAGAATTACATGAAGAAAATAGACGAGTACAGGACCACTTACAGGAGTGCTCAGGACAAGGAGAGGCAGGCAACTCCTCAAAGGCAGCAGTCTAGGGGCAGGGGCAGGCCTTTTCATAGGCCTTTTTACCAAGTACAGGCCTCTTCTCCCTTTTCACAGAGGGGGTTCTTCAGAGGGGGAGGCAGAAAGGGGATGAACAGGGCTGCATCCACTCCTCAGCCTAAGGCCCCTGCCAAGCAGACACCCTGATGGGTCTACCTGGGTCGACTCTCCTATTCCGGTAGGGGGCATGCTGGCTTACTTTGTCCAGAACTGGATGTGTATTACCTCAGACAAGTGGGTCCTGGAAGTAGTAAGCCAGGGACTGGTTCTCAGCTTCAAAACATTTCCGAAGATGAGAGCCAGATCTTTTCCACCTGCAGGTCTCTCAGAAACCCTTGCTCTGGAGGCAGAGGTTTCATCTCTTCTGGCCTTAAAAGCCATAGAGAGAGTTCCTACCCTACACTGGGGCAAAGGTCTGTACTCCAGGTACTTCCTTACCCCAAAAAAGACGGGAGTGGCGACCCATCCTAAACCTAAGATACCCGAACAAACATCTTTTAAAACCAAAGTTCAGGATGGTAACTCTGGGAATAATTCTTCCCTCTCTAAGGCCAGGGGACTGACTGGCCTTCCTGGACCTCAAAGATGCCTATTTTCACATTCCCATCAGGTGCTCCCACAGAAAGTACCTCAGGTTCGAGTTGCCCTCAGACCACTATCAGTTCAAAGCAATGCCCTTTGGTCTAACATCAGCCCCAAGGGTTTTCACAAAGTGCCTGGCAGTAGTTGTTGCCTTTCTAAGAAGGCAAAAGATTTCCATTTTTCCATATCTGGACGACTGGCTCATAGTGGGCCAGTCTTCAGACCAAGTCAAGTCAGACCTGCAAGTGACCCAGCAAGTGCTCACTTCACTAGGATTTTTTTCTCAACCTTCCCA
Source organism: Neoceratodus forsteri (assembly GCA_016271365.2). Taxonomy (NCBI): domain Eukaryota; kingdom Metazoa; phylum Chordata; order Ceratodontiformes; family Ceratodontidae; genus Neoceratodus; species Neoceratodus forsteri. Next base: position 512,305,028 of record CM057449.1, on the reverse strand, counting down.
AGTCAGTTCTCGAGCCAGTGCAGCTCCTTACCTTTATAGGGGCAGAGCTGGATACTGTCAAAGCAAGAGCCTTTCTTCCCCTGGAAAGGGCAAGAGTTCTAATAGAACTGGCTTCTTCTTTCAGCCTTCAGGTGTCTCGACCAGCAAGGCATTTCCTCCAGCTCTTGGGCCACACGGCAGCTTCTACAGCAGTGGTCCAAGGGGCAAGATTCCAGGTGAGGGACATTAAGTTCCATCTGAGGGCCTTTTGGTCCCAGAGGAAGGACTCCCTTACCAAACTGGTTCCAGTGACCCGGACCCTGATCCAAGCCCTTCAATGGTGGCAGGATCAGGACAATTTAATGCAAGGGGTCCCATTTGCCACTCAGTCTCATTCAGTGGTCCTTACCACGGATGCTTCCCTTCTGGGCTGGGGAGCCCATCTGGGGGCCCTCACTGCCCAGGGGCTGTGGTCCCCTCAGGAATACCTTCTCCATATCAATCTCCTAGAACTCAGGGCAGTTTTTCTGGCCCTGCGAGCTTCCTCTCAGTCAGTGCAGAACAAGATGGTTCAAGTCAGAACAGACAACACCACCACAATGTGGTACCTCAACAACCAGGGAGGCACTCAGTCTACGGCCTTGTGCACAGAAGCCATGAAGTTGTGGTCCCTGGCTTATTCCCTGCAAACCTCTCTGATAGCAGTCCACCTTTCAGGAAAGGAAAGTGTGCTAGCAGATGCACTGAGCAGGATCTCACAGGGCCATCACAAATGGTCCCTGGACCTTCTGGTCTTGAAGATGATTTTTTCAAGGTGGGGCACTCCAGAGATAGATCTCTTTGCAACCCCAGACAATCACCAACTTCCTCTCTTTTGTTGCAGACCCCCCCAGTCTTGGGTTCAGTCCCTCTGGATGCTCTGATTCTGAACTGGGAGGGAACATTTCTGTATGCCTTCCCTCCTTTTCCTCTACTGTTCAAAGTTTTAGTCAAGATAAGGTCACAACCTTGCAAAGTGATTCTGATTGCTCCATACTGGGCCAGACAGCCTTGGTACCCCTGTTGCTGTCCCTAACAGTCCATCTTCCTGTGTTGTTTCCCAGGAATTACAACCAGTTAACCTCCTCTCAGGGGAGGATTTGGTAACCCAATCTTCAGTCTCTCAATCTCAAGGCATGGCTCTTGAAGGGTTAGAGTATGCAGATTTGAATCTATCTCAGGGAGTTCTGGATATTCTCAAAGCCTCTCGAAAGCCCGCCACTAGAAAAACCTATAACTCCAAATGGAAGAGATTAAGCATTTGGTGTTCCAAGTAACATGTTTCCTCAGATACTGCTGATTTGTCCACAGTTCTGGATTATGTGATCCATCTGAATGGCTTAGGCCTCAGGCCAGCTACTCTCAAGGTGCACTTGTCAGCTGTTTCTGCTTTTCTGTCAGTGGGAAAGTCTTCCTCACTATCAGCTCATCCTGTGTTCTGTAAATTTTTTAAGGGATTACTTCATACCAATCCTCCCTTTAGAAACCCTGCCCTGCCTGGGATTTAAATGTTTGCATTGCTCAATTTATGCAACCTCCCTTTGAACCTATGTCCTCAGCAGAGCTTAAGTACTTGACTTGGAAAACTGTGTTTTTAGTAGCCATTACCTCTGCCAGACGTATCAGTGAACTGCAAGCCCAGTCAGTGGAGCCTGATTTTATCTCCTTTTATAGGGATAAAGTGGTTCTTAGAACCAACCGATCATTCTTCTTCAGGAGAGAGGAGGCTACACGGTTTAGATGTTAAAAGGGCCCTTAGCTACTATATAGAGCATACCAAGGGTCACAGGTTTGATTACCTCCAATTGTTCCTCACTTATGGAGAAGTGGGAAAGGGCAAACCTGCAACCAAGAGAACTATTGCCAGGTGGATTGTGTCTTTTATACAATTCTGCTTTGAGAAACTAGGATAACGTCCACCCTCAGCCTGAGGGCTCACTCCACCGGAGGTACAGCTGCTTCCCTGGCTGCTGCCAGGGATATTCCCCTCTTAGAAATTTGTCAAGCAGTCACCTGGAAAACAGTCCATTCCTTTACTAAGCATTACTCTCTGGATATCCAGGCTAGGAGTGATGCTCGGTTTGGCACAGCAGTACTTCAGAGCCTATTCCCAAAGTAGGTTCTGTCCCTCCGCCATGGAGGTACTGCTCGGTAGTCTGCAGTAGTCAGAATACAGCAAGACTTCATGTTTGAAGAAAAAATTACTCACCTTAGTAATTATGTTTCTTCTAATGGAGTCTTGCTGTATTCTGACCTCACTCCCTGCCTTCCCTCTCAGAACCAGTTTTTGGGAAGTGGGTGGGCAGGTGCAGTGTTGCACCCCAAGGGTGCTCCTGTAACACCCTCTTCTTTTTGTTTGGGTGTTTTTCTTATTATCACTCTTATTTGGACTGGTGTTTGGTTTTTGGGTTTCCTGACTTGAGTCTTCCTTTGGTAATCCAAACCTTTTTGTTACGAGTTGGCTAGTAAAAAATTTACGATTTCCACATAGAATAGTTAGTGAGTTTTTGCTCGTAAGAATCTGACGGTTAACTTTCAGAGGGCTCCAGACAGAGACCTCAAATGAGCTCGAGCTCAGCATTCTATGCTCTACATAGAAAAGTTAACCCTTTGTTCTCTGGGGCTAACTGCAATAGTCAGAATACAGCAAGACTCCATTAGAAGAAACATAATTACTAAGGTGAGTAATTTTTCTTCTCTTGCTTCCATAAGTTAACTTGTAACATTAAAAACTTTAACTGGAACACAACTTAAGATCTTACTTCGAGAGGGCTCTTGCAATAGGTAATTACATATAGGACTGACGCCGGCAGGCGGCAGGACCCCATGGAAAAATTTCTAGCTAGCAGTCCCTGGCGAGGGACCGCCCCCACGTCAGGTGACCAGCATCAGGAGACGTCGGTATAAAGGGGCGGTCCGGACGCCCGCCTTCCAGTTCTTTCCCCGCCATTAGCCTGCAGCCAGCTGTAAAGTTCGTGTGTCAGCCCTGCTGGCCGGTTTATCGCCAGTGTATGTCAGCCCCTACACCCCTCCGAGCACAAAAGCAAGTGCGACTCATGCAGCGCTAACTGCACACAAGGACGGCCATTCCCAGTGCCTCTTCTGCCTAGGCCCCGATCACCCGGTCGACAAGTGTCAGCATTGCCTCAATTTCAACGCGGCTACCCGTAAACGGTGCCAACAGTCCCTGGAAGCCTGTCTCCTTAAGAAAAAGATGTCTTCGACGGAGAAAGAGTTGAAAAAGTTGAGGCAGGTGTCCACCTCCCCCGAGGGACATCGGAAAAGGAAGGACAAGGAGAGGCACCGGGAGAAGTCCTCCTCTACCGCGTCTCCCGCCAGAGACGTGACTCAGGTAACGTCCCCCCCGGGGGACCGTTCGGCAGCCTCCAAGGTTTTGGAGGAGGCGCGGCCCGCCCGTCTTGGCTCGCTGGCCTTGCGGACGCATCTGAACGAAAGAGGCTCTCCGTTCAGTTCGCCGCAGGCTTGCGCTCACTGGTGGGCGACTCACTTGTTGGACGCCGGCTCCACCGACATCCGCATGGAAGGGCCAATAAGACGCCCGACCCTTCGGTGCGCACAACCACCTCCCCATTGACCAGACCGATACTTCCCTCGGCCCGCCTCCGGAGAAAGGATCCGTAAGCTGGATGCCGGCTCCTCCGGCGCCGCTGAAACTGGCCCCTAAGCCGCCCGTCGGCTCCTCCAGCCTGCGCTCGGGTAACGGAACCACGACAGACCCCCCCACGTCGTTTACCCGGTCCCCACAGCTTTTGCTGCCGTCTGGGGAGCCTAAATCACCTAGCCTGACCCCGGGGATTTCTCCCCTCCATCCCCGGGTGATGCGGGGAATCTTCCTCGTCCGTCAGACCCTCCTCCAATGGAACCGGATCTGATGTCAGACCCCCGGACGCAGGCTTCGACGCCGGTACCGCTGACGCCTGCAGTGCCGACGCTGGTCCCTCCAACGCTGGCAGGGAATATCCCCCTTCCATCGGGCCCTCCACTCTCCAGGCCCCTTAATATGGACCTGCCCGTGAGGCCGCTGACCGGGCCGTCTGCTCCGGCAACTCCCGGCTCCAGGTACCCGCCGATCCCTATCCGACGCTGTCATACCGGGGCCGCCATACCCGGCGTCCAGTTCTCCCAATGATACCCACGCCAATACCAGACGCCGGTTTTGGATATCGCCTACGGGTACAACCCGCACGCTTTTCCTCCTCCTCCACCTCCACCGCCCCCACGGCCGCCGGTGGATCTGCAGGAGACTCTGGCCTCTTGGTGGGCCAAGGCTCAACTCACCAAGGAGGTAGAGAGCGCTTATGGACGACGTGCCGCCACTGCCCTGCGTCGTCAGGCGGCACACCTCACCACCTCCAGATTCCAGGGTTCTTCCTCTGATCCTGAGAGGGCAAGACACGCTGCCTCGGTACTACCCAAGGAACCTGCCTCCCCTAGTCGTGTCAGGGAGTCTTTTTCGTCTTCTGCTTCTTCTTCCTTCTCGGTCTCCTCAGACTCTTCCGACGGATGTTCCGAGAAAGACGACGAGCCCCGCTCTCCGTCTAAGCCCCGGCCGAGGACCCCCTCCGAAGTCTCCTCCGGAGGACCCATCCTTCACGGAGTTGCTTAGAAAAATCCAGCAAGTTCACCAGTGGTGCTCTTTGGAACCAGACCCTCAGCGGGTTAAACTCGCCGAGCATCTGGACTTGCCCGTGACAGCTCCAACCCTAGTGCCACCCTGGATAGAGCCTCACGCCCTCCTTATCTCCACGATTTGGAAACAACCGTCAGCATTAGCCCCACTTCCCAGGAAGTCTAATAGGCTATACCAGGCTCCCGAGGGTGTAGATTATCTCGATTCTCACCCTTGTGCCGACTCAGTCGTGATTAGCGCCGCTCATGGCCGGTTGGCACATCCAAAGCATCTGAGCTCGTCTCCTCCGGATAAGGAATCTCGCCTTCTGGACCAGTATGGAAGAAAGATTTACGCCTTTTCCACACTGGGAATTTGGGCCTTGAATTACGTCGCCCACATGGGGGATTACCAGAAGGCTATCCTTACCCAGGTGGAATCCAAGCTGGACTCCTTGCCTGACTCCCAGGTCAAACAGGAGTTAGCCGACCTCGTCCATTCTGCTCGTTCGGCCAGTCGCCACATTTTACGGATGACATACGATGCAGTGGACGCTGCCGGACGGAGCTCCACTTTCGCCGTGGGACTACGGCGTCATGCCTGGCTCCGTGTGTCAGGTTTGGTCCCGGAGGTGCAATCTGCTATTCAGGAAGCACCTTTTCCGGGGTCAGTGCTTTTCGGGGGTGATGTCAAGGACCTCATCACTGATTTGCAGGAGAAGGGGACGGCTCTGAAATCTGTGGATTTCATGTACCATCCCCATCAACAGCAGCGCCGTCCCTTTTGCAGACGGATTCGGCCAAAAGCGAAACCTCAGGGAAGGTGGGCCACCAAACCGGGCCTCCACAGCCGCTAAGCCCCCACCCACCCACCCACCCAAAAGCAGCGGGTGCTTGGCTGCGGCTGCCCCACACTCACCTGACTCCTTTCTTCCCACCACCTCTGGACTTTCCAGAGGAACCGGTAGGAGGGAGGTTCTCCCTCCACCTTCCGGGATGGGAGAGGATAACTACGGATTCTTGGGTGCTCCAGCTCATAGCGGAAGGGCACTCTATGGAGTTTCTTCAGAAACCACCCTGCCACCCACCTCTGAAGTCGACCTATTCAAGGGAACACCTTCCTCTGGTCCGGGAAGAAATTTTGGCTCTTCTTTCGAAGCAAGCGATAGAACCCGTCCCCCTGCATCTTCAGGGAACGGGTTACTATTCCCATTTCTTCCTGGTCCCGAAGAAGATGGTAGATCACAGACCAATTCTAGATCTCAGTTCCCTGAATCTTTATGTCGAATACAAAAGGTTCAGGATGCTGTCTCTGCAGAGCCTTCTGCCCCTCCTTCGGCCCGGTCAATGGCTTTGTGCCCTGGATATGCAGGATGCCTATCTGCACATCCCCATTCACCTTTCTCACCGCAAGTATCTTCGCTTTGCATTTTAGGGGGACCACTACCAATTCAAGGCACTCCCTTTTGATCTATCCTCGGCCCCCCGAGTTTTTACCAAATGCCTGTCTGTGGTAGCGGCCCACCTGCGTACAATGGGAGTTCAGGTGTTCCCTTACCTGGACGACTGGCTCCTGGCTGCCTTGTCCAAGGAGGAACTCCTGCGTTTTCTCTCCCTTACCCAGCGGGTGTTTACCTGCCTGGGTATTACCATCAGCCATTCCAAGTCTCATCTGGATCCTTCCCAGAGACTACAGTTCATTGGGGCTATCCTCGATACGACTGTCAGCAGGGCTTTCCTGCCTCCAGACAGGGCAGTCTCTCTTCAATCCCAGATTTCCCTGCTATTGGAAAGCAGGAGAATCTTGGCGAGATCAGTCCTCCGCCTTTTGGGGCTTATGGCGGCCATCATCCCGACGATTCCCCAAGCTCGACTCCACATGAGGATCTCCCAGTGGACTCTTTGCTCTCAATAGGATCAACTTACGGACGACCTAGATCAGCTAGTCCTGATCTCGTCACCGATGGTACAAGACTTGCAATGGTGGATGGTCCAAGAAAACCTGTTTCGGGGGGGTTCCCTTCTTTCATCCTCTCTCCTCCCAGACTCTCACTACGGACGCATCAGGCGAAGGTTGGGGAGCCCATTTAGGACCTCATCGGACCCAGGGCTCCTGGTCCAAATTGGAACAAGCTGTCCACATCAATGTGTTAGAGCTTCAGGCTGTGTTGTACGCTCTCCAAGCCCTTCACCAATACATTCTTCCCGGCCACCTAGCCGTTCAGACGGACAACATGTGCGTAGTGTGGTATATCAACAAACAGGGAGGAACTCGATCCTGCCCTCTTTGCAGGGAGGCAATGAGGGTTTGGGATTGGGCGACACACAGCACGACCTTCACCTAACGGCGATCCACGTCCCAGGAGTTGACAACACTCTGGCAGACAAGCTCAGCCGCTCCTCTGCCCTAGCTCACGAGTGGGAACTGGATCAAGGGGTACTAGACGACATCTTTCAGCTTTGGGGGACTCCGCAGGTGGACCTGTTCGCTTCCCCCCAAAATGCAAAACTTCCCACCTTTTGCTTGCTCGTTTCAGAGCGAGGTGCTTTCTGGAATGACGCTCTGTCTCTAGACTGGAAGGACAGATTCGTCTATGCTTTTCCCCCAATTCTTCTGATCCCACGAGTACTGCAGAAACTAGCCACAGGAGGAGCCAGAATGATTCTGATCGCTCCTTTCTGGCCCAGGCAAATTTGGTTCTCTCTTCTACAACAATATTCAGAGGATCTTCCTCTTACTCTTCCTCTATCTCGGGGGTTGCTGACCCAGGACCAGGGGACCCTGGTTCATCCAGGACTCAAATCCCTTCAACTCCATACATGGCTCCTGCAGACCTAGCCCAGTCTCGTTTTGGAGTCTCTCCCAAAAGTGGCGGAAATTTTAGTGGAGGCTAGAAAGCCATCCACCAGGTCTACATATGCCATGAAATGGAAGAGATTCTCTATTTGGGCAGCCTCTAAGAATGTAGAGCCTTTCTCCTGTTCAGTGGCTTTTCTGCTGGAGTACCTGCGTCATTTGTTCGATCTGGGTCTCGGCCATTCATCCTTGAAGGTTCACATGGCGGCTATCTCAGCCTACCATGTCCCCTTCGCAGGTAAAGCTTTCGCTCAACTGGAGGTCTCCAAGACCTTTCTCAGAGGGGTCCTCCATCTGAGGCCCCCATTCGCACTCCTGCTCCCCTTGGGACCTGAATTTTGTCCTTGAGAAACTTACTCTTCCTCCCTTGAACCTGCAGCTTCTGCAGATTTGAAATTTCTTTAATGGAAGACACTCTTCTTGGTGGCCATTACCTGCCTAGGAGAATTTCCGGGCTTCAGGCCCTGATGTGCAAAATCCCCTACTTGATTTTCCACAAAGAACGAGTGGCTCTTCGAACGAATCCTAAGTTTCTACCTAAAGTAGTAGCAGAGTCTACCTTGAATCAGTCCATAGAGCTACCTGCCTTTTTTACACAGCACTGTAACCAGGGGGAGTATTTACTCCATACTATGGATGTTCACCGGATTCTGAGATACTACACCAACAGGAGGAAGGATCTCAGAAAGACTGATCAGTTGTTCGTCTCTTTTGCTCACAAAACAGAAGGCAATGCTGTTTCAAGCAATGCCTGTCTAAGTGGTTGGCTTATTGCATCACTTTCTGTTATGACAAATACAACAAGACCCTCCCGGGTCAAGTCGAGAACCCACTCCACGAGAGGAGTAAGCGGCCTCGGCTTGTTTCAAGAATGTTTCCGCAGCAGACATCTGCGCTGCTGCCACCTGGACTTCCGCCCACACCTTTACTAAACACTCACAGTTTGACATTGCCTCACGGGAGAGCAGGCTTTGGTTATGTTTTGCAAGGCCTCCTGTCTTGAGGCTTGCATGGCTAAAGTTACTTATTGGAGTAGTTTTCCTCCTCCCGGTGCCTACCTTGTTCCAGACTGCTTGGGATTCTGTCCTATGTGTAATCATCTACTGCAAGAGCCCTCTCGAAGTAAGATAGTACAGTTACGTAAGAACTTACCGTAACAGTAGATCTTCGAGAGAGGCTCTTGCAGTAGGTAATACCTTCCCGCCCTCCATCCCCCTAGGCTTTTTCAGCTCCTTTTCCATTGAGTTAAATATCCACTTCTCTCTCGTCCGGCCTCTTTTGGCCTGTGAGAAAGAAATGGAAGAAGCGTCGTCGGGACCGCCCCTTTATACCGGCGTCTCCGCGCTGGTCACCTGGCGTGAGCGGTCCTAAGCAGGACTGCTAGCTAGAAATTTTTCCGTGGGGTCCTGCCGCCTGCCGCGTCAGTCTTGTATGTAATTAGCTACTGCAAGAGCCTCTCTCGAAGATCTACTGTTACGGTAAGTTCTTACGTAACTGTACTTTCTCCATTTTCACCCCCCCGTTACCTGTCACCTTATTCCCTCCCTCTCCTCCCTCCTCGTCCCACCCAGTTGTTTAACATGTGAACCAGGAACTATTGAACAGTTAGACTTGACTGTGTTTAATTCCTCTCCCCCCATTCCCCTCTGTTATTGATGACATTGAGTGATGCACCATGGGCTAGATAGTACCCTAATATTCAACCAGTAAATTGTTTTAGGCAGTCATATTCCTGGAGCTAGAATGGTAAAAAGGGGTAACCTCTTTGCCCCTACCATAAGCGTTTTGGCACATGTACACTTTCTCCCTACTTAACGAAGCCTCTCCCTGCCCCACCCCCTCCCCATCAGTCAGGCCTTGACGGATCTGGTTCTGGAGCCCACCACCCCACCTCCCCAGCACAGCCATCATCTTGCCCAGCAAACAAACACAATAAGCAGACATTCCTTAAAATACATGTCAGCCTCTGTGGTAAAGGAGGTAGTCCCTTAATCCTCTTGCGTCTGGAGGGTGGAGCGGGACTGCAGCTCTTGTACCCCCCCTTCTCCCGTCAGTACCTGTGTCCCAAGACACAGTCAGAGGAAGGGTGAGGATATTGGATGAGGGGAAAAGTTACTGGGCTGAAAGTCCTTTACTGCTGTGAGATCCAGCTTCATTTCAACACGAGGGAGCCCACAAAACGGTGTTTCGCAAGATCTGTACACACGGGACCTGAGAGTCTTTGTCCCCAGATTGCTCCACCTCGGACCCCAGCTATCCAGTGCCCCAGACAGGGTGTAATGTTCCAGCATTCAACAGATGCTTTGGGTCAGCTCACTCAGGTCGACCAGGTGCACACAAATCAATTGTATCATGGTGACTCCCACACCCAGTCCTCCATGGACCAAGGACACCAGCGCTAACTGGGATCATCATATGGCCAAGATGGCGCTCCTGCAGCATAGGACCTCAGCCCTCTATTGACTGTGTGATCGTACCAACCCTCACAGCCTGCACCTCCTGCAAACCACGATCCCAGACGCATGATGATTCTCATTCTCACACAAAGACAGCCAGCAGCCCCCCCCCCCAGTATGGTAAGGGCTTCCACGCATTAGTTTACTGGATTACCATTTAAAATGTATAAATCAGTTCTTTTGGCACTAAGTACTTGTGTGTGCTGTGCAGGAGGGGCGAGAGAGCAGCCCGGGAGTGGGTAGGTTTGGCCTCAACAAAGGGAGTTAGTGATCAGTTTGTAAATTTCTTTTGACAGCTGTCAAGCATTGATCCTGTGGCTTGTAGTGGACAATCTCATTTCTTCTGCGTCTTCCTCCTCTCGCACAAATTTCTTGGCTTCCACAGGATTTTCAAAGAATCTTTGGGGCTTGCCTGGTCTGGTGATCCAGAGCCTGGAGGGTTATCGATGGGCAAACTCCCAGCTAGCCAGGTGGAGTGTGGCTTTTACTCCATTGAACTTTTGGCAGCGAATTTGCAGATCCCTGCTATAATCCTGTACGATGAAGACTCTGCCACCTTCCTGAAGATCGATCGCACCGTGAGACTTAGCAGCCCTGAGGATCCTCTCTTTCAAACAACATGAAGTCTTGCTGTATTCTGACAATTGCAGTTAGCCCCAGCATTTAAACTGCCCCAGAGAACAAAGGGTTAACTTTTCTATGCATGGCTTAGAATGTTCATCTCAAGCTCGGTTGATGTCTCTGCCTGTTGTTATTCGAACTGCAACCATCAGATTCTTTACTCCGCCTCACTGAACAGTCGCTCCGGAGATTTCTCCTGCTGCTCGGTTCAAAGTCGGTTGAAGTGTCGGTTTTCAGTCATTTTTTCTACCATAATTGTTGTTTCTGCATAGTCGGTTCAAGTCTCTGTCTGTGGTACCATGAGTACTAGATAGGTTTTGTTCTGTATTCTGTGTGGAACTTGTAAAAAGTGTGGATCAGTTCGGCTGAACCGATCATTGAGGTAAAATTTGTACTTTACTTTAGTGTGTGGTTACCGGTCCGTATTGGTTCTAAAAAAAAAACCGGATTTTAGTACTTTTTTCCAGACCCGACACGGTCAGGAACGACAGAGTCTTGCATGGCGGTTGCCGAAAAAGATGGTTGGTTAGGTTGGCCATGTCTGAAAACCCAAGAAAAAACCGGCCCACTGGGTTTCAATATTGCAATGTGTGTGGGAGGTCTTTGCTAAGGCCGATCCCCACACCACCTGTGTTTATTGTCTGGGGTTTGACCACCTGGATTCAGACTGCCAAATTTGTAAACATTTTCCCAAATCTGCCCTGGAAAAGAGATTAGATAGACTGAGGGAAAGGGAGGCCGGGAAGTCTGCTGACCCGGATGGCCAGCCCGGTTCGGTTCCGACCGAACCAGAAGGAGTGCCCTCTGACCAGGGCGATACTTCTTTGGGCAAAAGGAGAGCCGATTCCGAGGAATCTGTTCTGACAAAAAGAAAATGCAAAGACAAGTCGACCGGTTCGGATCCAGAATCTCATACTCCGATCACTGATGAAATAGCCAAAGCGATTCATATTGTGGAATAGCTTCACACTGTTCCGACTGATCCGGCACCTTTTGGTAGGGGCTCAGTTCAGTCAGTTCCCCCGGTTCAGGATTATACCCTGGAAGAATTTTATGAACCGGAGTTTGAGGAGGAAGGAGAGTTGGAAGATGATTATGGTGATGGTGAAAGTCTGGATGTGCCTATTGACCCAGATATCTCCCCAGACAGACCTTCAGGTGTTTCTCCTCCTAGGCTTTCTGAGTTCCCTTCACACTTCGTGTTTTACAGAAAGGTGGCTGATACCCTCCAGTTCCCTGTGGAGGATAAGGAGGAGCCTGACTATGTAGAGATGATGGACATCCCAGAGCCCAGGAGACTGTCTGTTCCCCTCCACAAATCTTTTGGGAAACAGACACAAAACAATTCTTAAGTCTCCCAATTCCATACCTCCTGTGGATAGAAGAATGGACAAGAGGTATACTCTTTCAGGCTCAGATACGGAGTTCCTTTATCAGCAATGCAGCCATGTTGGTGTTGTACAGGCTGCTGCCTATGATAAGGCAAGCATTCCCTTGGCATCACACCCCCCAGACAAGGATTCCAGGAAGATTGATGCCGTGGCAAAGAAGCAGTGCATGGCATCATCCTTGGGACTCAGGCAGGCTAATTATATGGCCTGTGCAGCCAGGTACCAGAAGTCCAGGTGGGACACTGTACTGGCACTGGCTAAACAGGCTTCTCCCAGCTTGCCAAGGAGCTGGAGGAGGTGGCTGCAGGTGGGATTGAGGCATCAAAAGTTCAGTTTCATGCTGCTGTAGACTCCAATGATGTATCATCAAGAGTCATGGCTACATCTGTGGCTCTTCGGAGAATGGCTTGGCTTAGATGTACTAGCCTCTCACAGGATACCCAGGCTAAGGCCATGGATTTTCCTGTAGTGGGTAATTCTCTGGGGAGCAGACAGAGAATTACATGAAGAAAATGGACGAATACAGGACCACTTACAGGAGTGTTCAGGCCAAGGAAAGGCAGGCAACTCCTCAAAGGCAGCAGTCCAGGGGCAGGAGCAGGCCTTTCCAAATGTCTTTTTACCAAGCTCAGGCCTCTTCTTCCTTTTCACAGAGGGGGTTCTTCAGAGGGAGAGGTAGAAGGGGGATGAGCAGGCCTGCATCCACCCCTCAGCCTAAAGCCCCTGCCAAGCAGACACCCTGATGGGTCTGCCCGAGTCGATTCTCCTGTCCCAGTAGGGGGCAGGCTGGCTTACTTTGTCCAAGACTGGATGTCTGTTACATCAGACAAGTGGGTCCTGGAAGTAGTAAGCCACTGACTGGTTCTCAGTTTCAAAAAATTTCCCAAGATGAGAGCCAGATCTTTTCCACCTGCAAATCTCTCAGAAACCTTTGCCCTAGAGGCAGAGGTTTCTTCTCCCCTAGCTCTAAGAGCTATAGAGAGAGTACCTACCCTACACTGGGGCAAAGGACTGTACTCCAGGTACTTCCTAACCCCCAAAAAGACAGGTGAGTGGCGAACCATCCTGGACCTAAGATACCTGAACAAACATCTTTTAAAACCAAAGTTCAAGATGATAACTCTGGGAAGTATCCTTCCCTCTCTAAGGCCAGTGGACTGGCTAGCTTCCCTGGACCTCAAAGATGCCTACTTTCACATTCCCATCAGGTGCTCCCACAGAAAGTACCTCGGGTTTAAGTTGCCCTCTGGCCGCTATCAGTTCAGAGCAATGCCGTTTGGCCTAACCTCAGCCTCAAGGGTCTTCACAAAGTGCCTGGCAGTAGTTGTTGCCTTCCTAAGAAGACAAAAGATTTCCATTTTTCCATATTTGGACGACTGGCTCATAGGGGGCCAGTCCCCAGACCAAGTCAAGTCACACCTGCAAGTGACCCAGCAAGTGCTCACTTCTTTAGGATTTCTTCTCAACCTACCAAAGTCGGTTCTCGAACCAGTGCAGCTCCTCACCTACATTGGGGCAGAGCTGGATACGGTAAAAGCAACAGCCTTCCTTCCCCTGGAAAGGGCAAGGGCTCTCATGGAGCTGGCCTCTTCATTCAGCCTTCAGGTGTCTCGACCAGCAAGGCGTTTCCTTCAGCTATTGGGCCACATGGCAGCTTCTACAGCAGTGGTCCAAGGCGCAAGATTCCAAATGGGGGACATTCAGTGCCACTTAATAGCTTTTTGGTCCCAAAGAAAGGATTCCCTTACCAAACTAATCCCAGTAACTCGAACTCTGATCCAAGCCCTGCAATGGTGGCAGGATCAGGACAATTTGAGCAAGGGGTTCCATTTGCCACTCAGTCTCATTCAGTGGTCCTTACCACAGATGCTTCCCTGCTGGGCTGGGGAGCCCATTTGGGGGAACTCACCACCCAGGGACTGTGGTCGCCTCAGGAATCTCTTCTACACATCAATCTCTTGGAACTCAGGGCAGTGTTTCTGGCACTACAAGCTTTTTCCAAATCAGTACAGAACAAGGTGATTCAGGTCAGAACAGACACCACCACCACCATGTGGTACATCGACAAGCAAGGAGGCACTCGGTCTATGGCCATGTGCACAAAGGCAATGAAGTTGTGGTCCCTGGTTTATCCCCTGCAAACCTCTCCGATGGCAGTTCACCTTCCAGGGACGGACAGTGTTCTAGCAGATGCACTGAGCAGAATATCTCAGGGCCATCACGAATGGGCCCTAGATCCTCTGGTGTTGAAAGTTGATTTTCTCAAGATGGGGCACTCCAGAGATAGATCTTTTTGCAGCCCCAGACAATCACCAACTTCCTCTTTTTTGCTGCAGACCCCCAGTCTTGGGCTCAGTCCCCCCCTGGATGCTCTGATTCTGAACTGGGAAGGGAAAGTTCTGTATGCTTTTCCCCCCTTTCCCTCTCCTGTTCAAAGTGTTAGTCAAGATAAGGTTGTTAGTCGGGATAAGGTCACAACCTTGCAAAGTAATTCTGATTGCTCCAGACTGGGCCAGGCAGCCATGGTATCCCTTGTTGCTGTCCCTAGCAGTCCATCTTCCCCTGTCTTTTCCTAGGAATTACAACCTGTTAACATCCTCTCAGGGGAGGATTTGGTACCCCAATCTTCAGTCTCTCAATCTCAAGGCTTGGCTCTTGAAGAGTTAGAGTTTGCAGATCTGCATCTTTCCCAAGGGTTCTGGATATCCTCAAGGCTTCTCAAAAGCCCTCCACCAGAAAGACGTACAACTCCAAATGGAAAAGATTCAGCATTTGGTGTTCTAAAAAGAATATTTCTCCAGACACTGCTGAATTGCCTAATGTTCTGGATTATATGGTCCATCTCAATGACATAGGTCTCAGACCAGCTACTCTTAAAGTACACTTGGAGCTGTTCCTGCTTTCCTGTCAGTAGGCAAGTCTTCTCACTGTCATCCCATCCTGTATTCTGTAAGTTTTTCAAGGGATTGCTTCACACCAGTCCCCCCTTTAGGGATCTTGCTCCTGCTTGGGATCTTAATGTTTGCATTGCTCAGCTTATGCAACCCCCTTTTGAACCCTTGTCCTCTGCAGAGCTTAAGTATTTGACTTGGAAAACTGTGTTTTTGGTAGCCATCACTTCTGCTAGACATATCAGTGAATTGCAAGCCCTGTCAGTGGAACCTGATTTCATCTCTTTTCACAGAGATAAAGTGGTCCTTAGAACTAACAGAAAGTTCTTGCCTAAAGTGGTTTCAGATTTCCACCTGAATCAGTCTATATCTCTCCCTGTTTTCTTCACTGATCATTCTTCCTTGGGAGAGAGGAGGCTACACAGTTTGGATGTTAAAAGAGCCCTTAGCTACTACATAGAGCGTACCAAGGGTCACAGGTTTGACTCCCTCCAGTTGTTCCTCACTTATGGAGAAGTTGGGAAGGGCAAACCTGCCACCAAGAGATCTATTGCGAGGTGGATTGTTTCTTGTATACAATTCTGCTATGAAAAACTGGGAAAAACTCCACCCTCGGGCCTGAGGGCTCATTCCACAAAAGGTACAGCTGCTTCCCTGGCTGCTGCCAGGGATATCCCTCTTCTAGAAATTTGTCAAGCAGCCACCTGGAAAACAGTCCATACTTTCACCAAGCATTACTCTTTGGATATTCAAGCTAGAAGTGATGCTCGGTTTGGCACAGCAGTACTTCAGAGCCTATTCCCAAAGTAGGTTCTGTCCCTTCTCCATGGAGGTACTGCTTGGTAGTCTGCAGTTGTCAGAATACAACAAGACTTCATGTTGTTTGAAGAAAAAATTACTCACCTTAGTAATTATGTTTCTTCTAGTGGAGTCTTGCTGTATTCTGACCTCCCCGCCTCCCCTCTCAGAACCTAGATTTTTGGGATGTGGGTGGGCAGGCACAGTGTTGGCACCCTAGAGGTGCCCCCTTTTACACCCTCTATTCTCTTTGGGTGAAATGTTATTTCATTTGATTGGTTTTTGTTTTTGGGTTTCCTGACTTGAGTCTTCCTTTGAGGACCCAAAACATTATTTTTCTGCCAGTTGGCTAGTTAAAAATTTTACAGTTTCCACATAGAACACCTAGTGAGTTTTGCTCGTAAAGATCTGATGGTTGCAGTTCGAACAACAGGCAGAGACATCAACTGAGCTCGAGATGGACATTCTATGACATACATAGAAAAGTTAACCCTTTGTTTCCGGGGCAGTTTAATGGCTGGGGCTAACTGTAATTGTCAGAATACAGTAAGACTCCACTAGAAGAAACATAATTACTAAGGTGAGTAATTTTTTCTTATCAGTGTACCTCAAGTATTTAATCAAGAAGAGTTGCGGCTTTCCTCCTGGCTGTGGCTTCATCCCTGTCCTATGGGCCCTCTTCACCTTGTAATCTGTAGCCTGGGCACCCAGCTTTAGTTGCTGCATTATCCATTGATGTACCGCTCTGCCCAGGTCCCTTTTCTCAATCTCCTCTGGCAAGCCAGTAATTTGCAGGTTTGAGCATGCTGGGCTGATTTTTCCAGATCGTTGGCCCACTGCTGAACTTCTTCAATTAATTTCTTGTAGTCGGTTTTGTCTTTCGCTGAAGTTGTCAGCATATCCTCTGTGTCACTCAGATGCTTTTCCACCTCATCCAGACTTGTAGTATGTGCCGCCAAAGTTTCTGACAGCCCTGTCACCACCACTTGTAAGTGATTAATCTGTGCCGTAATATTTTGAAAGCCAGCATCAATTTTGGTCTGTATTTTGTACAGGGTTGCCGGGACTCCAGCCATGAATTTGTCAAATTCTGACAATGCCGTCTGAGTGCGTGATTGGTGGTTGAGGGCCCTGAGATGCCTTGTGGCAAGCTGGCACACTTGTTTGTCCTTTTCCTGCTGGAATTAGCAATTTTGCCTGCCGGGTATTTATTTTAACTGGAGCCGTTTGATTTTTGCTTGCCATAGATGAATCTGGTGTCTTGCAGTTCACAGATTAGATGATTTTCTACCTATTTTAATGTTTGCCCAATCTGTGCAGTGCTAAAGAGTGTCTACCATCTTGGCTGGTTGCCCCCCCCCACAGGGATAATGTGAACTGAACTCAGATGGGGAGGCAGACTTAAAGGGTACAGGAAATTTTGTACTGCTTTGCAGCTGATTATGATATACTCATTTACAGAGATGACATTCGTAACTCCAACTGCTCCATAGGTTACTGTAGTTAAATAATGATTTAAAAAAAATGTTTCGTATTGTTTTCTTTTTATGGGCACCATTCTCTGTAGTTCCTTTCATGGAACCAGAAATGTGGAGTTTTGACTATGTCATGGGTTGTGTACAGAATGCAGAGCATGAGCTGCTGTCCTATCTGAATAGAGTTTAGAGTTCTGTACGCAAACTGTGACATAGTTAAACTCCAAACTATTTGTTCAATGAAAGGCAATTTACAGAATATTGCCCATAAAGACCAAAACAATGGCTGGCATGGCAGTAGTGCTACCGGCAGTGACCTGGGTTTGGGAATGAGCCTGGGTTGTAGGGAGCTGGGGGGTGAGCAAGCCGTGGGATGCTCTCCTTGTCGGGGGTGGGGGGGGCGGCTGTCACACCGCCCCATTACCACTGCCTGTGGTGCACAGGCGGTGGCATGGGATTCACAGTGTGGGGAGGAGGGGATGCCATTAGGCACTTGGCTGAAACATGCTTTACCACATCTATAGCCTGACTTGCGTCCTTTGTGCTGGTATCCTCGGGGTGGGGTGTTGGGGAAACCAAGCAACAGCATGTAAAAAAACGATAAAAAAACCAGGCCCCCAACACAAAAGACCAGTTTGCACTCCAGAGGCAGTGTGACAGATTAGGCAGCAGGCAGTTGTAAAGTCCCTGAACCAGTTTCAATGTGCAAGACAAAGGTAATACACGACAGTGAAGATCCATACACACACACAAGGGTAAATCGCAGCTGGGAACCGTTACCCAGAAGCCTCGGCGCTCTGCTGTTTAGAGCGCTGTGATTCCCTTGTCTCCATCAAAATCCCAGCCACCACTTCTGATCCTTGACTTGGGGGGGGGGACAGAGCACGGATGATTGGTGTAACTGCCACTGAGCCCCACTGGCAGAGGGAGGAAAAATGTGCTATACAAAAAAAATACAGTTTTTCACATAAACTTTTATTCAGACACAGTTAGATAGGGATCATTTGGGAGCATTAATTTTAGTTTTTGATTCCAAGAACATCACAGACAGTTGCCAATTAGAAATCATTTCCTGTTCTCTTTAACCGGTAAGACTGCAGGGGGATAATGGCCTAACTCAGGGGGTAGCAGACAAAATAAAAGAAGTAATCTATTAAGGAGGGAGAGTCTCACCAGACATGAGATAAAATCAACAAAAACATAATAAAAAGCAAGAGGCCGGTGTATGCACTATTAAAAACACATTATAGTATATGGTGGAACGTTGTACCACATGGAAAGCCATGCCTGGAACAGCGTTGTTGTACCATCGGAGTGATGCAAAGAGATTGCTGTACCCTCTTGGTATGTCACTACGATGGTACTACAACTTTGAATCCCAAAGGAACGCCAGTGGTTCGATACTGCGGGCACAGATGAACGTTTGCTTTTCTTTCACTTTTTGTCAGTTTCATGTAACGTGTAGAGAGGCAACGAATTATTAATCTGTCCACGAAGTGGACACTTCATGTTCGCGGAACATAACGCAAAGTGGACCCTGTAAAGTGCTCACTTCACGTTATTATTACCACTTCGCGTTCTCATTGTGCTTTAACGCGAAGTAAGGCGAAGTGAGAAGAAAATAGGCACGTCACATGCTTTAGCCAGGCAGGAAGGAAGTGAGTCAGAGAAGCAGTTTCACTTTCTCCTTTGCATTTGTGCAGGGAGAAAGCAAAATTGTGAGAGGAGAGGAGTTTCCTTGGCTCTCGTTTCTTGTTACTGCCAGAACAATCAAACGGCTGTTTTATAAGCTATTTTATTTAGTGTTTGTATTGTCGTAGTGTTTTTTTTTTTTGTTAGTAAATTTTTTTGTATAAGTTTTGTTTTTGTTTTGTGTGTGTGACTGACTGTGTGTGTGTGTGTGTGTGTGTGTGTGTCCACTGTCTGTGTGTGGTCCCGTGGACCCAGGAGGATGGAGAGTCACACTGGAGTCAGAGAAGGCAAGTCGCTGGCACGTGGGAGCGTTAGGAGGGGAGGAGTGCGGACACTTGGGGGGCCGGGTGGTCATGTGATGTTGGACCGCTCCAGACTCCTGGCCAGTGTTGCTTCCACCACAGAAGAAACAGGAGCAGCAGCAGCAGCAGCACCAGTGCCACCGATGGCTGTTGCTCGTCTACTTTCTTCGCAACCACCACTAGCAGAAGCTGTTGGGGCTCCAGCAGCTCCACCTCCACAGCCACAGGAGGTGGCCCCGGCAATTGTGGGTGGTGGTGGGACTCATGCCCGACAGGTGCGTACTGTGTCTGGTCCCCCAGCTCCACAGTGTGGGAATTATTCTAATTGTACTGGGGAAGACAGCACAGTGGTGGAGTGCCGTGTGTGTGGTGTGCTGTGGGCCCCCTGGGACACATTTTGGGACCAGTGGCCAGCGCACCCACATGATGAATCACCACAGGGTAGTGTGTCAGGCTGCCATGGAAGGGGCCAGGCGTCCACCTGCTGGCTTTTCCGTGGCAGTGGCTGAGGGTGCTGCTGGTGTGGGAGATGTGCCTCGCAGCAGTCACCGCAGCAGGAGGAGGAGGGCTACATCAGGTGCTCCACCACCACCTGTCACCACAGCCACCAGCACCACTACCTGGATTACCCGCTGCAGTGGACCCTGGCATAGTCCCTGTGAGCCAGTCTGACCTCTTTCTGGTGTGGGCAGCACTGGAGGAAAACAACAAGCGTTTCAGTGCTTTGGAGCAGCAGGTTACCAGAGTGGAAGCACAGTGGCAGCATATACTTTCAGTGTAGCACCTGCTGCTGGACCACCATGGCATCCCACGGCCACAGTAAGTCCGGGTATTGTTTTGTACTTTTGTTGTGTTTTTTGTTTATTATTAAATCATACACATTTTCCCTTCCAAGGGAAACTTTCTTGCACCACATAGTGCAGTACATTTTTTTGAAAACCAGGCGTAAATGCATTACAGTGAGTCACGTGATGGAGGCATTCCCATTCTGAAAATCTGCCCCCATTCTGCCTCCCTTCTCAGCAACATTAGGACGTGATGGCAGGGAGAGTGCATGTGCATGCTCCTTACAGTGAACATCCCATTTGTGCAGGTTTCCGAATGTTTCTTTATGTTAATGGTCAGTTTATGGTGAAATGTGTGGCCACGTTTCCAGTAAGAAGATCCTTGTTAGTGGAAACATCCAACATTTCACCACAAAGTGAACCTTATAACATTAGGAAACATTGCTTGGGATAGCTGCTGGACATTCAGTATAGTGGATCATGCACCTGCGCTCCCCCTGCCATCACGTCTTAACGTTGCTGAGAAAGTGTGGCACAATGTGGGTTGCTTTTCAGATTGTTGATTCCTCCGTCATGTGACTCACTGTAATGAAATTATGGGTGGTTTTGACAGACATGTATTGCGCTCTGTGGAGCAAGAAATATTCCAGTGGTAGTAATGCCCCCACATATTAGTTTATGTGCATCACCATAACTATGTAATGTGGTGACTGTCTGTAAAGCAGCAGCGCAACAATCTGTTGATAGCGCTGACCTATATTTTTTAATGCTATTTTACAACTTACTTTACTTACATCCTGACTGACTGGAATGATACGATAATTTGCAGTAGTTAAGTGTGCTGTACTACCTTTTTTCATGTGTGAAATAATGAAAGGAGCATTCCTTTTAAATTGGTGCTGCTGACAGTGAGTGTGACCATGTCTTTGTCATTGTTTTCCTCTGCTTTTCTCCATCACATCAAGAAGTTGTCATATATCACTTTTGTTGTTAACTAACAGTTATGCTCAGTCAGTGTTTTATATGACACCATGGAACAATAGTTATTGAAAAGCAGATGCAAATAAATATAAAGCTGGTCGGAACAACATTGGAAGACGTGCTCATTTTGTTTTCATACATGAAAAAAGTAGGAGTAAGAGAAGCAGACATAAATTGTGAGAAGAATCGTATCATTCAAGTCACTGACGATCGGAAGTAAGTAGTGGTTGCTGTGGCAATTTAAATTATCATAAAAAAGTACAGTTCAGAACTGTGAGGACATTCTTGCAATCAGGGCCGGATTAAGGCATAGGCACAACAGGCCCAGGCCTAGGGCCTCATCTGTCAGGGGGGCCCCATTTATCCCCTTTATTCATTTTTTTTTTTCTGCTGCCTTTTTTTTTTTTTTGTTCCTACATAGTCCGTAAACAAAAAGGCATTGAAAATGCATTTTTTCTTGGGGAGGGGGACAGAGTCTAGACAGCATCGTCATCACAGTGACAGCCCACCACCACCACTTCAGAATCAGATTCACCAGAAATTTAAAAAAAAAAACGAGCACACCACAAGGCGAGAGGCGTATGCCGACGCATTGAGTCAGGTGGTGCTCTTTGGAGATTCAGATTGGAGGGTTTGAGTCATGTGTGGCTAATAGTTTTGCCTTCCCGCCACTGATTGCCATAGTTTGCCTCTCCTCGTTGTTCGCGTTGGATGCAATACTAGGATTCCATTTCCTATCCACACGGCCGGCTCAGTAGCCACTAGCCTAGCAGAGCGAAAATCACCCACTCTATTAATTTTGTGGAAATGTGGGTGACCGGTCTTGAGATCATCAGTCCGACCATGAAGGGTGACGTCTGACGGTCCGTCCCGTTGTAAATTTTTTTTTTTTAGTCAGGTGGTCAGCCCAGGGCTTAACTTAAGGGCTATCCTATTCTCTCACGACTTCACCGGCGACTCACCCACCCCACGACCCCCACGAAGGACTCAGAGGTCTCTCCCTCCCGAGTCCCAACTGACTGCTGCCGCACCGCCCTCATCATCAGGTAGCCGCCAAGCAGCCCACTGCACTGCTGCGCTGCCGCCTGCCAGCAAAAAAGCTCATCTCACCCCCGGTCTCATCTCATCCCCGGCCCCCTCCCAGGCAACCCTCGGCTCCCACTGTGTCCTCACTAGCCAGTCTTTGTGGTCTGCCCAGTGCCACCTCGTGTGTTGCTGCTGTTGCTGCCAGTCTGGTCAGGTCTGCCCTGTCCTGCCCAACTTAAGTAAGTGGCCAGTGAGTGTCCACAGATTAGGAGGCAAGAAAGGACTGCGTGACTCTGTCTGAGTGTGTGTCTGAGGGGAGGGACAGCCAGGACATCTCACACACGACGGGTGACCACCGCTGCCGCACTACCACGAGTCAGTTGAGACGAGTATTAAAGATTCAACCAGCGGCAGGTAAGGCAGAGTTTTGTGAGTGCCTACTGTGCCTTAGATGCCTATGATAAAGTTAGTTCAAGTTTCAATCATTGGGGGACAGGGGTCCTAGTCCATTTCAGTAAATTTGCTATACTCATTGCCATCAATGTCATTATGAATATTTTTTTATTAATATTTTTTGGGTAGATTCTAATTGGGAATTATGTCCTAAAAGTGTAAACAGTGTTACCAAAGGTGTGAAGTGAAAGTGAACTTGTACACTTTTTGTACACAATTTTATTTTTGTCCAGACATTTGTGAGGTATGGACATTCATGAATTGAATGACTTAGTACTTTTAAGAAGTACAGTAGATTACTTTTTTTTTGTATATATAGTTTTTGATTTGTAGAACTTCTGATAATTGTCCAGTATATAATATTGTGTCTGAATTGAAGTGAAATGTTTAAAAATGTTATTCTTGAATAACCACCTATATTCCACCAGACCTTGTAGTTGCCATTGTTTATATATTGGTTCATTAAGTAATGGGATGAAATCATTATATATATATATATATATATATATATATGAAATATATGTAGGGGTGTAGGATCTGCTCTACTGTTGAGGGGCATTAAAAATTCTATGCGCTTCCTTCTGGTTAGAAAGTTACAGCACCCCAAATATGCACCCCCATAAAAACAAAGCCTTGCCTGATATGCCTCCTTTTGTGATGTCAGAAAATGAAGGCTGCTTGCGTGTGCTCCATAGATCTATATTGGTGCCATTTGTCAATGATGTTTAGTACTATTTAGAGTTGCCACTTGAACAATGAAAGCGACCGCTCCAGTAAACGGGGACTGTAACTCCAGTGGCTGATTTGATTTTTCTACATGGCACCTCTAAATAGTACTAAATGACATAGACATATCGCATACATATAGGTTAACGACCTGCACCCTTAGTATTCATTTTCCGACATCACAAAAGGAGGCATGGCAGACAAGGCTTTGTTTTTATGGGGGTGAATATTTGGGGTGCTATAACTTTCTAACCAGAAGGAAGCGCATAGAATTTTTAATGCTCCTCAACAGTAGAACAGATCTACTATTAAATATGTTTGAGGGGAGCTGGGTATCTGCTCTTTATTTAGCAGTTCCATAGTGGACAGCAGAACAGCAGGCAACACAGTTTACAATGTTTGCTTCAAGCTTCACACTTGTGTACCTTGTCCAGAGGCAGCCATGACTACAAATGTGTGATGTTATATAGCTGAGTTTTTAAAGAGACAATAATCATTTGTCATGTGCAATGAGTGTAACAGTGTTAAGTGTAATCATTGACCGCGCGATTGCTGGAATTTTCTGTAAGGTAGTACCTATGAACTTCGCAATCTTACACTACTCCCCACCTTTTGTCCCATCCTTCCACAATCTCCCTAGCACCTCTCCCCTCAATGCTCAAGTAACCTCTTCCATTTCTTCTTTCCCCTCTTCATGTGTTCTGCACCCTCCCTCCTTTACTGTGTCACAGGCCTGTCTGCTTCTCTCCTCACCAATGTGTGCACACTTGTTCCCTTGACACATTATTTTCTGTTGGCATAGATGTATCTTGGACATGTAACCTGAACTGTCTTATTGTTTATTCTCCTGCAACGGTCTAGGTGGCCACTGTTTTGTTACCGTCACCTAAGCTGTATTCAGTGCTTTATTTATTATTCTATTTTTGTATGGTTAATTCTCCTCTGCCCAGGTCCACCTTGGAAATAAATTTTACTCAGTGGCGTTTTTGCCCGGTAAAATTAAGATTGATTGGAAATAAATGCATAGAAAAAGTACAAAACAAAAGTGTAAGGCGTAAAGTTAAAATCACCAATGAGTGGTTGCGGGGTGGTGGTGGTGATGGTATCACTCATGGTGAAACAACAAAAATTGTATTATGAAATTATGACTTTTGCTCACCCCTACAACCACAGATAGGCAAATCCTGCATACTGAGTAGAAAAATAATGTTTCCCTTGCAGGAGATATCAGAACTCATCCTGACAAATGGATATGATGATTGCTTATAATGAATTGTATGTAATTCAGAGTCTGTGTGATAGCACAAAGCTTCTCTGGGTCTATCAATGTGGGTTTGCAGGTATATAAATAGTGATAAGATGGGTCCATAGGTTGCAGACTTCTGCTGCTTCCATATTTCTAGGTATCCCATCTTGGCTTCCTGTGTCAGAAGAACAAAGGCAAATGACTAGATGCTATTTTGGTTTGCTATACAGTATGGCCTGTACGGTTTTAAATAATCCTAACTTCCAATTCCAAACTGAGGTATATCGAAACAGAGGACCCCAGAATATATGAGTTAGAAGTTTTATTGTAGATCAGTTGCACATGTACAGCTACACAGTCACCATCTTGATTCTAGCTGATGCAGGAGAGAATGCTTACTATAGTATTAGCTTTACTACAGGTGGAAATGCTTGTTTATCTCCACCATTGCCACAAGATGGCATCTCCTAGTTACTGTAATTCAGAATCTCTGGTTACAGTACCCCTCTCCTCTCCATGTACAGGTAGGATACAAATACTGTACTACGATATCATCTGTGTCAGGACTGTACGTAAGGGTCCAGTGAGTGAAGTCATGAAGTGCATGGCCCAGGGTAGAGTAAGTACAGGAGTTGGGGAGGGACGGGTACAGTGAGTGTGAAGGAGGAGGTACAGCAGATGATGGGGCAGGGTAGTTGTGCAGCTGGTGCGGGGAGAGGTACAGTGGTGGGTGTCGGGTGAGGAGCAATTGTCTTGACCTGGTTACAGCTGTGCATGTGTTTTTATTTTTTTCATTTTGCACTTGTATCTGGTTTCAGCCCAGTTTCAGTGCTGTGCTTCAGCACACTGGAGACATCCATGTTCGGTGATCTTCTCTGCTTTTTTTTTGGTGGGGGTCATCTGACTTCCTTTTTTAGCAATCATATTCCCTGCTTGCAAGCGTCTCCAAACACTGCCACTACATTTCAGTTTACCAACCCCAAGTAGTGGGGAGCAGCACTTGGAGGAAGGGACCAAGGGTAGAGGGGAAACAGCAGATGGGAAGGAGTACAGTGAGTGGAGTAGGGCTACAGCAGATGGGAGAGTACAGTGGGCAAGAGAGTAATACAGTAAGTACACAAGGGTTCAGCAGTTGGAGGAGAGTGGAGTGGACACTTACATCAGGAGCGGTACAGCAGGCAGCGAAGAGGTACCGTATAGGGAAGGGGTACAGTGGGCATCGGATAGCGGTTGGGGAGGGGCATTCACAGAGGGTAAAAGTGTGGTGCAGTGAGCAGGGGACCAGTAGAGTCACAGCTGAGAGAGATGTACTTTGGGCAGGGGAAAGGTGCAGCCCCACTCCCGACCTGAGTTGTAAGAGTTTGGCATACCAAAATTGAGGTGGGGGAAGCATTGCTGCTTGTGACTGCAGTGGCCTCAGTTCACACTCCACAACCAGCACACTTGCAGGGTTAGAACAGGAATTGACTAGTACTTTGGGAAGGCGCATGGATGGCAGAGAGTGGAGAAGAAGGGTAGCATGGTTGCCAGATGGTGAGTGGGGAGGATTTCATGGGTGCTAGAGGTGGGAGAGGAGGATGACATGGGTAGAAGAGTGAGAAGGAGGAGGGTGCCAGTGGTTTAAGTGCCAGAGGGTGGAGGGAGGAGGCATGCATGGGATGGTAGAGTGTGGAGGAGGGGGGTCTTGGATGCCACAGGGTGAGTGGGGGGAAGGGACAGTGGTGCTAGAGGGTGGGGAGAGAATTTGTGCAGCATGCTGCAGTCTGATTGGCTGTAAGGATTCTGACAGCCTTCAGGGCATGGATAGCATGAGTGAAGTGTGGAGGTCGGTTCCTCTACTTTAAATGTTGGGGGTCAGCTCTGAAAAATCTTAGGCTCAGAAGTTTGCTGGTGTGTCTTTGTACTACATTACCTGACACTTTTTCTGCTAATGATTAGATGCAAACCTTTCAATGTAGAGGGTCTGTGCTTCTTCTTCTTTTTTTTTTTTGCCTCAGAATCCTCAAAAGTTTCATTTGGGGACTTCAGTAGGGGGTTAACGCAAGCTCTGGCCTTACATTAATCCCTGTTAAATTGTCATGTACAGAATGATCACAATGGCTCATGGATTCTTCCTGTCAGCATTCCATTCTCTAGCACTGCTGAAAGACTGGAATGCTGCATTCTGTTTTTGAGTGAACCAGCATTCTTAAACTGTGTTGTTGAAGACCTATTTTACAAAAAAATCCCTCTAAATAAGGAAAACATTCACAAAGTATACTGGCTGAGGGATGGAACCCAGATGGTAGTTGTGGGTGGAGAGTTATCCGGCACCAGAGAGGTAAACAGTGGGGTCCCACAGGGCTCAGTGCCGATGTTGTTGAATGTCTTTATCAGTCACATTGGAGATGGAATTAAGGACAAAATGTGCCTATTCGCAGATGACACAAAGCTCCCTGAGAGAGTGGACACAGATGAAGGGATACAGAACCTACAGGAAGATCTGAAAAAAGCTAGGGAGGTGGTCTAGGATTTGGCAGCTTGTCTTGAATGTCAAGAAATGAAAAGTTATGCATATTGGAGCTAGGAATCTCAGGATAGAGTACTACTAGCATACTAAAAAGCCAGCAGAATAGGCCAAATGATCTGTCTTGTCCGCTCAAAAGCTGGTCAACAAAGTAACGCATATGAGGGGCAGGCTGCGGGCACTGAACATGTACTCCCTGGATTGGAACACAGGAGAGAGAGGGGGATACATGATTGGGATGTTCAAGTACGTGAAAGGGATAAACAAGGTTGATAAGGAGAGTGTCTTTAAGCTGAGTGGCAAGGTGGCAACCATAACATTAGAGGGGCCAGTCTTAAACTGGAGGCAGGTGGGAGTTTTAAGAGAGATGTCAGGAAGCACTTCTTCACTGAGAGGGTGGTGGAAACTTGGAATGCACTACCAGAAGGCATTGTCTTGTTAAAGACAATGCATGGGCAGCTTTAAGAGAAGATGGGATAGGCATAGGGGTAGGTAAGGATGATGGGTAGGGAGGGAGGATGGAAGGAGTGGGGAGGGAAGGGAGTGTAGGAACATTAGCTCAAGCTGTGGACACTGCAATACTACGAGCAGACTTGATGGACCAAATGACCTTCTTCTGCAGGCTTTTTCGTATGTTCATACTAACATTACTAGCATATCATGGTCATTTTTGTTAATTAGATGTTGAAGTCTGAATTAAATCTGCTTGTTGGTTGCATATAATTTTGATTTAAATATTGCTGCCTGGCTGTTTTGTGCATCTGCGTGCTAAAGGTCTTGGAAGTGGATACGTGGAGTAAAGTTTCCTCTCTTCCAGTAGTGTTTATTTACCTCTGTACTTTGTTTACAATATGGAGTTTGTCCAGTCCAAATTAAAAGCTGTGCAAAAGACTCAGGACCAGGACCATCCCCTATCGCCCCGACAGCCTGTAATGAAGCATGTACACTGGGCACTAAGACAGATGCCAGCTGGAGGGCTAACCAAGACCAAACATTTTCTGATCCTGATTTAATCAACGTATTTTATGTCTTGGCTAGCCCTCCAGCTGGCTTCTGTCTCAGTGCCCAGTGTGTGCACTTCATTAAGTAGGTTGGGCCATTAAGGGATGGTCTGCCACTTTTGGCACATGTTGTTCTTCAAGCCCATGACAGTGTTTGTCCCTTTACCTTTAGGTCTTCCTGGGAGACCACTATATTTATATTACCTGCATCTCCTTTCTTCATCCTCTAGGCACTGCATACACAGAAGTGTAGAACAAATTGACAGAAGCAACAGAGTTCTGAGTATTGTACTGCTATTATGTACTATCCATGATCTTCCCTGGCTAGTAACAGTTTTTTTTTTTTTTTTTTTTGGTCAAGTTCATTTTGTGATTGTGAAAAAGAGAAACAAATACTAGCAAAGGTTCCAAAGTTAACAGATTTCTTCTTGGCATCAGGCAGCAGTGCTAGAGATAAGGAGGTTGTTGGTCTGCATTGTCAGGCTAGCAGTGAGGAAGGCTGTAGAAATGTAGACACCAATGTGTCAAATATTGCAATGGAAATGATGGATGCAGGGCCCTCTGAGGAAAAAACAAGCAACGTTGTTTCTACATGCCAAGTCCAACACATCACAGATCAGGGTTTTAAATAATTGCTTAGCATTTTTTTTCTTGGGATGATACTAACTGTATTGAAAGTATTTATATAGATTTTCTAGAAGTGCTGTGTTTGTTAAACACAATGAGGTAAGAGCTATGCATTTTCACAAAGTTTTAGCACTTTTATGAGCAAAACGCTAATCAATTTTTAGAGTTAAATAAAACCCTACAGATGAAAAAGTCTAAACCAATATTTACCATGAGAGTCCTTTGGAAAGCAGCCCAGCGGTTACTACATGCCATGGGGTCACAAAGGGTCACGTTGTCAGCACCATGTGCAATCTGACTTCATTTGACAGCAATCCAGTGGTTCCTACAAATACAGAAGTTACTGAGAAACAGGTTACTGATACTTGCCATTAGATTCAAGTTGAAAGCTCCCAAAAAACACAGCTGTACAGCAGTGACCCAGCGTAGTGGACATCTGTACGTGAAGAACTCGGGAATTATTTCATAGATCGTGACGTTGACCAGAACATATGTGACTTCTCCAAGTCCATGCGTTTGTACCCAGATAAGAAGTGTTATTTATCCAAGGATCTTTTCTCTAGAATCTTGTTAAATGGTGAATGTAGGACACGGGATTGGCTGATTTATTCTCCTTCAACTGGGAATGTCTTCTGTTATGTCTGTAAGCTCTTTTCAGTGAGGAATACTGCATTCTCACAATCTGGTTTCAGTGACTGGAAAAATGCAAACTGTCGTGTAAGTGAACATGAACACAGTCATGATCACAGGATGGTATTAATCACAATGCATAAAAGGAAAAGGACCGCAGGACAAATTGATGCTGAAATTGTAAAACAATATCAGAATGAGTATCAGTACTGGAAAAATGTACTGAAATGTGTTGTTGCTTTGGTTCGTTTCTTGTCAGAACGTGGATTGGCTTTTCGAGGTGACAATGAACTACTGGGGTCTCCAGGTAATGGAAACTATTTGGGTAATTTAGAGCTTATCAGCCAATTCGACCCTTTTCTAGCTGACCACATAGCAAAATTTCGGCAATGCTGGAAGAGGACGACCATCATATTTGTCCTCAACCATCTGCAATGAATTCATTGACCTGATGGGTAAAAACGTGATGCACACTATTGTGGAAGAACTAAAGATGGCAAAATACTATTCTATCAGTGTTGATTCGACACCGGATATTTCTCATGTGGATCAACTGACTTTCATTGTTAGATATGTCAAAGTCGATGGAAATCCAGTTGAACGTTTTCTTAAGTTCATTCCAATCCATGGTCATACGTCAGAAAATCTTGCAAACACAGTGATGTCTGTGGTTCAGGAATTGGGCATTGAAATAAAGAATTGCAGGGGTCAGACATATGATAACGTGAGTAATATGGCAGGAAAATATAGTGGCCTACAAGCCAGAATAAAAGAACACAATCCTTTGGCGGACTTCATCCCTTGTTCTGCGCATTCCTTAAACTTGGTTGGGTCCTGTGCTGCTGAATGCTGTTTAGAGGCTGTATCTTTTTTTGGATTTCTTTAGGCACTGTACACATTCTTTTCAGCCTCCACACATCGTTGGCATATCATGAGGCAGCAGTTGCCTAGTGAGGTGAAAGTACCAAGGTCACTTTCAGTTACTCGATGGTCTGCTCGAGCAGATGCATGCAGTGCCCTGTTCAGTGGCTATCAACACATGAAGACTGCATTACAGAACATGGCTGACGATCCTTCAGAAGGACCAAGCACAAGGATGGAAACTGAAAGTCTGGCAGGGGAAGATGGAATTGTTGGAAACTGCACTAATGACAGCCATGTGGAATTCAGTATTACAGCGCCTGCATGCCACAAGTAAGAGTTTACAGAAAGTAGGCATTTCTTTGAAGATGGTGGTGGATTTATATTCATCTCTAACAGGATTTCTCCAAGAGATACGCAACAATTTTGATGAGTATGAAAGGAAAGCAAAAATGTTGGTTGACCCGGAAACATCATGCCAAGCAGACATCAGTAGGCAAAGGCGTCGCAAATACATGTTTGACGAACCAAGAAATGAAACAACATTAACAGGTAGGGAAGAATTTCGTGCTGAGACATTTCTTGTTATAATCGACACATTAAGTGCTGCCCTGCAGAAAAGAAAAGACGCTTTTATGATATATTACAGAAAAAATTTGGAGTGTTAACAGACTTTCCTCATCTGAATGTAAATGAGATACGGAAGTGAGCAGAAAGTCTAGTTGCTGCATACCCTCAGGATTTGGAGGAGTCATTCACTGATGAATTTATACAATTCACATCATTTGTTTCTTGTGAAGAAGACAAAGATGTTCTTAACCTGTGTAAACTTTTGAAGGCTTGAGGACTGGAGTTGACATTTCCAAATGTGGAAGCTGCCTTTCGTTATATATTTGTGCACACCAGCTGCAAACTGCAGTGGAGAATGGTCATTTTCAACCTTGAGCAGAGTCAAGAATAAATTAAGGAGCACGATGGACCAGGAAAGACTCAATGCCCTGACTATTTTATCTATTGAAAGTGAACTGGTTAAGACCATAGACTTTGATGATCTCATCGGTGACGTTGCCCAACTTAAATTGAGGAAGAAACAAATGTAGGCTGACTAAAGCACTATCAAACATCATAGTTCTAAAGGAGACGACATAAGCTATCTGAGAAGACTGCCAATGCCCTGAGCCAGAGAACAGTGTAAAATGCCACAACTCAAGCCTGTGAGCCCAGTGAAGCACCCAAAATAGCGCTGGTGCTACAAAGTGCTCCAGCTCCTGGAGATGGAGGCGACAGAAGCTGTCTGAGAAAACTGATGCCAGTACCCTGTGCCAGAGTACCATATAAAATGCCACAACTCAAGCCTGTGACCCCAGTGAAGCACACAAAATAGCACTTGTGCTACAAAGTGCTCCAGCTCCTGGAGATGGAGATGACAGAAGATGTCCGAGAAGACTGATGCCAGTACCCTCAGCCAGAGTGCCCATGAAAAATGCCACAACTCAAGCCTGTGACCCCAGTGAAGCACACAAAATAGCGCTGGTGCTACAAAGTGCTCCAGCTCCTGGAGATGGAGATGACAGAAGATGTCTGAGAAGACTGATGCCAGTACCCTGAGCCAGAGTACCCATGAAAAATGCCACAACTCAAGCCTGTGACCCCGTGAAGCACTGCAAGAAATGAAGAGAATAGCATTGATGCTACAAAGTGCTCCAGCACCGTGAGATGGAGACGACAGAAGCTGTCTGACAAGACTGATGCCAGTACTCTGTGCCAGAGTATAGTGAAAAATGCCACAACTCAAGCCCGTCAGTGAAGCACTGCAAGAAATGAAGAAAACAATGTTGGTGCTACAAACTGAGCCAGGCAGCCAGCACCTACAGATGAAGACAGAAGATGTCTAAGAAGATTGATGTCAATAACCTTAATCTATGCATGGTGAGTGGTGAAAAACTTTTAATTGATGAATTTAAAGGATTACTTCTGAACTTTAATGTATATTTTATTAGTGTTTACAATACTGATTATTGTTATGAAGATAGTTAAAATATTCCTGCAATCCTACTAACCAGGGTAAATACAGCTTTTAACTGTCTTCCTTGACCTCTCGGTCTTCTGGTAGATTGAACTTATATACCATGCGGAACAGCCGGTTGAAAAGGTTGTTTCAGCGTGAGCTGCAAGTCATTCTGTGTTTAGGGAAACATTAATAATTTGAATTGCTGTGGATATTTACCTTATTTATTTGCAATGTTTTTTTTAATTACATGCAAGCCTGATAATGGATAATTACAGATATTTTTTTCCTTGGACTACTATACAGGCACCTGTGCCTAGTGGGCCTTATCCAGTTACCAAATAATTTAATTTATGAACAAAAAAAATAGAAAGGAGTGGGGCTCGGCATAATGGGCAGGGCTTGCTAAAAGGGGCCGTGGCCAACAGAAATGGGGCCCCAGAGACCCCGATTTCCCCTCAGGCCTAGGGACCCATTGAACCTTAATCTGGCCCTGCTTGCAGTGCTGCTTTAATTGTAAAAATGTCAGTATGACATCATGACTATGAGCTCACAGCAACGATCGCAGAACACACAAAAGTGGCACAGAGCTCTAGATTTTTTTCTGCAGGCCCACAATGCATCCTCCTTGTGTGCAGAAAATTGACAAGTGGTAATGAAGTAAAATGAGACTGTTTAGCACATACAAAGTCCCCCAGAATTAATGGCGCGCTCAGTCATGTGCGCAGTGGTGCCACAGAGTCCCTAGATTTTTTCTGCAGGCCCACAATGCATGAAATAAAATCTTCATACTTACCAGAATGGATTTCACATGGCTATTACATCGGTTCCTCTCTGTATGGTGCAGCTACAGCATCTTTCCCAACGAGTATTAGCGATGGAGTCTGTTTTTGTTCTCCTGTAAAAGAAACAAAAGAAGTGTACTGTATGTGTTTTGCCACTGCGGCTCTGAAAAGCTACTGAAAACAAAACATACAACTTAAGGAAGTGAGGCAGCATAACAAACATGAGTGCACATACTCACTTTATGGTTTAAATATTAAGAAGCTGGTGGTGGTGGTGGTGCACTGGTGGTTCGTGGGGGCAGACAGACTCATGGTGGCAGACTTGCATAACATCAGTCCCGGTGGTGGTGGTGGTGGTGGTGGTGGTGGTGGTCCATGGGGGCAGACAGACTCATGGTGGCAGACTTCCATGAAATCAGTCCCGGTGGTGGTGGTTGTCCACAGGGGGCAGACAGACTCATGGTGGCAGACTTGCATAACATCAGTCCCGGTGGTGGTGGTCCATGGGAGCAGACAGACTCATGGTGGCAGACTTGCATAGCATTAGTCACGGTGGGGGGGGGTGCACACCGCTTTTTAAATACTGCAGTTAAAACCTGCCAACATTAGCCACATCATCATCCTCATAAACAAAACTGCCCTCACAGTCATCGATGTCTGAAGTGTGACCACTGGGAAATTCTTTCTCCATTGTGTCATCATCTACGTCAGTGGTGGGCCGTTTCAAGCAGCCACTGCCAGTGCCACCAGGATGCTCCATTTCCACATCAGCAAGACCACCATGACTAGGCCGGGGTATGAATACCTAGGTTGCAGTCTATGCTGGTATGAGCCTCTCATTCATTTTAATGAATGTTAGCAAACTAACATTTGCAGGAGACAGGTTTGTCCGATGATCCATGACTGTTGCACCTGCTGAGCTGAATATCCTCTCAACACTTACACTGGAGGGTGTGGCATGTGTAGACAGCTCTGGCCATTCACTGACCTTTCCACTCCAGTACAAAACAGGATCTTCACTTATTGTCAGATGCCTGTTTTCAGACTAATATGACTCAACCATTCTCTGTGCCGCACTAAGTCCAATTGTTGATGCATCAACCTGTTCTCCAGAATCATTTATTTCACAAATACCCACTTGGGACAAAGCCTCCCAAAGCGGGTTGATGCCACCCACTTTGGATGACAGACCACCTGGAACTACAGTCCCTTTACCCTTGCATGATATGCTTGCTGGCCCTCCAGCTACACCTTCAACTGGAATATGCTGCTGAGGTTTGCTTACCTTGGCACGTGACTTCTGTGCCCCATGAACCAAGCGCACCAGTTGACCACTGATATTTTTACCTGTTCAGGCCCTCCCTCCAGTACTGATTCAATTCCACGTTTGTATTGTGGGTCCAGCATTGTTGCCATGGCAAAGTTGTCACTATGCTGAATGCTCACAATGTGACGATTCTGGTCGAATACTGTCAGCTTGTGTTGCAGCAACATACTGCTACCACCGTCTCCGGCAACATCAAGGCTACGCTGTACATTCACCAATGTCTGCCTCAGCACCTGCAGCAGTGGAATTGATTGGCTAATGGAGGCAGACTCGCCACTCACTGCTTCTGTGGCATGTTCAAAAGGCCGCAAAATTGTTATTACAGCGTCCATGAGGCACCACTGTTCAGTCGTCATAGACATAGAGGCCCCAGAACAGTCACGGCTAGTGTGCATAACAAGATATTCTGAGATGGCTTTGTATTGTTCATACAGCCTTTCTGCCATGTATAACTTGGAGTTCCAGTGGGTGACAACTTCCAGCTTCAAGCGGTGCTGAGGCAGGCTGTTTTGTATCTGCAACTGCCGCAGTTGGTCATGGGCCTTTCCAGATCTTGAAAAGTGAGAGCAGATATGTCTTGCAATGGTCATCATTTCCTTTATGTCAAGGTTCTGCAGAAACTCCTGAACCACAAGATTTAAACAGTGGGCCATGCATGGAACATGAAAAAAACCACCATTCGTGATGCATTTCACCACATTTGACCCATTGTCACTTACTATGAACCCAGCTCTCAGGGACTGAGGGTTTAGCCATCTGTCAGTTTCAGTCGGTACCATGTCCAATATGTTCTCACCAGTGTGTGAACAGGTCACACTGCGCATAGCAATTGCTGCATGCTGGCGAATTCCAGGAAGATTGCTACCGCGACAATTCACCTTACTGCACTGATTATTCACACTACCAACATCACAAACAACCCCTGGCACCTGCGCCCAGTGTGCAGTTATACACAGATATGAACTCCCCGCTGTTTTGCCACTTGTCCACGTATCCATACTTAAATGGATGACTGGAGAGGAAGAATGTTGAAGGGCATGTGTCACTGTGTCAGAGACAGTGCGGAACAACTCAGGAACTGCACGGGTAGAAAAGTATGTTCTGGATGGGACTCTCCATTTTGGACAGGCACGGGCAGCAAACCGCCGGAACCCAGAATTCTCCACAAAGGAGAAGGGCAAAAGATTGATTGCCAACATTTCCGCCACAGCAGCATTAAGTTCACGTGACACTGTATGTTTTGGGGGGGTACTTCAGCTTATGCACAAAAACACTCTGTAACGTGGGCTGACTTAAACATTTTACATGGGGTGTGTTGCTG
This sequence comes from Neoceratodus forsteri, assembly GCA_016271365.2. NCBI lineage: Eukaryota > Metazoa > Chordata > Ceratodontiformes > Ceratodontidae > Neoceratodus > Neoceratodus forsteri. The sequence continues at coordinate 512,269,615 of CM057449.1, read as the reverse complement.
GTCACAAATGGTTGTGCTCTATGATGAGTGGCATTGGCAGGGGGTGGGGTGTGGACATTTGATGAAGTCGGTTGCACAGGTGATGATGACAAACCCAGAAATGCAGTTATTTTTTCAGATTTGCCAACTGGGGTTGATGTACCACTTGCACTAGACATACTGCATTTACCACCACAAAAACTGCTACTCTCACCAGCACTGGACAATATTTCAAAGTCATTATTGTCCTCCACCTCATCATGCCTGTAATAATCCTCTACTCTTATTACCGCACTACTGCACACGTTTAATTTCCTACTGGGCTTAACAGTCATGGAAGGGGATAACATGCTGGCTGTGGTTGCCGGTGATACGGGTGAACGCCCCAGTCTGGTATTAGCTGACAGCTTGTGCTGGGTCTACAGAGCCAAGTGCCTATTTTTAAGATACGTATGCTGTCCTCCTGTCCCAAGATGGCTCCCCTTTTTACCTCGACTCTCACGCACATGGCAAACCTGGCAGATTGCAACTGAATCATCATTTGCATCTTGAACAAAAAAAATCCCAAACAAGGGACTGTGATGCTCTGCTTTTAACATGACCGTGATGATGTGGCTCATTTAAGTCTGTTATTTTAAGCATTGAAGTGGGGAGGGGCACGTGATATTTCTGGCACTACACACCTGGACTGCAACTGACCACCACGAGTACCTATCATATTGATTACTGGGTCGTCATCATCATCATCATCAACTAAAACCGGTAAATCACAAGTTTTTTACAGGGGGGGTGGGATTCCTGCAAACAGACTCAGACACAGCCACTTTTAATTTCTTTTTCTCCGGTTCCCAACTGAAGTCAGTTACATCATCATCATATTCATCACCGTCACTGTCACACACATCCACATCTTCTGCTTGGATGCTAACATGTGGACTGCATGTTGCAACAACAGCAACATCATCATCATCAGCATCTACACCACCATCACCTGATATTTTTTCACCACACTGTGAATCACTGCATGGAAAATGCGTGACGTTAAGTGCCACGGTGGATGGAATATCACATTGTATGCTATCGTTGACATGATCATCAGAATCCTCAGGTTCAGTTAATGGGATGTTACTGGGAAGTATGACATAATCTACGCTGTCACTCACTTGCACTGCTTCAGACTCAATATGTTTGGATATGGTACACTGGTCGGAATTAGAACTTGACACAGCAATGCTAATACTACCTCCACCACCACTAACACCAGTAAAACTAACACCACCAGCTGAGAAAACATCTCCTCCAACTGTGAGTGAAGCTATTGATTGGGCTGTAAAAAAACATTGCAGGAGAAATATCTTTCCTCACATCAGCAATGCACTTCTCCGTCCGCATACTACTACCACGCCCACAGACCCTCTTACTTCCAACATTGCCATGGCCATAAACAGCTTTACTTGCACGTCTATTTGCAGGCATTTTGGGGGATCAACCACAACTATTACTACCAAATTCAGATTTTGACATGTTCACTTTCTGACTGGAGGGACGCTGGCTGGATGTGAAGCAAAATAAACTGTGGCTTCAGCAACAGATAAGAGACTACTGAGTTGTGACACTGTCACGGAATTAAAACAACTTCGGTAACCAGTGATGCTGATGGGGTCACAAACTCACAAAAACGATCCAGTGTGGTAAAAAAAAACCTTTTGAATGTGGTGTGGTGGCCAGTGGGGAGCACTGAATACAGATAGTGCTGATTTTTACAGCACTACAATACAAACAGCAAAACTAACAGAGAACACGACTGCAGTACAAAATCAGGCAGTTGCAGTGGATAGCAGGTTCACAGTGCTGCGCTTAGTTGCACTTACACTAGTCTGTCACAAATTTTAAAAGGTGTATTATATTTGATGCACGCAACACTGCACACACAACACAGAATAGTTTGTGTACAATGCTGAACACGGAATGAGATGCAAATGCAAAAGTTCAGTGTACTGCCACGTAATGTAAATTTGTAATTTAAACAACCTGACCTTTACGAAAAATATAAAAAATTTAAAAATGCTTCCATATGATAGTAGACTCAGAAAATTAAATCTTTATTCCTTGGAGTATCATTCAACTAGAGGTGACCTATGCTTAGTTTATCGTGCAACTAGAGATGAGGCCTTATTTGAAACTCTACGTCTAGAATGGAATCACTCTTTAAGCACTACCAGATCTCATAACATGAAAATAAAGATGTATCTTGCTAAGACTATAAAGAGAAAAAATTATGTAACACAGCAAATAGTTCCTTTGAGGAATTCCCTCCCACAGGAGGTAGTAGATAGTGCAAACCTTGAACTTTTTAAAAGTAACTTTGATATTTATATGGGAGATTCAAAATATCACTACCACCCAGGTTAGGGGTGGCGAAGTCTAAATGGGCTTGTCCCACGACTTCGTATTTACCTATGAACCTATGAAATGCTGTACCACATTCACACAACAAACAGCAAGAAAATTGCAACTATTACTTACGGTTTTACTATGTGTACAGTAACAGTCAGTTATATAACAAAAAAATAACCAAAACACAAAGAAATCACTAGTTCTCCAACTTAAATCTACCTACACACATACACCCCTTCCCCACACAGCATACTTCAGTGTCTTTCACCACACACACTCAGTGTTGTAAATTAACATTCAAAATCTACACACAAAAACACTCGATGATGTGAGCACAGGAGGGTTTCCTACAATCTATGAACTGCGGTTGGATCCCCCCCAAAAAAGCAAAAATGCTTTTTGAACAACTGTTACAAGATTCTTACAGACAGGTATCAGAGCACACTGTCTCCTACTCCTTCCTACTCATACTACCCAGAACTGAGAGCCCACGTGACCTGAATTCCCATGAATCACTGCAAAATCCGCCTTCGGAGCTCAAAAACAAGGCGAAGTGAACTGCCACCAATGTACTTCACCTTAAAAACTGAAAGAGTGGTGACCAGTGGAGGCGGAGTAACGTAAAGTCACTGTTTCTACTGCCCTTTCGGTCCTCATAGTACTCTGCTTGTTGCGTTGCGGAGCACTCGGCGAATCCGCCTGTGCTCCATGAAAAGCTTCACAGAGCGGATTGCGCCCACTTCGCCCACCGCTAAACGTGAATGAAGCAAGTGATTGGCAATGGCTGTGGCATTTTTTTCACCACTTCTCATTCCAGAAGTGATTTTTTTTGCCATATACAGTGTCCATATACTATGAAGAAAAATATTTGGGGCACCGTGCACACACAAGGCTATGCTTCCTTTTTGAGGTTGTCATAGCAACTTCACTCTCGAGGTCAGTTATTTGTTATGATAACCACTCGAAGGAAGCACAGCGTCCCATACATTATCCTCTGTCATGTATCAATCAGATGGTTGAAAAATAACACCATAAATACCCTCATAAACAGTAATGCTAAGGATTACAATCAAACGTTTGGATATACAAAAGAAAGCAACCTAGTAGGACCCAAGGGTCCGCAGGGTACTGTCAGAGGTACTGGCGGCCCCCCTAGTGGACCTGTTAAACACCTTGCCGAGGACGGGGAGCGTGCGTCGGGACTGGGGAATGGAGCATGTGGTGCCACTCCACAAGAGCGGGCCCAGAGATGAGCCTGGGAACTACAGGCCTGTCAGCCTAACCTCCATCATGGGCAAGTTAATGGAAACCATTCTAAAAGAAAGGCTGGTTAATTTTCTGGAGGTTAACAGTCTCCAAGACACTAGGCAGCATGGGTTTGTCTCGGAGAGATCATGTCAGACGAACATGATAGACTTCTTCAACTGGGTCACTAGGTCAGTGGACAAAGGACAGGTGGTGGATGTCCTGTACCTGGACTTCAGTAAAACCTTCGACTCTGTGCCGCATGGAGTGCTGCTGAGCAAGCCGAGTAACCTGGGAGTCAGGGACAAGCTGCGAGGGTGGGTAAGAAACGGGTTGTAAGAAAGAAACCTGATGGTGATGGTAGAGGGGGAATTATCCAGGCCTAGGCCTGTGACTAGCAGGGTCCCACAGGGCTTGGCACTTGGACCAGTGCTATTCAACATCTTTATTGGAGAGATAGCAGATAGGGGTCAGTAACAAAATCAGCCTGTTTACAGATGATACTAAGCTCTGTGTGAGGGTGGACACGGAGGAGTGGAGACAGGAGCTCAGGGAGGACCGGGACAGGCTAGGGAGATGGTCTGGCAGTTGGGGTTCAGTGCCAAGAAATGCAAGGTCATGCACCTAGGGACATGGAATCTGAGGGACAGCTACTATCTGAAGGGGGAGCAGATATCCAGCATGGAGGAGGAAAAAGATCTGGGGGTGATAGTCCGGGGCGACATGAAACACTCATGCCAAAGCAAATAAAATATTGGGATGCATAGCCAGAGGAATCACTTCCAGAAAGGAAGACGTCATTCTGCCCTTGTACAGGTCATTGGTGAGACCACATCTGGAGTACAGTGTGCAGTACTGGTGCCCTTATTTGAAGAAGGACATCCAACTGCTGGAGGGGGTCTAGCAAAGGGCAACCAAAATAATCCATGGCATGGGGGACAAACCATATGAGTAGAGGTTGAGGGAGCTCAGTATGTACTCGCTTGAGGACAGAAGGGAGAGGAGGATACGATACAAACCTTCAAGTACCTTAAAGATATAAACAAGGTTGGAGTGGAGGGTATCTTTAATTTAAAATGGGAGGGGAATGCAAAAGGTCATCGTCTGAAACTTGTTGGTTGTAGATTTAAAAGGGGAATGAGGAGGCACTATTTCATAGAGAGGGTGGTGTCAAAATGAAATAAGCTACCGGAGGAGGTGATATCCTTGAACGTGGTCGAAAGTTTTAAAGGGTGGGACAGGGTAAAAAGAAGGTTGCAGTAGGAGGGAGGATGGGCAGGGTGGAAGTGAGGGGGATAATGGGGAGACGGGGGGACTGCTCCAGTAAAATAAATTGGGCTGTATACTTGAGCAGTCTGATAGACCATTGTGGCCTGATTCTGCTGGCAATTTTTGAATGTTCGTATGTTCATAATCGAAAACAGAAGCACAAAATAAATCAGAAATTTGTAGAAGAATGTAACCATAGCTCACAGGTAGCAGCAGAGGCCTAGTGAAACTGTCTAGTATAATAAACACAGTAGGGCAAGATAATAGATACAGATTGCAAATTCAGAGAAGATAATGTGTATTTACAATGGAATTACAATAATAGCCAGTGTAGTGAGCGTCACACTTTGGGTGCAACGTCTGTTGCTGAGTGTCACCCCACACTGATGCCCACAGTGTGACGCCCTTGTACAATGGCACTTAGGCTGTGGACCACAGAGGAGGACCACTAGGACACAGGCATAAAAGAAGCCAGCAGAAGCCATGCCCCCCACATCAAGCAGACCCCCAAATGACTGTAGATGGTAGTGGGGCAGAGTTAGGAAAAACAGCTGGTAGTTGTTTAAATCGACATGGGGTCATTATATTGTGGACGAAACTGCACAAGACAACAGCGGTGCAGAGAAAACGTTGAGTGCCAGGACAAAACACCGACCATAACATGAAGAGCGCATACCATTAACAAAATTAGTAATATCTGTGTTTTTGCAGGGGGGCTCCGCTTTTGATAAAGGACTGCTAAAGTCCGAAACGCATCAGGTGTGTGCAGACTTTGTTCTGTTTTTATTTATTTATTTATTAAAGTGTAGGAATTACAACCCTTTGAGTCAGGGACTCATTTACAAAGGCTCCACGTCATACAGAGGATAACAAGAACAGAGACTAAATACAGAGGTGTGGTGCAGTACGGAATACATAGAGCAATACCAGGGGTGTATCTGGAACAATCAGACAATAAAATCTGGTACATATTCAGCAGAGGAACTTGTCAATAACTGTGGGCGAGGGATCATCTGCAGTCACAATTGGATCTAGACATGATGAAAGCATGTAGCTCAGTTTTAAAAGGACCTAGTCTGGGGATTGATAGGGAAGGCCCAGGGATTGAGTCCATACAGAGTGGTGCCCTATAGCGAAAGGCCCTTTGGCCAGCACTGGTCTTTACAAAAGGGATGTGAAAGGCAGTGGTGTCAGAGTGTCTTGTGGCCTGTCTCAGTAAGCTTGGTTGGAGAAGCGAGAGACAGCTGGGGGAGGGCTAGGCCCAGTTGGATTTTTTTGGTCAGTAAGCAGGTCTGGTAGAATAGATGCCCCTGGAAGTTAAGCCATGACGAACGTTGGTAGAGGTCACAGGTGTGCGCAAGCCGTTCACTGCCTATGGCAAACCGGCAGGCCTTATTGAGGGTGCATTTAATGGGGGGCAGAATCTGAGGTGGTGCCACAGATGACTATGCCATAGTCAACCAGAGAAAGGATGGAACTAGAGATGGCAAGTCGGAGGGAGTCTAGGGGGGAGACAGGGTCGAAGTTTATACAGGAGACCAATTCTAATGTTAATTGCAGTGCATGTCGATGCAGTGTGCTCTCTGAAAGTAAGGGCTGAGTCAAGGGTGACCCCTAGGTATTAAAAGCTGGTGACTGGTTCCAGCATGGCGCCCTGAGAATTTTGTACAGGTAGGGTGGTCACGTTGTGTTTATGTTGAGGGTGGGCAAAAAGCATGACTTTTGTTTTTTTATGGTTAAGGACAAGCTTGTGGGAGGCAAACTAGGATTCAGTTTCTGTGAAGGAATCCTACAAGGATGTTTGGAGTCGGGCAGGGACTGGGTGCCGACTAAAGATCGCTGCATCATCTGCGTAAAGGAGACTTCCGGTGGAGGCCATAGGTGGGAGTTTAAGTACAGTGAGAAGAGTAGTGGGCCAAGGATGGAACCTTGAGGGACACCCAACCAGACAGGAAGGTTAGTGGATAAGGTGTTATTTATCTTTACCTGCTGGGTGCGTCCATGAATATAGTTGGAGAACCAGCCAGCGGTCTCTTGGGATATGCCCACAGAGAGGAGGGAATTTACGAGCATATGGTGGTTGACTGTGTCAAAAGCCTTTGAGAGATCGATATAGACAAATCCGGCCAAGGCTGCCTGGTCAAGGGCATCATGTTTCATTAACAGCATGGGATTTTAATAAATGTTTATTGTTTTTTCATAAGCTGCAGTCTGTAGAATAATTGGTTTTGTGAGTGCCTGGCCTCCAGTTTGTGTTATATTAGTGTTGAATAGACACATTGTTGAACCATAGGTGGTTTTGGGGGTGGGGGGCAACGTAATAGCGTCGCTGTCGCTTGGCTGAACTGTCTGAAAATTGGTGTACACAGTCTATGCCAGGATCTCTTGATCCTGTAAATTTCATAGCAGTCGGTTCATTGGGGCAGTGGTTGAAAAACTCATAAATTCACCAAAATAAAGACCTTCTTTTTTGCTCATCAGTAGCTCAGAAATTATTGTGATTTGAAACCTGAAACTTTCAGGTTTAATTTGGTTTGGTCCAAGAGTGAATATTTATTCATTAGTTCCGGCCTAACTTGCAGTGTTTTTGAGATATTAGCAAAAATGTGTTCATCTTTTGTGCAACAGCAGTAGCGAAAATGAACATTTTTTTGTATTAGCAAATTTTTGCAGTCATGTTTTACGTTTTCGTATGAAATATTTGCTTTCGTTAGGCAAACAAATTATTTTTTTGTATTGGGGATATGAAAGCATGAAAGAAACAAATTTTTGTGTGCTGAAAACAGAAAATTTAGGTGGAGGATTGGTTAGTATGGCCGATAAATTAGCCTTAAGGCATGAATCCCTGGTATTTTTTTGTGGATAGATATTCTTTTTTTTTTTGCTAGAATTATACATTTTTAAAAATCACGAGTGAGTGACAAAAGCAAAAATATTTTTATGCTTTCGTGAGTATGTGTTCATCATGCACGTTTATTCTTTATGTTATTTTTGCTTTCGTGACAGTTGAAAATGCCAGCAAATGATTACTCTGTAACAATTTGAAAACGTGGAATTCACAGGCGTAATGTGTGTGTTGATTATTTTTCCCCCAGAAAATGGCCTTTCTTTTTACTAAAAATGAATACTTTCAAGGTTATGAGTTATGAAATCAAGAACAGATTTATAGTGCGAGATTGCATTTGTTTCATATGGTAATGCTTTTGTGATTTTTTTTGTTGTTGTTGTTTCATGACTGGTTTTGAAAGGAATTATGGAAAATGTTTTGATTCAAGCATTTGAGAGATTTGTTAGCAGGCAACTCTCTATATCTTCCTGGACTAAGTCTCCATCACTCATTCACACTAGTGGGGTAGCGCCGGAGGTGCTAGGACCAAGCGGGAGCCAAAAATTTTCTGAAGGGCCAGCGCCGAGGTAGGACCACGCACACGCGGCACCGCGAGACTGACTCGCACCTGTGTAGGCTATCTCGGCGTCGACCCTCCAACCGCCTCAGTTCCTTTTCTCCCGCCGTCGAGTGCGCTTGGATGGCGACGTCGCTCGTCTGCCGGAGTCAAAGTTTTCGTCTATACGACAGCAGCTTTTAGTGTTTACCTTAAATGTTTTAACTATTTAGTGGTCATTATTTTAGTTTATGAACAAGAAGATTATGAAGAAATTCTTTCCTGCCATCCACGGAGTCGTCCTTAGACGGTAGCTGTGACGGTAGGAAGACTTCATTTGAAAGTTGTTATGGCAGAGGGGCTGTGCCCGGTCCGCCACCCTTAAGTAATGGGGGGGGGGTCTGACTACGGACAGTCCTGTGCTTGGCGGGGAGGACAGTCCACCGAAGCACGAATCTGGCGGTGCCAGGGATCCGGCTCCACGTGGCACGGGGCCATGGGTGCCCATGGGTTTCTTGGGTGCCATGGGCATCGGGGGTGCCCTTGCGTGCCATTGCTGCCGTTGGTACCGAGGATACCTGTGGGTTCCACCGTGGGTGCCCTCTGGTGTCTCTCAGGTTGGCATGGGTACTGCTTGGTGCCCTCCTGTGCCATGAGTGACGCTGGTGCCACAGGGATGCCAGTTGGTGCTGTCTGACAGAACTAGGGAAAGATCTCTTTTTGCAGACCTCTCTTCCACAGGACTTGTGTTGGGATGTTTCCATGGAATGAAGTCCTATTCTGTGGATTATTTTCCACACATTTTAGTGGGTGGCGGTCTGCATCGGATCTCCTCATCCAGCAGTTTTCCACTGATGGGACTCTTCTCTTCTGTTCTGTTAGCGAAATCTCTTATTCCGCTCAGCACTTTCTCAGCCCCCTTCGTGGTGCCAAGCTCCTCGACACCCTTCCTGGTGGCGGAGTCTCTAGTGGCTCTAATCTAGACCTCTTTTGGGGGTCCTTCTGTGGTAGAAAGGCATCTAGATGAGTCTCTCCCTGTCCTTCTGGTCAGTGATACAGCGGATGACTCATTTTATATACTGAAAGACACGCCCTCTCTATCATCAGAGTCTGTGATGCAAGCTCTTTTAGTAGTTCCTCATTTATGGGGTCCACCATAGTGTTCAGACTGGATCTGTGGACTATATACCTCTGCGTCTAGACTTTTTCAGTGGTCAAGACAATTACACTCTTTGGAACATTTTAATTCAATGGTTGGGAGCCACACAGACTGTTCTGCTCCTTTGATAGGGGTATACAGCCCTGTTTTGATGCTGCTCCTCTGGTGGCTGTTTCGCCACAGGTAGTTAACATCTGTCTAGCTATTATTAGTCCAGTCAGGGGTTTGGTTATGGATCCTCAGGCTCCTCCTGCTCCTCAGAGGAATGATATCCTTGTCTTTTCTGTATCAGGCAATCCTTGCCAAATAGCAGCCAGCAACCTTGTCTGGCTCGGGACTAATGATATTTAAAAAAAAAAAGGGGGGCAGAATTATCACAGCACAGGGCCTAGTTCGAATTTCCCGATACCACACTTGGATCTGATCAGGTTCCGCCTCAACCCTGAGGCGGTCGTATCTAAACCTCAGTAAAGAGTACCTGTTTTCTTCTACCCCTAGGGGGGCAGTCCGATCCAGCGGTGGTATAGCTCACCTCTTTTCTCTAGAGAATGTCTCTTATTCCGAGATATTTCCAAAACCTAGGCGTCTAACCAGTCTGTTAGTCCCTTGTTGTTTTTTAATCAGGCTTTCTTCTCTTGATCAGAGCCTTGCAGCAACAGAAGTGACCCTTCAGCAAGTCGGAACGTAGATTTCTACTTCCATGTTTGCTTCAACTTAACAGATGACCTGCTCCTTTCTTGACCATTGGTCAAGTAGGTATTTTCTGAGGTAGCTTCGCAAATATTCACATACAGTCATACACATAGGGGCAGGATGATCCCCCTTTTGGATCATGCAGTGACTAGGATTTGATTCTGTTAGGCCACTACAAGAGGCTTCTAAGTTGTGCTTTGCCTTCCATCAGGAAGTTTTCAGTGACTTAGTACAAACCTTTTTCCTTGATGAGCTAACCCCACCTGGGCCTTCTTTTGCTCACCAAGTAAGGGGTTCAAGTGCTACTGTACCTGTTGTTTGCAGGTCAAGCCATACTTGGTAGTGGGGGTTCCATCTCCGCTATTCGGTCTACCCTGAACCTGTACACTTTACCTCCGGCTCTTGCAGTTCCTGAGGTCCTTTACATTAAATTAGTGCATGTCTTTGAGGAGGCAGTATAGCGCAGTGGTCTAAGGCTCTGAGCTGCAAATCTGGTGACATCCAGCAGACCAGACCTGGGTTTGAATCCTACAGCTTCCACTTGCATACTGTGTGACCCTGAGCAAGTCACTTAACCTCCTTGTGCTCCCAGGTCGCTCCTGTAAAAAAGCTTCCAGCTTAGTGTGCTATACCTGGTTAAACACCTAAATAAAAAAAAAAACTATGAATTTTGGTCCTAGATCAAATCATGAGGCCAGGTTCTTGCCGCTCTCCTAGAGTAGTTGCGGCTGCCTGGCGGACTTTCATTTTTTTGCCCATTGTCGTCGGCAAGGTGATGAGTTACAACTCGAGCGTTTATCTTGTAGGCACTATGTTATAGATGCTCTTACAAGACAGCTCTTTTTATTAACAGGACAGTCCTTGGCTGTCCTTTCCGAGTGAACCCTATCTCCTACCACCCTACTCAGGGTTGTTGATTTTAGCTTGGGACTCTCCCACTAGTGTGAATGAGTGATGGAGACTTAGTCCAGGAAGATATGGAAATTACGTTATTTCACCGTAATTATTGATCTTCTTGGACAGTCTCCATCACTCATTCAGACGCTCACCCACCATCCCTGGGTTCACTCGCTTTTCTTTCCTGGTCTTCATGGCCTATGGTTCGGACTGTGAAGACATTGTTCTTTGACCTTTCTTACCAAGGCCATCTGGGCCCTCTCAGGCCCAGAAACTCAGAATGAGTTATTCTCATTAGTTACGCTGCACCTCCTTGGTCAAAAAGGTACTGAGGCGGTTGGAGGGTCGACGCCGAGATAGCCTACACAGGCATGAGTCAGTCTCGCTGTGCCATGCGTGCGTGGTCCTACCTCGGCGCCGGTCCTTCAGAAAATTTTTGGCTCCCGCTTGGTCCTAGCACCTCCGGCGCTATCCCACTAGTGTGAATGAGTGATGGAGACTGTCCAAGAAGATCAATAATTACGGTAAGTACGTAATTTCCATTTTTATGCTATTTCTGACTTTCTTACTCTTATCAATCTGGCTTCTGCCCCAACCACTGTACTTCTACCTCTGTTCTTAAAATAACCAGTCATATACAGTACACACTCATGGACATGGGGATGGGTACAGGGGCTATTTTCATTGACCTTGCCAAGGCTTTCAGTACTGTATCCACCACTTGCTCCTAAATATGCTATCTTCCTTGGGTGTCTCTGCTTCTATCCTGCAATTGTTTCAGTCCTACCTGGTTGGTCGAACTTTGTCGGTTGAACTAGGTTCCACTACCTCTTCTTCTGTCCTGGTCACCCTAGATGTCCCCCAAGGTGAGATCCTGGGTCCCCCTACTATTCTCTGCATTTATTAACAACCTTAACAGCACCCTGTCCACTTGCAATATTCACATGTATGCAGACCACACTGTTATCTACTCTTCTGATCCTTCACCCTCCTTTATTGAACAGGCCGTTCGGCTTCATTTCCTCAGTGGTCAAATTTGGTTCCTAGAAAACTAGTTAGCTGTGAATCAAAAGAAAACAGCATCTGTGCTATTTAGCTTAGACTAGGGCTGTGCACTTACCCACCCTACATGAAGATGTACTCTCTCCCAGGTGTCCTCCTCCTTAACTCAGTAACCTCCTAAAAAATATCTAGGTCTCTGTCTTGGACAGTACCTCGACTACTCTGATCACACCGGTTAATGCCGTTACAAAGTGTTTTGTCAAGTTTGGAGCCCTAAACAGGGTGAACAGTAGCCTCTCGTTAACATTAGGAAATGTGTAGTCGACTGCATGGTCTTCTGTTTGCCAGACTGTGAATGTGTTGCTTACTGTGGAACCTCCCAACACCACCTATCCAAACTCTCTCTCTATATAACACCCTTTATAGAGTTATCTTGTTGGCCTTTCCACCTCATACCCACCTTTGCGTTATGTTTAAAGAGCTAGGCTGGCCACCTCCCTCTGTGAGACACTCGCCATATCATCTTGCTTAGCACCAAATACTGGTCAGACCAATTACAGGGTTACCTTGGTGACCTTTTCCTCCCCAAAATCCTGCCTGCTCATTAAGGCCCAAGGAAAGCTATAGATTCCAAATCCTGCACTGCAGGCACAACACTGGATAAGCATCTAGTATAGACTCCCTAATATCTGGAACAGTTTACCTCCCCCATACTTTAGTCTGCTAAGTTTATAATCAAGGTACACAATAAGGCACCAGTGTCTTGTCATAACTGTCCCTAGAGTGCTCTAGATTCCCACTCTTATGGGCTACTGTCATTGGTTTGTGCCAGCCTGATCTAGTCTCACCTTAGGTGGTTACCTTACCTGGATACTGAAAGCCTGACATTGTTTGCAGGTAGATTTGTTACTGTAACACCTGCTTCTCTGCCTTGTCTCCTTTGCAATGCCTAATCTCTAGTGTAACCAATACTTAAATCTTGTTTTCCAAACTGTTTTGAGTCAGTGAGCATGTGGTGTCTCTGTGCATACTCTTATTGTATTCCCTATCCCTTCTCCCCCAGGACTCTACTGGGAAAAAACTGTTTGTAGCTCAGTTTGCCTTTCCTGGTGAAACTTTTCAAATAAATATGTTTGACGTAGGCTCCCTAGGTTACCATGCCTGGGTCCTTTGGTGCTCATTTAGCTGGCAACAGGGTTTTTATTTTATTTGTGATTGTAAATTTCTGTGCATGTATTGCAGTTGTCTGAACTGTGAGCTGCACAACTGGGCAGACGTGATACACCTTGAGGCCTGTATCTGCTGGCATTTTCGTATGTTCGTATGTTTATTACCTTTGCTATCCCCTGTTTCTGTTCCCCCAAGTTACAGCTGGAAACAAGTCTTTCCGGACTCTCTTTACTTGCCTGGTAAAATATGTTCTCAATAAACTAAATAATTAATAAATGTACGGTAATGTGTTTATACAACAGGGATATGCTGCACCTGATTAAAACTTTGATTCAAGCTTTGGTTTTCATAATGAATTTAAACAAATTTTTTTCTTCCCTTACAGTGCAGATTCCAAACTTTTGGAGGAGGCAACCATCTCGATCTGCAAGGCACTAAGTAGGAATTTATAGTACTTATTTCATGAGATAGTAGTTCTATTACAATGTTTGTAGACTTTTGAAAACAATTCCGTGTTTACCAGCTATCTTTCCCATTTAGTGAGAATCCAAAGACATCACGCAGACCATCTATACTTTCATACAGTACATAACCAAGTGATAATATGTGCTTATACTTATATATGACAGTTCTACATCAGTGTCAGTGGCTCAGCAGGTTGCACACTGTCCTCTGAGGCCGGAAGATTGAAAGGTCATGAGATCTAGCCCCAGACCAGGCACTTGGGGTACATCCTAATACTGACACGGTAGTGCATCAAGAGGAGAATGCTGCACTCCTGAGGTGCTGTCTTTTGGATGAGTCATTTAAAAGCGAGGTCCTGTCTGCCTGTCCTGGTGGTGGTTCAGGTGGACGTTAAAGATCCCATGGCACTTCTCAAAAAGAGTAGGGGAATTTCCCCAATGTCCTGGCCAGATTTCCCCCATTCACTAAAAAAATACCACCAACAACTCAATCTGGTTCAGTTTCAGTTGGTTACCATCTGTATCCCCCACCCACCCCCGGGTCGCCCCTGAAAAAGGGACTCTCGTCTTAGTGGGCCTACCCGGTCAACAAAATTCAATAAAAAAAAAAAAATATATATATATATATATAATAAAAATAATATTTTGTTTCTTACTTCAGCTGCATCTCACCTGCTGGTCTTTTGCTGCTGGCAACCCCTCAGCCCTGTCAGCCGCTCCCCCCACTATTGTGGTCAGCGGGGATCCACCTGGAGCAGGGCCCAAGGGTGTTGACAGTCGTCATTTAGATGGCTCAGTGTGTATATGTTTTCCTGTGTTTTCTCCCCATTTAGCCGGTAGTACCTTTTTCCACCCCTTGGCATGGGCACAGCCACTGTTGGCCTTGTGCATGCACAGCATCCCTGCAGTAAGAGCCAACTCCCTGCCCCAACCACAGGGGTCGCTGTTACACTGGAACCCACTGCTAGACCTCACCGGCAGAGGCACACTGCCATGTGGCAGTATCCACAGCCTGGCATGCCTCCTGATATGGCTATCCTACTTCACTCCTTAACTGTTGTCAGCTGCATGCTCTGCCACTGGGTTATTGGGGCAGCCGACAGAACCGGTTTTCCAAAACAGTTTGATAATGTGGACAGGGCCAAAATATGTTGGTGAAATTTCAGACTGAAGTTTAAAATAAACTGGTGATCATGGAATAATCAGTAAACACAAGGGGAATGCGGCTTCTAGGATCGTGGATATGTTGTTCTGTCCACACTTCTTGGCAGGTACCTTGCTGTTTTAAGATGTGCTGGAAAGTCTTCAAGCTGGCTCCTCCCACCCACCCGGGTGATATAACCCTCAGCTCCGCCCCATGACGCCAGATCTTCCTTTCCGCTGGAAGGTTCAGGTTCCCTCCTTAGAGCTCCCGCGTGTAGTAGGTCCTGGCTCTAGAATCTTCGGATTCGCTTCCAAAACTTATTTTGAAACTCTCTTGAGTTTCATCTTCGACTTCTTCTCTTGCTACCGCGACGGAAGACAAATCGGTTCCTGGGTTTCGCTGGTGTCCTGCGGGCAGAAGATGTCTCGCACCAGTCCTCACGCCACGTGCGTCTGCTGCCTGGGACACGGCCATGATCCGCAGGCTTGCGATCATTGTCGGTCCTTTTTACCTTCAGTTCTGGAAGTCCGCGCTGCCTGACTTCAACTGGGGCGATCGGAAAAGCGTTACCCGCCGGTTAAATCCAAGGATGCCCGTTGGGTGGTCTCCATGGTTGCAGGGTCCGCCGAGCAGCTGGGACAGCTTAAGGCCTTCAAGGAGGTGGCAGCTCAGGTTGCGGTGGGTTCCTCTTCAGCTTCGGCTTCGGCCTTCATTCCTCTACAACTGGGATCCTCCTATTCGGCTTCCTTCAAGGAGTTTTGCCAGTCTGTCTCTACCAAGGGAGAGGGCCCTTTGGGGTCGCATGTTTCGCGCTCTCGGAAGAAGGAGTCAAAAAAGGACAAGTCGCAACGTCAGTGCTCTTGGGAAACCCCTGTTTCAACTCCGGTCAAAGTCACGGCTGAGGCCGCTGGTTTTACGGTAACCCCGTCAGACCAGTCAGCTGAGATGCCTGTCGAAATGGCCGAGATTTTTCTCGAGCCGATCGGCAGGTTGTCGCTCGATCCGTCCGACAACTCTTTATTTCGGACGCCGGTGCTTCCAGGTCGACTCAGCCTGCTGAGCAGGATCTGTTCCCCAAGGAATCTTACCATGGGGAGCCGCAGGTTTCCCAGACTACTTTTGAGGTCCCCCGTTGGCCCAGCCGACGGTCAAGGTCTTGGTCTCGTTCCTCGACTTTGACGTCAGACAAGACTCGCCCTCATCGGCGATGTCATTCCCGACGCCATGGTAAGCGGCGCCGCTCCTCGTCTTCATCCTCCTCGGGTGAGGAGAGGCTCTGGTGCAACTTGCGTCGACGCTACGAAGACCTAATGTGGCAACAGTTGGTCCTGTCCGGGTCGGAACCGATTCCGGTTTCTACCCTGGCCATTAAGTGGCTTTCGCCCAAGTGACTGACGTCGGCCATGGTCACCGAGGTGCCAGTTAAGGCCCCACTGGCTCGGCCGAAGGCGGCTACTCCACCGATCCAGGTGGAACCACCGCCTGAGCAACCGAAGTCTGGGGCTCCGACCAAGGATTCTCAGTCGGCCCAAGGCCTGATCCATTGGTTGTTGGTCACTCTTACTCCTGACCGCCCGAGGTGGGTTGAGAGCGACACAGGTGGCACCCGCTTTACGAAGACTCCTCGGAGTCTGAAGATTCCTCCATGATCTCCCGTCCTGTCGACGCCATCTCTCTTGGGGGTCTCTCCGTCGACGAGGGCCCTACCTCACTGATGGGTATTTGTCGGCTTATTTCTGAGTCCACCGGAAAGGATCTTGAGCCTTTGCAGAAATGGGCCAGGTATCCCCTCACAGAAATTCTGGACAAAGGTGATACTCTGATGGAGGCCTTTCCCGGTGGCTGACGCCATTGTAGGTCCAGACTTGGAGCTGTGGCAGCATCCTGCATCTTGCCCTGCGCCTTCTGCCCACATGGCCCTCAAGTACTCTGTCCCTATGGGGTCTCTTTTGGGGTTTTCGGAGCACCCCTCTGTGGTGGGGTTTGTGGCCGACTCCGTCTTTTGGCAGTCAGGCAACAAAGGGGATGTGGACAGACCCTCGGACAAGGAATCCAAACAACTGGATCATTCCGGGAAGAAGGTCTATTCAGCCTCCTCCCTTGGCCTTTGTCAAGCCAGTTCGGGTCGTTATCATGGCACATTTCTCCCATGCCCACTTGGGCTCCCTAGACGAGGTGATCCCTCATCTCCCGGCAGATCTCCAGACCATGGTCAAGCAGGTCTGGGACCAGGGTAGGGCAGTGGCGAAGCAACAGCTCCAGACAGCTCTGAACATTGGTGACTCCTGTGCCTGTTCGGTGGCGGCCACAGTGGCCATGCGCTGCAGGGCTTGGCTGTGCATCTCGACCTTTACGGCTGATGTGCAACACAAGCTGGCAGATGTCCCCTTCTTGGGCACTGACCTGTTCGGGCCCAGCGTGGAGGGCCACCCCCAACGTATAGAGAAGTCCAGTGCCACCTTGGACTCCACCACATCTGCCCAGAAGGACAAGGGCCCTAAGCATCAGAACCACAAGTCCTTTCGTTTGTCCACTTCTGCGGCTAGACCGGCCCAGCAGCAGCAGGGCCAGCAGGCTCAATCTTGGTGTCCTTGGGCCAAGTCTGTGGCCTCCTCATTCAGGAAGCCCGTGGGGAAAGGTCCCGGTGGCTCCTCCGCCGGACCTTCCTCCAAGCCTGCCCAGTGACGGGTTTGGGGCACCTCCTTCAGTCCCGTCACACCTCCCCTGTGGGGGCCGGCTCAGCCACTTCCTTTCTGCCTGGTCTGCTATCACCACGGACTGTTGGGTTCTGGAAGTGGTCGGTCGAGGCCTGCCTCTGGAATTCGAGCAGGCCCCTCCATATCGAGCCTCCACCCCAGGGGGGAATCTGGTGTCCGCAGCCTCTGGGTTGGCTCTCTGAGACAACTTAGCTCAGCTCCTCCTCAAGGAGGTGGTGCGCAGAGTAGAGGGACCTGCCTTCAGACCAAGGGTTCGTTTCCAGGTACTTCCTGGTACGAAAACGGATGGGAGTGGTGGGGGCTGGCGTTCATGCTAGATCTGCATGACTGGAACAAGTTCCTCAGGTCCCACACCTTCCGGATGGTAACTCTGGCTCAGATTGTACCATCCCTGGAGCAAGGCATGTGGTTCTGCTCCCTAGATCTTCAGGACATGTTCTTTCATGTCCCAATCCGTCCATCCCATCGACTGTTCCTCTGCTTCTGAACTGAAGGAACCCTTTAAGAGTTCCTAGCCATACCCTTCAGCCCCCAGGGTCTTCACCAAATGCATGGCATTGGTGGCAGCTTACCTGAGGCGCTGAGGGGTCTGGGTGTACCCTTACCTGGACGACTGGCTGATAACAGGTTCTTCCATGCGGGAGGTGCAGTGGTCCTGGGATCTGGCCCTCCAGACTTGCCTCGACCTTGGCCTCCTGATCAACGAGGCCAAGTCGGTACTTGTGCCTTCGCAGGTGATTCAGTTCATTGGGGCAGAACTCGACTCCTGCCGAGCCAGAACTCGACTCCCAGTGGACAGAGCCAAGGTTCTCTCCTCCTTTGCCCAGTCATTTCTGGTTGGGCAACTGCGCCCTGCCCGGGACGTTCTGCATCTTCTGGGCTACATGGTGGCCTGCACCAGCGTGGCCCGATGGGCCCGCTGGCATATGCATTCCCTCCAGTGGGAACTGGCCAGCCAGTGGTCTCAGCAGTCGGGTTGTCTCGACCAGCTGGTCTCTGTGACCCAGAGGATGTGGGACGGCCTCCAGTGGTGGCTCGTCCCATCCCACCTCCAGGAAAGGATCCTGTTTATCCGCCCCGAGCCAGCGGTCATCTTGACCTTGTTCCTTCCAGCGACCTGCCTGTGTTGGTGCACGCCTTTGTGACCTCACATCTTGACTACTGCAACTCCCTTTACTTAGGGCTTCCTGGGGTTGATATCTGCTGCTTGCAGCTAGTTCAGACGCTGCTGCTCGACTGTTGACCGGGGCATCTCGGAGGTCGCATATTACTCCAGTGCTGCGCGATCTGCACTGGCTGCCGATTCAGTGTTGGATCACCTTTAAAGTTGGTTTACTGACTTATAAAGCCCTACATGGACTTGGTCCTGACTACTTGAAAGAGCTTCTGATTCCCTACACCCCTGTGTGACAGCTCAGTTCGGCTGACGAGGGGTTGCTGGAGATTCCGAGGGTAACTTTGAAATCTTCTGGGGCCCATGCATATATGTTTCTAGGGACATGGATATGTTGTTCATCCACACTGTCTGGCAGGTTCCTTGCCACTTAAAATCTTGCCGGAAGGTCTTCAAGCTGGTTCCTCCCACCCACCCGGGTGGTAAAACTCTCGGCTCTGCCCCATGACGCCAGATCTTCCTTACCGCTTGGAAGCTCAGGTTCCCTCCTTAACGCTCTGCGTATAAGACTGGTTCCTATTTCTTCGAATTTTCGAAATTAAAAGTTTTGCTAAAGGACTTCAGTCTTCTCTCCCTCGATGACTCGATGGACCATCGACTCGGTTTCGGAGATGCCCTTGCGGGCAGAAGATGTCTGGATGGATCCGCACTCACGTGTGTCTACTGCTTGGGCCTTGAGCACGACCCGCGGGCCCTGCGACCTGTGCTCTTCCTTTTCCGACCTCGTCCTCCCGAGAGCCGTGCTGCCCGTTACAACTGGGCGTCGAAGCGATTTCTTCGGGTAAAGTCAAAAGAGGCCCGGTCGGCGGTGTCCGCGACAGCGGGCTCGGCGGATCAGCTCGAGCAGATGATTGCCCTCGAAGAGGAGGTGGCGCGGGCCGCTTCTACCTCGGCTGCGGCATTTGTACCGCTCTCTCTTGGTGCCTCTTATTCAGCTTCTTTTAAGGAGCTTTGTCTGACTCTCTCGACTAAAGGTGAGGGTCCAACTTCTTCTGGACCATTTTCTCGGTCCAAAAAGAGAGACAAGGGTAAGTCTCACCGTCGACGCTCTTGGGAGCGGGAAGATCCCTCTCCCGAGTTGTCGGCCGTTGACTTGATCGACTTCTCGGCTTCAGCCATTGGTCTCACGGTGTCCCCGTCAGGCCAGTTGACCGAGACTCCCGTCGACACCGTCAAGATTTTTCTCGACCCGTTGGACGGGTTGTCGGCTGGAGAAGCTGAGAATCCCCTCTCCCCGGTTCCCCTGGTGGGAGTTGAGGACCCGTCGGCTCGTCTGTGCCTCGGTTCCGGGCCTTGGTTGAATCTTCGAACGAGGGAGTGCGGTTCCCTGCGACACCTCCCGCCCGTCCTCGGCAAAGCCGAGGTTCTCGGTCTCGGACTTCTTCGCGGTCCAGCCGATCCCGCCGTCGTAGGCGGTCTCTTTCTCGGCACCGCGGCAAGCGGCGCCGCCGCTTGTCCTCTTCCTCCTCCTCGGACGAGGGGAGGCTTCGGCGCAAGTTGCGTCGAAGATATGAGGAACTCATGTGGCAACAGCTCCTTCTGACCTGGAATAAGCCGATGCCGTCATCTTCCCCGGCCATTAAGTGGCTGTAACCGGAGCGGCCGAAACAACCCCTCATTTTATCCAAGGAGCCTGTTCCCAGGCCGGTTGTTCGGCCAAAACCAGCTGCCCCACTGATTCCGGTGGAACCTCTGCCTCCACAGCCATTAGTTGGGGCTCCGACCAAAAATTCTCGGTCGGCTCAGGGACTGCCCCATAGGCTGTCTGTCACCCTCACTCCCGATCGACCTCGGCAAGTGGAAGGTGGCTCAGGCCGAGGCAGCTCTTCGAGGACTCTTCAGAGTCCGAGGACGATTCCTCCCTTTTCTCCAAGCGAATGGACTTGGAGTCCTCAGGAGGACAGTCGGTGGACGATAGTCCTTCGTCCTTCCTGGGATTGCTTCGGCTCATCTCGGAGTCCACCGGGATGAAGCTCGAACCCGTTTCTAAGCGGGCCAGGTATCCCCTCATGGAGATTCTGGACCGAGGGGATTCCCCTACGGAGGTCTTTCCGGTGGTCGAGGCCATAGTGGGCCCGGCCTTGGAGCTCTGGCAGCGCCTGCCTGTCCTGTGCCTTGGCCAGGATGGCCAAGAAATGTCCGGTCCCCAGTTCCCTGTCCGTTTTGGAACACCCCTCGGCCGAGGGTTAGTTACCGACAGCGTTTTCTGGCGTGCGAGGCATGAGGGATGTGGACAAACCTCCCGACAAGGAGTCAAGAAGTGGACTATGCAGGCGAAAAAGTCTATGCTACGTCCCTCCCTCAGCCTTCGCCAGGCCAGTTGGCCGTCCTCATGGCACATTTCTCCCATGCCTGTTGGGCTCCCTGGATGAGGTCGTCCCTCATCTCCGCGGATCTGCAGACCACGGTCAGGCAGGTGCGGACCAGGAAAGAGCAGTGGCCAAACAGCAGCTCCAGACTGCTTTAGACATTGGGGACTCATGTGCCAGGTCTGTGGCGGCCGTAGTGGCTTATCGTCGTCGGGGCTTGGCTGAGGATATCCACCTTGCCGGATACCCAGCACAAGTTGGCGGACGTTCCTTTTGGGGACTGACCTCTTGGCCCTGGGAGGAAGGTCACCTGCAGAGGATCGAGAAGTCCAATGCTACCTTGGACTCGGTCTCTTCGCTCAGAAGGACAAAGGCCGCAAACCACAGCCTAAGCCTTTGTTCTTCTGCGCCCACTGGCGCGTCCAGCAACAGCGTCAGGGCCAGCAGGCTCGGGCTTGGCATCCCAAACCCAAGCCCGGGCTTCCTCCAACAGGAAGCACGGAGGTAAAGGCCCAGGAGGTCCCTCGGCCGGTCCCTCCTCCAAGCCTGCCCAGTGACGGGCTGAGGGGTGTCTCCCCAACCCCAT
Organism: Neoceratodus forsteri; assembly: GCA_016271365.2. Taxonomy (NCBI): domain Eukaryota; kingdom Metazoa; phylum Chordata; order Ceratodontiformes; family Ceratodontidae; genus Neoceratodus; species Neoceratodus forsteri. The sequence goes on along the minus strand of CM057449.1, from coordinate 512,248,027 downwards.
CACCTCACCCCAGGTTCCCCCGTGGGGGGACGGCTCCGGCACTTCCTTTCCGCCTGGTCCGTTATTACCACGGACAGGTGGGTGCTGGAGGTGGTGGGAAAAGGCCTGCCTCTAGAATTCGAGCAGGCCCCGCCCTTCAGAGCCGTCGCACCTCGGGGGGCCTCGGGGTCCGCAGCCTCACTGTCGGCTCTTCGGGCCGACATCGCTCTCCCTCCTCAAAGGAGGTGATCAGGGAGGTGGCGGACCCTCCCTCAGACCCAGGGTTTGTGTCCAGGTACTTCCTGGTTCCGAAACGGACGGGGGGCTGGCGCCCCATTCTCGATCTACACGACCTGAACAAGTTCCTAAGGTCTCGAACCTTCAGGATGGTCACTCTGGCTCAGATAATACCATCCCTGGAACACGGCGTGTGGTTCTGCTCTCTGGACCTGCAGGACGCGTTCTTTCATGTCCCTATCCGTCCGTCACATCGGAGATTCCTTCGCTTTCGAGCGGAGGGATCCTTTCAGTTCTGAGCCATGCCCTTGACCTGTCTCCAGCTCCAGGGTCTTCACCAAATGCATAGCAGTGGTGACAGCTTTCCTCTTGACGCGAGGGTCAGGTGCGCCTTACCTGGATGATTGGCTGATAGCAGCCTCCTCAGACAGGAGGTGGAGGCGGTCAGAGATCTGGCCCTCCAGGTTTGCTCTCAAATCGGCCTTCTCATCCAACGAGGCCAAGTTGGAACTCGAGCCGAAGCAGGTGATTCTGTTTATCGGGGCAGAGCTCGACTCTCTTGAGCCAGAGCACGGCTCCCGGCGGACAGGGCCGAGGTTCTTACCTCCTTTGCCCAATCATTTCTGGTTGGGCAATCGCGCCTGCCGGGACTCCTGCGCCTCCTGGGTCTTATGGCGGCCTGTACCAGCGTGGTCCGTTGGAGCACGTGGCACATGCCTTCCAGTGGGGACTGGCCAGCCAGTGGTCACAATGCTGCGATCCATTGGACCAGCTAGTGATGGTGACCCAGGAGATGTGGAGCTGTCCGTGGTGGACCGTTCATCTCATCTGCAGGAGGGCATCCCGTTTGTCCACCCAAGGCGATGGTCTCTCTGTCGACCGATGCCTCTCTGATGGGTTGGGGTGCCCATCTGGGGGAACACCGGGCGCACGGCCTCTGGTCCCTGCGGGAGTCCCGATGCCACATCAACCTGCTGGAGCTCCGGGCGGTCCGCCTAGCTCTCACCGCCTTTGCTCTGTTTCTCCAGGGTCAAGTGGTCCGAGTTCAGACGGACAACACCACGACCATGTACTACCTAAACTGCCAGAGCAGGACGTGTTCCATGCTTCTATACAAGGAAGCTCTGCGCATTTGGTCACTCGTGCGCAGCCTGGAGGCGGATCTCCTAGCCATTCATGTGGCAGGAGCCTCCAACACCATGGCCGATGCCCTGAGCCGGATAGGGGCTGCATCTCACGAGTGGTCTCTCCTGCCGGAGGTGGTACAAGATCTGTTCTCCCATTGGGGCACACCTCAGGTGGACCTGTTTGCCTCCAGGGAGAACGCGAAGCTGAGGCTGTTTCATGCCCGCCCCCCCTCAGCAGGGCTCGCTGCAGGGGGATGCCTTCTCGAGGCTGTGGACCCCGGGCCTCTTCTACGCCTTTCCCCCATTTCCCTTGATTCACAAGGTGCTTCTCAAAGCAAGGAGGGACAAGGCGCAGGTGATTCTGATAGCCCCAGACTGGCCCCGCCAGTTCTGGTACCCAGATCTCCTCAGCCTCAGCTCCAGGCTCCCGAAGCAGCTTCCAGCTCGCCCGGACCTGCTCTCAGTCAGTCAGGGGAAGGTGTTCCATCCGGACCTTCAATCCCTGCACCTGACGGCCTGGTTCCTGAACGGCTAGAGTTCCAGGCCTTGGGTCTTTCCAACGAGGTCCTCAATGTTGTTGAGGCGTCCCGTAAGGAGTCGACCAGGAAATGCTATGCCTTCAAATGGAACAGATTTTCCATTTAGTGTCAGGGCAAGGGCTTGGACCCTTCCTCCTGTCCTTGGCAAGCATCTTGGACTATTTATGGTCCCTTTCTAGTCAAGGGCTTAGGTCGCCGACCCTAAGGGTGCACCTGGCAGCCATCTCTGCTTACCGGAGCCGGCGGGAGCAGTTGGTAAGCGCTAGGAGAAGGTGGTCTGGCGCTTTTCAAGGCCTTGATCACATTTCCCTCGAGTGTGAGAACCTCCACTTCCGTGGGATTTACTGCTGGTACTGGCAAAGCTCATGGGCAAGCCATTCGAACCAATGCACAGGTGTGAACTTTCTCACCTGTCGTGGAAGACCGCCTTCTTGGTGGCTATCACATCAGCCAGAAGGATGGGAGAACTCCAGGTGCTCTGCATCGAGTCTCCTTACCTGGTCTTCCACAGGGACAAGGTTGTCCTGCGCCCACCGAAATTCCATCCGAAGGTGGTGTCGGAGTTTCACCTTAACCAGGTGTTGACTCTGCCGGTGTTCTACCCCAATCACACCTCGGAGGCCGAATACAGGCTCCATACTTTGGACCCTAGAAGGGCGCTCGCTTATTATAAGGAGCGCACGGCTGAAGTTCGGGGAGAGGTTCGCCAGCTGTTTGTCACCTACGCTGAAGCGCACCTGGCAGACCTGCAGCCAAGCGGACGATAAGCAGGTGGGTCACCTCCTGCATAGATCTCTGCTACAAGTTGGCGGGCATGGAGCCTACCAGAGGGATAAGAACTCATTCTACCCGCCATACTGCTGCATCGGTGGCTGCTTCCAGGGACGTCCCTATCCAGGAAATCTGCAGGGCTGCTACCTGGAAGTCAGCACACACCTTCATTACCCATTACCACATCAACCTTGAGTCACTTGGGATGCTGGTTTTGGGTCTCGGTCTCTCCAGTCTTTATTCCCTAAGTAGGGTGTGCGCCTTGCCTCCCTCCTCCCGGAGAACTGCTAGGAGTCTGCCAGACAGTGTGGATGAACAATATATCCATGTCCCTAGAAACACAGGTTACTCACCTGTAACAGGAGTTCTAGGAATGGTATATGTTGTTCATCCACCACACCGACCCGACTGACGCACAACCTGAGCTTCCAGCGGCCAGATCTGGCGCCATGGGCGGAGCCGAGAGTTTTACCACCGGGTGGGTGGGAGGAGCCAGCTTGAAGACCTTTCGGCAAGATTTAAAGCGGCAAGGAACCTGCCAGACAGTGTGGATGAACAACATATACCATTCCTAGAACTCCTGTTACAGGTGAGTAACCTGTATTTGCAGCCCCTACCCTCTGGAATTCTCTGCCCTGTCAGCTTAGGAAATGCACGACCGTGGGGGATTTTAAACGGGTGCTTAAAACTTTTTTGTGGTGTCAGGCGTACCAGTGAACTGTTAGCATCTGTAATTGTTGTATTATATATTATTTTAAGTTATTTTATGGAATTATGTTTTATTATTGTAAAGTGCCTTGGTATTTGAAAGGCGCTTAAAAATAAAGTTTATTATTATTATTGACTATCGGTGCCTCTCTGGTGGGTTGGGGTGCCCATCTGGGAGAGCACAGAGCCCATGGGCATTGGTGTCCCCAGTAGTCCGAATACCACATCAACCTGCTGGAGCTTCGGGTGGTTTGGCTAGCCCTGACCGCATTCATTCCGTTTGTTCGGGGTCAGGTGGTCCAGGACCAGACGGACAACACCATGACCATGTACTATCTCAACAGGCAGGGCAGGACATGCTCCTTGCCCCTCTGCAAGGGAGCTTTCCACATTTGGTCCCTTGTGCTCAGCCTGGAGGCAGATCTCCTCCTAGCCATTCATGTGGCAGAAGCCTCGAATCAGCTGGCCGGTGCCCTCAGCCGGATGGGCGGGGCATCTCACGAGTGGTCTCTCCACCAGGAGGTAGTACAAGATCTGTTCTCCCACTGGGACACCCCTCAGGTGGACCTGTTTACCTCCAAGGAGAACACGAGGCTGAGGCTGTATCATGCCCACCCCCCTCAGCAGGGTTCACTGTAGGGGGATGCCTTCTCGAGGCCATGGACCCCAGGCCTCTTCTACGCCTTCTCTCCCCTTCCCTTTATTCACAAAGTGCTCATCAAGGTCAGGAGGGACAGGGCGCAGGTGATCTTGGCAGCCCCAGACTGGCCACGCTAATTCTGGTATCCAGATCTCCTCAGCCTCAGCTCCAGGCTCCCAAAGCGGCTTCCAGCATGCCTGGACCTGCTGTCTGTCAGTCAGGGGAAGGTACACCACCTGGACCTTCAGTCCCTGCACCTGACGGCCTGGTTCCTGAGTGGCTAGAGTTCCAGGCCTTGGGTCTCTCCTACGAGGTCCTCAGCATTGTTGAGGCTTCCCGTAAGGAATCAACCAGAAAATGCTATGCCTTTTAAATGGAAGAGATTCTCCATCTGGTGTCAGGGCAAAGGGTTGGACCCATCGTCCTGTCCAGTGGCTAGCATTTTGGACTATCTTTGGTCCCACTCCCAGCAGGAACTTAGGTCGACGACCCTAAAGGTGCACCTGGCAGCCATCTCTGCTTACCAGGTGCGGGCCAGTCAGCAGTCAGTGGCATAGGAGAAGGTGGTCTGGTGCTTCTTCAAAGGCCTAGATTACATATCTCCTCCAATGCATGAACCTCCACCTCCGTGGGATCTACTGCTGGTTTTGGCAAAGCTCATGGGCAAGCCATTCGAACCGATGCACAAATGTGACATCTCACATTTGTCTTGGAAGACCGCCTTCTTGGTGGCTATCACGTCAGCCAGAAGGACTGGGGAGTTACAGATGCTCTCTATCGAGTCTCCTTACCTGGTCTTCCACAGGGACAAGGCTGTTCTGCGCCCCCACCCGAAATTCCTTCCGAAGGTGGTGCCAGAGTTTCACCGTAACCAGGTGATTACTCTGCCGGTGTTCTGCCCCAGTCACACCTTGGAGGCCGAGTACAGGCTTCATACTTTGGACCTGGGATGAACGCTTGCCTACTACAAAGAGCGAACGGTGGAAGTTTGGGGAGAGGTTCTCCAGCTGTTTGTCACCTACTCTGAAGCCGCACCTGGCAGACCTGCAGCCAAGCATTCAGTAACTCAGTGGATTACATCTTGCATTGACCTCTGCTATAGGTTGGCGGGTAGGTAGCCTTCCGTACGGCTTAAGGCTGATTCCACCCACCATACCGCTGCGTCAGTGGCTGCTACTAGGACGTCCCTATGCAGGAAATCTGCAGGGTTGCTACCTGGAAGTCAGCACACACCTTCATTTCCCATTACCACATTCAACCTCGAGTCATGCCGGGATGCTGGTTTTGAAGCCTCAGTTCTCCAGTCCCTCTTTCTTAAGTAGGGGGTGTGCGTCTTGCCTCCCGGAGAACTGCTAGGAGTCTGCCAAGAAGTGTGGATAGAACAACATATCCACAATCCTAGAAAAACAGGTTACTCACCTGTAACAGTAGTTCTAGGAGTGATATATGTTGCTTATCCACGCTGACCCACGCAGCCTCCCTGGCTTTGATGCACAAACCTGGCTTCCAGCAGGCCAAGATCTGGCATCGTGGGGCGGAGCCGAGGGTTATACCACCCCGGTGTGTGGGAGGAGCCAGCTTGAAGACTTTCCGGCACCTCTTAAAACAGCAAGGTACCTGCCAAGAAGTGTGGATGAACAACATATACCACTCCTACAACTACTGTTACATGTGAGTAACCTGTTTTTCACATCATGCGTATCTGCAGAAGCAAATCTAAGTAATTTCAGGGGTGGATGTGGTGTTTCTGGACTTTAGTAAAGCCTTTGACTCTGTACCACATTGTGAAGGGCTAATTAAAAAAATTAGTGGATTTAGCTACGGATGGGGAACAAAATTACCGTTTGGGTTAGAAACTGGCTAAGAGGAAGAACACAGAGAGAGTCTTCTTGAATGGTGACTTTTAATAGGCAAGGTAGTTCACAGTGGGATCCATCTTGGGCCCAGTCCTTTAATATTTTCATTTGTGGCACGCAAGATGGGATTCAGGGAAAGATCTGCCTCTGCAGTGGACATGAAAATCTGCAAAAGAGTAGACAATGATGATTGGAGGGTGGCAGATGTAGTTCTGCTCCATGGGGGGAGGGGGGAGACAAGGAATAAACAGGGAGCTACAGACCTGTCAGGCTTACCTCTGTTGTAGGGAAGCTGATGGAATCTCTGTTCAAAGGGGACCTCGTAGACTTTGTGGACAGCAGTGGGCTCCAAAGTTAGCAATCAGCATGGATTTGTGGCAGGAAGGTCTTGTCAGTATAACCTGATAGTTTTCTTTGTCGGGGTGACAGAGGAGTTAAATAGGGGCTGTGGATTTGCTGTACTTCAACTTCAGCAAGACTTGACTCAGTACCTTACAGACGGTTGCTGAAAAAGATGGGAGGATCTGAGTGTGGCTAAAGTTATAGCGAACTGGGTGGGTAACTGGCTAAAGTGGAGGCAGCAGAGGGTTGTGGTCATCAGGGTTAAATTAGAAGAAAGGGAGATTACAAGCTTGATCCCGCAGGGGTCTGTCCTGGGTCTGGTCCTCTTCAACATGTTCATCAGTAACACTGATGAGGGAATCTGGGTCAGGTTGTCTCTCTTTGTAGATGACATGTTGGAGGGTGAACAGTGACAAGGGAATAAGGAAATGCAGAGAGACTTAAGAAAATTAGAGGGTGTGGCAGTTGAAATTCAATGCCAGAAAGTGCAAGGTCATGCACCTAGGGAACAAGAACCCCAGGATAGAGGAGAGAGACTTAGTATTATGACTGAGGAAGAAGACCCTGGAGTTATCATCAGTAACTCCCTAATGCAATCGAGTCAGTGCGTCAAGGCTTACAGTGAGGATAGGTTGCTGAGATGAAACGGGAACGGTATTGACAGCAGAAGGAAAGAGGTAATACTTCCCCTGTAGAGATCCCTGGTGAGGCTACACCTGGTATACTGCACCCAGTTCTGGAGTCCTCACTTCAGGAAGAATAGTGATAGGCTCGAGACAGTGCAACACAGAGTAACAAAAACAATTTAGAGAAAGCAGGGCATATCCTGTGAGGAGCACTTCAAGGCACTGAACACGTACTCGCTGGAGACCAGAAGGGAGATATGATGGAGACCTTCAAGTTCCTCAAAGGAATTAACAAAGTGTACTGTGGGGAACTATTTAGCTTGAATACTAACTCACAGTCATGTGGACATGAATGGAAACTCCTAGGAGGGAAATTCAGGAGGGACATGAGGAAGTACTACTTTGCGGAAAGGATGGTGGAGCCATGGAACAGTCTACCAGCTAAGGTGGTGGGTGCGAAAACAGATAAGGATTTATGGCACGTTTGGGACAGAATGAAAGGAATAGTGGTTGCTCGGGGTGACAGAATCAGGGAGGAGAATTGGTGAGAGAACGGGGAGGGCTAGACCCTGTGGGAACAGTAGGTTCCAGGGCTTATAGCGAACGTGAGCAGATTGGATAGGCCACTGGTCTTTTTGTGCTGTCATTGTCTGTTTCTATGATTTGGAAGAGCTGGAGAAATGGTCCAAGGTCTGGGAACTGAAATTAAATGCAAAAATGTGTAAGGTAATGCACAATGGGGCCAGGAACTCTAGAACTGTGTACATGATATGGTGTGTTTAGATGGAAGAAATTACTGTGTAGAGAGACCTTAGGGTGATAGTAACAGACAACTTGAAACATTCGGCATAGTCTAAGAGGGCAGTAGAGAGGGCATATAGAATGCTGGACTGCACAGGTAGAGCAAGAGGCCTTAGCAGCAGCAGAAAGTTGGTGATCCTGTCCTTACATAGATGACTAATGTGGTCAGATTTGCATTCCCCACGGTCCTGGAGTCTGCATTTGAGGAGGGAGAGTGATAAAATTGAGGCGACCTACAAGAGGGTTACCAAGATGATTCAGAATCAACAAGGAAAACCCTTATGAAGAAAGGCTTGTGGACCTCAAAAATGTACACCTTTGAGGCAAGAAGAGAGGGGTGACATGAAGAAGACTTGCAGGTTTATATGTGTGATAACTAGCAGGGGTCGAAACTGGCACCAGTCCACTAGCCAAATACTGGTAGATTTTGTTTCGGGCTAGTAAGATTTACCTTTAACTAGCCCTGAAGGCTTGTACTGAAGAAGGTAACTATTCAATAAGTACACCAGCTGGGCCGGTAGAAAAATCTGTGGGGCTAGTGGATTTCCCCCGTTACTAGCCCTGCTGGCTAGTGGCCGTAAAACTTAATTTTGACTCCTGAACTAGGGCAGACAACATGGAATTGCTCGCAGTGCATGTAAACACGGGCACAAGGGGAAATTCAGTTAAACTGGCTGGGAGAAGCTTTAAAGGACATCTGAAAGCATTTCTTTACAAACAGGGTGGTAGAAAAATGGAATAAGTTAGCAAGGGAGGTGATTTGTGCCAAATCGGTGTAGAAATTTAAATATGGTTGGGATAGGCACATGTGGATGGTAAAAGATCTTCTTTGAGGGTAACTTCTTCAGTGAGCCACACCTTTTGAAGTGTAAGCAGTCTACGTCAGGACCACTTGGAAACTTTTGCCTCGCTGGGGCCACCTATACTGACGTCACCTATATAATGTGGGTGTCCCCATACCTCTTCAGTTCTTCTATTTTTCTGCTGTCATCCCACTCTTCAGACTTCTGGTAGGTAGCATTGCTGATTTATTCTTTTCTTGACGTTAATATTGTCATAATGTTTTGAAGAGTTGCGCACTGTCTTCGAAAGTGCAGTTGTTTTGGCTTTATTATTGCAGCGCGAAAATTTACAAGAACAACCATAGGGTCTGTGTTTACTGTTTTGGTCTTGCCCATGATGTTAAGGCCTGTGTCTTCTGCCAGGTATCAACCAGGACACCAGGAGATGCTGACAAAAAGTTCTAGAACTTTTCTTGTACAAAAACAAAAAGGGCTCACTCCAAGAAAACACTGGTGTCTACTTAGGCTTCTCCTACCAGTTCAGCTGCTAACAGGAACAGTCAGTCTCCCTGGAAACAATTGATGGGTTCACCTAAGCATTCAGTGTTAAAGGAAAAATCTTCATCGATGGAGGAGTATATCTCGATGAAACCTTTATTGTCAGACCAGTACCACTCTAAGAGCAAAGAAAAGACACTTGCTTCTCTTGTAAAAGCAAGTCCCTGTCTCCCCATTGTTCGAGATCGACAGACAGTAACTGCAACATCGAAGGCCGCATCAGCATTCTCAATCTTTTCAGCCCTCTCCAACCATCCAAGTGACACCAGGGTCCGGGAATAGCTTAGGAGTGTTCACTAACAGCCCTGTACAGCTTTTGTTGATGTGACCTGTTCCCTTGATACTGGTTGACCAGACCCCAGTGACAGGCATTGTGGACTCCCAGGTTGTGCTGATGACGATGTCAGAGTTATTCTGTTGATTGCTTTCATTGACTACCACAGGTGATTACTGCATTGTCATTACCGGTACCTAGTCCATCAACACCACTGATGACTGCCTTGCCCCAGACCGTTCCCATCGTCAAACCACCTGTGTTGCCTGCTGAGCCTCCTATACTTCACCCCATGGAAGAGGAGGGGTATAATCTTGATTTCTTAGAAGTATTGTAAATCATGATACCACGTTTAGTCAATCAGGATTATTTCTAAACATTCCAGGTACTCTTTATTTCCACAAGAGGTCATCTCATGCAGACAGTTCTAACATTCTACAATTCTAAGTTCAGTTAGCATAGTCCTTCATTTTCTACAGAGTTGAACAATTTTATTTGAATTTCAAGTTGCAGTTCTCAGAGCAGAAATTTTCAATATGATTATGTACAGTTTCTGTCTCTCTCGGTTATGAGTTTCTTCTCAAGTCCTTTGTGTGTCAGAACTGCTTAGCTTTGCTTCACAGTTCTCTCAGCCAAAGAACTCAAGAATGCAGTCTTATAACCAGAAGAGACACAGTAACTGTACATGTAACCATATAGACGACATTTTTTTTTGGGGGGGGGTGAAGAGGACAACTTTTTTCTCTTTGGCTCCTCATCCACTGTTTAACCTGTAGTGATGATACTGTGGTTTACAACCCAGGTTCCCTCCTCAGCATCCCTCATTTCAGGACCTTCTCAGGTCTATGCAAGACTCTATGGATTTTGAGGCTGAAGGAGACTCCACAAACAGAACTCTATGATTTCCTGGAGGTGACTGCCTATCCCTCCATTCTTGTCCTTCCCATTTTTCCAGCCCTGGAAGATGCCACAGTGGCTGCCTGGTACAGGCCTAGTACTTTGCCTGGTGTACCCAGAAAGGTGAATAAACAATATCCTGCCCCTATATCTAAGGACTATTACACCACTCAACCTGAGATAGATTTAGTGATGGTTATGGCTGAACATGACGGGTCCAAAGCTTCTAGGCATATGATGCCTCTTCCACCCAGTAAGAAGTTCAGAAAGCTAGATGTTATGGGCAAGAGGATTTGTGCTTCTGCCTCATTGGGACAAAGGATTGCAAATGATTATATCAAAATAGCCTGCTGAAATCCATGCTAGTCTGTCTGGATAAATGACTGAAGGGTCAGTTAGAACAGACTTTGCCAAAACCTTGCAGCCAGTCTTGACATTGGTAAACACTTGCTCAGGTCTGCTTATGATGTATCTGATGCATCAGCTAGCATTGCTGCTTCTTACATTTGTCCACACCATTGTTACTCCTTGCTTATGGTGGCTGGGTTTGCTTCTGATGTGCAACAAGCTGTTCTTAAGTCCCCTTTCAAGGGTCAAAAGCTTTTTGGCTATACTGCAGAAAGCACATGTTGTGATCTAAATCTGAAATGAGTTTGAGATCACTGAAAACCCTCACCCCAACTCCCAGAGGGTTAAGGGGTGAGGGCACCAGTCCCACAAACCTTATATGAGGCCGGCTTGTGGAAGAGGCAGAGGTCATCCCCCCAGACCCTCCACCTCAGGTGGGCATTCCAAAAAGGGATCTTGCTCTGATGACCAGCATTGTGCTCCCAGCTACTTCTGACTCCCTTCTACCTCCCCCTTCACCCATGGTACAGGGAGTTCAGGTGGGGGCGGCAGATTCTCCCTCTATTAATAATAACAATGGAGAGAGATCACTACTAAAGAAAGGGTACTGGAAAGCATAGAAAAGGTTGTGCACTGGTGTTGCTGTCCATCCCCCGTGCAGCCATCTCACCCTTGCCATTACCTTCCAGGTTAGCTTACTCCTTCTGCAGACAGAATCCCATACCCAGAACAGAGCAGTAGAACCAGTCCCTGTGCAAAAACAGAATGTAGGGTTTTACACAAAATATAAAAAAACACTTCTTATTCCCAAAATGAACAGGTGATCTGAGGCTGATTCTGGAACTTGGAGAACTGAACGAGTTCAATAGAATACAAAAAGTTTTGGATAATCTCCTTACAGACCCTCATTCCTGTGCTGCAGTATGGGGATTGGATATGTCCTCTGGATATGAAAGATGCATACCTGCATATTAAAATAAGACGTCATCACAGAAAGTACCTCAAATTTCTGCTGGCAGGCAAATACTACCAATTTCATGTGTTACCCTTTTGCTTATTCTCAGTTCTGTGGATCTTTACTAAATGTTTTGCAGTAGTAGTAGAGCAGCACCTCTCATAGAGGGAAGGTCTGTATGTCTTCCCTTAGCTGGATGACTGGCTCCTGAAAGGGCTATCCAGGGAGGCAGTGGCACATACCCTTTGCAGAACCCAGCAACTGTTTCACCAGTTGTGGATCACAGTCAATGACCCCAAATCATTCTTGATCCTTTGTCAAAGCCTACAGTATATAGGGGCAGTATTAGACACCTCTATGGCTCCTTCCTTCTTCCTGGAGGACAGAGGCAGAGGCACTGATTACCTAAGCCCACATTATCTATGGCCGTGCCCAGGTACTAACCTGGAAGTGCTCTGCTTGTGGGCCCATTGCTCATCAAGTTCTGAAAACACAGTACCTAAGAAAGGCACTTGCCTGGTGGCTGGACTGCCTCAGTCTACTGAAAGGCACTCCATTCTCATATCTGTTTGCCTCTGCAAATCCTGACCACAGGGGCAGCCTATTCAGGTTTGGGGGGGGGGGGGCTCATCTGGTTCCCCACATGATGCAGGGATTGTGGTCCCCAAGGGACACCCCATATCACATAAATGTCCTGGAGATTAGGGCTTTTCTACTTAGCCTACAGGCCCTCTCAAATTCTCTCAGGGATGGCCTGCTTCTGATTCAGACGGGCAACATCAGTGTCATACACTACGTCGACCAGCAAGGGGGCATCCGCTCGTACCCCCATGTGAGGAGGTGATGAAGGTCTGGCACTGGGTCATGGATTGCAGAATACTACTGTCTGTTGTACATCTCCCTGGTGTCCAAAACATTCTGGCAGACAGGTTCACTCGGTCTCGGATTGTGACACATGAATGGGAACTGCTAGCCTTGGCAGTAAAAATGGGGTCATCCAGAGTTGAAAATTTTGCTATCCCCACTCAACGCAAAAAGGCTGCTTTTCTACTCGCTTGATCCAGGGCCTGCATTTTTCTGGCAAGACGCATTCTCCCTCTGCTGGAAAAGGAGGTTCCTTGTATCTTTCCACTATGTCTTTTGATTCAGAGGGTCCTGATCAAACTGGGGGAAGGGAGGAACTGGCCACTTATATTAGTGACACTAGCCTCAGCAAGTTTGGTTTCCTGTGTTACAATAAATGACAGCGGAATCCCAGTGTCTCTGCCTCTGTGCAGTAGACTTTTGTTACAGGACCAGCATACATTGGTTCATGCAGACCTTAGGTCCTTGAACCTGCATGCATGGCTCTTGATGAGGCCATAGAGGTCAGCTGTTTTGGTGTCTCTCCTCCGATTGCAGATGTGCTCCTGACTGCCCATAAACCTTCGACAAGGCTTACCTATTCCATGAAGTGGAAGCATTTTCTATTTGGTGCTGTTCTGGGTTCCTGGATTCTTTTATGTGTCCAGTAAACACTGTCCTCGAGTATCTGTTGTCCCTGTCCAATGAGGGTCTCCAGTATTCCTCAGTCAAGGTGCATTTGTTGGCCATATCTGCCTTTCTTGCCCCCATCCAGGGTAAAACCATGGCAGAGGTGTCACGTAGATTACTGAAGGGTATTTGACATATCTGTCCCCTGGTTCAGACACCTGTCCCCTCCATGTGATCTTAATTTTGTGCTAGAGGTATTGTTAGGGGCCCATTTCAAGCCCATTGGTACCTTTGAGCTGCGCATCATTTCCTGGAAAACTATATTCTGGTGGCAGTCACTTCTGCATAAAGGAATTCAGACTTGCAGGCTCTGATGTCTGAGCCTCCTTACCTAATCTTTTATCATGATAAGGGTCTCTTCATGGACCAGTTCTTGCTTTCTGTCCATGGTGGTCACAGATTATTCACTTGTCAGTATATTTTACTCCCCCATCTAATCCAGGGGAAGCCTTACTGAACACTCTTGTACATAGGACCTTGTACTTCAGATTAGATCAGACTAAGGAATGTAGGAAGTGACCCCAGTTGGTTGATTCCTTTGCCTCTGGCATGGATGGAAATACTGTTTCTAAACAATGCATGTTCATCGGGCTGGCATCCTGTGAGACATTTTGTTACTGGAAGCACAGAAAGGAACTTCTGGGTGCTGTTAAGGGGCATTCCACACAGGGTGTTGCTGTCTCTGTGGCTTGCTTCCATTGTGTTTTCGCAGCAGACATATTTTCGCTGAGGCCACCTGGAGTGTTGTCCATACTTTCACTAAGCAGGATATCAGGAGTCTGGATATAATTTCTTGCAGACATGCTGATTTTGGCCTCACAGTGCTTCAAGACATGCTGAGTACAGCCTGGTGGCGCTGAATGCCTTTCCTTGTGCTGCATTGGTGACCCAGGTTCAGGAATAACCTCAGGTCGCCGAGGTGCGGCATTGGGGGTGGGAGCAGGATTGAGTGGAAGGCTCTCCTCTCTCCGGGGAAGTCGTCCACCTTATAGCCCCGCCATCACCACACCAGATGGAGGTCTGACGATAGGTGCAGGCGGCATTGGTGCAATCGTTAGGGTGGGGGCGTCCTGCAAGGTGTGCGTACGCATGCCTCCACACACGTGCGTCACGTCGAGGACATGCAGAAGTGGTACTAAAAAAGGGAAAAATGCCAAAAGTACATATGGAAAAAAAGAAGGAAAAAAAAAAAAAAAGGACATGCTAACTCGATCCTCTCTATAAGATCTCTGGTCATCCTCTCTGAGTCATTTGTATATCTGGAAACCATTCTAAAGGTGTGGCTCACTGGAGAAGATATACTCAAAGAAGATAGTTCATTTATGAAACTGGTAAAAATAGATTTTCAAGAGAATCTTCTCCAGTGAGCCACAACTCACCTGCTTTCCAGCCTTCTATTTATGTCTGTGGTAAGAGCAGTCGGAATAGTTCTTGGCTAGGTTTTTCTCTTGGGCCGTGATGATTATTATTTATTCCAGTCCACTGCCTCTCTCTGCCAGCTTTGGTGCTGGATCTGGTCTCTCAGTCCACACTGGTTTGGATATCTTTGTAGCATGCCTCTTACTGAGACCTTCGGAGATGCGGGGCCACTCACATATATAGGTGATGCCGACATACGTTTATGTAGGTGGCCCCAGCTAGGCAAAAGCTTCCGAGTGGTCCAGATGCTGACGGCTTACAGTTACAAAGGTGTGGTTCACTGAATAAGATTCTTTTGAAAATCTACAGTAACTGGTAAGTAATGGAAATTTGGTGGGGACTTCAACATTTATTTGTTTATTATTATTTATTTATTGAAAAGTTTCACCAGGAAGTGCATACTGAGCTGAAAACAGCTTTTTTCCAGATGTGACCTGCGGGAGAGGGGAGTAGGAGATAGCGAACAATAAAAAAAAAAAAAAATAAGGTAAAATACAATAATACAGTTTTACAAGCAGAATCATAACTATTATAGGCAGAATAGTAAATGAAGGCATCTAGAAAATAACACACACTGTAATACATACAGAAAGAAGAAGAAGAATCAGCATTTGTATAGTGTTTTTCATACACAGTATACCAAACCGCTTTACAAGCAATGCTAGACTGGTAGTGAAGTGACTGAGTGTGTGGTGGCAGCCATATCGCACATCATCACTCACACACAGCCTGGATAATTGCATGAACCGGTTTATGGGAAGAGGAATGTTGGCCAGGACACCGGGAATGTTCCCTGCTCTTTACGAAGAGTACCCTGGGTTCTTTTACTTCCACCTGGACAACACCAGGATGGGCAGAAGGGACCTCAGTTTAACATCTCATCTGAAGGACGGCACACCCCAGCAGTAAAGCACCCCCAGTACTGCACTCTAATGCCAGTGATTTTTAAGTGCAAGTTCATCCCGGTGTGGGACGAGAACCCACAGCCTTCTGGTCCAGAGGCGGATGTGCTACCAACTGAGCCACGCAGAACAGCAAGAGGAGGGCAAGACTAGAGAATGGAGAAAAAGAGGAAGGGTCACAAGCAGTTGCAGGTAGGGTGACAAAAATGAGAAAGAAGAGACTTTAGGGAGGAAGGAGAAGAGGCAGAATGAATAGGAAGGGGAAGGGAGGACCTAAGTTTTGGAAAGCGGTAAGAAAAATCAGATTGGCGAACAGTAGATTTTCTAGCAGAAAAAGATAGAGAATGGAAAGTATTGTTGCGGAGATGGTAGGAGGAAGAAGGAGGAGGGGAAATAAGGGATTTGAGATGAGGGAAGAGTGCTGAACCAAAATCTGGAAAAAAGAGACACAGTGGGAAAGGTGCTTAGCATCAAGAGAAGAGAGGAGGGAAAGAGCTGAGTAAAGAGAGCAGTGGTGAATACGAGAGGGGCAATCTAAAACAAAGCGGCTGAGAGAATGAAAAAGGGGGTTCAGTCTGGCAAAAGAGGATTTAGGTACAGTACTGTAGACTAAATCACCATAGTCAAAATTAGGAAGGATCTTATTTTTTTTTTTTTTTTGTAATTTCTATTTACTCTCCTCCCCTGGCCCCCTACATTTCACTTCCTCGGGAGTCGCCATAGCATCTGTCCCCCTATTAATGCTCAGTGATCCCCCATCAAGCCATGGTTATTCCCCCTAGGCGGGGATGAAGTGGGGGCACGTACACCCTGAATCTTTGTCGTGTCGTCGGGCCACCAAAGAGGTAGAGGTGCGGGGATTTGTGCTGGTGCTCCGTCTCCCCGGAGTGTAGGAGGCTGCATTTTATGTGTTCTGTTCTGTGGAGCGTGACTCACGCCTTGATGTCAAGGTGAGAATGCCAACGGCCGTCCGCCCTCCTCTCGTGTGACTGATGCATGCTGTACCTCTAGCTTCCACAGAGGCCAGCCCAGCACTGAGCCTTGTTCTCCCCCTTCAGAGAAGGTGGCGGTCCGTGAGCGCTCAAACCTCCTCCCAGATTCCAGGCTAGTTCCACGAACCCGGCCGCCAGCAGTAGCGCTAACGCTGCGCCAGCGGGCCAGCTAGGAAGGATAATTTTTAGGAGAGTTTCTCGGCAGGCAGGGAACGGTATACTCGGTTTATTTCTGTACAAAGCACCAAGCTTAGGGTGAAGTTTTTAGTAAATTGCATCAATGTGCACAGAGAAATAAAGATGCCAGTCAAGGCAGACCCCGAGGTACTTAGAGGAGACATCTTCAGTATTAGCACCATCAAAGGTATTAAATAGTAGGGGAGAAGTAAATTTGGCAAGCCTCTGACTGGTACCAAAAGTCTTTGAGACTGTTTTTTTGGCATTAAGAGACAGTTGATTATCCTTGAACCCACGCTAAATGTTGTCAAAATCCATCTGAAGTCAGGAGGTAAGGTCACGGGGAGAGGAGCCAGATGCAGAAAGAACAGTCCCATCAGCATGCAGGTGAACAGCCAGAGGGTTGATCATTTAGGGAACACTGAAAAGAGAATAGGACCCAGGGCAGACCCTTGAGGGACACCTGAGCTAACGGGAAGTGAAGGTGAAATGGATTTTCCTATCCGGACAGCTTGAGACCTGCCTTTTAGGTAGGAACAAAACCAGCTAACTGAAGAGTCAAAAAGGTCCGCAGCTTTAAGTTTGCCCAGTAGGAGGGGATGCACTACAGTGTCAAAAGTTTAGGAAGATCAACAAAAATGGCAGAAGTAATCAGTCCTATATTCATACCTGTAAGTATGTAATCAGTGAACTGAGAGAGGTGGAAGTTCATAAAAACTAGAATGAAAGTGAGTGAAACAGGAGGAGTTGTCAAGAAAGAAAGGAAGTAAGCTGAGATAGAACACTGTGTTTTGTAGAGGTAGAGGGAAGTGAGTAACCACTAGGGCACTTGCAACATACAGTAGGTAGGTTGGACACACTGGATGGGTAGTGAGGCCTTTTTTCTGCCCTCATTCTCTTATGCTTCTATATTTTTAATACTACCTGCACAAACGGGGCCTTTCTGTAGCACTCCACATTGTCAATGGGTAATCATAACAGCTGAGTATAGTGCACCCCTACCAGGGGAATGGCATAGCCCAAGCTTTAGAATGTTGGGCACATGGTGATCCCATGCAGCAGCAGCAACTCCACAGTTAAGCTGTGCAATTCAAATGGGACAGTGCTACTTTTCTCTTCTCTGAAGATTTCAGGTTTCAAGATTCAAGACTTCAGTTGGGGCTGCAATTATGCTCTGCAGGTTGGGGCTACCTGTTTCAGGGAGCACCCCTAATTTAAATCGTGCCTGTTGAGCTACGGCCTTCAGATAGAATAACCTGCCTTTCTTCTCATTCCCTGTGTAGATTAGGAGCCAATTCTGCCTTACTAGGGTGTTTTTTTAATGGTTTCCTGTTAAAAGAGTAAATAAGAAAGAAAAAAGATGCCACAGGTAGGTACAGATTTAATTATTGGGAGTGTAGGGGATCTGAGGGGTCATTCGTCTTTAGCATCAGTTCCCTTGCCCCCCACCACCACCAGCTTGAGATTTTTTTGTGTGTTACACTGTTTTCTAGCATATTTGTAAATCTGAGCAACTTGGGAGGTGTTTTGGCGTTTTTTCACCTCAACCTCCGTTTTTACCGTTTGTGCGACCTCCATTAGGGCTGGGCGCACGCTTCTTCATCAGTTCAGCTTCTGGCCAGTGTCCTGAGTGTGCACCTGTAGTGCACACATGTGCGCAGTGCTAACAGCATTGTGCAGCGCTAAACTCTATTGATTTCTATTGCGCAGGTGCACGCACACATTAATCAGGTGCGCATACGCGCACTAACGCCCCAACGAGCCTGGAGGGCATGCGCACACTCAAGTTTAACATTTGAAGTCTGCTGAAATTGTTTTTGGACAGTTGGTGGCAGTTGTGGAGCAACTATCACAAATACGTTTAAAATCTAGTTTTTTTTCCTGTCACAATTTTCTGTTATTGCACCATGGCTTTAAGGAGACTATTCATTATGAAACAATGTACGACCTGCAGAAAGGTTATAAGGCCCTCTCCTATTGGTACATATTGCCCTCGTTGTGTTGCCCAGCAAAATATTTCTCTGACGGTATCTCCCCCCCCCCAGCTGGTTCTCCGAGCTGGGGAGAAGCACCTGGTCCGTCTCCTTGGCAGTGGCAAAGCAGAATTGCGAAAATCTCTATTATAAAAGGGTCTGAGAAATGAAGCTTTTGATTGGCTGCAAACATTCTAATAGCCTTATGTTAATCTTTTATTAACATACATGTAGAGCTTAACCATATGCTGAGCAAGGTTTATCACGGTTTAAAAAACATGTTTTATTATAATAGCAATAAGGCACTCCCAGGGATTATGTTAATGGTCAGTTAATCACCCTCTAGGGGCATGTGGCACTCGGCTACACCTCGCGCCACAGTACACCCCTTCAAGGTGATTAACAGACCATTAACATAACCCTTGGTCATGCCTTATGGCTTAATTATTGCTCCATGGTGAGCTTCCAAGCCCTGATGTCCTACAGGACATCCAAGCAAATACACCAACCCCAAACTGGGCCCCTCAGGTGGGGAGGGCCACACAGGCACGTGCAGGTGCGACACAGCAAGAGCAGGCTGTTTAATCAGATGTGCAGGCAGATCCCAACCCTAACCTATTAGAAGGCCAGGATGAGGATTACGGGGATACTGGGGAAACTCCTGACCTTTAAAAAATTGCTTTCAGACGAGGTAGATGTCCCCTCTGAGGAGGAGGAGGAGGTGTAGAGGAAGGAGAGTGGATAGAGCCGAAGACCAGGATTCTGATTCCACCCCATTTGATAATAAGACCTTGTCGTTTTTGATGGGTAAGGCTTGTAGATCCTTAGGAAGAGCAGTCCATGGATATTGTGGATGTTAATCCAGTTCTGTCTTCGTTCTCCTCTGCTCCAAACTGTTTCCCAGGTTTTTAGTCATTGTGACCAAATTATTGAGCAAGAATGGGCTGTTGTGGATCAGAGAAAAAATCTTACTAAACCAAAAAGTAGGAATTATCCTTTTTTAAGGGAAAGGTTTTGCAAGTGGGAACCCCGGCAGACAAGGCTGTTTAAAATTCTATAAAACACACCACCATTCCAATTGAGGGTGCTCTGGCACTATCAGATTCACATGACAAGCGGATGGATACCGCATGCAGGAGGGCTTTCGTCTCTACAGGCACAAACATTCGTACCTCCTATGCTTCATTTATTGTTGCCAGAGCCTTAAACCTTTAGGTCACTACGCTGGCTGACTACTTTCCTCCTGATTCAGAAGGTGTGAGCATTTTGCAGTAGGTGTCCATGGCATCCTCCTTTCTTGGTGATTCCACAGTGGACAATTTACGCATGTCAGCCTGCTCAGCCTACCATATTGCGTCGACCATGAGGGCCGTGTGCCTCGGGCATTGGTCTGCAGATCAAACATCTAAGGCAAAACTCAATTTCAATCAAGTTTTAGACAGGGCAGGTCCACGACTACTGTGCTGATGGACTTCTTAGATCTGGTAGCTACCCCTCTTGGGGATGCGAAATCCGTGGTCCCAGTATACATGGACATGTCAAAAGCATCTGATTTAGTTGACCACGAAACTTTAATACGCAGCTTGGAGAATATTGGATTGGCTAATGAAACTTGTGGTTGGCTCAATAAGAGAGGTCTCAGTTTGTTACCCTTAATGTTCAGCAGTCTAAAATTGAGTCTGTGACACAAGAGGTGCCCCAGGGATCTATACTGGGCCCCCTGTTTATAAATATACATGAAAGATTTACTAAAATACATTAGTCATTCTCAGATTAGACTGTATGCAGATGATACCGTATTAGTATCTGTAGGCAAAGACTCTGAGGGGGTAGAACGAAAATTACAAAATGACTCTTTTAGCTATGCAAGGGCATTTTTCCTCTCTGGGGTTACTGATAATAAAAAAACACAGACCATGTTTTTTTGGGACCAGAGGGGAAAAACAAAAGTATTCCAAATAAAAATAATGACCCAGGAAGGAACAACTCTTGACCCAACGTCGGTTTATAAATACTTAGTAATTCATTTTGATCAACATTTAACTTTTGAGTACCATACAAAAGAATTGATAAGGAAAACAAACACTAAAATAGGAGCAAGCAATGAGACGCATTTCAAATTGCATGACAAAAGAAATGCGTTTAACGATAGCAAATCAGTTACAGTAATATTATCAATAATTGACTATGGAATCCACATTTATAGGCACACTTCAAAAAAACAATTGCAGAACTTATATGTACTTTATAATATAGTAAGATTTGCATTAAGATGTGACTATAGCACCTATCATTGTATAATGTATACTAATCTTGGTTACAGTTCACTTACACTGCGGGCAAAGTGTATTTCGGCTAATCAGGTACAGGGACTACTTAAAAGTGAACCACTCTACAACTTAGTAGACAAATTACAAAAGCTAAAACATGGACTACATTTAAGAAAAAAAGGGAGCTAGGGAACTGATAACCCCAAAAATAAAAAAATCATTTCAACACTATGATCTTCCAGCATAAGGCTGCTTATTGCTGGAATGGATTCCCCCTCCCCCCACCCTTCGTGACTTAGAATTATCTTCCCATGCTTTTAGAACAGCAGTGAAGCAAGAATTAAGCTTCCGTTGTGTATGCAGTAAGTGAATGTTATGCAAGAAATATTTAACTGCCCTTGATATTTTTTAACAAGTGTTTTGTCATGTCTTATGTGTATTTAATATGTTGAAATTTATCTATATTTTATTTGTATTTAATTACTGTAATTGTTAGGACTTTATACAAACAGGTACACCTTGTAAATGGGATTTTTTCTGAACCCTAATGGTGATTTCTCTGTGTATATAAAATTTGACGTACATACAAACTGTTTAGCCTTCCATTTGAAGGAACAAGGGCAATCTCCAGGTGTTTAAACAGCAGTGCAAGGCCACAGCTCATCAATGGGGTCAGGGGGATAGCCAGCGCAGGCAGTCCTGGGGCAGGTATCATCCTTTTCCGAAGTTTGGTAGCCAAAGAAAACGAGGTGCCTATTCTGGCAATAGCAGATTTGGCCATAGAGGGTCCTTTCCCAGGCGCCGTGGAGGAGGACCAGCACAGAAGTCTGGTGCCTCACAATGACTGCACGTGGGCCCATCCTTGCCCCCATCTCCTTGGTGGAAGACTGCGGGAGTTTCTTGCAAGATGAGCCCAAACAACGACAGACACCTGGATGATGGAAATCCTTCAACTGGGCTATGCCATAGAATTCTTAACAGTTCCAAGTGGATGTTTTCTGCTGTCCCCGGTTTCAAAGCAAGTGACAAAACACCAGTCGGTGTCTGACATTCTGACCCACCTCATTCAAATCAGGGCCATTGTACCAGTTCCCCCAAACAAGCAGGGTCAGGGGTTCTACTCTATCTATTTCGTACTTCCCCAGAAGTCTGGGTGGTTTCAGGCCCATTCTGGATCTGAAGCATCTAAACAAATTTGTTTGCCACAAGATGTTCAAAATGGAGTCTCTGAAGTCAGTAATCTGGGTTGTACAACCGGGTGACTTCTTAGCCTCAGCAGTAGATCTGACAGATGCTTACCTTCACATCCCCATCTGTCAGTCCTACCGGAAGTACCTCAGGTTCTCGATACTGGGCCAACATTTCCAGTACAAGGTGCTTCCATTTGGCCTTGTGGCAGCCCCTCGAGTTTTCTCAAAGGTGTTGATAATTCTGGTGGCTCAGCTATGACAGGAAGGTCATCATGACTATCCTTATCTGGACGACCTACTCCTTTGGACACTAACATTGTTTCTTGCGAGGAAGTTGGTGTGCAGGACCCTGGCGATCCTGGAATCACATGGCTGGATAATGAACAGGGAGAAGAGCTCCTTCAAACCGTCTCAGTCCTTGGAGCTCTTGGGGACAGTTTTCAACACGAAAGTAGGGAGGGTGTTCCTATCACCTTCCTGAGAGGAGATGTTGCTGTCTTAGATACAGTGGCTCAAGAATCAGTCCTCAGTATCAGCCCCCAGTCTGCTGCATATTGTTGGCCTCATGGCGGCAGAAGTAGACTTAGTTCCCTGGGCCTGCTTCCAAATGCAACCCCTTCAGATGGGGCTGCTGACAGCCTGGGGCCCATCATCAGAGGACTGTTAAGCCAGGATGCTCCTCACCCGTCAGCTGCATCACTCCCTGAGTTGGTGGATGAATGTTCAGAATCTCAACAAAGGGGTTCCATTGGAACTACGCTGGAGGTGATTCTCACAACGGATGCAAGCTTGCACAGGTGGGGGCAGGCCTGGACCAACTTCCCACTCTGGGGATTTGGTCCCTACAGGAACAGCATCTTCACATAAATGTCCTGGAGATGCGGGCAGTTCACTTAGCTCTGCTTCATTTTCAGTCCAGACTGAGGAACACTGCAGTAAAAGTTTGGTCAGACAATGCCGTCACAGTGGTATACATAAACAAGGAGGCACAAAAAGCAGGGCAATGCTTTTCACTGAACTCCTGAGCTGTGCAGAGCAGAACCTTCTCTCTCTCTCTCTCTCTCTCTTTCGGCAGTACATCTCATGGGGGAATTGAACATTCAAGTGGACTGGCTAAGTCGTGAAAATGTTTACCATGGAGAGTGGCAGTTGAACTCAGAAGTGTTCACACTCCTAAGCAATCGGTTCGGACAGTCGCAGATAGATCTGTTTGCTTCAAGCCACAATGCTCAGACCCACAGGTTCTTCAGTTGGTACCTGTGTCCACAGGCAGAGGCAGTGGATGCTCTGACTCGGGTGTGGTCCTTCCGAAGAGCGTATGCCTTTCCTCCACTGCCTCTCCTTCAAAAATAAGACACTCAAGTGGAAACATTCTTCTGATAGCCCTGGAGTGGCCAAGAAGACTGTGGTTCTCAGATCTGGTAAACCTAGCCCAGCAAGTACCCTTCTGCCTTCCGGTACGAAGGGGCCTCCTGCTGCAAGGCCCCATTCTCCACCTGAACCCAGGTGCAGTGCAACTCTCAGCCTGGCTTCTGAAAGGAGGAGACTCCTAAAATGTGTTTTTTCACCGAAGGTAGTTGAAACCTTGATGACAGCAAGAAAACTCTCTACTTCGGCTGCTTACGCCCAAGTCTGGACAATATTTTCCTCTTGGTCCAGAGGGAAAGGATTTAAACCTTCTAAAGCCTCCATTCCTCAAATCCTGGGCTTCCTTCTGGGGGGCGTGGATAAGGGGCTGGCATTGAGCTCACTGAGAGGTCAGATTTCTGCTCTCAGAGCTTTCTTGGGGTTCTAAAAATAGATTATCCGTTTCTTGCACGTGGTTGGCAGGGACTGCTGTTTCGATCCCCCCGTGGGATCGTAACTTGGTTCTGAATGCTCTCTGTGTTGAACCCTTTGAGCCACTGGCATCCATGCCACTGGATTTGTTGTCCTGTGAATTTGTTTCTTAGTGGCTATGTGTTCAGCCAGGAGAGTGGGCGAACTCCAGGCTTTGTCTCATAAGTAGCCACAACTTATGCATAAGGACAAAGTGGTACTTGGGATGGTTCTTTCCTTCATCCCTAAAGTGCCTATGGCCTTTCATGTGAACCAGGAAATTTGCCTTCCATCCTTCGGACTGCATCCTTCAAACCCCAAGGAGAATGAGTTGCATAAACTGGACCTGAGGTGGGCAGTTAGGATCTACTTTAAACGTATTTGAATTTCGTAAGTCAGACTCTCTGTGCTTTTTGGGGCAGCCAAACAAGGACAAAAGGCCTCTAAACCTACCCTAGCTAGGTGAGTATGGGCCTGTGTTGCTAAGGCCTATGTGGTGAAAAAGAAGAGGCCTCTGACTCTTAAGACTCACTCCACCAGGGCGATGGCAACTTCCTAAGCGGAAAGGGGTGAAGCCACAGTTTGAGAACTATGCAAGGCAGCTACGTTGTTCTCTGTCCACACATTCATGAAACACTATAAATTGGATGTTCAGAGTTCTGCTGATGCAGCTTTTGTTTGCAGAGTGTTGCAGGCAGCAGTTCGCAAGTAATTCTGAAGCATGTGGCGTATGGGATGATATTCTCCCCCCTCCCAGTTTTTGTCTAGGTACTGCTTTTTAGAATCCAGTTGTTACAATTACCTATTAACAATGTGGAGCACTACAGAAAGAAGAAATTAACTTCACAGTTACCATAATTTCCTTTTCTGTCAGCTCCAGCATTGTCAATGGAACCCACCCAGGAGCTTGGCTCCTGATGGAGAATCTTATCCTGCATGCTAGGAGAAAGATCTGTTTTTCGTAAAAAATCCCCTACTTGGATCTCACCCTATCCTGCTGCACTGTACTCTGATATGTATATTGATAGGCTGATTTGTCGGTTATCTGCGACCATAGGTTAACATGATTCGTTGTTTATTTAAGGTGTTTTCCTGTTGCGGATTAGTTATCTGCATTTAAAAAAAAAGGGGGAGGGGAAGACAGGACATGTCTCATTGTGTATTAGCTTCAGTTCACCAATTGGTGACTCCTGTGAAGCATATTTGCAGTTACATGGTTTCTCTACAAGAAGAACCAAATATTTCAGGCCGCCTTTTGGGTCCATGAAATGCATCCCTTCCCCGAATAGGAAGGTAAGACAGAATTTTATTATTACAAACATGTGATTGTTTTTATTGTATGTATGTGTAGCTCTCGTGACACTGCAAGGTACGTAGTAACTGGGGAGTTGCTGCTGCATGGAATCGTAATGTACCCAACATTATAAAGCGTGGGCTGTACCATTCCCCTGGTAGGGGTGCACTATACTCAGTTGTTATGATTACCCATTGACAATGTTGGAGCTAACAGAAAAGGAAATTATGGCAAGTGTGTCATTAATTTATTCTTCTGTGCTCCTCACAGCTATTAACACTACCATGTAGCATCTTAGAAGGTGGTATCGAAACAAAGGAGTATGCATAACTGGTTAAAACTTGCCGCAAGACCCTGGCAAAATAACCTACAGTTCGGTAATGGACCCTGATCCAGTGTATTTAAATGATGAGAAAGTGTTTGTCTTTATAATAGTGTGACTAAAAATAACAAGATTAAAATGATGGATGCAAATTCAATATTTTTATTTAAAAAGCAGGGAAGGTTTCTCACAACCAGTTGAGCATTAGTTCATTTACAGCGTTCTCGTGCAAACATTTAGCACTAACGGTGCATAGAGTTAAAAAAAAAAAATGTGATTACTAAATCACATCACAAATTTAGGCTACAGGATAAACATATATTAGACACAAGCCATCAGTAATATAAATAAACAGATTAAAGTGCATTGTAGTTAAGTATGAATACAATTGACTCTCTTTTACTCAAATAAATGCCTCGAAGAAACTGCATAATAAGGGTGACATACCTTCGAGGAAACTACCCTGTTTGAGCAGGTAATGGTTGGAAAAAAGTGTCTATTTTTTTTTTTTTTTTTTTATTTGAATATAAGATCCTGGACAGGGAGAGTTACAGAAGATGCTCTGAGATTTGCATTTGTGGGTACGTGCGATGCAGAATTTGTCTTGTGGGTGAACTTTGTTCTGACATTACCATTTTGAAGATCAGGGCTAAATCACCCTTGTGTTGAACCCGTTTCTTAAAAAGGCATTTTAACCAGGTTCAGGTTATTTTAATCTGATTATTTTTTGTTATGCTAATAAAAGGCTATACACTTTTGTCATTTAAGTACATTTGGTCAGAACTCACTTAAAGATCTGTAAACAAAAAAAGCACATTTTAATCTTTGTATCTATCTTTTTTTTTTCAGTCGAGAACAATCCCAGGTCAGGGAATCTAGGGGCTCTGATTAAAGTTTTCCTCAGCAGAACCAAAGAATTAAAAATCTCTGCAGAATGTCAAGAGTAAGTAGAAGATGTTTTTTATGTACTGTGAACTGAACTAATTGGAAGACTGTTATTGCACTGTGGGCTTCCAGTGTGTGAGAAAGTGTAGGTTACTTTTTTCCATGACACACGAAGTAGTAACATGATTCTGGGCCTATGTTGGCAAGAATCTGCAGAATCCTAGAGGTACCCAATCACCCTTGGTAGCTGAGGCATTTATGTTAGAAAATTATCTTTAAAAAAAAAAAAAAAAAAGGCTGTATTAACCTTGCAACCTGTCTGCCTGTGAAACTTTGACTTTAAGCAGCTACTGACCTCACAGGTCCCTGAACACCGAGGTGATAAAGGAGCACCATTGAGGGAACCTGTGGGAGGCCAAAGGACTGAACGACTACTTTGTATCAGTATTCAGCCAGGAAGTCAGGGGCTTGGTCTGCATGAGGGTGGAAATTGTTAGATATGAGCAGGCCGAACAGGAAGTTATGCTGATCATGCTTGTATTAAAGGGTATGTATCTAGAAAGAGTTAAGCCCAGAATATCCCAGACTGTGAATCATGTCCAACGAGAGTAATAATGAAGGTTTTCTGTCTGGGGCCCTTGTTGATATCTTTCATAACTCTTTACAGACAGAGGCAGTGCCAGAGGGCTGAAAATGGCCAGTGATGTGCCTCTATTCAAAAAAAGACAGCATGGCTGGACCCATGTACTTGTAAACATGTGTGCCTTAACTCCGTGACTGGCAAAGTGTTTGAAGCCATCTTAAAAGATGTTGTGATTGAGCACATAAAAGAGAATGATCTGTTTCCTGGCACGAAAGATGACTTTACAAAAGATAGGTCCTACCAAACCAACCTGATTGCCTTCTTTGTGGGAGTAGGAAGGGATATGGGTAGTGCTGTGTAATTTATTTGGACTTCAGTAAAGCCTTCAGCTAGGGGTGTCACAATATAAACTTTTTCACAGTATAATAATCTCGAACAATTTATCATGGTTAGCAGTAGTAGTATATTTTTTATTTAGAAAATGGCAAGAATAGATTCTCCATTCTGACTGGCTGAAATCAGTTCCAACTTGGGCATATATTGCTTGATAGAGCCTTCTGAAAAACAAGTGCCAGCTGAGCCCAGCATAAGAAAGTGGTATCATAGTGCCAGATCGATTTTTAAATTCATTAACAGCCATTTTTTTTCTGTTCGCTTAACGAGAGAGCGAGCGAGAGGAGGCCCCCTTCCACCTTCAGTTGCCAGATCAGCCTCTACACAAACTTATTCAAAGTCTTTCATCACACAACACAACACAACATAAATGATCTTTTGTTTTTTTCCTTCCTCGGAAAAACTGACCCAACTCAGCCACTCCAGCCACTCCCAAACTCTGATCCCTCACCTGCTCTCACAACTGTCAGTACCCGGCAGTGCGACTCCATTTCTGGGACCCATTGCAGACAAGTCCCACTGCAGACAAGTCCCACTCTGTTCTGTCAAGGTGCTCCTCCCACAAACTCTCAGAACAAATATACAATTAATAAAGCATGAAAGACTTACATTGAAGGTAAAACCAGACAAGTGATGGACTGTTCCATCACCAGAGTGTTCCTCTTCTTTTGTTTAACAAAAAAGAAAAAAAGACAGACCTGACTCGTGCTTGCTCTGGGGTGTAAAATGCCTACCCATTCACATAGGACTACAACTCCCATGAGATCATGGAGCACCTATACATCTCACTCAGACAGGGCTCCCCAGTCAGCAGCACCCTCTACTGGCAAATATAACACAGTACAGGGACTACCAGTTGCTATACTTTTTTTAATGTTTTATCTTATGTTATTTAAAATGTTACCCATGGGCCATTTTCTAAGCGCAGTAATACCTTCTAGGGTGGGTGGTATTAGGGAATAACTGACCTTCCAGGGGCAATAAGGCCTTCTGCCTGTGGCGTTGGGCCTCATTATGCCCTTGGGTGGTCCGGTATTCTCCGGTACCGCCCACCCTGTTTGGTATTATTGCTTACAGAGCAACCTTTCCAGACTCTGAGCATTTACAAAAATGTAACAAAACTGGCATAATACAGAAAAGAAAAAAAATCAGTGAGAATGTACTCATGTGAAATACAACAGTACTCAAACACAAGGAGGTGGGTGAAGGCAGTGGAAGTGATGGAAGTGAGGGGAGTAAAAAGGAGACTTTAGAATAGAACATTTTATTTCCGAAACAAAAACTTGAAAAAGTAAATCCAGCACAGCACATTAGAAAACTTGAAAGGCCTGATATAACAGACCCTTTTTAACTTAAAATATGTTAATCAAATGAGAGAGCCATTTCTCAACTGGGAGAGTGTTCCACAGTCGGGGGGCTGCCACATCAAAAGCCTGGTCATCAGCCAACTTTAAACATGATGGTGGCACCCCCAATAGCCCTTTTTCAATGGACCTTGCTACCAGGGCTAGAAATAATTTTCTGGGGATGCCTGTCCGAGGGACAGGTGGTGTGTAATTTTTGCCTGTCCGACAAAAGTTTTACCTGTCCACACTGTTGTGAGTTGAATTTTGAGAATATGTAACAGAACATGGACTGGAAAGAGGAAAAAAAATGTTGCTTTTGGGGTTATCTTTCAAATGTCTTAACCGTCTTGTCTCATGGTACTTACTGTTTTGAACAGCCCACTGGCCTTTTGTCAGTTTTGTCAATTTTTTTTTATTCTGAATCTGTCCCCCACTCCTCTCCACACTCCACATTCCACATATATGCAAAACACAAGTGCACAACACACAATCATATACAGAACAGCTGTTTTGTTTTAATACAGGCTTGCTTACAAGGCTGTCTGCAAATGCATTCAACAATTCCAGGCAGAGGGCTTTGTACAGTCTGAGCTTAGAGATTCAGTTCCCCTCCTCTCCCTTTCAGGGTTCAGTTTCTTGCCAGGTTACTTTTTTTATTCAGTCCCCTTCCACTTGCAGACCTATGAGGCAGTTACATATATATATTTGTCTAGGATTTAGGATGGATTGGGTATGCTAAGGCTTTCTGCCCCCAAAAAACTATGGAGAGGTCTGTGACTGCTACACAGAGGAAACCTTTAAATGTATTCACTCTTCCTCCTCTTTCCTTGAAAGTGCCTGCTTTCCTTTGTCTATTTTTTTTTTATTTAGTAGTCTCTCCCGTCCCATGCAAAGCACCTTCACAAGTAGCACTCAAGCCTAAGGCAACCCTTCCTTAACCTTTATTTTTCTCCACATTAAAGAGCCCCGAGAGTAGCCTGCCACAGTCAGTCCTTGTTTATATTTAATTTACTTCATTTTTTTATTGTCCCCAAACAGCGTTTTAAAATAGGCTTCCAATATTTTCTAGGGAGAGGCTTTCTATTTTCTAATCTGCACACACACAGACCGTGGAGAGGGATGTTTCCTTTGTATTTTAAACACAGTGACTGCCTTCTCTCCCAGCTATGTGCAGAGCCTACAATCAACACAGAGCCATGTGCTGTGCTTGCTGCCTATTTTTTTTTTTTTTTTTTTTTAAACAGAACCCCAGAAAAGTGTTATTTTTATTGCTTGTATTTACATGAATTGTGGCTTCAGTTCTGAATACATTTCTGTGACGAGGTCCAGTCTTAAGACTATCATCCCGTTCCTCTCCCCACTGTCCTCCTCATTTAGGTCCAAGACTGCAGCCCTTAATTCCCCTCAGGCCAGTCCTATTTAAGTTAAATTTTCCCCCAAAATATGCAAAACCAGAGCCCTGAAAAGGGCTGCTGTATGAAAGGGTGAATGATTTTTTTCCCCCCACAGGAATGCAAGAAACAGTGCAAAGCTGCCGATGAGGAACTCACTCTCAGATGTCCTCACATGGCAAGTGTCAGAAAATGCGGAGTGCGAGTTATGAGACGGCAACCACGCTTCACTAACAATCTGAGCATGCGCGGTTTCCGTAATATACTTGTCAACTGTGACTCTTCCCACTGGCTGCCACTTCAGAATCCTGCAGAGGTATATAGCACCAGCAGTCACAAGACCCACTGTGGCAGTGACAGGCAGAACAGGCGGAGCTGCAGTTTCGGGCGGGTGGAGCTACTCGTGACATCCTTGGCTGCCGGCATGGTTTCCGATCGGTCCGAGTGCCCGACTAAGTACTTTAAATGGGGAAAGTGTGCACAAATGCCGCCTGTCCAAGGGACAGGTAAACTTCAAAAAACAGCTGTCCCAATTGAAAACTGGCTGTCCAGGACGGGTGGACAGCCGATTATTTCGAGCCCTGCTTGCTACCCAGCTAGGAGTGTAGGAGTCCAGGAACTTGCTGAGTAATGAGGGCAAAGCTTGTTCAGGGATTTATGTTAACTGCACCTTATAGTCAGTGTGCCTCCTGACAGGCAGCCAACCCAGAGCTCAGAGTGAGGAGTAGACATTTTATGACTTCTAAACAGAAATCACAGCCTTGCTGCAGCATTCTGAACTAACTGCAGACAGTGCACCTGACTTCCTAGCTCTAGTCTAGAGAAGACAAAGGCATAACTACAAGATGCAGTTATTAATTTAAATCCCTGAATGAGCTGGGCCCCTCATTACTCAGCAAGCTGTGAACCCCTACACTTCTGGTTTGGTGGCAAGGTCCTGCTGGCCTAGTCCCAAACAATAAAGCACAGCACACTGGTTTCAGATTATGGAAGATTTTTACTCTTTTTGAACTCTATTTTTGCACCCGTCTCTTGGAACTCTCTCAGGCTTCATCCAGTGTCCCAACTCTACCTCCGTGCCTGTGAGGTCTTCTATTTCCTTGCTCCAACCTGGCTATCCCCCAGGTTCTACGCCCCCTGAGGCAGGGCCGCCATATCCGCCTAGGTCTCTGTATCTTAAGTTCGGGCCAGGCTAGGCTTGGCCCAGAATAGGAGTACGACCGGCTGTGGAGTGGTCGGAAGGTGGATGTGCCATCGCCTATCCACTAGATGGGGGTTTTCTGTGTAGGTTTCCCCTTGGGAGCACAGCGTGCAATGACATCCGCGCACGGCTGTCCTGCTGACGTCAGTCACACTCCCGCCCTCATTGTTCCGGCTGGTGCTCCTGCTGTACCTCCAATCTCCATTGGGGGTCGTGAGGGCACCGAGCAACCCCAGGATCCCTCCCCAGGGAGAGGAGAGCTGTTCTCTGGGCACTCGATCCTCTCCCTTCCCGCTGACCCCCAGCTCCCTCTGTCCGTCTCCGAACCCGGATCGCCGGCATGGCGCAAGGTGTGGCGTCCAGCACCTTAACCTTCAGTGCCACCGGGCCGGCAATTTTCACTCTTCTAAAAGCATTAAAGTCAGAAGTATAACAAAGGACTCTAAGGAGATCAAGGTCACAGTTCCCCAGATTAATCCTTTTACTGTAATGGCACTGAAACCGTCTGGCAAAGCACAACTTAATTTGAACAGCACAGAGGCAGTGGGCTGATCGACCCGACGCTTTGTGATGAAAATAATTTTGTCGGGTAACGTGATCAGTATGGGACACTACAGTATAGAAGAATAAGGGGAGACGTGTATGTTATGTAGGGCCCTGGACAATAGGTTATTATGGGAGGAGGGACTTGGATTAACCCTTAAAATTGTAAGCACAAACAAGAGGGCACACACTACAATTGACTAGGATTCAGTAGCATAGCAAATTCCCCAAGGGCCTGGGTGCAAGGTGATGTTACAGGGCCCCTTCCCAGTTTTGAGTAAACATCAAAATTATGATTTGGGCCCCTCAAACCTCATGGGTCCAGGTGCCACTGCACCCTTGTAGCTATGCCTCTGCTAGGAATAGAGGGAACCTTCTGAAGAGGAAACATTGGTTTACCCAGAGGTGGTCCCCTTGTGGAACAGCCTTCCGGTGAAGGTAGTAATGAGCAATAATATGGACACCTTTAGGAAGAGGCTTGATGTATACTGGAATAACAGACAAAAAGTAGTAATCTAAGGGGAATTGGCAAGCATATAGACGAAAGTGTGCTAGCTTGTACATACCTATGAAACCTATGATTTAAATACCCAACTGCATAGTAGTTTAATTACCAAAGATAATGTGCATGTTGGGATCCCCTTGTTCATTCACGAGTTTGGATCAGCCAGTTAACCCATGATACTTAACCCTTTAACTTAGAGGGCCATAGGTTCCCAATAAAAATAACAACTAACAAGCCCAGACGCATAAGAAAAATGGTTACTAATCTACACTTAATTTAGAATTTAAAATAGAAAAAACAATGAATGCTGATTAAAACACAAGAAGATTAAATTACAAAATATGGTTTCGAATCCCACCTGGGCCACTTACAATCAGTCATATAAAGCATGCTGGAAACCATTGAATATGATTAAAAGAAAATTAGTTTTTTTATCCGAACAGTAGTCAGTGAATAAATCCCTCCAATGCTTTTTTTAATTGGAACAATATTTGTAAACACAAAGAATGTGTCACAGAATCGTTTTAATAATAAGTGACTCACAGAAAGTAGCTAACCATGTATCCTGATACACGTCTTCAAAACTGAATACATTTTTTATAACTGATTTTCTAAACTTGCGAATTCTGAGAACCACCACTCAAATCAGTATAAGCTTCCAAACAATTGACAGTACATCATAAATATATACTGCTAAATTCAGATCATGACTTCAACCATTCGGTGTCTGTGCGTTCAGTTTAAAAATCCATTGTGTTTCAAGTTGTTCAAGACGTCTTCCCCTGTCCCCCGGCTCTGTGGAGACTGGTGACTCCATCAAATATTACAAACCGAAAACTACTCCCATCACAGTTGTGAATTGTCTTGAAATGATAGTGCAGTTGGGTATCACTTTTATCTGAAGATATTGATCTCAAATTTTCAGATGCACACGTCCTCACTTTAATAGTTCTGCCAGTGTAATATTTATTACAAGAGCGCCTTATGGCATAAAGTACATACATCCTTTTACAATTAAAGAAGTGTCTTATTTTAACATTTTTTTTCCGGAATGTGGATGTTGCTGCTGTTTACTCCGTACTGCACATTGGCAGTCATTGGCATTGGGTGGCAAGGTCGATTGGAAAAGGATTTTTTGGGTCGCTGCCATCACGTTTAAAGTCGGCTGATGACCAGGCTTTTGCAGTGGCAGCCCCTGCCCTATGAAACATTTCTCCCAGTTTTTTTTTCTTAGAACTTCCACTCCAAACGCACCTCATGCTGCATGCCCCCCAAAACTCATGTCTTCATCACTCTAACTGTACTGCTTCATTCCCACATTAACCTTCACATAATATGATTCCAAGCACAATAAATAGTACTTCTTTTTTTATTATTAAAGATTTTCCCTTTGCCTCCTGAATTTGGCACAGTCCTCTCCTGCCGACCTGCAGTGCTTACCTTATTGTGTTCTTCTCTCGCTCCTTATAGCTCTACTCCTTCAACATTCAATGCTCAAAAAAAAAACAAAACACTTTTTTGTTAAGAAAATAGAACATACAGCCGCAGCAACAGTTATTCAATCCGCCTCTCTAAACAGAAGGAGATGGTCGCACCTGTCTTGCCCACTCGCTGAGGGTCACCACAGTCTTACTCCAGCATTTTTGAAAAGCCACTGCCTGGACCTGTTTCTCAGGGGCAAAGGAAACAAACAACTGTTTGGATTTTCTACAGTCTTTCGTATGATGGGTATAGTAATGCAGCATTCTGTGCACATCTGAAGTGTGGAGCGATGCTTCCCCTGGATTGGCATGCTCTGGGTAATAAACAGGAAGGTGGATGGATAGGTTTAAAGTAAAATCAGATACTACCTTAGGAAGAAACTTTGGATTGGTACGCAAAGACACTTTGGTCTTTGTGAAAAAACAAATAAGGCTACTCACACATGAGCACCTTAGCTCTGAAATTGTTCGAGCGGAAGTAATAGCAACTAAAAATAACGCTTTCCACGACAGAATGCATAGATTGTATGTCACATGTCACGGCCAGCTCAAAAGGAGCCAAAGTAAGTTTCCAACACAAAATTAAAGTCCCATGGCAGGACTGGATTGCGGATAGGAGGCTTCAAGTGAAGAACGCCTCTCAGAAATGTATGACACACATCCAGTTGTGCCACTGCATGTCTGTCAGTAGGCACGTGAAAGGCAGAGATGGCAGGCAGACATGTGAACCTTAAGAGAGGAGTACTTTTGACCAAAGTTTGAAAGGCACAGTAAGTACTCCAGAATCTGGTTCACTGAACAAGTGAAGGGATCCAGTGGACGTGAAGCAGCTCACAGCACAAAGCGTTTCCACTTCCTAGAATAGATGGCCTTAGAGGAAGGCTTCCTTGCAACCACTAGGGCATCAGCCACTCTGGGTGACACTCTAAACCGAGCCATGGCTATGTCCTTAAGAACCAGATGTGAAGATGCAGGGATTTGAGGTCTTGGATTTACCAGGTGCCCCAGTTCTGGGAGAGCAAGCCAGCGCACAGAGGAAGAGGCACTGGGGCTTCCACTGTTTGCTGTTGCAGTAAGGGAAACCAGATCTGACGGGGCCAGAATGGGGCTGTAAGTGTCATTGTGGCCCCTTCCATCTTGTGGCCCCTTCCATCTGGAGTTTGATCAGAACCTCCTGAAGCAGGGAGAAGGGAGGAAATGTGTACAGAAACTTCCCTTTCCAAGAGAGGGACAACACGTTTTGCTAGAAAACTCCAGGCCCTGGATCAAGTGAGCAAAAATGCGTCAGTTTTGCGTTGAGTGGGGATGCAAAAAGGTCCAACTCTGGATGACACCACTTGTCAAACAGTTCTTCTATGACTAAAGTTAGCAGTTCCCACTCATGTGTCTGGGACTGTGACTGGCTTAGGCTCTCTGCCAGGACATTTTGGGTGCTGGAAACATGGATGACACAGTTCTAGACTGTGTTCTGGAGCCCAGTGCCAGACCCTTTTGGCCTCCCGACAGAGGGATATGAGTGAGTAACCCCCTGTTTGTTGTTGTAGTGGACTACACCGATGTCCATCTGCACTAGCAGAAGGCCTGAGGACAGCTGAGTCTGGAATGCTTGCAGGGCATAAAGAACTGCTTTCATCTCCAGAACATTGATTTGAAGGGAGGACTCCAGAGCAGACCAAGTCCCCTGGGTTTGGTAGAACTCCAGATGGGGTCCCCCACCCCATCTCCGAGGCATCCATAGTGAAAATTTGCCAAGGGGAGGGAATGAGGAAGGCAACCCTCCTTAACAGATGGCTGGGTTCCATCCACCAAAGGAGAACCTTTTTCATTGGAGAGGAGACCAGGACCTGCTGTTCTAGGTCATCCGTACGCTGGTCCCACTGGATCCTGAGTGTCCATTGGGTATCCTCATGTGTAGTCTGGCGAGAGGCACTGTGGCTGTAGCCGAGCCATCAGGCCCAGGAGTCGAAGGAAGGTTCTGGCTGAAACATAGCAGCTGTTGTGTAACAGGTGGGCCTGGGCTATCAGGCACTCCACCCTGTCCTGGGGGAGGAAGGCTATGCCCAGAGCCGCGTCCAAAACCGCCGCAATGTGCCGAAGGCATTGGCATGGAATCAGGACCAACTTGAGCAGATTCACAGTTATCCTCAGACCTGGAATAGGCGGGTGGCATGGTCCAGGATCTGAAGCAGATGGTCCCTGGACTGAGCCTTGAGAAGCCAGTTGTCCAGGTAGAGGAAGACATATAGGCTTTCCCGCCTGAGGACAGCCACCACCACTGCCAAGCCTTTGGTAGATACCCCAGGGGCCGAGGTCAATCCAAAGGGTAAGACCCTGAATTGGAAGTGCTTCCCCTGGAACTGAAACCTCAGTACTGCCTGTGGGAGGCATGGACCTTGATATGCAGGTAGGCATCTTTCATATTGGGGGAGCAAATCCAATTTCCCTGGTATAGAAGGGGCAACAGACCCTGAAACATCACCATCTAGAACTTTTTTACTGAATAAACAGATTAAGCTCTTGGAGGTCTAGGATGGGCCTAAGATTCCCTGTGCATTTGGGAACCAGAAAAAATGACAATAGAACCCCCTCACCTGCTGGTTCATGGGTACGGGTTCTATTGCCATCTTTTGCAGCAGAGATCGGATTTCGTCTCAGAGTACCGGTATGTTGTCTGGAGGGTAGAAGGACCAAACCAGAGGTTTTTCTGGAGGCCACTCTAGAAGCTCCAGAGTATAGCCATGGCAGGGGACTCTGTCTCCTGCTCTCCAGCCCCTGATGCTCAGGCCTCTGACTTCCATGGGCTCTCAGCCAGGAGGCTCAGACGGCATGGGTGCAACCAGTGCTGGCTGTTCTGCCATTGCCCCTCCGGCCCTTGCGCTGCCTGTGTTGGCCCTCTCGGTGTCGCTACCAGTCCTCCTTAGCAGCGGGCACTGCAGGCTGCCAGTGCCTCCCAAAGCCCAGTGTCGCTTTTGCCTTCACCAGGGAGGTCTTTCTCTCCCCTTCCCTGGTGCTGGTCTCTCCTCTCCCAGCGCCAGTGGATTCCCCTCCCAGGCTTCCTCCACTGGGGCCTACAGGGCCTGTGCCTGTATTGCCTCTGCCACAGCCTGCAGGCTGGCTCTCTGCCAGAGTACCTTATGCCAGCCCCGCGTGGCTTGATGCTGCCCTTTCCTTACCCAGCACTAGCCTACCCCTATCCACTGTCTACAACTTTCCTACACCGGTGGACTACACTACTCTTTTTACTGCGTGGTGGTCTTTCATGCAGAAGCAGATCCCCATCCCTCAGGGCCCAACCCCAGCGCCCCGCTGGGGTTCCCCTATTCCTGGACCCAGTGTGGCCGGGTCCCAGTGCTCCACGCACTTCAGGGCACAGGCCTGATACCAGACCTGGCGGACGCCAGGATCGATGCCCGCCAGTTGACAGCGAGCCGGATGAAGATGGCTGTCTGAGTACTGAGTCTTCCTCCCTTCATGGGGACTCGTCTGAGGGCGAAGTGCCAGCTAAGGTGATCCCTAAGTCTCCTCCTTTTATTTTTTAACTTATTATGCTGTGTATACTTCTGACGGAAACCCCCTTCAGCCTCCACGCCCCGAGGGCGGACCCCGGCATCCTCCACCTCAGTGACCCCTTGATTACCCCTCAAGGCGAAGCCGTTGGCACCACAGCCCCCTTTTTAACTACGGAGGGTCCCAGGTAATGGATGTGGCGCGGACCCAAGGCCGTCACGGGCGGGAGGCATCATTTGTGCTTCAGATTTTTCTTTGTTGTTGCCAGCAGAGTGCAGGTCAAACTGATGCTGTGACGCTCCCACGTCATGCGTCTGACCCACCCACCCCTAGTGAAGCACTAGCTGGTGCTTCGGTAATGGTGTATCTCGTGGTCACCCAGGAACACCGAACCAAAGTCACACTACCCCCTTAACCCCCCCCCCCCTCCGAAAGTGGAGAGAGTGCGATGGCTGCTTAATCCACCCCTGCCTTGGCTGACCTTTGAGCATCCTGAGCTAGTTCTCTAACCCAGTGGAACCTGTGGCACAGCGGTAAATCTTTCTGCTGTGCTGGAGGGCTGGCGCCCCCAAGTCCCCTCCTGATGATCCCTCCTTTATGGACATCATAATGCACTTCCAGGCCACCGTGGGCTGAGAAACAGAGGAACAGGACCCGGAGTAACATTGGTTAGCCATCAATTTGCGGAAACCCAATGCTGTCCCCTTGGTGGTATCTCCCTTTATTGACTCCTATGAGGATGTCACCAGGTCAGTTTGGAATCACTCCTCTTCAATTCCAGTGGTGCCTAAGAAGGTCAATAGGCTCTACCACAATCTAGCTGGTAAGCCCTTTTTAGGGGGACAGCACAAAAGTGACTCGGTGGTCATCAGTGCGGCGTACGACCGCCCTAAGCACCTCAGCTCACTTCCCCCAAACAGAGAGTCAAGACAGCTGGATAGTCTGGGCAAGCAGGTCTTATTCTCCTCCACCTTGGCTATCTGGGCCATTAACTGTTTAGCCCACATGGTGCAATAACAGAACTTCCTTTGGGACCAGGTCAGGGAGGTGATTAAGGCCTTACTTGATGACCCATCGAAAAAAACAGCTCACCCAGCTTCTCAAGGCAGGCTCAGATGTGGGGATACACGTACTTCGGGCCACCTATGATGTGGTCGATGCCTTGGGCAGAGGGGCAGACACTGGCATCTGTCTCCGGCACCACTCTTGGCTCTGGGTTTGCGTCTGATGTGTAGCCCAGTATTTTGGATTCCCTCTTTCTGGGTTCTGTCCTTTTCGGGGGGGGTGTTCAGGACATGATTTCCTACCTTCAGGCATCTGGATGGGTCCTCCGGACTATCCACTCATTGTACAATACCCAGCCTAAGTCTGGTCAGAGGCCACCCTTTCACCACTCCTCTCACAGACAGGCCTGACCACCCTCCAAAGGTCAGGGCAAATGCAAGGTGGCGGCAGCCTCGTCTGCAGCCACTGCCAGGATTCCTCGAGTGGCCATGACTGCCCTTCTGGAACCCACTCCTACTTCCGGACTCCTTGCCGTGCCCCCCCACCCAAATAGGCTCTGGGGGAAGTGGCTGGGGGTGGTTCTCCTTCCACCGCGATGTGTGGCGAGGAATTACCTCAGACAGCTGGGTATTGCAGCTCATAGAACATGACCACACTCTGGAACTCCTAGAGTGGCCCCCAGAAACTCCTCCGGCAATCCTCCCCCCCCCCCGCTCATGTGCTTCTCGTCTAGGAGGTAATACAGGCCCTTCTACTAAAAAAGGACTATGCAGCCCATCCCTCAAGCTCAGTGGGGCAGGGAGTTTTACATCTACTTCTTCCTGGTCCCCCAGAAGACAGGGGATCTCCAGCCCATCCTGGACCTGAGCCACCTGACTCTGTTCATAGAGTGCAAATGTTTCCGGATGATCACCCTTCAGGGTGTGTTGCCCCTCCTGCATCAGGGGGACTGGTTGTGTTCTCTGGATATGCAGGATGTGTATCTGCATATCAGAATTTTCCCTTTTCACTGGCTCATCCTCCACTTTCAGGGTGCCCATTTCCAATTCGGGGCTTTTCCCTTTGGCCTGTCTTCAGCCCCCAGGGTTTTCATCAAGTACCTGGTGGTGGTAGTGGCTGCCTTGAGATAGCAGAGCTTCTATGCATTTCCCCTACATGGACAACTGGCTCCTAGCGGCCCCTTCCAGGGACTGCCTTGTCCAGACTTTGGATCATACCTTCTGCCTTTTCCAGGCCTTGGGTATCACCATTAACCGGCCAGAGTCCTGCCTGACCTCCTGCCAGCGCCTCCAGTAAATAGGTGCAGCCCTGGGCACCATCCAGGGCATGGCTTTTCTGCCCTTGAACAAAGTGGAACGTCTGATGGACCAGACCCCCCTGGTTTCCTCCAGTCAGTGAGTCCCAGCCAGGGTGTTCCTGTGCCTCCTAGGCCATATGGCAATAGCCATTGCCACGGTGGCATTTGCCTGGTTGCACATGAGGGTACATCAGTGGACATTGTGGGTCCACTGGGACCAATGCACAGATGACCTGCACCAGCTGGTTATGGTCTCCGATCTGGTCAGAGTCCTGTCGTGGTGGCTACAGCTGACCAACCTGCTTTGGGTGTTCACTTTGCTGTTTTGGCTCTTTGTTAGATCCTCACGATGGACACCTCGGGTCTGGGCTGTGGAGCACACTTGGGCATGCACCAGACTCAAGGCACCTGGACAGATGTGGAACAGGGGCTCCACATCAATGTCCTGGAGCTGTGAGCAGTTCTGTGTGCTTTGCAGTCCTTCCAGAAACATCTCCTCCCCGGTCCGTTCTTGGTTCAGACAGACAACATGCATGGTGTATTACATCAGCAAGTAGGGGGAAAGCACTCCTTCCCCCTGTGCGGGGAGGCAATGTGGGTCTTGTACTGGACCATCGACCACAGTCTGGAGCTCTTGGCCGTCCATGTTCGAGGGATCCAAAATGTCCTGGCGGACAGTCTGTGCTGCTTCTGATCCAGAGCTCACGGGTGGGAGCTTCTGACTCTGGTGGTTGAAGACCTCTTTGACAGATGGGGTCGGCCAGAGTTGGACCTTTTTGCATCCCCACTCAACACAAAACTGATGCTTTTTCGCTGGCTCGATCCCAGGCCTGGAGTTTTCTGGCGAGACGCATTGTCCCTCTCCAGGAAGGGGAGGTTTCTGTATGCCTTCCCTCCCCTTCAGCGGGTGCTGCTCAAACTTCAGATGGAGGGGGCAAAGATGATCCTCGTAGCTCCCTTCTGGC
Organism: Neoceratodus forsteri; assembly: GCA_016271365.2. Lineage (NCBI taxonomy): Eukaryota > Metazoa > Chordata > Ceratodontiformes > Ceratodontidae > Neoceratodus > Neoceratodus forsteri. Next base: position 512,207,595 of record CM057449.1, on the reverse strand, counting down.
TTTGTCTGATCTGGTTCCCCTTGCTGCCAGAGCTAGCGGTGGAACCTCCAGTGCCCTTGACCCTGTGCACTGGCTTGCTTTTCCAAGGGTGGGGCACCCTGCTCCATCCAGACCTCAAGTCTCTGCATCTTCATGTGTGGCTCCTAAGGAAATAGCTATTGCTTGGTTTAGGGTGTCCTTTAGGGTTGCGGATATCCTGGTAATCACTAGGAAGCCCTCCACCATGGCTGCCTATGCCATGAAATGGAAGCACTTTGCACTTTGGGCTGCATCATACCATTTGGATCCCTTCACCTGCCTTGTGGATCAGGTGTTTGAGTATCTTCTCTCCCTCTGTGACTCAGGTTTAGGTACTCCTCCGTTAAGGTGCATCTTTCTGCTTACCATGTACCTATCAAGAGAAGGGCTGTGGCTCAACTTGATATATCTCGCACTTTCCTGCGGGGCATTTTGCATCTAAAACCTTCCATTTGGGACCCGGTTCCTTTGTGGGACCTCAGTTTCATGTTGGAGAAACTCATGTTACCTCCCTTTGAACTGACCGCGAGTTGCAAGCTGCACTTGTTGTCATGGAAAGCACTCTTTTTAGTTGCTATTACTTCTGCTCAAAGGATTTTCAAGCTTCAGGTCCTCATGTGTAAGGAGCCTTGTTTGTTTTTTTCATAAAGCCAGGGTGTCTTCGTGTACCAGTGCTAAGTTTCTTCTGAAGGTGGTGTCAGAGTTTACTTAAATCAATCCATCCACCTACCAGTTTATTTTCCAGAGTATTCTAATCAAGGGAAGGCTTTGCTCCATAAGAAGAACAATGGGGGAATAATAAAAACTGCCATCACAGAGGTAACGAGCCTTTGTGTGAAGCAAATAAACAAAACAAGGCGATGTAAGAAACCACTATGGTTCTCAAAGGAAGTGGCAGTGAAGGTTCAAGAGAAAAAAGCATTCAGGAAGTACAAGGAATGCTAGAAGGAGCAGGACAGAGAACTGTATCAGTTAAAGCAAAGGAGGCTGGGAAGGCAGTCAGAACAGCAAAGGCCCAAACCGAGGAAAAGATAGCCAACTCAGTTAAGAGGGGATAAAACCTTTTATAGGTACATCAGGGGAGAAGGAAGACCAAGGGAGGGATAGTGAGTTTTAATAAGGGGAGGGAGGGTGGGCAAAGGGAGACTGTGAAAAGGCAGAGATACTAAACAAATATTTTGCTCAGTATTTACAAAGGAAGAGGGGAGGTACTTAAAACAAACAGTAGTAACACGCTGGATACAGAAGTTGATACTCGCCCATTTACAGAAGAAAGGGTTCTGAAAGAACTCTTAAAACTGAAGGTGGACAAAGCAATGGGGCCTGATAGGATTCATCCCAGAATTCTAAAGGAACTAAGGGTAGAACTAGTGACACCACTGACTACCCTTTTTAACAAATCATGGGAGGATGGGGTGGTACCCGAGGACTGGAGGAGGGCAGATGTGATTCCCCTTCACAAAAGTGGGAGCAAGGCAGAAGCAGGAAACTATAGACCTGTTAGTTTAACTTCAGTGATAGGAAAATGATGGAATCACTTCTAAAGGAAAGAATTGTCAGTATCTAGAGACAAGAGGGCACAGGACCCTAGGCAGCATGGATTCTGGCGGAAGGTCATGCCAGGCGAATCTGATAGATTTCTTTGACTGGGTGACCAAAGTAGTAGATCAGGGAGGGACTGTGGACATGGCCTACCTAGACTTTAGCAAGGCATTTGACACAGTCCCACAAAAGATTAATATACAAGTTAACCAGCCTGGGGTGGGTCCCAAGATGACAGCCTGGGTAAAGAATTGGCTGGAGAATAGGACACAGAGAGTAATAGTAAATGGAGTCCCTCAGAAGAAAGGAGGGTTACTAGTGGGGTACGCAGGGTTCAGTATTAGGACGGTCCTCTTCAATGTCTTTATAAGTGACATTGCAGAAGGACTGGAAGGAAAATATGTCTCTTTGCAGATGACACTAAGATCTGCAACAGAGTTGATACACAGGTGGGGTGGAAAGGATGAGAAGGGACTTGGCAAGGTTAGAGGAATGGTCAAATGTATGGCAGCTTAGATTCAATGCTAAGAAGTGCAAGGTAATGCACCTGGAAAACAGAAACCCAGGGGAAGAGTACACAATGGGGGGGTGAGATACTAACAACAAAAAAATGGAAAGGGACCTGGGGGTAGTCATCAGGTGACCTAAAGATGGGCAAGCAATGTGAGAGGGCAGCAAGGAGGGCTGGGGGGATACTAGGATGCATAGGGAGAGGCATCACCAGTAGAAAACAGGAAGTTATTATCCCTCTGTACAGACAGCTGGTGAGACCCCATCTGGAGTACTGTGTGCAGTTCTGGAGACCCAATCTCCATAAAGACATAGACAGGATGGGCTGTCCAGAGGAGGGCAACTAAAATGGTGCAGAGTCTGCACGGAAGACATATGAAGAGAGACTTAAGGAGCTTAATATGTATAGCCTCGAGGAAAGGAGGGAGAGGGGGACATGATAGAAACTTTCAAGTACCTCAAGGGAATCAACAAAGTCCAGAGGAAGTATCTTTCAAAAAGAGGTGTGCAAGAACAAGAGGCACAATTTGAAGATAGAGGCGGCTCAGAGGTAATTTAAGAGTATTTTTCAGAGAGGGTTGTGGATGCATGGAACGGCCTTCCGGAGGAGGTTGTGGAGTCAAAATCAGTGGTGGAATTCAAGCATGCATGGGATAGTCATAAGGCAATTCTGGGGGGTGGGGGTAGGAAGAAGTAGGCTGCTCGTTAACTAGGATCTGCAGCTTATCCAGTAGGTAGGGAAATGGGCAGACTGGGTGGGCCAAGCGGTCCTTATCTGCCGTCAAATTCTATGTTTCTATGTAATTTGGATGTACATAGAATCTTACGATACTATACACACTGGACTAAGGCTTTAAAGGTCGTATGCAGAGGTTTTTAAAACTAAAAGAAACAGCACCATTCAATAAACACTGCTATAAAACCTATTTGTGTTCCAGGTTTTGTAACGAAAGTCAACAAATTAATGCATTTTTAGTGTCTTTTTGTTGTGGTCCATTTCCCCAAGGTTGCTGGATGCTGAGTCAGCATGCATCCAGTCTGCTGATGTCATTTGGGGTGGTTGCCTGTTAGGAAGTTGTATTGCTGCTAGTGATACAATGCTGATAACTTCACTGCTGTTGGTAAATGTCTGCTTTACAATACTTTAGATCTAATAGGGACCTTATTCAGGGGTGTGCAAATCCCATTGCCCCCTGTCCGGAGCAAGTAAAATTGCCTTGACGGGCACGTATAAAAAGTGAGCTAATTTCATTGTAACGAATAGGGGGCAAGTGAAAATTCAGCTACAGTCCTGTCTGGGCAAGTCCTAAAAGGTTTGATTTGAACACTCCTATACCTTATTTGCACTAATTCCTACTAGGGATGGCTATGCAAGCCCTGTCAAAAATATAATTTTAAAGTGATTTAGTGAGGTTTGCCATAGAAAATGGGAGAATTTACCTGTAGGAGTGTACTCTCCTGTACCCATAATGCTTAACTGTGTAAATTAGTATACAGGCTTTTATTTTTATGTGCTCACTGAAGAAATAGGAGTCAACATCTCTCAGTATAAAAGTCTTGTAGCTAGATACGGTATATACAATGCATTGTTGTGAAAATAAACGAACAAAAGCTTATATTGTTGACACCACCACACAAATATGGGACAGCATCTCAGAGTATGGAAATTGTAAAACCGGTTCATATTTTATCCATAATGCCTTGCTACATTTATTTACAAATCACTGCTCACCACCAGCAACATAAGGGATTGTATGTTTGAGTAAGGCACATTTAAGGCAACATTATAAATTACCCAGAATTCCATGTTGCTGTGTGTAAAATAATGACAGCTTCCTGGTATGACATCATTGTGGGGGGTGTGACCACACAAAAACTGGAGGACAAAACCCTGATAAAACAGTAAAAAAATGAGAATGACATATTTAAAAAAAAAAAAAAAATTGCTGCTGCAACATCTGAAGTATGGCTGGCAGTGGCATGCCATGTGTAACAGGCATTTGGGGAACCTTCAACATTTACTTTAACATCAATGTGCTATTCTCCCAAACATCTACACAGGCTATATGTAAACTGTTGTGCATTACTGACATTGAGCATGACACAACCACAATCAGACAACTTTCAGATACTTGCAACAGGCACAGTGCAGAGAATGAGAAGTCTTTGCAGACCTCGGCAGTGTGACTGCCTCCATAGCTTATGTATTGAAGAAAGAGAATAGCACCCCAAATGACATCACTAGGGCGAAGACATGCCGATTACCACAGGGAACAGAATGTCTCAGCATCTAGCAGTGTTGTTGAAACACACCACACAGAAAATAGCTATAAATGGTATGAAATGGTAGATTTTTATATTAAACACTAGGCAGACACTGTTGTTAGAACAGTATTTAATGAATGATGTTGACAGTTTAATTTCTGTAAATTTCATCACTTATGATCTTTAAGAAAGTCTGATCAGTTGTTTGTTTTGTTCACCCCTAGGAGAGGGGACAGTTAGGTGTCGAAACAGTGTTCGTCCAAGTAGTTAGCCAGTTGCATTGTTTATTGTTACCGAAAGTACGGCAAGGACTTCCCGGGAATGGTTAAGGGCCATTACACCAGGAGTATGGCCACCTCCATGGGCTCGTTTCCGTAATGTGTCTGCTGCAGACATCTGTGCAGCTGCCACATGGAGTTCTGTCCACACCTTCACCAAGCATTACAGTCTGGAAATTGCTTCTATGCGTATGGCCAACTTTGGCCTAGCCTTTCTGCAGGGCCTTCTTCACTAGACCATTGGCTGCTGTGTATCCTCCTTCCAGTGGTGCTTCGTCTGTGCTGCTGGAACTGCTTGGGACTCAGTCCTACTGGTGTTGGTCTGCTGCAGGAGCCTTCTTGAAGTAAGATAGTACAGTTACGCAAGAACTTACCCTAACAGTAGATCTTCGAGAGGCGCTCTTGCTGCAGACCATGATTTTCTCTCCCTCTTTCTCCCTTCTTTCTGTCCTTCCTTGGCTGTATCCTCTTCCATATAAATGAGTCTTCTGCTTTCCTTTTTTGGTTCTCAGGAAACCTTGGTGTCATCTTCCGCTACCCACTTTGGGTCTCCGGCGGGAGAACTGAGGAGGGTATGTGGGACTGCCTGCCTTTATAGGGTGGGTAAGTCGACATCAGAGGGTGATGTTGGCAGTAGGTGGTACCCTATGGTAGACTGCTGGCCAGATAGTTTCCGTGTGGTCCTGGTGCCTGCTGGCTCGGTTCTACTGGTGTTGGCCTGCTGCAAGAACTCCTCTCGAAGATCTACTGTTACGGTAAGTTCTTACGTAAACTGTACTTTACTGTTGCAGAAGGGCCAGACAAGAAGGGCATCCATCAGATTACCAGAAATGCTGATTCTGTTCTGTTGCCAGTTAAGGCACTGTTGTCGGAAATGAAATTTCTGATTTTTCCTTTTATTTATTATGCTTTTTCCTCTTCTGTCAGCTGGCCCCCATCAGTCTTATCCCCACACACCCAACTTCATCACCTGCCTTCCCTGGGACTGACCTTTCCTCCTACATACACCTTGGCTTACCCCCATGGCGGGGCTATCAGGATGGGATACTGCCCTAAACGGAAAATCAGTCTGTGCTTTCAAAGGAGAGAGCCATGGTCGGCTATGTGGGGCCTGTGGTGAGGGGTGGACATCCTCTTGCATTAGTCAGTGCTTCTGCCTTTTCTTCCCAGTCATGTAGGATACTGAGAGGAGCTCCCGACCTGTACATGCATGTGTGTTGCACATCTGAACACATCAATTTCCTCCTTCCCAGATCCTCGGCTCCACGTGTCACCTCCACCTGTGGTCACCCAGGTGGTGGTGATGCAGTGGAATATGAACTCCATCTCCAAGGGGGAGATTGTTCTCTGGGATGCTCGGCTCAGCTCCCCCGGCTGGTGCTCCAATAACTCGGGCTCGATCTCAAACCTGGTCATTGGCATTGCGAGCAGTAGTGCTACCAGTACGCTGGCAGGCTGGCAGAATTTCTGATTCAGCATCCAACTAGTTAAAAACCTCCCTCCATCAGGTACACACAGTAAAGGCAAGTAATGTTTATTTATATATGGCACCCAATCCATATGGCTCTGGGTGCCTTACTATGTCAGAATTGTAGGAGAATAAATTAATTAGAACACATATAACTATAAATACAGACACACGTAACCAGTTTCAAGCAATTTCAGGAAAGGTCAAAATATGCTGGTATGTTTTAAGAGCAGTTTTAAAGGAGTCCACCGAGGGGGCATTCCAAACTCTCACAAAGGGGTCAACCATCTCGAAAGGTCTATCTCCTGAAAGCTTCAGCCTTGATGGAGTAATGGCAAATAGCCTAACCTCAACAGACCTCAGTGGATGGGAAAGGTTTGTACATGATCAGGGGATCTTCCAGATAGCGAGGGCTCAAACTGTGTAGGGTGCTGTAAACCAACAAGCCAGCCTTGAAGCTGACATGTCACTGGATTGGCAGTCTATGTATTTCACAAAGCACCGACGAAACATGATGAGACTGCGAGGTACCAGATATCAGCCAGACCACTGCATTCTAGACCAGCTGTAGATGAGATATCAAGACTCCCAGATAACCCTAAGTACAAAGTATTGCAGCAATCCAGCCTGAATGTAACAAATGCATGCATGATCATAATGTGGTCCCTTGGCTCTAAATAGGGTTAAATCCAGGTGACATTTCAAAGATGAAAAAAAGCCACTGTGAATTACTACTGACACATAATGTGCATGAGTCTACTTGCAGTCCACAATAACTCTCAGATTTAGCACCCTATCCACAGCTCTGTGAAGTCCCGCATATAGATAGAACTACAGTTGCAACACCCTTCATTGTTGTCCCACAGGAACCTGAGTTGACCAGTAGAACCTCAATCTTGCCTTGGTTGAGACACTCGGCCAGCTACAGGCCATCCAGTCGTTGATTTCTCCCTGACAGCTGCTCAACATGGAGACAGCAGATGACCCAATAGGTGTACTGGGGTGGTACCGCTGGGTATCTTCTGCATAGCTGTGAAGTTCCATGCCATACCACCGCACGTTCTCATCCAAAGTTAACATATACACAGAAAATAGCACGGGGGCCAGAATCGAGCCCTGTGGCACTCCACAAGTAATGGCATCCGCCTTAAAGATGGAATTACCCAAGGCAACGTGCTGCACCTTACTTATGAGGTAAGGCATGAACCACCACAGCACCGTGCCGGTGAGTCTCCTGTAGAGCCTAAGGTGATCCTAAAGAACTCAATGGTGTACCATATCATAAGCTGATGAGAGATCAAGAAGGACAAAGATTAGACCTGGCTTATTATAAATTGCTAGCAGTACATAACGGGGGACCGCCCCAGCATCACATGACAGAACGTCAGCATTACAGTATATAGGGGCAGTCCCCATGCCTGCCCTCCAGTTCTTTCCGGCTGTCGACCTGTATATGTTGGACCTCGCGATGAACTCTGCTACAGTCGACTGTCCTTTTATAAGTATTTTGTGTTCTTGTATCGTGTCTTTTTCTAGTTTAATGCACGTCTTCATGTAAAACCAAGAAGAAGTGCTCACAGTGCTGCGCTAAGATTCCACACGGGAACGATCACTCCTACTGCGTCCTCTGCTTAGGCCCAAAACACAGAGTTGACGACTGCAACATCTGCCAGTCCTTCAACCAAGCCACGCATGTCAGGTGCCAAAAAGCCCTTGATGCCCACCTTTTGAAAAAGTGCCTTACATCGATGGAAAAAAGCTTCAGGAGCTGGAGGAACATTCCTCTTCACCTGCCTCTGAGCACAAGAAAAGGAGGAAGGAAAAGCACCAGGACCAGTCTATCCAGCATCGCCAGGCAGTCGACGTTAGGTGACGTGGGCAATGGGCGTTCCTCCCAGGAGGATATTGCTTTGGGGCCTGTCGATAGCTTTCAGGCCGATAGGTTACCCTCCGGCTCGGCCTTCGGGTGCACGGCCTCGGTTGGTAAGCTTTACTCCAGCTCCACTGTTTTCCGCTATACAGCGACTGAAAAGTCAGATGCCAGCTCCTCCGATGTCTGCTCAGTTGAGCCCGATCAGTTGGTTGCTTGCCTGCCCGATGACTGCTCGGCCGCTGCTCTCCCGTTGGGCCAGTCTGTAGTACCCAACATCATGCAGAGCCAGCTTCCAGGCATCCTCTTGTCCTGCGAGGGTTCTCCCTCCCCAGATTCTCTAAATCATTTTCACTGGACCTCCAGGACACGAGTGCTTCTGGTGAGGGGATTCCTTCTACACCGGGCCTACTGCCAGAGCTTCCCGCTTCACCAGCGGACCCATTGACGGGGAGTCTCCATACCTTTACCCCCCTTCCCTGTCTCGGATCAGACCCCGGGTCCTCTCAGGTCCCTGATGCCAGGCCACTCTCCTGTCTACATCCCTCCCAACTCTGGGATGGCCTCTGGATTTTTTGCTCCGATGCCAGAGCTCCCGCTTGGCCCTTCAGGGATTCCAGCCGGGACCCAAGGCCTGCCAATAGACCCACATGTTCTTAGCTGTCCTTTGGCCCCGCCACCTTCTGGGCCTTTGGCCCCTCTGCCATTTAGTCCTACAGGCATGAACCCCGGCTGCCCGCCGCCACAGTTCCCCTTTTACCTGGCACCAGGGGGGCCGTCGCCGGGTTACCCATCGCATGCGCTGATGCTGGGCCATATGTACCAGATGTACCATCATCAGCCTTACCCCTATTGATACCAGGCTCCTGGTCTCTTCCCCAACCAAATATTCTCCTTGAGGTTTCCAGGCTGTCAGCCTCCACCTCCTCCTCTGTCTCCTTCTCAGCTGGAACCATAGGGGACAATTCCGGCCTGATGGAAGGACACCAAATTGCAGGTCCTGCAGGAACTGGCACACCCCCATCTGGTTGTGGTTTCCACCCTGACCCACAAGGTAGTCCTTATGAGCCCATTGCCAGTCGACCATCGGTTGTTGGATAGGGACTCTAGCAGGTGCCCAACTGGGGCCCTCTCGGGCATCCAGGTCACGGAGGAGGTTTCAGACATGGTTTCTGTACCCAGCAGACTGGAGTCTTCTGACTGAGATACCGACTCCAACTCTGCAGCTCACCCAGAGCCTCATTCTCCTAAGGAACCACAGCCCAAGGATTCTCCCAAATCTCTGCTGGAGTACCTGTCATTTGCGGAACCTTAGATCCATCCAGCAGGCTTGCGGCTGGGCATCCCAGGAGATGGATCCAAAAAGGAAGAGGCTCATGGAGCACCTAGATTTGACCAATGTGGACCCCCTAACCACCCAACCTTGGACGAGGCCGCATGAGGACCTAATGTCCACAATATTGCAACAACCATCCTCAATTCCTGCGGTCTCTAAAAAGGCCGACAGGAACCATCATCCCCCGGAAGTGGAAAGCCACTTCACAAGTCAACCTAAGGCCCACAATAAGTTGACTCAGCCAAAGCATCTGAGTGCCTCACCTCTGGGCAAAGAGTCTAAGCAGATGGACCAGTACGGCCGCAAGGTATATGCTTCCTCCACTTGTGCTATCAGGTCTCTTAATTACGTAGCCCACATGATCTCTTTCCAGAAGTTGGGTTTGACTGACTTAGAGAAAGAACTACAGTCTTTTCTGAATGAGGAACTCGGGAACTAGCCATTGGACAAGATGAGAGTTAACAAGTCTTGCTGCCACCATGCATTGCATACCACCTATGACTCTGTAGACTCTGTGTTTGCCTGAGACATCTGGCATGGCTCTGTCTTGCAGGACTGGCACAGGATGTCTAAACCACTCTCCTGGATGTACCCTTTAGGGGTTCCATCCTGTTCGGCAGTGACGCAAAGTATATAATTACAGAGCTACAGGAGAGTGGCAGATCCGTGTGGGATGTCTGCTCATTGTACCTCCCTGACCAAAAACCCAAGCAGCCCTTTCATCGCCCGCAGAAGAAATGGAATCGACAGAACCAGAACAGATGCCAGGGAGTGTCACGCCACTGGTACTAGCACCCAGACCCCTCAGGCAAAATTCCCCAAATCCACTGGAGGCAGTAAAGCGGCCCTCCCCTCCTAACTCGAGGGGATCTCCTTCACCTCCTCCTCCCATTTTTTCCAGTGGAGCCAGTGAGGGGGGAAGGTTCGCCCTCCACCTAGATGGGTGGGAGGCGATAACTGCAGACGCTTGGGTCCTCCAACTGATCGCAAGAGGGCACTCAATAGTGTTCCTGGGTAGACCCTTGAACAATCCTCCAGCAGGTTTTATTACCATTCAGGCCATCTACACCTCATTCAGCAGGAAATCCAGGCTGTATTAGCAAAATCAGCCATTGAGCTGCTTCCTTTCAGGCAGACAGGAAGGGGGTATTACTCCCTTTTTTTTCCTGGTGCCCAAAAACACCTCTTTGTGGAATGCAAGTGGTTCTGCATTCTAACCCTCCGGGGTCTCTTACTCCTGCTCCAACAGAACCAATGGCTGTGCTCATTGGACATCCCGGATGCTTACCTGCACATCCCTATCCTCCAGGCCCACTGCCCTTTCCTTCGGTTCACTTTTCAGGGGAATCACTATCAGTTCAAGGCCTTTCCTTTTGGTCTTTCTTCGGTGCCTCGTGTTTTTACCAAGTGCCTGGTGGTGGTGGCTGCGGCCCTGCGCCGTAAAGGGGTTTACGTGTTCCCATACCTGGATGACTGGCTGTTGTCAGCCTCAATCGCAAGACAGTCTGATGGAGTCTCTCTGCACCACCCTGGACCTCTTTTTCTGGCTTGGCATCTTGGTGAAATATCCCAGGTCTCAGCTTTCACCCTCTGAGTGCCTCCAATTCATTGGAGCGGTGCTAGATATGGTCCAAGGCAGGGCCTTCTTACCTTTGGACAGGGTGGAGACTCTTATTCAGCAAGGTTCATCTGCATCCAACTCTGGTCGGACTGCAGCATGCTCCGTCCTTCGCATTTTGGGTCTAATGGTGGCGGCCACTCCCATAGTTTCGCTGGCCATACTGCATATGAGGATGACCCAGTGGACCCTCAGAGTCCAGTGGGACCAGCGCTCGGATGACCTGGACCACAGGGTCCTGGTCTCCGACAGTATGAAGAGGTATCTTCTCCGGTGGCAGGAATCATCCAACCTCTCCTCGGGGGAGTACCTCTTCCTCTCCCCCATGGCATTCTGTCACAGGGGAAGGGCAGCCTGTTGCATCCGAGCCTCAGGTCTCTCCATTTGCATGCATGGCACTTTTGGATGTAGCGGTCTCGCTTCTCCTTGCGAACCGCCCAGATCCTAGTGGAGGCCAGAAAACCATCCCATTATGTCTACGTATGCCATGAAGTGGAAGAAATTCACCATTTGGGCCATGGCTAAGGGCCTGGACCCCTTTTCTTGATCGTCGCCCCAGGTCCTAGAGTACCTCTTGCACTTATCTGATTCAGGCCTCGGTTACTCTTCCCTGAAGGTCCAGCTTTCAACTGTTTCTGCCTACCACCTTCCGGTGGATGGCAAAACCCTAGCACAGTTGAAAAAGGCTCAAAAACCTTTCTCAAAGGGATCCTGCACTTAAAACCTCCGGTCTGTAGTCTGGTCCCCCCCTTGACTTACATTTTATTTTAGAGAAACTTAGTTTGCCCTGTTTTGAGCTGGCAGTAAGTTGTAACATTGATATTTGTCCTGGAAAGTGCTCTCTTTAGTAGCTATTACCTCATCTCAAAGAATTTCAGAGCTTCAGGCCCTTGTTTGCAAAGAGCCTTATTTAATTTTCCACAGAGACCGGGTGGCTCTGCAAACATACCCTTCTTTTCTACCGAAAATGGTATTCGAATTTACGTTGAATCAAGGTGTTCATCTGCTAGTTTATTTTCCTGAGTATTCCTATAGAGGGGAATACCTTTTGCATATGCTGGATGTGCATAGGATCTTGAGATGCTATATTTCTCGGACCATGGAGGTGCGCAAGTCTGGCCAGTTGTTTGCTGCTTTTGCACCCAGACTTCAGGGTACAGCCATCTCTAAACAGGGCCTGTCCAAATGGTTGGCTATATGCATCTTTTTCATCTATCAGAAGAACGAGAAACCCCCTCCAGGGGGAGTGAAAGGCCACTCGACCTGTGGCATGGCTGCTTCGATGGCCTTCTAAAGGAACGTGTTCACTTTCTTTGGTCCATACTTCACCAAGCATTACAGTCTGGACATCGCCTCTGGGCAAAGGGCCGGTTTTGAACTTGCTGTCCTGCCAGGCCTCTTATTATGAAAGGCTCTCTAGTTGGTAAACATTCCACCTCACAGACCTTAGTCTCCCACTTATTTTTCTTGACTGCTTGGTATTCATTCCTATCTCAAGACCTACTGCAAGAACTCTCTCAAAGTAAGATGTAACAGTTACGAAAGAACTTACCGTAACAGTAGATCTTCAAGAGAGGTTCCTGCAGTAATTCACATTTTCCCTCCCACCTTTCCCCAGCTCCTGTTTTCCTATCCCTTGTCAGGGCAACTACCAGCAGCTCCGGACTCTAGAAGTTATGCTTCTTTCTCCCGTCACTCTTAACAGGGATCTTCTAGCAGAACTGGAGGGTGGGCATGGGGACCACCCCCTATATACTCTCACGCTGATGTCCCGTCATACGACGCCAGGGGCAGTACCCCGATATGTATTGCTAGCTAGAAGCTTATCGTGTGGTCCTGACACCAGAGGGCGTAGTCCAGTCTGTGAAGACCTACTGCAGGAACCTCTCTCGAAGATCTACTGTTACGGTAAATTGTTACGTAACTGTTATTTACAACTTCAAAACTGGTATAGGAATAAAAGTAAGAGAACAATAACTAAGCCAAAGCATATGTACAATTAAGTGATAACATACATTTATTAGGAGTGTACGAAGCAATAACTGGCTTTTGTGGATGATTAAACGCTGAGGCATTTAATTATCCACAAAAGCCGGTTACTGTGAGTATACTCCTAATAAATGTATGTTATTACTATTAAGCCACTAGGAGTTGCAAAGAATTTTTTTATGCAACTCCTAGTGAAAACAAGCATTTGTCAATGCCGAATGTTTGCTTGCTGGCATTGGGATTGGTAGTGTAGGAGTTAGACAGCTGCATAATAGGAATGGCAGTGAAGTATTGAACTGAAGCCAACCCCGCCACCACCCTGCAGATACGGACAGGCATTGGGGTCTGCCTTTGGGTCATCAGGCATAATGGCCATACCATTTCACCACACCCCACCCTGCAGACACTGACAAGTGTCACGGTGTGCCTTGGGATCTTTGGCTCTTATGCACACCCCATTCCATTAGGAAGTACGGTGAGATGGGTGCGGTATAGGAGAATGGGGTGAACTTTGGGGCCGAAGAGTCCAAGGCATACCTCGATGCCTCTCAGTGACTGTAGGGTATGGAATGGTATGAGCATCCCAGGCAAGAATCCCAAGTCACACCCCTGATGCCTGTCATTCTCTATAGGGTCGGGCGTTATAGTTGAAAAGCCTAATACCTCAGGCATTCGTTGGTATTTTCACTCCAAATTTTCAACATGTTTGTTTTGTGACCCCACCTCATGAACAGGGGGAATATCAGTTTGTTAGCCGAAAGCTGCTTATGCACAGTGACTAGGTCATTTAGCACCACAGGTGCAAAAATATTCCGAACAGGATGTAAAAAATGACAGCTGTACTCTTTCATGGGGAGGTGTAAAAAATGGCTATGTTGCAAATGTGTAGTAAAAATATTTAAAAAAAAAAAAATGGTGAAGTCACGAGCGTACATAGAAACTGTGCAACGCACACCCGTAATATAATTAGGTTGGGGATTTCTTACAGCAGATTGTCAACTCAGGCATTTTGGTGCCTCCGATCATGAACAGTGTGTCTGTGATTTTCTTTATCTGTGCCGAACAATGATTTCCCACAGCGACCACGCATCTCTGCACTGAAAGTGTGAAAACACACTTCAGCCATGTTGTGAAAAATGGCAGCTGTACTGCTCATAAGGAAGTGTGGAAAAATGCCACTGGTGAAAATCTGGACTGAAAATATTACAAAGTCATGAACTAACGAGGGTGCTTGGAAACTGTGCAATGCTCACTCATAACACAGTCATTTTATGGACTTTTGTCACCAAATTTTCACCATAGCCATTTTAAGACCTCTGCTCATGAACAGTGTAACTGTGATTTTCTTAATCTCTCATAAACATTGCTTTCGCACACCAACAGCGCCATTGTGCGCTACATGTGCGAAAACACATTTTGGGCGACATATGAAAAATTGCAGCTGTACTGTTCATAAGGAAGTTTAATAAAATGGACATGTTGAAAATCTGGAGTGAAAATATTAAATCTGCAAACTTACGAGCATGCATAGGAACTGTGCAACGCACGCTCGTAAAAGTCATTTTTAGGAATTTTTTCACCAAATTCTCAACATAGCCATTTTAAGACCTCTGCTCATGAACAGTGTCACTGTGATTTTCTTAATTTGTCCTGTACATTGATTTACAAGACAACGACTGCGCCATCAGGCGCCATATGTATGGAAATACATTTTGGGTGAGATGTGAAAATGACAGCTGTACTACTCATAAGAAGGTGTGGTATGGCAATGTTGAAAATCTGGAGTGAAAATATTGAAAATTCACGCCCTTACCAGCGTGCATAGGAACTGCGAAATGCACGCTCGTAAAACAGTCATTTTTAGGACTTTTTTCACCAAATTTTCAACATAGCCATTTGAAGACGTCTACTCATGAACAGTGTCACTGTGATTTTCTTAATTTGTCCCATACATTGATTTCGCACACCGACTGCGCCATTGTGCGCTACATGGGCGGAAACACATTTTGGGTGAGATGTGAAAAATGACAGCTGTACTACTCATAAGAAGGTGTGGTAAAATGGCAATGTTGAAAATCTGGAGTGACAATATTGAAAATTCGCGAACTTACGAGCCTGCGTAAGAACTGCGCAACGCACCAGAAACAAGTCATTTTGAAATTTTGGCACCAAATTTTCAACATGGGGTTTTGAGACCCTTCTCATGATTGATGTCACTGTCATGGCGTTATTCGTGGTCAGAAGGGTGATTTCGCAGTCACTGCACAGTCACTGCGTAAATCACCTTCGGCCCGAATAACGCCATGACAGTGACATCAATCATGAGAAGGGGTCCCAAAAACCCCATGTTGAAAATTTGGTGCAAAAATTCAAAAAAATGCCTGAGATATGCAATAAAGTTGAAACCCCCCTATCTAGCCCATTATACAGCTTACCGGCATTTCCTCAGTTCGCGGTCGCCTTTGAAGAGTGCAGACGTGTTCCCGGTCCACCGAAGATCGTCGCGCCGAGGTCCGGAGGTAAGTATGGGGTGAGAGGGGGAGTGGGGAGGCTGGGTGCGCAGTGGGTGGGTGCGGGTTGTGGGAGGCGGGGAGACTCACCGTGGACCGTTTTCTCCACAGGTAAAAATAAAAAGCAGGCTGACGTGGGGCGTTGCCACGCTGGGGTGGCCTCCAGCGTGGCAAGGATGTTGGGGAGCTGTCAGCCGACGGGGATTGGGGCCCCCGGGCTCACGAATTGCTTGCTACGCTAGGTGGGCTCCCAGCTGGCACCTCACTACTGGGAGGGGAGGATAGTGCAGCCGACGGGGATTGGGCACCGCCGGGCTATATATGATATTGCCACGCTGGGGTGGGCACCCAGCGTGGCATTTTGTAAGTGTTTGGGAGGCGGAGGGAACGCAGCGCCGACGGGATTGGGCACCCCCGTCAAGTACAGTGCGTGGCGCAGGTGTGCGCACGCCTGCGGGTGTCTGCGGCTGGGGGAGCTGCGCGTGAGCAGCTTCTTATCGCTGCTCACTCAAGCGTAGCTCCCCCTTTCAACTGTATGCCACTGCATTTTGGAGCGTGTCATAGACAGCTCCAAAATGCATTGGCTTACAGGGGCCGAGCCTGCCAACATACTGACTGAATTGGAGGAGGAGGTGACACACCTCCGAAATCTCCCATGATGGCACTATGTTTCTTGCACATGCGTGCAAACAAACATAAAAAGAGCACTGTTAGATGTTCAATTCAGGAATTAAAGTAAAGTCCTGAGTGAATATGCATAATAGTGTTGGAGTTACTGTGCATGCTTAGAGTCATGGTTTCAGTTTTGAAAGGCGGAATTCACTGTCAGTTTATGAAATAAATGAAAGTAATAGATGTGGAGATGTGCAAAAAGTTGCTTCTCTGTCTTCCGTTTCATATCCCATGTTCTCCTTACAGCTGCGTTACCTGAGGTAGGAAATTGTTTATCACTCCTCAATTCAGTTTTGTTTGTTCCCCCTCCTTGATTCAGTTTGATTTGCTAAGCATCAGTAATAGAAATTGTGGTGATAATGAAGCAGTCTGGGGACATAAGGTGTGACTTTTTTTGTGTGGTTGAAACCGAGCGAGACATGGTGATTAACCAACTGTGGGCATGCTTAGAGGGCCATTAAACGACTGTGGGTGGGGTTTTCTTGAATAACCGAGTGTATGTGTTTGTACTTGTAGTTTGTGAGACAATAATTGACAGGTGTTCTCCTTTCTGATTGGCTGAGAACAGATACCTGTGGTATAATTGGGTATAACTGAATGCTGAGTATACAGGCACAGTGAGAAGTTATTTACAACTGAGACCAACTAATCAAAGCATGACTTGCATAGCACCAAAGCAGTTTATTCTGCTTCATTTAGCTCTTATGTATCATGCCTGGTTATTGTACCATTGTTATAGTTTTTTGCGGCTTACTGACTTTTTACTGCTCCTGATTCCGCTAATGGTTATTTATTCTTATTTTGCTCTTATGCCTCATCCCTAGTTATTGTTTTTGTCTGTCAGACATGTTGTACCTTTCGTACTGTTTTTCTGCCACTTGCTGATTTATTGATCTCTGCTTGATAGTATATCGCATATCTACCTTGTTTAATTATTTTCATTGTATTTGTTTGTAAACCCTGCTGTTTGTGTTTTTCCCTTGTTTGCCTTGCAGTCTCCAGAGTCATGCCTAAAAATAGGCATTTTATTGCCTTGTGCACATACCTGGTCAACAAAAGCTAACTAAATAAATAAAATCGCCCCTCCCAGTCCCTTGCCACAAGGAGATAATTAAATACCTATACAGGCCATGCTGTTCCAAGCCCTGAATCCTGACTGGAGAGGCTCATAGAACTTTAATTTTTTCAGATGCATGTCGAGCTGCGCTGCAGGTCCTCTGGATAACCTTCTCCAGAAAGGAAAGATTCAGGATGGGCCTGTAATTTGCAAGAATGTCAGGGCCATAGATGGCTCCCACAGCAGCGGTTTCACAACTCCCAGTTTCAGGGCAGCTGGGAAAACACTCTCCTTCAGGGAGCACCAAACAGTCTCTTTGAAGACTGGTCCCAGTGCTTCATGGCAGCCCAGAATCTGCCAGGTTGGACTTGGGTCCTGAACACAGTAGGTAGGGCGCACCCCAGATATCACTTAGACCGTTTCATATACTGCCAATAGCTTAAACTTGCCCCAAGACTGGAGGTTGCTTCTGTCCATCTCCGTACGGACATCAGTGGCCATTCTGTTCTTAAAGAAGGAAATCTTGTCCAGGAAGAACAGATTAAACTCCTCACAGTATGCTGTTGGAAAGACTCTTCTGGATCGATGACAGGAAGGAAATAACAACCTGTCCACGGTGTGGAAGAGATGAGCTGGTCTGTTCTTCCGTGCAGCAATCACCCATAACTGGGACTCTGTCTTTTTTAAGGTGATTGCCCGCTGGTACTTGAAGTAATGCATCCTCAGCAACAGCCTATCCTTTACAAAGCAGGATCTCCTCCAAGAACACTCCAGTCCCCTACCTTTTGTCTTCAGCTGCCTCAGCTCATCACAACACCATGGTGAGCTGTGGTGGGAGATCAAGGGACTAACACAGTAGGGAGTGAGGGAGGGAGTCTAAGGTGGTTGTAGGAGCCACATTGTTGCTTTCCCCAACTTTCTCAACATCCTCGTCACAAGCTGTCAAGCTTGAGCGATCCACTTCCTCCAGAGGTTTGCAGTTCTCCATCTTTCTTTTTGGACAGAAGCTAACTGTCTCCACAGATGGGGAGATCAAATGAGGGGCCCCACAGAGAAACTATGGTGTGATGATTTGATCAACCCTGCAAATGTCAAGATTTAATGAGAAGACCAGGTGTGGGCCCAACTCCTGAGTTTTGGTGGCAACTGCCTGAGCAAGCCCATTGATGTCATCAATTGGATGAATTTTTGATCAAATTTAGAGGCATCATTGTTGATCCAGACCTTGAATTTACTCAGTACTAGAAGTCTGGGAGAGTACACAATGTGGTTGGCCATGGGGTTCACCAGTACCTGCAGAAAATCATTACCCTGCCCCAGAGGGCAGTACCATGAGAATGATCCTATGGATCGCAACAAATCCAGCATGTAGGATACTCATTCAAAAGACCTGCTAGTCTTTATGGCATAAACTGCTAGCCCAAGAGTGGCTTTAAAGCCCCATGGTCCTGCCTCAGGCACTGCACCACAGAATACAGTGACAGTGTTGCAGACATCAGAGTGGGAAGCCATCTGGGGACCAGTGATCATCATACAGTGGTGGTTCAACATAAGAACAGCTGCGGAATCTAACTACACAATGACAAGAGTCCTCGACTTCAGAAGGGCTGATTTTACAAAAATGAGTAAATGCCTCATGAGTGACCTGGAAGGAGTGGAAGAAAATGGTCCAGAGTAAAAGAGGGCACAGTGAAAGCAACAGACCTGTGTGCAAGCAAGTAAGCAAAAGTAAAAGAAAGAGGAGACCACTATGGTTCTCAAAAGAGGTGGCAGAAAAGATAAAGGCTAAAAAAGCAACATTGAAAAGATATAAGGAGACCTAGAGAGAGGAGGATAGGGAAGTGTATCTGGGAAAACCGAGGGAATCAGGCAAAGCAGTAAGGAGTCCAAAGGTGCAAACTCTGGAAAGAATAGCTTGGGTAGTGTCAAAAGGGGACAAGACATTTTTAGGTATGTTAGCGAGAAAAGGAAGACGGGGGCATTGTATGGACGGGGCAAAAAAAGGCGAACATCTTGAACAAATAGTTTTGCTCAGTATTCACAGTAGAAGGGGAAGGACCTTGAAAAAGCGGCAGGAGCTTTGCTGGGAGGGAGGTGGACACAGTTTGTTTTCTGAGAAGTCTGGAAAGCACTCGCTAATTTAAAAGTGGACAAAGCTATGGGGCCAGGTGGAGTACATCCAAGGTTGCTGAAGGAGCTACGGGAAGTACTGGCTGCACCTTTGACAGATCTGTAACAGATCACTGGAGACTGGCGTGGTCCCAGGGGAATGAAGAAGGCCAGTGGAAGTCCCACTTCACAGACGTGGTCCTGGAGGTCTGAAGAATGGCAGAGGTAGTCCCACTTCATAAAAATGGTAACAGGTAGGAGGCGGGCAATTATAGACCTGTCAGTCTGACATCAGTGGTGGGTAAGTTAATGGAAACACTACCAAAGGAAAGATTGTAGAATATCTTGTATCCAGTGGATTACAGGATTCAAGGCACCATGGTTTCAAGGAGGGGGAGGGGGGATCATGCTAAACAGATCTAATAGATTTCTTTAACTGGGTGACCAAGGAGTTGGATCAGGGTGGGGCAGTGGACGTGGCTTACCTGGATTTCAGCAAGGCTTTCAACACTTTTCCACATAGGAGACTCAAAAGCAAATTGGGAAACTTGGGGGTTGGTTTTAAGGTGGTAACTTGAGTTAATAAATTAGGGGACAAGACACAGAGGGTAATGGTAAACTGAGTTCCCTCCAAGGAAGAGAGGGTACCTCAGGGATCAGTGCTAGGACCAGTCCTCTTCAGTGTCTTTATAAGTAACATAGTGGAGAAACTGGAAGAAAAGGTTTGCCTCTTTGTGGATAACGCCAAGATCTGCAACAGAATGGATACTCGAGGAGGGCAGGAGTGTGTGAAGAGGATAGGTAGGGATCTGAAAAGACTAGAAGAGTGGTCAAGGGAATGGCAGCTGCATTTTAATGTAAGAAAGTACAGAATAATGCACTTGGGACATAGAAACCTGGGAGCAGACTACAAAATGGGTGAAGTGATACTGACAAAGACCAAGCAGGAAAGAGACCTAAGGGTCATTGTACTGGATAACCTAAATGTGGCTAGGCAGTATGACAAGGTAGCTGGAAGGGTTAGTGAGATGCTGGGGTGCATAGGATGCAGTATCACCAGCAGGAAGACTGAGGTAGTGCTGCCCCTGTACAGCTCACTGGTAAGATCTCACCTCGAGTATTGTGTCCTGTTCTGGCGACCGCATCTCAGGAAGGACATAGACGAAGTGGAGGCGGTCCAGAGGAGGGCTACCAAAATGGTGCAGGGTCTGCATCCAAAGCATCCCCTGATGATGCAGTAACCTGTGAAACTGGTTGGGGGTTCTTGTTCAGTGACCTGGTCTTGTGGACAGTTTTGTTGTTTTAATACTTCTTGCATTAAAGCCTTTTTTGGATTGACAGCTGAGTGGTGCCAGGGTTTCTGTGCTGATCGGCATCCAAAGCCGTACGAGGAGAGGATAAAGGAGCTAAATATGTACATTCTGGAGGAAAGAATTGAGAGAAGGATATGACAGAAACCTTTAAATACCTCATGGTGGTCAACAAGGTACAGGAGTGGGTATTTTTCTGAGAAAAAGGAGCCCTAGAACAAGTGGGCATGCTATGAAACGAAGAGGGTAAATTCAGGAAGGATGTGAAGTACTTCTTCATAGAAAAGGGCGGTGGATGCCTGGAACAGCCTTCCAGTGGAGATGGAGGAGAAAAAACGGTGGGTTCAAAAATGCATGGGACAAGCACAAAGGAATCCATGGGGTAGTGAAGGGAGGGGAGGAGAAGGCGTTGTAGATGTGTGGTCTGCAGCGGAACAAAAACCAAAAAACTGAAGGTTAACACAAACAAAAAACAAAGGGGCAGACTAGTTGGGCCTGGTGGCCCTTATCTGCCATCACATTCTGTGTTTGTGTTTCAGTGTGATACCCAGCAGGGACCCCGTAGCTGAGAAAGAAGGCCTTCCCCCTTCCAACACCCTTGTGTTTCCCATCCCAGGTAAAAGACACATCAGCAATGTGGCCCTCCCAGCACCTAGAATATAACGCTGAAAACAGGGAGGGATTCACTCCATATAACCTCCAATGTACTCTAAGCAGAAATGGAGACATGACCCACTCACTGGTCAGTTCATTAAGTATTTTACTGCATGACGGTACTAGTCATCTTGCGGACATATCAGTTGGTAAAACCAAGTGTCACCATTTTGTGGTGTAATATCTTTTCACTTCCTCAGGACATCAGTTTGTCTAAACCTGTCTTGAACAAAAATATGGTAAATTTGTCCCAAGAATAAGTACAATATAATGGTTAATAACATTTTTACCGATACTATAACCCATCCCCAGATGCTAGTATTCTTGGCTCAAAACACCTGAATTGTCTCACAGGTGTGAATATCTACACATTGTTTACTAACCTGGGATGCTATATATATTGCATTCAGTCACAATCACTAGACACCTTACTCAGTACAGTGTCTGAAACCCAGGATTTTGTTCAGATCTGCCACCTGCTCAGTTATTTATTTCCCAGGTGGGGAAGGGGAAGGAGGTTCTCTTTTTACTGTGAATGGGTGGACTGACTTCTTAATACTTCTTTGGAAGCTGTACCATCCATGCCTCCAGTCTACCACTGCCACCTGCATCAGCAGCACACAGTTCATTCCAGACTCCACAGCACAGCCAAATGGGGACCAGCAGAAGCAGCAGTCCTAAGGTAAAAAAAAAAAAAACTGGGAAGGGGAGACGAGTATGAGGAGAGTTTTTTTCCCTTCTTACCTATAGGGTCCATTATTTTGTGTACCAGTTGGGGGAGGTTTAACGTGTAATTGGAATATAAGTCTGATTCCACATCTGACTTTTTTTCAGAATTAGGATTTTTGGTAGTCAGTTCTGAAAATTCAGATTCTGAGAAAAGTTTGGAATCCAACCTGTCCAGTTTGTGAATCAGATTTCAATCAACCCTAACCTAACACCACTATACTATGTTATTTTAGAATTCAGCTGCTTTTTCTGCTTGTCTGTATTTTAAGTGAAAGCTTTCTGTATGTGGCTTCCTAATGATTTCCAAGGCACAAAAGTTACAAGCAGACCTCACGTGTGGAGGTAAGGCACTCATGTCCCAGGAGAGAAGGTGTGGGACTGGCCAGAGAGTTGTCATATTTGGCTAAATAAATGTCTTGGACTGGATCTTCTGAGGCGAGGGACATAGGAAGGGATGAAAAATTGGTGTAAACAGTGGTGGTAGATGCTTCTGCGATGCTTTCCCCACCCAGCTGCGTTGCCTGGACCTCTGGCCCACACTTCTCCGAGTCAGAAAAGTTCCATCTGGCCCCACCTGCACAGGTTAGTTCAGGACATGTACTATGAAACAGATAGTGGTACGTACTGACCAGTGGCAAACTCAGCTGTAGGTGTGGTATCCAGGGCATTTTGTTTTGGGGGGGGGGGCAATTAAGTAAACTTTATTTAAATTTTTAACAGAATAACAATACCAACAAATAACAGGACTAACACATAATGCAAAAAGTACAATCAGCAATAAAACATACAAATAACATAAAATTCCCCAGCCCCCCCAGTATTATTTCCTATGGCCATACTGGACAGTACGCTAGCATAAAAAAAACAACCGTATAAGTCCCCTTACCTATTGTCGAAACAGTAAAATCTTAGCCAGTTAATCCACCTGTATAAAATAAAGGCTTATCATGAACCCAAATCTAACAGTTAGTGTACTAGCAATAGCATTTATAGAGCTTCCCAACGATATCTACAAATATGATAGGCTCTAAAGAAACAAGCAGTAGATTTCTCTACATTAAGGACATGTAACATCTCTGCAACTCACTCCAGCCTTGGCAGGGGAGATGGGGTCTAATCAGTGGCACAATATCAAAGGATCCAGGGCTTGTAAACATGCTGAGGGATATCGTTGCCCATAAGGTAAGAATGGAGAAATAGACAATAAAAAAATAAATATCTTGGGCTGGATTTATTAAAATTTTTGTTAACCAGGTAAGTGCACTAGACTAACTTGGCAAATGAAATGCTACATTCTGGTTGGATGTTGCCATTCCATGGACATGGCAGGGATCGACAAATTTTAAAATAAAGTACTTGTCCAGGACAACTGGTTTTACCAAAAATGGTAGTCCCATTGTTGGGAGTGGTAGTCCATGGTCAGAGGACTATATTTTGAGAGAAATTGCAAAGACTTAATGCAGTAACAAAAGACTTTGTGTGGGGATTGTATTATTAATACAAGGTAGGTATAGAACACTAGGAAACAGGAAAAATGATTTATGAATGAAATGTTTCAATATATTATTTTTCCCTTATTTCCTTCTTTTTCACTCACCATAATACTCAACCCATCCCACACCATGTCCCACATCCTTTTCCAGAGATGACAGAGTAGTGAAGTAAATAGGTTTTTATATAGTATATATTTATGATTTTTTTTTCAATTATCAACTTTGCATTCTGTATGGTGAAATTGATCTAACATGACCCTACAGCAGGACCCTTCCCCCCAAGATCTCCACATCCCTCCTCTTAGAGTCACTTTTTTTCCTTTTTAAATTAAAGAGGACTATGGTCAAATTACTGGCATCAATAAATTCAAAATATGGATCAACGTAGTCTCAATCACCTCTATGCCAAAATTGAGATCCCTAAATTACTTTGTTTGAAAGTTACAAATCACTTTACAACCCTAAATTCTCTGCCTGTTCAGAAAAGCCAGTTTCAGTGAAGAGGTGCTGATGATGTCATCTCCTGAACTCAGTCTAGCCCTCCCTGTCAGCAAGCTTATAGGACCTGCTTCTTCAAAGTTTTAAACTATGTGCAAATGGTTTTCTCTAGTAAAACAGCAGCACCATTCAGTAAACATTGTTTTAAAACCTATGTGTGTTTCAGGTTTTGTAACAAAGTTGACAAGTTCATATTTTTGGTTTTGGTGCTTTTTGTTGTGGTCAGATTTGCAGACTGGATGTCTCTGATGTGGTGAAAGACTGATCATTCACACTTATCAATCAATTGAGGTGATGTCTCAGGATGGCACTTTAAATCAATTATTCCATCACCCTGTAAATGGGGATGGGAGAGGTAGTGCTGTTTTGAAACCTTAATGTTGTATATGCAGTAGCCAACTCGATGCTTAATCACTCACTCAATCAATATTTTATTCATCAAAATATGAATGAATGGGATACTCAGTTGAGCTGAGATCATTTTCTGTTTTCTCACTGACAGGCTGTTATTTGAGCTTTATTCAGGCTCATCTGTGTTGTACTCCACATTACAATGATTGTTTTACCAAGGCTAACATTTCCACCCCAGTAGGAATTAACACATATATGGCCCCCATTAAAACTTGTAAAGCAGACACTGAGGCCCTGTCCACACTGCACCACTCAGACCCCGTAACGGACAGAAGCCAGTACAACCAGGGAGCGGTGCAGTGTGTCCACACTGCCGCGGTGTCCATCACGGGACTGGCACCGCCGGTCCACACTTCGGGAGCCGGGCGACCATTACTGTGGCACCCGATCCAACTATAGCTCACGCCGCGCTTAGGGACCGTGCCACGATCCACACTACACCGTAATGTTACAGAGGCGTAATCGCTCATAATCGCTGCTGAAACCACCCACATGTGGTTTCAACAATGGTTACGAAACGCCTTCTGTAACGCGTTATAAACGAAACCGTTGTGGTAATGGTTTGGGCACTCTGTAAAGTTACAGAGGGGTAGTGTGGACAGGGCCAAACAAACAGCAATGTTGTTACCAATATTGCAACACTTGTAGCAATGCAACTTCCAAACAGGCACTGCAGAGTAACATTTCACATGGTATCAGCAGCCTGGAGGCATGCTGACTCAGCATTCTGTAACTCTGGTGAAATGAACCACACCAAAAAGGCATTAAAATACAAATTGGTCAACTCTGTTACAAAACCTGAAACACATAGATTCTATAGCACTGCTTTTAGAATGGTGCTGCCTGTTTTACTTGTGAAAACCATTGCAGAATGACCTTTTTACTTTGGAGAAACAGGTCCTATAATCTTACAGACAGGGAGGGCTAGACTGTGAGTTCAGGAGATGACATCATTAGCACCTCTTCACTGAAACTGGCTTTTTTGAACAGGTAGTGAAATCAGAGTTACAAAATATCCCATAACTTTAAAATGAAGAAACACAGAAACCTAATGTTTGCTTATTCCAGTTCTGCAATGTAGCACTTTTGGCCAGAGTCCCTTTAAATCTGTTTGTTTGATTTCACTTTTTAAGTTCTGTTACTAGGTGTCACGGAGGACGGACTTAAATAAAGGCGGAGATCTGCCCCCTAAATGCACATTTCTGGCTTCAAAACTTAGTCACTTCAGCAGTGCTTTGCAAGACAAGCCTGCTGTCTACACGACCACCCACTGACAAGCTGTCTTCATGTGTGCCACTCACACAGAGTGCAGTTCCACCTGCCGACAGCTCACCGCTGCGATCAACTGCCATGAAATTTGCAAACTACCCTTGAGTGACAGGCAGCCTACAGTTTCAATCAATCAAAATCTTTATTTATTCAGGCGAACATCATTGAGCATAGCTCATTTACAAGATGGACCTGAGTGGTCATAACAAAAAGGTTACAGAGTGTATACAAAAACATGATAGTGAATAAACACAAATACAATCATTTATGAGTGAGATAGATGTACAAATATTTACATATATACAAGGCAGAGGACAGTAAACCAAAAACCTAATAAAGGAGAGAAACAAACAGTCTAGTAGGGATAAGGCTTGGATAATGGTACATGGGTGGGCATATAAGTTTGAGGTTTGATGTGGAAAGGACCAGAGGAATGATAGAAGAAATAGGGAGGAGCTTTAAAAGGGGGGAGGAGGGTGTGGAGGGGTGGGGTGGGAGGACTAGGCCTTGTGGAAGCAATTGCATGAGTTTGCAATGTGCAGACTGATCTGTCACTCCAAGTGGCGCAGACGCTACGATGGCTGGATGGGAGGTACTGGGAAGGCTGCGACACTGTCTAAACTACGCTCATTCCCAGTGCTGCTCTAGAATAGCAGCTCCCTGAAAAACGTGTGGTGCATCTCTTCTCCAGCTTGCTCTTTCATGAACTCCATGGCAGCAAGCAATCAGACTACCTACCTGACGACATCTAGTGGCAACAAATGAACAGTGCAGGACCTGTAGATATTTAAAAAAAAAAAAAAAGACAACCTGAATTAATTTGGTTGTCCATGGGACAATTTCTGGCTCTGTTGATGCTTGTACCTGTCAGTAGACTAGTAGTCCAGGACAAGGGATTACTGGATTTGTCGATCCCTGGGGCATAGGTTTATGTGTCAGTACCGCCCTATAAAGAAAATGTCTACCCATGTGATCTGGAATTTGGACAGATTGTGTACAGAATTCATGTGCCATTTCACTTATTCCTGATTTCCATCACAGACATATGTGCCACCTTTACTGTTACATAAAAAACCTTTAACTGGGCCCTAAAAATAAAACTTTTATTTACTGTTTTTCCTCCCTGCCAGTGGCCCCATTCAGCTGGGACACCCCAGCTGTGTCACCCCGATGTCTGTTGGGACTTACTGATGGCCAGTACCCCCAGGGCTTGCCCCCCCCCCCAGCGGGGTTGGCAGGTCCCCCATTCCCGCTGTGAACTGGATCCAGTAGTTGGACCGGCAAACCCAACTACTGAATTTTCTTTCCACTCATTGATACCCTCCTTACAGACATAAACCAAATTTAACAAAAAAATAAATAAAATCAAGAACTATTCACAGTTTTCATTTCTGGTATTTCTTTAATGACCATGATCACCAGTCATACCCTAACCATCTTGACAGAACCATATCTGCTGCTAATCCTGCCCCAGATAAAATTAAGCCTCTAGCTCCATATGATGCCTTTTTCAGTTTATACCAGTGTAACACTGCAGAATTTTGAATTCATGCAGTGTGTATGTGTGTGTAGGGAGTGTGCATGTGTGCTTGCGATCATTCTGGTAGAATACTGCAGAAAATCGAATTTTTGAATTCCATGGTAAACAATAAAACCTCTATGACTGACAATTGAAAACCATCTGTGAAGGGAACATTTGAAATTTTCTAAGCAGTATTTTATTTTATGTTTTTATTTCCCTTTTTTTCTTTTTTAAATCTTTTTGAGATTTTTTTTTCCATTTGTCCAACCTGTTTTTGTAAATGCTGTAAGACCCTTCAGGGTGTGGGGTGCTAGTGAAGACCTGTGGCCTCGTCATGTTCCTGGGTAAGTGAGTATCCACCAGTACCCCACACTCTGTTCAGTCTTATTACTTACATAGCCTTTACTCAGGAACGGCCTGGGCAGGTACAGTTATAGTAGGATTCACATCATATAGTTAAAGAAACAGTTGGCGTTACAGTAACAGGTACAACAAATCTTTCATGGTACAAGTATAAACTACAAACTGGAAGGGGAAACATTCAGAGGGGACATCGGGGGAAGAGGGTGGTAAGGCTGTGGAACAGTCTGCCGGAATGGGTGGTGGGGTGGATATGGTAGATAGCTTCAGAGGAGCCTGGGATAGGTACATGGGCCTAACGGTGTAGGTGGGCAATGGAGGAGGGGTCTTCCGGGGTATGAAGACTGATGGGCCATGGGGTCCTTTTCTGCCAACAGTTTCTATGATTCTAAGTATCAGGATTTGCAACACTCTGCAAAGCCCAGCTACCTCTAAGTAGAGGAGAAAGAGATTAGAGGCTATCCAGCTTAAGGCTATGAAAATGATCGAGGGCAGTTGATTAGACCCACGTAGAATGCTTAGGCAGTTTAAACAACTACTCTCTGGAGGACAGGAGAGAAAGGGGGATATAAGACGTTAACATGGTCTCAGCTGGATGCCTCTTATGGTATGAGAAACTCTGAGCGTGAGTTTTGGATGAGAACACCGCAAAGCAAAGCTGAGCAGTTCTGGCTACTTAAACCTCACGAGAGGAGTTTCTTGTACCGTAAGAGACACCCAACGGAGGCTGTTGGTTTATTATAAATCTCTTGCGTTAACAAGATTGAATTATAGTAAGTTAAGTCTTATATTTCAAAAGTGAGATACCCCCTCTCCAAACTTTGGAGTGGAAAGAGACACTGTTCCTGCACAAGAAACCACTGCACACAGGATAAGAAGTACAGTTGCTCTGTGCACTGATAGCAGAAATGATATAAGTGATTCATAAAAGAACATCCACCTGAAGAAGGGACCTGTGAGGCCCCAAAAGCTTATGTAGAATTCCATCTTTTTACAAGACTCTTGTTTTAGTCCAATAAAAGAATCAAACCTTCCAGCATCTCCTGTTTTCCAAGGACCTGTACAGCTAGAATCTCTTTTTACCAAATAAAAGAACATACAAATAGAGACAGGGATATAATAAGGCAGACTTAAAGGAGCACTGCAGCCTTCTTATTTATTTATTGAAAATGTTTTACCAGGAAAGGCACACTGAGCAAAAAGATGCTCTGCCCCATGGTGCGACCTGGGTGGGGGGTTACAGAGGAGGCTAGTAAACATATAAATGGTTGAGCTTAGCAATAATACAATCAGAGACAGAGCATGGTTGGAAGGGATTACAATTGAGCATATACATAGGGAGAACAGATAAGTACGCCACAATATCAAACAGTAACCAAGTAAACAGGATCTTGGTTGCACAGGAAGTTAGGAACAGAGCTGAACATGAACAATAGGGTTTGGAATACAAAACATGTCTTGTAAGTGTTGATTCCTTGTCATTGGACAGCTCTCTTTGTGTAGCTGTTGGGGATATGTCTGTTTGCTTTAGTTTGTTTTCACTGTTCACACCAGCCCCTGCAACTAGTGCGAGGGTCTCCATTTTCTGGTTGTTGAAATCTCGTTGTTCCTGAGAGATGCATTAGCATATAAGAGCATGATGCCACAACACCCATTTACACCATCTTGAAAGTACACATAAGCTGAAAAACTCTCTAGAAACATACAGACTGAATGAAGTTCAAAGGGAAAAACCCTGCTTTTCATGTAAGAAAGTTTGCAAAGCCAACTTGAAGGTAAATATGCCATTTCACACCTTGCTGCAGCTTGTTTTGTTGAACTCTGAGTAAGCCCAGGCATACTGTGGAATCTAAATGGTGCTGACACGTCATGTTCTCATATGCTAATGCAGCTCTCGGGGACAATGAGATTTCAGTGACCTGGAAATGGAGACCCCCAGGATAGTTGCAGTGACTGGTATGAAGAGTGAAAAGAAACTAAGGCAAACTCATCTATTCCCAACATCTACATGAAAAGAGTTGTCTGTTGACAAGGAAACAAATGACATATACAAGCTATGGAGGTGTAGTATTCCTTTAACAGATCTTTAGGTTAAAGGACAGCATTAAACAGGAAAGGAAGGGGTGTGAATTCAGTAGGACGTCCGAAAATATTTCTTTATGGAGCTGATGGTGGACAGGTTAGGTAGAACAGTCAATATAGTAGTGAGATCTGTGCTGCATTATCACGGGGTTCAAGATCCAATGGAGCATCTTCATTGGGTAGTTAGTAACAAAAGGCCAGCACGGGGCAGGGAGAGCACTGAAGGGGCAGAGTGAAACAACACAGGAACAACAGGGTGGACTCCGTGTTTTTGTACTTGACCAGCTATGTGTCGGTATAAATTCTTCCTGATGTTTTCCACCCACAGTAAGAATCTTCATGACAGCATGGTTCTTTTCAAGCCATGTTGATTTGAACTGGTTTTCTGGGAGTGGGGGGTGGGGGGGGAGTGGCATAGATGAACTAGAAAAAAGTCATCTGCCGTCGAACATTTTAAAAAGCGAAACCTCTGACTAAAATGTAGTGTGTATGAGTGTGTCGATGACCCTACTTTTATTGTACGACTGTCAAAAATGACCTGCTAAAAAACAGACCCTGACTTTTTTTATTGGCATTACTGCTGTATCTGTGAGTTTCTAAACTTTTAAAGAAAATATGATGCCACTTTTTGATGGAGACAAGTGCCTGTATTGTTGTAAGAGGGAGTTTCTTTTTGTTTGAGCAGAATCACATATAAACTGTCATGTATTTTAATCATCTGAATCCTGCAGTTCGCTTTCTTAATTAGTCCTAATATAAGCTCTATGCTAATTCGCTTTTCTTTTGTTCTGTTCCCTTTGTAGCCAGCTGTTTATTTGGCAGGCCCATAATGCCCTGTTTATTATCCAGTGTTTGCTGAAGGTGTTCATTAGTCAGATGTCAGAGGATGAGCTACAGCTGCACCTCACGTACCAGCAGAGGGCGCCAGGGACTTGTGGTAAGGATCCCAAATGTGTACCAAAGGAAGAGAGTTCTCCAAGATCAACAAAACATGCTGCTTCTCTTTCTCTCTGTCTCTGTCTCTTTCTCCACCCACTGCTTCCTCTGTTCATCATGGAGAATGGCCCTTCCTTTTAACGTGCTAGGATTATACAGTTGCACATTGATTGCTTGTCAAAACCCTGCAGCACTACTGTTTTACTATTGTGAACCACTAAACTCGTTTAATGAAGATAATCAGGTAGAAGTGCGCACACAGATCATTTTTCCTCAGCACAGTTTTATATACCTGCTATGTACCTTCTAACAATGACCGTATTACTGTGACTGAACAGATAAACAGTTTGGTCTTTTTGTTTCCTCAGCATCAGATAATGAAAATCAGTTTGAATAATTAAAACATCTGTGCACGCTGAAATTTTAAAGCCGAAATTCATGTTCCACACATTTCCAAATGTTGTCAGCTCTAATTACACTGGTTTATATATCTGAAATTTGTGACTGTCCAACTGTATTGTATTTTTAGTGCTTTTGCACCTTACTGTACATCTGCACTTTGGTTAGTGTCTACTCCCTCCCTGCAGGACGGATCTGGAAACAAGCTCAGTATGTCTTTCCTGGTAAATAAATTGAAAACAAATTAATCAGTAAACTCTTATACTTGTGTCTGCTGTATGCTTACTCTGGCATTACACGACCATCTTTTATACATGCCTTTTCTGTTCAAGAGATGGCTCAGTTACACATATCTTAATTTAAGTACATTAAAATAAATCTTCTCCTTGACTTTTTGAAAGATAGTTTTACATGCTGCAATAATGAAAGCTGTAGATGCTGGGCTCGTCTTCGCAGTCTTCCCTTTCCAATTCAAGCATTGGTCCTCCAGTGACTATGTGAATGAATTACCCTCTCTCCTGTTGCTGAATGCATTGCTGTCTGAGTATGTCTTGGTGTGAGCTGCTTTGCCTCATTAATGCATTTTATTGTGCGTTACCCCAAGGTAGTATACCAGTACTTTAAAGGTATGCTGCCATTTCTGTTTTATTTTGCAAAAGAAAAAGAAGCTTGGGCTCAGGGGAATTGTAGTGCCAGTATTTTATTTTAAATCAGTCATCTGGACATAATGGCAACAGAGGATTGCATTTTTAAATTATACCAAGTGTTTTTCAGTGATTTTTATCATACTTCTGCTTTGAAACTAACAGGCTTCTTTCTTTAATTAGACATCACCTTAAAGACATGCTTGAGGCCCATTTATTTGGTGGTGCCTCTTAAAGCCATTGCTTCACGTCACTGCAGCATCTGGCTAGAGTACACTTGAGTGAACGTGCCTCTTGGTCCCCCTTTGTGATAAAGTGTTGGCCTTTTAACCCCATTGTAGTCTTCCTGTACCTGTTGTACTTTGCAGCATTTCTGCTTTTTGTGATGTCATTTTTTTCTAGTAGGTGGAACTTTGTGTTTGGGGGGGGTGCTGAGCTACCTGTCAGTGAGTGCAGGTATGTTTCTGTGAATTCCTACTGCAGGCTCTTAAACTTTACTGTTTTTATTACAATAGACTAATCTTGAAGCAGCAGTATAATGAAAATCCCCCCCCCCCAAAAAAAGCTAGTTTTACCTGAAAATAATGAAATTGTTTGTATACCTGTCAAATCTACTTTCCTAGCTCCCTCCTATGCTGCACACTAAGTTTTTTCTTCATTTTCTCAGTCTTGACCCTTGCCAGGTCTACAGTACTATTTCTATGCCAGATGTGGCAGCCATCCTTTTTCTTGACAAGAAACTAAATTGAAACGTTTAGAAAATACTTACATTTTGGTGAAGCTGTAAAATGTTACCATTAAATAAAACTGGAAGTAGCTTGGAATCTTTTGTAGTGAGAAAAATGTGGGGTAATTTGTTTTGCCCAATTTCATTGCACTGCTACTTTAAGTTAGTTGAGCTTCAGATAAGCTGATTCTTAACATCTTCATGGACCTGAATCTGTGATGAGAAGACCAAAAGGAATGGCTTCACAGCCACTGGTAATGGATTTCTTTAAACAGAAGCAGCAACCAGGAGGCCAGTCACCATCTGAGGGTAAACCACCGTGGATGCCTTCAAGCAGTGAAATCACAGACATCAAGAATGCTCTAAGAGGTGGATGGCCCAATAGCACGGAGGGCTGAGGCATCATGTCTTACCTCCTGCCAAGCCTGTGACCCATGTTTGCAGTGCGAGTGGGTCGTTGGGGACAGACAGAATCAAGTGTCTGGAGGACGGCTCTCCTCTCCTGGGGAGGGTGGGGAACAGAGACTGGCACCTGCCTGACACCTAGCAGAGGCTAGGTGTTGGCACACCGGGTCCTGTATAGTAGGGCACAGAAGAGGAGCAGTCGACAAGCGTGCTGTGTGCAGAAGCGCGCGTAGCTTGGCCATTGTTGGTACTGCACGCTGCCCTCCACAGGAAAAAACGGAAACTGGTCCTTGTCATGTGGCATGGAAGGTCGTCCTCCGCAGGCCCCCCCCCCCCGAGAAGACACCTCCTTGATACTGGATCTGGACCTGGCGGGTTGAGATGGAGGCTCTCCGCCATGTAGTGTAAGCCTTGGGGGAAGACTAAAGGGGGTCTCATGTTCGACGGACAGGGATGGGAGGATGGTATAGAGACAGGGCCGATGGGGACAGGGGAGAAAATAACATCAAAAAAAAAAAAAATAGAATGTTCTAAAAATGTACAGGAGAGTCATGTGATGCCAGCCTGGAGTGTGCCATCGGGGAGTAAGAGCTCTGGGAGGCAAAGGGAAATCAGACTTCAAAAATTGGCATTTAAATGGCAAAGCATAAAGACTATATGCACTGGTCTCATAACAAAAATATCAAGACCTACTAGACCTTTTTTCAAGCAACGATCGACATCATGGAAGAAGATATTGGGGATCGCCTTATATACATGCCGCAGCTCGCAAGATCACAGGTGACAAAGTGAGGGAAACCCTTGTCCTGTCCAGACACCTCATCTAAGCAGTAGATCCACCTCTAACAAGTACATGGTGGAATTTTACTTTCTCTAAACAACTCTCCTAGACCTAGTGAGTTACTTCAAAGCCCTGAGACCAGCACATGAAATGTTAACCAGGAGGGCAGGTGATGTGGTAGTAAGAGTCAGTTAGGCAAATCTTTATTGATCAGTCATAACAAGATCATTACAAGCCTTTGCATACATCATTAAAATAGACAATGTATAAAGATAAAAAAAGGTAATAAATTATATTAATGATATAACTATGAAAAACAGTAAGTATGGCAGTATACACAAATGAAACCTTCAGTCTTAACATAGTTGACATCTAAAGTACAGCATTATTGATATAATGTATCAATAAATCTGGACACTCACCTACGTTCAGCTAACATTCATCTATTCGCGGATGACACTGTACTTTATACCACAAACTCATCCTTGGATATGGCGCATCGGAATTTACAGCAAGACTTCATTACTCTTCAACACAACCTCATCAAACATAAGCTTCTACTGAAGGCTAAAAAAAACTAAAGCCATGGTCCTCTCGCCAAAAGTTGGCCCCGGACTAACATACACACCCTGAATCCTAACACTACTGGACAAACCCCTCGAAACTGTTAAATCTTTTAAATGCCTTGGATTCTGGCTGGACGACAAACTTAACTTCCTATACCACCTGAATGAAATCTGGAAGAAACTAAGGCAATGGTTAGGCCTATTCTACCAAATTAAACGTCTACTAACCTTAGAGGCTAGGAAGAGATTAGTACAATCTACATTCTTATTTATACTAGATTATGTTGATTTTATCTGTACGCACTGTCCTTTAACGTCGCTTAGCAAACTCGACACTTTATACCACTGGGCCCTTAGATTTATCCTCAACCTACCCTTACGAACTCACCATTGCCTACTTTACCAGGAAGTGGGGTGGCCCTCACTCTCTAGTAGGAGGAAAAGAAATGCTCTTCCCTGACTTCATAGAGCACTCTCTAACAATCTTCCTACATATATATCAAGCTTGTTTAAGCGAGCTAAGGGCTCTTATGGATTGAGACGTTTTACTTTGCTCTACTTTCAGATCCCAAGAGTAAAAACAAACTATGGCTCTTCTGCAGTCAGCTTTAAACTTCCATCTTTGTGGAACACCATGCAAAACACTCTAAAATTGTCCTCTCTTCCTGGTCTTTCCGCATTCAAAGAGATGATAGTCACAGTACTGAAGGAAACGTATAACTGCCTCAGAAAAAGTTGAAACACTACTAACCCAACCCGCCTTACTAGCTTTTAATTTAGAACTTCCTGCACTGCCTTCCCACAGGGGACAACCATTAATTGCAGTGTACTTGCTTCTCCAAGAGCCCTCCTCGCTCTGTCTCCCCCCCTCACCTACTCACGTTCACCACTATTTCCCTTCTCCATTTTTCCACTAATATTAAGTAGTAGACTGGAATCAATGATTCTTCTATTATTGTAATATATTGTTGTCTATGAACTACATGTCACTGAAAATTGGGTATTCAGTAAATGCTGGCCCCGCAACATCCTTCTCTGGCCTGTATATTGCGCATTTTTTGTATACTTATCTGTGACCAATTACCTGTTGTATTGTATGTACTCTATTGTAATGTTTTCCATCCAGGACCACCTTGAAAATGAGCTTGCTCAACGGTGTTTGCGCCTGGTTAAATAAAGTGATTGATTGATTGATGTACGGGAGGGCATTGCTAAGGATGGAATTCGATGAATTCCTATCCTTGTTATGGTATCCATGTGACCTCAAGAGGTTGTTATACCCTCTTGAGTATCTCACATCAATACCATAACAATGTGAACAGCACTGTGCATGCGCGTCTCTTGAACCTGGGGCTTCGGATGAACGGCCGCAGCGGTGAGAGCTGGACCAGACAAAGAGCGGCACTACGAAAAAAAGGAAAAGGACAAATTCGATCTTACTTGGAGGGGGCTCTTTCAGTAGGCAATAACCATTAGGACTGAGCCGCCAGGTGCTAGGACCACACGGAAAACTTGGCTAGCAGTGTCTGGCAGGGGACTGCCCAGCTGGCGTCACGTGACCGACATCATCCAGGTGCTGTATAGTGGGTGGTCCCTATACCCGCCCTCCAGTTCTTCCTGCCATTGACCTGCACATGTCGGACCTCGCGGAACGCTGCTACTGTCGACCGCCATTTTAGATACGTATACTCTTTCGAATTTATCTTCTTCAAAAAACTCTGTAATTTTTCATCAGATTGCATGTTTTCTCCCACTCCTTTTGAATTACATAAGAACAAGTGCGCCTACGGCAAGCAGATTCCGAGAGGGATGGCCATACCTTGTGTCTCCTGTGCCTGGGGCCTGACCAAGACACCGAGGACTGTAAGACCGTCCAGAAGTTCAGCCAGGCCACACGGAAACGCCGTCAGTAAACCTTGAAAGCCCATCTTCTCAAGCAAAAACTAGCTTCCATGGAGAAGGAGCTACAGCAGGTGCTGAGCTCTTCCTCATCCCCAGGAGGATCTTCTGGCTTCCACAAGCAGAAGAAGGACAGGCCAGGACCATGATCAGTCTCCCTCCAGGCCGCAGCCCCCCCCGGACCGCGGCTGATGAGCGGCCTTCCTCTAGCAAGGATGCCGCTCCTCCGACTCAAGCCTGTTCCCTCCCTTTAGGGCAGCCCTGGTCCCCCCTGCTATTTATGGTGCAGGTGGGCACCTCCGGGGAATCGGAGGCTTCCACCACTCTTAGGCCCTTCAAATCTTCTGGGTCTAAGCCAAATGATTTGGCTGGTAAGTCAGACACCAGTCTTACCGATGACTGCACAGCCCGGGCGCTCACATCAGACTCCAACTTGGGGTCTAGCACTAGTCCTCCAGACCAGCGCCCACTGCTGCTTCTGCCGCAGCTGTCCCGGGAGGAATCCCCCTCTTGAGACACTCCTTCGTTGCGTCCGTGGGTCCTTTCACCTCTCCTTCCCACCTGGAGCCGGAGGAGCTGCTGCCCACTGACCCGATCAGTCGGCCAGCGCCTGCCAGCTCTACATTAGATACCTCTGGGGACATTCCGATCAATCCGCCTACATCTGGCTGCCTCCCCAGCCCCTGAACCTGGATGCGCTGTCAACCTGGGAGGGCCGATGCCAGAACCCTCTGCGGGTCTGTCACCGGCTCCCCCATAGCTGACTCCTCTGCAGCCCGGGCCCTCTGGTGTCCATTCAGGGCTTACGCTGAGTCCATTAGCGCTGCTGTCGGGTCCTTCGCCAGGCTGCCTGACACCAGGTTTCCCTATGCCCGGGTACTCAACACCAGGATATATGTCGCCGGGGTACCCCACGCTGGTGTATCCAATGCCAGGGTATCCAACACCAGGTTATCACACACCAGCATTCCCAGCACCCGGGTACCCGACGTCGGGTTACCCACCGGCCTTTCAGTTACCTCCTCCTCAGCCACAGGTGGATTATGATGCCCTATTTTCTGTCTTGGTGGAACAGAGCCAAGGTTCAGCTAGTGTCAGGGTTGGACCAACATCAGCTTGTCACATCCTCTATGCCGGCCCGTCTGACTCCTACTCCCCGCTCTCTCTTTCCCCCGGTGAGACTCATTCCTCCACTTCTGGCCACATGTTATGTGTTTTGGCAGTGGGGGACAGGAGGAGTGTGACGACCGAACTCCAGAAGGAGGTTCCCTGCCGTAGGTCTCTGTCTTCGGACAGAAGCCCTTTGTCAGACTCTGAGTCAACCCAAGAAGACCCCCAAGTCTCCCACGGAGGACCCTTCCTTTACGGATATCCTCAGAAAAATCCAAGCGGGTCAATGGATGGAAGACCGAGGAGCAAAATCCTCAACATAGGAGACTAGCAGAGCACATTGACTTACCAGAGCTGACTCTGTTCCTCATTTCCCCATGGACGAGGCCGCACGCTGATTTAGTCTCCACTATTTGGCAGCAACCGTCATCTGTTGGAGCCGTCGCTAAGAAGGGCAGACACATTATACCATGCCCCGGAGGGAAAAGACCACCTCAACACCCACCCTAAAGCTGATTCGCTGATCATTAATGTGGTTCACGACCTCTCTACTAACATAGAAACATAGAAGTTGACAGCAGATAAGGACCCCAAAGCCCATCCAATCTGTCCATTTCTTTTTCTACCTTATGAATGTGCCATAGGCCTTTGCTCTGTCAATGGCCTATCTATTCATACTCATCTGTATTGCTCCCTTATGCCTATCCCATGCCTGTTTGAAGCCCTGCACTGTATTCATATCCACCACTTCCGGAGGTAGGCCGTTCCATGCGTCCACCACCCTTTCTGTGGAAAAGAACTTCCTCACATTACTCCTTAATCGGCCTCCTCCTAATCTCATGCTGTGTCCTCTTGTCCTGCTATTTTTCTTATATTTAAACATGTTAGACTCTTTCACCTTGTTAATGCCCTTAAGGTGTTTGAATATATCAATCATATCACCTCTCTCCCTCCTTTGCTCTAGGGTATACATATTGAGCTCAGTTAATCTGTCCTCATATGTTTTCTGATGCAGTCCCTGCACCATTTTGGTTGCCCTTCTCTGGACTGCCTCAGTTTGGTTAATGTCTTTGTGAAGGTGTGGCCTCCAGAACTGCATGCAGTACTCCAGATGGGGCCTAACCAGTGTCTAGTAAAGAGGGATTATTACCTCCCTCTTCCGACTTGTGATACCCCTACTAATACACCCCAACATCCCTCTAGCCTTACCTACTGCTTTAGAGGTCTGCTTGGATAATTTCATGTCATCGGTGATGATGACGCCCAAGTCTCTTTCTTCCCTTGTGACTGCCAGCAACTCCCCTCCCAGCCTATAGGTGGCTTCCGTGTTTCTCTTCCCTATGTGCATGATCTTGCGCTTCTTTATGTTAAACCCCAGTTGCCACTCTTCCAACTATTTTGCTAGTTTATCCAGATCTCTTCTCATTCTGCCCACCCCATCTGGATCATCTACTCTGTTGCAGATCTTGGTGTCATCTGCAAACAGACAAACCTTACCCTCCAGTCCAGCTGCAATGTCACTGATGAAGATATTGAAGAGGACTGGCCCCAGGACTGATCCCTGAAGTACCCCACTTGTGACTTGCATCTTTGCTGACTGTATACCATTTACCACCACTCTGTTTTCTGCCCGTCAACCAGTTTGCCACCCAGTTGACCAACTTCTGACCCATCCCAAGCCTACCCAGCTTATTAATCAATCTTCTGTGTGGAACAGTATTAAAAGCTTTGCCTAAGCTCATGAGTACCTCTCCTACAGATAAGGAATTGAGACAACTGGACCAGTATGGATGTAAAGTCTACTTGTCCTCCACTTTGGCACTGAGGGCTTTGAATTACATAGCCCACATGGTATGCTACCAGACGGCTATCCTGAGCCAGTTCAGATCTGAGTTCGAGGCCTTACCAGATTCTCAGGCCAAGACCAAGCTCGAGCAGATGGTTAGGACAGCAGAGATTACCTGCCATCATACCTTACGAGTGACTTACAATGCCGTTGATGCTTCTGCTCGGAGCACTGCGACGGCTGTCTGTTTACGCATACACTGCTGGCTGCGGGTGTCCGGATTCTCCCAGGATGTACAAGCCTCCATCCTGGACACTCCCTTTCGAGGCTCAGTTCTCTTTAGAGGGGACGTCAAGGATATTCTAATTGAATTGCAAGAGAGTGGGAAAGGCCTCCACTCTGAGCCGTCACTGTACCATCCCAATACCAAGTACCGGCAACCTGTCAGACAACAGCCCACCAAGCGTCAGGGTAAATATCAGGCTCCCTCAGCTGCCCCCACCCCCCCCCAGCCAAGTCTCAGAGGGCATGCAGTGGGGCATTTCCCCACCCTTCCTCTGCCTCTTGACTTGTGGACCGCCCCACCTTCTCCACCACTAATGCCAGAGGAGCCAGTAGGGGACAGATTCGCCAGTCACCTACCCGGATAGGAAGCGATCACGGCAGACTCGTGGGACCTTCAACTCATAGCTCAAGGCCACAGCTCGGAATTTGTAGCGAGACCAACAGAAAATCCTCCAGGTCACTCTCATTTCCCGAAAGGTTGCATTCCACTCATCAGAAAAGAAATCGAGGCTCTCCTGGAAAAGTCAGCCATAGAGCCCGTTCCTCAGGGCCAAGCTAGAAGGGGGTATTACTCCCACTTCTTCATGGTGCTCAAAAAGACAGGAGACCATAGTCAAATACTGGATCTCAGTGCACTCAGGCTTTACGTAGAGTACAAGAGATTTTGCATGTTGACTCTCCCAGGTCTACTGCCACTGCTTCAACAGGGACACTGGCTCTGCCCTCTGAATGTGCAGGATGCGTATCTGCATATATCTGTCTTCCTGGCCCACCACCTCTTCCTCAGGTTTTCCTTCCAAGGGGAGCATTTTCAGTTCAAAGCACTCCCCTCTGGCCTTTCCTCGGCACCCAGGGTGTTTACCAGTACTAAGTGCCTACGGTGGTGGCAGTGGCTTTGCGACGCTAGGCTCATTATGTGTTCCCGTACCTCGATGACTGACTGACTTCTTTCGGCTCTATCGAGGGATAGCCTGGAAGCCTCTCTGTCAGCTACCCTGGCTGTGTTCCACCAAGTAGGAGTTACGGTGAACTGCTCCAAGTCTCACCTGTCACCGTCTCAGCGCCTCCAGTTCATTGGAGTGGTGCTGGACACAGCCCAGGGTCAAGCTTTTCTCCCCTTGAACAGAGCGGAAATGCTGCAGAAGCAGGCTAGGCAAGTGGCTTCCAGCCACTGGTCCACCTTACGCCTCCTAGCGATGGCTATTCCCACTGTTCCTCTAGCCAGACTCCACATGCGTGTCAAACAGAGGACACTTCGAGTGCAGTGGGACCAGAGGTCAGACGACCTGGACCACAGGGTCCTGGTCTCCAACCCCATGCGACAGGATCTCCTCTAGTGGCAGGATCTAAACAATCTCTGCCGGGGGGGTCCCCTTTGAGCCTCACCCTCTGGTCCAGACCATGACAAAGGACGCCTCTGGTCAGGGCTGGGTGCTCACTTGGTGAATCGCAGGACCCAGGGATCCTGGTCTCAGTGGGAGCTCTCCTTGCACATCACCGTGCTGGAGATGCACACGGTTTTGTTTGCCCTTCAGGCTTTTCAGCCCCTTCTCCTTCCAGGCTCACTGCTGGTCCAGTTGGACAACATGTGTGGTCTGGTACCTGAACAAGCAAGGAGGCATGCGGTCATACCCCCTATGAAGGGAGGCTATGCATGTTTCGATTTGGGCAGTTCAGCACCATCTTCAACTCAAGGCAGTGCATGTCGTGGGCATTCAAAACATATTAGCGGACACTTTCAGATGCACTCAGGCAAGGGCACATGAGTGGGAACTGAGGCAGTCAGTACCTGAAGAAATCTTCAACCTTTGGGGTCGCCCAGATCTAGATATGTTTGCCTCCCCATACAACGCAAAACTACCCAGTTTTTGGTCGCTCTCAATCAATCAATTTCTTTATTTTGCCAGGCGAAACACCATTGAGGAGAACTCATTTGCAAGGTGGACCTGGGAGGTCATAAAAGGAATTTACATCAAAGAAGAGAACAATATATGAAAGACAATTAAATATATGTACAGAGAGAACCTTTTGCGACCTGCACTATCTATCCTGGAAAGCACTGTTTTTAGTTGCTATTACTTCTGCTCGAAGGATTTCCGAGCTTCAGGCCCTTATGTGTAACCCAGGCCCGGTGTTTTCTGGTGAGATGCACTGTCTCTTTGCTAGACAGGGAGGTTTTTGTACGCCGGCCCTCCCTTCCCACCACTGCAGAGGGTGCTGCTCAAACTGCAGGCAGAGGGAGCTCGCATGATTCTGATTGCCCCATATTGGCCTCACCAGATTTGGTTGCCTCTGCTACACCAGTTGGCAGTGGATCCTCCGGTTCCTCTACCCCTCTGCCACGACCTCCTGACCCAGAAGCAGGGCACTCTGGTTCACCCAGGTCTCTTCACCTTCATGTGTGGTCCCTTCTGACATTGCAGCCTTGCACTTTGGAGTCTCTTCCAAAGTTGCTCAGGTTCTGGTGGATGTCAGAAAGCCATCCACGAGGACCACGTACGCTATGAAGTGGAAGAGATTCTCTATCTGGGCAACCTCTAAGGGTTGGGACTCCTTTTCATGCCCTGTACCTCAGGTCATGGAGTACCTCTTCCATCTCTCTGACCTGGGACTCTGCTATTCTTCAGTGAAGGTCCACTTGTCTGCCATTTCAGCCTACCATCCTCCACTAGACAGCAAGACCTTGGCTCAGTTGGAGGTTTCTCACACTTTTCTGAAAGGGATCCTCCACATGAAACCCTCGGTCAAGAACCCTGTTCCTCCATGGGATCTGAACTTCATACCTGAGAAACTCACTTTGCCTCCATTTGAACCGTCCGCGAGTTGCGCGACCTGCACTATCTATCCTGGAAAGCACTGTTTTTAGTTGCTATTACTTCTGCTCGAAGGATTCTGAGCTCCAGACCCTTGTGTGTAAGGAGCCCTATTTGATTTTTCACAGAGACCAGGTGGCTCTGTGTACAAATCCTATGTTTTTACCAAAGGTGGTTTGGGAGTTTACCTTGAATCAGACCATACACTTGCTAGTGTATTACCCTGAGCATTCTAATCAAGGGGAGACAATTCTGCACACATTGGATGTGCACCGAATGTTACATTATTACATGAATCAGATGAAGTCAGTCCGCAGAACGGATCAGCTTTTTATTTCCTTTGCACCCAAAAGAGAGGGCGTGGCAGTTTCAAAACAATGTTTATCAAAATGGTTGGCATACTGCATTCTGTTTTATCAGAAGTATAAAAAAAACCCTTCCAGGATAAGTTAAAGGTCATTCAACCAGAGGCATGGCTGCATCTGCTGCTTGTTTCAGAAATGCCTCTGCTGCTGACATCTGTGCGGCAGCCACTTAGAGCTCTGTCAACACCTTCACTAAGCATTAGTTTGGACATTGCCTCTAGGTGCAGGGCTGGCTTCAGACTAGCTGTCCTTCAAGGCATTCTGTCTTAGACCCCGCCTACTGCAGACCTTTTCCTG
The DNA here is from genome assembly GCA_016271365.2 of Neoceratodus forsteri. Classification (NCBI taxonomy): domain Eukaryota; kingdom Metazoa; phylum Chordata; order Ceratodontiformes; family Ceratodontidae; genus Neoceratodus; species Neoceratodus forsteri. The sequence goes on along the minus strand of CM057449.1, from coordinate 512,165,012 downwards.
CCTCCCATGTTCAGTCTTTGCCTGACTTACACTGCTTGGGACTCCGTCCTAATGGTTATTGCCTACTGCAAGAGCCCTCTCGAAGTAAGATAGGACAGTTACGTAAGAACTGACCATGACAGTAGATCTTCGAGAGAGGCTCTTGAAGTAGGCAAGGTTTTCCCTTCCTCCTTCCCCCTGCTGCTACTTCTTTCAGCCCTTTTTTCTTGGCGTCAGGAGCCTAGTCCTTTCTCCTGCCGCACCTTGTTAGGTCTCTGATGGGAGAACTGGAGGGTGGGCATGGGGATCGCCCACTATATAGCGCCGGGCCAGCGTCGGTCACATGATGCCGGGTGGGCGGTCCCCTGCCAGACACTACTAAGTTTTCCGTGTGGTCCTAGCATTTGACGGCTCAGTCCTAATGGTTAGTGCCTACTGCAAGAGCCTCTCTCGAAGATCTACTGTTGGCGGTAAGTTACGTAACTATACTTTTTAACTGGTGCCTATGCACTATAAAAGACAATGGATGGGCACCAGTTAACGGCAACGCGTGTTCCCATCTTAAGGTCGTCATACCAACTGTAAACCTCTTCATTTTCACTCCTGAGGTTTACTAAGTTGTCATGACATTCTCTCGATGGGAACACAGCACTGTTATTAACTGGTTCCCATCCATTATCCTCTATAAATACAATGAGTCCTCCTAAGCTAATAAATGTGTTCTTAAAGCTAAAAATGAAACCAAAAGAGAAAATCTGAAAGTACTAAATAGCTATGTACAGTACAATAGGTTTATTGTATTTTTATGGAATTATTTATTTATTTATTTTTTTATTTTTCTATTTTTCCCCATGCCTCTCGTCGACCATCGACTCTGGTCACGGACCCCAGGAGCCCCCACCACCGGATATTGCCGTCTTCCCCGGCCATCCCTGGCTTACCCCCCAGAGAGTGGGGCTGCGGCTCTGACCCCCAATATCGGACCACGGAACTGTGACTGGTTGGGGGAACGGCTCCGACGGTCAATCAGGGCTTCCTGGGGCAGAGCGTCACCGAGACGCAAGGTGTGGGATTTTTGTTCCCCCCCCCCCCAAGCAGGATGGGGACGTGAATGATGGCCAGCATCCGCCCCATCCTGAGAGCTCTGTTAAACCCCGATGTGGAGCGAGCACCCAGTCTTCACTAGGTGCCGCTCGTACGCCGGCTGCTGCCCCTGCCCTCCCTCCAGGGAAGGAGAGCCACCCATAGGATGCTCAATCATTCCCAGCCCGGCCGGTCCTCCGACGACCCAGGTCCGTTCCCGAACCCAGGTCACCGGCGTCACAAGTGGAAATCCAACCGCTGCGCCGACGGACCGGCTATGGAATTATTTTTGTCTGAGTCTTATTCTGTTTCTAGCTCCCAGGCAACCACCTAACTTAGAAATAACATACATTCTTGCCCCCTCGGACCACTCGCAGGTTCTCCTTACTTTGAACTGGGGTTCTGAGTGTAAATCCACCCTATGGAGGATTAATAACTATCTATTAAACATAAAGGACTTTCAAGAAATGATAAAAGCCAGAATCCCTCAAATCATAATAGAGAATGAATCTCAGGACATTAACCGCTCAGCTCTGTGGGACACCCTAAAGTTGGTTCTGAGAGGGGGGACATTATAAGTTTTGCTTCCCAGTATAGAAAGCAAAAGGCAGGCCAGCTAGACATGCTCAAGAAACAGCTTAAGGACCTGCAACAGCAACATGCAGCTGGAGACAGAGCAATTTACCCCCTCTTAGAAGCCACAAGACAAAGGATACAGAACTTGTTGGATATCAAAACTGAACAAGCAATGCCATTTTTAAAACAAAAATATTATGAGGGAGATCCAGGGGCCACTAGGATCCTAGCCCATAGGTTAAGGCAGTAGGTAACACAAAATACAATTACCCATATTCTTTCACAAGGTACAGGGGACCTTAAGAAGTTACCTGGAGAAATAGCAGGAGCATTTGCAGACTTTTGTAAAAACATTATACACCCCAGAGACCCCATACAACCCTGAAGCTGCCATCAATTTCTTAAGAAAATTAAAGCTGCCACAACTCTCACTGGAAGCCTCTGTGACTAAGATGGAACTAGAGGTAGTAGTGAAGAACAAAAACAGAAAAATCACCAGGACCGGATGATCTCACAGGAGAGTTTTATAAAATTTTTAAAGATATTTTACTTCCCAATCTTCAAAGGGTTTGCTGGAGGTGATGGAAGGAGACCATATTCCCCCATCTTGGAGATGTGCAGTAATTTCAAGCATACCCGAGGCTGGGAAGGACCCAGGTTTCTGTAGTTCATACCACCCAATATTAGTTTTAAATATCAATTATAAGTTATATGCCTCTATACTAGCTAAACGACTAGAATTGGTACTACCAGCATTGATCAACCCAGACCAATGTGGCTTCATAATCCCTAGACAGGCCCAAGATAATATTAAAAGAACACTTCATCTTTTGTGCCACGCCTCCCGGTTGGGGGACCCTTTTATACTGTTAAGCCTGGATGCCAAGAAGGTCTTCAGCCGGGTGGCGTGGCCATTTTTGATAGCCTCTCTGGGTTCATTTGGCTTTTCTGGAAGGTTTCAAGGTCTAATTAATGGGCTATATGACCACCCCATGGCCTATATCAAAATCAGTAGAGCTATAGCTCCCCCTTTCACCCTGCAGAGGGGCACAAGGCAGGGGTGCCCTGTCTCACCCCTGTTATTTGCACTTTATTTAGAACCATTAGCACAGGCACTCAGGCAAGCAGATAATATTTCTGGATTTACAGTGGGAGGGGAACCCCATAAACTTGCGCTCTATGCAGATGACCTGCTGATATATCTTGCACATCTGGAGCAATCATTACCCCATCTGTGGTCTGTGTTGGTGGAGTTTGGGAAGGTGGCAGGCTATAAAATAAATGCGACCAAAACAGAACTCCTTCAGTTAAACTATATCCCCACAGATATGGTGAGACAAAAATATCTTTACCGCTGGGGCAGCTCGCACCTAAAATATCTAGGGATTCGGCTGACCACGGACAAGCACATTTGTATCACTACAACTATGCTCCCTTGCTTCAACAGGTCACCCTAGACATGGAGAACTGGAGCACTATTCCACTTGCCTTGCTGCAGAGGATAGAAGCAGTCCTCATGAACATCTTGCCAAGATTTTTGTACTTGGCACAGTCCCTCCCAATCCCTCCTTCACAAATCTTTTTCAGAGAAATAAATCTTAAAATATTCCTGCACATTTGGGAATCCCACCCTCCCAGGGTCAAATATACAGTTTTACAAAATACCTTCGAGAGCAGGTGGGCTAGCATTGCCATGCCTCTATAATTATTACAGTGCATCCCAGATGAGAATAATTTTTCTATGGAGGCATCATACCTATGCAGCGAAATGGAGTGAACTTGGAAAAACGAGAGGAAGATTTGATTAACTTGATAATACTCTTAAGTCAGCCCCCAGTACCACTTGACCAGATAACCTACAATCTGTACACCAGAAATACATGATTATGTTGGAGGAAACTCTTGTCCTCTAAGCAACTTGCACCATATAAACATTTTTTATACTCCTTATGATGTAGACAGCCAGTTCTGAGTGCTGTATCATTTATTTTAATATAAAATGTATTACTGCTGAAAACCTGATGCTCTTAGAATGACCTCACTCACCCCGGTTTCAGCTGAAAGATGAAAGCCAGAAGAAAATGCTGAAGCAGCACATGTATCACACACTCAGTTTTTAGATACTAGGTGTTACGTGGAAGGCCTTAATCAAGGATCCTGTTTGTCTGAGTTTATTACAGCTGTAGTTGCTATATCATATCCATTTTATGACATTGGAGAGGAACCTAGGTTGTTACACAGGGGTGCAAGGTTGTAAATGCTCCTGTGAAGCCTGCGTGAGGGAGGATGCAGCATGGATTAAAGAGATGTAGTTTGAAACATGAGTCATGCTGAGGATTGCAAAATTAATACTTTGAAAAGACATCCTGTTTTTTTTTATTAGATATATTTTTTATATATAATCTAACAGAGGAGGTGCTAGCTGATCTCACACAAAAAGGGGTTGTCCAATACAGTTGTTTAAGGAATACTCTGTTTTACTTACACACCTTTTTATCTAGACTCTGACAAGGAAAGATCTTTGGAGCACTTGTAAGCAAGTATTTAGAGCGAGAGAGAGTCAAATCTAAGTACTGTAAGTAGGAATTTGCACTGTTTAAACCTTGTTCTTTTAAAATATTTGTATGTCTTGTGATATGAGTTCTGTGATTTTGTGTTTTAGATATTTTTAACTATTTTAGTAAAATTCTTTTTAGAACTTACTTGGTCTGTCTTTGACTTCTTTTTAATTGTAAAAAAAGTATATGGTTATAGCAAACACTAAGTGTAAGCTTGAATGGTGGTACCAAACTGGAGAGAGAAGCGTTTTAAATCTGAGGTCTTTATTAAAGTTTTTAAGGGTTCATCTCTGTATACCCGGTTAGGTGCCCGTATGCAAATATATCTGGCCCCCCCCCTGAAGACAGAAATATCTGAGCCTGTGCATTGGGTATGCTAGCAAGAGGTTCACAGTTTGAATCCCTCCAAGACTTGAGACCAAAGGTTGATCCAAACTCACAAAACAAACAAGAGGGTTACCTTATTCTGTTAAACTGTTCACAAGACTGCGCTCGGAGGTTGGCACTTTGGGAGTAGAGAGCCTGACCTGCTGAGTGGGTATGTGACACTCCTTACCATATTTACTTTCTTTTTATCCGGCTAGATTAGATCAGGGCTTTCATACCTGGTTAAAGCTGAGAATTCAAACACTTCTTCAATTTTATCATAAAGGGAATTTATAATCATTTGAGGACATGACACTCCATTATGGCCTGTTACCCCGGGACAGATTCAGGTACCTAAAGGCAATTGATTGTATAAGGAAGCGTCCTGCTACTCTTCCTCAAGGAGAGGACCATCCCCCAGTATTAGAAATATTCTGAAGAGCCATACAAGGTGATGCCCTCCAGCAACACATGATATCTTATATAGACAAGGCACTGCTTCACCTTAATAAAAAATCCTAAACTCAGTGAAACCTTCCTGGAAAAAAGACTTAAACATAAATATTGATGCCCAGATGTGGGACGCCCATATCCGTTTTCTCCATTTGGGCATAGGGTTGTGTATATATGGAGAGAATTCTCCTGGAAGGAGGCCCTAAGGTACTTTAGAACCCCTGCAATACCAGCTGAGTATAAACCAACTCGAGGTTCGTCCTGCTGGGTTGGGATGTGGGCACGCCCCAGCCACACATCAACATATATTTTGGACTTGCCTGATTTTAAAGCCTTTTTGGGTTGAACTTCAAACAGCCATGGGCAGAGTAGATGACCCAGATGGGGTAGGTAGAATGAGAAGAGATCTGGATAAACTGGCAAAATGGTCAGAAGAGTGGCAACTGGGGTTAAACGCAGAGAAGTGCAACATCATGCACATAGGGAAGAGAAACCCTGAAGCCACCTATAGGTTGGGAGGGGAATTGCTGGCAGTCACCAGGGAGGAAAGAGACTTGAGCATCATCATCACAGATGACCTGAAATTATCCAAGCAGACCACTAAAGCAGTAGGTAAGGCTAGGGGGATGTTGGGGTATATTAGTAGGGGTATCACAAGCCTAAGAGGGAGGTAATAATCCCCCTTTACCAGGCACTGGTTAGGCCCCATCTGGAATACTGCGTGCAGTACTGGAAGCCACACCTTCACAAGGACATTAACAAAATGGAGGCAGTCCAGAGAAGGGCAACCAAAATGGTGCAGGGACTGCGTTAGAAAACATGAGGACAGATTAATGGAGCTCAATATGTATACCCTTGAGCAAAGGAGGGAGAGAGGTGATATGATCGAAACATTCAGATGCCTTTTTTTTTAAACTTTATTTATCTCCACCCCTGGAGAACTCCTTCCAGCAACCTCGGGGTTCCCAAGCCTCTACCCGCCTCCATGACCAGTCCTCCCCCTCGTGCCTCCAAGCACCACCTCCGGGTCTGAACCCTCCGGAGGTAGGGCCGCCCTATCTGCCCAGGGTACTCCATCTATAGGGCAAGGTACCCGGCACACGAGTGGCCCTACGGAGAGGAGATAGCCCAAAATTGGAAGTGTGGGCTAGGAATGTTTTTTTTCTCTTGATTTTTTTTCCCCGAATTTTCCCCCTCTCCCTGCGGAGACTGGTCAACAAGGCAGTGTAATTGCCGTGGTCCTGTCCTCCCAGACAGCTACCATGCCGGTACAGTCGGTGAACCCCTATCCCACCGCCAGAGGTCGCTCCAAAGCTGAGTGCACCCTGTACCCACCGTGCGTAAGAAAGAGCAGTCTTTTGACGCCGATCTTCTTTCCTCCTGCCGACCCCCAGCAGCCCCGGCTTGTTCCTTTAACCTGTCGCCGGCATGGCGTCCAGTGCCTCAACCCTCCGTGCCACCAGGCCCGCTCAGACACCTTAAGGGCATTAACAAGGTGAGAGAGTCTAACATGTTTTAAAATAAGAAAAATATCAGGACAAGAGGACACAGCATGAGATTAGATGGAAGCAGAGTAAGGGGTAATGTGAGGAAGTTCTTTTACACAGAAAGGGTGGTGGATGCATGGAACGGCCTACCTCAGGAAGTGGTGGATATGAATACAGTGCAGGGCTTCAAACAGGCATGGGATAGGCACAAGGGAGCAATACAGATGAGTATGAATAGATAGGCCATTGACAGAGTAAAGCCCTATGGCACATTCATAAGGTAGAAAAAGAAATGGACAGACTGGATGGGCCTTGCGGTCCTTATCTGCCGCCAACTTCTATGTTTCTGTGTAAGCTGTTAGGGGCCCCAATCCAATTAACAATAGATCTTTTCTTTCTTACTAATTTAGAGAGAGGAATGAGGGACATATCAAGTAGAAAACTTATACAGCTTTGTTTCCTTGCTGTGAAGAAATCAAGAACTAAAAAGTGGCTTCTGACAGCTCCCTCATCCATTAAGGAGCGGCAAGATCTGGTGATCCAGATATATAGAATGGAAACATGTACAGCTGTAGTATATCAATGCTTGGAAGGCTTTGAGATACAATGGAGAAGATGGGTAATTTATATAATGGCCCACAGGGGTGATTTTGTCCCATAGATAGGTTGCCATATAGTTGTTTTTTTTTTAGCTACTGGGGCTGGGTTGGTGTCTCTGGGGACCAGTGAAGGGAGAACACCTCCCTGTGGGAACCTTGATATACCCCTATTCTACTTATATTTACCAAAAGAAGGGTAATTCACTCCCCCCCTTTCTGCTTTTTGTTGTTATTAGCCAAAATATCAAAGTTGATGTATTGGAAATTGCTATGAAATCCTGCTTAATGTACTATTATGTATTTTGAAATGTCTAATGATATGATCAACCTGTGTGTTGTGTTGGTTTGTATTTATGTAATGGAAAAACTTTTAAATAAAAAGTTAAAACAAAAATACATTCATCCTCAGTGGTGAATAGAACAGACAGTACTTCGAGCATGTTGGTGGGTTGAGTGGAATTCAGGATTGGGGTTAGCCAAATTTTCCTGGCTTTGTTATACCAGCCGCATTCAAACATAATGTGGAAAAGATTTTCATATTTGGGAATATCACAATTACATTCCGTATCTTGTGTGTTAGAAGAGGCATTGTATCTTGCCTTCAGGATGTTACTAAAGAAGAATTTGAATCTATATAAAGTGTAATGTTGGGTAGTAAGAGTCAACTCTGTGGAGGACATATGTGAGCAGAAGGACAAGGAGCTGGTAGCAATTTGCAGGAGAGTGCACAAGCTTGAGGAACACATCTAAGACCAAGGGGGCAGGAGATGGAGGAACAGTCTGGTCCTCATTGGCCTGTCTGAACAGGCAGAAGGTTGAGATGCTGTAAAATTCATACTGAATCTTTGTGATAAAGTGGCAGGTCCCTCACCTAATGACCTAGACTACATCATTGAATGTGCTCATAGAATACTGCGTCCCATGCCAAAAGCAGACGCATGCCTGATGCCATTAATCTTCAAGTTCCTGAACTTTCATGATAAATTACACATACAAAGTTACTTAAGGGAATTAAAAACCATGGAGTGGGAAAGGAACAAACTCCTTCTTTTTAGCAACCTCAGTCCTCAAACCAGACTCAAGAAAGCAGAGTACAAAGAAATAAAGAATACTGTATAATGCTGGGATAGAATTTAGAATCGGCTACCCAGCTCGTCTAAATGTCAACATTATGGGCAAAGAGAGACAGTACCATTCTTCTTGGAATAGCCAGAGATGAACTAGCACAGTTGCTTCTGAACCCGTTTGTCAAGTCTACTAACTCTCACAAGCCAAACCCCAGAACAGCCCCGGAGACCTGCTCTCCAACTAACTGACTTACAGAGACATTTATTATGAGCATAACTCCTGCAGATCTCACATAGGTCTCTCACAATTCTTAAGTTTTTTGGCAAAGCTGTGGACTAAATGGTTGCTTGCATCTTATACAGCACGGTTTTGCTTGAATAACCAAACATCAACATCCTCCGGGGACCTGTAATGCAATATCATGGACCTTGTCACCCTGTCTTTCTGAAAATGTAATGCTGATCTGTTCAAGATGGTGATATGGCAAGATTGTTTATGATATGGTAATGTATAGTCTGCAAGCTTGCAAAGTGCAAATAGTCAGCAGTTGGTAATGGGGTATCTTACCACCCCTGGGGTATCCGATCACCCAAAAATGAAGAAGTTCAGTTTGAATAAGCTTAAAATTAACTTCATGGTAAATGTGGTTGATTTTAGGTAAGGTTTTCTCCCCCTTACAGCGGTCGTGACGTGTAACCATTGATTTATTGGAGTGCGTCATGTAGCCGGAGCCCAGCTTTTGATATACTCAAATTGTTTAACAAATTATATTAGTACATGGCACAGGTGATCATTCAAACCACTTTCAGTTGGTATTCGAAATGTACTGATTGGTTTAATAGGTTCTTAACGTTCCTTGACAGTACTACTCATTTTTTAATGCTTCCGGTATATATACATTTTCTGCTTCCCCTACATGGGTATCAATTTCAGGCATTTTAAACCAACCATTTTTAATGACTGTTAGTCTATCAATAATGTCCTGGCTGTATGCTACTGTTTGTGAGTTTTCATGAAACCTATAAAAAAGTTAATGCAAAAAAAAGAACTTTGTGTTTTGAAATGCCAAACAAATAGTTCAGCAAGTGCAATCCATTGTATTTGTCTTTGGGACATTCTATAGAAACATAGTATTTGGCAGCCGCTGACCCTAGTCAATCTCTGGCTGTTTCTCCCTCCTTCCTTCCTTTCCACTGTGATACCCATGTGCCTTTCCCAAGCATTTTTGGACCCCTCCAACTGTCTCTTCTCCCACCACCTCTGCTGGAAGGCTGTCATAGGAATCCATCACTCTTTCTGTGAAGAAGTACTTCCTCGCATCTCTTTTGAAACTACCCCCTTCCAGCTTCAAGCAAGTCCCCTCTTCTTTAGCTCCTTTTGTCCTGATAGAATGCTTCCCTCCTGTATCTTATTTACTCACAGGAGATGTTTAAAGGTCTCTATCATATCCTCTCTTCCCTTCCTGGGTGTACATATTGAGGTCCTTTAATCTCTCCTTGTAGGGCTTTTGGTGCAGGCTCTTCACCATTTTAGTTGACCTCCACTGGACCACTTCCTCTCTGTTTAATTCCTTCAGGAGATGTGGTCTTCAGAGCTGGACACTGCACTTAAGGGGGAGGGGTCTTACCAGTCATCTATACAAAGGCAACATCATGACCCTCTTTCTGCTGGAGATAGCCCTCCCTATACACCCCAGCATCCCACTAGCACTCCAACTGCCTTGTTGCACTGCCTGGCCACCTTTAGGTCATCCAGTATGATTATCCCCCAGGTTTCTGTCCTGCTTGGTTGTCGTCAGTACTACGCCACTGGACTTCTGTGCCCTAAGTGCATTATTTTGCACTGTTTCACATTGAATCTCAGCTGTCATATCCTTGATCACTTCCAAGTTTTCTCAGGTCTCTGCTCATCCTTTTCACACCCCCCCCCCCGCGTGTCCACTCTGTTGCAGATCTTGGTGTCAACCTCAAAGAAGCAGACCTTCCTTTCCGGCTCCTCTGCAGTGTCACTTATAAAGACATTAAAAAGGACTGGTCCCAGCACTGATCCCTGAGGTACCCCCCACCCACCAGGTGATCCCTGAGACATTCACCTATCCTTACAAACTCTGCCCTCTGAAGTCCAGGACCCTTGCCTGTGTGTGGTTCAATTTGCAACTGTCCTTGTATTAAGCCGTATTGTACGGTGATTGCTGGTCCCCAGATGGCCTCCCACTTTGACGTATGCAGCACTGTCCCTGTTACTGATTACCGAGTCCAGTGTTGCCCCATCATGAGTGGGATCACTGACTAGTTGTCTGAGGAATGCCACCTGCAAGGGAGTCTAGGACATCCCTGTTTCTAGCTGAAGTGGCAGCTGGGAGTCTGCAATCTACATCTGCAGGTTTAAGTCCCCCACCAGCAGTACCTCTTCTTTTGTGCCATTTAATCAGTGACTTCCACAAGTACCTTATCCTCTACCTGTGCCAGAGATCTGTAGATCACATCGATATGAATAGTGGCTCTGTTCCTTGTTTCCAGGGTGACCCACAGTACTTCTGCCCCCCCGTATCTCCACCACTTTAATACTTGCCCTCACATAAATCACCACACCCTCACCTTTACTTCCCATTCTGTTTTTCCTGAACAGAGCACACCCTGGTATGGTCATGTCCTAGTCTTAGTTTTCAGTGTACTATGACTCAGTAATGGCCACTACATCCAGGTAAGCCTCGCCATGATGGCCTGTAGGTCAGGAATCTTATTTTCTAGACTTCTAGCATTCACACACATGGCCTTCCAGAATTTGTTAACACTCTGCTTTTTATCCCAATTTTTCTTTATTTGCCTCATCCTTCCCACTCTCTTTTTAAATCTCCTGTAACTCTCCCCCTTAGTTTCTATCACTCTGCTTCTTTTATTGATTTGCACCTGGAAGGGGGGGTCCTCTCCCCTAGAGTTCTCACTTCTTAATACTTCAGCCAGTGGGGGCTGTTCTGCCTCCCTGGTTCCTTCTGCCATCCCCCTCGACTAGTTTAAATGCTCCTCAAAATAACATTTAAACTGTTCACTGTGCGCTGTGGTACCCCTCCTGGACAGATGCAGCCCATCACCATTGTGTAGGCCTTTATCCAGGTGGATTCCCAGTCCCCAGTGTTGCTGGACTCCTCCTCTCTGCCCTATTTCTCCAGTCATGAATTGAAGCTCCTGGTATGGCTACCCCCCCCCCCAACTGTTATAGACAGGCAGCACCTCTGAGAAATCCACTGAGCAGGCTACCTGTTTAAGACCACTCCCTAGCCCCCTAAACTACCTCAGCCTCTTGCCTAGTCAGGTCATTGGTCCCCAGGTAGACAGTGACATCGAGCTCCCCCTTCCACCCTGCTGCCCTAGTGATCCCCAGGATTCATTTCTCATTTTCTGTGGGCCCTGTCGGTTGAGTCCCCCACTAGATGTTGCTTCCTCCTCCTCTGGGATTGTCTGCTGCCCTCTTTGGGGTCTCCATAACAGAGGACCCCCGCATCCAACCAACCACTACCACAGGTGCCTCCTCCTTTTGGTCCGCCCCACCAGAGCAGCTTAGGAACTTTGTAGTGGTACCGGTTGAGGAATGTGCCTCCACCACCCCCATCTTCCCAAGCCAACCATAGTCCAGCCATTCCTGCTCTCTGGCATCCTCTATGGTAACAGTGTCAGACCTGGTGGCCCCTCGGTTGGGGAAGGGGTTCCCCAAATCCTAGTCAGTTTGGCCTGGACTCTAGCGACCTCCTCCCTCAACCCAGAGAGGTGTATGCAGATGAGGAAGCAACACAGTCTCCAGAAGGTCTTCCTGAAAACTGCCACCCCACAGCCACTGCACTGCACCGCTCCACTCCCAACATTCCCAGTTCCTACTCTCTCTGGGTTACTTGGAAATACTTATGTACTCTTACCCTTGATAGGGTGTTTCTAGCTTTTCCCCTTTGTACACCTCCACTAGAATTATTTACTTATCCTAGCATACATTTTTCTTTAGCAGAGCAGAGACTCAGAAAATCCTGTTCCCAGAATTAAGTCAACTGATTGTGAAGCCCAATAATAGGGGGAAAAAAAAACAACCTGGTGGCACTAGATGTCTGTTACAATTCTGTTGCATTTGAAAACTCCATGCTGAATTTTTGAAGTAAATTTTAGCTTGTACTGCTGCAAGCTGTTTCTGTGGGAAACTGGGCAAGTTCCTAAACAGGAATCGCTGACTCGACCACTGGAGGATGTCAGATCTACCAGTCTGGTTTCCTCGAATGAAAACCCGCTATTAAAAACCTAATTTGCACAGCCCAAGGCATATTATAGCAATGAATCAGTAGGCTCTCCCAGCAGAATCTGAGCTTCCCTTGGTTATTGTGGTGGGTGCTGTGGTTAAACATGAGCCCACCACATTACTTTAAATGTGCCCTTTGTGAAATCCTATTGTTTTCTTACTGTTTGATATAGATCTCCTTTTCATTTGGATTGAAATCATCAGTGCTGACTTCATATTACACTCTAAAGAAACTGATTTTGATTGTCTGTTAATTGACAGCATCTGTTGTATGCTAACTTTATCATTTTCAGAAATGAAGAAACCAGCCAACAGTGGATTTGGGTACATTTTAATGGAGCCAATGAGGGCAGTCCAGAAATTAAAATGTTGAGGACCCGCGGTACTGTAGCTGGGTACTGCACTTCAGCTTTATGATGCAAGGCATTCAGTTATAGTTAGTTTATGTTCCTATGGAGAGAATTGCCTGGCTTAAGCTAGGGCTCTGTTATTCAGAAGTGGGACGCTAATTATGCAGCCAGAAAAGATTTGTTCTTTTTGGTAGGAACAGGTACATTTGCTTGTGATTGTGTTCTGCCCCTCTTTTGTTTATATTTGCTGCACTTTATGCAGTCGCCGGTCTGCCAACCCTTCTGCTCTCCTCCCTCAACCCCGTCACCCTGCCATCTCTGGGACTTACCTTCACCAACCAACAGTGCCCCACACCCCCCTCCCCATGTGGCGGAGCCTCCCTGGACCCACTAGCTATTCTGGGAGGTGTTTAGTAAGGATGCTAGTTGGTGAGGCCATTAGGCTGGTGTGGGGTCTGAGCAGATAAACAGCACTATCCAGGTGAGCCAGGGCAGTTTTTTTCTCAACTAAGTCCCTCCATCAATATTCTAAGGGGATGGCGGCTTGACGTAGGCACATCAAAAGACACGGCATGTCATCCGCAGGGAGCATCCCCACCCAGAACCACTGCCCCGAACCAGCACTGCCGGTATAAACCTGATGGGCCATCAGTAGTGTAGCAATCCACTTCCACCCCCGGAAGAGGAGAGCATGAACAGGACACCCCCCCAAGCTGGCCCCTGAGTGGCCCAGGCTTGTTCCCAAACCTAGGTCACCTCTGCCCTCCATGCCACCAAGCCAGCCCTTTGCCTTTCGAAATCTCACATATAAATCTAGCTATATGTTTTTCATTCATTTCCTAATTGTTGTGCTCTGTTTGTGTCTCCTTCTCTTTTACTTAACTGTTTGTTTTGCTCTAATTTAAAATGTCTCACCTATTTCATTAAATATCCAACTGTCATCAGATCCCATGATGTTGAAATGACCTTGTATCTAATCAAGCAATAATGCCTGAAAAACTGGACATTTCTTGGGGGGGCATGATGTTGATGGCCCAGGGTGCAACCTTCGGCCATTAACCTTAGCAAGAACATTAAGCCCATAGAAGTGTGCGGTTGTAAGTTTAGTAGTCTTGGACTTTTTATATGTATACATATATATTTATAAAATGGGTAGGAAAAATTATCTCTGCTTTTCAGTTGAAATGCATCACATGACTGTGCGTATATCAGAGTGCACACCTGCACTTTCACCCCGTTACAAAACAATTTTGCCATTTTATAAGATGGATAACCCACTTAGGTAGTCGCTTGATAGCGATGCCTTTGGTGGTTGATGCACTTGGCCTGCGCCTCGCATAACAACGCACACCAAGGCATGTGTATATGAGAGCGCGATCCGGGTGGGAGCTATTGCTGTGTAATAAAAGGAGATATTCTCACTGTAGTGTACTCCATGATTCGGGGAGTTCTGTCTCCTGCCAGGGGTAATGGTCACATGTCTCCCCAGTACATCAGTGTGGAGAGACACTGACCACATTGCTAAAATTGTTCAGGAAGCAGGGGAAAACAATGACATCCTGGTACACATAGGGACTAATGATCTCGCCAGCCAGTCAGTTGTGGAGACCAAGGAACACCTGACCAGGCTGGGTGACAAACTGTCATCCATTTAGTCCAGCATCTCCTTCTCTGAGAATCCTGCCAGTCTGGGAGAGGGGGGCAGATGGAAAGAAGGTCAGAGAAGGGGAGATAGGGGAGCTAAACATGTGGCTTAAGGGCTGGTGCCTGGAAAAAGGACACAAGTTTGTAGGGAACTGGCAACAGTTTTATTTATTTATTTTTTTAATTTAGTTTTTGTTGACCGAGAAAGTGCACTAGACAAATCTTGCCTATTTTCAGGGATGACCCGGGGGAAGGGGATACAGATAAATGCCAACTGACCTTGAACCAGATTAAGCTGTTGGTGGTATTTTTAGTGAATGAGGGAAATTTGGCCAGGACACCGGGGAAATTCACCTACTGTTTTTGATAAGTGCCATGGGATCTTTAACATCCACCTGAACTACCACCAATCCAGGCAGATGGGACCTCAGTTTAACGTGTCATCCGAAAGACGGCACCTCAGGAGTGCAGCACCCCTCTCATGCTGCACTAAAGTTTCAGTACTGGGATATTAACCCAAGTGCCAGATGTGGGAACTGAACCCACAGCCCTCTGATCTCCCGGCCTCAGAGGTGCGTATGCTACCTACTGAGCCACTGAAAGTTCTTTAAATTTTGATAGACTGCATCTGACTAAGGAGGGAGTAAGTGCATTGGGGCAGAAGTTTGATGTTTTTGCAGAATATTTAAACTAGCAACTGGGGAGAGGGGTGCAGCACCCCATACGTCGAATGGGAAGAACACCCCTACCCCCTCAGCTAGTGGTCAAACAGGTGTTCAGCATGTTTGCAGTTCATTTGCATCACCAGGTAAGGAAAAAGGTCCAGCTCCCCATACGACGCATAGGGGAAACGCCAGACCTCACCCAACAACTAACACACCGAAATCTGGCCAATGGAAAATCATGTACACAAATGCTCGCAGTCTGGGAAACAAGATCCTAGACCTGCAGGCAATAATGACAGAGGCTAAACTGGATATAGTAGCCATTAGCAAGACGTGGTTTACCAGTAACCACACTTGGGAGACTTCAGTACCTGGCTATGTACCTTTCAGAAGAGACCGAGGTGCAAAAGGGGGGCTGGAGTGGCCCTCTATGTCAATGAAAATATCAAAGCTTCAGAAATTCAGAATACACATAAGGAGCCAGAAGAACTGAGGGTCACCCTGGAAACAGGAAATGGGACAGCCATAAGAACTGGGGTTGTCTGAAGGCCCCAGACCAGGGGGAGGACATAGACACGTTATTGTTAGAAGATGTACAAAACATGACAGCTAAAGGGAAGGTTCTGATAATGGGAGACTTCAACATGCCAGATATAGATTGTTTAATACCAGCAGGAACATCTGCCAGAACTAGACACATGGTGGAGTCCCTGAAGGGGGAGGGCCTCAAACAACTGGTACAACAACCCACAAGAGACAGGGCTATCTTGGATCTAGTACTGGCTAACAGGGAAAGGATCACAGATCTCCAGGTAGAAGGTCACCTGGGGGCCAGTGACCATCACATGGTATGGTTCAGTTTGGCCACTACACCTAAATCATCCCATTCCAATGCAAAAATATGGGACTTCAGAGGAGCTGACTCTGATAAGATGGCCAACAGAGTTAAGCTAGCCCTGGCAAAAGGAAATACAGATGAAGGGGTACAGGCAAAATGGGCAAGTATTAAGGATGCAATACTTGAAGCAACATCCCACTGTGTTAGAGAGAAGAGGAAGTGCAAAAGAAGAAGGAAACCACTTTGGTTCTCAAAAACAGTAGCAGAAAAGGTCAGAACCAAAAGGCTGGCCTTCAGGAAATATAAGGGAACACAGCAGGATGAACATAGGGAGGCATACAAAACTTCCCTAAGGGAAGCAGGGAATGCAGTAAGGCAGGCAAAGGCCCAAACCAAGGAAACACTAACACAGACGGTAAAAGAAGGTGACAAGATTTTCTATAGATGTATTAGTGAAAGAAGAAAGTCCAGATGGGGTACTGCTAAGATCAAAGGAGATAAGGGGGCATGTGAGGAGGAGGACCACCATGTAAAAGCATCTATCCTAAATAGATACTTCTGCTCAGTATATACTGAAGAGAAGGTAGGGCAGGATCCACAGCTCAGCACCATGGACACGGGGGAGGTGAGCACTAGTCCCTTCAAAAAGAACGGGTCCTACAAGAGCTCAATAAGCTCAGGTGGACAAGGCAATGGGACCTGATGGCATACATCTCGGGGTACTAAAGAAACTAAGGGTAGAACTAGCAGAGCCATTATCAGAACTGTTTAGTGAGTCTCTGAGCACAGCAGAGGTCCCAGAAGACTGGAGAAGGGCTCATGTAATCCCGCTGTACAAGAGTGGTAGCAGGGAGGAGGCAGGGAACTACAGACCAATCAGTCTTACCTCAGTAGTGGGCAAGATTATGGAGGCACTCCTTAAGGAAAGGATAGTGCAACACCTGGAATCCATAGGAGCACAGGATCCAAGACAGCATGGGTTTACAAAATGAAGGTCCTGTCAAACTAATCTCATTGACTGGGTAACCAGAGTGGTGGACCATGGGGGAGCAGTTGATGTCGCCTTCCTTGACTTCAGCAAAGCTTTTGAAACTGTTCCACATAGACGACTGATTAATAAGCTGGGTAGGCTTGGGGTGGGTCAGAGGTTGGTCAACTGGGTGGCAAACTGGTTAACGGGCAGAAAACGTAGAGTGGTGGTAAACGGTATACAGTCAGAAGAGATGCAGGTCACAAGTAGGGTACCTCAGGGATCAGTCCTGGGGCCAGTCCTCTTCAATATCTTCATCAGCGACATTGCAGATGGACTGGATGGTAAGGTTTGTCTGTTTGCAGATGACACCAAGATCTGCAGCAGAGTAGATGATCCAGATGGGGTGGGCAGAACGAAAAGAGATCTGGATAAACTAGCAAAATGGTTGGAAGAGTGGCAACTGGGGTTTAATGCAAAGAAGTGCAAGATCATGCACACAGGGAAGAGAAACTTTGAAGCCACCTATAGGCTGGGAGGGGAGTTGCTGGCAGTCACAAGGGAAGAAAGAGACTTGTTTGTCATCATCACCGATGGCCTGACATCATCCAAGCAGACCACTAAAGCAGTAGGTAAGGCTAGGGGTATATTAGGGTGTATTAGTAGGGATATCACAAGTCGGAAGAGGGAGGTAATAACAGATCTTGTACTACCTCCGGCAGGAGAGACCATTCGTGAGATGCAGCCCCTATCCGGCTCAGGGCATCGGCCAGGGTGTTGGAGGCTCCTGCCACATGAATGGCTAGGAGATCCGTCTCCAGGCTGCGCACGAGTGACCAAATGCGGAGAGCTTCCTTGCATAGAAGCATGGAGCGCGTCCCGCCCTGGCGCTTCAGGTAGTACATGGTCGTGGTATTGTCCTCCGACTCGGACCACTTGACCCCGGAGAAACGGAGCAAAGGCGGTGAGAGCTAGGTGGACCACTTGAGCTCCAGCAGGTTGATGTGGCATCGGGACTCCCTGCGGGGACCAGAGGCCGTGCACTCGGTGTTCCCCCAGATGGGCACCCCAACCCATCAGAGAGGCATCGGTCAATAGAGAGACCGTCGGCTCGGGGCGGACAAACGGGGTACCCTCCTGCAAATGGAATAGAATGGTCCACCACTGGAGAGCATTCCACATCTCCTGGGTCACTATCACTAGCTGGTCCAAAGGATCGCAGCGTTGTGACCACTGGCTGGCCAGTCCCCACTGAAGGGGGCGCATGTGCCAGCGGGCCCAATGGACCACGCAGGTACAGGCCGCCATGAGACCCAGAAGCCGCAGGAAGTCCCGGGCAGGGCGCGATTCCCCAACCAGAAATGATTGGGCAAAGGAGGTAAGAACCTCGGCCCTGTCCGCCGGAGTCGTGGTCTGGCTCAAGAGAGTCGAGCTCTGCCCCGATGAACAGGATCACCTGCTTTGGCTCGAGTTCGACTTGGCCTCGCTTGATGAGAAGGCCAACTCGAGAGCAAACCTGAGGGCAGATCTCTGACCGCCTCCACCTCTGCCTGGAGGAGGCTGCTATCAGCCAATCATCCAGGTAAGGGTACACCTGACCCTCGGCCGCAGAGGAATGCTGTCACCACTGCCATGCATTTGGTGAAGACCCTGGAGCTGGAGTCAAGGGCATGGCTCGAACTCAAGAGGGATACCTCATGCCGAAAGCGGAGGAATCTCCGATGTGACGGACAGATAGATTTGAAAGAACGCGGCCCTGTAGGTCCAGAGAGCAGAACCATACGCTGCGGTTCCAGAGATGGTATTATCTGCGCCAGAGTGACCATTCTGAAGGTTCGAGACCTTAGGAACTTGTTCAGGTCGTAGGTCGAGAATGGGCGCCAGCCCCCGTCTGCTTCGAACCAGGAAATACCTGGACACGAACCCTGGAGTCTGAAGGGGGTCCTCCACCTCCATGATCACCTCCTTTGGAGGAGGAGAGCGGCTGTCGGCTCTGCGAGCCGCCAGTGAGGCTGCGGACCCCGAGGCCCCCCCGAGGTGCGACGGCTCTAAAGGGCGGGGCCTGCTCGAATTCCAGAGGTAGGCCTTTTCCCACCACCTCCAGTACCCACCTGTCCGTGGTAACAGTGGACCAGGCGGAAAGGAAGTGTCTGAGCTGTCCCCCATGGGGGAACCAGGGGTGAGGTGACAGGGATGGGACGACACCCCTCAGCCCGTCACTGGGCAGGCTTGGAGGAGGGACCGGCCGAGGAACCTCCTGGGCCTTTACCTCCCTGCTTCCTGTTGGAGGAAGCCGATGGCTTGGGCTTGGGATACCAAGGTCGAGCCTGCTGGCCCTGACATTGCTGGGCCGGGCGCGCCGCGGGCGCAGAAGGACGAAAGGGCTTAGGCTGTGGCTTGCGGCCTTTGTCCTTCTGAGCGGAAGAGACCGAGTCCAAGGTAGCATTGACTCTCGATCCTCTGCAGGTGACCTTCCACCCCAGGGTCAAGAGGTCAGTCCCAAAAGGGAACATCCGCCAACTTGTGCTGGTATCCGGGCAAAGGTGGATATCCTCAGCCAAGCCCGATGACGCATGGCCTGCGGCCGCCACAGACCTGGCACATGAGTCCTCGATGTCTAACGAGTCTGGAGCTGCTGTTTAGCCACTGCCCTGCCCTGGTCCCGCACCTGCCTGACGGTAGTCTGCAGATCTGCGGAAGATGAGGGACAACTCATCCAGGGAGCCCAACAGGGCGTGAGAAAATGTGCCATGAGGACGGCCGAACTGGCCTGACGGAACGAGAGGACGAGCATAGACTTTCACCGCATAATCCAATTTCTTGGATTCCTTGTCGGGAGGTTTGTCCACATCCCTGGCGCTCCCAGCACGCCGAAAACGCTGTCGGTAACCAACCCCGGCCGAGGGGTGTTCCAAAAACTGACAGGGAACCGTAGGACCACATACTTCCTGGCCAACCTGGTCAAGGCGAGGGCAGGAAGCAGGATGCTGCCAAAGTTCCAAGGCCGGACCTACTCATGGCTTCGCCACCGGAAAGGCCTCCGAGGAGAATCCTCGTCCAGAATCCGCGAGAGGACACCTGGCCTGCTTAGGAAACGGGTTCGAGCTTCATCCCGTGACTCCGAGATGAGTCAAGCAACCCTAAGAAGGACGAAGGGCTATCGTCCATTGACTGTCCTCCCGAGGACTCCAAGTCTATGCGCTTGGAGAAGAGGGAGGAACCATCACCGGACTCAGAAGAGTCCTCAAAGAGCTGCCTCGGCCCTGAGCCACCCTCCACCTGCTGAGGTTAATCGGGAGTGAGGGTGACAGACAGCCTATGGGGCAAACCCAAAGCCTACTGAGAATTTTTGGTCGGAGCCCCAACTAATGGCTGTGGGGGTGGAGGTTCCACCAGAATCGGTGGGGCAGCTGGAATTGGCCGAACAACCGGCCTGAGAACAGGCTCCTCGTCTACAACGAGGGGTTGTTTCGGCTGCTCCGGTGACAGCCACTTAATGGCCGGGGAAGACGACTGGGTCGGCTTATTCCCCCGTCAAAAGGAGCTGCTGCCACATAAGTTCTTCGCACCTCCGACGCAATTTGCGCCAAGCCTCCTCGTCCGAGGAAGAGGAAGAGCGCGGCGCTGCTGCTGCGTGCCGACCGAGACTGCCTATGATGGCGGATCGGTTGGACCGCAAGGATGTCCGAGACCGAGACCGAGAGTCTCGACTAGGCCGAGGAAGGCGAGGAGAAGTGTCGGAATGCACTCCTCGCTCGGATGATCCCACCGAAGGCTCCGGAACTGGAGGCACAGACGAGCCGACGGGATCCTCAACTCCCACCGGGGGAACCAGGAGAGGGGATTCTCAGCTTCTCCAGCCGACAACTCATTCAACGGGTCGAGAAAATCTCACCACGCCGACGGAGTCTCGCCAACTGGCCTGACGGGACACCGTGAAGCCAGTGGCCGAGCTGAGGGGTCAATCAAGTCGACTGTCGCACAAGGAGGGGATCTTTCCGCCCCCAAGAGCGCCGACGGAGAGACTTACTTTTGCTCTTTTGGACCTGGAAGAAGGTCCCAAGAAGTTGGACCCTTACCTTTGGTCGAGAGGGTCAGACAAAGCTCCTTAAAAGAAGCCGGTAAGAGGCACCGAGAGAGAGCGGACAAATGTCAGAGTCGAGGTAGAAGCGGTCAAGGCCGCTTCCTTCTTCGAGGGCGATCATCTGCTCGTTGATCCTGCCGAGCCAACACGCCGGACACCGCCAATCGGCCTCTTTAGATTTTCACCAGTGGAATTCTTTTCTCGGGCGCCTAGTTGTAATCGGCAGCACGGCCTTCAAGGACGTGAGGGTCGAAGGAAGAGCACAAGTCGCAGGCCCGCGGGTCGTGCTCAAGGTCCAGGCAGTAGACACACGTGGAGTGCGGATCCGCCCTAGACATCTTCATTCGCAAGGGCACTCCCAAACTGGGAGTCGATTCGTCAATCGGAGTCATGAGGAGAAGAAGACCAAGTCTTTTGCAAAACTTTTCAATTTCGAACTTTTCAAGAATTAGGAACCAGTCTTAAGCGTAACGCGCTAAGGAAGGAACCTGAGCTTCCAAGCGGTAAGGAAGATCTGGCATCATGGGGCGGAGCCGGGAGTTTTACCACCCGGGTGGGTGGGAGGAGCCAGCTTGAAGACCTTCCGGCAAGATTTAAAGCGGCAAGGAACCTGCCAATAAGTGTGGATGAACAACATATCCATGTCCCTAGAAAGAGGGATTCTCCCACTGGGGCACACCTCAGGTGGACCTGTTTGCCTCCAGGGAGAACGCGAGGCTGAGGCTGTTTCATGCCCGCCCTCCTCAGCAGGGCTCGCTGCAGGGGGATGCCTTCTCGAGGCTGTGGACCCCGGGCCTCTTCTACGCCTTTCCCCCATTTCCCTTGATTCAGAAGGTGCTTCTCAAAGCAAGGAGGGACAAGGCGCAGGTGATCCTGATAGCCCCAGACTGGCCTCACCAGTTCTGGTACCCAGATCTCCTCAGCCTCAGCTCCAGGCTCCCGAGGCAGCTTCCAGCTCGCCCGGACCTGCTTTCAGTCAATCAGGGGAAGGTGTTCCATCCGGACCTTCAATCCCTGCACCTGACGGCCTGGTTCCTGAGCGGCTAGAGTTCCAGGCCTTGGGTCTTTCCGACGGTCCTCAATGTTGTTGAGGCGTCCCGTGAAGGAGTCGACTCAGAAAAATACACTTTCAAATGGAAGAGATTTTCCATTTGGTGTCGGGGCAAGGGCTTGACCCTTCCTCCTGTTCTGTGGCAAGCATTTTGGACTATTTATGGTCCCTTTCTAGTCAAGGGCTTAGGGTCATCACCCTAAAGGTGCACCTGGCAGCCATTCCTGCTTACCGGGCGGGCCGGAAGCAGCCGGTGGCGAGGAAAGGTGGTCGGGCGGCCAAAGGCTCTTGATCACATTTCTCCGTGCGAGAACCTCCACCTCCGTGATTTACTGCTGGTATTGGCAAAGCTCATGGGCAGCCTATTCGAACCAATGCACAGGTGTGATCTCTCTCACCTGTCATGGAAGACCGCCTTCTGGTGGCTATCAAGTCAGCCAGAAGGATGGGAGAGCTCCAGGTGCTTGGCGTCGAGTCTCCTTACCTGGTCTTCCACAGGGACAAGTTGTCATGCCTCACCGAAATTCCTTCCGAGGTGGTGTCTGGAGTTTCACCTTAACCAGGTGCTGACTCTGCCGGTGTTCTACCTCAATCACACCCGGAGGTCGAATATAGGCTCCATACTCTGACTTAGAAGGGCGCCGCTTATTATAAGGAGCGCACGGTTGAAATTCGGGAGAGGTTCGCCAGCTGTTTGTCACCTACGCGAAGTCGCACCTGGCAGACCTGCAGCCAAGCGGATCTATAGGCAGGTGGTGTCACCCTGCATAGATCGCTGCTATAAGTTGGCGGGCATGGAGCCTCCCAGAGGATAAGAGCTCATTCTACCCGTCATATCTGCTGCATCGGTGGCTGCTTCCAGGGACGCCCCTATCCAGGAAATCTGCAGGCTGCTACCTGGAAGTCAGCACACCTTTATTACCCATTACCACATCGACCTTGAGTCACACCGGATGCTGGTTTTGGGGCCTCGGTTCTCAGTCCTTATTTCCAAGTAAGTATTGGGGTGTGCGCCTTGCCTCCTCCTCCCGGAGAACTGCTAGGAGTCTGCCATCAGTGTGGATGAACAACATATCCATGTCCTTGAATAGCATCATTTGTAACAGAGCCTTTAGGAGTTGTTCATCCACACGCACCACCCGACCTCCCGGCTTCAACGCACAACCTGAGCTTCCAGCGGGCCAGATCTGGCGTCATCGGGCGGAGCCGAGAGTTTTACCACCCGGGTGGGTGGGAGGAGCCAGTTTGAAGACCTTCCAGCAAGATTTAAAGCGGCAAGGAACCTGCCAATAAGTGTGGATGAACAACATATACCATTCCTAGAACTCCTGTTACAGGTGAGTAACCTGTATTTACAAGACACTGGTTAGGCCCCATCTGGAGTACTGCATGCAGTACTGGAGGCCACACCTTCACAAGGACATTAACCAAATTGAGGCAGTCCAGAGAAGGGCAACCAAAATGGTGCAGGGACTACATCAGAAAACATATGAGGACAGATTAACAGAGCTCAACATGTATACCCTAGAGCAAAGGAGGGAGAGAAGTGATATGATCAAAACATTCAAACACCTTAAGGATATTAACAAGGTGAAAGAGTCTAACATGTTTCAGTATAAGAAAATAGTAGGATAAGAGGACACAGCATGAGATTAGAGGGAGGCCGATTAAGGGGTAATGTGAGGAAGTTCTTTTTCACAGAAAGGGTGGTGGATGCATGGAATAGCCTACCTCAGGAAGTGGTGGATATGAATACAGTGCAGGGCTTCAGATAGGCATGGGTTAGGCATAAGGGAGCAATACAGATGAGTATGAATAGATAGACCATTGACAGAGCAAAGGCCGATGGCACATCTATAAGGTAGATAAAGAAATGGGCAGACTGGATGGGCCTTGCGGTCCTTATCTGCCGTCAACTTCTTTTTCTTTGTTTCTATAAATGCCAGTGACATCAGCAGAGTGAGATAAATTCCATTTATCCATACTTTGTTGATGTCACCACTCACTAAAGGCTGCATTCTAAATGAAACTGCTTCACAAAACAGTTTCTCTTTCTCACTGAAGCCTGCAATTTACTCAATTAGCATTGCAAAAGACACTCACCTGTGTCCCATAGTGTTTCTGAGACGCTCAGCCCATTACCGTGCTGATCTCAGCTTCACTGAAGCCTGTACTCTAAATGTAACTCCTTCACAAAGCTGTTTCTCTTTCTCAGTGCTGCATGCAACTTACTCACTTAGCATTGCAAGACACTTGCATGTGTGCCATTGTGTTTCTCAGACTCTGTCCACTCAGAAAAACTTACTCTCACACCACACACAAAAAGAGCAGAAATCACACAGAAACAGAAAAAGAACACAGAAAAAATTATATTTCTAAAGCTCCCACTCCCTTTGTACAAATTAAACACATGATGTGCAGATCGTGGGATATGGAAAATATTCTCAGTCCTGCAGATTGAGCTCTGGATACTCTCACCCGTGCCTTCGGTACTCATGACTATTCAGAGCTCACTCTGCAGGAGCAGGAGTATTTTCCATATCCCACTTCTGCCCATCATGTGTCCCCTATTTATACATACACATGTATTTTCATATATGTAATATATGGAGATACGTAAATAATACTATAGTATCCCATACAAAAAAAATCCTGGTAATACCACAGTAGCTAAAGTTATAATACCATTGTTGGTCCCTGATAATACTGTCATTCAGAAGTGATAATACCATCGTTCCACCTCTGAATGATAGTATTATCACTAAAACTAAACAGTGCAAGCTCAAGACTCTCCCACACAGTAGGCTTTATGCCAAGATCCCCACGGCAACCTCCTTCACACATGACGTGACGTCCCTGAAACCGCGCCTCCATACTGGCCACTGATTCTCTGTGGGCAGGTGTAACAGTTAAAAAAAAAAAAAAGGCCCATCTCGCCTACCGAGAGGAAAGTCGCTTTCTTTTCTGCTGATCCTTTGTTTTTCTTTTATCTTTGCCATTCCACAGAAGTATCTGTTGAATCCTACAAACAGTGATAAAGAACAGGACTGAAAGGTATGAGACCCAAGCGAGTGAGGGAACAAGCGAGTGGAAGCAAGGGGGGGTGTGTGTTCATGGCGAGAATCAGCAAGTCCTCACTGCAGCGGGTGCCCAGTCACACAGCACACCATAAACAAAGAGATGCACACAAAAAATAAAACTGGATCCATATATTACAAAAAATGAAAAATAGGTTCTAGTTAATCACTCAGCTGTAAATTCTACCTTGAGGTTCTGGGGACATGGGAATCTCTGGAGCTTCGCTCTCTAGGTTCCCTATGTCCCCAGAACCTCTCGATGGAATTATAGCCTTGTAATTCATTGAACTTATATATATATATATATATATATATATATATATATATATATATATATATATATATATATATATATATAAAATAAAAGATGCACTTTACACAAGTGTTGAGCTGCTCAGAGCTGTACTGGGTGTTTGTAAATGTTTGGCAGCCAGTTGTAGTCGATGATAACAGTGGGCCCGATTTTCAAAGGGTGTCACAGGACTTGTGTCATGCCCTGCATCAAATCCTTTTTTTTTTTTTTTTTGGGCGCAGTTGTGCCAAGCACCTGTGCCACAACTGCACTCGATTTTGATACGTTGGGTGAAGTTTCAGTACTTCACCTGATTTACATCAGCTTTCACAAAATATTTGTGCAAGCCCCAGCGCGCATTCGAGATTGCTGCAAGTTAGACCAGAAACAGCTGGTCTAACTCGCCGCAGTTGCATGTGATAGAAATCCAAGTCAACGGTTAGAGAATGCTGCAAGCCCCGTGCCCCATATGTTCGGTGCATCCAGGGCTTGTGGCATTCTTGGCCCTTTGAAAATCGGGCCCAGTGTCTTGAACAGTGCTACACTTTCACTTACAGGCTGTTGAACACTGTTTCCTTTGGGTGGGCAGAAGTGTAGCATGGTTCAAGTAAGACACTAAGTTGATCAGCGGTATCGAAGAGAAGTGGCGGTGGGGAGGGGAGGGGCTGGGTAGAGATGTTTGCTTTACAACAAGAAGTAAGCGTTTTCTCTTGAAAAAGAAAACATTCATACAATCCTGTTATGCACATGTGTGATGTTACAGTCCTATATAACCAAGGATTATGACGTACTGGTTTCAGGGTGTAAACAACCCTAGCCAGGAATTATATACATATATGTGTGTGTGTGTATGTCCCAACTCTCACACCATTCCATGTATAAACAGGTTAACATGCTACAATAAAGGAGAATGGGGTGAGAGTTAGGCCTCGCGACTCCATGGCATATCCCATGCCTGTCAGTCTGTGGAGGATGGGGTGGTGGGGGGTTAGAAGCTCTACCCTAACGTCTCATTTCCTCACTTTTGTTGCTTTAACCCTAACTGATGCATTAACGAAGTTTTATGCAGTGAATACATATATATCTTCTTTGCTAAAAACTCTGTTAATGCATCAGTTGGGGTTAAAGTTGGAGTTAAAGTGATAAAGGTAGGGAAATATGTGTTAGGGTTCCCAACCCTACCACCCCACCCCCACCCTGCAGACAGCAAACCAGGCGAGGGGTGTGCCTTGCAGTTCTTCAGCCTAATGCTCACCGCATTCTCATACACTATACACATCTCAGCTTGTTTACTGATGGACGGTGGTGAGCGTTAGGATGGAGAACCCCAAGTACACCCTACGCCTGGTTTACTGCCTGCTGGGTTGGGGTGGGATGTTGGGGTTGGGAACCCTAACACCGCATTTCCCTACTTTTGTCACTTTAACCTTAACTGATGCATTAACAGAGTTTTATTTTTTGCAAAGAATTTCCTTACTTCTTGAGATAGTATATTCGTATCCTCATTTGCCTGTGGGAGCACAGGGCCCTCATCCCTCCATAGATGTGTACGTGTATGTTGGCATGGTAGCATTTCAGCCAAAACAGCAACCAAACTGTCAACATAGCCGTGTTATTACCCCACTTCATGAATGCTGTGCTGAGAATGTTCAAATCACTGCTGAAATGCTGTTCCGGGCCACTGCAACGTCATTCCACGCAACAGGTGAGAAAACACATTTTGGCCAGGATTTGGAAAATGGCAACTGTCATGTTCATGAGATGATGTAAAAAAATTATGTTTAAAGTTTGGGGCGAAAATATTTAAAATTTCCGAAGTTACAAGCGAGCGTAGTAATATGTAAACACATGCGCATAACTTTGCAATTTTTACATATTTTTACACCACATTTGGAACATAGCCTTCTTATGACCCCACCTCTTGAACAAAGGCAGTGAACATTTTGGAATCCTGCCCGAAAGGTGATTTCACCAAGCGACTGCGAAAATCGCCTTTAGGGCCGGATTTGCGAAATTCCACTGACATTGGTCATGAAGTGGGGTTCATAAAAAGGCCATGTTGAAAATTTGTCAAAATATGTAAAAATGGCCAAGTTGTGCATCAAAATTGAAAAGGCCTTTGAAATGCAGTGAACCGCACTTACATTAGTTTCTCATCTTGCAGTCACCGGTTCCAGCAGCAAGGCGTGTCTTCAGTCGGAGAATGGATCTCGAATCTGGGACCTGTTCTGGTGAGTGAGGGTGTGTGGGGGTGTACGGGGGAGTGTGGCGTGGTGGGTGCGGAGTGGGAGGTGGGGGGAGTCAGATTGATGAGGGACTGTTTTTTATAAAAATTAAAAACACATCAAGGACAGTTTTCTTTATTTCAGATATGGGGACAGTGGTACAGGGACAGCAGTCAGTGGGTGGTGGGTACCACTAGACACCAGGGCAGTGCAGTAAAACTCTGTTTATCTGAATGTCTTGGGGGACAGAAAAGTCTTTCGAATAAACAGAGTTTTGGTTAAGCAAGGGAGCTATACCGTATATTGACACTGCCTCTTGCTCCATTTTTTTTTTAGCCAGGACTCTACTGCTAAAAGACAGTGTCACTATGGCTGGCGGTGTATATCTTATTTAATTACAGTATTTAAAAACAAGAAAAAGGATTTATTTGAACTGCAGTGGTACCAACTGTGCCTCCCTCTCCCCCAGCTGCTCACCTTGCTGTGTCCCAGTGTTAGTGTCTCCAGTGGCTTCAACCACACCGCAGCTTCCTGAGACTCCTTCAGATTCTTCCTCTGGTAGTTCTGAGTCGGTATCCTTTCTGGCTGCAAATTAGTAGTATCAGTGTCTATAGGGTACACTGCTCAGGCCGCCGTCAGAAGTAGCTACGTATTAAGCTTAATTTTAGAACGTTTTGTTGAAGGTACGGTGAGACAAATGAATAACACCAACCTCCAGTTAAGAGAATTTTCCCTACACAAAGGCTAATATGCTAACATGTTTTCACTGGCTAGTAGGCTAGTTGATAATTACTGCTTGGGGAGGGAGAGTTAGAATGAATTATTTTATAGTAGAGATGCTGATCGGTGGGGGGTGCCACTAGACACCAGGGCAACAAAACAGACCGAGGATGAGGATCGGAGGCGGTGGGGGTGCCACTAGGCACCAGGGAAATACATAACAGTACCAGGGATGGTAATCAGCATGATAGAATGATTTACCCTTCGCAAAGAAGGATAATTTTTCATGACTTGTGATACGAAAAAGGATTCTTTTTTCATATCACATGGTCATAAAAAAGATTCATAATATAAAAAAGAAAAAAAAAAAACATTTCAAGGGCATGTCTGCAACTGTGAAGTGCAGATTACACCTAACAGTGTCCCAGTCACCCAGATTGGTGTGTTGGTGTCTCTCGATGTCAGTTTTGTAGCTTTTGAACTTATATATATAATTTTTTTTCTTTTTTGAAGACAAAATGGAAACAAGATAGTGGCAAACAAAAAAGGAATATTACAGTACAAAACAGGATTCCTTTTTCATTTCATATAGCTATCCTGAAGTGCTTACTGAGCACGCTCAGAAACTTTTTTTTTCAAAATTTAAAAATTAAATAACTTTGAAACAGATTATTATTTTTTCACCAGACTAGCAAAAGGCACGTCTGTGGGCTTGTCCTTTTCTACTCTGAAAATGTCAGACCAAGATTCCAAACTGTCTGGGCTCTAGGCAAGTTCAAAGAAAAACCCAGCAAAGTCTATGAGTGAAAAATCACTTATTTACCTCTCTGGAATTTTGAAACCACACATCCGATTGGAACATAATTTGGCACATACAGAGATCTGCCTAGGCGACGGCACATGCAAATGTTCATGGAAATCCATTAAATGGTTGCGAAGTTATTAAAGTGCAAAATTTAGGATTTAACATTGAAGTGCCTACTCAACCCTAATTATAGGGGCACAACCGCACCCCCTATAATATAATAATGGTTGTGCCCCTGTAGTTAGGTTTGAGTAGCCTGTTTAATGTTAAACCTCAAATTTTACATTTTAATAACTTTGCAGGCGATCAGTGGATTTGCACAAAATTTGGTAAGCGCTGTCCTGTGGGGGTAGATCTCTCGATGTGGCAAGTTTCATTCTGGTTTGCTGTGAAGATTCTGAGATCCGGATTGTGAAAAAAGTAAAAAGTCACAATTTTTTGCAATTTTTTCCTTGCGCCCAGGTGGTGTTGAATTTTGTTTTGATTTTTTATGGTACAGAGATCTTGGGTAACAGAACTGCCACTGCCACTGTTAGTTTGGTGCAAAAATATTAAACTGTTGCAAAGTTAAGTTTTTAAGTTCCCATTATATCCTATGGAAAGTTCATTTTTCAGGATAGCTGTTTGAAGTTCCACAAAGGATCTGATATCGTGAAAAAGGATTTAGTCTCATGAAAGCGTTTTCTTTTTTGTGAGAACAAAATTCTTTTTAGCGAGGAAAAAAATAATTTTTCTCGAGACGCCATCTTTTTTGTTTCACCCACCAATAAAAAGCATGGAAATACAAAAAACTGTTGTCATTTTAAAAAACAAACACCAGAACCTAGCTAAACGGGCCCCGTTTAGGTAGATTCTGACCGTTATTTTTAAAAATACCTTTTCTGGGCACCCAAAGCGAGAGGAGCCTTCTGCCATGTTCTTTGTATTAAACATTCTGTCAGCTCAGTGTAACAAAGAATAGGAAAAAGTCATTTCGTAATAATTAAGAGTCTCGAGGGGAAAGACAAACCCCATGACTACTACCTTAAGAAAGGTGAGGGATATTCTAGATCCAGAAATACCATCACAAATGAACTATTCCCCTCAGTATCAATAAATAATCAATTTTCCCTTTGTGGTATTTAAGACGCTCAAGTTAAGAAACCTGAGGTGCATAAACTCCTCTCCAGAAAGGCATGTGTAGTACTTTAAATTTGAGTAGTAATGGCTGGTGCCAAAATTGTTGGGCTATCCACAACCAGTATGCATGCAAGCCATTACCAGCTGAGAAGGAGTGGCAAATTAAGAGGGGGAGAGCATTACAGCATTTATGTTTAACTGGGATCTTGATCAGATCTACATTTGTAATTTAATTCAAGAGTATAAGGTCAGGCACCGAATGTCCTTCCCAGAAGGAATCTTCACGGAGGGTGGAAGGGAACAGCTGCCATCATACATATTAGCAGGCGGAGTTAATCTCGTCATCCTCCTGGTTAGGGGAAAACACTGTACTGGTGTCACTTGAGTGTGTCCAGAGAATACATGTGGTCTCTCCTACCTCATCTTGCCCTCTGTGCTCCTCTCCTGTCTCCAAACAGTAAGTAAACACTCTGTCAACACAGTTGGAGAAAATGAGGAAGTGCTTAGGCTATAATAATAAAAACCCTCAAGGGGAAATACAAATTCCAGGGTTATCATCATACTGATAGCTAGGGATACTCTGCCAACATAATTAAGACCTCTGTTGCCCACCCCCCGCCCTTGTTTCCATCTGCACTCCCCCCCCATACCTCATGCCTCCTCATGTCTTCTTTTTAATGTTGTCCTATGTGTTTACGCAGGATTATCCAGCTGAAATACAGCGCTTTGTAATCTTACCACTGGGTGATGGATTTAAGGATTGGGGTTCAGGTGGCCTGCTCAAAGTCACACAGTGAATACTGTGTGGGGAGTTGAACCTACTGCTGGTTTTGAGGCTTGAGTTCTTAAAAAAAAAAATGTATAATTCCCCAAATTAATGAGGAAAAGTCACTGCCTGTCTTGGAAACTTTTAACTAGCAGGGGCGACCCACGTTGATGTACCTCAGTGCCACCTACATAATATAGGCAGCCCCAGATCTCATTGCATTTTTTTTCTCCTGCTGTCAGCAGCTCCCCTGATCTTTAACTGTTTCCTCATAGGCAAAAATTATACCCATTTATTACATACAATAATGGAACAGCAGCTCAGCATTGTTATACTTTACATGGTGTTTCCTATAGTACAGTATTCCCAGTGCTAGTGCTGCAGTGGAACTATAGTGGTTTATAATATGTATTTTTAGTAATTAAAACTGCAATTCACAAACTTTCCTGTGTACAACCTTTTAATCCCCTTCCCCAACATGCACTATTGCTTTTACCAGTAACTTCATAGTTCCCCTTTGGGTCACATGATTACTTTCTCATTACATGGAGGATAATGACTGGAATTTGGTTAATAACCATGCTGTAATCACCTCGAGAGGTTACCAGGGTAACGTAGTAAACCTCAAGAGTGCAGCTTGAGAGGTTTATTGTTGCTCTGGCAACTGAGAGAGGTGATTTCAGCCCAGTTATTAAATAAATCCCAATCATTATATTTTATAGTATATGTGACAAGAAACATGAGCGACTCAGTTAAATGAAAATTGTCCTCCTTCTCTTTTTTCTACATAACGCTGCACTCTGGTAAGGGCAGCTCTCACCGCCGTGGCCGTTCATCATAAAACTAGTTCAAAGACGCACATACGCAGATTCGTTCAAGTTGTTGTGGTGGTATGATGTAGTCAAGAGGGGTTAATAACCTCTTGACGTAACGACGATACCATAACAACGTTGTAAACCTTGCAATTTTAGGTGATAATAAGCCTCTCTAGTACATTATAATTTGTGTTTTCATCAGCAACTCAGAGGCTTTGCTCTGTCTGGCCTCTGTGATTAAATAAATTAACTGACTGAAGATTTTTGTATAATTCCTGGAACAGCTGCTATTCTTTAGAGACCACCTTAAATCAGTGCCTTGTTAAAAACTAGAGGTGTGTGTGTGTGTGTGTGTGTGTGTGTGGTGTGCGCTGCAGAGTGTGAGCGTGGGGCGATCTGCAGAGGATTCAGGCTGCCCTGTGCATTCTGGTTAGAAGAAGGAGGCAGCTGCAGCGCTCACAACCCTATTATCTCTGGAGGAGTCTGTTCCAAGGAGGCTGAGGGATGGAAGAGGAGAAACGATCGCTTGACCCAGGCTTGGCAGCCCTGTATTTGGTGGTGAGGTGGGGGCTGTGAATTTATATGGGAATTTTTGCAATGCATGCATCAATGGTGGTGGTGGTGTGGACTGCGGGTTTAAGTTGGAATTCTTACAATGCATGCGGGGTTTAACATTGTGAAGCTTGGGGAAAAGTGCGTCCATGTCCTGCTGGACTGAAACTGAAGGATGCATGCTAATTGCTAGGCTTAGATTATATTCAGGCCCCAGTGTCCTGATATATTTGTTTACTTCATTCAGACCTGTAAAAAAGAAAACAGTCCTCCAATGTCCTTTTTTTTCGTTTTAATCCTGAAAAAAAAGAACAGTCCCTCTTTGTCTCCTCTGGCCCCCTTCCACATTCCGGCCCTCCCACCGAGCACCCACCACCCCCTTAACCTATACTTACCATTGGCGTTCAAACCCTGTCATCTTCTGTGGACCAGGACATGTCTGCACTTTTCAAAGCCGAACCATGAACTGAGGAATAAAGGTAAGTGCCTTATAATGTATTTCAATGGCTTTTTGAACTTACGTTCATAACTGCCATTTTTTTGAATTTTTCACCAAATTTTCAGCATGGCCTTTTTGGGACCCATCTCATGAACACTGCCACTATCATTTTGTTAATTGGGCTTGGAGCGTGATTTCACGGTTGCTGCACAAAAATCACCTTTTGGGACTGAATAATGAAATTTTACCGTAAGTGTTAATAAGGTGGAGTCACAAAAAGGCCATATTGAAAATTTTGTGAAAAAATTCCTAAAAATGGCCAAGTTACATTTTGACAGTTTTCCTTTAAAACCCACAGTGAGTAGGTTGTCCCTAAGGTAGAAGAAAAGGTTGATCAAAAGTAAAAACTGTGCCAAGGCTGTCCCCAAGGTAGAAGAAAAGGTGGTTCAAAATTTAAAAAAACTGTGTGCCATTTGTTCCAATCCCCCACCCAGATATTAACCCTGCTAACATCCCACCCTCCCAAACCAGACAGGAGAGCAGGTGTGGGGTGTGGCTTGGGCTTCTCAAGCTTAACGCTTACCCCATTCTCATAAAGTCTACACATCTGACCTTATTTACAGATGGAATGGGGTGAGCGTTAGGCTTGAGAAGCCCAGGGCACACCCAACAGCTTCTCTCCTGCCTGGTTTGGGAGGGTGGGGTGTTAGGGTTGTGATCTGCCCATTTCCCTACCTACTGGTTAAGCTGCAGATTCTAGTTAACCAACAGCCTACTTCCTGCACCCCCCAGCTATAATTGCCTTGTGTTTGTCCCATGCGTGTTTGAATTCCCCCACTGTTTTAGACCCAATGACCTCCTCAGGAAGGCTGTTCCATGTATCCACCACTCTCTCCGTGAAAAAAAATTCCTCACATTACCCCTGAGCCGTCCCCCCTTCATCTTTAAATTGTGCCCCCTTGTTCTTACACATCTCTTTTTCTGAAAGATGCTACCCTCCTGGACTTTGTTGATTCCCTTGAGGTACTTGAACATTTCTATCATGTCCCCCCTGTCCCTCCTTTCATCAAGAGTGTACATATTAAGCTCGCTCAGTCTCTCTTCATACGGCTTCTGCTGCAGACCCTGCACCATTTTAGTTGCCCTCCTCTGGACTGCTTCCATCCTGTCTATGTCCTTGCATAGATGAGGTCTCCAAAACTGCACGCAGTACTCCAGATGGAGTCTCACCAACTGTCTGTACAGAGGGATAACAACTTCCCTTTTTCTACTTGTGATGCCCCTTCCTATGCATCCCAGTATCCCCCTGGCTCTCCTTACCGACTTTTCACATTGCTTACCCACCTTTAGGTCATCTGATATGACTACCCCCAGGTCCCTTTCCATATTTGTTGTTGTTAGTACCTCCCCTGCTATTGTATACTCCTGTCCTGGGTTTTTGTTTCCCAGGTGCATTACTTTGCACTTCTTTGTATTGAATCTAAGTTGCCACATGTCTGACCATTCCTCCAACCTTGCCAAGTCCCTTCTCATCTTTTCTACCCCCTCCTTGTGTATCAGCTCTGTTACAGATCTTTGTGTTATCTGCAAAGAGGCATACCTTTCCCTCCAGACCCTCTGCAATGTCACCTATAAAGATGTTAAAGAGGACTGGACCCAGTACTGATCCCTGAGGTACTCCACTAGTAACCCCCCTTTCTTCGGAATGTGTTCCATTCACTATTACCTTCTGTGTCCTGTTGTGCAGCCGGTTTGCTACCCAGGCTACCACCCTGGGACCCACTCCCATGCTGGCTAACTTGATTATTAATCTTTTTGTGGGGGACTGTGTCAAATGCCTTGCTAAAGTCTAGGTAGGCCATATCCACAGCCCCTCCCTGGTCTATTACTTTGGTCACCCAGTCGAAGAAATCAATTAGATTCATCTAACATGACCTTCCTGCTGTAAATCCATGCTGCTTTGGGTCCTGTGCCCCACTGGCCTCTAGGTACTCAACAGTTCTTTCTTTCAGAAGTGATTCCATCATTTTCCCTACCACTGAGGTCAAACTTACAGGTCTGTAGTTTCCCGCTTCTGCCTTGCTCCCACTTTTTTGTGAAGGGGAATCACATCTGCCCTCCTCCAGTCCTCAGGTACCACAGCATCCTGCCACGATCTGTTAAAAAGCGTGGTCAGTGGTGTCACTAGGTCCTCCCCTTAGTTCTTTTAGGATTCTGGGGTGAATCCCATCAGGCCCCATTGCTTTGTCCACCTTGAGTTTTAGGAGTTCTTTCAGGACTCTTTCTTCTGTGAATGGACTGGTGTCAACCCCCCTACCCTGTATGCTTCTATTGTCTGGTTTAGGTAACTCCTCCTCATCTTCTTTTGTGAATACTGAGCAAAGGTATTCATTCAGAATCTCTGCCTTTTCACTGTCTCCCTCTGCCCACCTCCCCTCTCCCTTATTAATCTTCACTATCCCTCCCTTAACCTTTCTATGCTCCCTAATGTACCTATAAAAGGTTTTATCCCCCTTCTTAACTGAGTTGGCTATTTTTCTTGGTTTGGGCCTTTGCTAGTCTGACTGCCTTCCACTTCTTTCTGCTTTAATTGATACAGTTCCTGTCATGCTCCTTCTGTGATTCCTTATACTTTATGAAATGCAGCTTTTTCCCTTAACCTTCCTGCCACCTCGTTTGAAAACCATAGTGGTTTTTTACTCCGATTTGTTTTTTATATATATATATATATATATATACACACACACACACACATTTTATTTATTTATTTTTGCTCCTCCATTGTCAGGTGGATCTGACTGCCTTCTGGTCATTTTCAGCCATCGTGCTGTTGTGGTGATGATTTCCTCCTTAGCTTCCACTTCATACCAGAGTGAGGATATCGGCTCAAAAGACGGAAGTCTAGGCTGCTATATGCTTCATCATGCTCAACCGTGCGCCCAACAATGTCCTCACCACATCATAGTGGCCGCACCACCTCCTGTGTACCCAAAGGCAGTGATAAGAGTGAGGTGTTACTTCCCTCCCTCCCAGGAAGAGAAAAACATCTTCTGGGATGCTCAAGTTTCCTCCTAGTTGGCCTTTAGAATCCCCCCTCATTCCCAAACCAAGGTGGTTGGTGTCACAAGCGGTAGCTCTGTTGCTATGCAGATGAACTGGCCCCCTAATTATATATTATTCACATTTTAATAGTATTGTATAATTCTAATCTTAGTTTTCTTTTCATTTGTGTTTCTGTTTTCACTGTAAAGCATTTTGAGATACAATTTGCATGAAAGGTGCTATAAAAACTAATTTTAATTATGGTGGCCTGGTGGTGTAGCGGTAGCACTACCACTCATGACACCAGTGACCCATGTTCTGGAGCAACCTGTGGTCATTGGGACCAGCTAGTTGTGGTGGAGGAATGAGCATCCAGGAGACTGCTTTCACTTTTGTGTGTGTGTGTGGGGGTGGGGACAGCATGCTCTGCACTGCAGCTGCCATCTGGCTGGAGCTGAATGGTACTGCAGCTAGTGCCATTCAAATTAGGGCGAGGATGCTGCCTGACACTGGCACAGCTGCACGTGCAGTGTGTGTACTTTGTGTATCATCGCACAGCATGTCCCCTGGGGGGAAAAGCGCACAAGGGAGGAAAATTCTTGACTGTGGCTGGATTCCAGCACCATCAACTTGGTCCCTCCAACTCTGGATTGTGCTCTGGTGGGGTCTTGCCACCCCAATGGCCCTGTCGGGGGTAATCTGTTGGGGTCTTACCAGAGAGTCAAGTCGTAAGGGAAGGTGGGTGATGGGACTGGAGGAACCTGTCAGAAGGGGACTGGTCAGAAGCTGGAGGAAACAACCTTGAAGAAAAAACTTCTGTTGTAACTTCTGATTTTTAATGTCTCATTATTAAAAAGTATTTTTCCTATATATTTTAATTGCCTGTAATCAACAGAAAAATGACTCTTCTCTGGTGTGTATTGCACTTAACCTTCTTTCATGCCTCACTGTTTTCAGTAACGCACACTACCATGCCTTACTGCTTAAATTATGTGTGTGAATGTGGGAGGATCATAATATTATACTATTGCGCTGACAAATACTGGGTAATAGAGAAGGCAAAATGCCCATTATATTTGTCCACCCACATCAGCGGATCCAACTAGTTCCTCCAACCAAGAGAAAGTTATCCAGTCTGCTTTTAACTGGGAGAAGTTTAATGGGTGTTGTCAGATGAAGGGCAGTTTATTATGTAACTGTACATCTCATGTTAAAAAAATGTTTGAACGATTCTAAAATGGCTGCAGCAGGGTGTTAGGTTATCACTAAGTTCCTGGTACCTTCTCTCTGAAAATCGTTATAAAAGAGAAAAAAAAATAAACCTTCAGCCTGGCTGGCTTTGGAGGATAGCAGTAGCACTACTGCTCACTATGCCAGCGACCCAGGTGTGGGCAGAGACTAGGGTCACTTGATGGTTGGCCAGGGGAGGGAGGACTGAGTGTCCCTCGGACAGCTCTCCTTCCTTGGGTGAGGTGGGGGACTAGGATCTCCTGCTGGTTGGCCAGCACCTAGAGGCATCTGTGTGGAAGTGCAGTGTGGACCCCACATGGAGGGAGGTGGTTCCACAAGCAGTCACCAGGGGCCTCTCTGCTGAGGCATAGCTTGCACATACATCATTGAATGCTTATGACTGCCATGGGGAAGGACTTGCAGGGAAGAAAACAGTCGACCACAGCTGAACAATGGGCCATTCCCTTGCAGGCTACACACTGGCAAATGGGCACCTCCAACACTGGATCCTGCTTTGTAGGAGGGTTTGCCAGCCCCACCACAGGTGGTGAGCTGTGGGGGAGGTCAGAGGAGGTAAGTCAGATAGGTGATTGGGCTGGGGGGGACTGGCCCCCCAGAAAAGGGGCAGGTTGTCCATAAGAAGCAGAAACAATAGTATGAGGAAAACAAAACGTCTTAACAAATGTGTTCTCGGGGGGAAGAGGTGGATGGGGCTGGTGAGCAGCCAAAGGATGAAGATGCATGAGAACTGAGGAGTCTTCCATAAAATGATTAAACTAATTTTTGACAAACTTTAATACAAAAAAACTTCTGTAAGATTTGGCCAATATCTTTGCTATAGGATGGTCCAAAACAGAGGAGCAGCAGGCCTGTCCCATATCTTCTAGTCATGCATTTAACAGTAGGAACAAGCCACATGAGGCCCACCAGACAGTTGGATCAGGCAAAGATTTCACTAGCAAAAGTGAACCTTACCCTACAACAGTACTGCAGATCAGTGCATGACTTCAAGTAAGAATTCGGACACCATGAATGAAAGGATCATTGGGGTGGAGACTAGGCTGGTAGAGTGGGGGTGTAGGTACAGCAGTTTGTCCGAGACTCTAAAAAGGCACTTCCAGCAACTGAGAAACTGGTTAAAGAGAATGGACTTCTGCAAACACGCCAAGACAGTGTAGAAAGTTATGCTTGAGGATGTAACCTCAGAGTATTTGGGATATTGGAGGGGAAGAAGGGCCCAAATATTAGAAAAAAAATATGCTGGTCTTGCTTACCTGCACTTAAGCACTCCCCCTGGAGATTCTTCCTCTGCGTCTATAGAGCCACCCCCTGACGGTTGCAGAACATTGAGTCAGTGCCACACACGATACTCTTAGTCCTGCAATACCTTTTTTGAGGGATGACATACAGAGAGCTACTAAACAGGTTGGGCAATCCATATTCTTATTTTCTTTTTCTTTAGTCTTGTGTTTCTGCATCTTTTATCCCTGGCCTTGCAGCTGCCTCAGCCCTGGCACCAGCGTTCTCATAGATTTACTGGTTTTCCGCCGCTTAGCCAGGACCCAGGGTTTTAAATAACTGATTAGCAGTTTTTTTCTTGGGACAATACTAATGGTACAGAAATTATTTATATAGGTTTTCACAAAGTGTTATGTTTGTTAAACACAATGAGGCAAGTACTATGCATTTTCACAAAGTTTTAGCATATTTATGAGCAAAACGCTAATCAATTTTTAGAGTTAAATAAAACCCTGTGACCAGATGTGTGGTGGTGGGTGGCGTACTATGTCCATTGTTCACGGGCCTGCCTAGGGTGGGGTGCAGTGCTGGGTCAGACCAGGACATTTTATCGTCCAGCTTTCTCCCGAGGGTGCCATTGTGTAATGATGTTTCTAGGGACATGGATATGTTGTTCATCCACACTCATTGGCAGTATCCTTGCCGCTTTAAATCTTGCCGGAAGGTCTTCAAGCTTGCTCCTCCCACCCACCCGGGTGGTATAACTCTCGGCTCCGCCCCATGACGCCAGATCTTCCTTACCGCTTGGAAGCTCAGGTTCCCTCCTTAACGCTCTGCGTTTGCGACTGGTTCCTATTTCTCCGTTTGCGGATTTAAAAATAATATTTTGCAAAAAGACTTCAGTCTTCGATCCCTCGCGGCTGCGATGGACAAATCGACTCCCGGATTTCGGAGATGCCCATGCGGGCTGAAGATGTCTCGGACGGATCCACACTCCACGTGTGTCTACTGCTTAGGCCTTGAGCACGACCCGCGGGCTTGCGACCTGTGCTCATCTTTCTCGGCCTCGTCCTCGAAGACCGTGCTGCCCGATTGCAACTGGGCCGTCCGAAGCGTTCCCTCGGTGAAGTCCAAGGAGGCCCGGTTGGCGGTTCCATGGCTGATTCAGTGCGGATCAGCTTCGGCGGATGGTAGCCCCTCGAGAGAGGAGGCGGAGCGGCGTATCTTCCTCGGCGCGGCATTTATCCGCTCTCTCTGGGTTCTTCCTACGGCTTCCTTTAAGGAGCTTTGTCTGTCCCTCTCCACTAAAGGAAGGGCCTGCGTCTGCTGGACCTTTTCTCGGTCCAAAAGAGGGACAAGGGTAGAGTCCCTCCGTCGGCGCTCTTGGGAGGCGGGAAGGTCCCTCTCCCGGGCCGTCGACCGTCGGCTTGATCGACCGCTCGGCCGGCCACTGGCCTCACGGTGTCCCGTCAGGTCAGTTGACCGAGACTCCCACTGATGAAGTCGAGATTTTCTCGACCCATTGACGGGCTGTCGCCTTTAGCAGCCGAATTCCCCTCTCCCGGTTCCCCGGGAGGAGTTGAGGATCCGTGGGCTCGCCTGTGCCCCGGTTCGGAGCCTCGGATGGACCTTCCGAGCCGAAGGAGTGCGGTTCCGGCCGACACCTCCGCACCGACCCGGAAATTCCGGGACTCGGTCTCGGACCTCTCAGCGGTCAACCCGTTCCCACCGTCCTAAGCGGTCTCGGTCTCGCACGCGATGGCGGCGTCGCCGCTCGTCCTCGTCCCCTCCTCCTCGGATGAGGAGGCTTCGGCGTGAATTACGCCGACGGTACGAGGACCTTATGTTGCTAACAGCTCCTCCTGGCCGGGAATAAGCCGACCCGGCGCCTTCCCGGCCATTAAGTAGCATCACGGAGCGGCCGACACAACCCCTCGACTTGTCGAGGGCCTACACCCAGGCGGTTGTTGAGCCAAAACCAGCTGCTCCACCGATTCGGTGGAACCTCCGCCTCCACAGCCACCAATTGGGGCTCCGACCAAGGATTCTCGGTCGGCTAAGGGTTTACCCCATCGGCTGTCAGTTACCCTCACTCCCGACCGACCTCGGCAGGTGAAGGGTGGCTCAGGCCAGAGGCAGCTCTTTGAGGACTCTTCCGAGTCGAGGCGATTCCTCCTTCTTCTCCAGCGACTGGACTTGGAGTCTTCAGGAGGTCAGCCAATGGAGCGATAGCCCGTCGTCCTTCCTAGGACTGCTTCGGCTCATCTCGAGTCTACCGGGATGGAGCTCGAACCCGTTCCAAGCGGGCCAGGTATCCCCTCACGGAGATTCTGGACGAGGGATTCTCCGACGGAGGCCTTTCCGGTGGCGAGGCCATAGTGGGTCGGCACTGGAACTTTGGCAGCGCCCTGCTTCCTGCCCTGCGCCTGGCCAGGATGGCCAGGAAGTATGCGGTCCCACGGTTCCTTGTCCGGTTTTGGAACACCCCTCTGCTGAGGGTTGGTTACCGACAGCGTTTTCGGTAGCGCCCGGCGCGCCAGGGATGTGGACAAACCTCCTGACAAGGAGTCAAGAAATTGGACTATGTCGGGCGAAAAGTCTACGCTACGTCCTCTCTGCGCCGTCAGGCCAGTTCGGCCCGTCCTCATGGCACATTTTTCTCATGCCCTGTTGGGCTCCTGGATGAGGTCATCCCTCATCTTCCCGCCGATCTGCAGACTACGGTTAAGCAGGTGCGGGACCAGGGCAGAAGGCAGTGGCCAAACAGCAGCTCCAGACTGCTTTGGATGTGGGGACTCATGTGCCAGATCGGTGGCGGCCGCAGTGGCTATCGTCGGCGGGCTTGGCTGAGGATATCCACCTTTCCGGATACCCAGCACAAGTTGGCGGATGTTCCTTTTGGGGACTGACCTCTTGACCCTGGGGTGGAAGGTCACCTGCAGAGGATCAGGAGTCAATGCCACCTTGGACTCGGTCTCTTCCGCTCAGAAGGACAAGGCCATAAACCACAGCCTAAGCCCTTTCGTCCTTCTGTGCCCCGGCCCGGCCCGCCAACAGCGTCAGGGCCAGCAGGCTCGACCTTGGCATCCCAAACCCAAGCCGCCCGGCTTCCTCTAACAGGAGGCAGGGAGAAAGGGCCCAGGAGGTCCCTCGGCGGTCCCTCCTCCAAGCCTGCCCAGTGACGGGCTGAGGGGTGTCGCCCCATCCCCGTCACCTTACCCCTGGGTCCCCCCGTGGGGGGACGGCTCCGGCACTTCCGTTCCGCTTGGTCCGCTGTTACCACGGACAGGTGGGTCTTGGAGGTGGTGGGAAGAGGCCTGCCTCTGGAATTCGAGCAGGCACCACCCTTCAGAGCCGTCGCCCCTCGGGGGGCTCCGGGATCCCCAGCCTCACTGGCGGCTCGTCGAGCCGACATCGCTCTCCTCCTCCAGAAGGAGGTGGTAAGAGAGGTGGTGGACCTCCTTCAGACCCAGGGTTTGTGTCCAGGTACTTCCTGGTTCGAAAGCAGACGGGGCTGGCGCCCATTCTCGACCTACGCGACCTAAACAAGTTCCTAAGGTCTCGAACCTTCAGGATGGTCACTCTGGCTCAGATTATACCATCCTTGGAGCAGCGGTGGTTCTGCTCTCTGGACTTGCAGGGCGCGTTTTTCACGTCCCTATCCGTCCGTCTCACAGAGATTCCCTTGCTTCCGGCGGAAGGATCCCTCTTGAGTTCAAGCCATGCCCTTCGGCTTGTCTCCAGCTCCAGGGTCTTCACCAAATGCATGGCAGTGGTGACAGCATTCCTCGGCGCCGAGGGTCGGGTGTACCCTTACCTGGACGACTGGCTGATAGCAGCTCCCTCCAGGAAGGAGGCGGAGTGGTCAGAGATCTGGCCCTCAGGTCTGCTCTCAACTGGGCCTCCTTATCAGCGAGGCCAAGTCGAACTCGAGCGAAGCAGGTGATTTTATTCATCGGGCGCAGCTCGACTCTCTTCGAGCCAGGCGCGGCTCGGCGGACAGGGCGAGGTTCTTTCCTCCTTTGCCCGATCATTTCTGGTTGGGCAATTGCCCTGCCGGGACTTCCTCGCCTCCTGGGTCTCATGGCGGCCTGTACCAGCGTGGTCCGTTGGGCCCGCTGGAACATCGTCCCCTTCAGTGGGACTGGCCAGCCAGTGGTCCAACGCTGCGATCCTTGGACCAGCTTGTGTCGGTGACACAGGGATGTGGAATGCTCTCCAGTGGTGGACCGTTCCAGATCATTTGCAGGAGGGCATCCCGTTAAATCCGCCGAGCCGACGGTCTCTCTGTCGACCGATGCCTCTCTGATGGGTTGGGGTGCCCATCTGGGGAACACGGGCTCATGGCCTCTGGTCCCGTGGGAGTCCGATGCCACATCAACCTGCTGGAGCTCGGCGGTCCGCCTAGCTCTCACCGCCTTTGCTCCGTTCCTCCGGGGTCAAGTGGTCCGAGTCAGGCGGACAATACCACGACCATGTACTATCTAAACGCCAGGCGGGGCCAGCGCTCCATGCTTCTATGCAAGGAAGCTCTCCGCATTTGGTCACTCGTGCGCAGCCTGGGCGGATCTCCTAGCCATTCACGTGGCAGGGGCCTCCAACACCCTGGCCGATGCCTGAGCCGGATAGGGGCTGCATCCCACAGTGGTCTCTCCTGCCGGAGGTAGTACAGCATCTGTTCTCCCTTTGGGGCACACCTCAGGTGGACCTGTTTGCCTCCATGGAGAACGCGAAGCTGAGTCTGTTCCATGCCCGCCCCCCTCAGCAGGGCTCGCTGCAGGGGGATGCCTTCTCGAGGCAATGGACCCCGGGCCTCTTTTACGCCTTTCCCCCATTTCCCTTGATCCACAAGGTGCTTCTCAAGGCGAGGAGGGACAAGGCGCAGGTGATTCTGATAGCCCCAGACTGGCCTCGCCAGTTCTGGTACCAGATCTCCTCAGTCTCAGCTCCAGGACTCATGGCAGCTTCCAGCTCGCCGGACCTGCTCTCAGTCAATCAGGGAAGGTGTTCCATCCGGACCTTCAATCCCTGCACCTGACGGCCTGGTTCCTGGCGGCTAGAGTTCCAGGCTTTGGGTCTTTCGACGAGGTCCTCAATGTAGTTGGGCGTCCCGTAAGTCGACCAGAAAATGCTATGCCTTCAAATGGAAAAGGTTTTCCATTTGGTGTCAGGGCAAGGGCTTGGACCCTTCCTCCTGTTCCTTGGCAAGCATCTTGGACTATTTATGGTCCCTTTCTAGTCAAGGGCTTAGGTCGACGACCCTAAGGGTGCACCTGGCAGCCATCTCTGCTTAGCGGGCGCGGGCCGGGAAGCAGTCGGTGGCGCAGGAGAAGGTGGTCTGGCGCTTTTTCAAAGGCCTTGATCACATTTCCCCTCCAGTGCGGGAACCCCCACCTCCGTGGGATCTACTGCTGGTACTGGCAAAGCTCATGGGCAAGCCATTCGAACCTATGCACAGGTGTGCTCTCTCTCACCTGTCGTGGAAGACCGCCTTCTTGGTGGCTATCACGTCAGCCAGAAGGATGGGAGAGCTCCAGGCGCTTTCCATCGAGTCTCCTTACCTGGTCTTCCACAGGGACAAGGTTGTCCTGCGCCCCCACCCGAAATTCCTTCCGAAGGTGGTGTCGGAGTTTCACCTTAACCAGGTGTTGACTCTGCCGGTGTTCTACCCCAATCACACCTCGGAGGCCGAATATAGGCTCCATACTCTGGATCCTAGAAGGGCGCTCGCTTATTATAAGGAGCGCACGGCTGAAATTCGGGGAGAGGTTCGCCAGCTGTTTGTCACCTACGCTGAAGCCGCATCTGGCAGACCTGCAGCCAAGCGGACGATAAGCAGGTGGGTAACCTCCTGCATAGATCTC
Source organism: Neoceratodus forsteri (assembly GCA_016271365.2). Lineage (NCBI taxonomy): Eukaryota > Metazoa > Chordata > Ceratodontiformes > Ceratodontidae > Neoceratodus > Neoceratodus forsteri. The sequence continues at coordinate 512,120,778 of CM057449.1, read as the reverse complement.
TGCTATAAGTTAGCGGGCATGGAGCCTCCCAGAGGGATAAGAGCTCATTCTACCGCCATACTGCTGCGAGGTGGCTGCTTCCAGGGGCGTCCCTATCCAGGAAATCTGCAGGGCTGCTACCTGGAAGTCAGCAAACACCTTCATTACCCACTACCACATCGACCTTGAGTCACGCCGGGATGCTGGTTTTGGGGCCTCGGTTCTCCTGTCTCTCTTTCCCAAGTAAGTATCAGGGGTGTGCGTCTTGCCTCCCTCCTCCCGGAGAACTGCTAGGAGTCTGCCAGTAAGTGTGGATTGAACAACATATCCATGTCCTGAAATACAGGTTACTCACCTGTAACAGGAGTTCTAGGAATGGTATGTTGTTCATCCTGACTTCCTGACCTCCCGGCTTCGACGCACAACCTGAGCTTCCAGCGGGCCAGATCTGGCGTCATGGGGCGGAGCCGAGAGTTATACCACCCGGGTGGGTGGGAGGAGCAAGCTTGAAGACCTTCCGGCAAGATTTAAAGCGGCAAGGATACTGCCAATGAGTGTGGATGAACAACATATACCATTCCTAGAACTCCTGTTACAGGTGAGTAACCTGTATATGTGCGCATGCTTCAGCAGATTTGGATCCATTGTGCACTGATGTGTGGTTGTACTACTACCTCCTGTCCCAGCTCTACTGTTTTGTGGGGGACTTGAATAAGATTCTAGGTATGTGCCAGTTGTTAGGTTTTACGTTTCTTATTGTTAAATTTATTTGAAATTTTATTTGAGGTAGTTTGTTTCCTTAACAGTTTTATGATTCTCTCCATGTGAGGCTCAGGGACTTTGTGGGACAATCTTAGGATAAAGAATTTTAGAAATCCCTCTGGGCAAGGGAAGTATACATTTCACTATGTGAACGCATAAGACCAGTTATGTTTGGGTACTGGGAAGTATGTATTTGTAAGTAATCAAGATCTTACTTCGAGAGGGTTCCTGTAGTAGGTCATAACTTGTAGGACTGTGCACTCTGATGTCACGATCGCACAGCAATCCTTTGTTAGCAGTGTCTGGTGGGGGACTGCCCACCTGACATCATGTAGCCGACGTCAGTGGATCTTATATTGTGGGCAGTCCCCGTCTTCCAGTTCTTTCCCGCCGTGGACCTGTGCAAGGACTTCGCTGTGAATGTTGCTTCAGTCGATCACCATTTTGTCTTAATATTACTGTTATTTTTTCTTCCAAAATTGTTTATTTTTCTTAAGTTTAATGTCTTCTCCACCCAAGACTCCGAAGACCAACAAGGAAGTGTGAGAAGTTCGGCAAGCAGATCCCTCACAAGGATAGCCATAAGCTCTGCCTCATCTGCTTAGGCCTGGGACATGACACGGAGTCTGCCCGGATTGCAAGCCCTTCAACCCGGCCATGTGCAAATGCAGGCAACACCCTGGAAGCCTATTTTCTTAAGTCCAGGATGGCCACCTTACAGCAGGAGATGCAGAAGCTGAGGGAATCCGTTTCACCCTTTTTGGAACACAAACAGAAAAAGAAAGACAAAGAGAAGCACTGGGCGCAGGAATGCTTGGAGGACCAGGTGCGGGCCTCTTCCAGTAAGGACGCCGAGCCCAAGACCATGGTCTCCCTGATGGACCAGACCACTCCTCCACCGCCTTCCTTGGCAACAGTCCGAGCTTCTTCCACTGGCTTTCCCGGTACCTGTTCTACTTTCAAGCCCATTAGAATGGGGTCCAAACCTTGACCTTTGACCAATAAGTTGCGCACTGGAGTTTCTGGCAGTCGCACTATCTCCACCGGTAAGTCGGACTCTGGTCCTTCCTGAGCCCGCCTGGTCTTTGGTAAGATGGATTCCCACCTAGAGGGAGCCCGCACGGCACCCTCCTATAAGCCAGTCGGGGACTTACCCTCCTCAAGCCCAGCTCTCTCTCTCTCTCTCTCTTTTCCTGCAACCGATAAGTTGGCCACTGGGGACTCTGGTGCCTGCCCTATCAAAGCTCGCCTGTCGGGGGCTGATGCTGGATCACCTGACGCCCGGCCCAGCTCGCTGACCTCCTGTGGCCAGCCCTGTTACCCCTGAGCAGGAGTCTTCCCCTCCACCTTCACCGGTAGAACCTCACATTCCCGACCCTCAGCCTGGGACAGAGGGGGAAGTAGGTCCCATGGATGTGGTTTCTCTCCCATCCGCTCCAGTGCAGGTGCCCTCCGAGACTCACATGGATCCTACCCCAGGGATCTAACATCAGAGCCAGCCCTCGCGCCAACTCCCAGGGACCTTCCTCCCCTTTCGGGTCCTACTCATCCCTGACACCAGGGGTCCCTCCGCCAGACACAGGGCCTCCGAATCTGTTGGACCTGTTCAGTATGCTTTTTTTGGAGCCTCTGTCAAGGGCCCTACAGAGGTCTCTTACACCGGCCAACCCAATGTCCACTCTGATGCCACATGTTGTGGCGTCTGCTTGTCTGGTGCCGGACACTTTTCCTGGTCCCTCTGTTCTGCCTCCCCCTTCGAGGCCTCATGGACCTCCTCTGGATCTACATGGCACCCCACAAGGCCCCCCTTCAGACTACCCACAGTACCCAGGCTTTCCTACGCCAGGTTACCCACCATCAGCACCTTTCACTCATGGTTATTACCCTGGGTATCAGGCTCCGGGCTATGCTCCGCCCCGTTTCAGGTGCCAGGGCACCCTCACCCTCAGTATCCAGGGATGGGTTACCATTTTTATCAGCCACTTCCTCCCTGTTCCTCAGCCTCAATCTCTGCAGGACCTCCAGGCCATGTTTCAGTCCTGGTGGCAGGAGGCCAGGTCCCAGTTGGTGTCAAACTGGTCAACAGACTGCTGGCCCCGGTGGCTACCCCCAACCCCCGTTCCTTGTCTCCTGTGGGTTCTCATAGGTCAAGCCATTCTGCCAAGGTGCATATTTCAGGAGGTTATGTTGACTGGACTCGGGTCTTCTAACAAAGGGGAGTCCTCAGAGTCTGAGGCGGACTCTTCTGACTCGTCTCCTGGAGATCTATCTGGAATCATGGAAACTATGAGTAAGGAGTCAGCCAAGTCTCCTCCCGAAGTCCCCTCTTTCACCGAACTCCTCCATATCCTGCAACAGGGTAATGGATGGAGTGCGGAGGAGCAAGACCCTAAACACAAGTGCCTCGCTGAGTACCTGGATCTGGCAGAGACATCACCCATCTCGATCCCCCCTTGGACCGCCCCCCATGAGGATCTTACCTCCGCCATCTGGCAGGTGCCTCATTCTGTATGGGCTGTCCCCAGAAAGGTGGACCAGACCTATCACACGCTGGAGAACGCACCCTATCTGTGCTCTCAACCTAATACAGATTCCATCGTGATAGCCACTGCTCACGACCATACTGCCAAACCCAAACATATGAGTACCTCCCCTCCTGACAAGGAGTCAAGATAACTTGACCAGTTTGGACATAAGATCTATGCCTCTTCTACGTGTGCTTTACGTTCCTTGAACTACATAGTACACATGATATCCTTTCAGAAGGCCACCATGGCTCAACTTGAGGCTAGGCTTGAGACTGTGGAGGACTCTGACCTTAAAGCAGAATTTACCAAGGTCCTGCGTTTGTATAAGCTGTCATGCAGACACGCACTGAAAGCTTCTTACGGTACGTTAGAAGCAGTAGCTCACTCCTCTGCCACAGCAGTCTGCCTTAGGTATCACGCCTGGTTACGTATTTCTGGGCTTTCCACGGACATACACACTGTTGTATAGGGTGCCCCCTTTTGAGGCGCTGTCCTCTTTGGGAGAGACACCAAAGATATCATTACTGGCTTCCAGGACAGCGGACAGGCTCTGAGGTCTGTCAGGTCCATGTATCGGGGAGGCTATAAGCCTAAACAACCCTTTTGGTGCCAGCAGAAGAGGCAAAGCAAGCAACCCTTCACTAAATGCCAGACCAAAAGGAGAGCATTGGGGTCCACCGTCACCTCTCCCTCCGCCTCCGAGACCCAGTGAGCCACAGGAGGAACCCTTCCCTCCCGCTCCTCTGCCTCCTCACTCCTTCAGCCCTCCCCTGCCTCTACCTCCCAACAGAGTGGAACTGGTAGGCGGAAGATTTGCCCTTCACCTCAGAGAGTGGCAGGGCATCATATCGGATTCCTGGGTTATACAACTCATAGCAAGAGGGCACACCATCGAGTTTCTGGAAAGGCCTCCAGACTCTCCTCCAGGCCAATCTCATTATCCTTTAAACCACTTGTCTCTGCTAAGGGACAAGATCCTGGCTCTACCACAAAAATCAGCAGTAGAGCCAGTACCTTGGGGACAGAGAGGAAAAGGGTACTACTCCCATTTCTAGGGACATGGATATGTTGTTCATCCACACTCATTGGCAGTATCCTTGCCGCTTTAAATCTTGCCGAAGGTCTTCAAGCTTGCTCCTCCCACCCACCCGGGTGGTATAACTCTCGGCTCCGCCCCATGACGCCAGATCTTCCTTACCGCTTGGAAGCTCAGGTTCCCTCCTTAACGCTCTGCGTTTGCGACTGGTTCCTATTTCTCCGTTTGCGGATTTAAAAATAAAAATTTGCAAAAGACTTCAGTCTTCGATCCCTCGCGGCTGCGATGGACAAATCGACTCCCGGATTTCGGAGATGCCCATGCGGGCAGAAGATGTCTCGGACGGATCCACACTCCACGTGTGTCTACTGTTAGGCCTTGAGCACGACCCGCAGGCTTGCGACCTGTGCTCATCTTTCTCGGCCTCGTCCTCGAAGCCGATGCTGCCCGATTGCAACTGGGCCGTCGAGCGTTCCCTCCGGTGAAGTCCAAGGAGGCCCGGGTTGGCGGTGTCCGCGGGCGGAGGGTTTCATGGATCAGCCTCGCGCGGATGGCTCGCCCTCAGAGGAGGCGGCGTTGGTCAGATCTTCCTCGGCCGCTGCATTTATCCCGCTTCTCTGGGTTCTTCCTACACGGCTTCTTTTAAGGAGTTTTGTCTGTCCCTCTACTAAAGGAGAAGGGCCTGTGTCTGCTGGACCTTATTCTCGGTCCAAAGAGGGACAAGGTAGTCCCTCCGTCGGCGCTCTTGGGAGCGGGAAGGTCCCTCTCCCGGGCCGTCGCGGTCATTCGAGCCGATCGCTGCGCTTCGCCACTGGCCTCACGGTGTCCCCGCCAGGTCAGTTGACCGAGACTCCCACTGATGAAGCTCAGATTTTCTAACCATTGACGGGCTCGCCTTTGGCAGCCGAGATTCCTCCTCGGTTCCCCGGAGGAGTTGAGGATCCGTGGGTTTGCTCTGTGCCTCCGGTTCCGGAGCCTCGGATGGACCTTCCAGCCGGCGGAGTGCGGTTCCGGCCGACACCTCTCGCGCCGACCCGGAAATTCCGGGACTCTCGGTCTCGGGTCTCGGACCTCTTGGCGGTCCATGCCGCACCGTCATACAGGCGGTCTCGGCTCCTGCACGGTCACGCGTCGCCCGCTGGTCCTCGTCCTCCTCCTCGGATGAGGGGAGGCTTCGGCGTAAATTACGTCGACGGTACGAGGACCTTGTGTTGCAACAGCTCCTCCTGGCCGGGAATAAGCCGACCCGGCGCCTTCCCCGGCCATTAAGTGGCTGTCACCGGAACGGCCGACACAACCCCTCGACTTGTCCGAGGAGCCTATACCCAGGCCGGTTGTTCGGCCAAAACCAGCTGCTCCACCGATTCCGGTGGAACCTCCGCCTCCACAGCCACCAATTGGGGCTCCGACCAGGATTCTCGGCCCACTGGTTTACCCCATCGGCTGTCAGTTACCCTCACTCCCGACCGACCTCGCAGGTGAAGGGTGGCTCAGGCCAGAGGAAGCTCTTCGAGGACTCTTCCGAGTCCGAAGATGATTCCTCCTTCTTCTCCAAGCGACTGGACTTGGAGTCTTCAGGAGGTCAGTCAATGGACGAGAGCCCGTCGTCCTTCCTAGGACTGCTTCGGCTCATCTCGGAGTCTACCGGGATGGAGCTCGAACCCGTTTCCAAGCGGGCCAGGTATCCCCTCACGGAGATTCTGGACCGAGGGGATTCTCCGACGGAGGCCTTTCCGGTGGCCGAGGCCATAGTGGGTCCGGCACTGGAACTTTGGCAGCGCCCTGCTTCCTGCCCTGCGCCTTCGGCCAGGATGGCCAGGAAGTATGCGGTCCCCACCGTTCCTTGTCCGGTTTTGAACACCCTCTGCTGAGGTTGGTTACCGACAGCGTTTTCGGCGCGCCCGGCTGCGCCAGGGATGTGGACAAACCTCCTGACAAGGAGTCCAGAATTGGACTACAGGAGGCGAAAAGTCCACGCCATGTCTCTCTCGGCCTTCGCCAGGCCAGTTCGGCCGCCCTCATGGCACATTTTCTCATGCCTGTTGGGCTCCCTGGATGAGGTCATCCCTCATCTTCCCCCGATCTGCAGACTACGGTTAAGCAGGTGCGGACCAGGAGCAGGGCAGTGGCCAAACAGCAGCTCCAGACTGCTTTGGATATAGGGACTCATGTGCCAGATCGGTGGCGGCCGCAGTGGCTATGCGTCGGCGGGCTTGCTGAGGATATCCACCTTTGCTGGATACCCAGCACAAGTTGGCGGATGTTCCCTTTGGGGACTGACCTCTTCGGCCCTGGGGTGGAAGGTCACCTGCAGAGGATCGAGAAGTCCAATGCCACCTTGGACTCGGTCTCTTCCGCTCAGAAGGACAAAGGCGCAAACCACAGCCCTCGCCCTTCGTCCTTCTGTGCCCCCAGCCTTGACCCAGCAACGTCAGGGCCAGCAGGCTCGGCCTTGGCATCCCAAACCCAAGCCGCCCGGCTTCCTCTAACAGGAGGCAGGAGGAAGAGGGCCCAGGGGGTCCCTCGGCGGTCCCTCCTCCAAGCCTGCTCCAGTGACGGGCTGAGGGTGCCGCCCCCATCCCGTCCTTACCCCTGGGTCCCCCTGGGGAGGCGGCCCGCACTCTGTTCCACCTGGTCCGCTGTTACCACGGACAGGTGGGTCTTGGAGGTGGTGGGAAGAGGCCTGCCTCTGGAATTCGAGCAGGCACCACCCTTCAGAGCCGTCGCCCCTCGGGGGGCTTCGGGATCCCCAGCCTCACTGGCGGCTCGTCGAGCCGACATCACTCTCCTCCTCCAGAAGGAGGTGGTAAGAGAGGTGGTGGACCCTCCTTCAGACCCAGGGTTTGTGTCCAGGTACTTCCTGGTTCCGAAACGGACGGGGGGCTGGCGCCCCATTCTCGACCTACACGACCTAAACAAGTTCCTAAGGTTCGAACCTTCAGGATGGTCACTCTGGCTCAGATAATACCATCCTTGGAACGCGGCGTGTGGTTCTGCTCTCTGGACTTGCAGGACGCGTTTTTTCACGTCCCTATCCGTCCGTCTCACCAGAGATTCCTTCGCTTCCGAGAGGAAGGATCTCTCTTCGAGTTCCAAGCCATGCCCTTCGGCTTGTCTCCAGCTCCCAGGGTCTTCACCAAATGCATGGCAGTGGTGACAGCATTCCTGCGGCGCCGAGGGGTCCGGGTGTACCCTTACCTGGACGACTGGCTGATAGCAGCTCCCTCCAGGAAGGAGGCGGAGTGGTCCAGAGATCTGGCCCTCCAGGTCTGCTCTCAACTGGGCCTCCTTATCAACGAGGCCAAGTCGGAACTCGAGCCGAAGCAGGTGATTCTATTCATCGGGGCGCAGCTCGACTCTCTTCGAGCCAGAGCGCGGCTCCCGGCGGACAGGGCCGAGGTTCTTTCCTCCTTTGCCCGATCATTTCTGGTTGGGCAATTGCGCCCTGCCCGGGACTTCCTGCGCCTCCTGGGTCTCATGGCGGCCTGCACCAGCGTGGTCCGTTGGGCCCGCTGGAACATCGGCCCCTTTAGTGGGACTGGCCAGCCAGTGGTCATGCAACGCTGCCATCCCTTGACCAGCTTAGTCGGTGACACAGGGGATGTGGGAACGCTCCAGTGGTGGACCGTTCCAGATCATTTGCAGGAGGGCATCCCGTTCGATCCGCCCGAGCCGACGGTCTCTCTGTCGACCGGATGCCTCTCTGATGGGTTGGGGTGCCCATCTGGGGAACACGGGCTCATGGCCTCTGGTCCCCTGGAGTCCCGATGCCACATCAACCTGCTGGAGCTCCGAGCGGTCCGCCTAGCTCTCACCGCCTTTGCTCCGTTCCTCCGGGTCAAGTGGTCCCGAGTCCAGACGGACAATACCACGACCATGTACTATCTAAACCGCCAGGAGGGACGCGCCCATGCTTCTATGCAAGGAAGCTCTCCAGATTTGGTCACTCCGTAGCAGCCTGGAGGCGGATCTCCTAGCCATTCACGTGGCAGGAGCCTCCAACACCCTGGCCGATGCCCTGAGCGGATAGGGGCTGCATCCCACGAGTGGTCTCTCCTGCCGGAGGTAGTACAGCATCTGTTCTCCTTTGGGGCACACCTCAGGTGGACCTGTTTGCCTCCATGGAGCAGCGGCTGAGTCTGTTCCATGCCCGCCTCAGCAGGGCTCGCTGCAGGGGATGCCTTCTCGAGGCAATGGACCCGGGCCTCTTTAGCCTTTTCCCCATTTCCTTGATCCACAAGGGCTTCTCAAGGCGAGGAGGGACAAGGCGCAGGTGATTCTGATAGCCCCAGACTGGCCTCGCCAGTTCTGGTACCAGATCTCCTCAGTCTCAGCTCAGGACTCGCGGCAGCTTCCAGCTCGCCCGGACCTGCTCTCCCGTCAATCAGGGAAGGTGTTCCATCCGGACCTTCAATCCCTGCACCTGACGGCCTGGTTCCTGAGCTGCTAGAGTTCCAGGCCTTGGGTCTTTCCGACGAGGTCCTCAATGTAGTTGAGGCGTCCCGTGGAGTCGATCAGAAAATGCTATGCCTTCAAATGGAAAAGGTTTTCCATTTGGTGTCAGGCAAGGGCTTGGACCCTTCCTCCTGTTCCTTGGCAAGCATCTTGGACTATTTATGGTCCCTTTCTAGTCAAGGGCTTAGGTCGGCGAGGCCTAAGGGTGCACCTGGCAGCCATCTCTGCTTACGGGCGCGGGCGGAAGCAGTCCGATGGCGTTGGAGAAGGTGGTCTGGCGCTTTTCCAAGGCCTTGATCACATTTCCCTCCAGTGCGGGAACCCCCACCTCCGTGGGATCTACTGCTGGTACTGGCAAAGCTCATGGACAAGGCCATTCGAACCTATGCACAGTGTGCTCTCTCTCACCTGTCGTGGAAGACCGCCTTCTTGGTGGCTATCACGTCAGCCAGAAGGATGGGAGAGCTCCAGGCGCTCCATCGAGTCTCCTTACCTGGTCTTCCACAGGGACAAGGTTGTCCTCGCCCCCACCGAAATTCCTTCCGGAAGGTGGTGTCGGAGTTCACCTTAACCAGGTGTTGACTCTGCCGGTGTTCTACCCCAATCCACCTCGGAGGACGGAATATAGGCTCCATACTCTGGACCCTAGAAGGCGCCGCTTATTATAAGGAGCGACGGCTGAAATTGGGAGAGGTTCGCCAGCTGTTGTCACCCACGCCTGAAGCCGTATCTGGCAGACCTGCAGCAATGGACGATAAGCAGGTGGGTAACCTCCTGCATAGATCTCTGCTATAAGTTGGCGGGCATGGAGCCTCCCAGAGGGATAAGAGCTCATTCTACCCGCCATACTGCTGCAACGGTGGCTGCTTCCAGGGACGTCCCTATCCAGGAAATCTGCAGGGCTGCTACCTGGAAGTCAGCAAACACCTTCATTACCCATTACCACATCGACCTTGAGTCACGCCGGGATGCTGGTTTTGGGGCCTCGGTTCTCCAGTCTCTCTTTCCCAAGTAAGTAGTAGGGGGTGTGCGTCTTGCCTCCCTCCTCCCGGAGAACTGCTAGGAGTCTGCCAATGAGTGTGGATGAACAACATATCCATGTCCCTAGAAATACAGGTTACTCACCTGTAACAGGAGTTCTAGGAATGGTATATGTTGTTCATCCACACGACCCACCCGACCTCCCGGCTCGACGCACAACCTGAGCTTCCAGCGGGCCAGATCTGGCGTCATGGGGCGGAGCCGAGAGTTATACCACCCGGGTGGGTGGGAGGAGCAAGCTTGAAGACCTTCCGGCAAGATTTAAAGCGGCAAGGATACTGCCAATGAGTGTGGATGAACAACATATACCATTCCTAGAACTCCTGTTACAGGTGAGTAACCTGTATTTCTTTCTCATCCCCAAAAAGACGGGCGACCTCGGCCCATCTTGGACCTCAGCTGGCTGAATCTTTAAGTAGATTACAAAAGATTCCACATGCTGACTATCCAGGGACTCCTGCCCTTGCTCCAGACAGACCACTGGCTCTGTGCACAGGACATGCAGGATGATTACCTGCACATTCCAGTCTTCCCTGGCCACCGCCGCTTCCTGCGGTTTTCTTTCAAGAGCAGCACTTAGAATTCAAAGCCCTCCCCTTTGGCCTCTCCTCAGCACCCAGGGTTTTTACCAAGTGCCTAGTGGTGGTGGCAGTGGTGCTCTGTCGACAGGGGATCTACATGTTCCCATACCTGGACGATTGGCATATTGCAGCTCTGTCCAGGAACAGCCTGGAGGACTCTGTCCTCCACCCTGTACTTTTTTGCATGACTGGGTATTACTGTCGGTTACCCCAAGTTGTCTCTGGTCCCCTCCCAATGACTCCAGTTCATTGGGGCGGTATTGGACACAATCCAGGGCAGGACCTTTCTGTTATCGGACAGGACAGATACTTTGCAGGAGCAGGCCAAACTGGTAGCCTCCTCCAGCCATTCCCCATCCCGGATGTTTTTACGCCTCCTCAGCTTGATGGCAGTGGCCATTCCTACCGTCCCCTTGGCTAGGCTGCACATGAGGGTCACCCAGTGGACATTAAGGGTCCAGTGAGATCAGCCTACGGGCGACCTGGATCATCCTATCCTGGTATCCAGGACACTCAAGAGGGACCTCTTGTGGCAGGATCCTCTGAACCTTTCTCGGGGGACACCCTTCAGGCCCCCCCCTTGGACCATCACCATAGATGCATTGGGTCTGGGTTGGGGAGCCCATTTGAGAGACCACCAGACCCAAGGGATGTGGTCCCAGCTGGAATCTTCTCTCCACATAAACATTCTGGAGATGTGGGCAGTCCTGTACGCCATTTATGCATTCCAGCCCCTACTCTCTACGGGGACACTATTGGTACAGACTGACAGCATGTATGTGGTCTGGTACATCAGCAAGCAGGGAGGCACCCGATCATATCCCCTGTGCAGGGAGGCGATGCGGGTCTGGTACCGGGCAGTCCAGCACGGGCTACATCTTACAGTTGTGCACATTCCAGGCATTCCCAGTGTCCTCGCAGACAGCCTCAGCTGCACCTCAGCCCAAGCTCATGAATGAGAACTACACCAGGAAGTGGTAGAACATCTTTTCCACCGCTAGGGGCATCCAGAGGTAGATCTCTTCACCTCACCATTCAGTACAAAACTTCCCGGGTTTTGCTCACTTGTTCAAGGGCCTGGTGTTATCTGGCTAGATGCATTATCTCTCTGTTGGACAGGGAGATACTTGTACGCCTTCCCTCCTTTTCCCATTCTGAAGAGAGTTTTGCTGAAACTTCAGGCAGAGGGGGCACAAATGTTGCTGATCTCCTCCCTCTGGCCCAGGCAGATCTGGTATCCACTCCTGCAGCAGTTGGCTGTGGAACTGCCAGTATCTCTGCCTCTTCGGCATGACCCGTTGACGCAGGATCAAGGCAGGCTGGTGCATCCGGGCCTCAAGTCCCTACACCTTCATGCATGGCTCCTTCAAGCATAATCACGACACGCTTTGGAGTCTCTGAGAGGGTCGCTCAAGTTCTGGTGGAGGCCAGGAAGCCTTCCACTAGGTCTGCTTACGTTATGAAATGGAAACGGTTTTCCATCTGGGTGGCCTCGAAGGGGTGGAACCCCTTTTCTTGCCCGGTGCCCCAGGCGATGGAGTACCTTTTGCACCTCTCTGACTCCGGTCTTAGCTACTCTTCGTTGAAAGTCCACTTGTCCACTATTTCTGCCTATCACACCTTGGTGGATGGGAAAATGCTTGCTCAGTTGGAGGTATCCAAAACCTTACTGAAAGGGATCCTCCACCTGAAACCACCCATCCACAACCCTGACCCTCCCTTGGGATTTGAATTTTATTTTGGAAAAGCTTAAGTTGCCCCCTTTTGAACCAACAGTAAGCTGTGAGATGCACTATTTGTCCTGGAAAGCACTCTTTTTAGTTGCAGTTTCTTCTGCTCTGAGGATTATGGAGCTTCAGGCCCTGATGTGTAAGGAGCCTTATCTGATTTTTCAGAGACTGGGTGGCTCTGCGTACAAATCCTAAGTTTCTGCCCAAGGTGGTTTCTGAGTTTACCGTAAATCAATATGTTGATCTGCCGGTGTACTACCCTACTTATTCTAATAGGGGTGAGGCTCTCCTGCACACATTAGATGTGCATAGCATTTTATGTGCTGTTAACAGGATCAAGGATGTTAGTAAATAAGATCAGTTGTTTGTTTCTTTTGCTCCCAAGACTCTTCAGCAGTCTCTAAACAATGCTTGTCCAAATGGTTGGCCAACTGCATCCGTTTCTGTTACCAAAATTACAGCAAACCTCTTCTGGGGAGGTCAAAGATCACTCTGATAAGGGTGTGGCTGCTTCTACGGCATTCCTTAAGAACATTTCCGCAGCTGAAATTTGTGCTTCAGCAACCTGGAGTTCAGTCCACACTTTCACTAATCATTACAGTCTGGACATTGCCTCTAGGCTTGGGGGGGTGGCCCCCTTTTGCCCGACATCCTGACGGCAAAACACGGAAAATGACCACTACAGCGACAGCTGCTGTAATGGTCTGTTACCGTGTTTCGCTTTCCCCCAGTGTCCTGCCCCCTTCCCGGACCAACTCCGACCTGGAGTTGAGAATCCTAAAGTCCAGGGGGTGCGGGGGGCAGAGCCCCCATGCATGGGGGAGGGTGTGATTGGCGCAGCCCCCCCCAAGCAAACACTGGGGGCTTGGGTGGCACAATACCTGCATCGGTATTGTGCCGTCGCTCTGCTGGTGGTCGACAGATTTACTGTCGACCAAACTTGGTGCTTCCGGCATAGGGCAAATTTCTGCCTAGCCATTCTGCAGGGCCTTCTGTCCTAGACCTGCTCTGGTTTTTTTCTGCAGACCTTCCTCCTGTCATGCTTCAATTTGTTTTTCTGAGTTTGACTGCTTGGGATTCAGTCCTACAAGTTATGACCTACTGTAGGAACCCTCTTGAAGTAAAATAGTACATTACGTAAGCACTTACTGTGACAGTAGATCTTCGAGAGAGGTTCCTGCAATAGGTCACCTTTTTCCCACCCTCCTTCCCCCAGCTTTTTGCATGCTCTTGCAGGCTATCCGTTTTTCCTGTCGCACCTTCTCAGGGTCTCCGGCGAGAGAACTGGAAAGTGGACGTGGGGACCGCTCACTATATAGGGTCATGCTGACGTCTGCCATGTGACGTCGGGTGGGCGGTCCACCAGACATTGCTAGCAAAGGTTTACCATGTGGTCCTGATGCCAGAGGGCACAGTCCTACAAGTTATGACCCACTGAAGGAATCTCTCTCAAAGATGTACTGTTACGGTAAGTCTTACGTAACTGTACTTTTCTGCATAGATGATAGAGATATTCAAAGCCTTTTGACATTTTCATTTTATTTAGACTGGTGAACAGATTGGCAAAACTGCCATTTGTCACAGTGACCAGTACATAAAAACATTAAGACAGATGCAATTAAAACATTACATAAAACATGCACACTTGGAATCCTGCAGCAATAAGTTATACAATCCAGATCTAAATGAAGACAGCTGTACACCACTCAAAACAGACTGAGGTAAATGAACAAATAATTGCCTTGCATTTGAAAGATCTTTGGCCAAAAGATGAATTAAAAACGAGGGATGGAAAAAACAAGTCTAACTTGAGACCTGGTAGAAAACATATTGGCACATCTTGAAAATTTCTCGCTCACTGAGTTTGGCATGCGGCCTAACACAATTTTATGTAAAAAAAAAAAAAAAAAAAAAATCAACGCTTAAAGTTTAACACGTTGTTTCAATGGGAGACATCCCATGGACTTGAATAGAAGACAATGATGTGTGTAGAACCCTTCATACCAGTTGCAAACCTACATATGGAATTGTAAAGTAAATTTAATCTATTGAACACATTTTAAAGTAAAAAAAAAAAGTAGAAAATACTACCATAATCAATCATTATCATTAATAGTAAACCATTTGTTAACAACCTACGTGAATCTGGGACCAGGAACTGATTTATACTATATGGCATGCCCAGATCTATTGTGAATTGTTTTATTTAAATGGGCAGTGTGATAATCGAGCATGAAAAACCTATCCAAAAATATCCCTAAGTAACAGAAGCTGTCCACACATTCGATTCAAGACCCAGTTAGGTCAAAAATCTGAAAATTGTGTAGTGATGGCTTACTGGGACGAGAAAAAAACTAACATGAGATACTAAACAATTATGAATATGATTGAAATCACGTTGAAGGTGCTTTTTTTGTAAACAATGGAGATCTTTATTAGAACTAAATAAAACTGGGTCATCTCCATATAAACTTAGCTTAGATGAGGTGCAAACTATGGGCATAAAACTCAAAAAAAATAATGAGAGTAACAATGGACCCAGGGACTCCACACTGTGTTTCCTTAAGGTCAGATCGAACCCCTTTAGTAGCAGTACAGTGGGATCTCCCCTTGAGATGTTCTCTGAACCAGGAAACTGTATCAGCTGAAAAACCCTGTTCCACCATAATGTGCAAAAGAAGCTCGTGATCAACTAGATCAGTAGCCTTTGAGAGGCCCACAAAGACTGATACTAATAGTCCGTGAACTCCACCAAGCCCATCTTGGTATTATAACTAAATCTAAAACCGTGTGTCATCAAGGCACAGGTCAGGAAGCATAGGAAAACCAGGAGCAGTTTCAAAATTCGCAAATAACGTTTTATTTTTCTCAACAACAGCAAAATAAAAAATAAAAATTATTCGGTATAACTGCAGTATTTAGAAAGGCAGTACAAACAGCGATAACTAAGTCCTTCTTCTGTGGGTATCTCTTAATTCCAAGTTTCAGTCTCTCATTCTGCTTGTCTCCCTAGCAGAAGCATTGCTGCTCTTTTTATAAGTCTTTGTCTGGGAACTCATTAAGAGAGCCTGCTTCTCACAGAATGTTCTTGTCAGTTTAGTTCCTTGCAGGTGCAGCAAAACAGTACTTGGTGTCCCAGAACTGTCCTCTAGTTGACAGCTCTGCAAAGGGCTTAAAAACTGCATCTCTGGTTAACCCCTTGAGTTCCAAATAGCTTTTTGCAACCATTTCAACAGTATAACTGTATACATTTTAAACAAAGGATCCCAGTATCACATACAGTTTTACACAGAAATTCAGATATATTTTTTTTATAACTGCAGATATGCAAGGGGGAAGAAAAGACAGAACAGCAATTGAAGGCAGAGAGATAGCGAGAGGTGGAGAATTGCGAAACCTCTGGACTGATCAGTTCCTAGGTCTCACAAGAAAATTTGGTTGTACAACCAGACAGAGAAGAGACAGAAAAGAAGAAGATAGAACAGACCCTTGTGTTTAAACTCTTTCTGCATAACTAATGGGCAGGGCCTTATTCAGCCCTGTCACACCATGCTGTATCCCAGTCAAAAGATTGTACTTAAGGAGATGTTCATTCACTTGATCAAAGACAGTTTTCTCAAGAAGTTTTGATAACGGAGAGAGTAAGGAAATTGGGCGATACTTTGATAGCATATTCTTGGGCCCAGATTTGTGAATTAGTTTGATGTTGGCTAGTTTGTAAAATTTGGGGAATACCCCGTGACACAAAGAATAATTAAATAAATGTGTTAAGGGAACAGAAATAGAAGGACAAGTCATTTTAGTAAGATGGAAATCAATTTGATCCAATCTAATGGATGGTTTAGGATTAATTTTTAAAATATAATCTATAACCACAGTACTTTGGTACTTTAGTATTTCCGGACAAAAGAAGGCGGGTTGCCCATCAGGATTGTCCTCCATATGCATGGAACATTAACCCAGTCTTTGCTCAGACATCCATTTATCTAATTTATTTTTAAAAATTTTAATATTTGTAGAGTCAACTATCTCTTGTAGTTTATTCCACAGTCTAGGTGTTCTAACTGTGAAATAATTAATTATTTTGTTACTATTAACCCTTGCTACTTCTAATTGTTTATTATGAAGTCTGGCTACTATTTTTCTAGTGGAAAATTTAATACTACATAATTTCATTTGTTCTGGATTGCCAAGAATTTTAAATAATTGTAGTAAATCTCCTTGACTGCGTCTCTGCGTAAGTGTGTGTAATCCTGTTTTATGTAATCGAGAACAATAGTCCATATTTTTTAGGTGCGGTAGTTGTTTTGTGGCTCTACGTTGAACTTGTTCTATTTTATTTATGTCTGATTTCAGATAGGGATTCCAGAATGGAGAGCCATAGTCCAGGTGGGGCCTTATATGAGATCTATAGAGGGATAATAAACAAGATTCAGATCTAGTAATAAATGTTTTTGAAATTCTACGTAATAGTGCACTTGTTTGGATTGCTATTCTAGTACAATGAGTTGATGGGGTTAATTTATGATTAATTATTATCCCTAGATCTTTCTCAACTGATGAAGTTCTAATAGTAGTATTATTTAAGTAGTAATTTTTGACAGGGTTATTTTTTCCAAAGTGTATTACTTCGCATTTAGATAGGTTGAAAAACATTTTATTTGTTTTTGCCCATTTTTCTATAGCCATCAGATCTTCTTGGAGCCCGGTTTTATTACTGTGATTTATGGCCATCCCTCCATGCTTGGTATCGTCCGCAAACTTTTCCATTGTATTACTAGGGGAGATAGTCATATCGCTTATGAATATGTTGAATAGGGTTGGTCCAAGCACCGAACCCTGTGGCACCCCGCTGGTCACCTCTCTGTCATCAGAAAGGGTATCATTTACTCTTACGCATTGGCTTCTCTTTCTTAACCACTGGTTTATCCAGGAGATTAATGGAGTTGAAATTCCCAAAGTAATAAGTTTGTTTATTATCATAGTGTGGGAAACTTTATCGAACGCCTTGCTGTAATCTAGAAGAATGACATCCATTGGAATATTACAATCTGAATTATGTCTGATATAGTTATAGAATGATATTAAGTTTGTGGTGCATGAATAACCTGCTTTGAATCCATGTTGATTCACATCATTGATCTTTAAAGTTGTCATGTAGATGTCAGAAATGTAAAATAAAAGGGAGGTTCATGATTACTACTGGTCAATTGCAGAGAAAATGACTCTTGAGCTATTAAATTGTTCCTAAAGTCTTCTAAATTACCAAAATACTCATTGAATAACTCGGCAACCTCAGCACGGGAGTCAATTCATTATTCTTTTCAGTTGAGATATGGGTATTATGTTTACTTCTTGCTAACATGTGATTTAAGGTTTGCCAGACTTTTTTTTTGGTGTCACCCATGTTGTTCAGCTGTTGTTTTTTTTTTTTTTTTTTAAGTTTGCTTTCCTACATGCATATTTACATTTATTTCTAAATTGCTTACACTGTACTAAAAGACTAGGATCCCTATTTTTCTGTAATCCTTCCAACATTTATTTCTTCTATGGAACATCTCAATCAATTCCATTGTAACCCACTCATTTTTTTTTTTTACCCTTCACTCTTAAACTTTCTAACTGTAAAAACAGAATTACAAATTTCAGTAGAAACCAAACAAAATTTAGAATAAGCCAAATCATTATCCCTAACCATATTTAGGAAAGTCCAATCCGCACTAGAAATTTTGCCATTAAGTGTACTAGTCAAATTGTCATTAATTTTACGAGGTTCTATGTAAGTTGAAGTAATCTTGGCCTTTTTAAAGTCAGGGGTACGAAACACTGTGGAATGATTACTTAAATTGTGTGGGAGGACCCCAGAGGCATATATCTTTATTTGGGTGGGTGACACAGATTAGGTCCAAGGTGGTCTCAGACCCTGTCTTGTAATTAATCCTTCTAGGGTCAGTAATAATTTGTTGTAAGCCTAATTAAATTACACATTCCCTGATCATGTTATTATTACCATCCACCCAGTTAGAATTGAAGTCACCAAGAACAATCCAGTCCCTATTTGGTGGTACAATTTTCATAAACTCACGGAGAACAACACAACCATCTTCAATACAACCAGGTGGAATATAAATTGAACTGACTAGGATTTTTTTAAATCCACTTAACCCTAATTATGTGGTAATGAAGTCGCAGGAAGAACATGGCTGTTCAAAAACAATTTCTTTTGCCATCAATGATTTAACCATATAAACACCCACGCCCTTTTACCAATCTGGTCTTTCTTAAATAATACACATTCAGGCATTTCAATAAAATAATTTTCTATATTATTAGTTTTCCATGTTTCAGAAAGTATAATGATGTTGAAATTGGCTTCCTGGGCCCAAGCTTCAAACTCAAGATTTTTTAGACATGAGACTCTGAAGACTGAGATAAACAATGCTTAGGGTCATCTCTCGTCTGTTAACAAAGAGTCCTTTAAGCACTTCTGGACCGAGGTGAGGATGTAAAGTGCCAGATAAAAGAAGTAAAATAAAAAGGGAGCATCTCTGTCTAATAGATTTAAATGTTTCAAAATCAGAAATAGCAATTTTAAAATTATCTACGTTGAGACCCTAGGAATAGAGAGGGCCAAAGATTGGATTCCAAATAAATCAGATCTTGTATAAACAAGTTACCAAATATGGATCTATTAATAAATAACTAGGGGTGGAGAAAATGGTTGGATGGAACGCTTACCACTGTGTAAAATCATAACTGGTGTCAGTCAGGCCAGAAACCTGGCAGTGATTGACCCTAACTCTTGAATCATCTCTAGGAAAATTTGAGACTGTTGATGCAATAACAAAGGAAAAGATTAAGATTAAAACATACAGGTAATAGCCCATGGTGATAACACTAAATACTAACAGCAAACCATAAAATTAACCTGAAATAAAATTAATTTTTTATAGCAGTCTCCTTCTGTAGAATCCCGCTGGTGACTCCCATCACTGCAGTGGGAGCCACTAACATGGAGAGCTGCTTATGCGGCTTGGCTTTTATGTGCTGTGGAGAAGTCTGCACCCCCGCTGATGTCACTGTTGTGACCCACCTGGTAGCTGCCACCACACCGGGAGAATCCGTGTGCACTGTAGATGCTAGGGTGGGGGAGAACAGCTGCTGCGGAAGCTGGAGACACAGAACAGGTATTGCTGACAGTTTCTGTGGATCAGTCAGTCTCTTGTGTGGCTTTACTTTTATGTGCCATAGAGAAGTCCACCCCCCTCTCTGCTGACGTCACTGCCGCAAACCACCCAGTAGCTGCCACCACACCGGAAGAGTCCGTCGGCACCGTAGATGCTTGCTGGAGGGGGCGAACAGCTGCTGTGGAAGCTGGAGACAGAAGAGGTGTAGTTGACAGTTTCTGTGGAAGTCATTGGTGTTTGTCATTTTATTTCTAGTGAATGAAGTAGGGATGTGTGGCCCTTGCATTGTCTCCTTGGCTTAATATCAACTTTTGGTATGTAATTGCTGTTTCTGTCAGCGGATACAGTTCGCTGTCCACACTCTGGCAGTTATGCTGGAGACAGCTGAGTCACCGGACATCTTCAAGCTGAGCTTCTTCCACCACCCATGTGGTATATCCTCCAGCTCTCTCGTGATGTCAGGTCTTTCTTTCCTTTGGAAGAGAGAGGTTTCTTTCTTTGCAGCTTTGCTTGCATAGAACTAATTCCAGTTCAAATGCTATTTCTTTGGCAAATGTCAATTTATTCAAAGGTTTTCTGCTAATTTTATAACTATTGTGTTTTCTGGTTTTGCTCTGTCCTAGATCTTCAAACATAAAATGGCAGAAGCTCAGTTCTAAGCACTGCATGTAATACGACCAGACAATGTTGCTCACGGACACCTGTGACTTATGTGTCTACTGCCTGGGAGAACACCTGGTCTTGGTCTTACTTTTGACTCATCCACAACTTTCGAATCCCATATTGATAGAACCATCTCAAAAGTCTGTCAATGCCTAGGTCACTTAAAAGGCACCAGGCACTGTCTTCCAGTTTTGGATTGTAAACACATTATTGCACAAGCCATTCTCCCCATACTGGACTGCGGTGATCCTATCTACTGTCATGCCAATGTTTTGAATCTTCTTCCTGTGAACATTATTTATTATCAGCTTTTATGGTTCATCCTAATAAACTAAGTGGAATGAACACCACTGTACCATATTGTTTCTTTCAAACTGGCTGTCCCCTTTTTCTAGATGCACTTTGCATAGACTATTCCTAATTTACAAAACTGTGAATTCCCACCTACAAATACAGCCTTCTGGATGTGTCTCAGTGTGGCCTTTGTATGCCAAAGTTTCAAACCCTCTTTGGGAAAGAATGTTTTTCCTATGCTGCTCCAGTTTGATGGAATAACCTCCTTCTTCAGCTAAGAAATTCTCCATCTCTTGATATTTTTAAACACAAACTAAAAAAACAGTTGTTGCAGGAACAATCTATTTGTACTTGTTTTAATTGATTCTGTTTGTCATTTTATGTATCTGTTGTTTAAATGACATAACGTTCTGTGAACGAGACTTGTTTCTCGTAGAACTTATCCTGTAACTCATTCCACTTTTAAATGAAATTAAACACCGTTACATATTGCAGTGTCCTTGATGTCTGGCCATGCTTCTGTTGTTGTTTGGGGAAAGGAAGGCTTGTCTGCTTGGTAGGCATAAGGATCACAAACCACCTTCTTGTGGAGGTCTGGTCAGAGGCCCTGCTCTTGCAGCTTTTGAAGAAGAGGAGGGGGTGGTGGCCAGAGCAGGCTCATTCTTTGTCTTGGTGTTGGTCGTGGCTGAGCCCAGTGTGTAAGGGCCTTTCACGGAGATCACAACAACAAAATAACCTGCACTCCACAACAGTCAGGTGGGGTGCTCAAACCTCAGGCCTGCCAGCCCTATATGAGATCCAGAAACAGTCAAATGGTAGCACTTCACATTGAAACAAAACAGCTCTTGAGGCCAGTATTAATGCAAAATGTTGCAATTTTTAATATAGTGCAAATGAGTACAGGAAAACACAACACTCCACCAGTACCCCTGCGAGACTGATAGGTTGAAGTGCAGGAGTACTGGTGGAGTGTTGTGTTCTCCTGTAGCTGTATCTACAGCTTTTTTGCACTTTGCTTTTTTGAACACTTTACTAATTTGTACTAAATTAAAAATCACAACATTTTGCATTAATATTGGCCCCAAGAGCTATTTTGTTCCAATGTGGAATCCTTTCATGGAGATTTCTGCAAAATGTATCTTACCTTCCAGACCTACATGAAGAGTCGCACTACCACAAATGGCACAAGATGCACTGTCATCGTCGAACATAGAACTGGAAAAAATCAGGCTCTTCCTGCTCTCTTAATTCTACCAGTTGTTTGGCCCTGGTCACGTTTCTTTCAGTCAGGGAGCCAGTCACGGTTTGTGTGGTAACCCCACCGTGCCACTCGACTTTGACTCTGGTTGACCAGATGGTCAGGATTTATCTTGAGTTGGTTGACCGGCTGTTTAAAGAGATTGACAAGGAGCTGTCGATCTCACAGACCCTGGTTGTCCCGGTCTTCCAAGCAGGAGGACTTGACTCTGCCAAGATGACTCGGGAGGTGCCCACCCCAGCGATTGTGCCTCAGGGTACCTCTAAGTCCATGGTGATCTTGTTGCCTAAGCATGTGCTCTACATGGATCTTCCAGTGGACATGCTCTGCCATCTGCTTTTGGGTCAGTGGTCAAGGTCAAGGCAGTGCTCATGGTCCTGCTCCTGTTTGACCAGCAGGCCTTGGTCCCTATGCTTTGACTTGTCATCCTCCAAGGAGAATTGATATCTGTGCCACCCTTTGAAAGTATGAAGACTTGCTGTGGCAGCAATGGTCTTTTTTGGGGAGGGGCAGGACTCTGCTCCCGAGACTGATTGTCCCTTGGCCTCATGCAGTCATTCCTCTGCTAGTGACACAGCAGGTCACGGTGTCTGCTTCTCCTCTGGAGGTGGAGCCTCCTACACCACAGCCGCGTTTCAGGGTCCCACCAAGGAGTCCCACCCAGCTACCTGCCTGCCGGCTGCTTGTCCCTTGAGGTCACCCAGGACTCTTGGGTGATCCATGGATCTTAGGAATGGACCAGGGCAGTGTTCAGTGAGACATCAAACTCCAAGGGTGAGTTGTTGATGGCCTTGGACAGAACTCCGCTATTTGACTGAGACTCCTTGAACGTAGGGTGGCCTTATTTGGGCTTGATCATCTTTGGAGATATGCCCCAGTTGATGTTGGATTTCATGAAAGTCCCTTTTGAGCCAGTTCAGAAGCGGGCTAAATACCTATTCGCTGACATCCTAATCTGGGCCGGTTCCTCAGGAGTCACCTCCCTGATGGCTGAGGCTGTCTTGGGACCGGCTTTGGAGCTCTTGCAACATCAGTCATCATGCCCAGCACCCCTGAGCTGGGTAGTCCGCAAGTATGTGGTCCCTATTATCAACCTTTTGGGGTTCTCAGAACACCTCTCTGCAGAGAGTTTGATATCCTTTATGGCCTTTCAGAAGCCGAAAAGCTGGGGAGAAATGGATGAGCCTCCAGATAAGGAATTTACGAAATTAGATTATGCAGCCAGGAAGATCTATGCGGCCTCCTCACTTTATCTTGGGCAGGCCAATTATGCTGTCATGATGGCTAACTTTGGCCACTCGCTGCTGGGAACCTCCTCCCTTAGTTCCCGGATGACAAACAGGCTGTTGCTCAACAAATCTGAGACCATCATTGTTTGCTGGCTAAACACCAGCTCCAAGTGGCCTTGGACATGGGCGATTCCTGTGCCCAATTTATGGCTGTGGTTGTGTCCATGCGACATAGGGTCTAGCTGAGGGTGTCCACCTTTACACTGGACACTCAGCACAAACTGACTGATGCCCCATTCTTGAGCACTGACTTCTTTGGTTTGGGGTTGGAGGGACATCTTGCATGCATTGTGAAGTCTAGTGTCAGCTGAACTCTGTGGCCTTGTCCCAGAAAGACCCTAAGCTGCTGAAGCCTAAAAAAAAGGTCTTTCAGCTCCAGAACTTTCAGCCACAGCAGACTCAGCAGCAACCCTAGCAGAGGTAGTTTCAGCACTGGCATCCGAAGCAGAAGTTCAGCGGCCAGCATCAGAAAAGTGGAGGCTGGGATGCTGGAGCCCCCTCCAAGGCTGCTAAGCGATGGATTGCAGGGTGCCATTCTCCCTCTTGTCCTGTCCCGGCCCCCGATCAGGGGTTGGCTGTGTCACTTCTTTCTACAGTGGTCTGCTATTACTTTGTACAAGTGATTGCTAGAAGTGGTAGGCAAGGGCTTGCCTCTGGACTTCGAGGCTCTCCCACCATACCGACCCTGAGCCCTTCAGGAGTCCATGGTGCCAATGTTCAAAACTGCTCAGTTCCTGGAGTGTAAAGTGATAGAGCAGGTCCCAGAAACTCTGGCTGCACAGGGCTGTGTGTTCAGGTACTTTTTTTTTCTTTTCTTTTCCATAGAGCTGTTTTGTCTGGCTGGGGTGCTGGTTGGCTCTTCAGCTCATACTCCTTTCCCCCAACTGACCATCATCCCCCCCCCCCAGGTCCTACCTACCTAGTACCCTCACAGCCCTCCCCCGTGGTGCAGCTGGGGGAGGGAGAGCTGACATTTCCACCCTTAGTGTCCACATGCAGTCGGCAGGGCCTGGAGTGATGGCACCAGTCGAGGAAGGCAGATGGGGCTGCCTTTTGCACAGCCCCCACATTTTCTTTGTTTTGGTCCCTTTTCCCCAAAGATGGCACATATGCAGTGGCATGGACATGTGACGTGAAGACACTGCATGTACTTGAATGCCTGCGCCTGGTCATATAGACACGGCTGCTTGCCATGTCACCCAGCCTCCACTGACTGGCAGTCAAACAGCAATTTGCAGTGTTCCCTCTCCCTGAAGGAGGAATGCCATCTGTGGATGCCCAATCCTCCTTCCCTTGGCTGGCCCCTGAGCAACTCAGGTCCATTCCAGATTCGGGTCGCCAGCATGTCTGGAAGTAGGGTGCTCAGCACCTCAGTCCTCCATGCCACTGGGCTGACTTTTCCAAGTACTTTCTGGCACCAAAACGGATGGAGGGCTGGCACTCCATACTGGACTTGCATGATCTCAACAAGTTCATGTGGAAGCGCAAGTTACGGATGATCACTTTGAACCAGATCATACAGTCTCTGGAACAGGGATCATGGTTCTGCTTCCTGGACCTCCATGACACGTTCATCTGTCTCTACCTGCACTGGTACCTCTGGTTAAGGATGGAATGGGGGCTCTACCAGTTCAAGGTCATGCTTTTCGACCTCTTGTCTGCAGTGAAGGTTTTCACCAAGTGCAAAGCAGTGGTGGAAGCCTTCCTTTGGCACAAGGACATCGAGGTGTACCCATACGCGGGAGACTGGCTGCTGGCCAGCTCATCTATGGAGGCAGTGGTTAGTCCAGGGATCAAGCCCACCAAACCTTTCAGGATTTGGGCCTCTTGGTCAACCTGACCAAGTCGAACTGGTCCTTTCGAAGGTGATAATTCATCAAAGCAAAACTGGACTCTCTTCATGCCAAAGCCTGCCTCCCTGCAGACGGTGTCAAACCTTACATCCTTTGCCCAGTCATTTCTGGTTTGGTGCTTGTGCCTGGCCCGGGATTTCCTGTGATAGCTGGGGTTCATGGCAGCTTCAGCCAGTGTAGTCCATTGGTCTTACTAGCAGATGCTCCCCTTACAATGGAAGTTGGGCCATCAGTGGTCTTAATGCCTAGGTCATCTGGACCAACCAGTCTTGGTGACTCAGTCAATGTGGGATGCCACGGAGTGCTGATTCCATCCCTAGAACTTGGAGGAAGGAATCCAGTTTGTCCACCTGGAGCCATCTGT
This sequence comes from Neoceratodus forsteri, assembly GCA_016271365.2. NCBI lineage: Eukaryota > Metazoa > Chordata > Ceratodontiformes > Ceratodontidae > Neoceratodus > Neoceratodus forsteri. The sequence continues at coordinate 512,095,758 of CM057449.1, read as the reverse complement.
ATCATTGACAACAGACATGTCTTTGGTGGGGTGGGGGAACTCACCTGTGAGCTCTCAACTTGTTGGTCCTCCATGCAGTGCGTCTGGCTCTGACATAATTCACGCCATTGCTTTGGGGCTCAGTCATTCAGGTTCAGTGAGCTGTCTTCTACCTGAGCATGCAGTGTAGAACACACACCTTTCCTCTGTTTCAGGAGGCACTTTGCATCTGATCACTGGTGCACAGCCTGCAGGCCGATGATCTGGTGATCCATGTTGCAGGAGAAAACAACCAGCTGGCAGATGCTTGCAGTCAGGTTGGTGAGAGATTGCACGAGTGGCCTCTGCATCAAGAAGTGGTAGTCCACTTGTTCTGTCAGTGGGGAACCCCTCTGAATCTGTTTGCCTCATGGGAGAACAGAAAACCAAGGCCATTCTGTGCCCACCCCTCTCGGTTCGGGATGCTGGGGGGGGGGGTGCCTTTATCTTGTCCCTGGACTCTGGGTCTACTGTACGTCATCTGTCCCTTCCTCTTGGTTCCCAGGGTTGTGAATAAGGCCTGGAAAGACAAGCTGTGGATGATCCAGATAGCTCCAGACTGACGTACACAGTTCTGGTACCAAGACCACCTCCAGCTCAGCAGCAAGCCCCCCTACCATGGAGGTTGCTTCTCCACCCCAGACCTACTGATGAGGCAACAGGGGACAATTCTGCACCTGGACCTTCGTGCCTACCCCTCTTGGCCTGGTAGGAAATACAAAAGGCAGTGTGACACAGAATCCTCTGAGGGTGCTGAAGAAAGGACTGCCAACCCTCAAGTGAAGCACACACACAGAAAATTTCATCACTCCAGGTCACAGTGAAGCCACAGAACGCAAACTGCAGCTAAACAAAAAAAATTCCTTATTTAATGCACATATCTGAAATACAGGGAGGCAAGCAATTGCCCCATTGCTTCGGCCATACTCTCTGGCCTTCATCGAGGGCACCCCTCCAGGACTGGACTGTCCCCTCCTTGCATTTTGGATATGTGCATTGAATAAAAGATTTTTTGTTTGTCTGCAGTTTGTGTTCACTTTGGCAGTCAGTTCAGTCAGAAGAGTGAGTAAGCCCTACGTACTCTCGATGTAGTCTTCTTATCTGATATTCCACAAAGACACGGTTGTCCTTTGACCCAGTGCAAACCAGGATTAACCGCCCTGTATATTTCATCAGCCCAACCCCGAAATATAGTCACAGGCTCCATATTCTGGGCCTGCAGAGGGCACTATTATTTTAAAGAAGTACATGGTGGGGATTCACGGTGAGGGTCATCAGCTGTTTGTAACATATGCTAAAGTTGTGCCTGGCAGCCAAGCAGACAGTTGCCAGGTGAATTACATCCTGCATTGACCCAGGCTGTAGCTGTGCTGATATGGAGTTGCCCAAGGGACTTAAGGCTTATTCCACCAGACATAACTCTGCCTTGGTGGCTGCTTCCAGGGGTAGTTCCATTGAGGAGATATGTGGGACTGCGACCTGGTTAAAAGCATACACCTTCATCTCTCACTACAGCATCAACTTGCTAATTAGTTGCAGTGCTGCATTTGGGGCCTCTGTCTTCCAGTCTCTGTTCAAATAAGGATGTGCACCTTACCCCCTCCTCCAGGAAGGCTACTAGGAATCTGCCAGAGTGTGGATAGTGAACTGTATCTACACTGGTTGAAATATAGGTTACTTGCCTGTAACCGTAGTTCTACTAGTGGTATACCGTTTACATCCACATAACTTACTTGACCTCCCCTGGCAGGTGGCACCTGTATTCCTGCTACCATTGTGCAAAGATCTGACACTACGGGGCCGAGCCAGAGGATATAGCACGTTGGTGGTGGGAGGCACTTACCTTAAAGACGTTCAGTTACTCTGATGTCTCCAGGATAACGGCCAGAATGTGGATGTAAACTGCATACCACTTGTAGAACTATGGTTGCACGTGAGTAACCTACTGTATATTTTCCTGCTCCCCCATTGATGTAGCTCTTGGGAGAGTGTCTCTCGATAACTCCTTAGTTGCATATGTTTGACGTGTGTGTATGCTATCCCTCCATGTATTGCGCGACTTATAAGTTGATTTCTTGGAAAATCTAATAAATAAAAAAGGTTTAAAGAAAAAGAATTGGTTGGCACCACAAAGGGGGGTCTTTTTTTTTTTTTTGCAATTTATACGTTATGCCCCCTAGACAGTCGACCAGTCAAGTGTTACTACTATAGGACGATGTGTTGTCATTCATATACATACTGAAATAAAGAGAAGATGAGCACAAGTCACTGTGCCATGGGACCATCTTTTATCACTATTTTGGTGCGATGAAGGTAAGGGAAGTGGGAGTTAGTGGGTGTGTTGGGTATAGGTTCTTGCTTGAATCTGGGGAACGGGGCCTTGTTTCTTGTATTAGGGTGGGGCATTATGAGTTAGCAGGGGAGCGGCAGTGTGCAGACAGAGTCAGACCAGTTTAATTATATGTAGTGTAAGGAGGAGGGAGGTAGGGTTAGTGAGTGTGTTGGTTGGGGGGTGTTCTTTCTTGATTCATGGAGACTGGGCCTTGTTTCTTGCGCAAGGGTGGGCACCAAGATTTAGCAAGGAGGGACGGCACTGTATGAACTGATCATTAAATTTGATGTAAGGAAGGAGAACAGTCCTCCAGTTTGTCAGTTACACAGTTGGTTGGCTTGGGAAGGAGGAGGAGGCTGTGAGTTACAGGGTTGTTTGTGTGGGAGGGGGGAGTTATTTAATTGCAGGATGGGGGGTAATTCTAGGTTGGCAGGATGATTGGATTTCAGAATATCTATCCTAATCCAATGACCTTCGATACCAGAATCAGATGTCAGAGTTAGATACGGATTATCCTAATACAGTAGAGCCCGCTTATAAGAACATCCCTTTTGCCAAGGAAAAATGTTCTTATAAGCGGGCTGTTATTAAAAGCGGGCTTCAATTAATTTCAATTATATCGCTAACCACTAGGTGGCGTCACCCTCCTGCTGGATAGAAAAAGCGACGTACATAAAGTTTAGGCAGAAATAACTTTTCTATGTGTTTAAAAACTGTGCAGTAAATCAAGCAGATTACACAAATACATTACTGTCTATCTTTTAAAACACAATGAGCATTGCATTTAATCATCTGGTTCAATCAGTTTGTAAAAAGCACAACTCAGCACACATTGAAAAGGACTGAACTCAGTGTGGCAAAAATCAATGGAGTACACTATAGGTTTAAAAGTTCACTACCGTGCATGATTTAACCTCCCAAACAGGAGCCCGGGAGCACTCAAGTCCATCGTCTCAACAGTCTGAATTTTTGGGGTGAGTGTTAACGCGGTATTCTTGTGTTTCTCCATACCAGTAGCTTACTTAGGGTAACACCTTATGTAACACTAGGACTACACCAGGGTTTTAAAAAGGAAAAGGGAGTAAAGCTAGCCACGAGGGAATGTCATCTAAATTGCCTTAATCGCCCTTTATCACTTCTTGTAGTGTTTCTCAATGGCAATCTGGTTAACCTGTAGAAAACTTAATGGGGGAGCCATTATTGGTATAAGATAAGTCAGGCTACCCACAGAGGAATAATTTTTAACAATAGAAGAGGTTGCCATTGAGGAGTCTAACAGTTAATTAGCAGGTAAAGATCAAAGCAGGCACACACACAGAAGCACTACTGCTGTTACAGCACTAATGAGCCATGACTGGAAAGTGTGATTACCAATCAGTACCTGCTCTGAGTATGGAAAAACATGTCTCGGACAGCCGAATTACAATAAAACATTACAAAAAGTGTGACTATAACCAATCTTGCTGTTCTTATAAATGGTCTTTCGTCCCATTGAAAATAATGGAACAAGATCAGTACATGGGCAAAATGTGATTATACCCGGTATGTTCTTGTATCCGATGTGCTTATATGTGGGCTCTACTGTATCCACTATCCTAGCTTGGATCGGATATTGAGTTATCCAAGTACCCATAGTTACGTTGATTACAAGCGACTTTGAGTATTTCGAGGGGATCACTTTGCTTCTTACTTATTGGAAGATTGAAGGCTGAAGAGCCCATTAGTGAAAGGAAAGATAGTAGCATGCTTCAGGTACACTGGTCAGCCTATGAATATCAGAAAATAATTCCTCTGTAAGTGGATCCACTATGAGCAGCAGCCCTGCTCCTGAACCTTCCGTCACATGTAGTAGTTAATCATTCATGCTGGAGTTTGGTGGTGGGGAATGAGGGAACTGGAGCAAGCGCCATGGATCTGGCAGCATTACTGATCCAGGTCCTACTGTGTGAATGAGGCAAGGCCGAGGCACAGGGGAAGAAATCAGAAGGTGGGCTTGATGTATGGCGGTGGGTGGGCTGTGACCCAGGAGCATTCAGGTCTGTGCTGCTTGGAGAGGGGGGGACACATAAATGTGGCTACTTCTAAGCTGCGGACCCTATGCTTTATGTGCAGTTCGATTTTTTTCCTAGTTAACCTTGCACTTCCTTTGTGGAGGAGGTGTCTGCTGTGCTCCTCAGAAGCACTTTTTTTTCTTGAGCCAATTGACAGGAGAAGCTAAGCGCAACTCTTAAGCAGTCATGCTGCCTACATGGCTCCCCCCCCACCCACACTTTTCTGGTGCTTTGCATAACCCGCAGAATAATGTCCACTCTATCACAGGGAGCTATGGAACGTTTGCGTACTCCTTCCCTCCACTGACTGCTGGTGCTGATGGTCAAGTGGATCCAGGTCTTGTTCATTTCTCTTGAGGTTGGATTGGTCCTCAAAACAGGAAGGAGATGCACGCAGTGATACACTGTAAACAGATGCACACCTGTAGCTTAGTGAGATTGGGATGAGTAAGGGGGGAGACATCAGACCCTCAGCTCGGAGTTTCTAAGAATTTTGCTGCTTGGTGGCTGTGTGTTCTAGAGAACCTCCCCTTCTGCTCATCTGGTTGCAGTGCATGCATTTTTTTTCTGTTTTTGTTTTTTTTGTTTTACATCGAACTAAATCGGGAGAAATGAAAGGTGACCACACTAACAATCAGTAAGAGGCAACACCACATATTCCTCACAGTCGTAAAACGATGAAGATGTGTCGTACATTCCTGTGGCAAAGCTGAAAACCACTTCCTGACTTTGTTCATAATAGGAACTGGTTCTTTTATGCAGACCAGCTTTTAAAACCTCTAACCAGTCAGCTTCATGGCATGAGTGGTCTGTGTCTACTTGGCATGCTAACAGTCTGATTTTGCTCCTTAAAGCTGAGATGACAAGAGTGGCATCCAGCAAGAAGAGCAACTGAGTGGCTGTGAGAACACTTTCCTCCTTGGGAGGGTGGTGTGCTGCATTGCTCAGAGACCAGTACCTGGTAGCAACATGATGGTGCCTTGTGACAGCCTGGCTGACCACGAGCCATCATGCCCCCCGGGACACCGACATATGGAAGCACCCGTGAGAGGAGGAGGAACCAGAACAAGGGAAAAAGACTGCGTATGTCTGGCCATGCCTGAAGACAGCCTGTTGTCCCCCATGTCATTAAACGCCTTGGCACACTGCTGTAATCCCCAAACCAACATCCTTCCTAGAACAAGATGCTCCCTTCCTCGACCACAGTGTGCACCAGAAATAGAATACTCCATTACCAGGGGCCGTTGTAGCACCCTGTAAGCAAAGAGTACGTAAGATGCTGTGAAAGGCGAGTCCAGCTGGCAGTGGGCTCGAGGGGCCTGAAGTGGTGGGATGTCTGGGGAGGTCCAGCAAAAGAAGGAAAAAATCAAACCAGTCAGAATTGTGACAACCCCCACCCCCCACCCCCCAAAATGAAAGGAAATCAGGTGCTGGTCCTTATCCTTGGAAGAATTCTTGCAGTTGACAGACAGCCCTACAGACAAGTTTATTTGCTGTGAGGTCACACAACCCAGCATCTCTTGTGGCTCATACACCCACTTACTTATGAGGGAGAAGATTTCCCAGACCATTTCGAGGGTTCGCTATGTCATTGCAACCAGATGTACTTCATTCCTGAGCTTTTAATATTAATCTCCCCCCTTCAGTGCCACTTCACAATTCCTTTATATACTGTTCCAGTTTTCCAGTTTTTTTTCTTTCTTATAGCACTGATCAGGTACACAGACTTGCTGCTTTAGCATAGTTTTCTTTTGTAGTTTTTTGGTATCATGCTTTTGTGATTTTTCTATATTTTTCACTTTTACGTTTCATCACATTGACTTATAGACGCCTTAATGATTGCGGGTCTGGCAAGTCTGTTTGCACTGACTGTTCTTTTTAACAGTTTTCTCTTTTTTTTATTTCTTATTCTGAGTTTATTATTTTCTTTCCTTGCACCAATATTGATATTTTGCTAACTGAAACAGGAGAGCTTGTTCAGCATTAACTGCGGTTTTGAGTAGATACTGAACTTTCCACATTGGGAACTACATAGTACTCTTCTGCCATTTTGCCTCGGGTTACTGTTTGCGAGAATCTACAATTGTGAGACTAGTAGACTTGAGAACATTGGGACAAAATTTACAACACGAAGATTGAAATGTACCACAAGGAAGACTAGGGAGCCAAGTCCTGTTTTGTGGTAGCTATGTGGGCTGTAGACTATGTACCAAGTGTATTGCCCAGATTCCTACCCCTTTTATACACAAACGGGGTGTATGTAAAGTATAATTCCTCAGAGTAGGATCCATCCTCACAATAGACCTGTTTTACATTATGATCTTTCTAACTTGTGAACTTTGCCTACAGTATGTGGTCAAAAAACCATAATGGAAACGGTACTTTCACTCCTAGGGAAGGGGCCTTTTTTTTCATCCCCACAAAAGAAATAAAGCCACTGGATCTCTACTTGGATTTGTATCAACTTACCAGTTGTTTGAATCTGAAATCCTTTCACAAACCGGAAGTGGGCTGTACAAGGGATGGTAGCCTGTTACCAGATGGGAGTGATACTTCACTGAACACAGTTGCATCAGCATTAACCACTGATCAGAATGATGTAGCTCTCCTGGCCCTCTCCACTACGGTGACTGAGAATATATCTGCATTAGGGAGCACAGTTTCAGCATTGGACAATTTTGTGGACTTTTGTCCTCAATTGACCTTTTGTCCACCTCACAACTCATCTGTTCCTGTTTTCGAAAGACTGGGCATGATTTTAAAGAACTTCGAGACAAACAGCAATCAGCAATGTATGTTGACATCACATCAAAGGAAAAGGAAGCTCTACGCAGGTTGGAGCACAGTCTCAGTTTGACCATAAAACTGGCCAATAAGTGGGGGATTGGTCATTATCATGAATGCCTCCAAGTTTATTATGGTGGTTGTGCAAAGACAACTGAGTAACCAACAGTTTTACAGAAAGCTTAGTTCAGATCCCATCATGATGTATAAAAATAATATTGATGACTTTCTTTAACAGGCAGCAGAAGAAGGTGTAATTTTGGATCATATAAAAAAAAATCTAAGTGCAATATCCAATAGCGGCAATGTTATACTTGTTGCCAGAAGTCCATAAATGCTTGCAAGATCCCCAGGACACCCTAGTGTGGCAGGAATAGGGTCCCTGACAGAGCCCCTTTCCAAGTTGGTGGATGGCCACATAAAGGAAGTGGTCTTTCCATTACCTTAACATGTCTGGGATACCAGACCTACATTGCGCATACTTGGAGATATACAAATGGACCAAGACTGGTAAGTAAGGAAAAAAAATAAGTAACATTTATTTCATTAGGCGCCCAATCCCAGGGGCTCTGGGTGCCGTACAGTAGTAGACAATAGCAAGATACACAAAATAATAAAATCACAATTATAAATAACCAGCAGAATACTGATAAAATTATACAGGGCTGTTTTAAGACATATCAGCAGGATAGGCGAATTTAAAAACGTGAGTCTTTTGGCCCCTCCTGAAAGCCTCCACCGTAGGGGCTTCCCTCCGAGATAGAAAAATAGAAACATAGACTTCTTTTTTTTTTTTTTTTCCCTCCTCCTCGCGACCCCCTTCTCTTGAGGAGACACTCTGACCTTTTCAGCCTCGCTCACCTACCTGGTGGCCAGTGCAGTCCATCCCCCATGGAGCCATGGTTATCCCCCCAGGCGGGGTACGAGGTGGGGGGCCATGTACCCCGAGACGTCTATCTTTCATCGGGATGCTGTCTCTGGGCAGGTAGGGGCATTGAGGGTCGGGGCCTGGTGCTCCGTCTACCAGGAGGCCGCGAGGTGTTTTTCCGGTGTTCTCTCGCGATGTGCCATGTTCCCTGGCGTCAAGGTGCTAAGCGCTGGCGTCTGGCCATTGCCCGAGTTAGACATCCGTCTTGTTATACCTCAGGTCTCCACCTGAGTCAGACAAAGCGAGCTCTTGTCCCCCTCCACGGAGAGGGCCGAGGCAGTCCCTGGGGCGCTCAAGCCATCTCCCCTGGCCGGCCCTCCAGCTTCCCGGGCTCGTTCCCGAACCCGGGTCTGCTGCGTCCAAGCGGAAATCCAACCGCTGCGCCAGCGGGCCGGCCTGAAACATAGACTTTGACGGCAGATAACGACCACTTGGCCCACCCAGTCTGCCCATTTCCCTACCTACTGGATAAGCTGCAGATTCTAGTTAACCAACAGCCTATTTCCTGCAACGCCCCACTATAATTGCCTTATGTCTATTCCATACATGTTTGAATTCCTCCACTGTTTTAGACCCCACAACCTCTCCAGGAAGGCGGTTCCATGCGTCCACCACTCTCTCCGTGAAAAAGAATTTCCTCACATTACCCCAGAGCCGTCCCCCCTCTAACTTTAAATTGTGCCCCCTTGTTCTTACACATCTCTTTTTCTGAAAGATGCTACTCTCCTGGACTTTGTTCATTTCCTTGAGGTACTTAAAGTTTCTATCATGTCCCCGTCCCTCCTTTCATCAAGGGTATACATATTAAGCTCTCTCAGTCTCTCTTCATATGGTTTCTGATGTAGACCCTGCACCATTTAGTTGCCCTCCTCTGGACTGCTTCCATCCTGTCTATGTCCTTGCGTGAGATGGGGTCTCCAAACTGCAGCAGTACTCCAGATGGGGTCTCACCAACTGTCTGTATAGAGGATAACCACTTCCTTTTCTACTTGTGATGCCCCTCCGTATGCATCCCAGTGTCCCCTGGCTTTCCCTACTGACTTCTCACATTGCATACCCACCTTTAGGTCATCTGATATGACTACACCCAGATCCCTTTCCATTATTGTTGTTGTTAGTACCTCCCCTGCTATTGTGTACTCTTCTCCTGGATTTTATTTCCCAGGTGCATTACTTGCACTTCTTTGCATTGAATCTAAGTTGCCATATGTCTGACCATTCCTCCAACCTTGCACAAGTCCCTTCTCATCCTTTCTACCCCCCTTGTGTATCAACTCTGTTACATATCTTTGTGTCATCCAAAGAGGCATACCTTTCCTTCCAGACCCTCTGCAATGTCAACTATAAAAGCGTTAAAGAGGACTGGACCCAGTACTGAGCCCTGAGGTACTCAACTAGTAACCCCTTTCTTCAGAATGTGTTCCATTCACTATTACCTTCTGTGTCTTGTTGTGCAGCCAGTTTTCTACCAGGCTACCAACCTGGGACCCACTCCCAGGCTGGCTAACTTGATTATTAATCTTTTGTGCGAGACTGTGTCAAATGCCTTGCTAAAGTCTAGGTAGGCCATATCCACAGCCCCTCCTGGTCTATTACTTGGTCACCCAGTCAAAGAAATCGATTAGATTTGTCTGACATGACCTTCCTGCTGTGAATCCATGCTGCTTTGGGTCCAGTGCCCCGCTGGCCTCTAGGTACTCAACAATTCATTCTTTCAGAAGTGATTCCATCATTTTCCCCACCACTGAGGTCAAACTAACAGGTCTGTAGTTTTCTGCTTCTGCCTTCCTCCTACTTTTGTGAAGGGGAATCACATCTGCCCTCCTCCAGTCCTCAGGTACCACCCCATCTTCCCATGATTTGTTAAAAAGTGTGGTTAGTGGTGTCACTAGGTCCTCCCTTAAGCTCTTTTTAAGTTCTAGGGTGAATCCGTCAGGCCCCGTGCTTTGTCCACCTTGAGTTTTAAGTTCTTTCAGTACTCTTTCTTCTTTAAATGGACTGGTATCAACCCCACTATCCAGAGTGCTTCTACTGTTTGGTTTAGGTAACTCCTCCTCTTCTTCTTTTGTGAATACTGAGCAAAAGTATTCATTCATTATCTCTGCCTTTTCACTGTCTCCCTCTGCCCACCTCCCCTGTCCTTTATTAATCTTCCCTATCCCTCCCTTAACCTTTCTATGTTCCCTAATGTACCTATAAAAGGTTTTATCCCCCTTCTTAACAGAGTTGGCTATCCTTTCCTCGGTTTGGGCCTTTGCTTTTCTGACTGCCTTCCCCACTTCTTTCTGCTTTAATTGATACAGTTCCTGTCGTGTTTGTCTATGATTCCTTATACTTTTGAATGCGGCCTTTTTCCCTTAACCTTCCTGACACTTCTTTTGAGAGCCATAGTGTTTTTATTCCGCTTTGTTTTCTTTATTTGTTTCACACAAAGGCTTGTTGCCTCCATGATGGCAGTTTTGATTTTTCTCCATTGTTCTTCCACCCCTCCTTTCTGGCCATTTGCTAATGCATTCCTCAAGTATTCACCCATTTTGCCAAAGTCAGCCCTTCTAAAGTCCAGTATCCTTGTATTTGTATGGCTTGTCTCCATGGTTGTGTTTATTGTGAAGCACACTGTGCAGTGGTCGCTTGTTCCCAGGTGTCTACTGACTTCTAAGTTTGTGATCCCTCTCCATTTGAGAGTACCAGGTCTAATATTGCTCCTTCCCAGTGGGTTCCACCACTAGCTGTCTAAGGCATGCTCCTGTAGGGCATTGAGAATGACCCTGCTCTTGGATGTGGCTGCAGTCCATGTTGCCCAGTTAACATCTGGCATATTCAGGTCCCCATCAACAGTATCTCCCTTTTTCAGCCATTTTGAGAATGCCTCTATCATTTTCTTGTCCATTTCCTCCCCTTGAGACGGGGTCTGTATACAACCCCTGTGCAGATTGTGATGCCATTCCCTGTCTCCAATGTGACCCAGAGTTCCTCTTGTCCTCCCCCTTTACCTTTTAGTTCTGTTACTTTGATCCCTTCCCTTATGTAGAGAGCTACTCCACCTCCTCTTTTACTCTCCCTGTCCCTTCTGTAGATTGTGTACCCTGGTATGTTGACATCCCAGTCATGGTTCTCCGTGTACCATGTTTCTGTGACTGCCACAATATCCAAGTGTTCCACTTCCATCAGGGCTACTAGCTCTGGAAGCTTGTTTCCCAGACTACGGGCATTGGTACTCATTGCCCTCCATTTAATGTTGACTTTATCCTTTTTTACCCCATCCCTGCTCTTATTGCCCTTGTCCATTTACTCCTGTCCTGCCCTCTGTCAAGCTCTGTACCTCAGTGTTTACCCTACTACCTGCTGCTTTGCGGGGGGAGGCTTGAACTTTCCTGTTTCCTATCAGCACCTCCCCCTTGGCTAGTTTAAAAGCTTGCCAAGGAAGCCTTTAAACCTGTCACCTAGGAGCATGTTTCCCTTCCTGGACAGATGCAGACCATCATGCCAGTATAGACCTTCATCTCTCCAGGTGGACCCCCAGTCCCCAATGAAGCCAAAGCCCTGTGCTCTGCACCAGTTTTTGCAACCATTCATTAAACCGCATGGTGTGCAGTACCCTAGCCTCACCCCTGCCATGGACTGGCAGCACCTCTGAGAAGGTTACCGTGCTTGCTACCTGTCTGAGGCCCCTCCCCAACTCCACAAATTCATCCTGCACTGCACTGATCTCATGCCTAGCTAGGTCATTTGTCCCGAGGTGGACAATGATATCTAGTTTCCTCTCCTGTGATGCTGCTTCTGCAATCCTGAGGATTCGCTTTCTGTCCCTCCAAGCCATGGCACCAGGCAAGGCATGGCACCAGAGATCTTGGAATCAAGTTCCAGAGGACTGGGCAGCCACCCTGAATGAACAATCACCCAAAGTTTTTAGCCCTGTCCTCTGAAACCGCCAGGAAGCCCTGGGTGGAGGAACAAGGGGAGTAAACTTGGATGGCAGGAGTATGGCGGTCTAACAGGTAGCCAGGGCCTGATCCATATAGGGCCTTATAGGTGAGCAAGACCACCTTGAAGAGAACCCACTACCTGACCGTCAGCTAGTGCAGACCCCGCAGGACCAAGGTCACATGATAGGACCTTGACAGTCCTGTCAGCAGCCTGGCTGCTGCATTCTGCACCAGCTGCAGCCAGCAGAGGTCCCTCCACTGTTTCTAAGCTATAGAGCATTACAGTAGTCGAGTCTTGATGTCGCAAAGGCGTGCACCAGTGATGGCAGATCTTCAGGCAGAATTAGGGGTTTAATCCGGGTAATGTTCCTCAGATGGTAAAAACTGCTTTGGATGACCACTGACACCTGAGTCTCAAATGTCAGCTCGTCATTAAAGACCACGCCCAGATTTCTCACCCTAGAGGACGCCATCAATGGTATCAACCCCAGGACCAAACTTGTTGTCATCCTGGAGGTGCCCCCATCACGTCCGCGGCCAGGCTTAATAACTAAACCCTCCATCTTGTCCAAGTTAAGTCTCAGCCAGTTAGAGTTCATCCAGTCCTGGATCTCGGTGAGGCATTTATTAAGCACTTCAACAGCATCATTTTGCCCTGGTGCAAAAGACACGTACAACTGAGTAACATCTGCATAGCAGTGGAAATTCAGACTGTACTGTCTGATGATTCTCCCAAAGGCAGCATATACACTGAGAACAGCATCGGTGACAGGATCGACCCCGAGGAAGTCCACAGGTCAAAAGCAAAGGGGAGGAGGAGAAATTCCCCATCACTAGCCTCTGCCTTCTGCCTGAGAGAAAGGCCTCAAACCAGTTGATGACAGCACCAGCGAATCCACAACACTCTCTAAGGCGATCCAGCAACATGATGTGGTCCACAGTATGAAATGCAAATGATAGATCGCGGAGAATGAGAATTGATAGTTCTCATCGGTCTCTTGCCATGAGGAGATCATTATGCACCCAGACTAGTGCCATCTCCGTGGTATGCCTTGCCCTAAACCCGGACTGGAATAGCTTGTAGATGTCACAGGTCTCCAGGTGTTTCTCACGCTACAGAACCACTATCTTCTCAACAACTTTCCCTAAAAATGGGAGGTTGGTCTATAATTCGCTAGGACGTCGAGGTCAAGAGATGTTTTTTCAGAAGGGGCTTCACCAGTGTCTCCATACTTCTCAAGTGTCTCTGCCATGAGGAGATCATTATGCACCCAGACTAGTGCCATCTCCGTGCTATGCCTCTCCCTAAACCCAGACTGGAATGGCTTGTAGATGTCACAGGTCTCCAGGTGTTTCTCACGCTATAGAACCACTATCTTCTCAACAACTTTCCCTAAAAATGGGAGGTTGGTCTGTAATTCGCTAGGACGTCGAGGTCATGAGATGTTTTTTCAGAAGGGGCTTCACCAGTGTCTCCATACCTCTCAAGTGTCTCTGATTTTCAGGGACGTCCCTGATTTTGCCTCAAAATTTTTCTTTGTCCCTCCTAAAATGTGTGTTTTTATGGCTAAACAGTGGGGACTGTAAGCACAAAACAATGTCAAGCATTAAAGTTACAGACTTGTTCTTCTTTAGAAAATGCATTTTGCACTAAGCCCCATATTCTACCAGCTTTCTGGGTGGATCTCTCTAATTTTGAAGATGTGTCCCTGATTTTGGTCCTTTGTCCCTGATTTTTTTTAAGCCTTGTTCCTGATTTGTGAGGCAGGAGGTTGAGAGGTATGAGTGTCTCCTTCAAGGTGTCAGGAAAGACTCCCTCTGAAAGTGAGCACCTGACTATCCCAGCGAACACTGGACCAGTGGCCTCAACACATCCCACTAGGAGATGCGTCGGGCCAGGGTCCATTTCACAATAAGTGGATTGCAGCTTTGAAATCACCTTCAAGACCTCAGCCACCCCCACCAGTTGAAACTCTGCCCAGACAATGAGAGTGCCCCTGCTCCACCTGGACCCCACCCTGCGGGTCAGGTCCAGGACCACTGTTGAGATCCCAGTCTGAATAGGGGATACCTTGTCAGAGAAGAACAGAGCAAACTCTTCGCAAAGTGCTCCTGAAGAAGCCTGTCCACAGTCCGAGAAAGCTGAGCTGGTCTGTTCTTCCCTGCCACAGTCTCCCTGGACAGGAACTCTGCCTTCTTATGACTCCCCTTTGATAGTAACCATAGTGATTTCTCAAAGCCAGTCTATCCTCCTTTAGCCGGGTACTACGCCAGCAATGCTACACCCTCTGACCCATAGTCTTAATTGCCCTAAGAGCGCCATCAAACCATGGAGGTCTCAGGCAAGAGGATCTGAGTTGTATACAGATCAGCGCAATGGTATCACGCGCATTGGAAACGGCCCTATTATAGGATGCGACTGACACACGCAAGCCCACCGCACTAACATCACTAACACCAGAAAAATCAACTACTGCCATTAGTCCCTCTGGGCACAGTCCCTTTAAAGGGTGATAGTTGATCATCTTAACAGCGGAGAGACTATCAGGGGGAGCCCTGAATGAGAACCTCATCGTACAATGATTGGACCAAATGACCCGATCAGTCTCGAGATCAGTGACCTCGAGACCCAGTAAAAAAAACAGGTCCAAGGTGTGGCCATGGTGATGAGTCGCAGAGGTAACTCCCGGTGCTAGGCCCAGCGATGTCATCAGCTGGAGGAGGTCAGAACCAAGTTGTGAGGATTCATTGTCGACCCAGGCATTGAAGTCCCCCAGAATAGGCCATCTGGATGACTCAACACCCTGTCAGCGATGAAGTCCTCAGCCTCCTACAGAATTCCCTGCCAGACCCTAGGGGCGGCGGTAAACCAGGAGAATTCTGCAACCCACACTTGAGCCCCCACGTACTGCCACACATTCAAACGACGAGGTAGAACCCACTGAATGCATGGAAAGATTCAGGTCAGATCTAAAGCAGAAGGCTACACCCCTGCGATCCCTCGGGCAGTGCACCACGAGTACCCATCTGGGACTGATGCCTCTAAAACTGGCCCCGCATATTCCCCCAGCCAGGTCTCCGTAATGTATGCCAAGTCGACCGAGGAAGCCAAATCCGACATAAATGCGACCTTATTCCTCATCAACCTGGCATTGCACAAAACCTCCCAGAGGGGATCAGTGAAGGCTCTAGGCCCTCTAGCTGCCTGCCCACACAGTCCGGTGGGAGCCCTAGGAACAGAGACCACACACATCGGGCCTCTCTCAAGGCTCTGCTTCCTCCTAGGGTGCCTCCTTCTCCTTACCACCCTGATCCTGCTCACCTCCATTAAACTTCTGGCGCTCCGCCACTGATGACCACACCCCCCAAAGCAATACCCACTTCCCTGAAATGCGTTTTAGCAGCAGCGTAGAGCGGAGTGTCGCAAAAGTGGCAGACGTCATGCAATAGGGCTGCCAGGTAGCTGATCCGAAGGGGCCCTAGACTCCTTCACATAGCTAAATAACTAATGTAGCTAGACTAAAATCACAGAAATAATATAACCACAGCTAATAACACACAATCCTAACTACTCATGTATACATCATTCATGCAGTAAATACAATCAAAATCCCCTACAGACACTCACCAATCACACTCTCTCTAAGCCCCAAAATTCCTCCCACAACCACCCTAGGCCCAGCAATATATATAAAAAAGAACAAAGGAGAATCACTCAAACTTAAGAGTCAGTGCAGTTTCAGAAGAAAGGACTTCAACCTGCACAGTCAAGAAAATGAGAAGTAAGGAGTCATTTATAGACCCCAAAACAGCACTCCCACCACTGTTTTAGAGGGAGAATAATGCAGTTGTATTCCCTCGGGTAACAGTTCTCTCCTAACTGTTACATTGATGTAATCAGAAAGCAGCACTGACTAATGATGACCTGATACATAAAGCTCCTGTGGGTGGTCCTCTCACTGCCACCCACAAAAAAACTGCATTGCTCACTCGCGGTTCAGGATCCAGAGGAAATGGGGGGGGAAGGGGGATTCAGTTCCTGGCTCCGAAAACAGAACAAGCTGCCGGCAACTTCAGTGGCCCGGAGAGGTGGAATGAGGGAACCCCCAGGAGTCATCCGCTCTTGAACTTGCGGCTAGAATCTGAGTCTACTCTCTAGACACACATAGGGCCCCCCTAGTCAGACTTTGACGAGTCACTCACTAGACAGTCACCTCTAGGTCACCATCAGTCCACACGGTTCAGGCTCTAACAAGAGCCAAGTCTTAACTAGTCCCTCTTGATGAAGACAGAGCGGACCACAGCTGTTCACGATGAGAACCAGCGGATCGAGAGTCTTTAACATGCCCAGCAGTAGTCCTCCTCACAGGACACCGACGTGGAAAACGGCCTTCAGGATACCCTAGAACAAATCCAATTGGTCCGGCATAGACTTTTCTCCCCCTCACAACATCCACTTCTTCAATGAATGTCAGGCCCCATGTAGAGTGGAGCCACAAAACAGATCTCCTTTCTTCTTCCTCTGATGGTCAGGAACTCCACCACTGAACAAACTTCGACAAACAGGTAGATCAGCACTGCAGCGATGCAATGAAAGAACAAGAAAACCTCTGGGTGCGCCAATCCTTGGTAAGAGGATTTCTACTACCTAAACTAAACATAAATAATACTGGCTCCTGTTACAAACTCACTTGGTTAACCTACCCATGCTAAATTGCCCTGACTAACATACTAAATCTGTCCTACTACCCTTACTCACTTACTAGTTGAAAACTTAATAAAACACTTCGTTGACAGCAAGTACAATAAAAGTAGCTAACGGAGCAATGACTTCCGGATGCATCACGTAAATAGATGGCAGTCTAGAGCGCTGCTTCTGGCCTCAGTGAAAGCTACAGACAGAATCGGTTGCCATTGCATGTGCCAGTTTAGTGAAAATTGCAAATTAGTAGTACCCAATGTCTACAACTATGGGTCATATGAGGAAACGTCCTTTTGGTGCAAACAGTAAGCCAGCAGACCTGGACGACCACAGGCCCGATAATCCGCTCCATCCCACTCCTCTATTTATACTGGCTTGGGAGAGGAATCTGACGGGTCCGGATCAGAAACGACTTCCAATTTTACAAAATTAGGCAGAGAATGTTAAAAATCCTCCACCGTATCGACTCAAAAATCACTGGAATTCAGGAGGATTTTAAAATGTTAGAAGCCAGAACTACGGCCATAGAAGCACATATGGAAGGGCTACAGGCTGAGCATATGGCTTTTGGCAGATCACTCGCCTACCTGCACAAAAGAGAGCAAGAATTAACATTGCGGACTGAGGATGCTGAAGCCAGAGCACGCCGCAAGAATGTTAGAATTTTTGGGTTCCGGAGGCAGTTAAACCCCCGAGCATGGAAGACTTCATTGACTAGTGGCTTCATAAAGAACTAGACCTGCCAGAAGATTGAGGTCTGGATATCGAGCATGCCCATTGAGCAATAGTCCCTAAGCCAAAAACAAGGGCCCCCCACCCCCAGGTCCGTAACTGTGAAGTTTTTGAAATGCATGACAAAAGACAAAATACTGAAATTAGTCTGGGCCAAAAAAGATCTAAACCTAGATTGCCAAAAACTACGTGGACCAGAATTTCCCCCCTCTAATGCTCACAAGGAGAAAGAAGGTACTTCAGGTCGTTAAGTGTTTAAGAGAAAAGGGCTACAAGGCATACTTGAGGTATCCAGCTTGACTCTGAGTTCAAGACAAGGAAGGAATAAAAATGTTTGAATCCCTGCTGGAAGCTGCAGCTTTCCTCACTGAGCTCCAGATTCCCTTACCAGACCTGAAAGAAGGCCGCAAGAATGAGAGATTGAGGAGCTCCTATGGTTGATTGCACCGGGAGAGAGGAGAATATCCAAGAGAAGGGGAGATGCTCTGCTATTACTCCATGCGGATGTGACTAGATGGATTACAGGAAAGAAGGACACTTGAAGAATTTAAAGACTGTATTCAGACCAATTGCTACCTATTTTCGGCAGGGTGCCACTGTATACAGCCCTGGCGTGGCTCGAATTATGCATGACTTGGCATCTAAATAAATAGTTGTTTTTCATAAAGACGTCTTTTCAGTCTGACTTGTACCGATGCCCTCTCCCAGCATGTTCACAAATCCTGAGGGTGGTTGTTACTTGCTATCTGATGGAACATTGAGTTGGTGTCTCATAGTTGTTTGGCTGGAACTGTTCAGACTGAGTGCTCATTTCTGCACGACTCTTTATTGCAGGGACATGGAATCGGTGGTCTGTGCCTAATTGTTTCCCTCGCAATGATCTGAGCTGTATGAATGATCCAGTGGACCTGCACGGCCAGAAAATTTTTTTTGAACTTGCGGACTGGCCGTAATGTACCTTATTTCTCCTTTTCCTTTGACTGTTTGGGTACAACCCCCTCCCCCTCAAAAATTTAGTTGGTCTGGAGGAATGGTTTGAGCGGGTTGGGGGGAGTGAGCAGTGGGAAAAGCTAGCACTACATTTCCTTGCAACACTGGGCACAGACTGTTGTAGTTGGGGATAAAGGGAAATGAAAGGTGCACAAGCATGGTTTGTTATTTCTACTACGTTTATTATCACTGGCAACCGATTATAAATGTAAAGGTGTGGTTGGGAGGGCCGGAATCAAAGCATGAAATTGCTGTATCCCTTATTGAGCAATGGTTTCTGACTGGTAGGGAAAGTATTTCGGCCTTCCTGAATCCAAAAAGCTAAAAGCTTCTTTTGTTTTCCCTGGGGCTGGCTGGACAGATCACTGGCGCTTCCGGACTCCATCTCGAGGGAGTGGGTCTTAATTCCTAGAGGATCTGGGAGTGCAACCCTTGGCAAGCCACAAAGCCATCCTCCTCTTCTTGAGGCACTCTAGTGGTTCCCCCTCCTTTTTTCCCTAGGGGCTTTACTCTGATAGCCTCGGTCAGTGTTGCCTCAGTTTGGCACTGCCTTTGTTGGGTGCATAGTTTCGTTGCTAGCACCCATAGTTTGGCCCTAGCCGGTGCATACCGGGGGCAAGTTAGGCCCCTATTTTGTGGTCTTTTTAGTTGTTTCAAGGCCTACGCAGCTAACTTCGCGATAGGCTTAATGGGTGCCTCGTTGGGTACCTTGTTTAGCTCCAGTATCCCAGCCTGGGGGTTAGAGTCTGGGTTTATTTGTGTGTGTATGTTTTTGTTTTCTTTTCTCCTTTCCTGTCTTTCCTTTACAGGACCTCACTATGTACAGATGGTTTTGGCAAAAGATATTCTGTGCAGGGAGGGATGTTTGAACCAGTGAAGAGAGGGGCTAGGGATGACGGGTTAAGATTTTCAATTTTAAATTGCGTTGGATGCCTACCCTGAAAATATGCTTAATTAATATCAAGGGCATTAACAGCCCCGTTAAGAGAATGAGGATTTTATGGAATTAAGAAATGTCAGTTGTGACATTGCATGTCTTAAGGAGACAAGACTCTCTGTTTATTTATTTATTTAGCTTTTGTTTACCGGGTAAGTACACTAGACAAGTAGTATGCCTATTTTCAGGAATGACCCGGGAGAGTACAACATGAGAAACAACAGTCAAGGAGACATGGCAAAGAGAGTACAGGTTTTTGTCACAGTAAACAAATGTGGGATATACATCATTTAACGCTAGGGGAAACGTATAGTAGTAAGCACATTTCAGATTATACACTGTAGACTAGCTAGTTCAACTGACAGATATATACAGGTCATCGTACATAGGAGTGAAGCATAGCTCAAGGACTGGATTGATCATAATATAACTTATAACATTGTCGTGTACACCCCCTAGGCTAGTTGGATCGCGGACAGGTATATACAGCTCATCACATTTTTCTAAATATGCACATGTTATACAGAAACAGAAACACTTGGTAGTACAAGTTTCTACCAAGTGACCAACGTGCAGTATGTCATGGTTAACCTATGACCGTGGAGCAATAATGGGTGTAAAAATGCCCAGTGCTTTTTGGGCAGGAGTAGTCAGAAGTCATTGATACAGTGGGGAAAATATTTCCAGGAATTCAATGGAGACACCCTGGGGAGGTTCAGACAAAACAGTTTGACACTTTACTCTAGGGAGATTTGGGGCAGTCACACTCTGATACTAGTTTTAGGAAATCCCACAGGGAATTTTGAAAACTCAGATAGGAGGGGGCAGCTCGGATATCCACAGGCAGCGAATTCCAGAGTCTGGGTGCACTTATGGCAAAGTCCCGATCCCCCATGAGGGTTCGGGTAGGAGGGACTTTGAGCATCCCTGATGTGAGAGACTTAAGTTGGTAGGGGGTGGGATTCAGTTTAGGCAGAAGCCAGGACAGCCCCTGTGGGGTGCTAGTTCTGATCACTTTCCAAGAGATGCATCCCAAACCAAAATCAAGGTATCTAGCTGGTGAGAGCCAGCAGAGTTTCTCATATAGCTCACAACGGTGGGTGAGTCGGGGCAGCCAGGGCAAAGCGACAAGTGTTATTGTAAGCAGCGTACCACTGGGTGAGATGTGTCTTTGGAGCGAGCAAATAGGTGCAGCCCATAGTTGAGGAGGGAAGGAGCACACCCTTAAGCTAGGGCAAGCCTGCTGCCAGTCTAAGGTTATCTGGCCTATAGGCCAGACCCAGTTGCAGTTTGCCACCCTGCAGATGTTAAGGATATGATTACCCATGTCAAGTTGGGGGTCAAGTGTTACCCCCAGATATTTGATGGAGCTCACTATGGGTAGTGAGAATCCATCTGCGCTGGTGACGTGTAAGCAGGCCGATGAGGCTTTGATTTTAGCCATTGAGCCAAAGAGCATAGCCTGTGTCTTTTTCAGGTTCAGGACCAGCTTGTGACTAGTAACCCATGACAATACCCTGTTAAAGTCATCGGTCAGGTTCTGGTTTAGGTAGTGGCATTCTGGGAGTGAGCCAGGATTACCAGATCATCTGCATACATGGTGGCACTACAACTGGTAGTAACCATGGGTAGTTGATTGATGAAGAGGGAGAAGAGGAGGGGACCCAGTACCGAGCCTTGAGGCACTCCAGAGATCACTGGTAGGGGCTCGGAGAGGACTTTATTGAAGCAGGTACGCTGCTTTCTGCCATGTAGATAACCCATTAGCCATTTCATGGCATGGGGGAAGAGGCCAAGTGACCACAACTGTGCACCAAGCAGTTTGTGGTCAACGAGGTAAAGGCTTTGGACAGGTCAATAAATATTGCACCAGAGAGTTTGCCCTGGTCCGTGGCTGTCTGGATACTTGATGTAAACGAAATTAAGGCTGTGGTGGTGCTATGTCTCTTACGAAAGCCGTGCTGGGCTGGGGACAGAAGTTCATGAGAGTGGATATATTCCGAAAGCTGCTCAGCCACTACCTTTTCAAGGAGCTTGCTAAGGGTTGGGAGAATGGCAGTCGGTCGATAATTGTCAGGTAGTTTGGGATTTCCTTGCTTTAGTACAGGGACAATCCTCGCCTCTTCCCAGATGTCTGGAATGGTCCCCAGACCAAGGGATAGGTTGAAGATAAAGGCTACTGGTGAGGCAATGTGTGCAACACCAAGCTTAAGGAGTTTAGGCTCCAGGTTGTCTAGACCAGGACTGGAGTACTGGGAGAGGCCAGCTAGGCGTTTCTGCAAGTCCTGAACTGATACAGCCCTGAGGTGGAACATTTGATGAGGAGGGTGACCCTCCAGGAGAGTGGAGGGAAGGGGGTGGGACAGAGCCTCATCAGGTGAGAAGAGGGTTGTGAAGGCAAAGAGGTCAGAGAAGTGATTATTTAGGGAGTTGGCAATAGTATGGGGATTATTGCAGGAGAGTCCATTTATGACCATGTCCGTAACCCCCGGATGGGAGGATCCACTGACAAGGGATTTAATATCTCTCCAGAACCTCCTTGGATTTGGCAGAGCTTAGTAGGGCGGAGTTGCAAAAGTCACTCTTTGCTGCCCTGATGGCCTTTTTGCACTTGTTCCTGAGGTGTCTGTGCCTTTGAATAATCATGGGATCACTGGTACCTTCGGAACGAGCCCAACACTTATCTCTCTCTCGCATCTGGGCTAGGAGATTCCCATTTAACCAGAGGGTAGTGGACCCCGTTGCCCTACGGGTGACCTTGGGAGCATGCTTGTCTTGCAAGGCCCCAAAGGTGGAGAGGAAGTAAGAGGTTGCTGCCGAGGGGTCAGTGGCACCATACACCCCAGACCAGTCAGTTACTCTTAGGTCTTCCAGGAACTCCTTAGTATTGAGTCTAGAGTAGTTTCTGACATGCATAATTTTGTGTGGAATTTGGGGGTGGGAATTTTCCGTACATAGAAAACTGGTGAGCGGTCAGAGATGGAGTCAGATAATGTACCCGCTGATGAGATCCTGTCAGGATGGTTAGACATGGTCCAGTCCAGTAAGGTGCTGGAGGATCCATTTGCTGTCTGCCTAGTTGGTTCCTGGATGAGCTGGGTCAGGGCAAGGTTAGCAAGCAGAGGCTCAAACTGCTTAACATTACCACTATCCCAGGTAAGGTTTACATCCCCCAGGATTATGAGTTCGTTATCCCTGACTCTGGGACCAATTTTTGTCCATGAGGTGAGTTAATCCAGGTAGCCCACCTCTTGGAGGATTATAGGTGCAGTTTCTTTGCGTCCCAAAGTAGCAGTAGCACATGAAGCAACTCACAGGCGGACACGTTTGAATCCTGGTGGGCCATTTGGGAGATTTTTAAGTGGCTGTTATGGTAGATTAGAATGCCACCCCCCTTGCCCCCAGCTCTGTCCAGTTGGGTGAATTCATACCCAGTGAGTTCACAGGCAGAGTCAGGGACAGAGGGTTTCAGCCAGGTCTTCATAATACCTAGGATGTCGGGTTTGTAGAGTGCAACCCATGCTAATAGCTCATCATGATTAGGTAGCAGGCTCCTAATGTTAAGATGAGCAATTTTTAGCCCCTTACCCATGCCCCATACGGGAGGGATTTTGTGGGTCAGATTTAATGGGCCAAGGTTGGTTTCAATATCACCGGCCAGTAGTAGTGCAAGTAGGAGGAGCCAGGGGAGATACCACCTCCTCTGCGCTTGACAACCTGGGAGTTTTTTAGCACGGGTACGCTTTTCCCTGCTTGTATACATAAGGCACCGAAGATCTAGACAGCAAGTAACACTGCAGTGCACTTCAGAGATCACAAGGATATTGGAGAAGGTGTAGTCGGGGACCTCGTAGGTGGACGACCATCCCCAGTTGTCACCCAGTGTTATTGGGGGGGGAGGTGACCATATGCAACAAGGAGAGTCCCACTATAAGACCTACAAGGCTTATATCCTGCGGATGACAGCCAGCACCCTCTCTATCTTTAATATTTGAGTATCCCTATCCTCACTAGATGGATGGGAGGGGAACCACGTCCACATCTTGGCTGGAGGCATAGCACTAGCCTGTGAGATAATTATCAGTCAGCTAACAAGAACTGCTATGAAGGAAGGAGAGATGGATGTACTAAGGCTGGAAGAAAGTTAGTGAGATTTGTTACTGGTATGTGCCAAGTAAATAAAATAAGGCCTGCACAGTGCAATTCAAGGCTACCAGCTATGGACGCAGGGGCTGAGGTTTATTTCTGGGAAGGAGTTCCTGCCCTCGCCCTTTGTAAGTACACTTACCACCTGTCGACAGTTATACGAGGACAGGGTTTAGACAGCCAACAACAAAGCAGTGCAAGTGGGGTTAGGATTGGTACAGTGATTTGTGTAGAAAGACCAAGAATCCCTCTAGTGGCAGGTCTGTATAATCTGCTAATGGAAAACTAGTCCTGGCCAGTCAGAGCGGGTTTGCTGGAAGCACCATGTTCCAATTGGCTGCGCTGTCCCGTACCTTCCAAGGAGCTGCAGGCGGGTGTTCTGGTCTCGGTCGGTGGCTGGCTGGGTGCCGGCCGACCGTGGGGGAGCTGAAGCAGCCCTATTCAAGGGCAGGCAGCTAGAGAGAAGAAAAAAGAGCAGGTCTTAAATAGCATAGAGGTTAGGATGGCTTAAATCTGAGCAGTTTAGTAAGACAAAAGGTAGTTAGACTTTTTGGTGCCAAGGCAGAGTGCTTGGATGGGGGGCTGCAGGAAGAGCACTCAAGAGGTATAAGCACTTTAAAACTCTAGTAGAAATTACAATCTAGCTAATACAGTTGAAAAACCTCTATTACAAAGTTGAAATGTGCTCAGTTGTATCGAAAATCTACCTGTTAACAGTGCCAGATGGCGGAAGCAGGGGAAAAGTCCTGGCCAATCAGAGCGGGTTTGCTAGAAGCACCCGTGTTCCAATTGGCTACGCTGTCCCGTACCTTCCAAGGAGCTGCAGGCAGGCGTCCTGATCTCGGTCGGTGGCTGGCTGGGTGCTGGCCGACCGTGGGGGAGCTGAAGCAGCCCTGTTCAAGGGCAGGCAACTTCCAAGGAGCTGCAGGCAGGCGTCCTGGTCTCAGTAGGTGGCTGTCTCGGTGCCAGCTGACCGTGGGGGAGCTGAAGCAGCCCTGTTCAAGAGCAGGCAGCTTCCAAGGAGCTGCAGGCGGGCATCCTGGTCTCGGTTGGTGGCTGGCTGGGTGCCGGCCGACTATGGGGGAACTGAAGCAGCCCTGTTCAAGGGCAGGCAGCTTCCAAGGAGCTACAAGTGGGCGTCCTGGTCTCGGTCGGTGGCTGGCTGGGTGCCGGCTGACCGTGGGGGAGCTGAAGCAGCCCTGTTCAAGGGCAGGCAGCTTCCAAGGAGCTGCAGGCGGGCATCCTGGTCTCGGTCGGTGGCTGGCTGGGTACTGGCCAACCGTGGGGGAGCTGAAGCAGCCCTGTTCAAGGGCAGGCAGCTTCCAAGGAGCTGCAGGCAGACGTCCTGGTCTCGGTCGGTGGCTGGCTGGCAGAACACCTGAAGCTGTGGAGATCGTGCGTGGGGTGGGTATTTGCAGACTCCCACCCCGAAGGGAAGAAAGCTGGAGCAGTCATCTTACTCCGCATAGGGATTCTGTTCCAGGTCCAGAAAAATCACAAAGGTGGGTTCTGGGCGAACAGTAATCCTCTCTGGCTTATTCAGTGGTTGCCCGATACATATTATATCAATATATGCCCCTACACCCCTCACAGGGGAGTTTTTTCCGATCCCTGTTTAATTTGCTCATGGGCCTTCCAGAAGGCCAAGTGATTTGTGCAGGGGATTTGGAATCATGTGGAGGACCTGAGACTGGATAAAAGCCCTGTGGCCCCAAGGGGATTGAGAGCTTGCTCAAGATTATTAAGACCTTTCTAGTGAGGGTGGTTGGGCTGCCCCTGGAGGCTCCAAAATCCAACCAAGAGGGATTTCACCTTTTTCTCAGTGTCTGCGGGATCTTATTCCAGATTAGATAATTTTTATACTAAAAAGGATTGTCCCATACATTCACTGATATGGTGATTCACCCAGTGATGTTTTCAGACCATGCCATGATCTCCGCAACTCTGGAATGGGGGGAACAAGGAAGACCGGGACAGTGGCATTTTGATCCAGGGCTGGTGATCGACAAAATGTATGTTGATTCCACTAAAACGCTCATTAAGAATTATTTACAAGAGAATATGGGTAAAGACACAGCATTAAAATTTGTTTGGGATGGCCTGAAGGCAGTGGTCAGGGGACATATAATTTTGCATGCCTCCAGTAAAAACAAACTACATCAGGCAGATGTGAAAGCAGCGAAGGCTAAGCTGCTAGATCTAGAGACAGAACATCAAAGTACTAAGAATCCCTCTTTGCTGCCACATCTTAATGAGGCTAGAGTGAAATTCAATGTCCTAATGCAACGTCATACTGAAAATTTAATGAGATATACGGGTCAAAAATTCTGTCAATGTAGGGAGTGAGCGGGCAAACTCCTGGCCCTCCACCTCAGGAAGCAACAAGCTCATAGATATGTCCCCTTCCTAAGAAGTCCTGATGTGGCCTCACCTTTGATCTCACAACCAAGGGATATTGCAGAAGAATTCCATCATTTTTATAGGGAGTTGTATGGGGAGGAGAGGGGACCAGACCATTTACAGAAAATAGAGGACTTCTTGAGATTGACTGATTTACCCAAATTGCCTACCGGTCAAAATGATGAAATGGAAAAACTCTTTTCGGAGGGAGAGATATGTAAAAGCATAAAGACCTTGAAAACAGTCAAGACCACAGACCCAGATAGGTTCACAGCCGAATTTTATAAATGTTGTATGAAAGAATTGGCACTGCTTCTTGTCAAGGTCTTTAATGAAGCCCATGAATTGGGGGTGACCCCGGATTCCTGGGGGGGGAAGGGGGCGATAATATCTGTCATCCCTCAACATTTGCTAATTTTATACCCATCTCCTTATTAAATCAAGATGCCAAAATGTTTACTAAAACAATTGGATTCCCATCTCCAGTACATCATATGTGACCTGATCCATCCAGACCAGACAGGGTTCATGCCAGGAAGGCATATTCAAGATAATATTCGGCTACTTTTAAACTTCCTCTCCGACCCCTCCTCACTGTTGGTTAAATCCCTTAGAGCGGTAGTTTCGTTGGATGCCGAAAAGGCTTTTGATAGTTTGGATTCGATATATTAGATCGTACCTTGATTCAGTTTGGCCTGGGTGAAAAGTTTCAGGGCTAGGTAAGTAACCTGTACTGAGAACCCAAAGCCCAGGTTAGAGTTAATGGGGTTACGTCAACAGCTTTCAGAATAGGCAGAGGGACCTGCTCTCTCCCCTTCTGTTTGCCCTTAGTATGGAGCCACTGGCTGCTGCTGTTAGGCAATCTAATGTTTTGGAGGGAATCAGGGTGGGAGAAACCAAGCTAAAAGTTTAATTATATGCTGGTGACACTTTGTTATATACAGTATATCAGACCCAGTCCGCCATTACCCCAAATTTTTGATTTCCTGGGGGAATTTGGGACATTCTCAGGTTGTAAAGTGAACATTTCAAAAACAGAAATTCTGCCTGTGGAAGTGCTGTTGGGCTCCCCTTCCCCGATCTTGGTAGAGTGAAATGCGCCAAGGCCTGGTTCAGATATTTAGGGGTGTGGATACCGAGAGATTTGAATAACCTGTTCTTAATGAACCACCACTGTCTCTTACAGGAGGTCCAGGCGGATTGTAATAATTGGGTGGAACTCCCACTCTCTCTCTCTCTCGGGGAGAGTAGAATCAGTGAAGATGAATATCCTCCCAAGATTTTTGTTTCTTTTTATCACACTACTGGTTAGACTTCCAAAGAAGTTTTGGGTAGAGTTAAAAAAACACTACATCCAAATTCATTTGGAGAGGCAAAAAAACGAGGGTTAGCTGGAAAGTGCTTATAGCCCCCAAGGATAAAGGGGGCTTAGGCCTACCTGACACCCGTAGATACTATTGGACAGTCCAACTCCAGGCACTGGTTCCACTGTTGAGAGGGGGTGCGAATCTCCGATTTGGGCAGATATAGAATCACTCAATTTGGACATAGCTAATATAGGAAATATATTGATATTAGATGGAAAAAGGTTATCTAGGGTTCCTTCTCTAACCCTTGGATGGCCATCCTGAAGCAAATCTGGACAGAGGTGTGTTGAACTAATAAGTTCTCTCCGGCGTTGCATGATTTGACCCCACTTTGGAGTTGTTTAGACTAACTCCCGCATAGGTGAGATGGGGCCTTTGGGCAATGGTCCAGAATATGCCTAACCTGTTTGGGCCAGTTTTACAGGGAGGGCCATATTAAGTCATTTCAGCAATTGAAATTAGATTTTGGAATACCTCAACGTGATTTTTTTTTTTTTATTTCTACAACTACGTAGTTTCGGAACCCTGAAAAAGGTATCGGAACAGCTGGTCAAACCCCTGATTCCCCTCCAGTCCTGCTTATTTGACCTTGTACAGACTCAAAATCCTAGTAAGGACATCACCAGCATAGCAAGAGCACTGGACCCCGAGGGAGTAGACGATATTGGTTATGTCACAGTAAGATGGGCGGAGGAGCTGGGGGTCTCCCTATCAGAGGCCCAGTGGAGGCAGGTGTGGTGGGGGATTCACCATACAACAGTATCTTCCTTTTGAAAGGAGTTTAGATGGCGATTACCTATTGGATTTTTTCAGCCCTGGGTGGTTACCAAGCATCTTGGAAAATTTTCTGTGGACCTGTGCTGAAGGGGTTGTGCTGGTAGAGGCACTCTCGCATATGTCTTCTGGGACTGCCCTCTCCTGGCCCCCTACTGGAGAACAGTGGAGACAGTGGTAGGTTGTATTTTGATATCATGCTTCCCCCACTCCTCTGTTTTGGCTTGCCACCCCCGGCTTTGTTTTTTTTCAGCTCAGAAATACCTGTTCTTTATACTGGTGGTGGCAACTGTGAAGGCAGTTACATGTAAATGGTCAACCCCTAAAATACCCAGGGTGGAGGACTGTTATTCCATCTGTTTGAAAGTAATGGATTTAGAAGGACTCGCAGCAAAACTGAGGTTGAGCCAGGAAAAATTCAAGGGCAGATGGTTGCCCTTTTTTTTCATTGCATGGCCCAGCAGGAGGGAAAGGATTTTCTAGAAATGATGGCGGAACAGGTGTAGGGCCTACATCTCCTCTCCCCATATAAAAGCTTGGGAAGGAGGGCATGCTACTCCAGAGGAACTGAGGATATAGATTGCTGGAGTGGAGAAGTATCACCCTAGGAGAGTTGAGAATACTTCCAAATTTAAGGCCATCACATATAATGCTTATTAGATGGTAATACGAGGTTGACTCCCCCCCCTTTTTCCCGCTCGCCTTTGACTCCCCTACTATTCCTATAATTCAGCTTCCCTTTCCCAGTCCCCCTTCTTACCCCCCCCACATCTAATTATGCAAACATTTATGTAGGAAAATGGGAGACAGAATGTGTTGGTAATAGTGAGGTCAGTCCTTTTTACCATAGGATTGACCTTCGGAAATGATATATAGACAGCATTCTAGGGACATGGATATGTTGTTCATCCACACTTTCTGGCAGGTATCCTTGCCGCTTTAAATCTTGCCGGAAGGTCTTCAAGCTGGCTCCTCCCACCCACCCGGGTGGTAAAACTCTCGGCTTCGCCCCATGACGCCAGATCTTCCTTACCGCTTGGAAGCTCAGGTTCCCTCCTTACGCTCCATATAAGACTGGTTCCTAATTCTTGGTTTTCGAATTTAAAAGTTTTGCATTATAGACTTGATCTTCTATCCCTCACGGCTGCGATGGACAAATCGACTCGGTTTCGGTGCCCTTGCGAACGAAGATGTCTCGGATGGATCCGCACTTCACGTGTGTCTACTGTTTAGGCCTTGAACACGCACCGCGCAGGCTTCGACCTGTGCTCTTCCTTCTCAGCCCTCGTCCTCGAAGACCGTGCTGCCCGTTTACAACTGGGCGCCCGAACGTTTTCCTCTGGTAAAGTCAAAAGAGTCCCGGTCGGCGGTTTCCAGCGGCGGAGCTCAGTGGATCATCTAGACAGATGATGGCCCTAAGAGGAGGTGGCGCGGCCATTTTTCCACCGCATTTATCCCGCTTCCTGGGTTCCTCTTACACAGCTTCCTCGTGAGCTTTGTCTGTCCTCTCCACTAGAGGAGAGGGACCACCTGCCTGCTGGACCTTCTTCTTGGTCCAAGAAGAAAGACAAGGGTAAGTCCTCCGTCGACGCTCTTGGGAGCAGGAAAGGTCCCTCTCCCCGTTAATGGCCATCGACTCGGTCATCGCTCGCTTCGCCACTGGTCTCACGGGTGTCCCCATCAGGTCAGTTGACCGAGACTCCTCGTCGGCGCAGTCGAGATCTTTCTTGACCCGTTGGCGGGTTGTTGACCAGCGGCAAATCCCTCTCCTCGGTTCCCGGTGGGGTTGAGGATCCCTGGAAATGCCAGTGCCTCCGATTCCGAGCCTTGGGCGAACCCTCCGAGCCGAGGGAGGAGCCGGTTCCACCCGTCCCCTCCCCGCACCGTCCTCGGAAAGGCTGAGGTTCTCGGTCTCGGTCTTGACTTTTCGTGGTCCAGCCGATCCGCTCAACATAGAAGGGTTCCCGCACCGCGGTAAGCTGGCGCACACTTGTCTCATCCTCGGATGAGGAGGCTTCGGCGTAGTTACGCTGATTTATTAAGGATCTTCATGTGGCAATAGCTTTTCTGACCGAATAAGCCGACGCTCGGCCGCCTTTCCCCGCCATTAAGTGGCTGTCACCGAGCGGCTGAAACAACCCTTGCTTACCTGAGGAGCCTGTTCCCAGGCCGGTTGTTCGGCCAAAACCAGCTGCCCCACCGATTCCGGTGGAACCTCTGCCTCGACAGCCGCTGTTTGGGGCTCCGACCAAGAACTCTCGGTTGGCTCAGGGTCTGCCCCACAGGCTGTCGGTCACCCTCACTCCCGATCGCCCTCGGCAGGTGGAGGGTGGCTTAGGCCCGAGGCAGCTCTTTGACGACGATTCCTCCCTTTTCTCCAAGCGAGTGGACTTGGAGTCCTATGGAGGTCAGTCGCTGGACGACAGCCCTTCGTCCTTCCTGGGTTTGTTCAGGCTCATCTCGGAGTCCACCGGGATGCAGCTCGAGCCCGTATCCAAGCGGGCCAAGTATCCCTTCACGGAGATATTGGACCGAGGAGATTCCCCTACGGAGGCCTTTCCTGTAGCTGAGGCCATTGTGGGCCCGGCCTTGGAGCTCTGGCAGTGCCCTGCTTCCTGCCCTGTGCCTTTGGCCAGGAAGTATGCGGTCCCTACCGGTTCCCTGTCTGGTTTTTCGGAACATCCCTCAGCCGAGCGGTTAGTTACCGACAGCGTTTTCCGGCATGACGGAAATGCTAGGGACATGGACAAACCTCCTGACAAGGAGTCCAAGAAATTAGACTATGCCGGGCGAAAAGTCTACGCTGCGTCCTCCCTTGGCCTTCAGCCAGGCAAGCTCGGCCGTGCTTGGTACATTTCTCCCATGCCTGTTGGGCTCCCTGGGCCGAGGTAGTCCCTCATCTCCCGGCTGACCTGCAGACCACGGTTAGGCAGGTGTGGGACCAGGGCAGGGCAGTGGCCAAGCAGCAACTTCAGACTGCTCTGGACATTGGAGACTCATGCGTCAGGTCAGTGGCGGCCGCAGTGGCTATGTGCCGTTGGGCATGGCTGAGGATATCCACCTTCAGGGCGGATACCCAGCACAAATTGGCGGATGTCCCCTTCCTGGGGACCGACCTCTTCGGCCCTGGAGTGGAAGGCCACCTCCAGAGGATCGAAAAGTCCAATGCCACCTTGGACTCGGTCTCATCCGCTCAGAGGGACAAGGGTCACAGACCGCAACCCAAGCCCTTTCGTCCGTGTGCACCACCGGCACGTCCGGCCCAGCAACACCAGGGCCAGCATGCTCGCTTTTGGCGTCCCAAACCCAAGCCCGCGGCTTCCTCCTCCAGGAAGCAGGGAGGTAAAGGCCCAGGTGGTCCCTCAGCCGGTCCCTCCTCCAAGCCTGCACAGTGACGGGTTGAGGGGTGTCGCCCCCAACCTCATCACCTCACCCCAGGTTCCCCCCATGGGGGGACGGCTCCGGTTCTTCCTTTCCGCCTGGTCTGCTATTACCACAGACCGTGGGTGTTGGAAGTGGTGAGAAAGGGCTGCTCTGGAGTTCGAGCAGGCCCCACCCTTCAGAGCCGTCGCACCTCAGGGGCCTCGGTCCAAAGCCTCGCTGTCAGCTCGCCGAGCCGACATCGCTCTCCTCTTCGAGAAGGAGGTGATAAGAGAGGTGGCGGACCCTCCCTCAAACCCGGGGTTCATGTCCAGGTACTTCCTGGTTCCGAAACGGATGGGGGCTGGCACCCCATTCTCGACCTACATGACCTAAACAAGTTCCTAAGGTCTCGAACCTTCAGGATGGTCACTCTGGCTCAGATAATACCATCCTTGGAACACGGCGTGTGGTTCTGCTCTCTGGACCTACAGAACACGTTCTTTCATGTCCCTATCCATCCGTCCCATCAAAGGTTCCTTCGCTTTCGAGCAGAGGGATCCCTTTTCGAGTTCCAAGCCATGCCCTTCGGCTTATCTCCAGCTCCCAGGGTCTTCACCAAATGCATGGCAGTAGTGACAGCATTCCTGCAGCGCTGAGGGGTCCGGGTCTACCCTTACCTGGACGATTGGCTGATTGCAGCCCCCTCCAGACAGGAGGTGGAGCGGTCCAGAGATCTGGCCCTCCAGGTTTGCTCTCAGGTCGGCCTCCTCATCAACGAGGCCAAGTCGAACTCGAGCGAAGCAGGTGATTCTTTTCATCGGGCAGAGCTCAACTCTCTTTGAGCCAGGGCACAGCTCCCGGCGGACAGGGTCGAGGTTCTTTCCTCCTTTGCCCAATCATTTCTGGTTGGGCAATTGCGCCCTGCCCGGGACTTCCTGCACCTCCTGGGTCTCATGACGGCCTGTACCAGCATGGTCCGTTGGGCCCGCTGGAACATGCGCCCCCTTCAGTGGGGGCTGGCCAGCCAGTGGTCCCAACACTGCGATCCATTGGACCAGCTAGTGACGGTGACCCAGGGGATGTGGAACTCTGTCCAGTGGTGGACCTTTCCAGTTCATCTGCAGGAGGGCATCCCGTTTGTCCGCCCTGAGCCGACAGTCTCTCTATCGACCGATGCCTCTCTGATGGGTTGGGGTGCCCATCTGGGGGAACACCGAGCGCACGGCCTCTGGTCCCCGCGGGAGTCCCGATGCCACATCAACCTGCTGGAGCTCCGAGTGGTCCGCCTGGCTCTACCGCCTTTGCTCCGTTTCTTGGGTCAAGTGTTCCGGGTCCAGACGGACAACACCATGACCATGTACTATCTAAACCGCCAGGGCCGGACGCGCTCCATGCTTCTATGCAAGGAAGCTCTTCGGATCTGGTCACTCATGCGCAGCCTGGAGGCGGATCTCCTAGCCATTCATGTGGCAGGAGCCTCCAAGACCCTGGCCGATGCCCTAAGCCGGATAGGGGCTGCGTCCCACGAGTGGTCTCTCCTGCCGGAGGTAGTACAAGATCTATTCTCCCATTGGGGCACACCTCAGGTGGACCTGTTTGCATCCAGGGAGAATGTGAAGCTGAGGCTATTCCATGCCCGGCCCCCTCAGTAGGGATCACTGCAGGGGGATGCCTTCTCAAGGCCGTGGACCCTGGGCCTCTTCTTTGCCTTTCCCCCATTTCCCTTGATCCACAAGGTGCTTCTCAAGGCGAGGAGGGACAAGGTGCAGGTGATTCTGGTAGCCCCAGACTGGCCCCGCCAATGCTGGTATCCAGATCTCCTCAGCCTCAGCTCCAGGCTCCCGAGGCAGCTTCCAGCTCGCTCGGACCTGCTTTTAGTCACTCAGGGGAAGGTGTTCCATCTGGACCTTCAATCCCTGCACCTGACGGCCCGGTGCCTGAACGGCTAGAGTTCCAGGCCTTGGGTCTCTCCGTCGAGGTCCTCAATGTAGTTGAGGCATCCCGTAAGGTATCGACCAGGAAATGCTACGCCTTCAAATGGAAGAGATTTTCCATTTGGTGTCAGGGCAAGGGTCTGGATCCTTCCTCCTGTTCCTTGGTGAGCATATTGGACTACCTGTGGTCCCTTTCTCAGCAAGGGCTTAGGTCGATGACCCTTAAGGTGCACCTGGCAGCCATCTCTGCTTACCGTACGCGGGCTGGGAAGCAGTCGGTGACGAGGAAAAGGTGGTCTGGCGCTTTTTCAAGGGCCTTGATCACATTTCCCCTCTGGTGCGAGAACCTCCACCTCTGTGGGATCTACTGCTGGTACTGGCAAAGCTCGTGGGCAAGCCATTCGAACCAGTGCACAGGTGTGATCTCTCTCACCTGTCATGGAAGACCACCTTCTTGGTGGCTATCACGTGAGCCAGAAGGATGGGAGAGCTCCAGGCGCTTTCCATCGAGTCTCCTTACCTGGTCTTCCACACGGACAAGGTTGTCCTGCGCCCCCACCCTAAATTCCTTCCGAAGGTGGTGTTGGAGTTTCACCTTAACCAGGTGTTGACTCTGCCGGTGATCTACCCCAATCACACCTCGGAGGCCGAATATGGGCTCCATACTCTGGACCCTAGAAGGGCGCTCGCCTACTATAAGGAGCGCACGGCTGGAATTCGGGGAGAGGCTCGCCAGCTGTTTGTCACCTACGCTGAAGCCGCACCTGGCAGACCTGCAGCCAAGCGGACGATAAGCAGGTGGATCACCCATTGCATAGATCTCTGCTATAAGTTGGCGGGCATGGAGCCTCCCAGAGGGATAAGAGCTCATTCTACCCGCCATACTGTTGTGCATCGGTGGCTGCTTCCAGGGACGCCCTATTCAGGAAATCTGCAGGGCTGCTACCTGGAAGTCAGCACACACCTTCATTACCCACTACCACATCGACCTTGAGTCACGCCGGGATGCTGGTTTTGGGGCCTCGGTTCTCCAGTCTTTATTTCCCAAGTAAGTATCGGGGGTGTGCGCCTTGCCTCCCTCCTCCCAGAGAACAGCTAGGAGTCTGCCAATAGATGTGGATGAACAACATATTCATGTCCCTTGAAATACAGGTTACTCATCTGTAACAGGAGTTCTAGGAATGGTATATGTTGTTCATCCACACGACCCACCCGATCTCCCCGGCTTCGACGCACAACCTGAGCTTCAACGGGCCGGATCTGGCGTCATGGGTGGAGCCGAGAGTTTTACCACCTGGGTGGGTGGGGGGAGCCAGCTTGAAGACCTTCCGGCAAGATTTAAAGCGGCAAGGATACCTGCCAATAAGTGTGGATGAACAACATATACCATTCCTAGAACTCCTGTTACAGGTGAGTAACCTGTGTTTGTATTGGTGTGGTGGGGCAACAGGGAGGAGTTGGACAAGTTTCTCTCCTATCTACAACATAGCAATACAAATTTGAAGTGTTCTGTCCAGGCTGATCTAAAGTGTATCAGTTTTCTGGATCTTAGAATTTCAAAGCTCCAGGATGGTGCAGTCAGTACTGATTTGTATTGGAAAGAGACAGAAACACTACTCCACTAGTTGCCATCCATGGTACACATGAGAGAATACTCCCAAAGTTTCAGTTCCTACGTAACCATCGAAACTGTTGTAATGACACTGATTTTGAAAAACGCAGTGTAGAGATGCAAAACAGATCTGACACTGGAGGATGTAGACAGGAGATTGTTGAAGCAGCTAGGTAAAAATCAAAAAGTAAGAGTATGGAGGTTCTTTTACAGGGGAGACTCCAACCTGGGGATTTGGGGCGAGGGGGACAGAAACAACCGCAGTTCAGTTTTCTGACAACATACTGTAGGCAGAGTTCACAAGATAAAATGATCGTAATGCAAAACTGGTCTGTAGTGGGGTCAGATCCTGTTCTGAGGAATCATACTTCCCAGGCACCCTGGTTAGGTTATAAATGGGATAGGAATCTGGCTAGTACACGTCTACACAGTCCACAGCCCAGAGAGCCTCCACAGAATAGGACTTGACTCCCTAGTCTTCCTTGTGGCACTTTCCAATGTGGTGGTTGTAAATTTTCCCCGTGTTCTCAAGTCTACTAGTTTCATAGAGGTAAATTCTTGTAAGACATTTGACTGCTGCTGCTTGTTAATTGCAACACTGTAGATTTAGTGTATCTTGGTATTTGCACTTGTGGTGCATTCTGTGTGGGGTAAACCTCCCACCCCTTTAAAGTCCATATAGGGAAGCACTTCATCACGATTGCAAAACAAGATTGGACAAATGCACTTTCTTCACATGTTCATGCACAGTGTGGTACAGAACTATATGAATTCAAGTTCTGTGGGACTGAAAGTGAGACTTGGAAAATGGTGGGGGTGATTTGGAACAACTCACTTTGAAACAGGAATCAGTGAGGATTGTACAGTTAAGTTCCCTGTATTCACCTGGTCTAAATAAGTGGACTCAGATGTATCCGTTTCTGAAGTAATAGTTCCTAGCTATCGATTAATTTGTCATTTGTCATTCCTTTGATGCAGTATATACTGTATATCTTAATCATTATGCATGTATTTTAGACGTATGTTTTTTCATAGATAAAAAAATTGTATCTTGCTGTTTGTACTAACTTTCTCTCTCCCTTTCTTCTGTCTTGTTTTTCAAAATGTGAGTTTTGTATCGAGCCCTTTACTCTCTATTATCCTAAATTTATGTACCATTTTATTAACCCTCACTGTTAGTTAAATGTTTAAGCCTATGTCATGTCTCATGATTGTTGTATGTAACTGGGCGCTTGTGTAAACGGGCAACAATGCTCACATGCCTTTCCAGTATAACCAATAAAAATGAAATGAAGCCAGAGCTGGTATCCAGATCATGGAGAAATGTGTGCAATACCCATGTTTTTTCAGGATAAACTGTATTAATGTACTATGCAATATTGTAGCAACAGTTTATTATTGTAACTGCATTTTGCTTTGATATGGTATTCCGCAGCTTGTTGCAAATATGTTGCAATTGGTATTACAATGCACTAAGCATAACTGTCCCTTTAAATTTGTTACTGTTTAAGGGAAGTGGGAATAGTTTAACCAGGACGGGCACACTAAGGCAGAGATTGTTTCCAGGTGCGATCTGGGAGCACAGGGGCGTTAAATGACTTTCTCAGGGTCACACAATATGGAAGTGGAAGCTGATGGGATTGAAACCCAGGTCTCCAGGTTTGCAGCTCAGTGCTCTTAACCACTATGCTATGCTATACTGCATCCTAGTGAGTCTGGTGCTACCATATGGGTTCCTCTCTGAAAAAGCCTTTGGTGAAACCAGTCAGGGGACTCTGCATGTCACCACTCCTTTTCATATTACTCAACTCAGGACAGAGAGTGTGTACACTGTTTGTGCACTAATGCACAAATTTACACAATATAACTATTCAGAAAGTGTCTGTGACTGGTGCTGATTTCCTTTGTTGGCGCTTGTAGTTTTACATGACACGGTCAGGCTGTGGAGCAACTTGTTTGTTTTGTTAGGAGTTGATACAGACCTGGGAGGCTACATTAGGTATGGCAGTTGGAGAGAACATTGGCTTATATCGTATAATCAAGAACATGAAAAATCAAGTCAGGTACAAAAATAAATGACTAGTAGGCCTACCTTTGGCCACACATTCAGGCTTATGACAGTCAGGGACACTGACAGAGAAGACTATTTTTTTTAAATCTTTTCCCCTTCAGCATTTTTTATGGCTCCCTTGAGCTGGTGGGGATGTATCCAGAGTAACCTATCTGGTGGTGGTGGTGGGGGGGGTGACTAGGGTAATATGGGCAGGGTCCATGGTCAGCAGGAGCGGCTGGGGGATCAGCTTCCTGCTGTGTGTTTCCTTGAGGGGGGCAGTTTTCAATTTCTCCCGGTGGCGTGGACGTCAGTAATGACCAAGAATGTGTTGGGTGCGCTTCCATGTAAGAAGTGCTAATGTCTGTCACGCCGCCAGACACCAGCTGATGGGCTGTATTGGCACACTGACCCCCCCCCCCACTGCCATCGCTGGGGATCAGAATGTTGCTAGAATACTACACCCTTCCTCTCCGTAGGGGAAAAGCTGTGTGACACATGCTCTGTCCTCCTCCTTTCCCTGGCTTACGCTCTGACGCATTAGGCTCGTTCCTAAACCCAGATTGTTGGTGCTGCAGGCAGTAGCACTACTGCTGTGCTGGCACGTTGGCCAGTGTCAGAAAAATCTTTGCTGAACCCTACTCGCTGCCTGTTGAGAACCCTATTTAAAACAAACTTCACTGAGATCGCTGGTGCCACTGCTGTTCATTCTGAGTAAATAAATTGTAAATAAAAAAAAAAAGTAAGAAAAATACCTTGAGTTTAATAAAAATTGTGAAGTTCTTTTGTGGAAAATTAACATATCCATATTAAGATCTCACCCAACTATAAGAAAGTTATAAATGTGGCTGATGTCCTTGTAAACTGTGAGCAAACCATTATCTTCATTAGAGAGGGCAAAAAACTATGCTGTGCACAAGACTCAGACAATAATTAAAGTGACCACATAATTTGATTTCATTTAAGCTGCAAACATACAAAAGCAACAGGTAAAACAGGATCATTTACTTCATTATAGGATGCATCGCTAAGAGAGTTACATGAGCCAGACCAAACACTCCCAGAGGTTTTGCCTCATAGATCTCCGGCTTCTACTGGGAGCTCATTAAAAAGTACTTTGAAGGCTGTATTGTTGCAAAATTGCTTGAATAAAGATGAGTTAAAAAAAACCAAAAGTACTTTGAAGTTAAGGTGGGCACTTTGAAAATTGCTCGCAGTGGTCAAGTCCTTTTTAAAATTCAGCTCTGTGTCAAATGCCCCTATGTTTGGTTGAAAACTAAAGAGTGACAACAGTGAATTCCTGATATAAATAGTACCACATTTCAGTCCCTACCAAGCAGGGACAGTGCCCCCCACCACCACTGCCACTGCTTGGTATAATCTCCAGCTTGCTGGATGATCAGCCTTCGGTTTTGATTATGTAAAGTCCCAGAGAACTGCTTGGAAGACAGTTACTGTACATCTAGAACAACTGAACTGCTGTATGGAAAAGTCTAAAGACCCTGTTTCAGAACATTGACATGTGCATTTTGGTTGCTCCATCAAATCTTTAACACTTTTTGGCAGAAATTATTTTATGTTATTTATGTAGACTGTTTGGCTGGGAAAAGCACACTGAGCAGAAGCACAATTCCAGGTGCTGCCGAGGAGCCTGGGGGGTGGAATTGCTCAGGGTCACACACTGTATGCAAGTGGCACTTGTGGGATTCAGACCCAGGTCTGCTGGGTCTCCAGGTTCACAGCTCAGTGGTCTAACCTCTAGGCTTTGCATATAGCCTCCCCAAAAAGCCTGCTCAAAGGACATTTGTAAATACTGGCAGTGTCCCTATAGACTTCAGGTAGCCATTTTCTGCCACTGCCAAAAGACAATTTTGAAATTTGTTAGAGCAGCCAAATTGTATGGGCAACTGTTTTCAAAATCCGACTCCATATATTGTCTTTCAAAATGATTTAAAAAACAGATCAAATCTGTGCACATCTGCCATGATTAGTTCTTCACCAGATCAATGGCGGGCCCATTATGGCACCATTTCTGACCTCTTCACATTTCCCATGCAGGTGTGACTGATGGCATTTATTGTCCGTCTCTGTTGGTCACTATCAGGTTCATTTGATAAAATTTTCAGAATCTTAATCATCTACCGTCAGTCATATGATTTAGCATTATAAACCAACAATGCTGAAGGACTTCAGCAACTGCTAACTCCTTTGTGAAACAATATTTAGACACAGGTCAATTTGTTCATTCATTCTGTTTATTAATTTAGAAATGTTTGCATTTTCTTCCCCTCATTTTTTATTCCTGAAGACCTTTGCATGAAAGCAGGATCATTTCTCTCTTAAAATGAATTTGCTCCTAATGCTTATCCCTACCTGAAGTAATGGTCTTTGGTTACATGTTTATATGGATAACGAGAAGCACTATCATGGTCATAAGACTGTCTCCTCACTGAGAGAACCATGAACCAAAGCCGAGTGCTTTTTTGCACTCCTGATGGCCTTGCAGTTGTACTATTAAGCCTCAGATTTCTAATGTGTGGAACAAACTGTTAACTTCTGATGCTGTTAAGGTGAATGTTTCCTTAACCTCCAAACAAACCGCAGAAATTTGTAACTTGCTAAAGACATTTAACAGTACTTTTACCACAGTGCCAAGCCGAGCAAAAGTGGTTGAGCATGTAACAGTGACAGGGAATGTTCACCCTATCAGACAAAAGACATGCAGATTACCAGAGCGATTAAGAGCAGATGTGGTTAAGGAAATACAAAAAATTAAACAGTTGGGTATCATAGAAGAGTCAAGAAGTGCTTGGTCATCACCACTGGTGATTGTCTTCATCGGGGGTATCTTAATCATCAGGTCACACATATGGAACTTCACCGACGGTGAAGCAGGATCCACACAGAAGATTTTCAGCAGTACAGCTGGGGCTGCGCACACAGATGTCATCTGCTGACATCAACCCTATAAAGGCATGAGCTACCCCGCTCCCTCCACACTTCTGTCCCGCCATCGACCTTGTTCACATTGGTCTCTGCGGAAGCTCCGATGCAGTTTCGCAGCATTTTTGCCTACGACTTTATTTCATTTTTTTTAGAATCTTGTTTTTTTTTAATTTTATTTATTCAGTCTTGGATTACAATACAATTACAATACAATTAGAGTGGGAGACCGCTCTTTTACAAAGGTTCTACGTCATAAAGGGTGGGTATACATACATTGTGGGTTTAGGAGTATCTAGCTAGGTGAGTAAACATATACCAAAATACATTGTAAATAGGAAACAGAGATGGTTTTAACACTAGGATAATTTAGGTAACAGTAGCAGCCTAGGTGGCACTGTCAGGTAAAAGACAGTAAGCAGCTATCCAGACAGGAGAGTAGAGGGCACTGAGTGGGGGGCATAATGACTATTTAGGGGGAGGTGGGAGAGGAGAGTGCAGGGTATTGCAGGGCAAAAATGGGGATAATTCAGGGTAGAAAGACAAAGTAGGAGTAGCGAGGAGATGGTAATAACCTGAAAGGTGAATAAGACCGGGGTCAGAAGTGGGTGTGTGTGGCGTAATTAGAAAGTACAGTCACAGGAGCTTTTCTTCAGTAGGTGTTGTCTTGAAAAGCCCCAATCTCTGTGTGGCGTTATGTTCAGTGCCGAGGTTATTGAGCCAAAGTGGTGCCCGGTAGGCATATGGCCTCTGCCCTTGGGAGGTTCTGCAGCGAGGAATGGTGAGAACCTGATGGTCAGAGTTCCTGGTGCGATGTGGGCCTGTGAATAAGCTTAATAGGCTTGTGACTCCAGGAGGCTGAAGTCCGAGTAGTGATTTATTTTTAGCTAAGAGGCAGGTTTAATGTTGTATCCTGTTTTCAATTTGTAGCCACCCGGCTTGCTCATAAAGGTCACATATGTGCGTTAGTCGGGGAGGGGGGGTTGGTGAGTAGTCTGCAGGCTTTGTTGAGGACTACTGCTATCCTACGTAGTGAGGTGGGAGTGGCTGAGCTATATATGACCAATCCATAGTCGATGACGGAGACAACTGTGCTATGGACTGCGGTTTGGAGAGCTTCAGGTGTTAGGCATTTCTTGTGCCTGTGCAGGAGCCCAATTCTTATGTTGACTGTTTTGGCCACATTCTCAATGTGTTCTACATAGGAGAGGGAACAGTCAAGCGTAACCCCCAGGTATTTGAATTGCTTCATTTGTTCAAGTGAAACCCCTACGTAGTTAGTGATGTTAAGGGATGCTGCTTTGTGTTTGCTTCTAGCACTGCTAAAAAGCATTACTTTTGTCTTTTTATAGTTCAGAACCATCTTGTGGGCTCTGAACCAATCTTCAGTTTGTTTAAAAGCATGTTGTAGCTGATAGTTTAGGGTGTGAGGGTCATGTTGAGAAGTAAAAATAACAGCATCATCTGCACAGAGAAGTGTCCATTGGTCACATGATCGAGGTAGGCTATTTAGAAAGTTGCTGAAAAGGAGGGGTCCTAGGATTGAACCCTTGGGGACCCCACAATGAACTGGCAGGGGCCTAGATGTGATGATTTCCAATCTTTACCTGTTGGTAATGATCAGCTAGATAGCTTTTGAACCAGTTAGTAGCTGGGTTAGAGAGGCCTGTCGAGGTGAGTGACTGACCATGTCAGAGGCCTTTGTTAGATCAATAAAGGCCGCGCCAACAAGGTTACCCTGGTCCAGTGAACCGTGTATGCCATTGGTGAACTCCAGAAGAGCTATGGAGGTACTGTGCCCTTTCCGAAATCCATGTTGTTCCGGACACTGAATGTTGTATTTATTAATGTATTCAACCAGCTGGTCTGAGACTATGCGCTCCAGCACTTTTGACAGTGGTGGAAGGATAGAAATAGGTCTTTAATTGGCATGCAATGCCCGGTCACCGCTCTTGTGCACCGGAGTTTCCAGGGCTGACTTCCAAGCTTGGGGAAATTGAGCCAGCTGCAGGGATAAGTTCAGCAGTCTAGTAATGAGAGCTAGGATTTCATCAAGTGTAAGGGAAATAAATTTGAGGTTGAGTGTGTCGCTGCTTTTCCTGGATTTTCCAAGTACCTTGCGAATTTACTTTCTTGCTTGGTTGTAGTTGACAGATTTGAAATAGAAGGGGGGGGGGCGATGTTTGAGTGGGCCCTAGGGTTTGGCTTGAGCTTGGGTTGGTTTATTCAAAAAAATTTGTCGGACGTACACTGTTAAGGTCAGTAAATGCTTTTGTTAAAGGAAAACTACACCCTCATATCTTCTAAATGTTATTTGTTTCTGTGTCAATAGACAACTCTCTTCATGTAGCTGTTAAGGATGTATGCAAATGCTTTATTCAGTTTTCACTGTTCACACTAGGCCCTCTTACTGTCCTGGGAGGCACCATTTCGTGGTTGTTGAAATGTCATTGTCCCTGAGAGCTTCATTAGCATATGAGAACATAACGCATAATCACCCTTTAAACTCCCCCCCCATATGCTTGTCTGCTTAATTAGTTTTACAAGAAACAAGCTGCAAAAAGATGTGAAATACCACATTTACCTTCAGTGAGTTTTGCAAACTGTGAGTTACAATGCATGTTTTTTTTTTTTTCATTTAAACTTCTTTCAGTTTATGAGTTTCCAAAGAGTTTTTGCAGGGTAATTATTCTTTCAGCATATAGATACATGGTATAAATGGATGATCTGACATCATGTTCTCCTATGCTAGTGCAGTTCTCATGGACAATGAGATTTCAACAACCATGAAATGGAGACTCTCAGGGCAGTCACAGGGGCTGCCATAAGCAGTGAAAACAAACTAAAGGTAACACATA
Organism: Neoceratodus forsteri; assembly: GCA_016271365.2. NCBI lineage: Eukaryota > Metazoa > Chordata > Ceratodontiformes > Ceratodontidae > Neoceratodus > Neoceratodus forsteri. The sequence continues at coordinate 512,052,911 of CM057449.1, read as the reverse complement.
TAGCCCTAACAGCTACAGGAAAGGAGTTGTCTGTTGGCATGGAAACAAAATTTAGATGATATGAAGGTGTAGTTTTCCTTTAAACGTGTTGGCAATAGTCAGGGGGTCAAGGGTAGGGGCACCATCGATGTTGAGCATTTGTCGAGCCTCTTTCTTGATTTTCCCTGTTACATCTTTTAGGTTATTCCAAAAAGACTTGCTTTTTCCCCATGATGTTTGTAATGCTTCCCTAAAATGTTTACTTTTGGCAGAGCGGATGGTCCGAGTGCAGTCATTCATAGATACATAGATAGTGTCGGCAGATAAGGGCCTATGGCCCGCCCAGTCTACCCATTTGAGCTTGTAAGTTCAGTTTGTTTTCCTAGAAGTCTGTTGCCCCTTACCCCTGACCTCTAGAATTCCTTTATGTCTATCCCATGCATTCTTAAATCCCGTGATTGTTTCAGCCCCCACCACTTCCTCTGGCAGGGTGTTCCACTTGTCCACCACCCGTTCTGTGAAGAAATTCTTTCTCATGTTTCCTCTGAATCGCTCCTCCCTCCAACTTCATCCCATGCCCTCTAGTCCTGGAACATCTTTTCGCTTAAAAATAGTGTTTTCCTGCACCCTGTTCCTCCCTGTAAGATACTTGTATGTCTCAATCATATCCCCTCTCTCCCTCCTCTCCTCAAGGGAGTACATGTTCAGTTCCTTCAACCTGTCTTCATAGGACTTGTGATGCAATCCATGCACCATCTTTGTTGCCCTCCTCTGAACCTTCTCTACCCTGTCTATGTCCTTACGTAGGTATGGTCTCCAGAACTGTACACTGTACTCCAGGTGGGGCCTCACTAGTGTCTTGTATAGCGGAATTATGACCTCCCTTTTCCTGCTGGTGATGCCCCTGCCTATACATCCCAGCATCCTATTTGCTTTACCTGCTGCCTTGTCACACTGTTTCCCTACCTTGAGGTCATCAGAGATGACAACCCCAAGATCCCTTTCCTGCTTGGTGCATGCTATATCCTCACCCCCCCCAACTGATATATTGTGCCAGGGTTTTTGTGCCCCATATGCATTATCTTGCACTTCTTTGCATTGAATTTCAACTGCCAAACCCTGACCATTCTTCAAGTTTCTGCAGGTCGCTTCTCATTCTGTCTACACCCTCTGGTGTGTCTACTCTGTTACAGAGCTTTGTGTCATCAGCGAACAGTGAAATTCTGCCTTCTAGGTCCTGCGTAATGTCACTGATGAAGATGTTGAATAGGACCGGTCCCAGCACTGATCCCTGTGGTACCCCACTGGTCACTCTTCCCTCTGTGGAGTGACAGCCATTTACCACCACCCTCTGTGTCCTGCCACCTAGCCAGTTACCTACCACCACACTACTGTCCTGCCCACACCCATATTCCCCAGTTTGTGTAATAGTTTTCTATGTGGCACAGTGTCAAGGCCTTGCTGAAGTCCAGATAGGCCATGTCCACTGCCCTCCTGATCCACCTCCCTAGTCACCCAGTCAAAAATTCAGCGAGGTTGGTCTGACGCGACCTCCCCCTGGTGAAACCATGCTGCCTTGGGTCCTGTAGTCCATTGACAACCAGATGTTCCACCAATCTCTCCTTCAGTAGTGCTTCCATGGTCTTCCCCACTCCGATGTGAGGCTGACTGGTCTGTAGTTCCCCGCTTCCTCTTTGTTCCCACTTTTGTATAAGGGGACTACATCTGCTGTCCTCCAGTCTTTGGGTACCTCCCCTGTTTCCAGTGATCGGCTAAACAGGATAGCCAGAGGTTCAGCCACCACCTCTCTGAGTTCTTTAAGGACCCTAGGGTGCACCCCATCTGGCCCCATTGCTTTATCAACTCTTATTACTTCCAGTTCCTTCAGGACCCTTTCTCGTGTAAAGGGACTTGTGTCCATTTCTGCACCATTCTCACCCCTTGTACTCCTTCAGACCCATTACCCTCCTCTTCCTCAGTAAAGACTGAGCAGAAATACCTGTTCAATATGTCAGCTTTACTGTTGTCATCCTCCACGCGGCTCCCATCCTCCCCTTCAGTCTCACTATCCTCCCTTTGTCTTTCTTTTTCACTTATGTACCTGTAAAGGTTTTGTCCCTCTACCCACTGATTTTGCAATGTGTTCTTCTGTCTAGAGCTTCTCTTACTGACCTCCTGCCTCCCTTTGCTTCTCCTGGTACTTCTCCCTATCCCCTTCTGCCTGTGTCTTTTGTATTGCCTGAATGCAATCTTTTTGGCTTTCACTTTCTTTGCTACCTCTTTGGAAAACCATAATGGTCTCCTCTTCCTTTTCCTCTTGCTAACCTGCTTAATGCATAATTCTGTTGTTCTTGTAATCCCATTTTAAATACTGCCCACTGTTCCTCAACCCTGATTCCTGTCCCATTCCCTTAATGCCTCTTTCAAGTATCTCCCCATTTTCCCAAAGTCTGCCCCCTAAAATCCAGGATACGTGTTTTTGTGTGGTTTGGTTCTGCTCTTTCTGTGATTTCAAACCACAATGACTGGTGGTCACTGTTTCCCAGGTGCTCCCCACTGTTACCCCCATCACACTGTCCCTGTTTGTGAGCACAAGGTCCGGGGAGTCCAGGATAAATCTGCTTCTAGTTGATGCTGCTGCTGGGATGCTCCAGTCCACGTCTGGAATATTGAAGTCTCCAACCAGTACTACCTCACTCTTGTCTGCCATCCTTTGGATGGCTAGCATCAGCTCCCTATCTGTTTCTTCCTCCTGGGCTGGTGGTCTATAGACCACACCTGTGCGGATGGCTGTCCCCATTTTCCTTTCCAGCTTAACCCACAGTATCTCTCCCCCATTTTGTTCCTCCTGGATCTCTGTGGCCCTTATGTCATTTTTCACATACAGTGCCACTCCTCCTCCCTTCCTGCCTGCTCTGTCTCTTCTGAATATGTTGTAGCCAGGTATGGCCATCTCCCAGTCATGTTTATCATTACACCAGGTTTCAGTGATGGCCACAATGTCCAGGTCTGACTGTACCATGACAGCCTCCAGATCTTCCATCTTGTTGCTAAGGCTTCTGGCATTGCACAATGGCTTTCCATGATTTGACCTCCCTAGACTGCTTCACTGTTCTACTCAGCCCCTTCCTTGGTTGTCATTTATCCTGGTTCTCCTTGCTGTCTGCCCTTCTGCTGAATTTTGCCCTTTTCTGCTTATCCACCTCTTGGGCACTAATCTCCATTTTTGCACACTGCTTTGCAGAGATAGCCACTCCTCTGGTTCACTGGTTCCACTCTAGCTGTGGGGGTGAGCAAGTAGGTACCCTCCTTGCTGGCCTGCCACCCCTTTGCTAGTTTAAATGCTTGTCCATGTAGCATTTAAACTTATCATTGAGTGCTTGGATTCCTCAGGATGGATGCAGGCCGTCAGGCTTGAACAAACCTCCATCCCTCCAGGTGGGTCCCCAGTCCCCAATGAATCCAAACCCTTCCTCACAGCACCAGTTCTTCAACCATGAGTTAAAGTTCCTGGTGCATGCACTCCTATGCTCTCCCTTGCCTCTCACAGGTAGTACTTCTGAGAAAGTGACAGAAGTAGCTACTTGCTTGAGACCCCTCCCCAGTTTCCTAAACTCTTCCTGAACTTCCTTTGGCTCCCCATTTGCCAGGTCATTGGTACCTAGGTGTTTAATGACATCCAGCTCACCCTCCTGTCTTGCCTTCCCAGTGATCCCCAGGATCTTCCTTCCATCCCTCCATGCCGTGGCACCTGGTAGGCACTTCACCTCCCTGTCCTCCCCCTCCTGTGTTCCTAGCTGGATCCCTCTTATGATGGAGTCCCCCACCAGGATTCGCTTCCTCCTCCTCTGGGGTCCACTGCTTTCCCGCTGAGGTCACCTCCTAGCTAACCTCCACATCCTTTCCTTCCACTTCTCTGGGTACCTCTATTTGGTTGTCCTCATTTGCCAGTGTGGCATATGAGTTCTTGAGTGGAATAGGATCTGGGATGTGCCTCTGCCTGACTGCTCTAACCTCCCTGAGCCCACTGTCATCCAAGTGCTCCTCGCTCTCGGCATCCTTTGAGGCAGTTGCATTGGACTGGGTGGTCCCTGGATAGGGGTGATGGTACTCCTGACCCAGTTTACTTCGCTCTGAGTCTGGCTACCTCATCCCGCAGTCCAGAGAGATGCATGCAGATAGGGCAGCACCTCAGTGTCCAGAAGGTCTGCCTGAATATGGCTGCCCCACAGCCACTGCATTGCACCACTCCCCACATTATACTGCAATTCCACTACTTGTCTGCTACTGAAGCTCTCCTAGTTCCCTTTTTATTAATTTACTGTACTAAAAATCCTGTCACTGATCCTCAGATAATTTTTTTTTTTAAAGAAAAAGAAACCAATAAATAAATGAGTCAAAACACTTGTCGTGCTGAGGGTGGGCTTCTTCCCCCTTATGCCCCTCCTACTTCACACCCCTTACTACCCTGTGTTTAGCTCCTGTCAATCAGATTTATCAGGGCATATAATTAAGAGTTGGGAAGGGGAGGGAGAGGCAAAAATTTGCAGCAATTAAAGACAGCACAAATTACACCACCACTATGTTTTAAATTTTCAACAGCCCAAAAACAATTATAAGTAAAGACAGCAAAGAAAGTATAGTGTCACTAAAAGCCCACAATCTAAGTTTAAAAGAAAAATAGCAATTACCAGTTACTCTAAAGCACTGAATTGAATATGTTTCCTTCCTTCCCCTTCTGGCTTCTTCTGAGAAAATAAACCTCTGCTTGCTACTTTAACTCTGACTAAGCCCCACCTCCAGTTATCACGTAGCTGAGGTCAGAGGCCAGACAATTACACCCTTCACCCAACTACAGGGCAGTCAGACAAGCCAAGATAAAATTTGCAGCAATTAAAGACAGCACAGAATTACACCACCACTATGTTTTAAATTTTTAACAGCCCAAAAACAATTATAAGTAAAGACAACAAAGAAAGTATAGTGTCACTAAAAGCCCACAATCTAAGTTTAAAAGAAAAATAGCAATTACCAGTTACTCTAAAGCACTGAATTGAATATGTTTCCTTCCTTCCCCTTCTGGCTTCTTCTCCTTAGTCTTCTGTATTCCTGGAAGTCTGATTGCTTGCCAGAGTTCTGTACGCTATGCCACCAGTTGTCCCTGTTTTTTATGCGGCCTGTTAAGTCTGGTGTGATCCAGGAGCTGTATCTTCCACTTATCTTTGTCCTCTGCACTGGGGCATGACAGTCACAAGCAGCATTGAATTGTTTGAAGTACTTGAGTGTAGTGTCCATATCCTCCGCTGTGTCAAGGGGGCTCCAGTCAATGTTGCGTAGCTGCTCCTTAAGGTACTTCAGGTGACCCCTTTTTAGTTTACGATTAGAGATTATTTGGGGTGGTGTTGCATTGAATTTGTTGATCCAGCTGCAGTTACTGGAGAGAGGTCACTCAGTGAGTCTGGGTGGACTGTCATGTTGGAGATACGATCCAAGCGGTTTGTGAGGATCCAATCAAGTAGTGTTCTAGATCCAGTTTTGTAATTTGTTCTGGTGGGTGAGTCAATGAGTTGTGTAAGATGCAGTGCAGCTATAGTGTCCTTATTTGTGCCAGTCGGTGGTGCCAACCAATTGATATTGAAGTCCCCTAGAATGATGGAATCAGAGTTGAGGTGCTGACATCCGATAACCTCCATGAGTTCTTCGAATTCAGGAAATTTCACTTCAGGAGGGATGTATACAGTACTTATAGATAGTGCTTTATTGTGGGCCCCAACAGAATTTTTATGGGGAGAATTTGTGCAGTACTGGTAAGGTGGGGTAAAGGAAGAGCAAACTCCTTTATTGACTCATTAATACACAGCCCCCTCCTCTTTTTGAGATCCTATCATTCCTGAATAGTATGTAACCAGGTATCAAGACAGCGGAATCTGGTGTTTTTGGAGTGAGCCACGTCTCAACGACTGCAAGTACATCAGGGTTATGTTGTAATGTCAAGACTTTTTTCCAGAGAGATTCCTTTTCCTTGTTTATGTCGAGAGTTAATCCTTCTACTTCTCTCTTCTGTTGCTGCTGCTGTGGAAAGACGATTGCCTCTACAGACGAACATTCTTTCTGCATCTGCTGTCTTGGGCCTGACCACGATGTCTCGGACTGTGAGTTCTACCATAAGGTTAACTAAACTACACTTAGGAGATGAAAAAAGGCTCTTAAAAAATTCCTAATTGAACAGCAGATAGCCAGTTCTCAGCAGGGGTCCTCTGGGGTCCCTCCTTTCCCATTCACCAGCAGGTCTGCCACGCTCCCAGGCCTCTAAGGCCCGAGACAAGACCTCTTGGAAAAGTCAGAAAAAAGACCAAGACTGGGATCGCTCCCTCTGCTGGCATTCCTGCACCCCGATGGCCTCCTCTTCTTTGTCCGGGGGTACCCTATTGGCTGTGTCTGCGCCGACACCTACTGCTGTCCAGGTCTCTGTTCCTACCAGACCCCTACTGACAGTGCTGCTTCCCGCGGTACAGTGCAGACAGTCGTTGACCCTCGGGTCATCAGCCCCCACTTCATTGATGCCAGGTTCATCGTCGACACCCCTTCTGTTGAGGCCTGATGCTTCTCCAGGTCCTTGCTACAGGCTTCTCGGGCTCTCGGGGTCCGTTTGATGGGTTGTCACACCTTGTGCCGTCAAACCACCACCACCATTGATGCAGCAGTCTACTGTTGTCGACTGTAACGACATTTTGACCATGTTCACCACAGTCTTGGTTCATTAATGGGGCATGTACAGGCCTCGATCACCTGCGCTGTCAAGGGCATCTGTGGCGGCACCACTTGGGCCTCCACGGGCTACTCCCTGTGGGTTGTTTTCAGTCCCTTGTTCGTTGGACCTTGAGCTGGAGCAGGTCGACATTGAGTAAGTAAGTAAATGTTTATTTCTATAAGGCGCCCTTCCAAAGCTCAGGGCGCCTTTACAATATCCTTCATACAATATTAAAAACCACAATTATAAATAACATTATATTCAAGACAAAATCCAACGTAATTCATGTCACTAAAAATGCTTGATTAAAAAGGAAGGTCTTTAAAGCTTTTTTAAAACTCTCCACAGTCGGGCTCTTGCGTATCTGGCAAGGTAGAGAGTTCCACAGGGTAGGAGCCATAAAAGCAAATGTTCTTCCACCGGATATTTTTAAGGTTACCCTGGGAATCTTTAGCAATCCCTCACCAGAGGATTGGAGGGAGCGGGAAGGACAGTAAGAAGTCAGGAGTTCTTTCAGGTAGCGGGGTCCCAAACCGTGTAGGGCTTTATAGGTCATCAGCATGACCTTGAAAGTGATCCGCCACTGTACAGGCAGCCAGTGCAATTCCCGAAGCACAGGTGTTATATGGTTGGACCTCGGGCTTCCAGTCAACAACCTAGCTGCCGCATTTTGCACCAGCTGTAAGCGGTGGATATCCACTCCCAGCAGCCCTAGATAAAGGGCGTTGCAGTAATCAAGATGACTGGCAACAAAGGCATGGACCAGGGTTGGAAGATCCTTTGATGGAATCAAGTGTTTCACCCGTGCTATATTCCTTAGATGAAAGAAGGATGATTTGACTATGGCTGACACCTGCGTCCTCAGGGTCAAGCCCTCGTCAAATATAACACCAAGGTTACGTACCTGACCAGATGCCATGAGCGGGGTTCCTCCCAGAAATAAACCTGAGGGTTTTCTCACCCATGGACTTGATATCCTAACCCCCGGTTCCACCACCAATACCTCTGTTTTTCCCGGGTTCAACTTCAGCCAATTGGTACTCATCCAGTTCTGTATCTCCAGGAGGCAGTTGTTAAACAGCGTACTCGACTCAAACTCCTGCTCGGGCACAAAAGACATATAGAGTTGAGAATCATCGGCATTGCAATGAAAACTCAAACCATATTGTCTTATAATGTCCCCTAATGGAAGCATGTACACATAAATAACATGGGGACAACACGAACCTATGGCACTCCACAGTGTAGGCAGCGAGAGGTCGAGGAATAAATCCCGACACTACTCTCTGAATCCTACCCTGCAGAAAAGATTTAAACCAACTGTGGACCACCCCCCCTTAATCCACAGAGAGACCACAGGCGTTCGAGCAACACCCCATGATCCACAGTGTCAAACGCTTCTGAGAGATCAAGGAGAACCAAGATAGAACGAGTTCTCCGATCTCTTGCCATCAGGAGATCATTCAGTACCTGTACAAGAGCCGTCTCAGTACTATGCTGTTTCCTGAAGCCAGACTGGAGAGGGTCATAGATATTGTGGATGTTTAAATGATCTTCCAGCTGCAAGGCGACCACCTTCTCGATAATCTTCCCCAAAAAAAGGGAAGATTCGAGATCAGTCTGTAGTTTCCTGGGCAGTCGGGATCAAGGGAGGGCTTTTTCAGGAGGGGACGTACTATTGCCTCCTTCAAGGGATCAGGAAAGATCCCTCTCTCCAGTGATGCCACTACTATCCCAGTAAGGATCGGGCCAATAACCTCTACACACCCCACGAGTAGGTGAGTAGGGCCCGGATCCAAACTACAGCAGGTTGGACGCAAAGTCTGGACGATTCTCACTATATCCCTGACTACCGGTCGACTGAAAGTGAACCAAGTTAATTGGGTATTTGTGTCCCTGGATTGATCACTGCAAGACCCAATGGGGAGGCCCTGGCTGATCTCATCTCTGATAGCAGACACCTTATCAGCAAAGAACGTCGCGAACTCCTCACACTGTAACTGTGATAATGCTCGACTGGCATGAAGACAGACTGGATTGCACAGTCTGTCCACAGTCCGGAAGAGCTGGGCCCGGTCTATTCTTTGCTCTAGCATTCTCCCTGGACAGGAACTCTGCCTTCTTATGGGAGATTGCTAACTGATAGATTTTATAATGATCTAACAGTCTAAGCCTGTCAACTTCCAAGTGAGTCTTCCACCAGCGTCTCTCCAATCTTCGACCCTGTCTCTTCAACCCTTGGATCTCCGTGGTAAACCACGGGGCCCCAGGGTGTAGGGTACAGGGGCTAATACGGAAAGGAGCAGTGACATCCAGGGCCTTCACAAATGCCCTATTATAGGCCAGCACTAAAGACCCTGGGTCCATGCTATCCATTGGAAATCCCGGGAAGTCAAGCTCCGTCATTAGGCCTTCTGAGGTAACTCTTCTCAAAAAATGGAACTGTACTATCTCCTTAGGGGCAGGCCTCTTTCGGGGGGGGGGCCGCAAAACTGAACCTCAGGGCATGATGGTCAGACCAACTGATGGGCTCCACCTCTACATCAGAGACTTCCATCCCCAGATGGAATATCAAGTCCAATGAATGTCTCCCCTGGTGGGTTGCAGTAGTAATAACCCGTGTCAGGCCCAATGAGTCAGTCAATTGGAGGAGGTTTTGTCCAAAAAGCGCGAGCTCAGCGTCGACCCAGGCATTGAAATCCCCCAGAATTAACCATCAGGGGATTCCAAAACCCTCTCGGTGATGAAATCCGCTGCCTCCCTCAGGAATTCCCTCCCATCACCTGGTGGATGATAAATGAGAAGTATTCTGAAGCCTGCATCTGCACCCACAATACATTCAAAGGAGTTGGTACACCCAACTGGCACCTCCCTGAGGTCCAGTTCCTGTCTAAAACAGACTGCAACTCCCCCACCCCTACGGTCCACTCTCGGGCGGTGAATCACCGAGACCCCGTCCGGAACCGCGGACCCCAAAATGGGGCCCGCATTTTCATCAAGCCAGGTCTCGGTGATGCAAGCTAAGTCCACAGATGCAACAAGATCTGCCACCAAAGCAGTCTTGTTTCTGATAGACCTAGCATTGCTTAACACCGCCTGAAAGGGACGAGACTCCAAGGGTGACTCAACTCCCTGCCTGATCAAGTCAGTGCCCTTGGGTATGGACGCAAGATATGATGGACCTTGCTCCTGCATCCATTTCACCCCAGGGCGCCTCCTGGTTCTAACTGTTCCTATCTGCCCACTCTTTTCCTATCCCCCCAAGAGTTCCAGGATCTCCTGTTCCCTTCACTCCTACGTCTCACAATGCCGAATACACTTCTGAAGGAAGTGCGGGACATTCAAAAGGTTGGAGATCCTTCAGTCTTGAGGGGGAGTACCACCTGACTGTGCTTTTACCAACCCAACACATTAAAAACCTATTAATACCACTAAAATAACACTTTTAATTTCCTGACATACCCCCTAATCAACTATTAACAAAAAACCAAACCAAACCACTCTCTGATGGTAACTCCACCACTTTCTCTCACAAAGTGGGGGAAAAAAGAGGGAAGGTTTACAAATCCCACCCACTGTCTCTCACACAGAGGGGGAGAATAATATACATTTTTCCAATCTTAATACTTATTTAAACTAACATAGAACTAAAAATAAATAAATTATGAAAATTAAAATGTTCAGTCAACAAAATCACTTAACAGTCTTGGTCAATCCAGTATTTCTTCTTAAACAGCTTTATCATTCCAAAAAACAGGAAACTAAAAGTTACACATAAAGCTCACATCTCAAGGAGCCATGAATGTAAATTGGTCCCTCCTGTGGGCTCTCACTTCCACAGAGAACCAAGAGCAGTCATGTATCCCAGCAAAATTTCAAAAAGGAATCTCTAGTGCAGTTTATTGCTTAATCCCAATAATCCAAACAAATACATACGGATTTGCTACTATTTCTTCCACGCAGATTCAGATGTCTAGGTCTCCAGGTTCAGCGTCCCCTCACAGTCTCACAATCTTCACTCCAGCCAGAGTCGTGCTAAAATTGTTTCAGTAACACCTCCCAACCTCAACCCAGCCCCCAAACCCTTCCCCTGACCCGTTCAGCCTCATGGCAGCCCACCAGCTACCGTTTGACGAACGGAAGGCCTACAGCACCGACCGCCCTACGGCAGCAAGCTTACAGCACACCACTGAGTCGGGCCAGGGCCGAGAAAAGATTCTCAGGAGGAACCGACAAAGCTTGTTGTCCCACAGAAAAGCTGTCCGACTCCAGCTCTCTCCTTTACTGCATCAGGATACAACAATCCAGCCTCCAACTCAATTAAATGTTCCACAGCCCGATCTGCAACACAAGGAAACCCTCTCGCTTCAGCTCCACACCATCGGCTTCACCATCAGCATCTCATCTTAGGACACGACATAATCCAGGCACTGATCCTGCTCCACACCTCACAACCCAACCAGCAAGGTAAAAAATCTCTTATTTAGTTAGTCTCCAATCTCGCCACTATCGCTTCACTAACATCACAGTCTAGAGATAATTTAGAGCGATCCTCCGTTTCCCGTTGTTTACAGCAAAAGGTCAATACAGTTCGACGAGACAAAACGACACAAAACAAATTCAAACAAATAACTTTTAAGTAAAACTTTTAAAAAATAAAATCAAAAGGGGGTAAAATCCTGCAGCTATTCTATTGCTGCTTACAGCCTGCTCAGCCTGAGTAGGAGTACCATCCTGACTTCATCTTACCTGAGGAAGAGGAAGAACCTCCTTCCTCTGGTGGGTCCACTGCCTTTTCAGTGAGTGAGGACTCTGTCAAACATACTCCCAGGCCTCCTCTGGAGGACTCTACCTTTTTCAGTGTCATGGAGCAGCTGTCCTCAGCCATGGGCTTCCATATAGAAGAGGAGGGTGCTACCAGAAGATATCTAGTGGACTTCTTGAAGATCCCAGAGTCTCCTCCCAAGGTCATTTCTCCTGTCCTTCCAGCTCTTAGAAATGCCACTACTGCTGCTGGCACAGGCCTAACATGGTGCCAGCCATGCGCCGCAGGGCTGATAAGTTGTGTTATGCCCACCAGAATCTTCTTCATTATGCTGCCCAGCTGGAAACTGATTCTATGGTTATAAAGGCAGCTCATGATGGCTCAAAGGTCCCCAAGCACCTCAGTTCCCTCCCCCCGACAGAGGATCCCATAGGATTGACCTCTGGGGCAAGAGGGCCTGTGCCTTCTCCACCCTTGAGCTGAGGATTGCCAGTTACCTCTCGCACATGGTCAAGTACCAGAATACTATTTGGAAGAATGGAAAGGCTGCAGCCCAGGCCATTCCTGATTGTTCCCAGAAACAGGAGGTTCTCAAATGCTTGCAGAGTGCTGAGAATATTAGCAAGCACCTCCTGAGGGCCCTCTATGATATTTCGGATACAGGTGCCAGGGCTGCTGCCACAGGCATTTGTCTTTGTAGGCACTCCTGGCTGAGGGTCTCGGGTTTCTCATCTGATGTCCAGCAAAAGGTGCTCAGTGCCCCTTTTAATGACTCCAGGCTGTTTGGGCCAGATGTTCAGGACATCATAAATGAGTTGCAGGCATCTGGCAGGGCTATCAAGTCTGTCCATTCACTCTGTCATACTCAGCCTAGGAGCAGACAGTGCCCTCCTTTTCGCAAGGTGACCCACAAATACAAAACAGCCTCCTGGTCCCAAGGCAAGCAAAGAGCCTCCGCTGCCTTACCTGCCCCCTCCTCTTTTGGCACTGCAGCAAAGCACCTTAGGGGTAACGGATCAGTCCCAGCCGCTGGATCTGCCTCCACTTGACTCCTTGCCACACACCCGTCTTCCAGTCCCTGACCAAGAGGTGATGGTCGGAGGTCTTTTCTCCCTCCATCTCATTCAGTGGAGAACCATTACTTCAGATGGCTGGATTCTTCAGATCATAGAGAGGGGTCTCACTCTGGAACTCCTAGAGATGCCCCCAGAGACTCCTCGAGTACCTTCCACCTATCCTCTGGCCCATCTGTTTTTCCTCTGGGAGAAGGTACAGTCCCTTCTGCTCAAAACGTTCCACATGGTAACCCTGCTAGGTCTGATGCCTCTTCTCAAGCAGGGCGACTGGCTGTGCTCCCTGGACATGCAGGATGCTTACCTGTATATCTCGGTGTTTCCACCACACAGGAGATTCCACTGATTTCTTTTCAGGACGAGCACTACCAATTCAAAGTATTGTCCTTTGGATTATCCTTTGCGCTGTGGGTCTTTACCAAGTGCTTAGCAGCAGTGGCTGCAGCTCTCAGAAGGGAGGGACTTTATGTTGTCCCCTATCTGGACAATTGGCTCCTAAAGGTCCTGTCCAGAGAACAGTTCCTTCGTACAATGAAGAGAACTCTTTAGCTGTTTCTATCCCTGTGCATCACTGTCAACTTATCCAAGTCAGTCTTAACCCCATCTGAAAGGCTGTAATATATAGGGGCATTTCTGGACTCCGCACAGGGAAAAGCCTTCTTGTCTCAGAAAAGAGCGGAGTGCCTTATCACTCATGCTCAGGAGGTTGCACAGAGCCATTATGTCCCTGCAAGGGTATACTTGAGGCTGTAGGGGTTGATGGCTGCAGCCATTCCAACAGTTCCACTGGCTTGACTGCACAATTGCGTCCTCCAGTGGACACTCAGGGTGCAATGGGACCAACGCACGGATGAGTTAGAGCAGTTAGTGCTGGTCTCCTCCTCAGTCCACAAGGTGCTCCAGTTGTGAATGGACCCACTGAATCTGTTGCAAGAGGGGGTTCCATTCCAGATCTCCTCCCCTCAGCAGATCCTCACCACAGATGCCCCTGGGTCAGGCTGGGGGGCACGCCTGGTCCCTTTCAGACTCAGGGCTCTTGGTCCGAGATCAAAACCTCCCTGCATATCAGTGTCCTGGAGATAAGGGCGGTGCTGTATGCCATGCAGGCCTTTCAGAACCATCTCCTTCCAGATCAGCTGTTGATCCAGTCCAACAACCTCAGTATTGTCTACTATATCAACAAGCGGGGGAGAACGCATTTATCTCCCCTATGCAGGGAGACCATGAGAGTCTGGTACTAGGTGCTAGACCAGTCCGTATCTATCGGCATTCCATGTCCCAGGCATGTTAAACACCCTGGCAGATGGCTTCAGTCGGACTCAATCCTGCATGCACGAATGTCTGCTACATCAACAAACGGATGGTGGATGGGGACAATGCATTCATATCCCCTGTGCAGGGAGGCCATGAGAGTTTGGTACTAGGTGCTAGACCACAGTCTGTGTCTCTCAGCAGTCCATGTCCTAGGCATGTTAAACGCCCTTGTAGGACAGCCTCCACTGGACTCAATCCAGCGTTTATGAAAGTGAATTTCTCTCATCCGTCGCAGAGGATCTGTTTGCCAGATGGGGTTGTCCAGAGTTGGACCTTTTTGCATCCCCACTTAGTACAAAACTGCCTTCTGCTTGTTAGATCCAGGGCCTGGAGTTTTCTGGCGAGACATTTTTTCCCCTCTCCTGGAGCAGGAGGTTCCTTTATGTTTTCCCTCCATTTCCTCTGATTCAGAGGGTGCTAATCAAGGTGCAGATGGAGGGGGCCAGCATGATCCTGTTAGCTCCATTCTGGCCATGGCAGATATGGTTTCCATTACTGCAGTAGTTAGCTGAGGAACCTCTGGTCCCGCTGCCTCTCTGCAGAGATCTGTTGACACAGGCTCAGGGGATCCTGGTCCATTCCAGCCTCCAGTCCCTTTGTCTGCATGCCTGACTCTTGAGGACATAGCCGTCACCCAGTTTGGAGTATCCCAGAGGGTGGAGGGTGTCTTCTTGGCTGCTCAGAAGCCCTTCACTTGAGCCACACATACCATAAATTGGAAGAGGTTCACCATCTGGGCTGCCAAGCATCATCTGGACACTTTCACATACCCAGTGAGCCAGATCCTGGACTACCTGATATCTCCATTGGACTTGGGTCTCCAGTACTCTTCTCTCAAGGTGCACCTTTCGTCTGCTGCGGCCTTTCATGAACCTGTGGGTGGTTGCACCATGGCTCAATTGGATGTCTCCCATACCTTTCTTAGGGGCATCCTGCATCTAAAACTTCCAATCCGTTCCCCTGTTCCGGCTTGAGATTTTAATTTTGTTATGGAGAAGTTGACCATGTCTCCTTTTGAGCCAGCCGCGACTTGCGAGCTACACTTTCTTTCCTGGAAGGCATTATTTTGGTTACTGTTATTTCTGCTCAAAGGATTTCTGAGCTTCAGGCCCTCTGGTGCGAGGAGCCTAATTTGATTTTTCACAAAGACTGTATCTTTCTGCATGAATCCTAAGTTTCTTCCTAAGGTGGTGTCTGAGTTTACCCTAAACTAATCTATCCACCTACCTGTTCATTTCCCTGAGCATGCCAATCCAGGGGAAGCACTGATCAATACATTAGACGTGCGCACAGTATTGAAATATCTGCTCTGAACTAAGGAATGCAGAAAGTCAAAGCAGCTTTTTGTTTCTTTCACCCCAGGTAGAAAGGGCGTACAGATTTCTAAACAATGTTTGTGCAGATGGTTGGCATATTGTATTGTGTTCTGCTACAGTAGGCATTGCAAAGAGTTGCTGGGGGCAGTGAAAGCCCATTCCACAAGGGGTATGGCTACTTCTGTTGCCTGTTTCAAAGAGGTCTCAGCTGCTGACATTTGCGCTGCTGCCACCTGGAGTACCGTTCATACTTTCACCAAGCACTACAGTCTGGACATTGCCTCTAGACCCTGTGCAGGTTTCGGCAGAGTTGTGCTGCAGGGCCTCCTGTCTTAAGTTTAGAGATGGTCTTCCTCCTAGACTATTTATGTGCATCTGTAACTGCTTGGGACTTGTTCCATACATGTGACCTGATGACTGAGATACCCCTGATGAAGATAGAACAGTTACATAAGAACTTACCGTAGCAATAGATCTTCAAGGGGAACTCAGTCATCAGGTCTGCCTTCCCTCCCACTGACCCCCTTTCTGCGTCTTTCTCAGAATTGGCTGTCCGGTGTATTCAGCCTTTTATTTAGGCCTGGGCACCTCTTTCTCTCCTTCCCCATTGCAAGAACTTTGCTCCCTTAGTATCCAGGGGAAGAACTGAGGAGGGAGTGGGGCTGCTCATGCCTTTATAGTGTTGGTGACGTCAGCATGGGCGGCCCCAGTTGTACTGCTGAAAATCTTGTGTGTGGATCCTGCTTCACCGATGGTGAAGTTCCATATGGGTGACTTGATGACTGAGATCCCCTCGAAGATCTTCTGTTTCGGTAAGTTCTTAAGTAACTGTTCTTTATCTTGTGCCCAGGATAGATGATTTTGTGGACAGATTGGGAAGTACCAAGTACATCAGTACCGTCAATCTCACCAAGGGTCAGTGTCAAATTCCCCTAGCTAAAGAATCCAGAGACAAAACTGCATTTGTCACTCCTTTTGGATTCTGTTATTTCACCACCATGCCATTTTTTTTATGTGGTGCACCAGCTATATTCCAGCAGTACATGGATGTAATTTTAGCTACTCACACTGGTTATTGTGCTGCTTACCTGGATGATGATGTGGCGTACAATTCAGACTGGAAAAGCCACCTGCAACACCTATGAGCAGTTATCCAGTCTATCAAAAAGGCAGGTCTTACAGTCAGTCCTACCAAATGTGCATTGGGCATGCAGTAAACCAGATATTTGGGTTTCGTTTTCAGAAATGGAAAAGTAAAGCCAGAGATTTCTAAGATAGAAGCTGTAGCTAACAGTCCTGTCCCTAAAACAAAGTAACATCAGGCCAGGTGCAGGGTCTGCAACAGAAGCCGATTGAAGATAGACTAAAAGAGCTTAATATGTATACCCTTGAGCAAAAGAGGGTGAAGGGGGACATGATAGAAACTTTCAAGTACCTCAAAGGAATAAATAAGTCCAAGAGGGGAGCATCTTTCAGAAAAAGAGATGTGCAAGAACAAGGGGGCACAATTTGAAGATAAAAGGACGGCTCGGGCAGTGTGAGGAAGTATTTTTACGCAGAGAGGGTGGTGGGCGCATGGAACCACCTTCCTGAGAATTAGTGGGGTCCAAAAACTGGGGGGATTCAAGAATGCATGGGACAGACATAAGGCAATAGTGGGGAGGGGGAGGAGGAAGTAGGATGTTGGTTAACTAGAATCTTTAGTTTATCCAGTAGGTAGGGAAATGGTAGACTAGGTGGGCCAAGTGGTCCTTATCTGTCGTCAAAGTCTACGTTTCTGTGTTTCGATGTTTCTGTTTTTAAGGTTGGCTGGTTACTATTGTAGATTTGTTCTCATCTTTGTTCAGTTAGCTAACCCCCCAACTCTTGAAAAACAGTACCCATATGTGAAATGGACCCCAGAGTATAATGAAGCTTTTTGGGCCATCAAGGCTGCGTTATGTTCAACCCCTATTTTAAGAAGCCCAGACTTTGAGAAACAATTTTTGTTACAGACAGCTACATCAAAGGTGGTAGGCCTAGGTACAGTCTTGAGTTAAAAAATTGATGGGAAGGAACATCCCATTCTATATATCGGTAGGAAAGTGCACGACAGAAGGAAAATGTAATCCACCATTGAAAAGGAATGCCTTGTGGCAAAATGGGCCATGGAGACCCTTAAGGTTGATTTGCTGAGAGCTGTCTTTGTACTTACAACAGATTACAATCCTCTCTATTGGCTTAACCAAATTAAGGATACAAATTCCAAAATCACAAGGTGGTAACTGGCACTACAGCCATTTAAATTCAAAGCAATGCACACATCTGGAAAAGAGAATGTCAGTGCTGATTTTCTGTCATGATATGGATCAGGAATTGAGAATTCCAAACGTTAAAAAAAAATGTTGGTTTAAACTTAACTGGTTGCTGTACTAGTTGTTATGGAAAAAGGGATACTGCATATGCACAGAGCTATAAAGGTTATAAGATAATGTCAGCAGAGAATTAAAAGAAAGTTTTGGAAACCTGTCTTTTTTTTTTTTTAAACATGTTTCCTCTTTTTTTTTTGGGGGGGGGTATGTGACAGCGTTGAATAAGACTCTGCCCCGTCTGTTATTACGAAAGAGTTTAATGCAAAGTTCTTGTTTTATCCTCTCCTTTTCTGTCTCTTATCTGTGATTATGCAATCAAATTTTTGTGCGACACCTAGGAGCTGATCACTCTTGATGGTCTCACGATCCCCCCCCCACCTTCACTTGCTGTTTTCTTCCCTGTTGCTTATCTGTGGTTATAAAAACATATGTGAAACTGGGATCCCTTGTTTTTAAAATGTCTATAATTGTATTGCAAAGACCTCTTTGGAACTCGGGGTTAACCTTGAGATGCAGTTTGACCTGCACAAGGTCATTTACAGAGTTATCAAGAAGGGATCAGTTCTGGGACACAATGTTCTATTTTGTTGTACCTGCAAGGAAAGAAACTGACAAAGTTCTGATACATTTTGTTGGAAACAGGATGTCTCTTAACAAGATCAGGATGCAGAAATTAATTGCCAAGCAAAGACTTCTTATAAAAAGAGAGCACTGTCTATTTAGATAGAGGTTGAAATTTAGAATTAGAGAATACCCTCAGGTGAAGGACTTTGTATTTGTACTGCCTTTGTAAATCGCTATCCCGAACACTTTGTTTTTGAAAATAATAAAATGCTACTTGTGAATTTTATAACTGCTACTGGTTTTCCTATACTTTCTGACCTGCGCTTTGATGACACTGCTTAACCCTTAGAAGACTGCAGGCATATATATGCATTCAGGTATATTCACCATTCACAGAGTTAAGGGGTGGGCATAGTTAATATACCATTAAGGCTAATTTGTCTTTGTTGGATCTTAAATCTCATTTCTGCTTAATTTTAGGAGCGGAGGCTGAGGATCTGATGGAAGAGTTGATATGTTGCCTCATCCACCTCATCACTGAAGTTCCTCTCCTGTGAGTATCTTTGCACTACATATTTTTTTTTTTATTTTAATTATGTTTCAGAAGCAACGTTTGAGCTAGAAGCTCATTTACAAAGGTTCCATGTCCAATAACATATACATCAATTAACATAAACTCAGCAGTGTGTGACAAGAAAACAAGTAGTGGAAACAGCAGCTGGGGAACATTATGTACAACCATTACACATTACATGGTCAGCATTTTGTAACATGACAGCAGTGATCATCATCTAAATAAGTGCTTGAGTACTCACAAGCACCCTGAAAACTTAAGGATTGTCAGATGTGATTAGCTTAAAAGTATGGTAAGCAATGTGGAGCACAAGTGACAGGATTGTGGGTGGAAAACAGGGAAGGGTTGGAACAGGTGTAATGCAGAGAGGACGTGTAAGGTTAGGAGAGGGAGAAGCATATTGTTATTGTTTCTTCGTAACAGTGAAGTGGAGGGAGGTACAACCTGGCAGGCTAAGGAGAGAGGAACAGTAAGTACACGTGTGGAGATTCAAGATTGGGTTTCAGGGAAGCAATCACAGCCGCTAGTGTTGACAAGGTGAAGCTTTAACACCTTTTTAAATATGTTACTGTTAGTAGCGTTATGTAGTTCAGTAAGGAGCTTATTGAGCCACTGTGGGGCTTTGTAGGCAAAAGACCATTGCCCAAGTGTGATTCTCCTGAAAAGGGCTAGGAGTGTGCTACTTGCAGTGCCTCTGGTGAAATGCTGTGATTTGAGAGAACTGCAGTAAGTTGAGGATGGCTGGAGTGGAGAGGCCTAATCGCGCCTTCTTTCCCAGAAGACAGACCTGGTACTTTAGCTGCCCTATCAGATTGAGCCATTGTGTTTGGGCATGCAGTTTACACGTATGGATGAGCTTGTCCACACCCAGGACAAGATGACATGCTTTGTTTAGAGCAATTTTAACATGCTTAAGAGTTGTTTCAGAGGCAGCACTATGTACTACCAACCCATAGTCGATTACAGACAGAACAGAGCTGGTGACTGCGAGGCGCAGGGCTGTAGGGGTAAGGTAATGTCTGTGTCTATATAGAATGCCCAGTTTGGCATTAACATTTTTGACTACATGGTCTATGTGAATGGTGAAGGAGAGGGTATCATCTAGATGTACCCCAAGATATTTAAATGTATGAACTTGTTCAAGAGACTCATTCATTTTATCAATTATGTTCAGCTGGAGTTTTTTCTTTTTGACATGTAGGCTAGTGAACGTCTAGTTTTTTGTTTTGTTTTTTGTAGTCAAGCAGTAGTGTCTGTCTGTTAAACCAGTCCTCTAGCTGGTGGAAACTGTTTTGCATGTCCTTGGAGAGTTGCTGTAGTTGAAGGTTGCAGTTAACGACAATGGCATCATCAGCATAGAGTATGATTTTGGATTATCAGGTCGCTGGTAGAGTGTTTTTAAAAATAGGCTAAACAGCAAGGGTCCTAGGATGGACCCTTGGGGGACCCTTAGTGAGACCTTCCTGGCACTGGACCGGGCTGAGCCTATTTTGACACATTCTGCTCGACAGGTACTCTCTGAACCAGCTGACAGAGATGGGACAATCCAAGCACTAGTAGTCTATCCAACAGTAGTTGATGATTAACTGTGTCAAAGGCTTTTAAGAGGTCTATGTAAATTGACCCCACTAAATGGCCACTATCTATAGCCTCATGAATGAGGCTTGAGAACTCAATCAAGGCAGTAGAAGTACTATGACATTTGTGGAACCCATGTTGTTGGGGGCACTGCAAGTTTTATTTTTGAAGGTATTCATTCAATTGATCAGACACTATCCTCTTTAGAGCCTTAGATAGTGGGGATAGGATGGAGATGGGCCGGTAGTCGGATGTGCTAGAGTGATCCCCACTTTTGTGTGCTGGGGTGACCGAGGCCATTTTCCAAAGGTTCAGGAAGGTGGCCATGGTGAGAGATTTATTAAAGAGTTTAGTAATGGGGACCATTACTTCCTCCAGTGCATGAGCCACCGTTTTCATATGAATGTTATCACTGCCCAGATGAGTTCTGCCAAGTACCCTTTTCATGTATTCTTTTGGCTTCTGAATTAGTTATTTGTTTGAAATAGAACCGCGAGGTATTATGTATTATGTATCATGTGGGATGTGGGATATGGGGGTTGTGACACTGGTGTGACTTTTGAAGACAGATGGTCAGGGGGAAGGTTACCACTCAGGTCTGTGAATGCAGCGTTAAAAGTATCCGCTATGGTTAGGGGGTCCTTGGTAAGTTTACCATTTACATTGAGCAGCACAGGTGGAGTTTTGGTGTCTCACTGTTTGTACTTGGCATAATGAGTAACCCATATAACAGAGAGATTGAGCACAGAGTTTATAAGACATATAAAACAAACATGGCAAAGTAAGCACTTTTTCAGTATGGGATTGCTTTTAATGATGAAGTTAAAGTTAGCCACGGTTTCTTGAGGCAGCGTGATCCAGTAACTGGAGTATAGAGCCGTGAACTAGAGGATGCTAGTTCCGATCTCATCACTGTCATTCACTCACTTAGGAACCTTAGGCATGTTATCTGATCTTCCTTTGTCTTCGTTCTCCTGGTGGTAAAACTTGATTGAGGCAAAATCTTCTCTGAAATTGAAATGGACCATCCTAATAACTGAATACACCACATTATAACCCCAGAAATCTATCGGTATAGCTTTACAATAGCAATCAGTCCACTGGATTTAGTTGCTCCTGAGACAGAACTTACATTAATTTTCGAATCTTAGAATTGGAACTAATTTCAGACTCTGCACTGTGATCGCACTCTCTCCAACAGTCAGATTTGTTTCTCCGCTTGAAGAGAGCAGTCACCTTGAAGTACAGTGCCACTGTTCTGGGCTAAAGAATGGTTTGGCATTTTCTTTTCTTTCTGAAATATTATTTTAGTTATTTTTCTTGCTACTTTGCATTAGTTAGTTTTTGTCCTAATTGTTGTAATTTCTGCAGTTGCTCCGGTTCCCAGTCGATTCTAGCAACCGAAGAAGGTCACAAGTTAATGGGGTTCCGACCTTTAGGGAACTACTGCTTTTTTTATGTATATTAAAATATATATAGTGGCACGGTAGTGCCACTATAGTTAGGGTTGAGGAGCCATTTCTATGTTAAACCCCAAAACTTTGCACCTTAATAACTTTGCAACCGTTTGACGGATTTGCCTGAAATTTGGAATACACGATCAAGAACCATAGACCTTGGGATCTGCCAAGTTTTGTACCGGTCAGATATACGGTTGCGGAGTTATTAAGCGTGATCTGTGCACGCGTTTACGCTTTTTCTGGAATTCTACAATCGCGCCTACAGGTTGTACAGTTTGCGCGACCAGCCCAAAATCTTCAGGAACGTGGCGGCCGGGTCTCGATCATGCCTTTTGAAGATTTCGTGAAAAAATATTAAACGGTTCAAAAGTTATTCAAAAAACAGTTTCCCATTATAAGTCAATGGGAAAAGTTAACAAAAAGTTCGACAGTGTCGCAAATGCATTTTTACTTTTGCAAATGGGCCTGTTACTTTCGCAAATTGGCCATTTTGTTTTCAGTTGGTGATCAGAGAAATGGTTGGCATTTAAATTTGGGACCCTCTAGCAACCTAATTCTTTTTGTATTCACCTAGTCGGACCGTGAGGATGCTTGCCATGTCTTTATTTTGTGGTAAAACACCCCAGAAATATGTTTTTCAAATTTCTGGAAAAAGTACTTTCGCAAATTACTTTCGTGCTCACGAAACTGTCGAACTTTTCTGCGAAAGCTTTCGCAAATTGCGACAGTAGTTTTCCATCTGTGGGAAAGTGACAGCAATTCTTTGGCACTGCGCTGCGAAAGAACCGTTGGGAGTTTTGGGCTGAAATTTGGAGAGAACGGAGCAGACATCTCGCAGATATGCCTTTCAGTGTTGTATTGAAAAAATATTGCACGGTGGCAAAGTTACAGCACTCCAAAGTTGACGGTTTTTCCCATAGAATAACATTACGGCGCCTGACGCATTACAGAAATCCTTTGGATCCCTGCTGCAAAATAACGGTTTGGTCTTTTTTCCTGAAATTTGGAAGGAAGACAGCCAACAGCCCACAGATATGCCTTTCAGTGGTTTGGTGAAAAAATATTACACAGCGGCAAAGTTACGGCACTCCAAAGTTGCGGTTTTTCCCATAGGATAACATTACGGCACCTGCGCGACACAGAAATCCTTTGGATCCCTGCTGCAAAATAATGGTTTGGTCTTTTTTCCTGACATTTGGAGGGAAGACAGCCAACAGCCCACAGATGTGCCTTTCAGTGGTTTGGTGAAAAAATATTACAGGGAGGCAAAGTTATGGCGCTCCGAACATCTCTTTTTTCCCCATAGGATAACATTACGGCGTTCGCTGCGCCTTTCAGGGCCCATATCTCGGAAACAGTGCGAGATACGGACTTTTTGTCGGAAAAATTTTTAGCCCCCTCATAAGTGCCAAATTAGCCAGGACAGTTGTAAATAATATGACTTTAAAATTTTTTTTCTACGTCGTACAGTTCCTGAGATATAACGTATTTAGTATTCCAAGTTCTCATTTTCTGCGCCGATACTTATTATTATGCATACATTATTTGTACTCACTGTCTTTCTCTATGCAGGTTTTGGGGAAAACCAGCCTGTGCGCTTACATTACTGTTACTGTTGCCCTTTCCGCTTGAGGTTCCGTACCCGTTTCACTTACCGTTGACGTCTGCGCCACCATGTGCTATCCCTATGCTTTCATTTGCGCTTGCGTTTCTGTTATTTTTTGCCATTTCTGTCTACAGTACTGTTTATCTTTCTGTTTCACTTTACGTCACCATGCCCATTGACATTTCTGTTTGCAGGCACCATCTTACTCTGTGACAACACATCATGTGGCAGACCGTTCCGGTCTACGCCACCATGTGCGTTATCCTTTCTGTTCTCATTCGCGTTTGTGTTACCATGTGCACCACTGTTAGCATTTCTGTTTGCGTTGCTGTCCCTGTTAGTATGCCACAAGACCCGCCACCGCATTATGCGGCGGGAGCGCGGGGCGCGCCGCTGCATTACATTCACTATTTCTCGTATCATTCTCAAAAAGAGTGGAATAGAGGGGGTCTCACATGACGTAGAAGAAAGCGACAGTGAGGCCTGCCAGCAGTTGGAAATCTTTGACTTCTCACCACCCCAACCGCATTGGGGTGTGCATGGGATCGTGGGTCCCAACTCTCACCCCATTCTCCTATACTTCTGCTGCCTACACGTGTCATGGGGTGAGAGTTAGGGCTGATCGATCCCAATGCGCACCCCAATGCCGGTTGGGGGGGTGGGTGGGGTCCAGAGGTTTTCAACCCAACAGTGAATTTCCTCACTTTGTCGCTGTGAACAACCCTAACTAATGCATTAAACGGAGTTTTTTGCTCATATATATATATATATATATATATATATATAACACACACACACACACACACACGTGTGTGTGTGTGTGTGTGTGTGTGTGTGTGTATATATATATATATATATATATATAATATAGATATATAATATGTCTGTTATAACCAGTTATCTTCCTTTTTACTAGCAGCCTTCAGTATTGTGTCATGGTTTCTGCGAGAGGAACCACAAAAGTCTGAAACTGACCAAAAAAAAAACAACCTCTTACTTTGAAACTACTGGGTTTGAAGTAAGAATTACTGTGGTTCCAGTTTTTCTTACGAATATTCGAAGAAGCCAGCAGAAGAAGGCCATTTGGTCTATCTAGTCTGCTCGTATTGCAGGGTCCACAGCTTGAGCGACTGTTCCTGATCTCCCTCTCCTCACCTCTCCCATCATCCCAACACATGATCCATACCTTCCCCCTGTGCCTAGCCCAGCCTTTCTTAAAGCTGCCCACTGTCTTCAACGAGATCACCTCTTCTGGCAGCGCATTCCAAGTGTCCACCACCCTCTCTGTGAAGAAGTGCTTCCTGACTTCCCTCCTAAACCTCCCACCCTCCAGCTTAAGACTGTGCCCCCTTGTGTTATGGTTGCCACTCTCCTTATCTACCTTATTTATCCCTTTCAAGTACTTGAAGGTCCCAATCATTTCATTTTCTGTGAATCCATCTGACAGATTCTTCCTAAGAGCCTTTTGAACATCTTTTGGGCCCTGTTATCAATTTATTTGACTGTTTTAGGAACCAGTTAGAATGGTTTCATTTTAAAAGACTGAAACTCATGTTGCTGACACCTGAAATGCCGATGCCACAAGCCTGTCACTGAAAATTCTGACAGTGGGATTTCGCCCCCCACAGAGTTTGTTATAATAATTAAGGGTGGTGCGGGGGGCAAAGCCACCTGCATTGGGGGGATGCAGAGGGCAAAGCACACCGAAACATGAAAAAAAAAATCACAATCCCACCATCGGGATTTTCAGTGTTGGCCTTGTGGTGTCGGCATTTCAAGTGTTGGCACCACGAGTTTAGCTGTTTCTCACATATCCATTAGAATATCTATGGTCTGTCAGTGTTTGGCATGACTGACAGACCAATGAAGAAATGAATAGGACCTGCAGGGTGTAAAAACTGTACCAATTGTTTTCGGCTCCTGGCAGAGGCAAATTGACTCAGGCTCTGTTTTAAGGTGTCTGGGTCCAGACCACAATTTCCTAAATTGTGAACTATGTAAAACGTTTGCCCTAAAACGCGAAAGAAAAAGGGCCAAGAAAGGAAAGATTTTATGACCTCTCAGGCTACCTTTATGTCAACAAAACACAGTAAAGGCTTAGAAAAGGGTTCTTCCCCTGAAAATCCACAGTAGTCCCTGTCAGAGGGGATAGTACAAAAAGATAAAGGTGCACAGCCATCAGAAAAGCTCGATAAATATGGTTCAGAATCCAGGGTGTCCAAAAGGGGGAACTCTGAGTCTAGTGATGGCAAAAGTAAAAACAAAAGAGCCTCAGAGCAGGCATGAGAAGTGGTGTCTGCAATGAAAAAAAAAAAATTCTCCGTCACTCCTCCTGTAAAAGGAAGGAAGGAAGCAGACAGTGGACACAAGACAAATGCCCTCAGCAGAGGGCATGATAAGGGCATGGCAATTGTTCCAAGCCTCCCAGGCTTTGGGAAACTGTCCGCCTCCCCAGACTCTGTGGATGAGGAAGAAGTGTATCATGAAGATTGTGAGGGTGAACCCCTGGAACCAGATGGTTCACCAGAGCAGGAATTTGGTTCTCCTCCTAGGTCTTCAGAGGATTACACATCCTACTGTTCCTTTGTTAGGCGAATTGTAAACACTCTCAGCATACCATAAACATAATGAGTATGAAGAGATTAAATTCATGGACATGATGGGTCTGGCTCGTACAAAGAGGTTGCTGCTTAACATCCACACATTTCTCTCAAAAAGCTACTGCCAAAATCGTGTCAACACCTACTTCAGCTGCTGGCCTTGATAAGAAAATTGAAAAGAAATACCAGGTGGGCAGGCAGGGTGTGGAGTACTGTACGCCCGCCCTGATCATGAGGGAGTGGTTCCGGCTGCTGCATGTGAGAAGGCTAAGGTGTCTTTCTCTGCCTTGCCTCCTTAGAAGGATTCCAGAAAGCTAGATACCATGTAAAACAAAATGTACACAACCGCTTCCTTGCTCTTTAGGTAAGTAGCTTACATGGTGGACATAGATGAGTACCAGAAGGCACTACTGAATTCAGTACTGGCACAGAGTAAAAAAGTAAGCAGTGAAGTGGCACAGGACTTAGCTGAAACAGCCAAACCAGCCCTGGATGCCACTAAGTACCAACTCCATATGGCTGTGGACACCAATGAGTCTGCTTCATGGTTCCTGGCTTATGCAGTCTCTCTAAGGAGGTTTGCCTGGCTTAGGACTACCATCCTTTCCCAGGCCATATAGTTCAAGACAATGGATTTTTCCTTCGAGTGAAATTTACTGTGTAGTGACAAGACAGAGGCATGTATGGAAAAGGTGGATGAATACAAAACCACCAATAGAAACAACACTGAAAAGGAAACTGCCTCTATTTCCTACAGGCCTTACAAAAGGGGCGGTAGGGGTATGGGTTACTACTGAGGCCTTATGCCCCTTATGAGTATCAACCTCAGAGAGAGTTAGAAGACAGTACACACCTTCACAAAATACTGTTGTTTGGACATACAGTCCAGAAGGGATGCCAGTTTGGGCACTGATGTATTGCAGAATCTTTCTTCTAAATAGGTTCTGGGCCCAGCCTCCCAAGGTACTGCCATCAAGTCTGCTATTGTAAAGCCATACTGATGGATTCCTGGGGTTAGAAGAAAAAATGACTCGCCATGGAAATGTTTCTTTGTAAGGGATCCATCAGTAAGCTTTACAACCCCTTAACCTGCATCCTCTTCCAGAACCTGAACATACAAGAAGTAGTTTTCTTTTAAGTTGCTTGAGCATTACTTGTTGCAGTTCCTTCACAGTTGTTGATAGGTGGTCCGTTACAAAAAGTTTACCTACAAACATTTTTATCTGCCTTAAGTTTCATAACGTCTTCTAAAATTTAATTAAAAAGGTTTTTAATGGCGGCCCAGTGGCGTAGAGGGCTGAGGCGCTGGCGCCTTACCTCGACCCACGCCGGCGACACGGGTTTGGGAAGGGACTCGGGTTGCCTGGTGTCGGCTGGGGCAGGAGAGAATTGAGCATCCGGAGGATAGCTCTCCTCTCCTGGGGTGGGGGGAGTAGGTGGCAGCGCTCAGCAGCAGCCCTTAGTGGAGACTGGAGGCACGGGCTGAAACGATGCACTGCGGAAACCAGAAAATCCGTTCGGTGTCCGCCGGATGACGGCTTTCCGACCCCCAACACCTCTGGAACCTCCAGGGAGCTCCCTCCTCCACCTCAGCAGTGTCCCTGGGCCCTAGTAAGAGTGCGATGGGGCATCCCTGCCATCCGGGTGCTTTCCCTCTCGGAGGAGGGGGACCCGCCCGGCCAAGGGTTATTTCTGGGATATCCCAGAGGACTGGCTGCAATGTGAGATTAGAGAGGAGGGTTCGAGCGAGGATGGCAGAGGTAAGTCGGAGAGGTCTTGAGGGAGCCCGAAGGAGTTGGGGTCACCAGAACTTGGGGAAGCGATAAATAGATAATAAAAAAAAAAAAGAGGGGTTTATAAATTTTTGGTAACCACTTAGCCAGTTTTAGTGGTCACAACTGTAGAAACAAATCTGACTGTTGGAGGAGAGTGACCACAGTGCAGAGTTAGAACTTGGTTCTAAGATTCCAAAATTAGCCTTAAGTTCTGTCTCCGGGGCAACTCAATCCTGTAGACTGATTGCTATTGTAAAGCTTATTGATGGATCCCTTAACAGGAAACAGCGTTATTACAGTGAGTTATTTTTTTTATTTAAAGGAAAACTGTGCAAATTCAGCGCCTCCCACCGCCGAAAAGCTCACCCCCGATCCAGCTTTTTGTGTATAAAGTGCATTTTCTCACTGCTACTTTATTTTTATTGCAAAAGTCTGTGAAATAGAATATGGCGGACGCTGGGAGGCTCCATTTACTGTAAGTGCGGCGCCACACTGCTCGTTTCAATACATTCGAGCAGTGTGGCGCCACACCTCACAGTAAATGGAACCCACCAGCATCCACCATATTCCCGGTTCACAGACTTTTTGCAATAAAAATAAAGTAAGTAATAGCGCAAGAAAAATTTGCTTTTCTGCATAAAAAGCTGGATCGGGGTAAGCTTTTCGGGGGCGGGGGGCACTTAGTGAATTTGCACAGTTTTCCTTTAAATACAGTATTTGGCCAGGAGAGTTCTGAGAGATGACTTGCATATGTATTGCGTTATTTAATTTATGTTGTTACTATCATTCTTGCGTTGTTTTGTAAGGCACCCTGGGCTCTAGGTAAGGGTGCTTATGTAAACAAAACCTACAGCTGCTGCTTCATCTTGTTTATAGATGTGTCCTGGGGAAGGAAGTTGGATACAAAATACAGCAGAAATATAGTAGCACATATTTACACAAAATATATAATGAGCTAGATGACTAGCCAGAATAGTATTCAATTGAGATTTTTTAAAACTAGCACTTGAAAAATTTTCAGTTTCACAATACAGTTATTAATGCATCAAATAATAGACGGTGTAGATGTGAAGTTTTCAGAAAGTTTCACAGGTAAGTAATTGGCAGTAACTAATCCTATAAACATTATCTTAGGAAACCTAGTAAATTATACATTTAGTTATTTATTTATTTGAAAAGTGTCACCAGGAAAGGCATACTGAGCTATAACATCTCATTTTCAAATGCAGCCTGGGGGAGAGGGGAAAGGGCATACATTTGAATAAGAGATCAAAGTAAAATATACATAAATTTAGGCCTGAACACACAAATTAGTGCATTTAAAACTATGCCGAACATATTTGAGGTATAGGTAGGCAGCACTTGGCATCCAGGTATAGACTATGTACATATATGCATTATACATGTACACACACACATTATATATATATATATATATATATATATATATGTATGTATGTGTGTGTGTGTGTGTAAGGAGGCAGTATAGCGCAGTGGTCTAAGGCTCTGAGCTGCAAATCTGGTGACATCCAGCAGACCAGACCTGGGTTTGAATCCCACAGCTTCCACTTGCATACTGTGTGACCCTGAGCAAGTCACTTAACCTCCTTGTGCTCCCAGGTCGCTCCTGTAAAAAAGCTTTCAGCTTAGTGTGCTATACCTGGTTAAACAACTAAAAATATATATATATATATATATATATATAGACACATACATACACACACTCTTATACTTACATACTCATAGAAATCATATACATACACACAAAACATATTAACGCAGATAAAATTTCTTGGGTTAGCTCTTGAGTAGTAAGTGAGAGCTTTGCCAGCCTGGGGAGATAGTGGAAGTAAGGCCAACCTTCACCCCTCTGGGATGTACACCCCACAAGGGGATTTGACAAAGAACAGGTGAGGAATGTTGGGGGTAGTTTGGGAACAGAATAACTGGCACTGGACAACAAGAGGAGGGAGAAATAAAAAGGAGATGGACCGTAACACACTGGAGCAGAACCTCACGATGGTAAAAACTGCATGGCTGTCTTATACTGTATAAACTGACCGGCATATCTTGCCTATGTGCTATGTTATTCTATGCTTGAAAAACTTTGTATCTTATGACGTTGTATACATTATTCTCTGTGTTGCACTGCTGTGAACATTGTAACAATACTCGGGTCCATCTTGAAAATGAGTTCTCAACGATGTTTCGCCTGGCTAAATAAAGATTGATTGATTGATAGATGGTGCAAATGGAGTTGGGAAATTGAAGGTGAGAGAGGGTGTGTGGGAGGGGGGTGGGTTGGAGGCAAGCCATAACCCTCGGGAGCAATACTCAAAAGTAGGAACACTGCTAGAAGCACATGACTGAAACATTTTCTGTCCTACATGGTTCCCCAAGCATTTCTCACATAAGGCCTGAAATAATCATGTGACTATAATGCACAGTCAGTAAACCAAAAGGAAAACTTTTGTGTATGTAGGATGCATCAGTTATCTGGGGAAAAAACCAAAAGTAAGCTTTGTGTGTAGGATCCATCAGTCATCTGGAGAAAAAAAATGGAACATTCTTACAATGTCAAGCGGAATCTCATCTTCATGAAAAGTAGGGGGCAAGGCATATGTCCAAATTCAACTGAATAATAGCAAATTTGCAGTCTGCTTCCATAGTCCAGAAGATGTCCCGAACAAATCCAGGCCGAAGAAAGAGACAAACAGTCTCGCCATCGATCGTGGGATCGGGCGCGGTCTTGGTCAAAGTCTTTGGATTCCCACGCTTCTCAGGATCCGACTTCAGTCGAATCTTCTTCCCAGGCCACCGGCTCCATAGTAACCCCATTGGGCCAGTTGACTGAGTCACTGGTTGATCTTCCAGCCGAGATCTTTCTCGAGCTGGTCAACCAGTTGTCAGCTGAAAGGGCTGACACTTCTCTGTCCAGGACTCTGGTCCTGATGCAGACCATTTCAGGGACGGATCAGTCCGCTGATCCACTGCCTCTGTTCATTGATCAAAACCCAGAGGAGACTCAGTGCTCGCATACTCCCTCTGAGCCCATCTGCCTTCCCCCCAAGCGGTCATGGTTGAGGTCATAGCGCTTTTCCCGGGGGTTGAGCGATTCCCGCTGACGTTGGTGCTTCCGCTCTCCATGCTCCGGGAAGCGGCACTGCAGCTATTCTTCATCTTCATCCTCCTTGAGTGAGGAGAAGCTTCAGCACAAATTGCGTAGATGCTGCGAGGATCTCATGTGGCAGCAGCTGGTGTTTACTGGTATGAAGCCAATTCCGGCTCCTACGCCGGCCATCACCTGGCTCTCGCCCGACAAGCCAATGCCTTCTCCACCACAGGAGTCTCCTAAGATGGTCCTGGCTTACCCGCTGATCCTCGTGGAACCGCCACGTGTACAGCCGAAAACCGGTGCTCCAACCAAGGAGTCTTGGCCGGCCAAGGGGCTTCCCCATTGGTTGTCAGTCACAGTCACTCCAGATCATCCACGGAAGTTCCGCAGGGACTCTGGCGGTTGACTACTCTTTAACAGCTCCACGGAGTCGGAGGGTTCCTCTGTGAACTCCCATCAGGTCATTGTGGAGTCGGTGGGATCTCTCGACGGACGAAGGTCCTACTTCCTTAATGGACCTTCTCCACTTGATCTCTGAGTCCACGAGTATGAAGATGGAGCCAATCCAGAAAAGGGCTTGATATCCTTTGACTGAGATCCTGGACCATGGAGATACTCCTGGGGAGGTCTTCCTGGTGGCAGAGGCCATCCTTGGCCCTGCCTTGGAGCTTTGGCAGTGCCCCGCTTCCTGCCCTGCGGCCTCTGCCCAGGTGGCCCGCAAATGTGCGGTGCCTACTGGTTCTCTGTTGGGATTCACAGAACACACTTCAGCTGAGGGGCTGGTGTCCAGTTCAGTGTTCAGGCACTCTGGCAACACTGGGGACGCTGACAAGCCGCTCAACAAGGAGTCCAAGAAGTTGGACCATGCAGCTAAGAAGGTCCATGCTGCCTCCTCTCTTGGTCTTCGCAAGGCAAGCTCTGCCCTCCTTATGGCCCACTTCTCCCATGCCCTGTTGGGCACCCTGGATGAGGTGCTTCCTCATCTTCTGGCGGACCTCCAGAAGACAGTCAAACAGGTCCGGGACCAGGACCAGGCTTCAGCTAAGCAGCAGCTCCAGTCAGCCATGGACACTGGGAACTCCTGTGCCCGCTCCATGGTGGTCACAGTAGCTATGCACCGCAAGGCTTGGCTGAGGATCTCGACCTTCGTGGCTGACACTCAGCTCAAACTGGCAGTGTCTCTTTCCAGGGCACCAGCTTGCTCTGGCCTGGGGTTGAGGACCACCTCACCCTCATCGAGAAGTCCAGTGCCACCTTGGACTCAGTGACATCTGCCCAAAAGAACCCCATGGACTCTAAGCAGCAGCAGAAAAGGAAGCCCTTTTGGTCCACCTCTACTCCTGCAGCCAAACCAACCCTCCTGGCTGGTCAGCAGGCCCAGGTCTAGTGACCTCGGCCAAAGTCAGTGGCCTCTTGTCATTCGTAAGCCTGGGGGGAGAGGCTCAGTGGCTCCTCAGCCAGACCTTCCTCCCCCAAGCCTGCCCAGTGACTGGAAAAGGGGTACCTCCCTCATGCCCATCACACCTCCCCAGGGTCCTCATGTGGGGGTCCATCTCTGCAACTTCCTTTCTGTCTGATCCACTGTCACGATGGACAGGTGGATCCTCGAGGTAGTGGGTCAAGGTCTGCCTCTGGAATTTGAGTAGTACCCTTCTTGCCGAACCCGCACCCCATGGGAGGACTTGGTATCTGCAGACGTCTTGTCGGCTGTTCGGGACGATATTGCCCAGCTCCTCCTCAAGGAGGTTGTGGTTCCTGTCGCGGATCCTCCAAAACACCCAGCATTTGTCTCCAGGTATTTCCTGGTGCCAAAATGGATTGGGGCCTGGTGCCCCATTCTAGATCTGCACGACCTGAACAAGTTCCTCAAGTCACGCACCTTCAGGATGGTAACTCTTGTCTCAGATCATACCATCTCTGGAGCAAAACATGTGGTTTTGATCTTCAGGACACGTTCTTCCATGTCCTGATCCATCCATCTCACAGAAGGTTCCTCCGCTTCCCAGCAGTGTGAGCCTTCTGAGTTCCAGGCCATGCCATTCAGCCTGTCCTCGACCCTGAGGGTCTTCACCAAGTGCATTGCAGTAGTGGCAGCTTACCTGAGGTACCAAGTGCTCTGTATTTACCCCCGCCTGGATGACTGGCTGATCGTGGGTCCCTCCAGGCAGGAGGTGGAGCGGTCCAAGGAGCTGGCCCACTAGACCTGCGTCTCCCTTGGCCTCCTGGTCAACGAGGCCAAGTCGGAACTCGTGCCTTTGCAGGTGATCAACTTCATTGGGGTGGACCTCGACTCTTGCGGAGTCAGAGCCTGGCTCCTGGCAGACAGGGCAGAGGCTCTCTCCTCCTTTGCCCTGTCATTTCAGGTTGGGCAATTGCATCCTGCCCAGGACGTCCTACGCCTGTTGGGTCATATGGTGGCTTGCACCAGCATGGTCCAATGGACCCACAGGAGAATATGCTCCCTGCAGTGGGAGCTGGCCAGTCAGTGGTCTCAGTGCAGGGGTCACTTCGACCAGCTGGTCACTGTGACCCAGTGGTTGTGGGATGCCCTCTAGTGGCAGTTAGTCACAGAGCATCTGCAGGAAGGGATCCCATTTGTCCACCCAGAGCCGACTGTCATCCTGACAACTGATGCCTCTCTCATGGGCTGTGGTGCCCACCTAAGGGAACACAGATTCCTCAGGCTCTGGACCCTCAAGGAGTTCCGATGCCACATCAACCTGCTGGAGTTCCGAGCAGTTCGGCTGGCGCTGACTGCCTTCACTCCTAACATTCGGGGTCAGGTGGTCCTGGTCCAGTGGGGCAACACCATGACCAAGTACTACCTTAATAAACAGGGTGGGACACACTCCCTGCCACTGTGCAAGGAAACTCTAAATGTGTGGACCCTCATGTGCAGCCTGGAGGCCAATCTCCTAGCCATCCATGTGGCAGGGGCCTCTGACCAGCTGGTGGATGCTCTCAGCCGTGTGGGTGAGGCGTCCCACAAGTGGTCTCTCCACCCAGAGGTAGTACACAGTCTGTTCTCCCAGTGGGGCACTCGTCAGGTGGACTTGTTCATATCCAGGGAGAGTGCAAAGCTGAGGCTGTTTTGTGCCCCCCTCCCAGCAAGGAATGCTGCAGGGGAATGCCTTCTCGAGGCCCTGGACCCCAGGCCTCTTTATGCTTTCCCTCCAATCCCCTCGATCCACAAGCTGCTTCTCAAGGCCGGGAGGGACTAGGCACAGGTGATACTGGTGGCTCTGGACTGGCCACGCCAGTTTTGGTACCCCAATCTCCTCCGCTTTAGCAGCAGGCTCCCAAGGTGTCTTCCTCTCCACCCAGACCTGCTTTCCATCAATCAGGGAAAGGTACTCCATCAGTACTTTCAGTCCCTGCACCTGACAGCCTGATTCCTGAGTGGCTAGAGTTCCAGGCTTTGGGTCTCTCTGAAGATGTCCTCACTGTGGTGGAGGCATCTCAGAAGGAGTCAACCAGGACATGCTACACCTTCAAATGGAGGAGGTTCTCCATTTGGTGTCAGGGCAAGGGGTTGGACCCTCTGTCCTGTCCAGTGGCTAGCATCCTTGACTATCTGTGGTCCCTCTCTGTCGGGCCTTCGGTCGATGATCCTCAAGGTGCACTTGACAGCTATCTTTGCTTACTGGCTGTGGGCCGGTCAGCAGTCAGTGGCACAAGAGAAAGTGGCTTGGCACTTTTTTTAAAGGCCTTGACTACATTTCCATTCCGGTGCATGAACCACCACCACATTGGGATCTGTTGCTGGTTTTGGCAAAGCTCATGGGCAAGCCATTCGAACCCGATGATCAGGTGTGACATGTCTCACCTGTCGTGGAAGACCGCCTTCTTGGTGGCTGTCACATCAGCCAAAAGGATCGGTGAGCTCCAGACGCTTTCGATGGAGTCTCCTTACATGGTCTGCCACAGGGACAAGGCTGTCCTGTGCCCCAACCCTAAGTTCCTCCTGAAGGTTGTGTCAGAGTTTCACCTTAACCAGGTGATTAATCTCCTGGCGTACTTCACCAATCAGACCTCAGAGGCCCAGCACAGTTTCAATACTCTGGACCTGAGGCGATCGCTCACTTGTTACAAAGAGCGTATGGCTGGAACTCAGTTCTCACGTTTATGAGCTATATACCACTTTGCTCCAGTATAACTACTTACATCTACAGTTGAGAAGCTAACTTGGCATAAATAGGCCATGGAGATTTATAATTATTTTGATTTATAGGCCTCATTAACAACAAGTTTAAGTATTAATTGGTAGATTATGTTTAATCAAATATAAGAAGAAATGCCTTTCTTGAGGTATAAACAGTTTAGTTTGGTCATATTTAGGAGCTAACCCTGTTCTAATGTGTCAATTTATACAAGATATAACAATCTTCGGTCCTACATGGACTCATAAAACACTAGATGAGTTAGAGGGTGTTTCTACACCTAAGTAATTATTAGTCACTTATTATCGATTTTAGTCCATGAGTCTGTTGCAATGTTCTCTTCTTAAATCTACCTTGATATTTACCTAATTGTGGAAATTAGACCCCTCTTTTTGAGGTCACTACAGTAATAGTACATAAATCATATTCTTGTATTACTAAAAACTAATGCTGTATAAGACTGCTATTACTCAAATGTATTTGTATTATACAATGAAAATTGAATAAAAACAAAGTTAAAAAAAAAAAAAATCAGAATCACTCCCACGTTGCAGTCGCCCTAGTATGGTGGACCCTCATAGACAATCTTATGTCAAAGCATGCCCTTCCAGTCCCCCCCACCCCAGCAGACGTTGCAAACGGATGCCTTCCTGGAAGAGTGGGGTGCGCACCTGGGTCCTTACAGGACACAAGGCAAGTGGACCAGTTCTATCCCTCATCCCCACATCAGTCTCCTGGAGATGAGGGTGGTTCACTTAGCCCTCCTGGCCTTTCAACCTCACTTATCCCCGGGACCATTGCTAATTCAGTCAGACGACACCGCAATAGTATTTTACCTCAACAAACAAGGAGGTACGAAGTCCTGTTCCATATGCAAAGAGATGCCTGCATTCTGGCAGGTGGCCATATGGCAACACCTTGTACAGCCATGCATTTACCAGGACATCACAATCTCCTGGCCAACCTTCTCAGTCATCAGTCATCCACACACAAATGAACACGTCACCAAAAAGTGCTTCAAAAAATCTTTCATCTGTGGGGGACCCCGCAACTGGATCTGTTTTGCCTCCCCAGTCAATCACTGTTTCCCCAGATACTATTTCATTATCCCGAGCAAAAAGGGATGGTCTATAGATGCCCTGTCTCAACCATGGACAGGACACTTCTATATATGCTCCCCGCCTCTCTCCTGCAACGGACTCTACTGAAACTACAACTTGAACCTTCCACCATGATCCTCATAGCCCCTCTGTAGCGTCGACAGATCTGGTTCCCTCTCCTTCGACAGTTCTCAGTGGAGGAACCCATTCCATTGCCAATAAGACCAGATCTCTTCACTCAGAATCAAGGGACCCTTCTACATCCCAACCTGAAGTCACAACACCTTCACGCTTGACTCCTGAGGACACTTTCATAGCACATTTACAAGTGTCCTCCCCTGTTGCTAATATTTTACTGGCCTCGCATAAACCAGGGAAACATATAATGCAAAATGAAAACGCTTTTCCATCTGGGCTGCTTCCTAATCATTGCATCCTTATTCCTGTCCACTGATGAAAGTCGTAGATTACCTAGCCTCGATTGCCGAGACAGGATTAAGTTATTCCTCTATCAAAGTCCATTTGGCCTCTATCTTGGCCTTCTGTGAACCTCTTGATGGCAGATTACTGTATCAACATCATCTAGCCAAAATGTTTCTAAGAAGAATGTTACATATTAATACGCCTATCAGAAGACCCACTCCTCCGTGGGATCTCAGTTTTCTAATAGAGAAATTAACTCTTTAGCCCTTTGAACTGGAGGTCACTTGTGACGTCCGTTTTCTTTCTCGGAAAACACTATTCTTAGTGGCTGTCACTTCCGCTCGACGTATTTCCGAGCTTCATGCTCTCATGTGTAGAGAACCTTATTTAATTTTTCACAAAGACACAGTGGCACTTTGTACTAACCTTCCTACCTAAGGTAGTGTCTGAACACACCTTAAATCAATCCCTGGAGTTACCAGTGTATTATCCTGAACACTCCAGTCGAGGTGAATACCTCTTACATACTCTAGATGTCCATTGTATATTATGGTACTATACTAATCGATTAGGAAGACCACTCAACTTTTTGTTACCTTTGCTTCAAACAGGGAAGGTCTCCCAGTCACTAAACTGACCCTCTCCAATTGGCTAGCACATTGTATAACATTTTGTTACACAAAATACAGCAAGCCATTACCAGGACCTGTTCAAGCCCATTCTACCAGAGCTATGGCCACCACAGTGGCCTGCTTTAAAGGGGCCTTTATTACAGATATCTGCAACTGCAACTACCTGGTCCATGATTCATACTTTCACAAAGCATTACAACCTAGATGTTGCTTCATACCGTAGGATGGCCTTTTACCGAGCTGTCCTACAAGGCCTCTTGTCATAATTCTACCCTTCTTGGGTTTACTGCTTGGGATTCATCCCAAGTGTATTACCTGCTGCAAGAGACGACTTCATGGAAGATATTACAGTTACGTAAGACCTTACCGTAACAGTAGATCTTTGAGGAGTGTCTCTTGCAGCAGGTACGATCCCACCCTCTGTCTCCCTCCTTCTCTAGGAGAACAAATTCTGGTCCAGTGACTTTTGAGTCAGGGTACCTATGGTGCCTCGGCTTCCCCTTTGTCCTCGCTTAGTGAGCTGAATCCGGCGGGGGGGGGGGAACCTGGAGATACCAGGGACCGCCCACACTTACATAGGAAACAAGAAGGTGATGTCGTGTGGGCAGCCCCTGGAAAACATTGCTAGAAGAGCTGCCGTGCACCACAGCGACGTCTGGTGACGACCCAAGTGTTTTACCTTCTGCAAGAGACACTCCTCAAAGATCTACTGTTATGGTAAGGTCTTATGTAACTGTACTTTCCAGGAGTGGTATATGATGTTCATCTGCACGAAAACCTACCCAACCTCCCCTGGCTTTGGCGCACAACACTGCTTCTAGAGGGCAAGATCTGGCATGATGGGGCGGAGCTGAGGGAGTTGCCACCTGGGTGTATGGGAGAAGCCAGCTTGAAGACATTCCAGCCAGAAGTAAAGGGAAAGGCAACTGCCAAGAAGTGTGGATGAACATCATATACCACTCCTAGAACTACTGTTACAGGTGAGTAACCTGTTTTTTAGAAGCAACCGTTAGGATATTTAACAAATATCAGAGTGGGAGATTTCCTCTGAGGTACACTAATAACATTAGGGCTGCTGAGGTTAACCTTGGTGTTCTGTAATAATCTCTGAAATTTACTGTTGCATCAGTTGGGAAAACTTTGGACAGAGCATTAAAATATGAGAATGCGTAGCCCTTATTTTCATGCACTGTTGCCATAAAGCAGCTGCTATTGGAGTACTATATTTCCTTTGGATAACTGGGGTTCGGAAAAACTGGTATGGATGTTCCATGTATAATCTCTTCAATAGTGTGATGATATGGTAGCGTTACTACAGCCCTTGGAGCTTTCCTACTCACTAACATCAAGTACTCTCTCTAATACCCTCTTCCTCTTTTCTTTAATATATAGAGTATTTGGGGAATATATATAGAACAACTAACCCCTTGCCATGAAGAACCAACTGGTAATTCCACACTGAGTTAGTATGGTGACATCATGGGCATGAGAGCAAGCTTGAATGCTCTAATGCTACCACACTAATACAGTGTGGCTTTACTAACAAGTTCTTCACAGTAAGGGTTATTAATTGTGTATAATGCAAACATTTACTCATGTTTGACAATGTCAAAAAGTTAGCGCCTTTTTATTCAGTATTTGAGTAGGTACGCTTAGCGTGGTTTTTTTTTTTTTTTTTAACCACTGAGGTGCCTTTTTGAAACTGCTTGTGACTTGAAGCGTACTGCAGCTATGTGAATCAGCTCACACTGCAGCCTGTCAGTTTGATTGTCTGGAACTCAATGCTGATTAGGGCAGCTGAGTAGAGAAACAATTCACATTCTAAACCATGAATTATTTCTCTGAAGGTTCCAAAGCATGGATTACAAGGTCTGTAAACCACTGGGTAAACACACTTGTGTATTTCTCAGGCAGCAGGTTACAGTTCGCACTAAAGACAAGGCAGTGCTGGATCTGGTACTTGTAAACAGAGACAGCATAACCAGCATCATAGTGGGAGGCCTCCGGGTTCAAGCGCATCATAGAGTGCAGTTTGGCATACGGATTGGGCAATGGAAAACCACACTAGGACAATGGTTCTGGAGTTCAGGAGAGCAGATTTTAGAGAAATGGGAGGCTGCCTTTGGAAGTACCGGGGGGTGGAGGCACAAAGGAATAGAATAAATGAGGGAATAACTGAGGTAATGGCAAGATGTTTAAAGGTACTGAGCAAGGGTAAGAGGAGAAAGAGGCCACTGTAGTTCTCAAAGGAAGTGGCTAATGTGGTATGGGAGGAAAAACAGCTTTCAAAAAGTACAAGGAGACCTAAACAGAGGTGGACAGGGAGGTATATCCAGAGAAACAGAGGGAGGCAGGAAGGAGGGCAAGGACAGCAAAGGCTCAAACTGAGTAAAGGATTCACCCAGAAGATCAAGAGTGGGAATAAGATTTTCTTTGGGTACGTGACTGAAAAGAGGAAGACAGTGATTGGTATAGTGAACATCAGGAGACCGAGGGTAGGGGTTTTGCAGAAGACCAAGCAGAAGCTAAAATTTTAAACAAATACTTCTGCTCAGTATTCACAGTAGAAGGGGGGGAGAAGACACAGGCCTGACATGCATTAACAGGCACGGGTGTGGTGGGTGGGGCACAAGTCCATTTACTGAAGAGAAAGTCCACTGTGGGTTGGAAGCTGTAAAGGAAAACAAGGCGATGAGGCTGAATGGGATACACCCAAGGGTACTTAAGGAACTGAGCTCAGTGCTAGCCACCCCTGTGGCAGCACTGTTTAGCACCTCATTGAGGATGGAGGTGGTTCCGGAGTAATGGAGGCGGTCCAGTATGGTCCCTGAGCACAAGAGCGGCAGCAAGGAGGAAGCCAGCAATTACAGACCAGTCAGTCTCACACTAGTAGTGAGGAAGTTAATGGAGTCCCTACTGAAATAGAGGCTGATGGGGTACCTTGAGACATATGGGCTGCAGGATCACCAGGACCACAGCTTCACATAGGGAAGGTTATGTCAAACAAATCTCATAGATTTCTTTGACTGGATGACTAGGGAGGTGGCTCATGGGAAGGCAGTCAGTGTGGCCTATCTGGAGCTCATTTAGGCCTTTGACACTGTACGAGACAGGACGTTGTGATAAAGAAACTTAGTCTTTGAGTGGGGAGTATCAGACTGTTTGAAGGCTGGGCTGCAGAGGGTGGTGGTAAATGGGAGTCATTTTGAGGACAAGAGAATAACCAGTAGAATACCACAGGAATAGGTACTGGGCCCTGTTCTCTTCAATATTTTCATAAGTGATATTGTTGAGGAACTGGAGGGGAAGGTGTGTCTCTCTTAAGACGCAAAAATCTGCAGCAGGATGGACACCCAGGAGAGGGTGGTGAGAATGCAGAGGGATCTGGGGAAACTGGGGGAGTGGTCTAGGGAGTGGCAGCTGAGTTTTAATGCCAAGAAGTGCAAAGTCATGACCCTGGAACTGAGTAACCTGGGGGCTGTGTATAAGATGGGGGAAGGTGCTTAACAAGCGAGAGAGGGACCAAGGGTTGATCTTGTCTGATGATCTTAAGGTAGCGGGCATTATGACAGGGCACTAGGCAAGGAAAGCCAGATGCTGGCATACATATGGAGAAAGATATCTAGCAGGAGAAGGGAAGTGGTGTTGCATCTGTACTGCTCACTTCTACGATCCCACTTAAAGTACAGCATCCAGTTCTGGAGTCCCCACCTCTGCAAGGACATATACAGCTTGGAGGTGGTCCAGAGGAGGCTATTCAAATGGTGCAGTGGTTGCACAAGAAGCCATAACAGGAGAGACTACGAGAGCTCAGCATGTACTCCATGGAAGAGAGGAGAGTGAGAGGAGACATGATTGAAACCTACAAGTACCTCATGGGGGTGAACAGAGTGCAGGAGGGGAGCCTTTTTCAAAGGAGTAGGAACACTAGAACACAAGGGCATGCTATGAAGCCTGCGGAATGGACGGATGTGAGGAAACATTTCTTCACAGAAAGGGTGGTAGACTCCTGGAACAGCCTGCCGGAAGAGGTGGTATGGGCAAAGAGAGTGGGGAGCTTCAAACATGCCTGGGATAGGCACCTGGGTATAATAAGTGGAGGGGAGGGAGGGACATCTGTGACCAAGTAGGGTTCAAGGTGTGGTGTTAAGCGGGAAAATAGGACAGACTGGATGAGCCTACCTGTCCTTTTCTGCTGACACTTTCTGTGTATTATATATAGAATAATGCATTGGGTGGTGCGTATAATTCGAATTTTACACACACCCAAGATATGGGATATAACATTAAACCCAGAGAGCGAAGCTTAAGAGGTTTATCCAAGTATTCCACACTGAGGGTATTTGTAAAATTCGAGTTTTACACACTACCCCATGCCTTGTTTTTTATAATTGCTTGTGAACATTTTTTAGCCTCAGCAATTCAGCAAATGCAGGGCACAGCAATCTAGATTTGTCACATTATTCATGTTCTGCTTCTCTTGTTAAATCATTTAATGAAAAGAAACAAAATGTAGCCTTGAAAAGTTTAAAAGTTATTAACTGAAGCACTGCGCAGTGTGCTTTGAAAGGTGTATGAGGAAAACTGGATTCATATGGCATCTGGGTTCCAGTGGCCACATGCACCATGTTATCTGAAAGGGAAAAAGAGTAAAAGAGAAAGACAGTGGTAGGGAATTGGGTTTGTGGTCAAGTGCTGATTGTCTGAACAGAATGTTGTGCTGAACTGAGGGAACAAGAAACAATGCTGGGTTGGTGCTTTTGGGTAGTGTATGGGAAGATGTTACTGAGTTACATGATTCAGATTGAAAACAGTGTGGTACGAGCCACTCGGTGCCTAGTATCGTTCCCCTTGACAGAGCAGCATGTGTTTGCTGTTTTAGCCAGCTGGTTATAACTGAATTACAGCCAGCTTTGTCAATGGGAAGAAAGCACTCCCTAGTTATAAGGCAAACTGGACGGACCTTTGTTCTTTTTCTGCCATCATTGTCCATGTTTCTGTGTCCTATGTAATAAGTCTTATGTAAGTTTGGAATCGGGCGAGACATATCTGCTTCCCCTACAGTAATTTGACATATAAATCGTAGTTGAC
Source organism: Neoceratodus forsteri (assembly GCA_016271365.2). Classification (NCBI taxonomy): domain Eukaryota; kingdom Metazoa; phylum Chordata; order Ceratodontiformes; family Ceratodontidae; genus Neoceratodus; species Neoceratodus forsteri. The sequence goes on along the minus strand of CM057449.1, from coordinate 512,010,684 downwards.
TCTGTAAGAGATAAATTGTGATACATAGTGTCTCTTTTGAAGAGTTCTATAGAAATCTCCATATTCTAAATTGATATTTTTTGTTGAGTTGAGAAGTCATTACGGTGTTATCCTCTAAACATTTAAAAAGTAAATAAGCCCAAAGCTAAGCCAGCAACAATATCTGTGATCTACAGTAGCTGGTGGAAAATTACTGTCAGAAGGCGTGGAATAACATAGCTAATCTCTGATTTGACAGCCCTTTTTTCAAACAATTGTTGAGTACCTAGAGGCCAGTGGGACACAGGACCCAAGGTGGCATGGATTCACAGTGGGAAGGTCATGTCAGAAGAATCTAATAAGATTTCTTTGACTGGGTCACAAAAGTAGTAGACCAGGGAGGGACTGTAGACATGGACTACCTAAAATTTAGCAAGGCATTTGACACAGTCTCACACAAAAGATTAATAAACAAGTTAGTCAGCCTGGGAGTGGGTCCCAGGATGGTAGCCTGGGTACAAAATTGGCTGGACAACAGGATGCAGAGGGTAATAGTAAATGGAGTCCACTCCAAAGAAAGGTTACTTGCAGGGTACCGGCGTACCGCAGGGTTCAGTACTGGGACTGGTTCTCTTTTAATGTCTTGATAGGTGACTTTGCGGAGGAACTGGAAGGAATAGTATGCATCTTTGCAGATGACACAAAGATCTGCAACAAGGTTGATAAACAAGGGGGGTGGAAAGGATGAGAAGGGACTTGGCAAGGTTGGAGGAATGGTTAAAAGTATGGCAGCTTAGATTAAGTGCAAAGTAATGCACGGGGGGGGGACCCAAGGGAAGAGTACACAGTGGGGGAAGGTACTAACATCAACAAAAATAGAAAGGACCTGGGGTAGTCATATCAGACGACGTAAAGGTAGGCAAGCAATGTGAGAAGGCAGTAAGGAGGGCTGGGGGGATCCTGGGAAGCATAGGAGAGGCATCATCAGTAGAAAACAGGAGATTGCGCCGGCGATCCGGGTTTGGGAATGACCTTGAGTCACGGGTTGCCAGCACTGGGGAGGATGGGAGCAGGATCAAGCGGTGGCTCTTCTCTCCCGGGATGGGGGACTTGCCCGCCTGCAGTCGCGCTGCCATCTGATGGAGGTCCGGTGGCCAGCACAGGCAGTCAACAACGCGACTGGAAGGGAGGGGCATCCCATAAGGCGTGCGCATGCGTGCCTTCACAGGCACATGTCGTGTCAGGGACGTGTGAGAATGGGTCGAGAAAATCCGAAAAAAAAACCCACAAAAATGTGTGTCTGTGTGTGTGTGTGTGTATATATATATATATATATATATATATATATATATATATATACACACATACATATACAAACAAAAAAAAAAAACAAGAAGTTGTTATCCTTCTGTACAGACAGTTGATGAGAATCCATCTGGAGAACTGCATGCAGTTTTGGAGACCCCATCTCTGCAAGGACACAGACAGGATGGAAGCAGTCTGGAGGAGGGCAACTAAAATGATTCATGGTCTGCACCAGAAGCCATATGAAGAGCAACTTAAGGAGCTTAACATGTATACCCTCGAGGAAGGGGGGGTATGATAGAAACTTTCAAGTACCTCAAAGGGATCAACAAAGTCCAAGAAGGTAGCATCTTTCAGAAAAAGAGATGTGCAAGAACAAAGGGGCACAATTTGAAAATAGAGGGGGGATGGCTCAGGGGCAATGCGAGGAAGTATTTTTTCACAGAGAGGGTGGTGGATGCATGGAACGGCCTTCCTGAGGAGATTGTGGTGTCAAAAACAGTGGGGGAATTCAAGAATGCATGGGACAGACATAAGGCAGTTCTAGTGGGGTGTAGGAGGAAGTAGGCTGTTGGTTAACTAGGATCTGCATCCTATCCAGTAGGTAGGGAAATGGGCAAACTAGCCAAGTGGTACTTATCTGCCGTCAAAGTCTATGTTTCTGTGTTAATATTTTATACCATATATACAGTGTGTGTGTGTGTGTGTGTGTGTGTGTGTATACTGTATATATTTAACTTCCTTTTATTCCCCTACATTCGGTGGGGACGTACCCCATAGCATCCTTTCCAAAGCTTCTCATCTTCACCAGACCACTGTCCCCACCAGGACCTACCTGCATGAGCTGGTTGGCCGTGGCTTGCCCTCAATTGACGGGATCCCCTCGGAGGGGGTTGAGATCACCATGAGTGTGTCATCAAAGCACAGATCAGGAAGCATAGGAAAACCAGGAGCAGTTGTAAAATTCTCAACAAGAGTTTTATTATTAACAGCAAAATAATAAAAAAAAATTGTTCAGAATAACTATTTATAATGGCAGTAGAAACATAGAAAAACAGTCCTTCTGAGTTTTTCTTCTCAATTTCCAATCTCAGTCTCTGCTCTCCCTTTTGCCAAACATTGCAGCTCCTTTTATAAGTCTGTACAGGAGCTCGTTAAGAAAATAGCATGCTTCTCACCCAGTGTTCTTGTAAGTTTCCAATGTTCTTGTCAGTTTCAGCAGGTGCAGCAAAAAGAACATTGTGACCCAGAACTGACCTCTTGTTTACATCTTCTGCAAAAGGCTTAAAAAGTGCTTCTCAGGTTAACCCCTTCAGTTTCAAATAACTTTGCAATCATTTCAGCTGTGTAACTATATACATTTCTAAACAAAGGATCCCAGTATCAGTTACATTTCCACATAATGATTCACATATATTTTTATACCAGCAGATATGCAAGGGGGAAGAAAAGACAGAACAGCAAGTGAGGGTAGAGAGATAGCGAAAGGCAGAGTATTGCGAAACCATCTGAGTGATCAGTTCCTATGTCTCACAAAAAAAATTGGTTGTGCAACCAGACAGAAAAGAGGCAGAACAGGAGAGAATAGAACAAATCCTTGCATTTAAACTCATTCTCCATAACAACAGGGACAGGGCCTTATTCAGCCGTGTTGCAGAGTGGCTTTGCTGGTAGCTCCTCGGTTTCTTGTGGGTGAGTGTGGTGAGGGATCCTGGCTTCATGCTGCAGGAGTGCAGTGGATTTTTACTTGAGGTGGTCCCCTGGAGGATCAGACATGCAATGATGTTGTGGTGGTTCACGTATGGTCCTGTGTGTGATGCATCGACATCCAACACTTCCAACAATTGCCTACGTCTGCAGGGCCCCAGACCACTACCAGGTATCAGTCTGTTGCCTGGCACCCCTCACCCACCTACACCAGGCGAGGTGAGCTGTCTGCCAGATGCTCAGACCTCCTCCCCCAGCCAGCCCTGCGATGCTACAGGCTAATTCCCTTACCCAAGTCGTCAGTATTACAAGCGATAGCGCTGGCAGGCAGGCTCTCTTTTGTGCCATATTGACATCGGCTTAATAAAAGGACTGCTAATAAGTAAGTCTGCCAACAGAGATGAGACTTTCTTCAGGTACATAAATGATAAGAGGAAAGCAAGGAGAATGATAGTAAGGATAAGGAGACTGCACAAAAGAGGACCAAGAAAAAGAAGACATCCTGAATGGGTACTTTATATTTCATCTTCACAGAGGAGGGTCAGAATGGACCACCAGTGATCAGCCAGAACAAAAGGGGGGTGGGGGGCAGACTCAAGTTCATTTTCGGAGGAAAGTTTCCTGAAGGGTCTTGCAGCTCTGAAAGTGGAGAAGGCTATGGGACAAGACAGGATGCATACAAAGTTACTGAAAGAACTCAAGGAGGTGCTGGCTGCCCCACTGACTGACTTATTCAACAGCGTAGTGAAATCAGGCGTGGCTCTAGAGGGTTGGAGGAGAGTGGACGTAGTCCCTCTGTGTAAGGCCTGCATCAGGGAAGAGGCTAGTAACTATAGGCTGGTGAGCCTCACCTAAGTAGTGGGGGAAGTTAATGGAAACACTGATAAAGGAAAGTTTGATAGAGTATCTTGAAACCAGTGGATTGGGATTCACGGGGTGATAGGGTCATGCCAGATGAATACAACTGAGATCTTTGACTGTGTGACCAGAGAACTACAGCAGAGGGTGGCAGTGGACGTAGCCTGTCTGAACTTTTGCAAGACCTTCAACACTGTGCCACACAGGAGGCAGATTAAGGCCCTGTCCACACTACACCCCTGTAACGTTACAGAGTGTCCAAACCGTTATCGTAACGGTTTGCGTTTACACCTGTAACGTTATAGAAGGCATTTTCGTAACTGTTGTTGAAACCACATATGAGGTGGTTTCAACAACGGTTATGAAACCAGTCCTGCCTCGGTAACGTTACCGGCGGTAGTGTGGACGAGTGGTAACGGTCCCGTAGGGCCCGTGAGCGCACTGCAGCTGCATATGTGGGATTGTACGCCGAGTAATGGTCGCCGCCCCGAGGTGTGGACTGGCAGTACCAGTATCATACCGGTCACTGCTGCAGTGTTGACACACTGTACCATTCCCCAGCTGTAATGGTTTCTGTCCGTTACGGGGGTCGGAGCCGTGTAGTGTGGAGGGGGCCTAAGAAATTGAACAGCCTAGGCGTTGCATCCAAAGTAGTAAATTGGGTTAGAAACTGGTTAACAGATAGGTGACAGATGATGGTGGTTAACTGCACTCACTCTAATCATGGGAAAGGGACCAGCGGAGTGCCGCGAGGCTCAGTACTGGGACTGGTCCTCTTCAGTGTCTTCATAAGTGACACTGCAGATGAGCTGGAAGGGAAAGTATGCCTTTCCGCAGATGATACCAACATCTCTAATAGGGTCGACAATAAGGAAAGGGTGCAAAAAATGTGTAGGAAACATATAGAAACATAGAATTTGACGGCAGATAAGGACCGCTTGGCCCACCCAGTCTGCCCATTTCCCTACCTACTGGATAAGCTGCAGATCCTAGTTAACCAGCAGCCTACTTCTTCCTACCCCCACCCCCAGAATTGCCTTATGACTATCCCATGCATGCTTGAATTCCCACCACTGATTTTGACTCCACAACCTCCTCCAGAAGGCCGTTCCATGCATCCACAACCCTCTCTGTGAAAAAATACTTCCTTAAATTACCTCTGAGCCACCCCCCCCATCTTCAAATTGTGCCCTCTTGTTCTTGCACACCTCTTTTTTTGAAAGATGCTACCCTCTTGGACTTTGTTGATTCCCTTGAGGTACTTGAAAGTTTCTATCATGTCCCCCTCTCCCTCCTTTCCTCGAGGCTATACATATTAAGCTCCTTAAGTCTCTCTTCATATGTCTTCGGTGCAGACCCTGCACCATTTTAGTTGCCCTCCTCTGGACAGCTTCCATCCTGTCTATGTTCTTCACGGAGATTGGGTCTCAGAACTGCACACAGTACTCCAGATGGGGTCTCACCAGCTGTCTGTACAGAGGGATAATACTTCCTGTTTTCTACTTGTGATGCCTCTCCCTATGCATCCCAGTATCCCCCAGCCCTCCTTGCTGCCCTCTCACATTGCTTGCCCATCTTTAGGTCATCTGATATGACTACCCACAGGTCCTTTCCATTCTTGTTGTTGTTAGTATCTCACCCCCATTGTGTACTCTTCCCTGGGTTTTTGTTTCCCAGGTGCATTACCTTGCACTTCTTAGCATTGAATCTAAGCTGCCATACATTTGACCATTCCTCTAACCTTGCCAAGTCCCTTCTCATCCTTTCCACCCCACCCTGTGCATCAACTCTGTTGCAGATCTTAGTGTCATCTGCAAAGAGACATACTTTTCCTTCCAGTCCTTCTGCAATGTCGCTTATAAAGACATTGAAGAGGACCGGTCCTAGGTAGGGATCTTGAAGGAGAGTTCAAGAGCATGACAGTTGGGGTTCAGTGCCAAGAAGTACAGAATCATGCACCTAGGGTATAGGAACCCAAGAACTGAGTATCGTATGGGGGAAGGAGACTGTCAGTCACTAAGCAGGAAAGGGACCTTGGGTTATCATATCTGATGGCCTCAAAGTGGCAGGGCAGTGTGACAGGTTAAGTGAGTATAGCCAGAGGGATGTGGGGATGCATAGGAAGAGGTATCTCCAGCAGGAGGTGTGAGGTAGTGTTGCCGCAGTATCGCTCGCTGGTGAGACCCCCAAGAGTATTGTGTCCAGTTCTGGAGGCCGCACCTATGAAAGGGTATAGGCAGGGTGGAGGTAGTCCAGAGGAGTGCAGCTAAGGTGGTGCAGGGGTTGCACCAAAAGCCCAATGACAAGAAACTGAAGAATTTCAACATGTACACCCTGGAAAACAGGAGAGCAATAGGGGACATGATAGAGACCTACAAGCACCTCATGGGGCTAAACAGGGTGCAGGAGGGGAGTCTCTTTTAGAAAAGGAAGCGCACCAGAACCAGAGGCATTTGAAGAAGCTGGGGGAATGGAGTTTAAGAGGGATATGAGGAATACTACTTCAGTGAAAGAGTGGCAGACGCCAGGAATAAACTGCCAGTGGAAGTGGTGGTGGTGGAAACAATAGGGGGCCTTCAAGCATGCATGGAATAGACATAAGGGAATATAATGAAATGGACAAGGAGGAAAAACGATTGCTGGAGGCCAGTTAGGATCTACAGAGACAGACTGAGCAGGAACCATCTGGGAAGATGGGCGGGCCAAGTGGTCTTTTCTACTGACAAATTCTGTATTTGTATATTTCTGTGTCCACATGGGAAGTCATAATCCTATGCTTGTGACATACTAGTCGTTTACTCAGTATCGGAAACAATTCGTTACCCAGAGGAGTAAGACTCCCACGTGCAGAACTCATTTGGAGCAGAATGTCCTTGGGGCAAAGACTCTGTTTTCTTGCAAATGCCCTTAGCAGTGTAAAAAGACTATAAGAAAATACAGGAAATATATGAACTATAAGCTCTATTATGCATTTCTTCTCTCCTACCCACAGGAGATCAGCAGGGCCTGCTTGGCTGGTGCTGAAGTGGCTGATGGAAGGAATTAACTTAGCTTTTTATCTTGATTCATGCTGTAAAACTGTCTATTTTCAGGCACAACCAGGGAGGTTACAATATGTTACAAGGAGTGGATGTGTTACAGTGTAAACAACAGAATAAACAAGCAACTTGTGAAGTGTCACAATGACTGCAAAATTACAAATAGACTAATACATAACAGCAACAGTTGCATACAGATTTTAATAATGAATCTTAGGGATTCTGTATAAGGAACGTTATATGTCGTGAGTCGTAATAATGCAATATTTTTTACCTCTAAAACTGATCACATTTTTGCTTTAATTTGAACCCCCCTCCTCCACCCCAGGCAGTTTTTTAGGAACAGGCCTGACAACGAAAACAATCCCAAGAGGGCCAGGCTGAAAGACGATCTCGACCTTATGACAAAGTCATGATGTATTATCACAGTAAATCAGGGGTCTGACAATGAGATGACTTGTATAACTGGGCGAAACACTTGGAAAAGGGTCCTTGGAATGTGCAGTGCATGAGTCAGAGAATGTAAAGGATGCATATTACTCTCTTGTTCAACATACAAGTGACATGTTGTAATAAATAAATTGTAACAGGCACACAGATTTTTGGCAAGCTTTTAAGCTTTTTTTTTTTTTTTGTTAATACAGTGACTCTCTTTCATTTCACCCTATGGTGTGTATGGTCATGGAGTTGAGGTTAACCTCCAGTTTTGTGTCTAGTGCACTTATCTGGCAACCCAAAAACAAATAAATGGGTAATATAAATACTGTAAATGAGTCTGTTTATATCCTGACATAGCAGAGATTCTGGAGATCATTATATCTGTGAAGTATCCACTATTTCTTATTAGATATACTTTGGAACAAGGGTCTTTGTATTTTTTTATTGTTTTTATTCTTTGGTAACTGGGTAAGGCCCACTAGGTGCAAGACCTGTTTACAGGAGCGACACGGGAGCACTAGAGAAGTTAAGTTACTTACTCAGGGTCACACAGTATGGAGGTTTTAGAACTCAAACCCAGGTCGGCTGGACGTACTAGGCTTATTCACAGCTCAGTACTCTAACCTCTAGACTATACTGCCAGCCCCTAAATTTACTATTTAAAGTTTTCGGTAAAGTGACAAAGTAATGAAGTAATTAATACTTGAGGTTGTACGCTATAGTTCACTTTTGACCTAGAACATCTGTTACCCACAGTAGTAAGAGGCAGCATTTGATAACCACTGCAGGCTACTACATGTTAAATTTGTTGTGCATTAAATAGCTGTGGAACACATACCAACAGAGGTGAGAAAAAAGTAAGTGCCTCAGCTGGGACTTAAACCCAGGCGGCCTGAAATACCGTTCCGATTGCACTAACCAGCTGTGCCACTGAGACAAGTGGAACCTGCACTGTCTCCGAGCACATTACTCTTCTTCAAATATGCAGCCCAATGGCAAAACAAATATTTACTTGTAACAACCTAAATAACTGTGCCCTTGTCACACAGTGTGGTGGGGCATTAGGTCATTTATCAGTACTCAAAAGGGTAAAGAGATTTTCTGCTGTCCAGCAAATAATTCACAGTTGGCATCAGGAAAACTTGAGTTACACAGAATTCCCCAAAACTTTGAATTACGTGACCACCCATTTTGAAGTCGGCATGTCATAACCAAAATTAGGCTGTCGGCTAACACCATTACACAGGGAGAGTGGTGGACATGGTCAAAACTGGAACTGGCAAATTTAGCCAATTTGTTCCCTCAGTGGGATAAACTCAGTGTGGTGCGGACCATACAACAGCTGTCATATAGCTCGCATAAGGATCTAGAAGATCACATAAAAGCAGGTCACTGCAGTTTCTTTATTCTACCTCCTTGTCCCTTTTTGCTTTTGCTTTTTATTAGGTTCGTTGCCTCCCCTCAACCCCGTTGCCATTTTTGTTCCCAAGCTGCTTTCTTTCTTACTGTTTACCTGCTTTCTTTAGCGTCGCTGCTCATCTCCCTTTCCAATTGTCCCATACTGTTTTTTTCCTTGTAGGACATAATTGGCATGAGTTGCACTGCCAGCAAACCTGAGATTGACAAGGTGTCTGGAAGCCGACCCACAGCCATCTATCAGACAAGCACCATGGTGGCAGGTCCCAGGAGGTGCACAGCAAGTTCCTAACAATTACCTCTGCCTATGATGCTCTTAGTGTGAGAGAGTCGTTTCATACAGCTGAAGCGGGGTTGGGGCTGCTGGGGACTGAGTGTTTTAGAATCCAGGGATGTGGAGCAGCAGCTTACACATTGTGTGAGAGAGAGAGAATCTGGGAGACAACTGGTAGGGTGAGTTGTTGGTGGGCTGTGCTAGGCTGTCTCAAACAGTACTGCCACAGAACAGTGCTTCTGCTCTGGTAAAGAATGCCACCACACCTGTAAATGTTGCAGCCGCTCCAGTTGTCACTACTGCTACTTTGGGAAACATTGCCATTGCTCAGATAATTGTCACTGCTCCAGTACAAATCAAAAGTGCCACTGCATGGAAACAACAGAAAGGCGGAGAGGAGCGAGTTGTTACTGTTTGCATATCACAGCTCTGGGGGAGAGAGAGCGGGGGAGTTGTGTTGCTGTTGCTTGCCTGACTGTCTGGTAAGGACTTCAGCTTGAGTGTATTAGACTGTGTAGCTGGCCCTCTGGTAGGGATAGTGTGTATACTGCTAGCTGGAAGGTGAGTGTGTGTGCATGCGTGTGGTTGGCCCTCTGGTTGGGACCATGTGTGTGCATGTATGGCTCTCCCTCTGGTTGTGTGTGCGAGTGTGTCCATCCATCCCACTGGTAGGGACCTTGTGTGCCTGTGTGTCAAGAGTAAATAAAAAAAATATATCTGCATTGGCTTAAGTGTTCACAGCTTCTACTATTGACATTTAATAAAACAAATACAATTTAATCAGGAGCTGTGTCCTCCTATACATAAATACTCCGTGGTGTGGTACACCTTGTGCAGAACATAATAAATGTAATTCTAAACAGGAATGTGAATAAGGAGACCCAGGTTTCATTCCCACCACAGCTCCTTCACTGTGAGGCCTTGAGCAAGTCTTTGAACCTCCCTGTTCTTCAGACCGTCCAACTGAAAAATTGGTAGAAGCAGGGCCCCACTGAAAATAAGATGTTACATCTCAGTTTGGCTGTCCTGGGTAAGCAAATTGCAAATAAACCAGCAGAAAACAACAGGACTACGTAGGCACCCAAGAAGAGCTACAGTAAGTAGCATAGTGTTTTCTGGCACAACAAATGCCCCCCACCTTCCCTGCTATCGTCTGCCATGACCCTTAAGGTTGTTGTAGCCAAACTGTTACCTGCAGCAAGGGAGGATAGGTAGGCTGTTGCTTATGCAGCTAACGCCAAAGCTGCACCTTTGTGGAACAGCAGGGATAGTGCAGATGTGGAGCAGCCTGCAACTTCCTTTTCAGGAATGGAGCGTCACATTTCTGTAACATGTCTGCCCCCCCCCCACCACATGCCAGCCCTAAGGTGGGAAGCCTGAAACTGCATGCATATCTAGGTTTTCCAGGCAGCAGTGTGCAGTGCAGCTGCCACAGCACTAGGCTATCCTTTTGTATATTTAATTAATTGTTGGTTTCATTGGAGGCCAACAGGTTTTCCGCACATACTATACATCTCAGTAGTCCAGTATCCCTGGCAAGCACATTGTAGCTCTATTCACACCAGTTACAAAGGCTCTAAAAACATCTCTGGAAGCTTTGCCAGATTGGACATGGAATGGGTATATTATTGGAAGAACTTCTTTTGTGTTTTCTGCTCCCTATACAGTAGCAGGAAGTATAATGAACTGAGCAGCTGTGTTTAATAGGACTCCTCCATTGTCCAGTAAATGGGGATTTTTCTGTGTCAAGGACTTCCAAAAAGCTTGTGGGTTATCTTCATTTCAGGGAAGAAACACCTTATTAGCTTGTGAAAGCAGTGTACTTAACAGTGTTTCCGAAATATTTTGGGTGATAAAGGACAGTTTTAACTTCATTTACGTATGTTTTTTATTTATGTAATACAGTGTTCAAATATTTGTAACAAAAAAGATTTTGGCGCATAGAAACATAAGAAGTTGTCTCCAGAAAAAGGATTGCTTGTCCCACCCAGTCTGCATAGATTTTCCTGCCTATTCTGCCTCTTCAAACCTTATCTAGTCTCCGGTGACCCTCTTGCCTGCCTGCCTCTTTTCTGATATACCCCTGTGTTTATCCCTTGAATACTTGAAGCCCCCTACTGTTCTAGCATCCACCACTTGTGCTGGCAGTTCCAGGTGTCTTCCATCCTTTCTGTGAAGAAATATTTCCTCACATCTCTCTTGAACTCCTCCCTCAGCTTCATCGCATACCCTCTGGTCGTGGTGCTCATCCTCATTTGAAAGAAACTCCTCACCTACACCCTGTTCACCCCTGTGAAATACTTATAGGTCTTGATTGTGTCGTCACTGTCTCCCCTCTCCTCCAGGGTGTACTAGTTGAGATTCCTCAGTCTTTCCTCCTAGGGCTTCTTGTGCAAACCCTACACCATTTGCCCTGCTCTGGACTGCGTCCATCCTGTTAATGTCCTTTCTGAGGTGCGTTCTCGAAATCTGGACACAGTGCTAATTAGTTAGTTAGTTATTTAACCAGGTATAGCACACTAAGCTGAAAGCTTTTTTACAGGAGCGACCTGGGAGCTCAAGGAGGTTAAGTGACTTGCTCAGGGTCACACAGTATGCAAGGGGAAGCCGTGGGATTCAAACCCAGGTCTGGTCTGCTGGATGTCATCAGATTTGCAGCTCACAGCCTTAGACCACTGCACTATACTGCCTCCAGGTGGGGTCGCACCAGTGAGTGATACAACGGCAACACCACCTCCCTCCACCTGCCGGAGATACTGCTCCCTATTTATTTAGTCAGTCAGTCCAAACGTTTCACCAGGAAAGATATTCTGAGCTTGTAACAACTCATTTCCAGATGTGTCCTGGGGGGATGGGGGAAGGAGAGCATACAGTACATGATGTGTAAGGGGGCATACAGTACATAATGTAAGGTACAGTAGTAACAAAAGTAAGTACAGTGAAAAAGAGTAAAATAAATAACAGTGCGCAATCGGTTTACAGGCAGAGTATTCAGGGCTACAGAAAATAAAAATCAGCCATAATGCAGTACCGGTGCCAAACAGTGCAGGGGGCAGTGCTAGATAGTAGGAGGATTAGCATCAACCAGACTGCCAAGGTGTGAGGTAGCGAAGCAAGTGAATGTCGTAGGCTGAGGAGCACAATATAACCAGTAACAATAGCTGATAAGGCATAGTTAGCTTTGGGGTGGGGAGTGTTTGCTCAGAGCCAGGGCTGTGTGCAGGGAGAAAGTCACAACAGGGGAGGGGGAGGCAAGGTAATGCATTAGAACAGTTGCAGGAGGGGTGGCAAGGACCAAGATGGGATTTGAGGAAAGGGAAGGATGAGAGTGAGAGAAAACGATACAAGAAGACAGCTTGGCCCATGGAGATTTTCCGGGCGGGATGGGAAGCAGTGTTCAGTGTGGGTGGTATTTCCAGGTGTGGGAGGTCACGGTCTCACTGGGTACTTGGCCAGTGCTGTAAGTAAAAGGGTGGCCAGCCCCAGGCAAAACTGCAAAATCCAAAGGTGCATTAGCACTCGTGTGTAAGAAAAAATTTAAAGTCAGACCAGAAAGCCGGTGCAATGTGTTTTAATCCACAAACTCGAGTGATACACACATTCACATATGAAAACTTCAGTCTATGGGTTATCCCAGTCTCAGCTGATGTAGGTAGTTGTTGCCACACCACTCGCCCTGGTGCTTTGACTCTGAGGAGTCTTCCTCAGGGGGTGTGGTTTGGTGGAGCATAACTGAGCATTTATACAGGCATCTCATGAATATTCAATATTACTCATTATCGCGCAGTTTAAATTTGTCTCGACTGCCTATTCAGTGTCACAACAAACTGTATTTTGTTTCAGTTCATGAATAATTAAAGATTCGGCAGTATAGTAGTGTGCTAAAATTAAATTGCCACTTACAAGTACATTGCCCTTTGTGACTACTTAGTGAAACATGCGGCAAGTGTTTTGAGATATCTGTGGCAGCTGTTACCATTTGATAAATACACACACAAGTGCAGCACTGTGCAAAAAAGAACTACATGATACATTAAACAGTTAAAAGGTATAAGTGTCTGCAGATCAAACAACATGAAGTCTTGCTGTATTCAGACATAATGCAGTTAGCCCCAGCACTTGAACTGCCCCGGAGAGGAAAGTGTTAACTCCATGCAGAAGCATGGAATGTTGAGGTCGAGCTAGTTTTCAAACCTCTGTCTGTGGTACTTACCAGTGCAACCGTCAAATTCTTTACTCCGCCTAACAGTGAAGTCGCTCCGGAGATTCCTCTGCTCGGTTCGGTAAACGTAAAGCGCTCGGTTTAAAACTTATTCTTTTTGTTTTTTCGGATGTCCAGCCTCTGTCTACGGTACAGGTAGTGTGGTAGATAGGTAGTGACTGTATTTTATTTTAAATAACTTGTGGAAATTGTTGGTTCAAACAACATGAAGTCTTGCTGTATTCTGACAACTGCAGTGATCCCCAACCTTTGAACTGCCCAGGAGAAGGAAGAGTTAACTTTCTATGCAGGGCATAGAATGCTGAGTTCGAGCTCGGTTGAAGTCTCTATCTGGAGTGGTTCAAACCTAAACCGTCAGATTCTTTACTCTGCCTCACTGAACGGTTGCTCCAGAGATTTCTCCTTCAGCTCGGTTCAAAATTTGGTTAAAGTTTTCAGTTTTCATTGGTTTTTAAACTGAAAAAAGTATCCGCATAGTCGGTTCAGTCTCTGTCTGTGGTGCCGTGAGTACTAGATAGCAATTGTTCTGTTTTTCCTGTGTGAAACTTGTAAAAGTGCGGCTCGGTTCGGCTGAACCGACCATTTGATAGTGAAATTTGTTTGCTTACTTAGTGTGTGGTTACTGGTTCTTATCAGTTCTAAAAAAAATGGAGCAGACTTTCCGGCGACTGCAGTAGGCAGTGGGCCAGGGCTGGAGGGTGCGGAGCTGCGTTTTGCCAGGAGGGCGGAGGACCAATCAGAGGACAGGGCGCCAAGTTTGAATTCACGGCTGGGCTATATAAGACTGGCCCAGCTGCCTTTGCTACATCTGGCAGGAAAGGAGCTGTAATTGTGCCCCACCACCCCCCCTCGCCCTGACCTTGACCTCTATTAAATGGTCTCTGGGGGTGGAGCCTTGGGGAGGGCAAGGTGAAATTGGCTGAGCTGGAGCACTGAGAAGCTCAGATTTGTTACTAGCTAGTGGGTGGTGAGCAAAAGAGTCACGTACACTGTGCTGGCTTGGGCATCGTGATTACTGCTGGGGATTTGCTAAGGCTTGAAAATGTTGTGGGCATTGTGACTACTACTGGGGATTGCTGAGGCTTGAAAGCTGGATACTGCTGGGAACGAGGGCAGATTGCTGTGAACTGACTACTGCTAGTTATTCCTTGTGTAAAAAGAGGGCACGTTGATGTGAACTGACTACTGCTGGGTATTGATTGTGTAATAATTGCTGGAGGAGGGCTGTGTAAGATTGACAGTGTATTATTGCTGGTAGGGGACTATATTGCTCACACCCATAATGAGGGTGGACTCGGGGGTTGCCATAGCGGGCATCTTCTGTAGGGTGATTGGGTGTACAGGGTGCGGGGCCGCCATAATATTAAATTGGGCACAGAGGTTTGGAGGGTGCCCAATGTATTTTCAGCTGGCGGGTCTTAAGGAGGAGATCAGGGGGATCAGAAGGTAGCTGGAAGGTGGGATGGAGAGGGCTGGGGAGGTAAGGTGGGCTATGGACCATATGAGATTAGATGAGGCCAAAATGGCATACCCCAGGGGACACGTGGACAAGGCCAAAAGGGCACACCCCAGGGGACAGGTGGGCATGGACCATAAGGTCACTCGGGAAGGGTGGGGCATGAAACTAGCAACTTATGGGAATCACTCCGTAGGGAGGGGGGCTGCCCAGAGGGAGCAGGAGAGAGCAAATCGAGGGCAAGCATCACACTTACAAATCGATTCACCCTGCTATATCTGGGAGATGAAGTGGAGGAGGCTGGTGGGGGGGGGCAGGCGGACAGAGAGGGTTTGGTCAGTAAGCTGAGGGAGAGGGGACAGAGAAGGGAGCGAGAACCAAAGGAAAGGATGGAGGGGAGGGACATGAGCCTAGGTTGGAGGGAGGTATGGTAGATGGGGAGCACTGAGAGGCCAGGGTGGAAGTGGGCAGGACTTGGGTCAGGCCGGGTCCAGACTGGGGAAGCCAACCGGGGGCAGGCGGTACAGAGTTCTCTAGACAGGCCAGCTGCGAGACAGGAAAAACCGGAAGAGGTGGAAAGTAGGGGAGAGGAGGAGGAGGGGAGGGAGAAATACAGCAGATGGGGTAGAAAGTGCAGCTCCACAGTGGGGGATGGAAGCAGTGGGAGGATGCTCGGGTGGCCGATCTGTGGATTACAGCTCAGGAAGGGAGAAGGGGGCCGAACTGGGGGGGCAGACTTGGGCCACCCAGGAGATTGGGGGGGTGAGGAGGAAGCTGGCAGTCGCAGGCAGAAGGAGGAGTACGGTAGGGCACACACAGGTGGGTGACTCCCAGGCTGACGGGCGGGCGGAGCAAGCTGGGGGTCATCGACAGAAGGAGGAGCCTAGAAGGAACAAAACGTTCTAATAAAGTGGGAGGGGCAAAGGAGATTCTGCTGGGGGACTCCATGACCAGGGGTATCCAGTGGGAGGGGGTTGGGGAGAGTAAAAGCAGCCCAGTCAAGGCTAAATCTATCCCAGGACTATCCGTACACAAGGCCAAATTCAAGCTATACTTGATAGCACTGGAATGCGGGGGATCCCCAGACTTCCTAGTACATCTGGGAACAAATGACTTGGAAGGGAACAGTGAACTAGAAATACAGGCTAGATTCCGGGAACTGACCAGGGTTTGCCACTCTATAGGAAGCACAGTTTCCTTCTCTGAGATTCTGCTGGTACCAAGGGCGACCGGGGAGAACAAGCAAAAACTTAGAGGGGTGAACCAGTGGCTCAGGGAGTGGTGCAAGGCAGAGGTGTATGGGCCGGTTGGGGACTGGGGGGATACTTGGGAGGATAAGGGGCTATACGCCAGGGATAGGTTGCACCTCAATCTAGAGGGGAGAGAGAGAGAGATCTTGAAACTAAAACTTGCTGGATTTATAGGCGAGAGGTGGGGTTTAAACTTGTAAAGGGGGGAAGGTTAAATAAAAGAAAGGCCCCAGGGGGTCTGCTCGAGGGTCCAGGTCTAGGACATGAAACGAGTGTGGGGGACTGCATTGCAAATATATGGAGAATTGGGCAGAAAAGGGACTGCGCAGGGCTGGGGGGACTGGAGAGAGGAGAGAGGTCGGGGTGGAGGACAGTCCTGATCAATGCCAGGAGCATGGGTAATAAAATGCCTGAGCTCCAGGCTATGCTAGTTGAGGGAGCAGTGGATATAATGGCAATTATGGAGACATGGGCCACCCAGAGAAATGACTGGGACCTAAACTTGGAGGGCTACAAGATGTTCAAGAAAGACAGAGGAGTGGGAAGAGGGGGAGGTGTTGTTCTGATAGTCAGAAATAACATAGTGGTTAGTGGAGTGGAGGAGGCTGGAGGGGGTGTGGCGGCGATTTGGGTAATCCTGCAAATGAGGGGAGGGAAACAATTGAAAATAGGGGTGGTGTACAGGCCCCCCACAATAGAGGAGGCTCTGGAGGACAAACTAGTTGAGAACATCGAGGGTCACCGTGACCTTGGAAAGGGTAGGGTGGTGGTCATGGGTGACCTTAATATGCCAGAGGCTGACCAGGATGCTATGACATCCTCTGTGGCCAGGGAACAGAGACTGATGGACGTCTTTCAGAATGCCTTCCTGGTCCAACAGGTGGGGGGAACCTGCTAGGGAGGGATGGATATTGGACGGTGTCCTAGCGGACAGTGACCAGATAAGGGGCCTGGAGGTGTGCAATCCACTGGCGGGTGGTGACCACGCCACGGTCTGGTTTCTACTGTATCTATGGTGGAGGAAAACTGCAATAACACAGTAGTGGTAGACTTCAGGGGGGCGGACTTCGTGGGCATGGGTAGGATTCTACGGGAGAGGTTGGACAAGATTAGGCCGGATTTGGATGCTGGAAGCTTGTGAGAGACCATTAAGAAAGGGGTGCAAGAGGCTACTAGGTCCTGTACAAAAGTAAGGCGAAAGCATAGTAGAACCAGCAAATCATGTTGGTGGACCAGGGAGGTGCAGGAGGCAGTGAGGGGAAAAAAAGGCTGCCTACGCAAGTTTGAAGCGCTCAAGGGGGGATAAAGAGCGAGGAGCGTATGAACTGAAGGCCAAAGAGGGTCACCAGAGTGGTGAGGGAGCCAAGGCAGAGATGGAGCAAATCCTGGCTAGGGATATCGGGGGATTCTATAGATACATAAGAGAGGAGAGAAAGTGAGGACACAGATCAGCATGATTAAGACTGGGGGGGGGTGGGCTCAGGAAGCAGGGGAACAGGCAAAGGTGCTAAACGAGTACTTTGCCTTGATCTTTACAGAGGCAGACAAGGGATCCCTGCAGCCTGATGGGAGGGAAGAGGAGCCAACAAAATTGAGAGGACTGAAAGAGGCTAGGGTACAGGCTGGGCCAGACCCAGAAGGAGTGGGGCGGTTGCATGAGGGGGAGGGCTTGGGGGGAGAAATCACAGTGGATAGGGTGAGGGAGGCCCTTCGGAAGCTAAAAACTGATAAGGCGCCGGGGCTGGACAGGCTACATCTGAGGGTTATGAAGGAACTGGTGAAGGAGCTGGCAGCTCCACTGACTGCACTCTGTAACACCTCTGTGCAGACAGGATGGGTGCCTCAAGACTGGAGGGTGGCTCATATAGTGCCTATCCACAAAGGAGGGGTCTAGAGAGGAAATGGGGAATTATAGGTCTGTCAGCCTGACGTCTGTGGTAGGCAAAGTAATGGAGGGCATTATCAAGGAGAGGCTTAGGAGGCACCTGGAAAGGTTAGGGCACCGGGTTGATAAACAATATGGCTTTGTCCGGGGAGATCATGTTAGACCAACCTCATAGAGTTTTATGACTGGGTGACGGGGGTCCTGGACAGACATAGGCCGGTGGATGTCCTATACCTAGATTTCAGCAAGGCGTTTGATTCTGTGCCCCATAATGGGCTGATAGCAAAGCTGGGGGAGATGGGGGTCGGAGGACAGGTGCTCAAGTGGGTAGAAAATTGGCTTTTGGGGCAAATACTGAGGGTAATAGTCAGTAGGATAGTCTCCTCCCCCAGGAAGGTAATCAGTGGGGTCCCCCAAGGTTCAGTATTGGGGCCACTCCTGTTCAATGCCTACGTCTCGGATATATGGAGGGGGGTTAGGTGTAGGCTGAGTCTCTTTGCGGATGACTCCAAACTGGGAGCAGTGGTGGATAGGGAAGAAGTGAGAGAGAGACAGTCCAGGGGGACCTGGATACCCTGGAGAGGTCATCAAGGAGGTGGGGATTGAAGTTTAATGCTGGGAAATGCAAGGTACTTATTTGGGGTCAGAGACCCAGGCCTTGTATACACTGGGCCACACTGCAGGCCACATCGGTGAGAGGGATCTAGGGTGGTGGTAGATGTCAAAATGAATAACTCCGAAAATTGTAGGAGAACCACAGCCAAAGCAAACAGGATACTGGGCTGCATAGCCAGGGAGATTACATCCAGGAGGAGGGAGGTGATCTTTCCTCTATATAATGCCCTGGTCAGGCCGCAACTCAAATACTGTGTACAGTTCTGGAGACCTCATCTGAAGAAGGACATAGCACTGCTGGAGGGGATCCAGAAGAGAGCGACCAGGATGATTCAGGGCATGAGGGGAGGCCCTATGAGGAGAGACTGGAAGAGCTCGGGCTGTACGCACTGGAGGAGAGGAGAGATGGGGGGGGACATGATAGGGGTGTTCAAGTACGTAAAAGGAATAACCAAGAGTGGAACCAAGGAGCTGTTCAGGCTAAAGAAGGGGGGAACAGTCAGGGAGCATGAGTGGAAGCTGGAGGGGGGAAATTACAGTAGGGAATGTTGGAGACATTATTTCACTGAGAGGGTGGTGGAGCCGTGGAATGCGCTGCCCGGGAGGCTGGTGGTGGAGGAGGGTACAGTGGAGGGCTTCAGGAAGGATTGGGACAGGTACAAGGGGAAACTGAAGCCAAAGTAGACCTTCTTGGGGCTGGGGGCGGGAAGGCAAGCACCCACTAGGTTGCTGGCTACCGAGCAGACATGACAGACCATTAGGTCTGTTCTGCTGGCCTTTAGTATGTTAGTATATGCAGCTTTTATGGCAAAGGGACACCTGTCCTCCTAGATACATTACTCCTGAGGAGGAGGAGTCAGGTTTCTTTGAAGTGAATCCTTTCCTCGCCCTGTGAGTGTATCAGACATCAGGGGTACAGTCACCCTCCTATATGTGCTACTCCTAAAGAGCGACTGTTACCTTGTCCTGTGGGCACTACCAGTGTGAAGTGCCCGCCTTTCTGTGCAGAGTCAAGTTTCTGAGTCAAGTACCGAATAGTGTGGTTTTGCATGTCCTCAAAATAGCAGCTTTAAATACATAATAAATAAATTGCTTTACAGTTCGATACTGTGGTTGGCACTGACATTGCTCCACCACTGAACTCACCACTGTAACCAACATATAATGCTGCTTCCACAAGGGGAGAAAAGGCCTGCTGGGTGTTGTTGTTCTCACTGTACCTGCTG
Source organism: Neoceratodus forsteri (assembly GCA_016271365.2). NCBI lineage: Eukaryota > Metazoa > Chordata > Ceratodontiformes > Ceratodontidae > Neoceratodus > Neoceratodus forsteri. The sequence continues at coordinate 511,991,015 of CM057449.1, read as the reverse complement.
TGACAGCTGCTGCAGAACAAGTTGAGTGTTACCAGACTAAAAAACAAGAAAGCATGAGCCATTTTGTGTCGTTGTCCACGACCCGGCCTGCTGCTACTGGCAAACTACAGCTCCGGGGCCATACTGCTGCCACTTGCGTTATGTTATTCAGAGAGGAGTACTACAGCTGGAGCTGTTGAGCCAGCTTAAACCTCCACACAATAAGCTGTAGTCTCCATCGCTCCCTGTGCCCTCTCGCTCTCAAGGTCCCAGCTAGCTGCTCTGCACTGCTGTGCTCTGTGGCCAGCTGCTGTTTACACATTCAAGCAGGTTTGGATTTCTTGAACCAAATGCCCAAACTCAGCCTGAGCTCCTGCTTACTTTAAGCCATGCACTGGCCTAGTGTGCCACCAACTCTCAGTTTTGCTGTTTTTTTTTTTTTTTTTTGGGTGGGGGGGTTAAGCTGCAAAGCAAGCTGCTACATACACACAGAAGTAAGAGGAAGGGAACAGAGCAAGCTAAATACAAAGGTTCAGTCTCTGCTAAGAACAACCACAGCCTTTCTCTAACTTGAAAGGGGGCTGATGGTCATCAAGAGATACATAGGGAAATTTAGGAGTGGGACATGCGGTAGCCTGCTAAGATGTATACACCTTTGCCCAGTATTTTTATGTCCCCAGAAAACACTCTTTCTCTTTTTCAACATCAGCTAAACAGGCCTGAAGAAGTTCCCGGGTGACTGTAGGCATTGCTTTCCACAGTGTCCCCAGAGTGTCTCGTGTTGTGTCCTATCTGCCATAAAATATTCGGGCACTGTCCTGGCGATGACCCTGTTGGGGCCCTTCGATGTACAGCTGCTCCATCAGATGATGTCTGCGGTGCTTCAGTAAAATACGGGGGCATTACATATAGTTTTTTTGTTTTTGTTTTTAGTGATCATGTATTTCTGGCAAAAACTTAACAAGATCCTTGTTTTCCATTCATTGTATTTCACTCTTGAACGGATATCTGGGGCTTTGAAGTTTTTAAAAGTAAGTGATCTTAGAGGAATCTCCCCAATTGAGCCACATCATGGAACTGTAGGCCATCAGCGTGAGGGCCACCTGAAACATTGTTCTAGCTGGGGCCACCCACATTGACGTGCCTCGTCACCACCTGTATAATATGGGTAGCCCCATCATGCCTTGGTTCTGTCTCCCACCATCAACTGCTAGAGAGACGAGTCCCCTCCGAGGAAGGGTCCGGAGTCGCCTGCCAGCTCTGCTGGAGGAGTAAACTACGTATGGGGAAAAAAAGTCGGTGATTGTGAAGAGAGTCGGACCAGCCGAGGAGCTACGCTTACTGCGTAACTCGCTTACTGTGTAACTGACACAGATCATACGTTACTGCATCTTTTTGGGATTTTAATTTTTAATTTTTTTTTTACATTACATGTTTACTTTTGTGGGGGGGTTGTGCGGGGGCACAGCCTCCGATGAAAGATAACATTAATTTGTTATGTGAAGGATGTAAGGATGGCATCGTGTTTTACTACGTCGGCGTGAAGCTGCACCTCACGCTTAAAGTGAAGGTGGCATGGGATTCCCGTAGCCTTTTATGCTACGCAATCTGGCTGGTCCGACTCTCTTCACAATCGCCAAAAAATCAAGGCAGTGGAGGAGAAGCAAGGTGTGTCGAAGGCAGCTTCACTGTTGTGAACCACTCCCTATCTCCCAGGCTTGCCACAGATCTGCCTTTCTCTGTAGTTGATGGTGTCTGCCGCTGATTCAATGAAAAAGAGGAATGAGTCTGCTAAATCTGCAGACAAACAGCCCCACGCAGACAAGGAGAATAGGAATGAAGAGAAGGATGCCTCTCTAGCCTGGTCCGGATTTCCTCAGAAACTATGTCAATCAAGTGAAAAAGACAGGACCCAGGCCAAGGCCTCCAGTTCAGCTGCGCCCCCCCTTCCCCGACTGTCTTTCAGATGCCAAGGTTGGAGTCTGGCAGGGGCTCTAATCCCCCGCTTGGGGATTCGCAGCTGATTCTGCTGACTCCGGGCACTGCCCTGGTGATGACCCTATTGGGGCCCTTCTATGCACAGCTGCTTCATCAGATGATGTCTGCGGTGTTTCAAAGACTAATGCCCTTGCCTCTGTCATCGATGCCCTTAGAGTTGCCCCCATCAACCTAGTCAACGACACAGGGGTTCCATCTGCCTGCTGATATGCCAGGCAATGGGTGACCTCTGTTGACAATAAGTCTGTCAGTGGTGCCTCCTTAGCCTTCTCTGCTCATTAACTCCCTGCCAACAGCTGTCAGTGAGAAAGAGGAACTGGAATACAGTCCAGAATATATGGAGGAAGACTATGAAGAAAACATGGAGGAAGGTTTGGATCCCCTGAATGTAGTGGTTTCCAGCTCTACTTTGTCCTCCTGTAGTGAGGGAAGTGTGAGAAACACATGGAGGTCCTCTCCTGAAGATGTATCTTTTCAGGCTTTCGTCAGACAGGTCTATTTCAAACTGGGATTTGTGGCTGATGAGGACTCCTCCTCTAAAATAAATCTTTTTGGGTTCTTGGAGGTGTCTGCCTCTACTACACATCTCTTGGGCTCCAAATTGAAAATTGCCAGGTGTATATGGTTAAATATCAAAATTACTTGTGGAAATCTATGGTTAAAATGGCTGACAAGCTATCAGATGTCTCTGATAAGCTCATGAGTTATATTTAAAAATTAAGGCAATGGAGGGGAAGCAAGGTGCGTTGAAGGCGGCTGCACTGTTTTTAACCGCTCATGTCCATTGTTAACCACTCAGGACTCATGATTCAGCAAACTGTGGCTAATGTCCTTGAAACTGGTAAGCACCTGCTGAGATCTGCCTATGATGCTTCAGATGCAGCTGCTCACGTAGCTGCCTCTGGAAATTTCCTGCACTGTCACTCCTGGTAACATGTTGCTGGTTTTGTATCTGACGTCCAACAGTTACATAGATACATAGACAGTGTCGGCAGATAAGGGCCTATGGCCCTCCCAGTCTGCCCATTTAAGTTTGTAAGTTCAGTTTATGTTTTCCAGGACGTCTGTTGCCCCTTACCCCTGACCTCCAGAATTCCTTTATGTCTATCCCATGCATTCTTAAATCCCGAGATTGTATACCTGTTCCTACAGGGGTTATTTTAGGGGTCATAGCTGTGGTTGTCAGCGTCCATAGGCCTCTCCCCAGGCCAGTTTGCCTCCTGGTGCCTATTGCATGCTCACCAAGGGAGCAGGTATCGGTGGCGCTTCTGCTGCCCTTGGCATCTTCTGGTCCCCTCCCCCCCTTTCTCCAGCCTCGCCAGTACAGGGAGTCCTGGTAGGGGTTGCATCTTCCCCTTCCTACCGAAGTGGAGGGAGATGACTACAAATGCTTGGGTGTTGGAGGTGGTTTAGGGAGGACATGCCCTAGAGCTCCTTGCTGTCCTTCCAGTACACCCTCCCTTACCCAACCGTTACCCTTTAGAACATCTTTCCCTCCTGCTGGAGGAGATTCAAACTCTTCTCAACAAGAGGGCCACTGAGCCTGTCCCAGTTGCAGAAATGAACCTGGGCTATTATTCCCAGTACGTCCTGGTACCAAAAGGGACCAGGAATTTAATACCCATCCTAGACCTCCAAGGACTTAACCTGTTCGTAGAATACAAGTGGTTTTGAATGGTCTACCTGCTGCCCCTCCTCCCACTGCTCTTAAAATGGGATTGGATGGCTGTTGTGGATATGAAAAATGCTTACCTCCCTATCAAAATCCACAGGTCTCACAGACCATACATGTGTGGTTTATACTTCAGGGCTCACATTGTTAGTTTTTTGTATTGCCCTTTGTTTTTTTATCTGCACTGTGTGGCTTTACAGTGGTTTCAGCCACCCTCCGACAAGGGTGCCTGTATGTCTTCCTATATATTGACACCTGTCTTTTGAAGGCCCCATCGAAGGAAGCTATCAGTCTTACTTCAAGGAGGCTCTTGCAGCAGGTCAACACTGGTAGGACTAAGCCATGAGGCACCAGGACCACATAGAAATTTCTAGCTAGCAGTGTACCACAGGGGACTGCCCACTGCTGACGTCATCCTCTGACGTCGGCCTATCCTATAAAGGCGGATGGTCCCCCACACCCTCCTCAGTTCTTTCCTGCCGACAACCCACACACGTTGGACCACTGAAACTGTCACAGCTACAGTCAACCACCATTTCCGACACTTTTAATGCTTTTTTATTTTTGCAGTTTTCTTTAGTATTAACATTGCATTTTCAGTGTTACAGGATTCAGGTTTAAGTCTTCTTAACCTGCCTCATCTTCCAACCACTCCACAAAGTGTGCCTGCAGCAAACACATTTCTGAAAAGGATGAACATTCTGCTTGCATCCTGTGCCTAGACCCCAGCCACAATACCGAGGCCTGTCGGATCTGCCAGAAATTTATCCAGGTCACACGGAGATGTCACCTTAAAATTCTGGTAAGCCATCTGATCGAGCAGAAGCTTGTCGCGATGGAACAGTAGCTGCAGGCCAGGAACTCTTTGACTTCGCCAGCCCAGTCCTCTGGGACTTCTTCCTCCTCTCAATCCCAGGAAAAATCCAGTGGAAAGCACAAATACCAGGACAAAGACTGGGACCGGGCCTGATCTGCTTCCTGCTCGTGGTCTGCTCACAAATCTTTGACTATGTCTGGGTCTTCCTCCCACAGGAGATCGCCCTCCTTTTCCCCATCTGCCCTCACTCTTGCAGGACTACTGATGACCACACCACCCACCCTTATCTCGTGGTGGGCAGCAGCTCTTCGGGGCAGGGGACTCCGTCTCCTGCCCCCAGCCGCTGACGCTCAGGCCCCTGACCTCTGTGGGCTCTCAGCCAGGAGGCTCAGTCAGTGTGGGTGCGATGGGCATCAGCTCTTATGCTTTCACCCCCCCTGGCCCCGGTGCTGCCTGTATCAGTCGCCTCTATGGGGCTGCCACCAGTCCCTCTCAGCAGTGGCCACTGCAGGCTACCAGCACCTCCAGAAGCTTGGTGGTGTCGCAGCTTTTGCAAGGGAGGTCTCTTCCCCCTTCCCTCGCGCCAGTGGATACTCCTCACAGGCTTTCTCAGCTGGCACCCGCTGGGCCTGTGCCCATATCACCTCCACCACAGCCCACAGACCCAGTGTTGGCCCTGCAGCCTGCCATGCCTCTGCCGGGGTACCTGATGCCAGCCCCACCTGACCCGACGACGCCCTTTCATTACCCAGCGCCAGCCTCCCCCTATCTACCAATCTATATTTACCCTCCGCCGGTGAAATACAGTGCTCTCTTTACCTCATGATGGTCGTTCATGCAGAAGCAGAACCCCACCCCTCACCCACCGGGAATCTTTCTCCCAGACTTGGTGTGGCTGGGTCCCAGTGCTTTTAGGTGCCCGCCAGCCAACAGTGAGCCAGCTGAGGAGGATGAAGATGACTCTGATTACATGGAGTATTCTTCCCTTCGTGGGGCCTCATCTGAGGGTGAGGGTGAGGAACCCGCTAAGGATGTCCCCAAGCCCCCTCCCGATGACCCTACCTTTATGGACATCATGAGGCACATTCAGGCCACCATGGGCTGGGAGACAGGGAACAGGACCCAGAACGTCAGTTGGCCGTCTGCTTGCGGCATCCCAATGCTTTCCCCTTAGTGGTTCCGCCTTTCATTGACTCCTATGAGGACATCACCATGGCAGCCTGGAATCGCTCTTCTTCAACCCCAGCAGTGCTTAAGAAGGCCGATAGGCTTTACCACGCACCTGCGGGTAAGACATTTTTAGGGGGACAGCCTAAGGCTGACTTAGTGCTCATCAGTGCGGCACATGACCGCACCAAGAAACCTAAGCATCACAGCTCCCTCCCCCTGACAGGTAGTCTAGACAGCTGGATCACTGAGGCAAGTGGGTCTTTGCCTCTTCCACCTTGGCCATTTGAGCCATTAACTATTTGGCCCACATGGTACAGTACCAGAACATCCTCTGTGACCAGGCCAGGGAGCTGGTTAAGGCCTTGCCTGATGACCCATCTAGGAAGCAGCTTGCCCAGGCTCTCAAGGCAGGCTTGGATGTAAGGACCCATGTCCTATGGGCTGCCTATGATGGGGTAGATGCCACAGGCAGTGGGTCGGCACTGGCATCTGTCTCCGGCGCCAATCTTGGCTTCCGGAGTCTGGATTTGCTTCTGATGTGCAGTCCAGTATTTTGGATGCCCCTTTTTGAGGTTCTGTCCTTTTTGGGGGAGATGTCCAGGATTTGATCTCCACCTTTCCGGAATTGGGATGGGCCCTCCTGTCCGTGCACTGATTGTACCAGGTGTAAATGTGGCTCAGTTTCTAGCACATCTACCTCTGGGTCAGGGGGTCGTGGGTTCTTGTCCCACACTGGGACTGCACTCATACCTAAATGCTGGCACCAGAGTGCAGTATTGGGGGGATGCTGTACTGTTGGGGTGTGCCGTCCTTCAGATGAGACGTTAAACCAAGGTCCCTTCCACACATCCTGGTGCTGTCCTAGTGGGTGTCCAGGTGGAAGTAAAAGAACCCAAGGCATTCTTCACAAAAAGAGTAGTGGACATTCCTCAGTGTCCTGGCCAATATACCCCTTCCCATAAAATCAGTTCATGCAATTGACCAGGCTATGTGTGGGTGCTGATGTGTGATATGGCTGCCACTTCACATTCAGTCAATTCACTACCAGTCTAGCATTGCTTGTAAAGTGCTTTGGGATACATTGTGTATGAAAAGCATTATAAATGCTGATTTTTCTTCTTCTACCATACCCAGCCTAGGTCTAGTCAGCAGCCACCCTTTCGCCACTCCTCCTGCTGACAGGCTAGCCCTCCTTCCAAAGGTCAGAGCTAATGAAAGGCAGTGTCAGCCCCCTCCACAGCTGCCACCAGAGCTCATAGAGTGGCCACCGCCCTCTCGGCATCCGCTCCTTCTTCCTGATTCCTTGCTAGACTCCACCCCCAGCAGAGACATCAGTGGAGACGGTCGGGCATCAGTTCTCCCTCCACCTCGAAGGGTGGCGAGGGATTATCTTGGACAACTGGGTACTGCAGCTCATGGAACATGGTCACACTCTGGAACTCCTAGTGATGCTCTCAGAAACTCCTCCGGACAACTCTCCTTTTACCCCCCCCAGTGCATGTGCATCTTGACTGGAAGGAAATTCAGGTCCTTCTACAAAAAAGAGCTATAGAACCCGTCCATCTGGCTCAGTGGGGCAGGGGGTTGTACTCCCACTTCTTCCTGGTTCCCAAGAAGACGGGGGATCTCTGGCCCATCCTGGATCTGAACGACTTGAATCCGTCCATAGAGTACAAATGCTTCAGGATGGTCAGCCTTCAGGGGTTGTTGCCCCTCCTGCACCGTGGGACTGGTTCAAGCAACATGAAGTCTTGCTGTATTCTGTAGAAACATAGAAACATAGAGGTTGACGACATATAAAGACCGCAAGGCCCATCCAGTCTCCTCATTTCTTTTTCTACCTTATAAATGTGCCATCGGCCTTTGCTCTGTCAGTGGCCTATCTATTCATACTCATCTGTATTGCTCCCTTATGCCTATCCCATGCCTGTTTGAAGCCCTGCACTGTATTCATAGCCACCACTTCCTGAGGTAGGCCGTTCCATGCATCCACCACTCTTTCTGTGAAAAATAATTTCCTCACATTCCCCCCTTAATCAGCCTCCCTCTAATCTCATGCTGTGTCCTCTTGTCCTGCTATTTTTCTTATATTTAAACATGTTAGACTCTTTCACCTTGTTAATGCCCTTAAGGTGTTTGAATGTTTTGATCATATCACCCTCTCCCTCCTTTCTCAGGGGTATACATATTGAGCTCTGTTAATCTGTCCTCGTATGTCTTCTGATGCAGTCCCTGCACCATTTGATTGCTCTTCTCTGGACTGCCTCAATTTGGTTAATGTCCTTGTGAAGGTGTGGCCTCATGCACGGCATGCAGTACTCAAGATGGGGCCTAACGATTGTCTTGTAAGCGGGATTATTACCTCCTCTTACAACTTGTGATACCCTACTAATACACCCTAACATCCCCCTAGCCTTACCTACTGCTTTAGAGGTCTGCTTGGATGATTTCAGGTCATCGGTGATGATGATGACAGTCTCTTCCTTCCTTTGTGACTGCCAGCAACTCCTCCCAGCCTATAGGTGGCTTCAGGTTTTCTTCCCTATGTGCATGATCTTGCACTTCTTTGCATTAAATCCCAGTTGCCACTCTTCTGACCATTTTGCTAGTTTATCCAGATCTCTTCTCATTCTGCTCACCCCATCTGGATCATCTACTCTGTTGCAGATCTTGGTGTCATCTGCAAACAGACAAGCCTTACCCTCTAGTCCATCTGCAATGTCACTAAAGAAGATATACTGTAGAAGAGGACTGGCCCCAGGACTGATCCCTGAGGTACCCTGCTTGTGACCTGCATCTCTTCTGACTGTATACCATTTACCACCACTCTCTGTTTTCTGCCCGACAACCAGTTTGCCACCCAGTTGACCAACTTCTGACCCAACCCGAGCCTACCCAGCTTATTTATCAATCTTCTATGTGGAACAGTGTCAAAAGCTTTGCTGAAGTCATGGTATGTGACATCAACTGCTCCCCCTTGGTCCACCACTCTGGTTACCCAGTCAAAGAAATCTATGAAATTAGTTTGACAGGACCTTCCTTTTGTAAACCCATGCTGTCTTGGATCCTGTGCCCCTATGGATTCCAGGTGTTGCACTATCCTTTCCTTAAGGAGTGCCTCTATAATCTTGCCCACTACTGAGGTAAGACTGACTGGTGTGTAGTTCCCTGCCTCCTCTCTGCTACCACTCTTGTGGAGCTGGATCACATGAGCCCTTCTCCAGTGCTCAGAGACTCACTAAACAGTTCTGCTAAATGGCTCTGCTAGTTCCACCCTTAGCTCCTTAAGTACCCTGGGATGTATGCCATCAGGTCCCATTGCCTTGTCCACCCCGAGCTTAGCGAGCTCTTGTAGGACCCTTTCTTTTGTGAAGGGAGTAGTGCTCACCCCGAGTCCATGGTGCTGAGCTGTGGGCCCTGCCCTACCTTCTCTTCAGTAAATACTGAGCAAAAGTATCTATTTAGGATAGATGCTTTTATGTGGTCCTTCTCCTCACATGCCCCCTTTTCTCCTTTGAGCTTAGCAATACCCCCTCTGGACTTTCTCTAATGTATCTATAGAAAGCCTTGTCACCTTCTTTTACTGTTTGTGCTAGTGTTTCCTCATTTTGGGACTTTGCCTGCCTTACTGCCTTCCCTGCTTCCCTTAGGGCAGTTTGGTATGCCTCCCTATCTTCATCCCGCTGTGTTCCCTTATATTTCCTGAAGGCCAGCCTTTTGGCTCTAACCTTTTGCTACTGTATTTGAGAACCAAAGTGGTTTCCTTCTTCTTTGTACTTCTTCTATCTAACACAATGGGATGTTGCTTCAAGTATTGCATCCTTAATGCTTGCCCACTTTGCCTGTACCCCCTCACCTGTGTTTCCTTTTGCCAGGGCTAGCTTAACTCTGTTGGCCATCTTATCAACTGCAGTTAGCTCCAGCCTTTAAACTGCCCCGGAGAACAAAGGGTTAACTTTCTATGCAGTGCATAGAATGCTGAGCTCAAGCTCGGTTGAGGTCTCTGTCTGCAGCCCTTTGAAATCCAACCGTCAGATCATTTATTCCGCCTCACTGAACAGTCGCTCCGGAGATTTCTCCTTCAGTTCAGTTTGAAAAGTCGGTAAAGTGTCGGTAAAAGTTGACTGTTTTAAACTGAATTTGTTCCACTTAGTCGGTTCTGCCTCTGTCTGCGGTACCGTGAGTACTAGATAGGTTTTACCTAAATTCTGTGTGGAAATTGTAAACTTGTTTGATTGGTTCGGCTGAGCCGATCACTTTTGGTGAATTTCTGTTATTTTACTTAGAGTGTGGTTATCGGTCCTTATCGGTTCTAAAAACAATCGTGTTTTGAACGTTTTTTTCCAACACCTGTGACACGGTTAGGAACTGATAAGGGAGTCTTGCCTAGGGGTTGCCATAAAACGGGTAAGTTTGGTTAGGTTGGACGTGTCTGAGAAACTCAAGAAGAAAACCAGGCCCACTGGGTTTCAACATTGCAGTGAGTGTGGGGAGAGCTTTGCTAAGGCCGACCCCCACACCACCTGTGTTTACTGTCTGGGGTTTGAACACCTTGATACAGACTGCCAAATTTGTAAACATTTTCCTAAATCTGCCTTTGAGAAGAGATTAGGTAGACTGAGGGAAAAGGAGGCTGAGAAGTCCGGTGACCTGGATGGCCGGCCCAGTTCGGTTCCGACCGAACCAGAAGGAGTGCCTTCTGATCAGGGTGATGCTTCTTCAGGCAAGAGGAGAGCTGATCCTGAGGGGTCGGTTCCTACAAAAAGGAAGCGCAAAGAGAAATCGACCAGTTTGGATCCAGAGGTTCATGTTCCGACCACCGAGGAAATAGCCAGAGCGATTCGGATTGTGGAATCGCTTCGCCTGGTTCCGACTGATCCGGCACCATTTGGCAGTGGTTCGGTCGGTTCCCCCGGTTCAAGATTATACCCCTGAAGATTTTTATGAACCGGAGTTTGAGGAGGAGGGGGAGTTCGAAGACGATGGTGATGATGGTGAAAGTCTGGATGTGCCTGTGGAACTGTACATCTCCCCAGACAGACCTTCTGGTGTTTCATCTCCTAGGCTTTCTGAGTCCCCTTCCCACTTTCTGTTTTACAGAAAGGTGGCTGAAACCCTCTAGCTTCCTATGGAGGAGGCCATGGAGGATCAAGAGGAGCCTGATTATGTGGAAATGATGGACATCCCAGAGTCCAGGAGACAGTCTATTCCCCTCCACAAATCCTAAAGTCTCCCAATACTGTACCTCCTGTTGACAGAAGGATGGACAAGAGGTACACACTATCGGGCTCAGATACAGAGTTTTTATACCAGCAATGCAGCCATGTTGGGGTAGTGCAGGCTGCTGCCTGTGACAAGGCAAGTATTCCCTTGGCTTCACACCCTGCAAACAAAGACTCCAGGAAGATTGATGCCATGGCAAAAAAGCAGTATGTGGCATCTTCCTTGGGACTCAGGCAGGCGAACTATATGGCCTATACAGCCAGGTACCAGAAGTCCAGGTGGGACACTGTACTGGCACTGACTGAACAGGCCTCCGCCACAGCTAGCCGAGGAGCTGGAGGAGGTGGCTGCTGATAGGATTGAGGCATCAAAAGTACAATTTCATGGGGCGCTGTGGAACACGCCTACCGACGAGACGTGATGAGAGAGGTCTCTGCTAATCTAGAGGCTTTGGCATTAAAAACTAACTATTTTATTTAAAAATTTCTGAAAACCAAACTGAGAGTTCAATTCCTTGGATTGAGCTGAACACAGCTATGTAACTTTAGTGATGGGGCATACAAACAGAGTCGCAGGAGGCGGACAGAAAAAACAAACATCGGTTGAGCAGCAGACACAGATCGAGCCACAACTGCAATCACTGCCTGGGTCGGAGCCTCCTTGGAAGGCCCTACAGAGGTCCATGCAGGCAATAGACACCAAAGTTGAATCAATCTTAACAAAATTTCAGGAGCAAAACGCTAAAATTGAGGCCGCTACACAAGCTGCTATATCTGCAGAATCCATGACCACAAAGGCTCTCGCTGGCTGTAGCAAAATGGTACAGGAAAATGCCCAATTGAGATATCGTCTGGAGGCAGTGGAAAATGCACAAAGAGCGGCAAACATCTGGATAGTGGAGCTCCCTGAAAGCTGTGATGGAGAGGGTCTAATTGATTTCCTAGCTGACTGGCTACCGCAAAATCTACATCTGGAGGATTCCCTGGCTCCAAATCACTTCTTAAAAGCCTACCGTATATCACCACGGGCGGCATCGGGCTTACAGGACTCACCTCGAACAGTATTGGTGGTTACTTCTGGTGTGACGACTCGGGACTTTATTCTGCATGTAGCAAGAAGATCGGAATGGCTGTTTTCAGGGCAAAACCATCCACTTATTCCCGGACCTGTCCTTTGCTACACGGGCTAGACGAGAGAAATTCGATGGGGTGAGGGCCAGGCTAAGAGCTTTAGGCATTAGACACACTCTGTTGATGCCAGCTAGGCTCCGAATACAATATGGAGGACGAACTTTTCAATTTACGGATCCAGAAGAAGCAGGAAGGAAGGCTGAGGCCATCGGCAGAGAATTTGTACGTTCCCCAGTTCGCGAACCATCAGAATCTGAGGACGAGACCCGACTTAAGACTTATTTTTGATTATGTTCCATTTAGAACTGCCTTCAGGTTTGTTAGCTAAATGCAGGTTTTGTGATGCCCATCGTTATAACTTTCTCAGTTAAACAACGTTGATATATGTAATTATAATTGCATAAAGAAGGAGGATTATTCAGCTTAAAGTTTGGTGCTGTGGGTCTCCTGGAATCTGTAGAGATCTACTCCAGTACTACAAATGTTAAGGGTTTAACTTTTTTTTTTTTTTGGCGTCATTTGTTTATTATTTCCTTTTTTCCATAGAAAAAAAACATACGGTTGGATTTCAAAGGGCTGCAGATAGAAACCTCAACCGAGCTCGAGCTCAGCATTCTATGCACTGCATAGAAAGTTAACCCTTTGTTCTCCGGGGCAGCTTAAAGGCTGGTGCTGACTGCAGTTAGTCAGAATACAGCAAGACTCCATTAGAAGAAACACAGTTACTAAGGTGAGTAATTTTTTCTTCTGTTCTCTGGATATGCAGGATGCGTATCTGCATATCAGAATGTTCCCTTATCACTGGTGCTTCCTTCGCTTCCATTCCCAGGGAGTCTGTTTCCAGTTCTGGGCTCTCCCCTTTGGCCTATCCTCAGTCCCTAGGGTTTTCATTAAGTGTCTGGCGGTGGTAGCCGCTGCCTTGAGGTGGCAGAGCTTTTACACCTGGACGATTGGCTTCTGGTGGCCTCATCCCAGGAAAGCCTTGTCCAGACTCTGGATTATACCTTCAGCCTTTTCCTGGCCTTGGGTAACACCATCAATAGGCCAGAGTCCTGCCTGACCCCCTACCAGTGCCTCCAGTACATAAGGGCAGTCCTGGATATGGTCCAGGGCATGGCCATCTTGCTCATGGACAGAGCGGAGCATCTGATAGACCAGGCCTGCCTGGTTTCCTTCAGTCGGCAGGTCCATCTTCCTGCACCTCCTGGGCCACATTGCAGCAGCCATTGCCATGGTCCCCCTTGCCCAGCTGAACATGCGGATACCTCAATGGACATTGGGTGTCCAGTGGGACCAACATATGGGGAACCTCAACCAGCTGGTCTTGGTCTCCAATCCAGTCCAAAGCATCCTGTCCTGGTGGCTGGAGCCAGACAACCTGTTTCGGGCGGGGCCTTTACTATCTCAGCCCCTTGTCAGATCCTCACACCACATGCCTTGGGTCTAGGCTGGAGAGCTGACTTGGGTGCTCACCATTTATTTATTTATTTGAATTTTGATGTAGGCCCACTGAGACAGGCAAGTCCTTTTTTCAGGGGCGACCGCGGGTGCAAAGATGCTACCACAAGTAGGTACATTATACATTTGGGTAACATAGTAAACCATTTAACATAACAGCAGGTGAACAAAACACATAGTAGCATGAGTATATTCAGAGGCAAAGGAAGAGTATATGTGAATTTATATGTATATATTTACACAAGGTGTAATACACATGGTGATTCCAGTGCAGTTCCAGAGGGAATCCTCCGTCGACATTTCTAGGGTAGGCTTGTAAAGTCCTCCGTTAATAGTCCTTAGAGTAGGCTTAGGACCTGTTGTTCCGGCCCAGATTAACTAGCCAGCAGGAGTAGCTGCATTACATCAAATTCATAATACAGTAAATTCCATGTTAACAGAGACATAAATGAGTGTTAAGGGATTATGGGGAAGGGATTTTGGGGGAGTATAGGAAGGTAAAAGATGGCAGGGAGAGGAAGGGGACAGACGTAGGAGAAGTGGATTAAGAAAGATATTTAAACTGGAGAAAGCAGGTGGGGAGAAAGGTGAGCAGGGGTGAGGCATGTTAAGTGCAGTTGTTGCTACAGATTGGTGGGGAAAGAAGATCTCCTTAAACATTTTTTGAAATGGGAAAAGACATACAAGAGAGTAAACTCCGGGGGAGATTATTCCATAATTGTGGTGCGGAGAATGTGAAGGACCGTTTGCCTAGAGCTAGGCGAACTTTGGGAAGGTTCAACAAAGGTAGGTGGGAGTGACGGAGGGTCCTGGGGAAGGATTTCAGAGTAAGTAGGCTGGAGAGAATAGGTGGAGAAGGGAGGTGTATGAGTTTAAAGGTGGCACATAACACAGGGAAGTTAATTTTGGGCTCGAAAGATGGCCATCCTAGGGACTTAAAGACGTCATAGAGATGAGCCCGGGCAGGTGCCGCAGCAGCAAAGCGAGCTGCCCTGTGGTAGGCCTATTTAAGTTTGGCTAGCGCGGAGGTCCTGACTGAGTGAATTACGGACACACCATAGAATAAGCCAGGGAGAAGAGTAGCTGAGGCAATGGTCTTTCTAGAACAAGGGGCAAGGTAGGGAGCAGGCTGAGCTTCTGATTGGTGGTTTTAATAACACTGTTTATATGGGTGTCAAAGGTAAAATGTTCATCCAGAGTCATACCCAGATATTTGAAAGAGCCCACCCCTTCCAGGGGTAGGCCTGAGGATGTGTTAATGACCAGGGGAGGCTGGGAGGTTGAGTCAAAGGAGATGTCACGAAACAGCATGGATTTGGTTTTCTTTGTGTTTGGGACTAACAGGTTCAATTTGAACCATGATTCTAGGCGTTGGAAGTCATTTTCTTGGTCAGATTGAATATCAGATACGTTTGTGCCGTGCCAGTACAGTATGGCACCGTGTGCATAGAGCTGGATCGAAGCCCCCCCCCCCCGCAGTTGAGAGGCTAGTCATTGATAAAGATCGAGAAGAGTAAAGTCTCAAGGATAGAACCTTGGGGGACTCCGTCTGTGATAGGAGAAATAGGGGAGATGGCGCCTGCCCAGTTGACGTATTGGAAGTGGTTGGATAGATAGTCTGAGATCCAGAGGATGGAATGGAAGTCGAGGCTTTAGGATTGTAACTTGGAGGTGAGGAGAGAGGTTAACAAGGTCAAAAGCTTTCGTGAGGTCAATGAAGACCTCCCCCATGGCACTTCCTTGATCCATGGCCTGGAAAATGTCTGAGGTGACCTTCAAGAGAGCAGTTTCAGTTCCATGGGACTTCCTGAAGCCATGTTGGTATATTGTAAGGGCATTAGTCTGTTCACCTGGAACATGGTCTCCACATCAGTGACCTGGAGATGTGTGCAGTTCTGTATGCTCTGCAGGCCTTCCAGACTCATCGCCTCCCCGGTCCACTCTTGGTTCAGACCAACATGTGCGTGGTTTATTATATAAAGGGGGGGGGTGACTCACTCCAACCCCCTGTGCAGGGAGATGAGGAGGGTCTGGTATTGGGCCATCGAGCATGGTCTGGCGCACTCCACTGCCCATGTTCCAGGCATCCAAAACATCTTGGTGGACAGTTTAAGCCACTCACGGTTCAGGGCTCACGAGTGGGAGCTTCCAACACTGGTGGTTGAAGACCTGTTCAACAGATGGGGCAGCCACATTTGGACCTTTTGCATCCTCAATCAGTGCAAAACTGCCGCTTTTTTGCTCACTCAGTCCCGGGCCTGGAGTTTTCTGGTGAGTCTGTACGCCTTCCCTTCCTTCTTGCTCCTTCAGCAGGTGCTGCTCAAACTTTGGATGGAGGGGGCAGAAATGATCGTCATAGCTCCTTTCTGGCCTTGTCAAATCTGGTTCTCTTTGCTACAACAGCTGGCAGTGGAACCTCCAGTCCCCTTGCCCCTGTGCACTGGCTTGCTCACCCAGAAGTGGGGTACCCTGGTCCACCCAGACTTCAAGCCTCTACATTTCCATGCATGGCTCTTAAGGAAATAGCCATCGTCCAGTTTGGAGTATCCCTTAGGATCGTGGATTCTTGGTGGCCACCAGGAAGCCCTCTACCAGGGCTACCTATACCATGAAATGGAAGCGCTGTGCCCTTTGGGCTGCATTGCACCATTTGGACCCCTTAATTTTCCCGTGGATCAGGTATTGGAGTATCTTCTCTCCTCTCTGACTCAGGCTTAAGG
Source organism: Neoceratodus forsteri (assembly GCA_016271365.2). Classification (NCBI taxonomy): domain Eukaryota; kingdom Metazoa; phylum Chordata; order Ceratodontiformes; family Ceratodontidae; genus Neoceratodus; species Neoceratodus forsteri. The sequence goes on along the minus strand of CM057449.1, from coordinate 511,974,848 downwards.
TACATCTTTCTGCCATCTCTGCATACCATATACCTGTCAAGGGCAGGGCCATGGCTCAGCTTGTTGCGTCTTGCACTTTCCTTTGGGGTATTCTGTATCTGAAACCTCCCATTTGGGACCTGGTCTCTCCGTGGGACCTTAATTTTGTGTTGGAGAAACTCACGTTGCCTCCCTTTGAACCAGCCCTGAGTTGAGAGCTATGCTTTCCGTCGTGGAAAGCGCTCTTTTTAGTTGCTATTACTTCTGCTTGAAGGATTTCTGAGCTTTAGGCTCTCAGGTAGAAGGAGCCTTATTTAGTTTTTCATAAAGACAGGGTGTCTTTGCATACCAGTCCTAAGTTTCTTCCCATGGTGGTGTCGGAGGTTACTTTGAATCAGTCCATCCATCTACCTATTTTCCAGAGTATTCTAATCACGGGAAGGCTTTGCTGCATACTTTGGATGTACATAGAAGGTTACAATACTATACACACCAGACTAAGACTTTAAGGAAGTCTGATCGGTTGTTTGTTTCTTTTGCCCCTAGGAGAGAAGGTGCTCCGGTGCCCAAACAGTGTTTGTCTAAGTGGTTAGCAAATTGCATTGTTTATTGTTACAGAGAGTACGTCAAGGACCTTGTGGGAATGGTTAAGGGCCATTTCACCAGGGTTATGTCCGCCACCATAGCTTGTTTCTGCAAGCGAGCATCTGTGCAACCACCACTTGGAGCTCTATACACACCTTCACCACACATTACAGTCTTGACATTGCTTCTAGGTGTAAAGCCATCTTCAGCCTAGCCATTCTGCACAACATTCTTTCCTAGGCCATTGGCTGCTGTCTATCTTTCTCCTAGTGCTGCTTCCTCTATGCTGCCAGAACTGCTTAGGACTCAGTCCTACTGGTGTTGATCTGCTGCAAGAGCCTCCTCAAAGTAAGATAGTACTGTTATGTCAGAACTTACCATAACACTAGATTTTCGAGAGGAGGTCTTGCAGCAGGCCATGATTTTCCTGCCCTCCTTCTCCCTTCTTTCCGTCTGCCTTTCCTTGGCTGCATTCATTTCCATGTGAATGAGTCTTGTGCTGTCCTTTTCTTTTTGGTTCTGGAAACCTCCTCGGTTTCTTCTTCCATTACCCTCTTCAAGTCTCCTGCGGGAGAACTGAGGAGGGTGTGGGGGACCGCTTGCCTTTATAGGATAGGCTGACATCAGAGGGTGATGTCGGCGGTCCCCTATGGTACACTGCTAGCTAGAAAGTTTCCGAGTGGTCCTGGCGCCTGAAGACTTAGTCCTACAGGTGTTGGCCTGCTGCAAGAGCTGCTCTCAAAGATCTAGTGTTGTGGTAAGTTCTTACGAATCTGTACTTTTGCACACTGTGCCAAACCAGATAATTATTTGTACAGTTGGGTATTCTGGTGAATGAGCCAAGGTCAGTTGTCATTCCATACCAATGTCTCCAGTACATAGGAGCAGCTCTGGATACGGGGTTATGTCAGGCTTTCCTGCCCTCGGATCGTGCTACAGCGCCTGTTACCCAGGCTCAGCTGGTCTCTTCCAGTGACTATGTCTTGGCCAAATGCCTTTTACATCTGATAGGCCTCATGGCTGCTGCCGTTCTGACTGCCCCACTGGTGCATCTGCACAAGAGGATTCCACAGTGTTCCTCCATGCCCAGTGGGCTCGGCATTCTGATGAGCTGGAGTGTCTCATAGAAGTGACCCCTCAGCTCCATCATCCCTGCTCTGGTGGTTGGATCACTCCAGCCTTGAGATGGAATCCCCTTTTCTTCATTTGTTTCCTCCTGTTCTGGTGATGTCGATGGATGCCTTGAGTTCAGGGTGGGGCTGCCTTTCTGGGCCCCTTTTGGACTCAGGGACAGTGGTCCCCTTTGATATGGTTCTACACAGCAACACTCGGAAGATGAGTGCTGTTTTGCTTCACCTACAGGCATTTGTCACTTTTCTACCATGTCATCAGCTGTTGATCTGTACAGACAACATTTTGGTGATGTACTACATCAACTGTCAAGGCAGTGTCCACTTGTATCTTCTCTACAGAGAGGCTATGATAGTCTGGCACTGGGCTGTGGAACCCAGCATGTTGCTGTTGGTTGTCTTCCTGTTCTGCACCCTTGTGGCTCCTCTCTGCTGGTCCCAGTTGCTCTGCCATGAATGGGAGTTACTGGGCTCTATCTTGGATGGCCTCTTCCTAAAATGGGGTCTCCCAGATATCAGCCTTTTTGCATCTTCAAACTATGCAAAACTGTCACAATTCTGCCTGCTCATTCCATGGCCTAGAGGTTTTTGGTTTTTGTGAGCCACGTCCCTCTCTTGGAAAGGGAGGTTCATGTACGCCTTCCCCTGTTCCCTCTCATACAGAGGGTTCTGATCAAGTTTAGGGCCGATGTTGGCCAAACTGATTTTGGTGCCCTCACATTGGCCTAGACAAATCTAGTTCCCTCTGCTTTAGTAGTTGGCAGTGGAACCCTGTCTCACTCCCTCTATGAGCAGGACTTCTGTCATAACAGCAGGGTGCTCTTGTGTATCCGGACCATTGAACCCTGCACCTTTCGAGTGGCTTCTGAGGACATTGAGCTCTCCTACTTTGGGGTTTCCCTGATGGTTGCAGCTGTTCCGCTGGTGGCTTAGAAGTGGTTTACTCACATCTGCTCTCAAAAATTGAAACATTTTATGGGATGGTCTGCTGCTCATCAGCTGGACTCCGTTACATGTCTAGTCTGGTGATGGACTACCCTCTGTCACTTACAGACTCTGGCTCAGGTATTCCTCTGTTAGGGTCCACTTGACCGTGGTGTTGACTTTTCATGTCCTTACTGATGGCAAAATGGTAAACATAGAAACAGAGAATTTAATGGCAAATGAGGACCGCTTGCCCCACCTAGTCTGCCCATTTTCCCTACCTGTGTCCTATACCGCAGGTCCTAAATGATCTGCAGCTTACCCTCTCTTTCCTGTCGCTAGAGTTCCTTTATGTCTGTCCCATGCATTTTTGAATTCCACTACCATTTTTGCCCCATAACCTCTACTGGGAGGCTGTTCCATGGATCCACCACCATTTCCATGAAAAAATACTTATAGGGATGTGGACATGATGTTCTGTCCACACTTTAGGAAGTGTTCCTTTCCCCTTTAAATCAGCCGGAAGTCTTCAAGCTGGCTTCTCCCACCCACTAGGGTGGTAACTCCCCTAGCACCACCCTGTGATGTCAGATCTTCCCTTCTGCTGAAAGAAGAAGGTTCCTTCCTTATCGCTCTTGTGCTGAGTAGACCCTTTGCTTATTAAAACCTCTATTTTATTAAAAAAAACTTTGTCTTCAAGCGACTACTTCTCTCATCCGGTATGGATGATATGAAGTCAGTGCCAGGTTTTAGGAAATATGCCTGCAAGCAGATGATGTGCTGGACGAATCCGCATGCCATGTGCATTTAATGTCTGGGCCACGAGCACGATCCCCAGGCTTGTGGCCTGTGGCGCACCTTGCATCCATCTACTTTGGAAGATCAGCACACCTGCCTTCTTTTGGGTCGTCTGGATGACTGGGATCCTCCTGTTAAGTCCAAGGATGCCCATCCGGTGATCTCCACAGCTGCGGGGTCTGTTGAACAACTCGCGGCTTTTGAGGAAGCTGTGGCTCAGGCTGCAGCTCAGGCTTCCTCAGCTATGGCCTTTTTGCTGCTCTCTTTCGGTGCTTCCTTTATGGGGGCATTCCGAGACTTGTGTCAGGCCCTTCCCACCCGTGGGCAGGGTCCCTCCTCAAGCACCAAATCAAAATCTAAGAAAGAGATGAGAAATGGTCTTGTTAGTTGTCAGAATCTTGAGCTTAGGCCTCATTCACCACACTTCTTAGGAGGTTCTCACTGACCGATCCTTCAGCCCAGGATGACCTACCTCTCAAGGGAATTGGCCAGTCCAGTGATCCGCCTCCTCTCACTCAGGATCTTCCGTACCAGGAGGAGACTTGGCTCGCACCAGGCCCCCTCTGAGACCCACCGTCAGCAGCCCCAACAGTCAAGGTCATGGTCCTCTAGCTCTGAGTTGAGCAGCCCGCTTCCGCATCGATGCTTGTGCTTTCAACATTCGGGCAAGTAGTGCTGCTGCTATACGTGGCGGGGTTGTGGGATAACAGATGGACCGGACACCAAACTTCAAGTTCAACACACAGTCTCTGTGTGATGTTTTATTCAAAATGTAGTAGATAACCTTAAGCAATGGTATATCCCTTCTTCAGTACATCAGTTTGCAGCAACAGACTGTGTATGTCCTTTCTCTGCACTTAGCCAGCACCTACTAACCCGCTGATCTCTGATCTAACCCAGCAGTTGAGATTTGGCCTCCACCCCTATGCAGATCTTGTTTGCTTGGGTGGTGAGGGCTCAAATAAAAAGAAAAAAAAAGCTAAAGACAAAGAACCTCAACAGAAGCACCGAAACATGGGTTAACACAAAGGGCATTGGCAGTAAGCCAGCTTTCAAAGAAACACAACATCACACATACTTCCATAAGGCAAAGCATCATGGGATATATGCAGATCACAATGACATTTCAGACTTGTTCAGTTTACAGCAATTTACATACATTTTAAATAGCACAACTAACTTAATTTTTATAATAGTCGCCTAATACTTTTTATCATTATCAAAAACACCTAGTGCCATGGTATTTTCAACATTTACAGGTTTCATAAACATAAAGTATATACATCAAGGTATTTTATGACATAGTGCTATTACATACTAAATCCAACAATGATAAACACAGTCTGTTTTACATATGCTTGGAGGTCACCACAATAACCTCTCTGCATGAGGACCTGAGAGGGAAAAGGGAAATTAAAGAGGACACTGTAGCATAGTCAAGAAAGGGAAGGGGGTGCCCATAGGTGGCCAACCTTATGGACTAGAAATTGTAAAGGATAGATTAGGCTAAGAAATAGAAGAACTGTTGCAACAGATTTAAGAAAAGGTGAGTCCTCGAGTGGCAGGAGCTCCCCGTCACACTATTCCTCTTCATCCTCCTCGAGTGAGGAGAGGCTCCGGCACAAGTTGCATCAACGTTATGAGGATCTGATGTGGCAGCAGCTCATGTTTACCGTGGTGAAGCTTGTGCCAGCCTCGACCCCGGCCATTACATGGCTTTCACCGCAGAGGCTGCAGCCTTCCCTGCCTAGGCAGGAGTTGACCTGACAGGTTCCGGCTTGACCTCCTCCGGCCTCTCTGCTAATTCTGGTGGAGCCACCACCAAAACAGCCAAAGTCTGGCCCTCTTCCTAAAGAGGCCCACCTGGCGTTGGGACTTCATCGGCTGTCGGTCACCATTAGTCCCGATTGACCCCATAGGTTAAGCGGGGACTCTAGCAGTCGACTGTTATTTAATGAATCCTTTGAGTCTGAGGGCTGCTCCTTGCACTCTTGTCCGGTGGATGTGGAGCCGGCTGAGGATTTGTTGATGGAGCAGGGCCCTACTTTTTTCATGGGTCTTCTCCACCTCATCTTGGAGTCCATGGGTCTCCGGATGGAGTCTGTCCTGAAACGGGCTTGGTACCCACTCTCTCAGATCCTTGACCAGGGTGACTCCCCTGGGGAAGCCTTCCTGGTCGCGCAGGCCATCCTTGGCCCTGCATTGGAGCTGTGGCAACATCCAGCATCTTGTCCTGTGCCATCGGCCTGGATGGCCTGCGAGTATGCCTTTCCTACCGGTTCCCTTTGGGGATTGACAGAGCACCGCTTGGCCAATGGTCTGGTGGCCAACTTAGTGTTTAGGTGCACAGGCAACATGGGAGATGTTCATAAGCCTCCTGATAAGGAGTCCAAGAAATTGGACTGCATGGCCAAAAAGGCTTATGCTGCTTCTTCTCTTGGCATTCAGCAAGCAAGTTCGGCCCTTTCAATGGCCCACTTCGCCCATGCCCTTCTGGGCACGCTTGATGAAGTGCTCCCTCATCTCAGCAGTGGACTTACAGATCACTGTCAACCAGGTCCAGGATCAAGGCCGGGCGGTGTCTAAGCAGCAGCTCCAGACTTCCATGGACATCGGCGACTCTTGCACTCAGTCCATGGCAGAGGCTGTTGCCATGCACTGTAGGGCTTGGCTGAGGATCTCCACCTTTACGGCAGATACCCAGCACAAGCTGGAGGATATCCCTTTCTTGGGCACCAACTTATTCGAGCCCGGGGTTGAGGGGCACCTCACTTGCATTGAAAAGTCCAGTGCCACCTTAGACTCGGTAACTTCCACCCAGAGGGATCTCAAGGGCTCTAACAACAGAAGAAGAAGAAGAAGCCCTTTCGGCCCCTCTCTGCCCCGAGCCCAAACCGGCCCAGCCTTAGCTTGGACAGCAGGCTCATGCTTGGCGTCTCCAGCCAAGGTCAGTGGCCACAGTCGTCCAGAAGCCAGAAGGTCAGGTTCCTCAGCCAGTCCTTCCTCTGCCTCCAAGCCTGCCCAGTGACAAGATGGGGGTGCCTCCTCATAACCTGTCCTGACTCCCCTGGGGCCTTCCATGTGGAGCTGACTCTGCCACTTCCTTTCCGCCTGGTCCACTGTCACCATGGACAGGTGGGTCCTTGAAGTGGTTGGTCAGATTCTGCCTCTGGAATTTGAAGTTTACCCGCCTTGCTGAGCCAGTGCCCCATGGGAGGACATAGTGTCCATTGACATCTTGTTGGCCCTTCCGCACAGCATCGCCCGCTCCTCCACAAGGAGGTTGTGGCTCCTGTCTTGGACCCTCCATTGCACCCAGTATTTGTCTCCAGGTACTTCCTGGTGCCAAATTAGATGGGGGGGGGGGGTGCTGGCACCCCATCATAGATCTGTACAACCTGAGCAAGTATCTCAGGCCGCCCACCTTTAGGATGGTCACTCTGTCTCAGATCATATAATTTGTCAAGGAGCACATGGGTTTTGCTCTCTGGATCTTCAAAACGCATTCTTCCACATGTCAATCCATCTGTCCCACTGCTGTTTCCTCTGGTTCTGAGTGGAGGGAATCCTCTATGAGTTCCAGGCCATGCCATTCAGCCTGTCCTTGGCCCTCGGGGCCTTCACCAAATGCATGGCAGTGGTGGCAGCTTACCTGAGGCACCGAGGAGTCCAAGTATACCCCTACCTGGATAATTGGCTCATTGCAGGTCCCTCCAGGCAGGAGCTGGAGAGGTCCAGGGGATCTGGCCCTCCAGAATTGCGTGTCTCTTGGTCTCCTAGTCACTGAGGCAAAGTCAGAACTTGTGCCTTCGCAGGTGAGTCAATTCATCAGGGAAGAGCTCTGCTCTTGCAGAGCCAGGTCTCGGCTCCTGGCGGACAAGGGTGGAGTCTCTCTTCTTCTTTGCCCAGTCATTTCGGGTTGGACCGTTGCACCCTGTTCGGGACTTCCTGCACCTCCTGGGATACATGACGACTTGCACCAGCATGGTCCATTGGACCCAGTGGGGAATGTTCTGTGTGCAGTGGGAACTGGCCCACCAATGGTCGCAGTGCCACGGCTACTTTGACGAGCAGGTCACTGTGACCCAGCTGATGTAGGATGCCCTCCAGTGTTGGTTAGTCCAAGAACATCTGCAGGAAGGTATCCCGTTTGTCCGCCCAGAGCCAGTGGACATCCTGATGACCATTGCCTCCCTCATGTGCCCGGGGTGCCCAGCTGGGTGAACACAAGAGTCCATGGGTTCTGGAGCCCTGAGGAGTCCTAGTGCCACATCAACCTGCTGGAGCTCGGGTCAGTTTGGCTGGCGCTGACTGCTTTTGCTACATACATCCAGGGTCACGTCGTTCAGGTCCAGATGAGCAACACCACAACCATGTACTACCTCAACAATCAGGGCGGGATGCACGCCCTTCCTCTGTGCAGGGAAGCTCTCCATGTTTGGACCCTTGTGCACAGCCTGGAGGCCGATCTCTTGACCATTCATGTGGCTGATGTCTCCAACCAGCTGGCGGACGCTCTCAGCCGTGTGGGCAAGGCATCTCACGAGTGGTCTCTCCACCCAGCAGTAGTACACAGCCTGTTCTCCCAGTGGGGCACTTCTCTGGTGGACCTGTTTGCGTCCAAGGAGAACACAGAGCTGAGGCTGTATTTTGCCCGCCCCCTCAGCAGGGAACGATGCAGGGGATGCCTTCTCCAGACCCTGGGCCTTCTTTACCCCTTCCCTTTGTTTCCCTTGATCCACAAGGTGTTGCTCAAGGCAAGGAGGAACGTGGCTCAGATGATTCTAGTGGCTCTAGACTGGCCTTGCCAGTTCTAGTACCCCAGTCTTCTCAGCTTCAACAGCAGACTCACAAAGCATCTCCCGCTACACCCAGGCCTGCTTTCTTACAATCAGGAGAAGGTACTCCTGAGCGGCTACAGTTCCAGGTTTTGGGTCACTCCGAAGATGTTCTCACCGGGGTCGAGACTTCTCGGAAGGAGTTGACCTGAAAATGCTATGCCTTCAAATGAAAGCGGTTCTCCATTTTGTGCCAGAGCAAGGGGCATGGCCCTTTTGTCTTGTCTGGTGGCTAACATTCTTGACTACCTTTGGTCCCTCTCTCAGTTGGGCTTTTGGTCGACGACTTTTAAGGTGCACCTGTCAGCCATTTCTGCTTACCAGGCTTGGGCAGGTATGCAGTCAGTGACGCAGGAGAAGGTGGTCTGGTGCTTTTTTTAAAGGCCTTGACCACATTTTCCCTCTGGTGCGTGAACCACCACCACCTTGGGACTTGTTGCTGGAGCTGGCAAGGCTCATGTGCAAACCATTTGAACCAATGCACAGGTGTGACATCTCTCACCTGTTGTGGAAGACCACCTTCCTGGAGGTTATTATGTCAGCCAGAAGGATCAGTGAGCTCCAGGCTCTCTGTGGTGTCTCCTTACCTGGTCTTCCACAGGGACAAGGTTGTCCTTCGCCCCAACCCAAAGTTCCTCCCAAAGGTTGGGTCTGATTTTCACCTTAACTAGGTGATCAGTCTCCTGGTGTACTTCACCAACCACACCTCTGAGGCAGAGCACAAGCACCACACTTTGGACCTGCAGTGAGAGCTTGCCTATTACAAGGAGTGCACGGCTGGAGTTCGGGGAGAGGTTCTCCAGCTCTCTGTCACCTTTGCTGAAGCCGCACCTGGCAAACCAGCAGGTAAGCAGATGATTGGCGGTGGATTATATCCTGCATCAATCTCTGCTATAGGTTGGCTGGTGGGGAGCCTCCTGTATGGCGTGAGTCTCATTCCACCTACCATACCGTTGTCTCTTTGGCTGATTCCAGGGACGTCCCTGTCCTGGAATTCTGTTGGGCTGCTACCTGGAAGTCAGCACACACCTTCATTTCCCAGTACCACATTGACCTTGAGTCATGCTGGGATGCTGGTTTTGGAGCCTCAGTTCTCGATCTCTGTTCCCTAAATCGGGGGTGTACGCCTTGCCCCCTCCTCCCAGAGAACTGCTAGGAGTCTGCCTGAAGTGTGGATAGAACGTCATATCCACATCCCTAGAAACATAGGTTACTCACCTGTAATAGTAGTTCTAGGAGTGCTATGTGATGCTTATCCACACTGAGCCACCCAGCCTCCCCTGGCCAGTGGCATACCGGTTTTGCTTCCAGCGGGCAAGATGTAATGTCATGGGGCGGTGCTAGGGGAGTCACCTCCCGGGTGGGTGAGAGGAGCGAACTAGAAAACGTTCCGGTTGATTAAAAGGGGAAAGGAACACTTCCTGAAGTGTGGATGAACATCGTATACCACTCATAGAATTACTGTTACAGATGAGTAACCTGATTTTTCTCATGTTTACCCCTAAGTCTTCCTCTCATTTTCATATCATGGCGCCTTGTTCTTAAACTTTTTTTTTTTTTTTTTTTTTTTTTTAAGATGCTACCCTCTTGTACCTTATTTACTCCCTTGAGGTATTTGAAAGTCTCTTTCACACCCCCCTTCCTCTCCTCTCCTCTAGGGAATACATATCAAGATCCTCCAGTCTCCCCTCATATTTTTCGTCACCCTTCTCTGAACCTTTGTGGCCATCAGTACTCCCCATCATGTACTCCTCCCTTATATTTCTGTGCCCCAAGTGCATGATCTTGCACTTCTTGCACTGAATGCCCAGCTTGAGGTTTCTCACATGTTCCTCAGAGGTATTTTACTTCTGCACCCCCGTCTGCAATTTGGTTCTGGAGACCCTTACTGTGCCTCCCTTGGAGCCTGCTAGTACTTGTGAGCTGTACTTCCTCTGTTGAAAGATACTGTTCCTTGTGACTATGATGTCTGATTGACACATTTCTGAATTGCATGCTCTGGTTGTAGATTCTCCATTTATTTTTCACAAGGATCGGGTTACCTTGAATGCCAGTTCTGATTTTCTGCTGGAGGTCGTTTCTGAGTGAACACTAAATCAGACTATTGACTTTCCAGTTCATTTCTCGACTCCCATGGATAGTGGGGAGTGCCATCAGCATGCGCGTGATGTCCGTTGGACTTTGAGTTGGTACCTGAATCGTACTTAGGGTTGTAGAAAATCTCAGCTATTTGTGTGTTTCACCTCAGAATGGTGGGTTCCCCTGTTTCAAAGCGGTTCACCTGCTGCGTTTCTTTCTGTTACCTGAAGCATGGTAAGCAGCCTACTGGTCCTGTCAGTGCTCACTGCACCCATGGGGTAGCTACTTCCATGACTTGTTTCCACAGTGTGTCTTCTGCTGACATGTGCTGCTGCCACTTGGAGTACTGTTCATATATTTAGTAAACATTACAGTCTGGACATTGTCTCTCATAGATGTACCAGATTTGGCCTGACTATCCGGCAAGGCATCCTCACTCCGTGTCCTTAGAGCCTTCCTTCCTCCTTTGGTGCTTTGGTACTGCTTGGGAATTGTTCCATGATGTGCTCAGTGGAGGGAGTTATCCTGGAAGAAGACAAAATAGTTACCATAACAGTAAATCTTTGAGAATCTCCTTCCTTGAACCATAGGTCTAAGTTCCTCCTTATTCCCGTTTGGGTGATGGGTGGTTATCCTGCCTGCTCTCACATTCTGGTTCTCCTCTTATGCCTGAGTTTGGCATATTAGTCCCTGCCAGTCCAATGATCCACTGAGCTTGTCTTCGGTAAGGAACTAAAGAATTATGGAGCCACTCACACTATGAAGGTGAGGCACATCAACGTGGGCATCTCCAGGTAGCAAAATTTTCTTGGTGGCCCTTACACCAGTGGCTTACGGTTCCACGACATGGCTCAATGGAAGAAATTCTCTCGAAGATCTGCTGTTATGGTAAGTAACTGTTAGCTTTCTGGCCATGCCCACTATGAATAAATTATACATGTTGGTGTTGTGCTGTGCTATTTACCAATGCAAATGTTTGCTGTCACCCTCCTAGTACATATAGCAGAGGCCCATCTGCGGGCTTCCCAAGCTGCTCCTGTAGCCCTGGTTCTCTCCGAGCAGGCCACAGTTAGCAGGCCACAGCTAACAGACCCCCGGACAGATTCAGACAGCCCATCTGCGGGCTTCCCAAGCTGCTCCTGTGGCCCTGGCTCTCTCAGAGCAGGCCACAGCTAACAGACCACCCGACTGACCCCTGGACAGATTCAGACAGCCCATCTGCGGGCTTCTCAAGCTGCTCCTGTGGCCCTGGCTCTCTCCGAGCAGGCCACAGCTAACAGACCACCCGACTGACCTCCGGACAGATTCAGGTACGCACTGGACCTCCGAAACTCGTAGTTTTGAATGCCACTGTTTTGACTGGATGCCCAGTGGAGGAACCAGGCACTGATTGGCAGCTTTACTCCTTGGCTGATTTTTCCAGCGCCAGCGTGATCTCAGGAAATCTCTTTCTGTGCTGTGTTCTGGACTGAGATTTTTTGCCCACCCCCTCCCCCTCCTCCTCCTCCTCCTCTCACAGTATTAAATAGACCCTTACTCTGCCCCTTCCTCAGCCTAGCAGCTGATTGGTCACTCCACTGCTGTACATTTTCATGCTATTGCGTCCCTGTCTTCAATACCTGACCTGACCCACTTTCTCACCGCCCCTTTTTAAAGCAGTCCCACCCACAGGATCACACATTTGCTGTCAACCTTTTCTCCAGCCACTCCATCTAACTCCTCTCAATTACTGCTCTACCTGCCCTATTGTTGGGGACCTCACCCTAATTCGACTATATACCTTTTCAACTATAAACCAGCTAGCAGTTAAGCAGGCCAGCAACACCAAACAAACTACCATGGGGTGCAACCACCTACTACTACTCCTCACTACCTCTTTTGGCATTGCTGGTACCATAAACGTCCTTTTGTTTTGCAAATTTTGGACTCCCTGCTGTTCTGTCTGACCCTTTGTGTGAATCCCCTTTATTAATCCTCGCTCTCCTTCTCTCCCTCAGCCAAGGAACTGCCACCCAAGCTCCCAGCTCCTAAGCCGCATGATTCCCGGCTGCCGGGCGGTTGGCGCCCCTCTAGCCGACGCTTGAGACTGCAGACACTGACCCAAGGCCCTACAAGGTGCGGCAACTGCCGCAACCAACCGGATTATGGAGCGCCCCTCTCAGACCACGCTCTGATTGGTCCTTGCTAAAGCCGCTTCTGCTCTTGATTTTAAACCCTAAAATGTTTATGTTGGGACAAATGTTGGGACAAATGTTAAAAAGCTGAAGTGTTAACCCAGTCTGTAATTGAAAGGACTTGAATTGTGGTTTGGGAAAGAAATCTAGTGTTTACAGCCCTTTCTCTGCATACGTGCACTGGCCCTAGACACTTTTGGGCGCCAAAGTAATACACGTCCTTTTGTTCTGCAAATTTTGGACTCCCCGCTGTTCTGTCTAACCCTTTATGTGAACCCTCTTCATTAATCCTCACTCTCCTTCTCTCCCTTAGCCGAGGAACTGCCACCTAGGCTCCCAGCTCCTAAGCCGCGGGATTCCCGGCTACCGGGCGGTCGGCACCCCTCTAGCCAATGCTCGAGACCACAGACACGGACCCGAGGCCCTACAAGGTACGGCAACTGCCGCAACTTTTTCGCCCGCCCCCCCCCACCTCCGCTGATTATTAAATACAGTAGCTCCCGTCAAAATATTAGTCCACGTTCCCTGGCACAGTGCCCCACCAATAGAGACTTAGCTCGTGATCCCCTCTTCTCTGTCCAGCCTACGGGATCCAATTCTCAGGGCCTCGCCTTACTAAAACGCATAGGCTCTCCTTGGCTGCGCCTTCACCACTAAATATTTTTAATGCTATCAAATTTGGGTGGACATGGATCGGAAAGCTACTGATAAGCTGCATTAATCCAGTAACCCCACTGGCTTGAGTGGCTCCTTTTTTGAGGTACCATCATGTCAGGCCCTGTATGGCTCCTTATACTGCCCCTTCTGCTGATACCAGCTGCCCAGCATTGGACACCTGAACTACCATCATGTTTGGTCTACAACGGCACCTTGTGCTGTATACCACATGGCAACTTATCCTTTAATTGCCTCCGTGATTCCAAGTACCAATACCTCGAACCCTGCTCTTGGACCACACATACCAGTAGTTCTTATAACACTCCCCCACAACAAGGCCCACCTCCCACCATGCAGACTTCTATCTCCTCCCCGCCTATTGCGGTAGGGGTACTAGCTCTTGCTACAACAGATCAGCTCTACTATGGTGGCTACTTTCCAGTCCCTAAAAACATCAGATCTACTAGATGGGAGAAAGGCAGGAATTACAAGCTTATAATTTGCGCTCTTAGAAAAATCCTACTTATCCTCCTGATATGTTCAGGTAACGTAGAACTCAACCCTGGCCCCCCAGAAGCTATTGCTTCGCCAGCAGAACTAGCAAATTTAAAAGGAATAAGCTTCTTGCATATTAACGATGTAGCCTCCTTAAAAGATAACCTTAATACAAACCTGCGTAAATCATACCTCTCCTGACATACTTGTGATTTCCGAAACTTGGCTTAGACCCAGCACCACTGATAGAGAAGTAAACATCCCCAACTATGCCTTGTTTAGAGCTGATAGGCATGCCAGAGGAGGAGGGGTAGCTATCTACGTTAAAGACAAATTTTATGCCTTCTGCTTATCCTCGGCATCTGTCGCCAGCGAATTTGAATGCCTAATTCTCAAAATGGAAATTACACAGACTACTGCACTCTGCGTAGTAGGATGCTACAGACCACCATCTGCTGGCCTACAGCTTGTGTCATATCTAAGTGACAAGTTGGGACAAGGGCTGCCAGAAACTATTATTTTAAGAGACCTCAGCTTTGATTGGCTCTCTAACACAGCTGCCCCCCTTGCATCCTTCTGTGATGAACATGGGCTGACGCAACTTATTACTGAACCAACACACCCAAACGTGAAGAACCCCAGTAAAAGTACACTTTTGGATGTGCTAATGGTGAGCAAACCTCATCTCTTCTCCCATGCTGATGTCTTCTTCTCAGACGCCAGCGACCATTGTTTTATTATCGGAGTAAGATCCATCAACAACCCAGCACCCATCAGCAAGTTCTCTATGAAGAGATCCAGGCGCAACTTCAATGAACATGCCTACCTAAACGAGCTTAAGTACTCCCTCAGTGGCAAGATTTCTACCTGGCCAAAACGATTATGTCAGCTTACAATATCTTCCACGACATTCTATCAAGGACCCTTAATAAGTATGCTCCCCTGATTAAAGTTCGAACTAGGACCAAAACCTGTAAATGGTTCACCCCTCAGATCAGGTCCTTGCTTCTAGAAAGAGATAAGCTCTGGAAAAAAACGCGCAGACTGAACACTGCAGAGGATTGGAACCAGTTCAGGAGACTACGAAATTTATGTACCAAAACAATCAGAGAATCGAAGGCCACCTTCTTCAAATCTGAACTCAACTCTGCCACAAAGAGCCCAGTCAAGCTCTGGAACACAATTAATGATCTGCTAGGCCACTCCCCAGGAAATTCACTCCCCACCAAGATTACCTCTGGCAACTCGACTATAACCGAAAAGATGGATATATTTGACGATTCAATAACCACTTTGCTACTGCAGGCATGACATTTGATAACTCCCTGCAAACATACTTTGCTCCCAGACTGCTAGCCAACTGCCTGAAACTCCGGTAGCTTGCCACCTTCTCGCTTCAACCTGCCTCACTGAAAGAGGTAGAGGACCTCTTGCTTCAGTTGGATACTAGAAAAAGTGCTGGGGCCGACACCCTTGACCCTTACTTCCTAAAAATTGCCTACCACATACTAGCAATACCCGTCACCCACCTTTTTAACTTACCCCTGTCTCAGGGCACCATACCACTGTTCAAATCAGGTGACCCTAGCGATCTCAATAACTACAGGCCAATTTCTTTCCTTCCGGTCCTGTCCAAGCTCCTAGAAAAAATTGTAAATGCACAGCCGAGGACTCACCTTGAGTCTAGGGAACTGCTAAACCCTATGCAGTCCGGATTCAGAGCTAAACATAGCACTATCTCAGCCCTCGCCAAAGTTACTAACGACTGGCAGCATAATCTTGAGAGCAAAAACTTTATTTGTGCTGTTTTCCTTGATCTAAGCAAGGCTTTCGACACCGTCAACCATAGTCTGCTCCTCTCCTCCCTTCAAACCATAGGTGTGGACCCCTCCTCTCTGCACTGGTTTACTGACTATCTTACAGGGCGCCTTCAACAAGTTAAAGCTGGAGGAGGCCTGTCCCCCTTAAAAACTCTGCAAAGAGGGGTACCTCAAGGTTCTATATTAGGGCCCTTACTTTTTGCAAGCTACATTAATAACATCAACTACTGTATAAAAAAAAGCTAACATCCATCTGTTTGCAGATGATACAGTTCTCTATGTGAGTCGCCCAACACCTGAAGCTGCCTGCAGTGACCTACAGTCAGAATTCAACCTTTTGCAAAGTCAACTCCTCCAAAAAAAGCTACTCCTTAACGCCAAAAAAACTAAAGCGATGGTCCTCTCCCCTTTCATCCATACAGCTAACCCTGTGTCCAGTGGGACAGTTCCCCAAATTACCACAGTTCTAGGTGAAAAACTAGAATTTGTTACAAAATTCAAGTATCTGGGAGTTTGGATAGACCAAAGACTCTCCTTCATTGAACATATCGAGGACTTGCTAAAATGACTTCGGCAAAGGCTTGGCCTGTTTTTTAGAATCAACCAATTTCTCACCTGGAATGGAGATGGAGAGAGGATCACAGATGTAGAAGTGGGTAGCCATCTGGGAACTAGCGACCATCGAACAGTTTGGTTCACAATAAACACAGCAATAGAGTCAAGCCACACAAGGCAAAAGTACTGGACTTCAGGAGGGCTGATCATTAAAATGGGTGAGTGCCTAAGAATGCACTAGCAAATGGGCAGGAAGGAGGGGTAGAAGAACAATGGGGAATAATAAAAACTGCCATCACAGAGGTAACAAGCCTTTGTGTGAAGCAAATAAACAAAACAAAATGATGTAAGAAACCACTGTGGTTCTCAAAGGAGGTAGCAGTGAAGGTTCAAGAGAAAAAGAAAGCATTCAGAAAGTACAAGGAATCACAGAAGGAGCAAGACAGAGAATTGTATCATTTAAAACAAAAGGAAGCTGGGAAGGCAGTCAGAACAGCAAAGGCCCGAACCGAGGAAAAGATAGCCAGCTCAGTTAAGAAGGGGGATAAAACCTTTTTTATGTACATCAGGGAGCGAAGGAAGACTAAGGGAGGGATAGTGAGGCTTAATAAAGGGAGGGGTGGGCAGAGGGTGACAGTGAAAAGGCAGAGATACTAAACAAATATTTTTGCTCAGTATTCACAAATGAAGAGGGGGAGGTACCTAAAACAAACAATAGAAACACTCTGGATACAGAAGTTGATACCAGCCCATTTACAGAAGAAAGGGTTCTGAAAGAACTCTTAAAACTGAAGGTGGACAAAGCAATGGGGCTGATGGGATTCATCCCAGAATTCTAAAAGAACTAAGGGTAGAACTAGTGACACCACTGACTACCCCTTTAACAAATCATGGGAGGATGGGGTGGTACCTGAGGACTGGAGGAGGGCAGATGTGTTTCCCTTCACAAAAGTGGGAGCAGGGCAGAAGCAGGAAACTACAGACCTGTTAGTTTAACCTCAGTGATAGGGAAAATGATGGAATCACTTCTGAAGGAAAGAATTGTCAAGTACCTAGAGGCCAGAGGGGCACAGGACCCAAGGCAGCATGGATTCACAGCAGGAAGGTCATGCCAGATGAATCTAATAAATTTCTTTGACTGGGTGACCAAAGTAGTAGATCAGGGAGGGGCTGTGGACATGGCCTACCTAGACTTTAGCAAGGCATTTGACACAGTCCCACACAAAAGATTAATATACAAGTTAGCCAGCCTGGGAGTGGGTCCCAAGATGATAGCCTGGGTAAAGAATTGGCTGGAGAATAGGACACAGAGGGTAATAGTAAATGGAGTCCACTCTGAAGAAAGGGGGTTACTAGTGGGGTACCACAGGGTTCAGTATTAGATCGTCCCTTCAATGTCTTTATGTTTACATTGCAGAGGGACTGAAGGAAAAGTATGTCTCTTTGCAGATGACAAAGATCTGCAACAGAGTTGATGCACAAGGTGGGGTGGAAAGGATGAGAAGGGACTTGGCAAGGTTAGAGAAATGGTCAAATGTATGGCAGCTTAGATTCAGTGCTAAGAAGTGCGAGGTAATGCACCTGGGAAACAAAAACCCAGGGGAAGAGTACACAATGGGGGGTGAGATACTAATAACAACAAAAATGGAAAGGGACCTGGGGATAGTCATATCAGATGACTTAAAGGTGGCCAAGCAATGTGAGAGGGCAGTAAGGAAGGCTGGGGGGATACTGGGATACATAGGGAGGGGCATCACCAGTAGAAAACAGGAAGTTGTTATCCCTCTGTACAGACAGCTGGTGAGACCACATCTGGAGTACTGTGTGCAGTTCTGGTGACCTAGTCTCCACAAAGACATAGACAGGATGGAAGCTGTCCAGAGGAGGGCAACTAAAATGGTGCAGGGTCTGCACCAGAAGACATATGGAGAGAGACTAAAGGAACTTAATATGTATAGCCTCGAGGAAAAGAGGGAGAGGGGGGACATGATAGAACCTTTCAAGTACCTCAAGGGAATCAACAAAGTCCAAGAGGGTAGCATCTTTCAAAAAAAGAGGTGTGCAAGAACAAGGGGGCACAATTTGAAGATGGGGGCGGCTCAGAGGTAATGTAAGGAAGTATTTTTTCACAGAGAGGGTTGTGGATGCATGGAACGGCCTTCCGGAGGAGGTTGTGGAGTCAAAAACAGTGGTTGAATTCAAGCATGCATGGGACAGTCATAAGGCAATTCTAGGGGGTGGGAGTAGAAAGAAGTAGGCTGCTGGTTAACTAGGATCTGCAGCTTATCCATTAGGTAGGAAAATGGGCAGACTGGGTGGGCCAAGCGGTCCTTATCTGCCGTCAAATTCTATGTTTCTGTGTTTCTCACCAGAGATGCCAAGAAACAACTGGTCCAATCCATTTTCCTATCATTGGTTGATTACACTGATTTCCTCTACAGCCAATGCCCCAACTCTTACATAGCTAAACTGGACACACTCTACCATCGAGCACTGAGGTTTATAATGGGACTTCCCTTTGACATGCATCACTGCACCCTATATGCGGCAGTGGGGTGGACATCACTAAAGTTCAGGCGCCATAGAAACGCCGCTCTATGGACCTATAGAGCCATCTCTAATAAGCTGCCTTACTATATCTCCTGCTGTCTTCCCCTGAGTATAATTGGGAAATACGCGTTAAGAAGTTACTCAGCTATTACACTTAAAGTACCCAAAGCAAAATCCCACTTCGGCAGGGCAGCCTTAAGCTTCGTGCTACCTACCTTATGGAATGATCTACAAAACCCCTCAAATTAAGCACTCTGATCGGTATAAATGCCTTCAAGACGCTTTATTTCCGTACAGTCAGAGAAGTATGTAACTGCTTTACCCACTCAGACCCAGTACCGGTGTCTGCACTGGTCCTTTCCAAGCCCATCGGGGCTTCGGATTTGCTCCTCCTCGAACCCGTGGACCCGCCGCTGTACCCAAGGAAGCCTCCATGGAAACTGCTTGCCCAGCGGTACCCGCCGAAGATTGAAACCGCGCTCCTCCAGGAAGCCTGTTGTCAGAGGCCGCCTGCCGCACTCTTGCCCAGGAAGGGAACCAGGAGCTCGGCCACTCGCTGGTACCTTGTGCCGCTAAAGGCGTAAAGCCGAAAGGTCCTTTCCAAGCCCATCGGGGCCTCGGATTTGCTCCTCCTCGAACCCGTGGACCCACCGCTGTACCCAAGGAAGCCTCCGTGGAAACCACTTGCCCAGCGGTACCCGCTGAAGATTGAAACCGTGCTCCTTCAGGAAGCCTGTTGTCCGGGGCCGCCCGCCGCACTCTCACCCAGGAAGGGAACCAGGAGCTCAGCCGCTCGCTGGTACCTTGTGCTGCTAAAGGCGTGAAGCTGAAAGGTACGTTTTTTCCGCTTCAGCTGCTGGCTCTCTCCAGTAAGGGTTGATGGCACTATCTGGATTCTACCCTTTCACTGAAAGCGGCTGTTTTTACCGATAATCCTTGACTCTTGGACTGCCTACCGTGCTCCGGGACTGTGAGCGCCGTGTACCGCTGTGAGCAGTCTACTCTCCCCGCTCGTGGTGAGCCATTTCCCGGACACTTACGTCAAGTGTTACAGCTCCTCCGGTGATCATTTGTCCCGCCGGTGCATCGCGCCGGCTCCCCACCTGCCCCCCACCTCACCCACCCTGGTCGACCCTTTAGCTATATAGGCCTGTGTTGGTCATATGACTAAGTGTCCACTTTCCCACTGGTTCCTTATACTCTCTCACCACTGGGGGTGATCGACCTACTCACTGCCGGACAGAATTGCTTTCAGGTCTCTTGTAGCTGCCTTTGTGGTCACTTTTCCCTTTCTGCCAAAAATCCCACCCCACTCCATCCATCTTACTTGACCCCCTCTCCTGCTCTGAGTCTCTTACTCTACTTGATCTCTGACACCCCAACCAAACCTACTTGATCTCTGATACCCCACCCAATCCTCTCCTTAAATCCTTGCTTCTTTGCAAACCCAGCCCCTATCCCAAAAGCGTTGTCATGTTACTCCTCCATGCGGGCTCGCCGCCACCAAGTGGTAGACTAAAGGTACTAACTCCCCTGATCTGCCTTCTTCTCCTACTGTGCCTAAACAAAATCTCTCTTGTCACTACCACATGAGATACACCAATACTCCCTTTCAACCAATGATTTCAGTTTTTCAAACCTACTCATTGCCAAATATTACCCCAAACCCGCTTGGCAATACTTTTTTCTTAAGAAAGGATGCACTTACCTCGTACTTACTACCCACTATAAACAAAGGAAGAAACAAAAATCTACCAAAACTCTATATAGGTTAAAGCTTGAGTTTCTAGCCTCTCTTTTGCTCCAGCTTGCTGGCGACGTAGAACTAAACCCTGGCCCTCCCTGCAACGGCACTCCCAACAATTCAAAGGGCAAGTCTAAAAAAGGTCTTCTACTAGCACATATGAATATTAGAAGTTTGCAGAGCCATCTGGCTGAACTTGAGGCTTGGATCAAAGCAGTTGAACCTGACATTCTGTGCCTCACGGAAACATGGGTAAAACCACGAATCCATGATGCCCTGTGTGACATGCCTGGATACTCTATTATCCGGCAGGACAGGCCAGGGTCAAAACGGGGTGGGGGCGTTGCCATATACCACAAATCCCACTTCAGCATTAGAACAGCACCTGCCCAAGACCCACAACGGATCTGCGGTTCAATACATGCGATATTGTCCCTTGGTACAAAGAATCTGCACATAATTTGTCTCTACAACCCACCCACTGGAGGGGTGGATAGTTTTCACAAACTCCTCAAACTTACATCGCAAACTATTAACATGAATGAAGCCATCATACTAGGTGATGTAAACTTCAACTGGCTGGGCCCTTCTCACAGTACTCTCGCATCTCTAGTCCATGGTTTTAACTTCCACCAGCATATAACAGAGAACACCAGGATGGTAACCTCTCAGTCTGGTACACTTATCGACTGGATTCTCACAAACAGACCTGAACACATGACCAAGGCAGGTATCCTGGCCCGATGCTATAACCGACCACTCTCCCATTTTTTGTCAATGGCACTCTGGTCCGCCACCTTCTCCTCAGCCCCGCCTGGTCACATTTACCAACTTTGCACATATGGATATAAACGCCTTCCTCCTTGACGTATCCCACATTGACTGGTCTGAAATCTACCAAGCATCAAAAGTTGAAGATGCCCTAAACGTGTTCCTGACTAGGTCCAGGGAAGTACAGAATAGGCATGCACTGAAAGTGCAAAGAAGAGTCAGGGGAAAACAAATGAGATGGCTCCAAAAAGATCTACTCCGGCAGCTAAGACTCAGGGATAAACTATGGAAGCACTTCAAAAGCACTGGTCTACCCAGAGACCACTCAATCGACAAGCAACACAGAAACTCCTGCAAAAAGCAGATAAGGCTTGCAAAAAGTAAGTACTGCCAGAACCTGCTATCTAGCTCAGCACATGATCCCCATAAATTTTGGGGCCATATAAAGACCATCCTTGGTACCCCACAATCTGTAACCCCCTCGGAGATGATACTCGGTGGTATCCACTGCAACGACTCCCTCACCATAGCAAATGCCTTCAACAACATGTTCTTGGACCTATCACCTTACACCTCTACACTACCACTGGCACCAGTCACATCTCAGCCCTCTGCTGCTAGTGAACTAGCTGACCCTCCAACCTATGAACCAGGGACTCAAACAACCAAGTCCTTCTATTTCAAGGCTGTAGACCGCGTCAAGTCTTAAATCTACTAGCACCATATCTGACAATACCAGCCCTGGATCTGACTCTCTGGAACCCCGCCTTTTAAAAACTGCTGCTCATCTCATCTCTGAGCCACTCGCCAAGATTTTCACACTGTCCCTCTCCAATGGTACTGTCCCGGATATCTGGAAAACTGCAAGAATTACTCCTATATTCAAGAAGGGCAACAAGAATGAAATCACAAATTACAGACCAATAGCGATTCTCTCTGTCCTCAGCAAAATCTTAGAAAAGCTTGTTGCCACCCAGACCCTTGAATTCTTAGAATCCTCAAAACTGCTCTGTGAAGCACAGCATGGCTTCAGGAAGAATCATAGCACTGCGACAGCGCTAGCCAAACTCACCTCAGATACTCTCTCAAATATGGACGAGGGTCGGCTAACAGGTGCTGTCTTCATTGATCTTACCAAGGCTTTCAACCTCGTGGATCACCTCCTGCTCTTGTCCACCCTTCGATCAATTGGCTTCTCATCTCCCGTTACAAACTGGTTCAGGAGCTACTTAGCAGATAGGACTCAAGCTGTTAAACTCAACTCTGCAATCTCTGACAGCACCACTATCAATACTGGCGTACCACAAGGCTCAATACTGGGCCCTCTTCTGTTTTCCCTATTCATAAACAACCTACCAAGCAATATCTCATCCTGCTCCTCTCTTCTCTACGCTGATGACCTGGTCATCTATGCCAATTCGGATAATATTGACCACAAATAAACGTGTCTCTGACCACTGCTTTCAACATTTTACAAAACTGGCTAAGCTCCCATCGTCTTATCCTGAACTCAAGCAAAACTAAAGCTATGCTATTGGGCACCGCCCAGAAGTTTAGATCCTGCACCTCCCCCTTAAAAATACTGGACCTGGATGGGACCTCTCTTGAGGTTGTCACCACATTTCGCTATCTTGGTATCCTACTTGACCAATCTCTGGACCTTAACCTACACATTCAAGCAACCTGTAAAGCTGCGAACTGTAAGCTGGGGGCTGCCTACAGAACCAGCTATATGCGTAAACCTTCAGCCAAGCTGGCCATTGCCAGAGGGATCCTTTTACCAACCCTTATCTTGGTATCCTACTTGACCAATCTCTGGACCTTAACCTACACATTCAAGCAACCTGTAAAGCTGTGAACTGTAAGCTGGGGGCTGCCTACAGAACCAGCTATATGCGTAAACCTTCAGCCAGGCTGGCCATTGCCAGAGGGATCCTTTTACCAACCCTTACCTACTGCGCTCCCATCCTGACTATTGCACATAAAACTGCCTTGCAAAAATGGGATGTCACCTACAACAACGTATGCTGGTATGCTTCAAAGGCCCTGCGGCTCAAACATCATTGTCAACTGTATAGTGACCTTGGCTGGCTCTCTCCCTCCGCCACCAGGCTATACTATCTTGGCTGTCTCTGTGACTCCATTATCAGATTAGATAAACCTGCATCACTAGCTGAGCTACCACATCCCGCTTCCTCTACTCATGAACTGAGATCATCTGATAAATCTCTCTTGAGAGTCCCCCGTTGTCGCACCTCTAAAGGGTCTGGTGCGTTCGGGCATACTGCCCCCCAGATGTGGAACATGCTGCCACTGGATCTTAGACATACCTCGTCGCACTACCTCTTCAAGCGAGGGCTACGCAACTACCTAGCTACCTCTGACCAATGTGCCTGTTACGACCCTACCTGACAGTACCTATGAAAGCCTGTCCTACCATTCCCCCTTTCCCTGCCTTATCGACCCCCCCTACGCTGGGTCACCCTCTTCCAAATGCTTCCTCTTCCCTGCTTGTTACTCATACCTTATCTACCCGCTGATATCTTATATTTCCCTGTGTTCTCCTATTCAAAACTGCTTGGTTTGTAGCCTATTGCTTATATAAGCTGTGTCATATGAAATAAGCCCTTACTGCTATGCCTTTATTTCATGCTGTGTAATGTCTGAACTTTGCCTTTTGCTCTACACATTGTTGTTGTAACATTTGTTGTTTTTAGCTTGTACTGGACCTCACGGTTTTCAAACAGCAGGACAGAACTTTTGTGAATTGGGTACTGGTACAACCAGGGTTGTAGCCTCTCTCCTGCCCTCCCAGTGATGTACTCCCCCGGGTTTGTCCAGGATTGCTCGTCACGCTCATGTCCAGCTACGGATCCATGATGCCAGGCTCCACTTCCCTATTTTACAGTCGCCAAAACAGCAAGACTGCCAAAAATTCTCTCAAAACCCTGACTGCTCGCTGCTCTCATGCCCAGCAATGGATCCATGAGCCCCGGCGACTTGTCCCTACTTTCAGCCGCCCAAGCCGTTAGATTGCCGCAAACCCCTCTGAACCCCGACAGCGTGCAGCTCCCATGCCCGGCAACAGAACCATGAGCCCGGGCACTTATGCATACTTTCGGCCGCCGAAGCCGTAAAGGTGCCGGTAAGCGCCTCGAACCCGCCATTTTTACGCTGTCAAGCTGGGGGGAACCATGAGCCTGGCTACTAATCCCCACTCTCAGCCGCTAAAGCTGTAAGTTCTTGCCAATTAAACCTCTAAACCCTGACAACATGCCGCTCCCATACCCGTCTTTGGGACCATGTGGCCGGCTGCTTGTCTCTGCTTTCCAGCCGCAAAAGCCGAAAATTTGCCGAGTCACCACCGTAAAGCTGTAAGTCCTTGCCCGGATAGCCCTGACAGAACGCCGCTCGCATGCCTGGCAACGGAACCATGAGACTGGCTGCTTGTCCCTACCTCCAACCGCGAAAGCAGTAGTTTGCCGCTACAGCCCAGACATGGACAAACCAAGATGGTCTCAGAGGCCCCCGTTAGGTCTGCTGTCAGAGGCTGCCTGCCGTGTTTCGTGCCCAGGTAGTAGTACCATGAGCCCGGCTGCATGGTAGTACCCTGAGCCGCCAAAGCTGTAAGCCGTTTCTGTGCTCTGAGCTGCAGATAGCAGTTCTCTCGGCGTGGTCCTAGCTTGCTCTTTTCGGATCCTCAGGCCTCCTCCTCCCCTCCGTCCCCCCGCTTCCTTTTACTACATCTGCCTGGGACCAACAATTAGCTCTGTCCATGCACCACTACCCGCTTTAGCCTTTTGCCTGCTATATACTACTTCAGAACAATGTTTTATTCGTTGTACTTTGACTAGTGTCCACATTGTTATCCTAGCCTCATAGCTTTGCTCCACTGTCTTTGCAATTGTACTGTTTATGTTATCACCCTCAGTATGTTTTATCTTGTACTCTCCTGGGTCGTGCCTGAAAATAGTCACCTGTTGGCTAGTGCACTTACCCGGTTAACAAAAACTAAATAAATATAGCCACGCCTAGACCCAATTTTAAGTACTGACTCCCCAGCTTGCTCCTCACAAGCCTAATTGTTCTCTCTCTCTCTTATCCCCCTGTCTTATCAACAGTAGGCCCGTCCATCCCCTTATCCTTCCTTTCCCAACCTCAGATAGGAGCTCACTACCCTGGGTTGTGACATCCTACCATGCCCCGTACTTTATAGCATTCAATCCCGGGGCTCACACATACTCCTTTTCTCCAGCCACCTTCTACATCCTGCTTTACCAACTCCTCTTTGCACTGTGCCCTCCAGCCTTTCTCCCCTACCTCCCTCCCCCACCCCACCTTCGCCTCTATCTGGTGTATATTTTATTTTATTTTTTTCTTCCGTTACTTCCTCCTGCAACCTTAGATAACCTGCTTTATCTTCCTATAGACACTTCTGTGTGTGTGAATACCCTGTCATCTGTACAATATCTGTATAATTCTATGTACATATGAGCTTCTTTTTCTTCCTCTCTATAAACAGTATTATCTGTATTGCCTTGTAAATACCTGTGTTGACCTGTATATACAATTGTTCATGCTCCACCCAGGTCCATCTTGCAAATGAGCTTCTGGTTAAATAAAGACTTGATTGATTGATTAAAGTCATTATTAAAGTCAAAAAGAAACCTTCAGGGAAGAGATTTTTACACATTACTAGTGGTGGTGATTTTTAGTTACTTGGACCATTATTAAATTCATAAAGTTATTGGACATAAACATGTACTAATGATAAATCTAATTATTATCAGAAATAACAGTAGAAGTGCTAAAAAAAAAAATACGGTGAGATTTTTTGCCAACTAACAAATACTGCTGCTTTAAAAGAGACACACATACATAACAAATTTATTTACTTTTTTTTAGTCTTTGGTAAGGCCCACTAGGCATAAGTGCCTGTTTTCAGGGGTGACCTGGGAGCACTGGGCAGTTAAGTGGCTTGCTCAGAGTCACACAGTATGCAAGTGGAGGTTGTGAGAATCAAACCAAAGTCTGGTCTGCTGGATGTACCAAGCTCGTTCACAGCTCGTTACTCTAACCTCTAGGCTATACTGCCAGCCCTTTAAACAAGGTAAAGGTCTCCTTAAAAGGAGGAATATCTCTCACAAAAAAAATGTTAGCTTTTGCAGTATTGAAGCCTTTGTTGCCTTTGGCAGACTCGCTCTGGGGGTGAGAATGTTAAAAGGGAATCCCATCAAGGTTCACATTCACTACATTACACACTGGCTTTCCCGCTGTACACAGCAAGTTGCTTTTAATGTTAGTTATTGAAATAACTTAAAAGGAACCATGAAAAGGGTGTATTTTTAATTTTCTTCCTCTGCAGTTTGTTAAAACGCTATCCAGAATATGCAGGATATACCAGAAAATGAGTGGCTGGGTATGAAGAGTTGTCATTTTTGTAAATATGAGTGCAGATGACATTAATGCTATAGCTGAGAGCCAGCACTTCCCTTTCCTGTAGTTATGTGTTGCCACTGAAGCAGCAGCATGACAAGAATGATGAGGCGGTGGGTTTTCTTCTTCATACTGCCTGTAATACTGAATCATCTTAAGTGCGAATTGATGACACTTTCTCTGAAGGTGATTTTTCAGGACTGATCTTACTGCAGGCCAAGCATGATTGTTGTTTTTTGTTCAGGCAAGTGCACATTGTGAGTGTGGGGGCTTGGCTGTGGCCATGATTCCACAGCTACTCGCATCGCTGTGACCATTAGGAAGTGGTACCACAGCATGCTGCCTGTAACACTTCAGCAATGAATAAATCGCATTCTTAGCCCTACAGGAGAGTAGAATGCACTCTTCGCAGATTCATGTGACTGCCAGAAACTCTGCAGACTGAGGCTTCTGTTATAGATTATGAAATAGTTCTAGCAATGTCCAAGGCTGATGGTATTGATCTGCCAGATCTATTTTACCATTTATCAAGACCAAGTCACATAGCTCATAGTAAGTGAGGGTGGTGGCTATTTTTATGTCTTTAAAGGAATGTCCAGTGTACAGAAGTGGGCTTTTTAATACCATTGCCCATTACTTAATGCTGGCGGAAGTCTTCTGAGCTAATAATTGAACTTTTAAACGTTTTCCTCTTCGGAAGGGAAGGGATCGTAAATTGAACCGAACCGACAGACAGCCAATCCCTTTCACTTCCCGATCTGCTGGCCATGTCCCCACACTCTGAAGTTTTGTGATGTCTAACCAGGGAGAGCATGGAGGCGTGATCCATTGAGGTGTGTGGGGCTGATTTTGAAAATAACTTTATGTATGTTTAAAGCTGTCTTTGATATAAATGTAAGTCAGTCTGTTGAATACTTGCTACTGTATAAAGAACCTCTGATACTCTAGCCATATGCATAATGCAGAAAGATTAAGGAAGGCAATGCAGTTTTTGTACAGTACAGTGAACCTGGAATTTGCAGGTTCAAATCCTACGCTGACAAACTGTGGCAGTTTCTGCATCAGTGCACACAGTATAGCGTGTGTGCGTGTGCAGCATAAAGTATGCATCTTTGGTATTGTATAAGTAAATGGGATCTGTGAGATGTCGCTTGGGTAATCAAGAGTGTCATCTTGTGACATCTTTCCCATAAGGAGAATACAAGATGATACTCTTCTGAGTTGGAAAGAAGCATCTTGTGGTCAAAATTTACTTTCTGTTAACCATCTATTTTTTCCTTGGTGTTTTTTGCAGGATGAACCAGTTGAGAATGCATGTAAATGATGACGATGCTCCCTCAACACATTACATCTCTCAATTTCAAATAAGGAGCTTGGAAACGCGCGCGCACACACACACACACACACGTGTATCTTTCTCTCTTACAAATAAGTATTTCTTTTTTATGTAAAGAATTAAAAGGATTTTACAGTGTATAATGGAATGTTTGTGGGGGATCTTCCTGAATGCCAGCAGCTATCCCAAGGGACCACCCCAGGTGGAGACACCATGCTCTTAATTCCAGTTACGCAGTATATAACGTCTGAACCCATGCTGGCCCCCTCACCCTCCTATGGGAGTTGTCCCCGTCAAGAGCCCGTGTTTCTGTGGTATTACGTGCATCCATACACTCTGGGTGAATCATTCTTAACAGAATGTTAGAGGGGCAGTGCTCCCAGATTGGTCAAAGCATTTTCCTGAAGCAGACCCCTCATTTTTCCTGTATTTTCCCCTGTAAAACCTTGGTGAAATTCCTGTAGATTTTCCTGTATGCCCACGCCAATTTATTTTTGCAACTGGCAGCACTATAGTGGTCAATAAAATCACACCAACACATGTTCTTGCTGTTTGAAGTGTTCTTATTTACTTTAAGAATTAAAACTGACCTAAAGCAGCACTTTCACCAGGCCTACACAGTTAATCCCAAGGCCTCACGTTCTATCCAAGGCGCCACTGTCTCATGCTGCCTAATCTACAGATGCTGGCTAGTCATGCTCCCCGCTTTGCCCTATTCATTCTTCCTGCACAATAGGGCCTTGGTAGCTGGGCTCCTGGCATCCCTACACATCCATGGTACAGGTGATCTGGCAGACCCACTGACCATACTTTCTCACTCCCCACAGGCCATCACACTCCCGGGCGGAGTGCCACATGGTAAAGGGGATGCAGGCTGTCACCACAGCATTCCCCGCAATGCAGGCTGCCACCACTGCACTATCCCACCACCCAGCTCACTCCCACTGGATCCAGGCCTCCCCACCCTAGTGCCATGGTGCATGAAGGTGGATCATGCATTCTTCCCCGGGCTGTGGCTCCCAAAACCAACCCAGCTCCAGCTTACGGCCACAGTTCCCTCCATCTACTGGTCACTGGCTCTCCCCAAGAGGACATCCAGTGATGGCCATTGAGACCCCCGACTGGGCCAGGTTAAATACCACCTCAGTTCCCCGATCATCCGCTCCGCTGGCCTCCCCCCAAAATGGTGCCAACAATCCTTAAATTCCCAGCAGGGTGAAGGCTCCACCTGCAAAGCTAGCAGGTCAGGCCCCAGACCTCCGAAAAGGAAGACAAGGTGGGAAGATTTTTTTTTTTAGTAAGCATCCCCAACAGGGGGTGCTTATACTCTTTCCCCCTTAAAACCATTAACCCCCTAATGAATGGGGCAGCCAGCTATACCACAGAGTAGTACAGGAGGAGATTTGCACATTCTTTTCCCCTGACCTCCTGGGGGTAACACCAACAGGGGCAGAAGCACTCTATAACTAAACCCAGGGACACAGGGACCCTACACTACACCCCCAGCTAATCCATGTACTGTTGCCGTCAAAGGGGACTTAACATAGTTTTGCCAACCACCCGGCCACCCAACAATTTATTAACAGCAGCAATAAAACTGTGAGGAAGTACAGCAAATATAAAGTGCTGCAGGACAATTAATATCAACCAAGTACATTATTAAATGAACTCATCAAAACAGATAAGCTCACTTCACACATTCCTAGCATGACACACACACACACACACACACACACACACACCACACTACAGTTAATATTCTCCGTCAACCTCACATGTACACACGCACATCCCCAACACACTCTGGCCACACGCTCACTACCCTTCCCCAACCCTGAACCCCCTTTGAATAAAACCCAAGGCAATAAAATGGCAAACAGTCCCTGAAGTGTTCAGAGTGCACAAATCAAAGTCCCCACAGTCCCAGGGGACTGGAAAATCTTTCGCGCCTAACTTGATAATCACTGTATGTGTGTGTTTGTTTTTCTTACAGCAACAACAGTTACTATTATTGCAGCAACAAACAACAGGTTAAACAACAAATGAATTACTAGAAAAGTCTCACCCAGTTCAAGATAGAGTCCAAACTGTTCAGACGTACAATCCAAAGAAACAGTCCTGCAGCATTATATGAGGTAGTCATACAGTTCCAAAAGGTGAATAAAAATTTCTCTCAGAGCTAGTCCTCTGCCCCGAGGGTAGTAGAGCTGGGGATCCAACCTTGTGGTTAAGAAGTATTAGCTCTGCTGTGTCTCTCTACATACTGTAATCGTATATGAAGGACCGAGACCAGGGTTTTGGGGGCCAAGCATAAAAGCTAAGGTATACAATCGACTGCAGTGCTTAGCACTATGAGCCTCTAAAACAAGCAACTCTATCAGTCACATGCCAAATACTGCCTAGAGGGGGTTCCATTTCAAAATAAATTCCTTAACAGCTTTCAAAGTAAGTTTATCCAGCGTAATCCCACACTGGATCCTTCCTGACACCCAGACTAGCAGCACCGGACAGATCTCTAGCTTGCTGCTTACCTGCGTCTGAAGAGATGGTGGTCAGACTCCTACCGCGCTATGCCCATGACTGGAAAACCTCTTCCGCTTCTCCCTGCCACAGACACTGGAAGAGAGAACCAGGGTGCCGGTTAAAAAACTCGATTGGTCCCGCTGACTTTCCAGCTGCAGTGAATTTTCCAGTTAAGGCTTGCTTGCTTGCTTGCTGCTGCTAGTGCTGACTCGTGTTCACAAATCCAAACGCCGGCAATCCTCTCGAAATTTGAACAACAACCCTGACACTCGTACAATTAAACTTCCCGCGGTTGTGTTACCTGCCTCAACACAGTGGGCTGGATTTATAGGAGAGTGACCTGCTAGCCTATCAGGGGGCCACTAAGTTAAAGGCTTGTCTGACAGCCAAGCCATGAGGGCGTGCATGGCTCTAATCACATCAGCCGCATCCCAGCACACGATCACAGCTCCCAGCAGTCTCCAGGAGTGCGTGATCACAGCGTGTAAGGTCAGAAGCACCAATCAAGATTTCTCACTCTTGGCGAGAGTCTCAGTGGGCAGTTTAAGTGTTCCTCACTGCCTCAATGTTGTCTCCCCGTAGCGCCGGCAACAATCCCCGTGGATTTGTTAAATTTGTGATTTCCTCCCCGTAGCCCTTTTTCAGTTTAAAACCCCCGTAAAATATGGGAATCCCCATAGATATAGGAGCACTGGAGGGGTTATTATTTTCTCTATGATGTAAGGATACATATTTTAAATTACAATAAAACTTTTTAAATTTAAAACTGGTCTTATTGTTAAATTTTGGTCTCTTTTATAATCACAAAAACACACTCCAGGGTGTGCATTGTTGTAGCAACTTTTCCTGTGTCGTTGAAGGCACTCATTAGTGTATTCATCAGTGTACTCCCTCACGGCGTATGCGCACACTTCCCTCAACCAAGCACACAGATGGAGCCAGGGCACAAATGACAAATGAGTACTGGAAGTAATCCACAAAGGGGTATGCCATAGAATTGTCAGGAAATCCCAACAGTCCTTGATTAATCATTTCATCATCTCAAGAAAGAGGGCTATAACATGGCCTACTTAGACTTCAGCAAGGCCTTCAGCACTATACTACACAGGAGGCTCCATCAGTAAACTGGACAGTTTGGGTGTGGGTCCTGAGGTGGCAAACTGAGTATGCAGTTGGTTGATAGACAGGAGACATGTTACATAGAAACATAGTATTTGATGGCAGATAAGGACCGCTTGGCCCACCCAGTCTGCACATTTCCCTACCTAATGGATAAGCTGCAGATCCTAGTTAACCAGCAGCCTACTTCTTCCTACCCCCACCCCCTAGAATTGCCTTATGACTGTCCCATGCATGCTTGAATTCCACCACTGTTTTTGACTGCACAACCTCCTCCGGAAGGCCGTTCCATGCATCCACAACCCTCTCTGTGAAAATACTTCCTTAAATTACCTCTGAGCCGCCCCTCTCTTCTTCAAATTGTGCCCTTTGTTCTTGCACACCTCTTTTTTTGAAAGATGCTACCCTCTTGGACTTTGTTGATTCCCTTGAGGTACTTGAAAGTTTCTGTCATGTCTCCCCTCTCCCTCCTTTCCTCGAGGTTATACATATTAAGCTCCTTAAGTCTCTCTTCATATGTCTTCCAGTGCAGACCCTGCACTATTTTAGTTGCCCTCCTCTGGACAGCTTCCATTCTGTTTATGTCTTTGTGGAGATTGGGTCTCCAGAACTGCATGCAGTACTAAAGATGGGGTCTGACCAGCTGTCTGTACAGAGGCATAATAACTTCCTGTTTTCTACTGGTGATGCCTCTTCCCTATGCATCCCAGTATTCCCCCAGCCTTCCTTGCTGCCCTCTCACGTTGCTTGCCCACCTTTAGGTCATCTGATATGACTACCCCCCGGTCCCTTTCCATTTTTGTTGTTGTATCTCACCCCCCATTGTGTACTCTTTCCCTGTGTTTTTGTTTCCCAGGTGCATTACCTTGCACTGTTAGTAGTAAATGGCACTCATACGGGGGGAGAGTGACCAGCGTGGCACCTCAAGGCTTAGTACTGGGACCAGCCCTCTTCAGTGTCTTTGTAAGTGGCATTGCAGAAGAGCTGGAAAGGTCGGTATGCTTTGCAGATGACACCAAAATCTGCAAATAGGGTAGACACTTCGTAGGGGGTAAAGAAAATTATAAGAGACCTGAGAAAACTTTTGAGGAATGGTCAGAGATATGGTAGCCAGCGTTCAGTGTGAAAAAGTGCAGAATCACACACCTAAGGCGCAGAAACCCAGAGACTCAGTATATAATGAGGGAAGAGAGAGTGATGATCACAAAAGAGGAACGGGACCTTGAAATAATCATATTGGATGACCTCAAGGTGGCAAGGTTGTGTGACATGGCAGTGTGTAGGGCCAGGGGGATGCTAGGGTGTATAGGGAGGGAGTATCTCTAGCAGAAGGAGAGAAGTGGTATTAACACTGGCCACATCTTTGGTGAGACCACACCTGGAGTACTGTGTCCAGTTCTGGAGACCACATCTCAGGAAGGACATAGATATTGTAGAGGCTGTCCAGAGAAGGGCAACTAAAATGGTGCAGGGGCTGCATCAGAAGCCCTGTGAGGAGAGACTGAGGGATCTGAGCATGTACACCTTTAGAGAGAGGAGGGAGGGGAGAACATGACATGATAGAGACTTGTGGATACCTCACAGAAGTAAATAAAGTACAGGAACAGAGTATTTTTCAGAGGATAAGGTGCACGAGAACTAGGGGACGTGCAGTGAAGCTGAAAGGGGTGTAGGAGGGATGTGAGGAAGTATTTCTACATTGAAAGGGTGGTGGGCATCTGAACCAGTCTTCTAGCAGAGTTAGCAGAAACTGTGGTGGGCTTTAAACATACATGGGATAGGCACAAGGGAATCTTGGTAAGGAACTGGGGGAAGATGATGCTGAAGATCAGGTAGGGTCTGCGGTAGCAGTATAGGCAGGGGAAAAAAATGGACAGACTGGGTGGGCCAAGCGGTCCTTGTCTGCTGACAAATTCTGTGTTTCCTAGGCTGCTCTAGAACCAGTCCAGATCATTCTCGACTACTTATTACAAAACTGAGCCATCACAGATGTACCAGATCAAGCAAAGAGACAAGAGGTATATTTGATTTCTAGGGATGTGGATATGATGTTCTGTTCACACTTTTTCCAATGTCCTTTCCCTTTAAGAGCTTGCCGCAAAGTCTTCAGGCTAGCTCCTCCCACCCACCTGGGTGGTAACTCCCTCGGCTCCACCCCATGGCGCAAGATCTTCTTTTCCACTGGAAGAAGCAGGTTCCCTCGTTACCGCTCCTGTGTTGAGTAGGCCCTAGTGCTTAAATGCTTCAGAATTACTTCCAAAAACTTCAACTTTTATGACTTTTTGTCTTCAGCTCAATCTTTGATTGCGACCGCAATGGATTATAAGTTTGCTTCCCGGGTTCCGCCGGTGCCCTTGCGGGCAGAAGATGTCCAGGACTGACCTGCACGCCACTTGCGTCTACTGCCTGGTGCATGACCATGATCCCCAGGCCTGCAACTTTTACCACTTGTTTCACTTGATCATTCTGGTGGACCGTCTCACCTGCCTGAAACTGGCCGGTTATATTGGACGTGAACCTAATCGGGTCAAATTCAGGAATGCCCGTTGGGTGGTCTCCGCGGCTACGGGGTTCACCGAGCAGCTTGCGGCCTTCAAAGAAGAGATGGCCCAGGCCACTGCCCATTCCTCCTCTGCTTATGCCTTCGTGCCACTTCAGCTAGGCTCGACTTTTATGGGCTCCTTCAAGGAATTGTGCCAGTCTTTGCCGACCTTTGGTCAGGAACCCACTGGCAAATCTAAATCTAAAAAAGAGTCTAAGAAAGAAAAGACTCACCGTCGATTGTGGGATCAGGAGCGCTCTCGTTTGAGGGCCTCCGATTCCCGTGCTTCCCCGGATTTTACTTTGGTCAAATCCTCAGCCCCATGGTAATCCTGTTGACCAAGACGCCGGTCAAAGTCTCGGCTGAGATTTTTCTTGAACCGACTGACCAGTTGTTTGCCGAAAAGGCTGACACTTCCTTGTCTAGGACTCCAGTCCTAAAGCAGACCGTCGAAGGGACGGATCAGTCTACTGACCTACCGCCTCTGGTCCCTGACCCTGACCAGGAGGAGCCTCAGCAATAGTTGATTCCCTCCGAGCCCCGCCATTGGTCCACCCAGCGGTTGAGGTCTCTGTCTTTCTCCCATGTGTCAAACCAGTCCTGCCGTCATCTTCGCTGCTGCTGTTGGCACCATGGGAAGTGGCGCTGCCACTTTTCTTCATCCTCGGGTGAGGAGAGGCTTCGGTGTAAGTTATGTTAACGTTACAAGGACTTGATGTGGGAACAGTTGGTGTTAAACGCCGTCAGACTGACCCCAGTTTCTACACTGGCCATCACTTGACTGTCGTCCGAAAAGCTGACGCCTTCTCTTTCTACAGAGCTGACCAAATCGGTTCTGGCTCGGCTGCCTCTGGCATCTCCACTGAGTGTGGTGGAACCGCCACCCAAACAGCCGACAGTCAGCACTCCATCTGTGGAGTCTCGACCAGCCAAGGGCTTCCTCATCGGCTGTCAGTCACAGTCACCCCTGACCGTCCGCGGAGAGTCAGCAGTGACTTGGGCAGTCGACCTCTCATTGATGACTCCTTGGAGTCGGAGGGTTCCTAACGGCACTCCCATCTGGTCAACGTCGAGTTGGTGGGGACTCTCTCAACGGATACAGGTCCCACAGCCTTTCTGGGCCTTCTCTGTGTGATCTCCAAGTCGACGGGTATGAAGATGGAGCCCGTGCAAAAATGGGCTTGTTATCCATTGACCGAGATCCTTGACCAGGGAGACTGTCCGACGGAGGCCTTCCGGTGGCAGAAGCCATCCTTAGCCCTGCTGTGGAGCTTTGGCAGCACCCAGCTTCCTGCCCTGCTCCTTCTGCCCGGATAGCTCACAAATGTGCAGTGCTAACCGGTTCCCTTTCGAGATTCACAGAGCTCCCCTTGGCTGAGGGCTTGGTGGCCAACTCTGTTTTTAGGCGCGCTGGCAACACTAGGGATGTTGACAAGCCACCCGACAAGGAGTTCAAGAAGTTGGACCATGCGGCCTCCTCACTTGGTCTCCACCAGGTGAGCTTGGCCCTTATTGTGGCCCACTTCTCCCATGCCCTACTGAGCACATAGGATGAGGTGCTCTCTAAGCTGCCGGCGGACCTTCAGACCATGGTCAAACAGGTCCGGGACCAGGCCCAGGCTGTAGCCAAACAGCTCCAGACAGCCATGGACTTTGAGGACTATTGTGTCCGCTCCATGGCAGCCTCAGTGGCCATGCGCTGCAGGGCTTGGCTGAGGATCTCAACCTGTACGGCGGACACTCAGCACAAGTTGGCAGATGTCCCTTTCCTGGGCACCGACCTGTTCGGGCTCAGGGTTGAGGGTCACCTCACCCGCTTTGAGAAGTCCAGTACCACCTTGGACTCCATGACATCTGCTCAGAAGGACCCTAAGGGCTCCAAGCAGCAGCAGAATAGTAAGCCTTTTCAGTTCACCTCCACTCCTGCAGTCAAACCAGCCCAGCAACAGGCTGGCCAGCAGACTCAGGCCTGGCACCCTAGGCCCGATTCAGTGTCCTCGGTCTTCCATAAACCTGGAGGGAGAGGCTCTGGTGGTGCCTCAGCCGCGCCTCCCTCCTCCTCTAAGCCTGCCCAGTGATGGGATGAAGGGTGCCTCCCTCATACCCGTCACACCTCCCTTGCGTCCTCCCGTGGGGGGCTGGCTCCGCCACTTCCTTTCCATCTGGTCCACTGTCATCACAGACAGGTTGGTTCTAGAAGTGGTGGGTCAAGGTCTGCCTCTGGAATTCGAGCATTGCCCTCCTTGCCGAGCCTGCGCCCCATGGGAGGGATGACATAGCTCAGCTCCTCCACAAGGAGATCATGATTCCTGTCGTGGATCCTCTGGAACACCCAGGGTTTGTCTCCACGTACTTCTTAGTGCCAAAGCGGATGGGGGGACTGGCACCCCAGTTTAGATCAGCACTCCCTGAACATGTTCCTCAGGTCGTGCACTTTCAGGATGGTAACTGTCTCAGACCATGCCATCTCTAGTGCGAAACATGTGGTTTTGCTCCCTGGATTTTCAGGACGAGTTCTTTCATGTCCCGATCCATCTGTCTCATCGAAGGTTCCTGCCCTTTCAAGCAGAGGGATCCCTCTACGAGTTCCAGGCCATGCCATTCGGCCTCTCCTCAGCCCCCAGGGTCTTTAACAAGTGCATTGCAGTGGTAGCAGCTTACCTGAGGCACCAAGGGGTCTGGGTTTGCCCCTGCCTGGATGACAGGTGATCAACTTCATTGGGGTGGAGCTCAGCTCTTGCAGAGCCAGGGCCTGGCTCCCAGAAGTCAGGATGGAGGCTGTCTCTTCCTGTGCCCAGTCATTTCAGGTTAGGCAATTGCGCCCCTGCCCTAGACTTCCTGCGCTTGCTAGGCTACATGGCGGCTTGCACCAGTATGGTCCATAGGGCCCGCTGGAGAATGTGCTTTCTGCAGTGGGAGCTGGCCAGCCAGTGTCTCAGCGCAAGGGTCACTTCGACCAGCTGGTCACCATGACCCTGCGGATGTGGACGCCATCCAGTGGTGGTTAGTCCCAGCGCGTCTGGAGAAAGGGATCCCATTTGTCTGCCCAGAGCCTTTGGTCATCCTGATGACCAGTGCCTCTCTCACGGGCTGGGAATGCCCACCTGGGGGGAACACAGAGTCCACGGGCTCTGGACCCGTAAGGAGTCCCAGTGCCACTTCAACCTGAAGGAGCTCCAGGTAGTTTGGCTGGCATTGACTGCATTCACTACGCACATTTGGGGTCAGGTGGTTTAAGTCCTGATGGACAACACCATGAACACGTACTACCTCAACAAGCAGGGAAGCTCGACGTGTTTGGACCCTTGTACGCAGCCTGGAGGTGGATCTCCTACCCATCCATGTGGCAGGAGCCTCCAGTCAGCTGGAGGATGCCCTCAGCCGGGTGGACGAGGTGTCTCATGAGTGTTGTATCCACCCAGAGGTAGTTCACAGTCTGTTCGTTCGCCTCCAGGGAGAATGCAAAGCTAAGGCTGTTTTGTGCCCACCTCCCTCAGCAGGGAACGCTTCCCTTGATCCAGAAGGTGCTCCTCAAGGCTAGGAGGGACAAGGCACAGGTGATCCTGGTGGCTCCGGACTGGTCACACCAGTTCTGGTACCCCAGTCTCTTCAGCCTCAGCAACATCTTCCCCTACACCTGGACTGTCAGGCCCTACACCTGACAGCCTGGTTCCTGAGTTCAAGTTTATTGCAGGAAAACTCCATTGAGCAAGCTCATTCACAAGGAGGTCCTGTGACATAAACACTTAAAGTACAAACACAGATAGGTAATAACAGTATATACATGAAATGCACGTTACATGATACAGGCTGGATATACATACAAGGGTACCACATAGGGTGACCGCAGGTGGTAAACATTGATATGAGACAGGGAAGCGACTTACAGGTTGCATACTGATAAATGAAACATGATGACTGGTGTGTGCAATACATATACAGTATTTTGGCAGCTAGAACAAACAACAGTCTACAACTGATATGGGGGGGAGGAGTGATTTGATAGAGTAGCAGTGGAACGTAAGCATAGATAAAGCCAGGAGTAGAAGGGGGAGGGAAAGCAGTTAATATGACAAATCAATTATACCTTACCAGTGGATAAATATGGCACACATGGGGAAGGAAGAGACTTAATGACAGTTACAGGTGTCTTTTATTTTGGCTGAACTTAGCGATTTGTAGAAGTTTATTGAAACTGTGCTAGTTAGTTTCAGTACGGTTTGTAATTGGTTCCAAATGGAGGGAAGGGCATATGCAATAGCACGTTTACCAAAGGAAGTCCGCGTCCTTGGTATGTCAAGCATAATAAAGTCAGATTTTCTTACGAGTATGCACTATGTGAAATACTAATAAGGAAGAGAGATAGCTTGGCAATTTCGCAGGAGCAGTTTGAGTCCATAGCCCAGCATGGAGCAGGCGCCTAGTAGTAAGGGATGTCCAACCAACAGCTGCATATAAGTCACAGTGGTGCTAACGGTAAGGAGTTGGTAATGAACCGTAACGATGGTGATAAAGGATGTCCAGTTTACTTAGATTTGCAAGAGTGGTGGAGGAATAGATTACATCGCCATAGTCGAGTAGGGGGAGAAGTGGCCTGTACAAGCTTGTTTCGAGTTTCAAGGGGAAAGAGGCCTATTTCTGTAGAAGAAACCTAACCTTGCTTTTAACCTTCTAGAGACATTCTCACGTGGTCACTGAAAGATAATTTATTGTCGATCCAGATACCTAGATATTTAAATTTGGTTACAACTTCCAGAGGCTCGTTTAGCGTGGTGACAATGAAGTCTTGGGCAAGGGTATTGGGGGCCTGTGACGACGCACTGCGGGGAAGTATCATCGCTTTGGTCTTCTTAGCATTGAGCAGTAAGCTTTGCCTTTATTAGATTATGCTCAAGTTGTGCGAAGTCCGCTTGAAGCACTCCTTGACTTCAGATAACGATGAGCCAGAAGTATACAACACAGTATCATCTGCAAAAAAGTGCAGATTGGACGTAGATATGTTAGCATCTAAGTCATTAATGTACAGAGAAAACAAGATAGGGCCTAATATGGATCCTTGGAGGACTCCTCTTGCAACTGGCACGGCAGCAGAAAAAAAGCCTTCCGCCTTTACTCTTTGGAATCTTCCAGTTAGGTAGCTAGAGAACCACGGGGTGGTATGGTATGTGGCACCCAACTTTGCAAGGCAATTGACTAATAGTTTGTGATCAACAGTATCAAAAGCTTTGCTGAGGTCCAAAAAGACTGCACCAGTTACCTTCTTAGCATCTATAGCAGAGATCCAATCATTGGTTACTTTTGCTAGTGAAGTGATTGTGCTATGATTAGCCCGGAAGCCAGATTGAGCTGGGTTAATGAGAGAGAACGTTTCCAAGTGAGATTTTAACTGAATATGGATCAGTTTTTCAAGAACTTTAGAAAGGATGGGCAATATGGAGATAGGCCTATAGTTGTTTACATCGCATGGGTCACCAGATTTAAATAGAAGGAGGATATGTGCTGATTTCCAGCAGGACGGCACAGTAGCAGATACATAGATACATAGACAGTGTCGGCAGATAAGGGCCTATGGCCCACCCAGTCTGCCCATTTGAGCTTGTAAGTTCAGTTTGTTTTCCTAGAAGTCTGTTGCCCCTTACCCCTGACCTCCAGAATTCCTTTATGTCTATCCCATGCATTCTTAAATCCCGTGATTGTTTCGGCCCTCACCACTTCCTCTGGCAGGGTGTTCCACTTGTCCACCACCCGTTCTGTGAAGAAATTCTCTCTCATGTTTCCTCTGAATTGTCCTCCCTCCAACTTCATCCCATGCCCTCTAGTCCTGGAACATCTTTTTCGCTTAAAAATAGTGTTTTCCTGCACCCTGTTCCTCCCTGTAAGACACTTGTATGTCTCTATCATATCCCTCTCCCTCCTCTTCTCCGGGAGTACATGTTCAGTTCCTTCAACCTGTCTTCATAGGACTTGTGATGCAATCCATGCACCATCTTTGTTGCCCTCCTCTGAACCTTCTCTACCCTGTCTATGTCCCTACGTAGGTATGGTCTCCAGAACTGTACACTGTAATTCAGGTGGGGCCTCACTAGTGTCTTGTATAGCGGAATTATGACCTCCCTTTTCCTGCTGGTAATGCCCTGCCTATACATCCCAGCATCCTATTTGCTTTACCTGCTGCCTTGTCACACTGTTTCCCTACCTTGAGGTCATCAGAGATGATAACCCCAAGATCCTTTCCTGCTTGGTGCATGCTATATCCTCACCCCCAACTGATATATTGTGCCAGGGTTTTTGTGCCCCATATGCATTATCTTGCACTTCTTTGCATTGAATTTCAACTGCCAAACCCCTGACCATTCTTCAAGTTTCTGCAGGTCGCTTCTCATTCTGTCTACACCCTCTGGTGTGTCTACTCTGTTACAGAGCCTTGTGTCATCAGCGAACAGTGAAATTCTGCCTTCTAGGTCCTGCGCCATGTCACTGATGAAGATGTTGAATAGGACTGGTCCCAGCACTGATACCTGTGGTACCCCACTGGTCACTCTTCCCTCTGTGGAGTGACAGCCATTTACCACCACCCTCTGTGTCCTGCCACCCAGCCAGTTACCTACCCACCACACTACTGTCCTGCCCACACCCATATTCCCCAGTTTGTGTAATAGTCTTCTGTGTTGCACAGTGTCAAAGGCCTTGTTGAAGTCCAGATAGGCCATGTCCACTGCCCTCCCCTGATCCACCTCCCTAGTCACCCAGTCAAAAAATTCAATGAGGTTGGTCTGACATGACCTCCCCCTGGTGAAACCATGCTGTCTTGGGTCCTGTAGTCCATTGACAACCAGATGTTCCACCAATCTCTCCTTCAGTAGTGCTTCCATGATCTTCCCCACTACCGAGGTGTGGCTGACTGGTCTGTAGTTCCCTGCTTCCTCTTTGTTCCCACTTTTGTATAAGGGGACTATATCTGCTGTCCTCCAGTCTTTGGGTACCTCTGAAGATGTGGAGAATTGGGGCAGTGAGATGGGCGTAGCCTGACCTTAGGAAAAAGGGTTCCAAGCCATCGTCCCCTGCACTTTTTTTGGTGTCTAAGTTAAGAAGAGAATCTTCTACTTCTTTATAAGTTATCTCGCGCAGTTGGAAGGGGCTGGGTGCAGGACTAGATGTGGTGGGAGGTATGCTGGCTCACCGCAGCACCAG
Source organism: Neoceratodus forsteri (assembly GCA_016271365.2). NCBI lineage: Eukaryota > Metazoa > Chordata > Ceratodontiformes > Ceratodontidae > Neoceratodus > Neoceratodus forsteri. The sequence continues at coordinate 511,933,602 of CM057449.1, read as the reverse complement.
CATAAGGTGACGAGTCAAAGTTAATCCAGCTGTGGCAAAGTGAGTTAAGTTCCTCCAGGATTAGGGACTTGTTTTCCACAATCTTGCCACTTGCAACTATCTTTGTTGGGACAGAGGGGCCATGGCGTCCTTCTATAGCTTTGATAGTCTTCCATATTTTATGAGGGTTACCTTTAGCTTGTTCGAGGGTAGAAATATAATAGTTAGCTTTAGCAGAGCGAAGTTTTTCACACAATTATTCCTGGCTGTTCTAAAGGCCTGCCAACTGAAGATTCTTTGAATGTCTAGCTTTAGCCCAGAGCTTGTCTCGAGCTATAAGGGCTGCCTTGAGATCCGAGGTGAACCAGGGGTTGGAATTGTTCCGCACCTTTACTTTGATGAAAGGGCATGCTTATTTATTATTGTAGTGAGTTTGTCATTAAGGATGCAAGCTGCCTTATTGACATCTTTGGCTAGGTAAAGATCTTGCCATCTGATCATGCTCAGGTCAGATAGGAAGTTTACTGCACTGAATTTGCAAAAGGATCTATTTGTTATAAAGATGGGTTGCGGCCGGGCCTTAATTTGAGATCTTATGCAAACAACAATTCCATGATCGCTCATGTCGTTGTGAAACACTGCCGAATGAGATATTTTTGTGGATGGGTGGTTAGTACCACATCTAGAATGGAACTGTTGGCAGTATTTAGAGTGTTGTTCCTAGTAGGTTCACTGACTAATTGCCCAAGACCTAGCTCGTCACAAAGGGATTTGAGGCCGTGTGATTTAGGTGACAGCCAGTCCATATTTAGATCTCCTAGAAATATTGTTCTAGGGACATGGATATGTTGTTCATCCACACTTATTGGCAGGTTCCTTGCTGCTTTAAATCTTGCCGGAAGGTCTTCAAGCTGGCTCCTCCCACCCACCCGGTGGTAAACTTTCGCCTGCCCCATGACGCTAGATCTTCCCACCGCCAGCTCAGGTTCTCCTCCTTAACGCTTCTCCATGCTTAAGACTGGTTCTAATTCTTCGAAAGTTCAAATCAAAATTTTTGCTAAAGACTTCGGTCTTTCTCCTCGCCGCGATGGACAAATCGACCCCGGCTTCTCGGAGGTGCCCTGCGGGCAGAAGATGTCTCAGGATGGATCCGCACTCCACGGCGCCTACTGTTTGGGCCTTGAGCACCACCCGGCAGGCCCGCGACTTGAGTTTTCCTTTCGGCCTACGCCCTGAAGACCGTGCTGCCTGATTACAACTGGGGCGCCCGAGAGAAGAATTCACTGGTGAAATCTAAAGAGGCTCGGTTGGTGTCCGCGGGCCAGGGGCTCGGGCGAATCAGCTCGAGCAGATGATCGCCTCAAGAGGAGGTGGTGTGGCCGCTCTACCTTGCCGCGTGCATTTGTCCTGCTCTCTCTCGTGCCTTGTACTCGCTTCTTTAAGGAGCTTGTCTGACCTCTCGACGAAAGGTGAGGGTCCAACTTTCGGACCTTCCAGGTCCAAAAGAGCAAAAGTAAGTCTCTCACGACGCCTTGGGAGCGGGAAAGATCCTCCCTTGTCGATAGTCAACTTCGTCGATCAGCTTCGCCACTGCTCACGGTGTCCCCGCCAGGCCAGTTGGATCGAGACTCACGACGTGGTCGAGATTTTTCTCACCCGCTAGACGGGTTGTCGGCTGGAGAAGCTGAGAATCCCTCTCCCGGTTCCCTCGGTGGGAGTTGAGGATCCCGCTGCTCGCCTGTGCCTCCGGGTTCCGGAGTCTCGGTGGACTGCCCAAGCCAGGGAGGCCGATTTCCAACACTTTCCAAACACTCTCCCCGCCTCGGCCTAGCCAAGACTCCTCGGTCTCGGTCTTGACATCCTCGCGTCCAACCGATCCCGCTGCCATAGGCTTTTGGTCTCGCACCGCTGGGTACGTGGTGCCGCCGCCTTCCTGGACTTCGGAGGCTTCGCCAGTTGTGTCGTGAAGTACGAGGAACTCATGTGGCAATAGTCTTTTGACCGGGAATAGCCACCCAGTCGCCTTCCCGCCATTAAGTGGCTGTCACTGGAGCGGCCGAAACAACCCCTCGTTGTAGCCGAGGAGCCTGTTCCCAGGCCGGTTGTTCGGCCAATTGCAGCTGCCCCACCGATTCTGGTGGAACCTCTGCCTCCACAGCCATTAGTTGGGGCTCCGACCAAAATTCTCGGTCGGCCTTGGGTTTGCCCCATAGGCTGTCCATCACCCTCACTCCCGATAAACCTCGGCAGGTGGAGGGTGGCTCAGGCCCGAGGCAGCTCTTTGAGGACTCTTCTGAGTCCGATGATGGTTCCTCCCTCTTCTCCAAGCGCATGGACTTGGAGTCTTCGGGAGGGCAGTCAGTGGACGATAGCCCTTCGTCCTTCTTAGGGTTGCTTCGACTCATCTCGGAGTCCACCGGGATGAAGCTCGAACCCGTTTCTAAACGGGCCAGGTATTCCCTCACGGAGATTCTGGACCGAGGGGATTCTCCTACTGAGGCCTTTCCGTGGCGTCGTGAGTGGTCCGCCTTGAACTTTGGCAGCGCCCTGCTTCCTGCCCTCAAGTCTCGGCCAGGATGGTTGAGAAGTATGCGGTCCCTACCGTTCCCTTGTCCGGTTTTTTCGAACACTCGGCCGAGGGGTTGGTTACCGATAGCATTTTCTGGCGTGCTGGGAGCGCCAGGATGATGGACAAACCTCCCGACAAGGAATCCAAGAAATTGGATTATGCCGGGCAAAAGTCTATTCTGCGTCCTCTCTCGGTTTCGCCAGGCCAGTTCGCCGCCCCATGGCACATTTTTCTCACGCCTGTTGGGCTCCCTGGATGAGGTTGTCCTCATCTTCCCGCAGATCTGCAGACTACGGTCAGGCAGGTGCGGGACCAGGGCAGGGCAGTGGCCAAACAGCAGCTTCAGACTGCGCTAGACATCGGGGACTCATGTGCCAGGTCGGTGGCGGCCGCAGGGCATATGCGCCGCCGGGCTTGGCTGAGGATATCCACCTTTACCTCGGATACCCAGCACAAGTTGGCGGATGTTCCTTTTGGGACTGACCTCTTCGGCCCTGGGGTGGAAGGTCACCTGCAGAGAATCGAAAGTCCAATGCTACCTTGACTCGGTCCTTCCGCCAGAAGGACAAAGGCCGCAAGCCACAGCCTAAGCCCTTTCGTCCTTCTGCGCCTGCGTGATGCCGCCCGGCCCGCAACGCCAGGGCCAGCAGGCTCGAGCTTGGCATCCCAAACCCAAGCCGCCGGCTTCCTCCAACAGGAAGCAGGGAGGTAAGGCCCAGGAGGTCCCTCGGCCGTCCTCCTCCAAGCCTGCCCAGTGACGGGCTGAGGGGTGTCGCCTCATCCCTGTCACCTCACCCTGGTTCCCCCATGGGGACGGCTCAGACACTTCCTTTCTGCCTGGTCTGCTGTTACCACGGACAGGTGGGTACTGAGGTGGTGGGAAAGGCCCACTTAGCACCCGAGCAGGCCCCGCCTTCAGAGCCGTCGCACCTCTGGGGGCCTCGGGGTCCGCAGCCTCACTGGCAGCTCATCGAGCAGACATCGCTCTCCTCCTCCAAAAGGAGGTGATCACGGAGGTAGAGGACCCCCCTTTAGACCCGGGGTTCGTGTTCAGGTATTTCCTGGTTCCGAAACGGACGGGGGGCTGGCGCCCCATTCTCGACCTACAGGACCTGAACAAGTTGCTAAGGTCTCGGACCTTCAGAATGGTCACCTGGCGCAGGTAATACCATCTCTGAACACGGCGTGTGGTTCTGCTCTCTGGACCTACAGGACGCTGCTTCTTTCACGCCCCTATCCGTCTGTCACATTGGGAGATCTTCTCCGCTTTCGAAGCGGAGGGATCCTCTTCGAGTTCCAAGCCATGCCCTTCGGCTTATCTCCAGCTCCCAGGGTCTTCACCAAATGCATGGCAGTGGTGACAGCATTCCTGCGGTGCCGATGGGTCCTTACCTAGACGATTGGCTGATAGCAGCCCCCTCCAGACGGGAGGTGGAGCGGTCCAGAGATCTGGCCCTCCAGGTTTGCTCTCAAGTCGGCCTTCTCATCAACGAGCCCAAGTCGGAACTCGAGCCGACGCAGGTGATCCTGTTCATCGGGGCAGAGCTCGACTCTCTTCGAGCCAGAGCACGGCTCCCGCGGACAGGGCCGAGGTTCTTACCTTGCCCAATCATTTCTTGAGTTGGCAATCGCGCCTGCCCGGGACTTCTGGCGCCCTGGTCTCATGAGGCCTGTACCAGCGCGGTCCATTGGGCACGCTGGCACATGCGCCTCTCAGTGGGGACTGGCTAGCCAGTGGTCACAACGCTGCAATCCATTGGACCAGCTAGTGATAGTGACCAGGAGATGTGGGAACGCCTCCAGTGGTGGACTGTTCCATCCCATCTGCAGGAGGGCATCCCGCTTGTCCGCCTCCGAGCCGACGGTCTCTCATCGACCGATGCCTGTCTGATGGGTTGGGGTGCCCATCTGGGGAACACGAGTGCACGGCCTCTGGTCCCCGCGGGAGTCCCGATGCCACATCAACCTGCTGGAGCTCGAGCGGTCCACCTAGCTCTCACCGCCTTTGCTCCGGTTCTCCGGGGTCAAGTGGTCCGAGTCCAGATGGACAACAACATGACCATGTACTACCTGAACCGCCAGGGCGGGACGTGCTCCATGCTTCTATGCAAGGAAGCTCTCCGCATTTGGTCACTCGTGCACAGCCTGGAGGTGGATCTTCTAGCCATTCATGTGGCAGGAGCCTCCAACACCCTGGCCGATGCCCTGAGCCGGATAGGGGCTGCATCTCACGAGTGGTCTCTCCTGCCGGAGGTAGTACAAGATCTGTTCTCCCACTGGGGCACACCTCAGGTGGACCTGTTTGCCTCCAGGGAGAATGCGAAGCTGAGGCTGTTTCATGTCCGCCCCCCTCAGCAGGGCTCGCTGCAGGGGGATGCCTTCTCGAGGCTGTGGACCCCGGGCCTCTTTTACGCCTTTCCCCCATTTCTCTTGATTCACAAAGCACTTCTCAAGACAAGGAGGGACACGGCGCAGGTGTTTCTGATAGCCCCAGACTGGCCCGCCAGTTCTGGTACCCAGATCTCCTCAGTCTCAGCTCCAGGCTCCCGAGGCAGCTTCCAGCTCGCCCGGACCTGCTCTCAGTCAATCAGGGGAAGGCGTTCCATCCAGACATTCAATCCCTGCACCTGACGGCCTGGTTCCTGAGCTGCTAGAGTTCCAGGCCTTGGCCTTTCCGACGAGTGTCCTCAATGTTGTTGAGGCGCCCCTGTAAGGAGTCGACCAGGAAATGCTATGCCTTCAAATGGAAGAGATTTTCCATCTGGTGTCAGGGCAAGGGCTTGGACCCTTCCTTCTGTTCTTTGGCAAGCATTTTGGACTATTTATGGTCCCTTTCTAGTCAAGGGCTTAGGTAGACGACCCTAAAGGTGCACCTGGCAGCCATCTCTGCTTACCGGGCGCGGGCCGGGGAGCAGTGGTGGCACAGGAGAAGGTGGTCTGGCGCTTTTTCAAAGGCCTTGATCACATTTCCCCTCCGGTGCAAGAACCTCCACCTCCGTGGGATTTACTGCTGGTACTGGCAAAGCTCAACGGCAAGCCATTCGAACCAATGCACAGGTGTGAACTCTCTCACCTGTCGTGGAAGACCGCCTTCTTGGTGGCTGTCACGTCAGCCAGAAGGATAGGAGAACTCCAGGCGCTTTGCATCGAGTCTCCTTACCTGGTCTTCCACAGGGACAAGGTTGTCCTGCGCCCCCACCCGAAATTCCTTCCGAAAGTGGTGTAGGAGTTTCACCTTAACCAGGTGTTGACTCTGCCGGTGTTCTACCCCAAATCACACCTCGGAGGCCGAATAGTGGCTCCATACTTTGGACCCTAGAAGGGCGCTCGCTTATTATAAGGAGCGCACGGCTGAAATTCGGGGAGAGGTTCGCCAGCTGTTTGTCACCTACGCTGAAGCCACACCTGGCAGACCTGCAGCCAAGTGGACGATAAGCAGGTGGGTCACCTCCTGCATAGATCTCTGCTATAAGTTGGCGGGCATGGAGCCTCCCAGAGGGATAAGAGCTCATTCTACCCGTCATACTGCTGCATCGGTGGCTGCTTCCAGGGACGTCCCTATCCAGGAAATCTGCAGGGCTGCTACCTGGAAGTCAGCACACACCTTCATCACCCATTACCACATCGATCTTGAGTCACGCCGGGATGCTGGTTTTGGGGCCTCGGTTCTCCAGTCTCTACTCCCTAAGTAGGGGGTGTGCGCCTTGCCTCCCTCCTCCCGGAGAACTACTAGGAGTCTGCCAGTAAGTGTGGATGAACAACATATCCATGTCCCTAGAAATACAGGTTACTCACCTATAACAGGAGTTCTAGGAATGGTATATGTTGTTCATCCACACGACCCACCCGACCTCCCCGGCTTCGACGCACAACCTGAGCTTCCAGCGGGCCAGATCTGGCATCATCGGGCGGAGCCGAGATTTTTACCACCCGGGTGGGTGGGAGGAGCCAGCTTGAAGACCTTCCGGCAAGATTTAAAGCGGCAAGGAACCTGCCAATAAGTGTGGATGAACAACATATACCATTCCTAGAACTCCTGTTACAGGTGAGTAACCTGTATTTTCAGTTTTGAGTGGCAAGAGTTCCATGCATTGGGTCTCTCCGATCTCCGAAGAACATCCCTATGTCCTTCCAGAGATGCGGCCTCAAGAACTGGACACAGTATTCCAATTAAGGTCTCACCAATTACCTGTACAGTGGCATTATGACCTCTTTTCTTCTGCTGGTGATACTTCTCCCTATGACAGCAGGTTATGACAAGGCACAGTAGATTTGAAAGAAGTCTCACTGAGGGTGCTGGGGCTATGTAGAGCACAAGGTGGGTCAGAGTTCACCTTGGAAGTCATGTGTCTCATCAGCCTATCAGGTGGCCATAATCCAGCCTTATTTAATTATATAGTGAACATTTCAGAGATTATCTTTGAGCACAAGTGCTTATTTACAAAGATTCCATATCAATTACATTGTCATAAAAAAACAATACAACAGGCAGTTCCAGAGGAATGCAGTTGAGTCAGGGTGCAGATCATTACATACAGTAGTAGTCACAGAAATTGTACATGAGAAACCGAATATAAAAGTTGAATGGACACAATTACATTGCACTGCAAAGATCTCTTAAAGTGATTGAGTTTATGAAGGTTCTGCAGTCTGTGAAGCAGTTCGTTTAGACAGTTAGCGGACCTGACAGCAAAAGACCACTTGCCCAGTAGGTTTAAAGGTATTCTTGGCCATGATCCTGGTGTTATTTTGGTTGGAAACTATGTGTTCTCTTAAAACAGGTGATGCTAGGTCCAGGAACACCTTTTTTGGCTAATAAACTTGTCTTGAGCTTTATTTTGCTGGGTGACGGTAGCCAGTTGGTAGGTGTGTGGAAGATACACCTATGAGTATGGTTATCTGCACCAAGTACAAAGCAGCACGCTTTATTATAGCTTAGTTTTATTCTGTTTAGCACTGTCACTGGTAGCTGCACGGACAGAGAGACCATAGACAGTCTATAAGACAGAGTGGCGCTGACCACAATAAGACATCTACTCTCCCCAGTGAGATTGTTATGGTACAGTGCAGTGCACCCAGTCTTCTGTTACGTATGACCCCCAAATTGTAAACATGGGGGGGCCCAAAGATAAGGTGTTATCCAGAGTTACTTGAAGCTATTTGAAGGTCTCCACCTGTTCAAAATTTTGTCCCAGGTTGTTTCAGATGACAGATTCTCGGGAGGCTAGAGAAGACCATGGACTTTTTTTTTAGTAATTTGGGACCAGTATGCTGTTGGAGAACCAGCTTTTAAGCGTCCTGAAGTTACTTTGGGAGGGGCGGGCACTAGAGGTTAGGTTTTTGGAATAGATGACAGCATCATCGGCATGAAGGAGAATGTTGACTGTCTGACAGGCATCACGCAGTTGGTTTATGAAGAGGCCAAATAGGAGTGGGCCCAAGATGGAGCCCCGGGGGACACCAGTAGAGACTCCCCTAATGTCTGACAAGGATTCCTGGATCTTCACATGCTGAGTGCACTTAGTGAGATAACTATGGAACCAGTCAACTGTGTTCTGTAACAAACCCATGCCAAGGAGTTTAAGTTGGAGCTCACGATTGACCAGGTCAAAGCCCTTAGTGAGTTGGATTTATATATCGTTCCAAACAGGTCACCATCGTTAAGGGCCTGGCGAAAATAGTTGGTGTACTCCAACAGCACCGTGCTGGTACCGTGAAGCTTCTGGAAGCCATGTTGCTGTACACAGTGGACAGTGTAAGGAGTTTGAGTGCCTCAGAGATATACTTCCACAATTGCCTTTACCAGATGAGTAAACTACCATTGTGGCGTGTGCTTCAGATTACCTCATAGTGATATTTAGTACTTCTTCCAGGGCACTTCTTGAATGTCTAGTAGAAAAAGGAAGGGATACTCCCTGTCAAATTCCAGCACAGCCCCACTGAGTCAACTACAGATTTGTTGTGATTTGTCATAGAGACTGCAAGTAATAGCAGTGGTCTGCTTTTTGCATATGATTGCTGTGCATGAGCCAGATAACAGGAAACAGATTCAGATCTGACGTTTGCATTCTTGGAGGCGAAATCCTTTTTGTGGAATTGGGTAGGGAGGATTCCAGAAGTCTAGCCAGTTCTGCATTCTTATCATATCAGTTCATTGTAATTAATTTAGTCAGTGAGGATTAAGTTCAGTAGATTAGTGTCTGAGAGAAGGCTTGAGACTGGGAGTGCTAAGGAGGATAAGGTTAGAGGAAAGAGGTCACATGCAGTCCCTACTTGCATGCATCTTTGCTTGTGAATCTCTTTGTGTAAAGTATTAGTAAAACCAAATGTTGGTAGGTTTTAATTAGTAAAAAGCACTCTTTTGGAGGTTTTTATTGATGGGTCAGGAGCCGCTGTAGTTTTCTACTGTCTTCATGATCTGTCAGTCACCGGAAGTCTGAAAATTTATCTTGAGAGACTGTTTTTTGCTCACAGGTAGCACAAAACAGGGCTGTGAGTTGAAACCTGAAACATTCATGTTAGAGTTTGGTCCAAGGATGATTCTTTGCTGTATAACTTTATTTTATTTATTGATTTATTGATTTATTTCATCTAGGATTACAATACCTTTGAGCCGAGGCTCTTTTACAAAGGTTCCACGTCAGCGTGTGCAACCGTCATCATTTTTAGTTATAAACATTTAGTCATTGCCTTTAACTCACAAACCCATTTTTGTGATGTATAATGTCTGCTTTCAGACCAAGGGGAAGTTTGAAAAGTAGCCAGAAAACCAGCAGCAACAGAAACCTATGGTCTAACATGGAAAAGGTTCACCATGTAGTACAGAAATAATTTTATCACACCTGGTAAAGTAGAGATTGCTCAGATACCAGAAAATGTATTACACATGAAACAGGAAGGGTTGCAACCTTTTTATTTATTTATTTATCAGTTTGAGTTTCACCAGGTAGGCATACTGAGTAGTTGCTCGTTTTCAGATGTGTCCTGGGGTAGAGGAATAGGGGTACATATGTGTAAAGTGTAACTAGAGCAACAACATACAATTGGCATGAAAAATACAATATAATACACAACAATGCAACTTGGGCACAAGGTACAGTGGTGGTACAAGAGAATAGGGGTGTAGAATGGGTACAGAGGAGCAAGCAACTACATGCAATAGAATACACTTGAAAAAACAGTGTGAGTTGTATGATGCACAACAGTGCAATGGCATAGGTACAGAGGCGATGCCAGGGCAGGTGAAACTGCAGGGTAAGATGATTAGGAGAATACAGTACTATTTTTGATGCAGGAATCAGTAGAGGTAAGTGCTGGAGATGTCCTGTTTGGGCTAGGCTCCCTGTGCAAGGCATTACAGGGAACCTCAGCAGGGAATGGTGGACAAGTGCTTGAGATAAGAACATAGCTTGACTCACTAATGAGACATAGACTTGGAATTTGTGAAGTAAGGAAGCCTAGAGTGAGTCAGAATTGAAGGGAGCAATAGTAAGGGTGGGAAGGGGTGAGTTAGGTATAGGTACAGATGGGGTAGGAGGAGGAGCGCATGAGGGAAGAGAGGAATCTGAGTGAGGGGGCTGTATGAGTGGAGGCAGGCAGCGTGTTCCAGAGCTTGGGAAATAATAGGAGAAGGATGCCTGGCCGGCTGGACGAGCCCCTGAAGGGATGAAAGTGCAGCATCACTTCTCCTGAGGGGGCGAGCTAGGGATGTGTATTTGACTGCTGTTTAGCGTGCAGGTGTTCGACAGCAGCTGCCTTGGTGTCCTCCAATCCTGTTTCCACAACGTTCTATAAACAGCTGCATCGCTTGCATCCATCTGTGAAGGAACTGGTCCTGACTTGGACTTGAATCTAGTTTTGTTTTGTTTTTTTACAGTTGATGAACCCTTCATTTTAGCTCATGGGTTTATAAAAGAGCTGCTGACACCTCAAAGAAAACTTTGAAAAACATAATATTTAGGTCCAGTTCAGCTTGCATTCCATATATATTCTATAGATTTTTCCTCAATATTATTTATTACTGAGGAAATTTGCATGAAATCATGATCTTTATATCTAAACGTTCATCTGCTTCTATAGCTTACTCCCTACTTCAAGTCATAATCCTTTGTTGTGACATCACAGTCTTTGCCATGGATGTAATTATGATGTCATATGCACTTTATTTATAGGAATTTGTACACACAGAAGTGCTTGGTACTGTATATTACGTTGGTTTACATGTATTGTACTTTAAGGTCTATTGAGTTCGAGTATCTTTTCTAGTTTATTGTATGAGTATTATTTCATGTGAGTAACATAGTTTCTTTGCTGGTTCTCCTTAATGTTTATTAGGGGAAAGATAGATAAATGAATTATCATTTAACAAACAATGGTATTTAAGTAGAATGTTTGTTTGGTTGTTCCTCGTAAAGGATCAACATAATTTAAGGTTAACAAAGTCTATATTCTAGGACAATGGTGGGCAACCTGTATCCTGCAGGCCGCATGTGGCACCCGACGCGTTTATCTGCGGCCCCCGAGAGCATTTCTGTGACAGATATTTTTTTTTTGTAAAAACGCTCACTATACCTTTAAATCCAGTCCGTGTTCTGCTTTCCACTTTTGTTCCGCTTATGTTCATTCATTCACAAGTCTTCCCTCAATCCTAGCGGCTGTGTGACCGCATCCAGAACATGTCCAGAGACAGTAAGAAGTTGTTACAGGACAGCATGCAGTATCATTAGTAGCCATGCAAGTTAAAAGTTATTTTAAGAGCGCAAATTCGTCATTCACTACTACACATCTGTGTCCCGTCGGGCTAAGTGGTGTTCATGGAGCCTTTATCATTCTGATAATTAGGTGCAAAGAGCTCACTCCAGAACGGGAGAGGCAAGGTAATCCTTCATGAAAATTAAATGCTTTGTTTTCAGTTCAGGGAATACTGGCATTTTTGAAAGTTAAAAGACAGTTAAATAAGGGCAATTAAACAAGTACTGTGGAAGCTTTGTTTGCGATTCAGACGATACCGCCCCCGCTACTCAAGACTTGTGTATTAATGCGGCCCTCGCCTCAGGCAATTTCAGGTTGCCCACCACTGTCCTAGGGTATTTTTGTTTTTAAATTACATTTAGAGCATATAGACAGACTATTAATTGTTATGTATGAAAGTTCTACTTCATGCTGTTTTTATGTTGTAGTTTATAGTATCTCATTTAAATAAAAATATATTGATAAAAAATAAGCAGTGCATTATGACTTGAGGTAGGGAGAAAGCAACAGGAATGGACACTCATCAGGAGCAAAGATCCTGTTTTCATGCAAATTACATCAGTAATAAATAATGGGGAGGAGGAATACAGAACAAATGTGAAATACAAGTCAAACTGTGTCTAAATGTTACATTTTGTTAAAGTTCTCCTGAAGCTGCTCTTTAAGTTCAGAGCATTTAGCATGGAAAATGTAGTTTTTAGTGGCACTTACCTCTGCAAGGTGTGTGAGTGATTTGCAGACGTTAACTATAGATCCAAATTATTTGTCTTCAATAAAGAAAATGTAGTTCTTAGAACAGATATCAAATTCCTACCCAAACGTGTTAAGTTTCCACATAAACCAGACAGTAATAAGCCTGCCCGTGTTTCCAAAGACAAACAAGGTGCCCACCACAGATGCATCCGGGGGTGCACCTGGAAGACAATTTAGTAAGTGGAATGTGGTGCATACAAGAGGGGATGGGACACATGTACCTCCCGGAGCCAAGGGCCATGCTGGGGGCATTTCCCACTAACAGGTTTCGTGCAGACTGTATGGGCTGCAAGGCCTTTATCTGCAGACAGTCTCTGTTTCTATGTGCAAGTAAAGCAGAGGAAAGACTTCTTACATGAGAAGTAGAAAGAGGCTTGACTTACTACAGACAAAGAACAGAAAGTACAAGGGACAGTTTTTCTCAGTCGTTTGTAACCTGCTGTATGGGTGAGGTAAATCGAAATCACCCTGCAGTAAAGAGATCTGTATCTCTGTGGAGTCTTTTACATCTCTTCATGTAGCAATTAATGAGCCATCTCTTGAGTGTAAGAGCTACTTCTACAAGAAGGACAGCAGCATCTGTAGCAGCTGCCAGAGGTGTTTCTCTAGTAGAGGTTTTTAAGGCTGCAACATTGTCCACCACCCACGCCTTAACCACCCACTACTGCACTGATGTTCAAACACATGGGTATTTTAGGATTGGCTCTTCTGTTCTTCAGAGCCTGGTTCCTCAATTATTCTGTGAAAACCTGCCTCTCAAGCACTGCTTGGAGTCTGCACTAGTAGCAGGCAGCATCGCATTCACGTTGTTAGAACAAAAGGTTACATACCTTGTAACTGTGTTTCATCAAATGGTTGTGATGGCTAATTATTTCTAACTCTTCCCTTCCTCACCTTTTCAGATATTCTTATTTTGGATTCCAGGACAAGAGCAGAATAAAACTGTTGATTTAGCATTAACTGTGGATCTCCGCTAATGTCTGATGCACAACTTAAGGCAAAATTTGTGACAGGAATTATTTATAGAGTGTTTAGCTTAAATATGATTGGTACTGTTCTTATGGTCACAGCTCCAGCTAAAGATATGCCATTGGGGGAAGCTGGAGTAGCATGACCAGCACAGTGTAAAGGTATTCTATGAATAGCTTTTACTCATTGTGAATTCTGGGACCCAGCTGCACTCGAGAGGACTGCACTAGTAATTATCAGCATCACACCCATTAGATGAAATAGTTAGAGAACAGCAAGTAACCTTTTTCTTCTGTCTGCTAGTATGCCTTTTTTTTTTTTTTGGTTGAAATGTTATGCCGCCTTGCACCAACTGGCCTCCAACAGCCCTGCCGCTCCACCCAGTCCCGTCACCCCGGGACTTACCCTGACTCAGTGTTCCCCTCGGATGACCCCCAGGGGAAGGGCCTTTGGAGGCAGGCTCAGCTTTTCTGGTGGAGTTAGCTGTGGTTCTGGTCAGTGGTGTGTGACCCACAGTGGGCGGCATCCTGCGCTGTAAAGGTGTTTTCCTTTTTCTCCCCTCCCTTTGGATGTTGCATGGGCCCTTGTGCTGACACACAGCTTGTGTTAGGGTGGCAGCATCTCCCTGTATCGATCTGGTGACTCCATCTGCGGTCACCCAGGTTGTGGTAGTGCAACAGAGTTCAGACACCCACCCTCCCAGAGGAGGTGAGTGATCATTGAGACACTCTACCATCCTCCCCTGGCTGGCCCTCTGATAACCTGGGCTTGTTCCTGAACGTAGTTCACCGGCACTGCGACCGGTAGTGCTACCGCTGTCCTGACAGGCCGGCCTTGATATTACATTTTTAAATAACAGTTGTTTCCTAAAAAAAATATTTTGCAGTGTATGTAAGAATGCAGTGTATGTAAGAATGCAGTAGGGCTTTAAAGTGTTGGAGATCCCAGTGGTATGGAGGTCTGAGGCGTCATGCCTTGCCTCCTGCCACACCAGCAACCCGTTGAGAACAGGTCATCGAGGGTTGGCCGGGAGGATCGGGCTCAGAGAACAGCTCTATTCTCCTGGGGAGGGTGGGAGTGGAGACTGGCACTTACCTGGCCCCTAGCCGTGGCTTGGGGCTGGCATGCCAAGTCCCGAAAAACATAGGGGGCGGAAGCAGAGCAGATGCTTGGCATGCAGTGTACAGAAGTGTGCGCAACTTAGCCATTGGTGTCATTGCACGCCCTCGTGGCCGCACTTTGGGAGGGGGGAGAAAAAACAGAGGAATAACAGCCGACTGGTAGGATTACACTGGTCCACTGTAGGCTCCGCACTCAGCCAGCGGGACACCTCCGAAGCTGCATGAGGTGAGTCCCAGCAGACTCTGGGGTGATGGGGCTGGGGGGACCAGTGGATAGGGACCAGTTGGCAGGGGAGCATAAAGAAATATGGGGGAAAAAAAATAAAGTGTTGGAGGTATCATACCAGATTTGTGACTGGAATACCAAAATTAAATTTTAGAAGTGAGAAAGAAATAAGTGCCCAAGCTGCGGCACTTATTTCTTTCTCACTTTTAAATGCATTTCTAATATATGTACAGCACATTCCTTGAAAATAATAAACAAATAAACAACCAAAATTGGAATTCTGGTATTCCATCTGAAACACCAAATTTAAAAACGAATTTCTAGCTCTGTTACTTTGCAGTTTGTTACTGTCCCCACACTCCTCACCCCGGCACCCTAAAATCTAGCTTTTGTGAGCATGGTTTTATTGCAGGGGATGGAAGGATGGCGACCATAGGGGACTCTATAATTAGGGGTATTTACTGGGGAAGGAAAGGGGACCCAAATGCAAGCAGGAGGGTCATTTGTATGCCAGGGATGACAGCAGGGAAATTGGGCCCAAGAATAAGGGAATGGTAAGGGAGGTTGGAGGAAAACCTAATTTAGTTATACATTTCAGAATCAATGATCTAGCTTGGGAGGAGGCTGAGGTAGTGCAAAGTAGGTTCAGGGAGTTGGGGAAGATCTGCAGAGAGGAAGGAAATTCATTTGCCTTCTTAGAGGTAAAACCAGTACCAATGGCCAGCACAGCCAGGAAAAGAAGAATGGAGGATTTTAATGACTGGCTGAGGAAATGGTGCTGGGAGGAGATGTTTATCTGTATTGGGGACTGGGAGGAGACATGGTCAGACAAAGCACTCTTTTTACCAGACAGGCTACACCTCAGTAGAGAGGGTTTGATGGTACTTGGGGACAAACTGAGGGACTACATAACCATTACACTTAAGTGAAACTACTGGGGGGGGGGGCAGCAGGCGTGCAGGCCCACAGACTCCAAGAGGAGGAGGTCAGTGAACCCCCCCCCACAGTGATGAAAGAGGTCTGGAAGGAGGAGGTGGAAGGAGTGAGAACACAGTAAGCAAGGGGTGGAGGGGGTGAAGAACACATAACAAGGGTACATGGAGGGGTGCACACAGAGGAAATAAATGTGAACAGAAAAATAGAGAGAAAAGAAGGAAGGTCAGATTCTAGATGGAGGGTGGTGTCTCTGAATGCATGGAGTCTTGGAAACAAGATGGATGACTTGCAGGCACTATTAGCAGACAGGAGGGTAGACATAGCTGCAGTAACCGAGACTTAAGCAACATCACACCATGACTGGGGCCTTGCAATCCCTGTATATAAAACTATACAGGAGAGACAGGGTATTCGGGAAGGGGTGGCAGTTTATATCAGGGAGGAAATAACTTGCACGAGAGAGGAGTCAGAGGAAGGGGAGGTGGCAGCGTTATGGGTTCAGTTAAGGTCCAATAGAGGGAGAAAGGTGAGGTTGGGGTGATTTACAGACCACCCAATGAGGATGAGGAACAGGACAGGGAAATGAGTTCACAAATATTGGAAACTGGGGGGAAAGGAGAGGTGATAATTATGGGGGACTTCAACCTGCCCAAGGTGGACTGGAGCATACCCTCCACAACATGTGCCAGAAGGAGTCGGGTGATCCTGGAAGGACTGCAGAGTGGGTTCCCAACTCAGGGCATCACTGAACCAACAAGTGCTGAGGCAATTCATGATCTGGTGCTCACAAATGGGGAGCATGTACAAGAAATAATGGTCAGGGAGCCACTGGGTAGATGTGACCATCGCACAGTGTGGTTCCAGTTGAATATGGGCAGGGAAAGCATCCCAACTAAGACCAAAATCTTGGATTTCAGGAGGGTGAACTTCAGGAAAATGGCTAAGGAGCTATCTGGTGGGCATCAAAGCAGATGTAGGGGTGGACCAAAGATGGTCCATCATTAAGGATGGAATGCTGGTTGCTGCAGATGAGTTTGTTTGGCTCAGGACGGAAGAACACAAGGGCCAAAGCGCCCAGCTGGTTCAGTTCTGGGGTTGCCCAGGCAGTAAGGGAAAAGAGGTTGGCCCCTAGAAAATTCAGGAAGACCAAGAGAGAGGTGGATAGAGAAAATTAACTTAGAGTGGCTAGTGGGGCAAGTAAGGATGTCCAGCAAGTAAAGGCACAGAAGGAGCTGCAGATAGCTGAAGGAATTTAGAAGGGGAGGAAGGCTTTCTTTTGCTGTATAAGTGAGAAAAGGGACAAGAAGGAAGGGATTGTTAGGCTTAAGAAAGGGGTGGAGTGGGTTGAGCATAATGGGGGGAGAAGTAGAGATACTAAATGAATAGTTCTGTCCCATCTTAACCAGGGAGAAGGATGGACCAGTGCCTTCAGGAGGGAAAAGAGGAGCAGGGGGGAAGGAGAACACAGATGTAGTGATAGGGGAGGATAGAGAGAGGGAGGGGCTGCTGGCATTGAAAGTGGACAAATCACCAGGCCCGGACAGAGTACATCCAAGGATACTAAAGGAACTGGATGAGGATCTGGCAGGGGCTCTGGCAGACCTATTTAATAGTTCACTAGAGTCAGGTGTGGTACCGCAGGATTGGAGAACAGCACATGTAGCGCCCCTCCACAAAAGCAGCCCCAAGGATGACCCAGGGAATTACAGACTAGTCAGTCTGACCTCCATTTTGGGCAAGCTCATGGAGATCATACCAAAGGAAAGTTTGGTGGAATATCTAGAGGAGCATGGTCTCCAGGATGTTAGGCAGCTTGGGTTCATTGGAGGAGGGGGGGTGGATCGTGTCAAATGAATCTGATTGATTTCTTTGACTGTGTCACTAAGACAGTAGACAGGGGCCAAGATGTAGACATCCTCTGTCTTGATTTCAGCAAGACCTGTGACTCTGTGCCCCACAAAAGGTTGATCAGGAAGCTGGTGGATCTTGGGGTTGGGGAAAAGATGGCCAGATGAGTGGAGAACTGGCTGAGGGACAGAACCTCAGAGGGTGGTTGTGGGGGAGAGTTGTCTGGCACCAGAGAGGTAACCAGTTGGGTTCTGCAGGGCTCGGTGCTGGGGCCTGTGTTGTTTAGTGTCTTCTTCATTGACATTGGGGATGGCATTAAGGGCAACATGTGCTCATGGATGACATCAAGCTCTGCAGGAGAGTAGACACAGCTGAAGGGATACAGGACCTACAGGAAGATACGGAAAAGCTGGGGAGGTGGTCCAGGATCTGGTAGCTTGGCTTCAATGCCAAGAAATGCAAAGTAATGCCAAGAATCCCAGGGCAGAGTATTACCTGGGTGGAGTTCGAGTAACTGCATCAGAGGAGGAGAAGGACCTGGGAGTGATGATCACTAGTGACCTGAAACACTCCATGCAGTGCAAGAAAGCAGCAGCAAAGGCAAACAAGATGCTGGGATGCATATCTAGGAGGATCATTAGTAGGGGAGAGGAGGTTATACTGCCCTTGTACATATCACTGGTGAGGCCGCATCTAGAGTATGGAGTTCAGTACTGGTGCCCACACCTCAAAAAGGACATTAACCTGCTGGAGAAGACCCAGAGGAGGGCTACGGAGATGATAGTGGGCAACAGAGTAGGGCATACAAGGAGAGGTTGAGGGCACTGAACATGTACTCCCTGGAAGACAGGAGAGAGAGCGGGGACATGATTGGGACCTTCAAGTACTTGAAAGGGAAAAATAAGGTTGATAAGAAGAGTCTCTTTAAGCTGAGTGGCAACCATAACACGAGAGGGCACAGTCTTGAGCTGGAAGGTGGGAGATTTAGGAGGGAGATCAGGAAGCACTTCTTCACAGAAAGGGTGGTGGGCACTTGGAATGCATAGCCAGAAGAGGTGATCTCGTTGAAGACCGTGGGCAGCTTTATGAGAGGCTGGGATAGGCATAGGGGGAAGGTAAGGATCATGGGTAGGGAGGAGGAGGATGGGAGGAGTGGGGAGGAAAGGCAGGGACATTAGCTCAAGCTGGGGACCCTGCAATATGAGCAGACTTGATAAACCAAATGGCCTTCTTCTGTTGGCTTCTTCGTATGACTCTTTCTATTTTATTTTTTTTGTAGGGTTCTCCTCCAAGTATCCGCTCTAGTCACGGCCCCTGAGCCTCCACCATCTGTCTCCACCGTGATCCCCCGGTCACCCCTGGCTTTCCCCCTGGAGGGCGGGGCCATGGAACTGAGCCCCCATCCAGCCCATGGAACCAATATCTGGTTGGGGGATCCGGCCACAGAGGTAACTGAAGCTCGGGGAGAGCTTCATAAAGGAGGAGATGCCCTTGAGTTTCCTTGTTTCTACCCCACTGAAGAGCCGGACGTGCAGTGACGTCAGTGCACTAACATGCAGACGTCCACCGGCTCTCCCCCCAATGTTAATGCCCGCAGCCTGCGGAACACCCATCCTCCGCTGTGTGCCACTGCAGCGCGGCACACATCCTCACTCACCTCAAGGAAGGGAGAGCTGTCGGGACGCCAATCCTTCCTTCTCCCCGCCAGCTCCGGTGGCCCGAGTCCGTTCCCGAACCTGGGTCGCCAGCGTGGAACAAGGTGTGTCATCCAGCACCTCAACCCTCAGCGCCACCGGGCTGGCTTCGTATGACCCTTTCTAGAGTCAGTCATCTCCACAGAACCGTACTTTTTAATTTTATAACTGAAAACACTAGGATTCCGCAGGAGTTTGAACATTTGGGGCTAGGCTGCATGGCACCAACGTGTGGTGCCACATGCACTAGTAGTATAATAGTGGTATTGGCCACAACTGCCATAGTTCCTTTTTTTACTGCTGTCAAGAGCACACCATGTTGAGTAACAGAGCTTTAGGTTCGCCCACATAGGCCCTGTCGACACTGAACATGGTTCAGTGATAATGTTTTTAAAGGCATTTTAAAATGTACCGTGCTTGTGTGTCCACACTTGGTTACCATGTTTGAACATGGTAACGAATCCTGTCTACACTGGAAGGTAAACCCGTTGTAGATAAACGCAGTTTTCAATCCTTGTTGCATCACATCTCACCAGCTGTCCCGTAGTGCATTGCGGGACATGCTGATGGTGCCATGCGAGTCCCAGCATGCAGGTGGGCGTTGGATGTTTAAATATCGTTGCGCTCACTGCTACTGAAGTGCGGGACACCATGAACCAGAATCCTCCAGATAACTGTTATGTGCATATATCTGTTGTTCATGGGGATGGGGTAATATGAGTAGTACTTTGTGAATGGCAGAAGGACTATAGGAGAGAGGTCGGTGGCAGTGGGAGGCTTGAGGGAGGAGTGAGTTATGGCTCCTCGGAGGACTGTAGAGGCCACAACACAGTATGGATGCCTGTCCACACTGATGAGGTAAGGGTGCTAGTTTTCAAACTGTGTTGGAAACTGTGCTAAAACCCTGACATTATCACAGTTTAAACATGGTTTGAAAACATTACGGGTGTGGACAAAAACTGTGTTTGGGCGTGCCTGTAACTTTTTACTATTCCTGTAATGTTACTGGAGCACTAATGTGGACAGGGCCATAGGCCTCTTAGTTTCTAGTTAGTATTTTAACAGTATGTAATTTTTTTCTTGACACAGAATATGTGATTTATTCGGCTGTCCTAGGTGCTGTCACAGGTTTTGTCACAAATCCACATTTCTCACAGCTGTACATCATTTGACAACCAGTACTTTTGCCAACCACTATTTCAGGTAGGGTGCCAGAAACTCCAGTTGTTAACTAGTTTCAGAGCACCACCTGAGTGTGTGTCTTAGTACTGAACAGCCTAATGCCCGGAAGGAAGGGGCAGTGTTCCTGGGTTCAAAACAGAAAACGGTTCTGGCTCCACTCATGATTGTTGTCAGATTCCCCAGACTGCTTGACATCATCCTTGCTTAAAGGGGAACAATATACTCAAGTGTGGGGCTGGCCCCATTGTGCACTTTTTTTTTTTTTGCTCCTTGTCAGGCTCCCCCGGCTGGCCACTCCTTCAGGCTGCCTAGGCCTATTGCCACCACTCCACCCTGTCGTCATCCTCCACCCCTTAGTGCCACAGCCCCAGGTAATCCGGTATAACCCTTTGTCGGGTGGGCCCCCCCCTTCCGAGGGAGAAGCACCTCATAGGTGCAGATACGTATCCCTGGTGCGGCGGGGTCCGTTTGGACACTTCCAGGCTTCGTGGCACTTGAGTTTGGTGGTTGTCCGGTCAACCTCAACCGGGAAGCAGTTTTCCTCTTTTATACCCCTCCCTACTCCCCTTCTTCTGTTATGGTCATGGTTACAATGGCGACCTGGGGTGGGGATGTACGGCTGTGTGTCGAGGCATCATGCCATCTAGTACGTCACCCAAACCACTGCCAGGTGCTGAAAGCCCCCTCCCCAGGAGGGAAGTGTCCAAAGGATGCTCTGAACTCCCTTTCTGTTGGTCTCCGCTCCTGGTACCCAGGCTGAGGACACGAACCAGGGTTGCCAGCGTGCAAAGTGAACCACTTCATTCAGCGCCATGGAGCCGGCCCCACTGTGCGCGCGGAAATAGTTTGGTTTATTTACTGTCTACTGTAGTGTAGTAGATTGTAACAGACTAATGTTGCTTAGTTCTAGGCTGACATCTTGTGTTACTACAAATTCCAGAATCCCTTGCAGCTGACGTTAGAGCAGTAGGCAGCAGTAGGAGATTCAATAGTCTGCAGTGCATGTTAGAGGAAAAAAGGCAAAATTGCTCTGGAGTTACAAGAAAAGAGTTGGACTGGTCTGGGAGCTCTGTTTCTCTCATGCAGTCTTGCAATTAGTGTTTTTTTTTTTTTTTTGCTTAATCTACAATCAGTATCATCTTGTTTGCAAACATGTACTGTCTTTTTCATCTGGCGTCTAGTTTGCAGCATCATGCCCTGTGGCTTCTGCTGCCTTGCTGAATATGGAGTTCTTTACCTAGGAGTGTGGGTCTCTTGAAGATTGGCCTGCAGATTAATGGTGCACTATTTTCTTGCCTTGGATTGTGGTTGGCTTGGTATACCTTTCTAGGCATCCTTGGTGGATCTCCTTTTCTCTGTTTGAGGACCCTGTCACCTATTAGCCACCTGCTTCTTGCCTCTAGCCTCTGTAGTGCTGCAGCCATGGAGTTCTTCTCTTATGGGAAAGTTTTTTTGAGGATGGCCTTATGGAGAGGAGAGCCACCTGCAGAGCCACTTTCTGTACTCCCCTTTGTGCATGCAAGCACTTTAGCCCCACACCACAGTCCTGAGAGGGTGCCATGACTCAACTCCTGCCATGGACTCCTGGCAGATGACTCCGGTGTTGCCCTGCCAGCCCGACAATGTGGCAGTCCAGTCTGTTTGGGATCAGAGTAAAGAAGAGGGTTCTAGTCTGGCGGGGGGGTGGGGGGAGATGTGGTTCTAAGAGCCCAGCAAGGTAAGCTCCCAGATTTGGAGGGGGCCTTTACAGTCACAAATATTTTACAAATAACAAGCACATACAGAACCCCTGATGTGGTAGTATCACACATAATTGGACATATTTATTTATTTTATTTAAAAGTTTGGTAACTGGGAAAGGCACAATGAGCCGGAGCTAATTTCCAGGTGCAACCCGGAGGAAGGGTAAAAAGGAACAAAAAAAACAGCAGCAGTTACAAAGAAGTGAAACAACATCAGCAGTTATAAGGTGCAAGTACATTGTAGGCATATAAAAAATAAATAGAGAAATAAATACCCAGAGAAGGAACATAACTGTAAATAGTGCCAAACAAAGATTTTTAAGAGGTTGGGGGGTGAGATTAGGAGGGTTAATGTAGTGAGGCAAGGCCCTCGGATGAGAGGGGAATATAGGGAAGCAAGTAGGTAAAAGGGAGGGACACCAGTGGTGCAGAGTACATTGTAGGCATAAAATAATAGAAAAATAAAACCCAGAGGTTAAAAGGTACATTACTATAAATAGTGTCAAAGATATTCAAGGGTGCAAAGTGGGGGTGAGATCAGGAAGGTTAATGTAATGAGGCAGGGCCCCAGATGAGGGAGAGTGGAGTGTAAGGGAGCAAGCAGGTAAAGGGAGGGATAGCAGTGGGGAGAGTGGGAGTAGGGCAGCATTGGGAGAGAGAAGGCAAGAGGGGTAGGGCAGTAAGAAGGAGGGAGAAGGGGAGGGTAGGGAGGGTTTGGAAGGAGAGACAGGTGCTAGCGGGGGGGCTTTTGTAAATGTTTTAGGGATAGCAGGGATGGTGCATGCCTTAGAAGAGGAGGGAGCCAGTTCCAAACAGAGGGGTGAGAGTAAGAGAAGGCTGCTAGACTGGCGCTGGAGCGAGGGAAGAGAATTGAGAAGGAACACGAGTCTCTGGAATGAAGGAGCTAGGAGGAGGCATCAGAGGGGAGAGTAGGGAATAATCAGTAGGGAGGGAGGCGAACCAGTATTTTCCAAAGAGGGAGGAGCAGTAGGAGAATATATAGAATACTAGTACTCGAAATGCTGCAAAATTAAAAATGACTGAAAACAGGAACTTCTCTGGGATTCTAAAAACAAAACAAAATGAGCTTATCTTCCACATAACCATATTTCCCTAGAACAGGAATGTCTTAAAAGAGTAGCTGACAAAATCCTGGCAGGTAAATCATACTACTGTGCTTCCTGCCTTAGGGTTTAAATAAGCGCTGCTTAATTTTTTTCATACAGTAATTAATTAGATGAAACATTTTGCGCTCCCACTTAGATTAAGTAAACTTTGGACTCTCAAGCTGTAACTTCAGTCCATGAAGCATTTTATGATGCTAAGTGAGGGACAGAGTAAAAGCATGTCGGTGTAAAGAATAGTGGAGTTCTTGAGGGTCAATTCTCAGCAGCTTTCCTCAACTTAGACTGCAGCCTTTCCTTTTGTTATAGTACAGTATATTATTTTTTTTATAGATCCTCGTGCGGCTGGGGTGTTACCTGTGGTTCCCCTTCAGCCTGACCTCTAAGCCCTTGCTCTTCCCACACACCAGCTCTTACCACCTTCCGGGTCACCACAGCAGCGATCAACTGGGCGGGCACGCAACCACCACCATGGGATCCGGGGGTCTCGATCAGGGGAGCATCACAGGCTGAGCCGAGCAGAGCCACGAGGCCGGCCGCTGCGGCACGCCGAGAATTTTTCCTTCTTTCTTGCTCCCTAGACGCAGACCGTGCACCACGCCAACACGGAGCTACTCGTGGACTTCAGCTGTGTGTGCATGCCCGCTGTGCTCCCCGCAGCAGCAATGCCTCTGGCTTCCACTGGAGGTCACCACTGCACCGGGATGCCCCTGGATCCCACCCCAAGGAGAGGAGAGCTGTCCTCCAGACGCTTGATCCTACTCCCTCCCTGCCGACCCCCAGCTCCTGGGCTCGTTCCCGAACCCGGGTCGTTGGTGTGACACGAGGTGTGGCGTCCAGCGCCTCAACCCTCAGCGCCACCGGGCCAGCAAGTAGTACAGTATATTAAACATGATATGACCTCCAAAAATGAGAGTTGGTCTGCTAAGTTGAGTAAACTTACCAAAAACCAAAATAACTGCTATCAAATTAGTTTATCTCTTTACTTCTCTCTTTACCGTTCGGTTCTTAAAAGGTCTCATAGTTACTTAATTCTCTATTTTCAGCCCACATTCACAATTAACCTTTTCTTTCTGCAGCTCATCCAATAACACGGCACCCTCTTTCGCTACCGAGGCCTACTCTCTCAGCTACACTTTAAATCTGTAAGGCACATTACTTGAAAATTATATAGCCTTGCTAATAATATGACAAATGCATATGCCAAAGATGCCTTGATAAAAATGTATCAGAAAAGCGTATACTTAGAGAAGCGTGTCTGCAGCACCACAACTTTAAATTTATTGCAGCTTGGCAGTATTTGTAGCCAAAACATCATTAAAACAGTATTATGCATTATGTTTGGGTAACCTTATCAGAGACTGTTAAAATATTTGGTACAGTGAGCTGATTTCACTGTTCTCTGTATCACAGCTTAATTTGAACCAGTACATATGTAATCCACTGTTGATGCCAAGAAGTTGCTTCATAATAAATACAATCTGAAATCACACAGGAACCAGCTTTTATTACCATCCTTCCTGAGCGCCAATTAGAAAGGTGAAAGGTTGTGGAGGAGTAACTGCCGAGGATGGAGTCATTGCAGAGAACTGTACGGCAGTTACTTGATTATCAGTACCAGGATATGAGGAAGACTGCTTGAAGCAAATGTAATCTTTTGTCTTGGATACAGTCCCAATTTGACACCCACTAATGGCAGACGTGCGTGTTGGCAGCAGTATGACACATTCGATTCAGGTTACTAGAAACATTTTGGATCTGTTCCAGTTGTGAATTATGGCAGTAGATACAAGTGGAAAAAGTGCTGTACATTTTTGTACAGGGAGTGGGACATTCCTTCTCATCTGTCTGCTGTTGGAAAGAATGGCAGCAAAGTAAAGCTTTACGATTTTATGAGAAGAAGAGAGGGCAGGGTTTAAAACACCTCACTATACCAAGTCTAGTTCTGGCTTTAAGGATGGCTAACAACTGGAATTATTGTGAATCTGATAGCTAGCGAAAACCTGCCGCTGCAAAGTATAAACAATTTCCTGGTGTCGAGTTTGAGGTGGTGGAAGATTTAGCGGCTTGACTTTAAGATAGCCACTAAAGTGTTTTTGTAGTCCACGTACTGATTGGAAGCAGCTAAATTATTACACAACGGTAAAATTAAATATAAAGCAATTGGGAGTGCCCTATGAAGTAAAGAGGACACAGAAGTTGTGATTTAAACAGGTTAAACCGAGCAAGGTCCAAGAGGAAGTTGGACACCCTTCTCAAACGCTGTATGAGAGTTCCTGCTCCTTTAATGCCTTTCTACATTGAATGCTGTAGGAGAGTTATTAACAGAAACATAGAATTTGTCAGCAGAAAAGAACTGCTTGGTCCACTCATTCTGCCTAGATGTTTCCTGCTTAGTCCTTTTCTGCATACCATACCTGGTATTTGATGATCGCCTGTTTACTAATATTCCCCATGTCTGTCCCACGCATGCTTGAAGCCCCCACTGTTTTCACCTCCGCCACTTCCACTTGCAGCCTGTTCCAGGCCTCTACCACACTTTCTGTGAAGTAGTACTTCCTCACACCCCTCTTAAACTCCCCCCCCCCATCTTAATCACATGCACCCTGCTCCTGGTGCTCTTTCTCATTTGGAAGAGACACCCCTCCTGCACCGTCTTCACTCCATTGAGGTATGTGAAGGTCCCTATCCTATCCCCTCTCCTCTCTTCCAGGGCATACATGTTGAGATCTGTGTCTCTCTTTATAGGGGTTTTATTGCAACCCCTGCACCATTTTTTGTCTTCCTCTGGACTGCCTGCACTCTGCGCATGTCCTTTCTGAGGTGAGGCGTCTAGAACTGGACACTATACTCTAGGTAGAATTTCACTGCAGAGTCATACAGTGACACTACCACCTCCCCTCCTGCTGCTGGAGATACCTTTCCCTGGGCACTGTATCATCCCACTAGTCATGCCCACTGCCTTATCTCAGTACACTGCCACTTTCAGGTCATCAGTTATAACCCCTAGATCACTTTTCTGCTTAGTGACCATCAGTACCTCTCCCCTCCTATCCAATACTCAGCTCCTGGTCTCCTATACAAGTGCATGATTTTGCACTTTTGGCATAATCCCAACTGCCATGATCCTGACTATTCCTCAGGTTTCCCAAGATCTCTGTGCATTCTCTCCATCCCCGCCTGAGTGTCTACCCTATTACAGATGTTGATATCATCTGCAAAAAGGCATATCTTCCCTTCCATTTCTTCTACAATGTCACTTGTGAAAACATTAAAGAGGACCGGTCCCAGTCCTGAGCCCTGCGGCCCCCTACTGGCCACTTCTCCATCATTAGAGTGAGTGCCGTTAACCACCATCCTCTGACTCCTAGCCGTTAACCCTAGGCTGCTCAATTTCTTAATCAGTCTCCTTTGCAGCACAGTGTTGAAGGTCTTGCTAAAGTCCATATAGGCCACCTGCCCTCCCCTGATCTATTTCCCTGGTCACTCAGTCAAATCAATCTGATTCATCTAGCATGTCCCCCCCCCCCCCACCAACCAGTGAATCATGCCACTTGTGGTTTTGCAGTCCACTGGATTCAACATACTCTACCAGCCTTTCATTTAGCAGGATTTCATTTAATTTCCCTACAACTAAAGTGAGACTGACTGGCCTATAGGTGCTAGCCTCCGCCCTGCTGCCACTTTTATGTAGAGGAACCACAACTGCTCTACTCCAGTCCTCCGGAATCACACCTGTTTTCAGTGAACTGTTGAAGAAGGCCATCAGTGGGTCAGCGAGCACCTCCTGAGTTCCTTTTGTACCCCTTGGTGTATCCCTTCTGGTCCCATAGCCTTCAGAGCTACAAGTCACTTCTGGACTCTTTGCTTCGAAAGTGGATTTGTGTCCACCCCACACTTTGTTTCAGCTGCTCCCTGGTGGTCCGCCTCCTCTCCCCTCACTGTGGAGACTGAGCAGAAGTATCTATCCAGGATGGCAGCTTTTCCTTGATTTCCTTCTGTGCAGTCTTCCTCTGCTGACCTTCTTATCCTCACTATTCCTCCCCTTGTTTTCTTCTTCTTACTTAAGTACCTGAAGAAAGTTTTTTTTTTTAACTTTTGATTTATAGTTTTATACTAATACAGCACATCCGCAGTAGATAAAATACAGGAATTGAGGTATGCAGACCTCCACATTAGTTGTACAGGAAATTTTTCAGGACAGTAACATAAGATGAAAAGTCCAAGCAGTGGGAGTTCCACCAGAACAGTAAAGTCAGGAATAAAGTCTGAACTGAAAAGTAGGACACTGCCACTCTAACTCCTGATTAATGCATACGATCAATAAAGCCAGGATATCAGATCACTTGTAGGAATAATAGTTGGTGGAGGGCTGATTAACTGAGAAGCTGTAGTCAGGTCTATCTATCGATGGTCCATGCTCAGTTAAGTTATTTTGTTACCCCATATACTTGGCGAAGCATGGCTACCTGCCAAATGGGTTCCATCACATACATCTAGGAATTTTAAAAGTTCACAAACTGAATAGAGGGGAAAAAAACTCCCTCTTTATTTTGTATTTTTTTATGCCTCCCCTCCTCCCTGGCTGCCCACTCCTTTAGGCCTCCTAGGCCCTTCCCGACTGCCTGCCCATCCCCACGCCAGCCACTTACCACATATTTCAGCTCCCCCTGTGGAATCCAGTGTATCCCTTCGCCAGACAGGTCCCCCTCCTCTGAGGGGGAAGGCACTGGTGGGGCCGGCTAGCACACTCTATACTTGGCCCAGGGTGTGGCTGAGGTGTGCCAGATGTGGGTTTGGGGACAGCGGAGAGCTGGAGACCATCATCTGGCCTGCCAGGGAGCATTTTTCTCTGGTTATCTTGGGGGAGTGATGTCCTGACGTCAAGGCTAACGCCGACGTTGTGCACTGATCCCGATGTTCTGCTGTGTCCCTGGCCTCTGCTAGGGGCCAGCAGGTGCTGGTCCACATCCCCACCCTTCCCCTGGGGAAGCAGAGCTATCCCCAGATTCTTCATCCTTCTCCCCCCGGCTGGCCCTCCAGCGACCTGAGTCCATTCCCGAACACGGGTCGCCAGCGTCACAAACGAAAATCCAACCGCTGTGCCGACAGGCTGGCCAACTCCCTCTTTAAATGAACTATTGCCCTCAGCATATAATAGATCTATTACTCTAAGATCAATTGAGAAAAATAATGGTGCAGCAAATATCAAAATGTTGTTATTTATATGCAAAACATTATTATTTCAAATATAGATCTAGTTAAACTTTATAGACAGATCTCAGAAAGCATAACCCCCAACAAAACTTCACATCACTGGTAAATAGTAAGGTCTTCACCAGCATTAAAATATCTTGCAATGAAGAAGTAGAGCTTTTTACCTTCATGGAGACCCTAGCTTTTCACCCTTCAACATCAGATGTAAAAGCAGGAGGATTCAGTGAATCCAACAGCTTGTTCGAAAATTGTGCAGCTGAGGTAGGGTCAGTGAAGATGTGCATTTTTGATGCGTGTCTAATCTGCAGTCTAGCAGGGAAATTAAGTCTGGCTTCAGTTCCGTGCTGCAGTAGCTCTGTTTTTTATCAGCTGCAGTTCTTTCTTTCTGGATTGTGTTTGAGCAGAAAGGTCCACAAAAAATGGCAAGTGACTGCCCTCCCAGACGATGTCTCCTCGTGCCCTCGCTGCCTGGAGTAGAGCTATCCAAGCATTGGGAGAGGAGAGCATAGCAGTCACAGTGAGAGGCCTCTGCTTTGGGTCTCTGCCCGATAGGGGCCTCTGCGGGATCGACAAAACTTTAAGGACCTTTATTCCAGTATCCGGTGGCAATAGAGTGAGGTCTTGAAAGATCAGTCGGGTCACCGCCTGTTGGATGTCCGTAGATCCCACAAATCGAGGTGGGAAGCCTACTGTATGGATATTTGACTGCCGCTGAGCATTTTCCAAAGCTTCTAGTTTTTCTTTACGTAGGAAAGATGGTGCACATACACTGCATTACAGTTTGATGGGCATCAGCCTCCGTAAGTTCTTTTAAGTTCTTTAATAGCTGCAGAGCGTTCTTGCATGATTGTTTCATTCGCCAACAATTTAGCCTCTACTGTAGCCAACTGTTGGTTAGTCTCTTCACCATCACTTGAATCTTACTTAGCACAGCCATGATCTGTGCTGAAGGTAGGTTGTGCTTTGCAGGCTCGCTGCATGCCAAATGGCCCGAATTGTTAGTTGAACTCGGGCTTAAAGAAACCATCAGACTTCACGAGAATTATGCCTGTGATCTTTTGGCCCCATCTTGTTACTGGTCATTCTGGCACACTTGGTGGTTGTTTTTAGTCGTTAGATGTAGAAAAAGCGAAGCTTTGGGATAATTATTTAGATGAGGAATTGGAGCTGCCACCATATTGCTGCTCCGCAGCGCCCCACTGAAGAAAGTTTTATCCCCTTTAGCTACCCCTTTGGCTGTTCTGTCCTCTGTCTGCACCATTTCTTTCCTCACTACCTTTCTATCTTCCCTCATTTTTACTTGGTACACCTTTCTGTCCTCCTTCCTCTGCTTTTCCTATACTTCCCTAATGCCACCTTTTTTTTTTTTTCTTACTTCACCACCTTGGCCACTTCCCTAGAAGAACTATAATGATCTATTTTTCTTTATACTTTTACTCACTTCCTTCACGTAGAGGCTTGTTGCCCTAATTATGCGCTCACTTACTTTACACCACTGTGTCTTTACCCTTCCCTGGCATTCTCCTACCCCCAATCAAGACAGTTTCTGTGGCATTCTTCCATTTCCTTAAAATCTACCCTCCTAAAGTTCAGGACCCTTGTCCTTGTCTGGTTAGCCTCTGTTCCGTCTTAATTTTATTTTAAAACCACACTGCATAGTGATCATTGGTACCTACCGGGATGCCCACTGTGACATCCGCACTGCTGTCCCTGTTTATAAACACCAGGTCCTGCTGTAACCCATCCATTGTGGGTTCTTTGACTATCTGCCTGAGAAAAGTCCCTGTAGGGAGTCATGAATGGCCCTGCTCCTTGTCAAAGTTGCAGTTGAAAGGCTTCATCCCATGTCTAAAACATTGAAGTTACCACCTAGCAGCACCTCCCCCCTTTCTTGCCCTCCTGATGATGGCTTCCTCTTCTGCCTTATCCAACTCCTATTCCTGTGTTAGAAGTCTCTATACCACCCCTGTATGGATAGCAGCCCCAGAGCCTGCATCCATGATGACCCACAGCACAGCACCCCCAGCCGTTCCTTGTCCTCTGGGTGTGTCTGTACCTCTTTGACCTTGATTTCCTCCCTCACATATAGTACAACCCCTGCTCTGTAGGTGCTGGAAGGGGGGGGGGGGGAGTCACTATAGCCCTACCACTTTCTTAACTGGTCTACCATTGTACTTAACTGTCAGCTCTACATCTCTGCCTCCTATCTCTCTTTGGAAAATAGATGGGTCCATAAGTCAGTAGTGTTCCTTCAAAAAGTGGTGCTTGGTACAGCCCTTGACTACATTATGGAGTTATTCCAGCATACTGCTTATAGGTTGGGGGCACATTCCCAGGTTAAATTTCCCTTCAGGAATACTATTATTGCATGGAGAGCTATATCAAATCTGCGAGGGAATTCATATTCCATCTTTCAGCAAAAGGCTTCATCAACTCTTGGCTGAAAATTCTAATTGTGATTGTTTTTAGTAGTTTTGTATTGTGTTATCCTGTATTCGTTTTAATTGCTTTGTCTCTATAACTGGTAGCTTGTGAAAATAAACTTCTTTCTCATCTTGCTCACCATTATAACCAGTAAATGAAATGTACTAGTGTTCTTGTCAGCCTTGTCCGTGAAAGAACAGAGGTTGTTGAAACTCGGCAGGAAAAGAAGTGGGGGGGTCAGCAGAAACATTAAATGGGGACAGCAGTGTGGACAGCGGCTGGCATAGCAAAGCAAAATCATTGCGTGCATCAAGAGAAACCTTGTAAGCAGATTGAAAGATATTGTAATTCCACTGTACAGATACCTAGTCAGATCCTACGGTATAATTCTTGTCCCATTATCTGAGGAAAGGTAGCAGCAGGATCGAGAATATTTTCAAGCACCCATGTGACTGAAAATGAAGTAATTTGTGCAGCACCGGCCTGTGCATTAGAGAAAGAGTGACGTGCTCTGGGACAGCCCAGATTCCAGTTGCCTTGGTGGCACAGCTGGTTAGTGTGACAGGAATGGTATTCCAGGTGGCCTGGGTTCAGGTCCCAGCTAAGGCACTTACTTATTTCTTTCCTCTGTAAAGCTTGAGAACATACAGAGAAGAGCAAACAAGGTGGCTGAGGGCTTGTAAAACATGGTCTTTTGAGGACCAACTGGCTAAACTGACACTTCTACGTGGAAAGAGGAGACTCAGAGGTGCATGATTACAGCATGACTGGTTGTACCTGGAAATGAGCCATGCCTCAGTGTGTCTCTCTCGGTCACCAAATGTTAAATAAAAAAATTAAATATCTGTTTAAGAGGGATAACAGTAACAATGAATTGCAGCTCCTCAGGATCTACAAAGATGTAAAGGGACAGTCAAGAGTAGGAAAAGGACAAATGTAGTATCAGGATGAACTGCTGTTTAGAACGTGTGGTGGACACCTGGAACTGACTTCAGGTTCAAGTTTATTGACCGGAAAACTCCATTGAGCATGCTGATTTAAAAGGAGATCCTGATAGGACAATGTAAGCAATCCGTGTTCAATACAAAAAAGAGAAAGAAGAATTGGTATACAACAGTTCATAATAATGGGCAAAGTGAAATATATAGACATTGGGAGCGAGGAAAAACTATGACTGTACAATATCAACAATATACTAACAATAATATACCACACTAACAATATACTATCCGATACTAGAGGCAAGGAAGAGGGAAAAGATAGATGGGGAGACAACTGCTACACAACTTAGCTTGCATTGTGCTAGCGATTATGACAGCGGCAAGTTTTCGTAAGTGCCATGCCTTGAAGACTTCCAGAACGTGTGGTGTCAGTTTACACTGTTTCTACTTCCAAGCTTGCGCTGCATCAGAATCTTGAAGATAAAGGGGCGACCATGTATTCCCACGAAGTTGGTGAGGGGAAAAACTTGATGGGCCAGATTGCTAGCAATCCTCTCCGTACTTTTCGTTTTGGGGTCTGTTTTGAATTTGCAGGTAGCAGTTACATTCAGCTTGACTGAGAATTATAGACTTTTCCACCCAGTACATTTTGGATGCTAATTTTAAGATTTTGGGGCACGATTATATTGTTATTAATAATCTCACACTTTTATTATTTTACAGACTTACCCAGGATTTCCCAGTTGTGTCACAGCATCTCATTTTCTGTGTGTGTGTGTGTGTGGGTGTGTGTGTGTGTGCGCGCGCATGCATGCGTTGGGATCCTTCTAAAACTTGTGGGGGCAGAATCAAAAGGAAGTTGAGTGACTTGCCAAAGGACATACCATTAGAATGCAGCTCTGTTGGAATCCGGGCCTAGGGTCTTCTTGTTCACAGCTTAGTTCTGTACCCATTGAAACACACAACCTTACCATAGCTATATATGGCAAAGCCCTCAAAATTACAGTTGGTGGGGGGCGTTATATCAAGCTCCTGTTCTGTGGGGGCCAAAAAAACAGGAGGTGGTGTAGAGCAAAGTTACTGTGCTTATCCTACCAAAAGTGGAATTATGAAATTGAAAGGAAATTATTTCTAGCCATATCCTTAAACTGTGAGACAGCAGATCTTTTCTCAGCTGGGTGGAGTTCCCCAAAAGCACACACGACTTGATTTTCATCCCATGGGATATAAGGTCATATCACAGTCATTCGGAAATATTGTGCTGTATTAAAGGAGAACTCTTATGAACCTAAATGTTTTTTCCTGTAGAAGCTAGCTTGTTTTTAAATACCGATCATCATTATTATTTTATTTTTCTATCATTTTTGGCCTTTTAGTAAGCTGTATGTGTGTTTCTAATTTACAGTACACACCAGAGGTAAATATTAATTCTAGAACTGTGTGATGCAGATTGTGTCCTTCCAATTGCAGAGTTCTGTATTAGAACATGGATGCATAGTGCCAAAAATGTAAGAACTTAACAAGGACAGAAACTGTATCATATAGTTCTAAAATTGCTTTGCCAACAGTGTGTATATTTGAAACTCTCACTGAATTCACTATAAGGTCAGTAAACTGGGAACAATAACAGAATGCAAACCATCATTTGAAACGCTGCTTATGCACAAGGCCCACTACAGTTTGTGGCACAGTAGACTTAAGTGCTACAGCAGGGAGTCTTAAGTTCTGCCGCACCTTTAGTCCTACTTCTCCAGCAATGCGCAAAAGGAAATGAAAAATTGTTTAACCAGGAAGGGCACACTAAGCCGGAGCTTGTTTCTAGGTGGAACCTGGGAGCACAAGAAGTTAAGTGACTTGCTCATGGTCACACAGTATGCAAGTGGGTGCTGATGGAAATCAAACCCAGGTCTCCAGGTTTGCATCACAGTGACCTTAACCACTGTGCTATACTGTCTCCTAAGGCAGAGTTCTGTGGCACATAAATAAAGTGACAGTTCAGGCTCATTTTTGAGACTGGGTCGTCAGTGTTGCGAGTGGTAGTGCTGCGTGCAAAATAATGGAGCTATTTCAAGCCTCACTTTTCATGCCAACGCAGTACATGACCCCATCAGGCCTCGACAAGCATATCAACCCCTTGTAAGGGATGGCTGCCTGGCCTACCACAGTGTGTTACCAATGCAGCCAAACACTGTGCAGCGGCTTCCCAGGCTCAGAGCAGTGGCACACAACAACACTGGCTCCTATCCTCATGCTTCCCAGCCAGCTCCCCGAGCTCGTCACTGAACTCAAGTAGTCGGCATAGGAACACAATACTCTATCTACTGGACCAGCAGCCGGCCATGCACGTTTCTTAATAACATTTTTTTTGTTGACATTTTGACCCCAACTTTTCAACATAGTCTTTTTATGCCCCCCCGTTGAACATGACATATGTCATGTATAAAATGGCCAAAACATAATGTCATGCTACAAATGTGAAAACACATTTTGAGCAGGATTTAAATAACACCACTTGTCACATTTATTAGGTGGTATGAAAAATTGGCTGTAGCTGGCCTGTCGGTGCAGCGGTTGGATTTCTGCTTGCGACGCTGGCGACCTGGGTTCAAGAACGGACCCAAGTCATTGGAAGGCCAGCCAGGGGGAGAAGGATCGAGCATCCCAGGGACTGCTCTCCTCTGGGGGGAGGGCAGGGCGAATGTCCAATGCTTGATGGACCCTTGGCGGAGGCCAGAGGTACTGCAGCAACCGGCATCAGGAAGTGACTCAGAGGGGCGGGATGGATGCTGGATGTCATTGCACGTTCCTGCCCCCCACATACAGCATGCAAAATCACTTCCTGCAGATGACCCTAGATGAAGCCTGCCCTGGCCTTCAGCAGCCTCCAGGACCGACCCTCAGACCAAGTCCTGACGTGCGGCACTGTTAAGGGGACCAGCGTCGCACCTCACCCTGAGGGGCAAGCCAGGGGGTATCCAAGGGGTTGCGGTCTAATGTGGAGGCTAGGGTCCATGACCAGGCTGAGGTGCTGGGTCATCTGCAGTTGGGGCAAAAAGCATACTAAATAAATAAACAAAAAAGGAAAAATTGGCTGTATTGAAAATTTGTGATCAAAATGTTGAATATGAACAAAGTTGCTAGTGAACATTGAACAGTTTCAATGTTCCTTCATAACTTAAGATTTTAACCCCAAATTTTCAACATAATATTTTTATGATCCCACATCCTGAATGAGCTTTAACAAGGGGCTGATGTGTTCTGAAAACTAAAGCCATGAGTCTAGGCTAAGGAAAGAAGGGAGAGGGGGGACATGATAGAAACTTTCAAGTACCTCAAGGGAATCAACAAAGTCCAAGAGGGTAGCATCTTTCAGAAAAAGAGATGTGCAAGAACAAGGGGGCACAATTTGAAGATAGAGGGGGGACGGCTCAGAAGTAATGTGAGGAAGTATTTTTTCACAGAGAGGGTTGTGGATGCATGGAACAGCCTCCCTGAGGAGGTCATGGAGTCAAGAACAGTGGGGGAATTCAAGAATGCATGGGACAGACATAAGGCAGTCCTAGTGGGAGGTAGGAGGAAGTAAGCTGTTGGTTAACTGGGATCTGCAGCTTATTTCTTAGGTAGGAAAATGGACAGACTAGGTGGGCCAAGCGGTCCTTATCTGCTGTCAGATTCTATGTTTCTATGCTCAGACACATGACTTTAGTTTTCAGAACGCATTTACACTGTGTTACAATGCTCATTTTGTCTTTAAACCTTTTGTTCCAAGGACTGACCACTTTCAATAAATATTTTAAAAAGCAGTGCTTAAAAAAATGAAGAACTCATGCATGAACGAGCTTAAAAGCATGGCTACTACTTTCACGGTTGGCTGTGAATTCCATGTTTTGTGCCATGGAACCCTTGAGAAGAGGGAGCCTTGCTTATACAGAAAGCATAGATGTGCAGGTTAAGGCAGTTCTCCTTCAAAGTGTTATTGCAGTCATCAGCAGGACTAAATTCTCATAAGAATCCCCAGCAGTCTGAATTTTTGGACATTAAATTCCTTATTATTTAAGACATATTCACTAAAGTAAGCTGTTTGCTTCTTAGACTTCATCTGTTTCTGCTGCTGTTCCTGCTTTGAAGTCAGAATCCTCTGCCTGTAGCATCAGAACCATTTCTGTGGTAGAAGGTTGTGATTTCACAGCAGGCATAAACAGCTGGAACTGATGGTGTCTAAGGGGAAAAGATCCTGCTATATTTATTTCTCTTTGGTATTCTTGTTAGATTTTGAGGATGTCATGGCATGAACGATGCGGTATGGTTCTTGTTTTTTAACATAGTTATTTTCAGATAGGACTCTTCTATTTTGGTTTTACAATCGGAATTGCAACTCCATTTCAGTCAACTGACAGAGTGGTTGGACCAAAATAAATTAATCCTAGATGAGTCAAACATAAGGGTTGGGCTGTTTGGCACTAGCCTAAAACTTGCCCAAACTGATGCTGGTGTACTCTTTGATAAATGTGGCAAGAATCTGGTGACTGTTAATGATTTTAAATACCTGAGTGTTTATAGGGACTTGAGCCTCAGTTTTGTGTCTCATTTGGATTTGGTTCTGAAAAAAATAATCAAAATAGAGGATAATGTATGGGACACTGTGCACAACAAACTTGTGTTGCTGTTGGAAGGTTGTCATGACAACCACAAGAAGGATGCTCGGCCCCGTTGAGCAAAGTGGTCCATATATTATCTTTTGTAAGTATATGAGCCACCTTGTACAACGCTCCCCCCACAGAACATTTTCTGCCTAGCGATCATTATTTGAAACTACCCACCCCAAATCATAAGAAGTGCCGTACAGTGCTGTTTCCATTTTAAAAAGTGTGCCATTTGGGCAACAGCATGAAATCAGTGCTGAGACATTTAACATAGACCTAAAACAGTCCTACTTTTCAGAAGATCAATTTTCTTGGTTACTCAGCAGCCTGCAAATAAAGACAGAGAAGCTATGCTGCTGTTGTCTGACAGTGACTTGAATTAAAAAAAGGCGCAATTTCGGAGTGTTTAAACCTGACAGTGCGAGTGCATTTCATGTTGAACCAGTGACATACTCGAGATGGTACAACAGCATTTTGATTACTGTTGTACCACTCTGGGACTGTTGCTGATTTTCTTTCGTCAGAACAGCATAGAAACGTAGACTTTGATGGCAGATAAGGACCGCTTGGCCCACCCAGTCTGCCTGTTTCCCTACCTATTGGATAAGCTGCAGATCGTAGTTAACCAACAGCCTACTTCTTCCTACCCCCCACCAGAATTGCCTTATGTCTGTCCTTGTATTCTTGAATTCCCCCACTGTTTTTGACCCCACAACCTCCTCAGGAAGGCTGTTCCATGCGCCTACCACCTTTTATGTGAAAAAATACTTTCTCACATTGCCCCTGAGCCGTCCCCCCCCCCCCCCATGTTCAGATTTTGTCCCCTTGTTCTTGCACATCCTTTTTCTGAAAGGTGCTACCCTCTTGGACTTTGTTGATTCCCTTGAGATACCTGAAAGTTTCTGTCATGTTCCCCCCTCTCCATTCTTTCTTCAAGGGTATACATATTAAGCACTCTTCTATATACTATAACTGTGATATATCTAGATAGAAATAAGTTATTGACTAGGCAAGCAACATTTCTAGTAGCTAAGCAATTACTGTTACCAATTTTGAATTATGGAGCTGTGCTGTTTGTAAACCACACTGATGCATTTCTGCAGAGCTATCAAAAAGTGGTTAACAATGTCTGTAGTTTTGCCCTTCTGGTCTTCTAACAGACCCATCTCTATGTACTTTTATGACAGGACTGGAACTGTTCCCTCTATTTTTCGAATAAACATGAGTTTGACACTACTAGCGCATGGGAGTTTTGAATCTGTTGTCCCTCTCAAATTATTCCAGAACTTTTAAAGGGTTTAAAGGGAAATGTTCACCGATAATTGGGCCCCACCTGTGTGACAGGACCCGATTAGCATTTTCACAAACAGTTGTAATTTTTTTTTCAAACTTACAGTGAGTTTAGTAATTAAGAATCTTCTTAGAGGATGTCTTTCATCAGGCCACACCTTTGGAACTACATTTGCGCAGTGCTGGGACCACACAGAAACCTTTGCAGGCCAGGGGCTGCTCACAATGACATCATGGACCAGCGTCTACATAAACGCAGGTGGCCCCATCTCCTCACTTCTTACCCACCATTAACCATACTCACCAGACCTGCCAGGGAAACGTTGATTGCTAGTCGCCGTCATTTATTCTATTCTAACTCAGAATAATCACTAGTTTAATGATTTTTGGCACTTCGGTATGCTGCTGAACAAACCATTGAAGTTATTTCGGTTTGTGAGTGTGTGAAGAGATTTAAAAGGATGACTAAAATGAAGTATGTGTCTGCTGTTTAGGCCTCTCTCACAACGTAAAAGCTTTTGAGATTTATAGGAGCTTCAACTCCTCTACCAGGCGACGTTGTAAAGGAGCTCTGAAAAAGTTCCTTTTGAAGAAAACTTAGGCAGCAGTCGAGAAACAGATGCAGGAAGAATCCACGTCACCTGCCCCATTGACCGAATCGTATTCGTCAAAATTGAAAGAAAAATCATAGAAATATAAGAGTTCGACGGCAGATAAGGACCGCTTGGCCCACCTAGTCTGCCCTTTTCCCTGCCTATTGGATAAGTTGCAGATCCTAGTTAACCAACAGCCTACTTCTTCCTACCCCCCACCAGAATTGCCTTTTATGTCTGTCCCATGCATTATTGAATTCCCCCACTGTTCTTGACCCATGACCTTCTCAGGAAGGCCGTTCCATGCGTCCACCACCCTCTCTGTGAAAATAATATTTCCTCACATTGCCCCTGAGCCATCCCTCCTCTATCTTCAGATTGTGTCCCCTTGTTCTTGCACATCTCTTTTTCTGAAAGATGCTACCCTCGTGGACTTTGTTGATTCCCTTGAGGTACTTGAAAGTTTCTTTCATGTCCCCCCCCCCTTCCCCTCAAGGGTATACATATTAAGCTCTTTTAGTCTTTCTTTGTATGGCTTCTGTTGCAGACACTGCACCATTTTAGTTGCCTTCCTCTGGACTGCCTTCATCCTGTCTATGTCCTTGCGGAGATGGGGTCCCCAGAACTGGACGCTGTACTCCAGATGGGGTCTCACCAACTGTCTGTACAGAGGGATAGCAACTTTCTGTTTTCTACTGGTAATGCCTTTTCCTATACATCCCAGTATCCCCCCCCCAAGCCATCCTTACTGCTTTCTCACATTGCTTGCTTACCTTTAGGTCATCTGATATGACTACCCCAAGGTCCCTTTCCATTTTTGTTGTTGTTAATACCCCCCCCCATATCATTGTGTACTTTTCCCCTGGGTTTTTGTTTCCTGTGTGCATTACTTTGCACTTCTTTACATTGAATCTAAGCTACCATACTTTTGACCATTCCTCCATCCTTGCCAAGTCCCTTCTCATCCTTTCCACCCCCCTTGTTTATCAACCCTGTTGCAGATTGTTGTGTCGTTTGCAAAGAGGCATACTTTTCCTTCCATTCCCTCTGCAATGTCACTTATAAAGACATTAAAAAGGGCCAGATCCAGTACTGAACCCAGTGGTACCCCACTAGTAATCCACCTTTCTTCAGAGTGGACTTTGTTTACTATCACCCTCTGTGTCCTGTTGTTCAGCCAATGTTTTACCCAGGCTACCACTCTGGGACCCGCCCCCAGGCTGACTAATTTGTTTATTAATCTTTTGTGTGGGACTGTGTCAGATGCCTTGCTAAAGTCTAGGTAGATCATGTCCACAGCCCCTTCCCGGTCTACTACTTTGGTCACTCAGTCAAAGAAATCTATTAGATTCGTCTGCCATGACCTTCCTGCTGAGAATCCATGCTGCCTTGAATCCTGTGCCCTGCTGGCCTCTAGGTGCTCAACAGTTCTTTCTTTCAGAAGTGATTCCATCATTTTCCCTGCCACTGAGGTCAAGCTAACAGGTCTGTAGTTTCCTGCCTCTGCTTTGCTCCAGCTTTTGAGAAGGGGAATCACATCCACCCTCCTCCAGTCCTTAGGTAGCATCCTCCCATGATTTGTTAAAAAGGGTAGTCAGTGGTGTCACTGATTCTCCCCTTAGTTCTTTTAGAATTCTGGGGTGAATCACATCAGGCCCCATTGCTTTGTCCACTTTCGGTTTTAGGAGTTCATTCAGAACCCTTTCTTCTGTGAAAGGACTGGTATCGACCCCCCCCCTATCCAGAGTGCTTCTGTTGATTGGATTTAGGTACCTCCCCCTCCTTCTCTTTTGTGAATACTGAGCAGAAGTATTCATTCAGTATCCCTGCTTTTCACTGTCCTCTCTGCCCACCCACCCTTCCCTTTGTTAAGCCTCACTGTCCCTCCCTTGGTCTTTTTGCTCCCTAATGTACCTATAAAAGGTTTTATCCCCCTTCTTAACCGAGTTGGCTATCTTTTCCTTGGTTTTAGCCTTTGCTAGTCTGACTGCCTTTCCTGCTTCCTTCTGCTTTAACTGGTACAGTTAGTTCTCTGTCCTGCCACTTCTGTGTTTCCTTATACTTCCTGAATGCTGTCTCTTTCTCCCTAACCTTCCCCACCACCTCTTTTGAGAACCATAGAGTTTTTTTCTTTCATTTTGATTGGTTTATTTGGCTTCACACAAAGGCTTGTTGCCTCTGTTATGACAGTTTTGATGTTTCCCCATTGTTCCTCCACCCCTCCTTCTTGCCTGTTTGCTAGTGCTTTTCTGAGGCACTCTCCCATTTTGACAAAGTTAGCCCTCCTAAAGTCCAGTACCCTCATTTTTGTATGGCTTGACTCTGCAGCTGTGTTTATCGTGAATTACACTGTTTGGTGATCGTGTGTTCCCAGATGGCTACCCACTTCTAGATCTGAAATCCCCTCTCTTTCCCCGTTTGAGAGTACCAGGTCTGAGACTGCTCCCTCCCGAGTGGGTTCCAACAGTAGCTACTTGAGGCATGCCCCATGTAGGGCATTGAGAAAGACCCTACTCTAGGATGTGGCTGCAGTAAAGGTGCTCCAGTTAATGTCTGGCTTATCTGGGTCCGCCATCAACAGTATCTCCCCTTTTTTCTGCCATCCTAAGGATGCCTTCTATCATTTCCATGTCCATTTCCTCCCGCTGAGACAGGGTCTGTATAAAAACCCTTGTGTGGATTGTTATGCCATTTCCGGTCTCCAGGGTGACCCACAGTACCTCTTCTCTTACCTGTTTACTCTTTAGTTCCGTTGCCTTGATCCCTTCCTTTACGTAGAGAGCTGCTCCTCCTTTTCTGCCCTCCTGTAGATTGTGTACCCTGGTCTGTTGACATCCCAGTCATGGTTCTCTGTGTATCATGTTTCTGTCAGTGCCACGATATCCAGGCATCCCTCTTCCATCAAGGCAGCCATTTCAGGGAGCTTATTACCTAGACTGCAGGCATTGGTATTCATTACCCTCCATTTTTTGATGGCCTTACCCCTTTTTGCACTATCCCTGTCCTTACTGCCTTTTTTCCATTTACCCCAGCCCTTCTTCCTGTTGACTTCTTTTCTTGGTGTTTACCCCACTAACTACCCTGATTTTTTTTTTGGGGGGGGGGCTAGGATTTCCCTGATCCTTTTCAGTGCCTCCCACTTAGCTAGTTTAAATGCTTGCCAATGAAGCATTTAAACCTTTCACCCAGGATCCTGGTTCCCCTCCTGTACAGATGCAGACCATTGCGCCAGTATAGGCCTGCATCCCTCCAGATGGAGCCCCATTCCCCAATGAAGACAGAACCCTGAGCTCTGCACCAGTTTTTCGACCATTAATTGAATGCCATTGGTGCTGAGCACCCTAGCCTCACCCATGTCATAGACAGACAGTACCTCTGAGAAGATTACTGTGCGTGCTACTTGTCTAAGGCCCCTCCTGAACTCCACAAACTCCTGCACTGCTCTGATTCCTTTCCCAGCCAGGTCATTTGTCTCTAGGTGGACAATGATATCCAGCTCTCTCCCCCATGCAGCTGCTCCCACGATCCTGAGGATTCGCTCCCCATCTCCGCAAGCCATGGCACCAGGCAGGCACCTTACCTCCCTCCCTCCACCCCCCTGTTCTACCCTCCTATCAATGGAGTCCTCCACCAGGAGTTGTTTCCTTCCCCTGTGGGTTCCCATGCCACCCTCCTGTGGGTCTCCTTTGTGGAGGTTCCCAGCATCCTCCTTGGTCTCCACTGTGGGTGCCTCCATAGAGGAACCACACTCTGCCAGAACGGCGTACAAATTGTGGAGAAGTACAGCTGGAGGGATGTGCCTCTGTTCCACCACCTTCACCCTCCCTGAGCCCACTGTGGTCCAACCGCTCCTCTTTCTTGGCAACCTTTGAGGCAGCGGCGGTGGCGCTGGTGGTCCCTGGGTGGGAGAGGAGGTCCCCCGAATTCTGGCCAATTCAACCTGGAGACGAGCAACATCCTCCCTCAGCCCAGAGAGGTGCCTGCAGATGGGACAACATCGCATCCTCCAGAATGTTTCCCTGAAGACTGCTGCTCCACAGCCACTGCACTGCACCACTTCCATCGTGTCTTATTTATGACCCCTCAGCTGTTGTTTTGTGTGCATACACTTTCCTCGCTCTGTTGATTAATTTTTGTTGTTTTTTTTTTTATATATTTTTTTTTCTCCCTACTTTCCTACTGCCTCCGTGCCCCTAAAGTTCCTGCTGTTCCCGTTCTAGGACAGGATGTTCCTGTGTTCCTCAGTAGTCTGCTGCTTAC
Organism: Neoceratodus forsteri; assembly: GCA_016271365.2. Lineage (NCBI taxonomy): Eukaryota > Metazoa > Chordata > Ceratodontiformes > Ceratodontidae > Neoceratodus > Neoceratodus forsteri. Next base: position 511,891,340 of record CM057449.1, on the reverse strand, counting down.
TGGCACAAGAGTCAGACCTCCAGCAGCTGGGAGGGATGGAGAGCTGCTCTTTTCCTTCTAGGATGGTGACTCTTTTATGCCTCTGTGATCACTCCCTTCCTGCTCCCAAACAGGAAGTTCCTGTTGTCAGTCAAATCCTGTGCCTATAAAAGTAGAACTGGCTAAGGGTGGGTGGGGGAGGTGCAGAGGAGGGAGGGCTATATAGTCTCAGTAGAGTAGTAAAGTTCTTACCGCACCTCCTTCCTCTTGCTGTTCTCTTCCAAAAGCTGTCTAGGGCAGATAGATTTAAATGCGCACACCTGGCTTCCTATAGCCTAAGCCACTCCCCCAGTTCACGGTGCCCTTCACCTAGCTAACTGCACAGATGAGAATTCACGTCACCCAACTCAGACAAACACATTAACTCTTGTTTTTTTTGGTTTTACCCTAACTTGAAGGTCTCAGTCGTAGAGTTCTAGTTCTTAAGTCCCAGTAGAGTAGTATAGTTCTTCTTACAGCACCTCCTTCCGCTTGCTGTTCTCTGTCAAAAGGTCAGGAAGCCACAAGCATAAGGGCAAAGAAAAGGCCTCCCAGACAAGATCTAGGTTGACTGTCAGATAACCCTTCTAAATAGTCATTGTCTGCTTCAGCATTGGTGACAACAGCTCTCCCTCCCCTCCCTGACGTTGACCAGACACCAAGTTCTGGTCTGGGCTTAGGCTTTATTGGGCCTATTATGGGCAGTATGTCGCCATTGTCACAAGGTCTTCACATGCCATTGACCACTACTGTGACGACCCCTAACACAGTCATACTTGATGCGCAACAAGTCCTGGTGTCGTTTTCAGAAATGATATGACGCTTGCTACCAGGCTTACCTGCACAGCCTGTTCGGACCTCAATGGGACTTACAAGCTCCCAGACCCTGTTTAAGCCTCAACCCAGCATGCTGTAAAAGAGACTTCCTCAGCTGCCATCAGCGCTGCTGGTGAAGTCTTCTGTTTCTATCATCAAGAGAGATGATTATAATAGGATTAGGAGGAGAAGGAGGGATATGCTGAAGACCAGTATTTACCTGACACCAGCCCCACCTTGTCTTCATACAGGAGGACTCTGTGGTGAACACCCCAAGGTCACCACTAGAGGATCCCTCTTTCCAGACCATGACACAGAAAATGTAGGCTGCTGTGGGCTTTAATTTGGAGGAAGAGGATTCCACAAAGAAAAACTTAATGTGAACCACTAGCTATCCAAATCAGACAACATCCATTTGTTAGAGAAGTTATGGTTGGGACACACAGGAACAAAAAATTTCCCTTTGTGCAGACGACACCTTGTTGTTTTTGGGGTGACCCAGTAACCTCCCTTCCTCACCTGTTGGTGGTTTTAAATCAGTTTCAAACATTGGTTGGTTATAAAATCAATCTCTTCAAATTGGAGGCTGTGATCTTAAGTGGTACCCCTCACGTGGGCTTCAGAGATGCATTTCCCTTTGCTTGGGCATCTAAAAACAGTTTTTGCTATTAAGGCATCCAAACTTCAGCAGATGTTTCTAGACTCGTCCCAGAGAACTATCAGAAATTGCTACAGATAATTAAAATGGATGTGGCTTGTTGGACCCTCCTTCCCCTAACTTTGTACGGAAGGGTACAAACAATAAAGCTGAATATCCTTCCATGCCTATTATTTTTGTTCCAGACTCTCCCCATACCAATCTCCGAGATATACTGGAATGAGCTCCACAAAACCTTATCCAAATTTATTTGGCAAGGCAAACAGTCCCGGATCTCTCACTCTATGCTTTGCCTCTCCAGCGAGTGAGGTGGCCTTGGACTTCCCAATATTCAAAAATATTACTTGGCTGATCAGGGGGTATGGCTATATAACTGGCTTAAGCAACATTGAGGGGCAGGGTGGTATGATTTGCAGCTCCAAGATTTACCCTCCTATCCCCTCTGGACCTTACCTAGTACAGTGGATTCCGCTTAAATGCATACCCGTTTTGCAATGACAAAATATGCACTTAAGTGGAATGTGCATTTAAACGAAATGCACTAATCAGCCGTTAGACAGCATTATAATACAGTATGGGCAAAGAGTTAATAGACACAGACATGGTAAAGTACATTTTTACATCAATTGTTTTATTTAGTACACACAAGCAAATGAATACTGTACTGTGATTTACTGTACTGTTCCTTAGCCATCCACTACTGGGGGTGAATTCAATGCCCATATTGTCTGCGAGCTGTTTTGCTTTAGCTAACAGAATAGGTACATTAACTGGGGCATCAGCTGTTCTCGTAGCTGCAAACCATCGCAATAAAGTGGCTTCTACCTCCTCACTACCCCTCCCCGTGTTTTCGGCACTTGGTTTTGGACTTCTCCCACTCAGCATACAGCTGCTCCTTGCCTTTTGATATATGGCATACAGTTGAAAGGTCAATTCCCAAATCAGCAACAAGGTCAGACCTTTTAATTCAAGGCACTTCAATGCACTGCAACACCTCTGTCTTCTGTGCCAATGTTAGTCATCCTTTTGCACTAAATTATTCACTCAGCTCTCTGTCTTTTCATAATATGATCTTAATGTGCCTGACAATGGTTCTTAAATACAGATGAATAGCACCTATTAACACTTCATGCTTTAATCCGGAATTCAGTTTACACCTTGAATGGCAGACTGCTTCCTGAAAAGATTACATTTAACTGAAAATTACATTAAAGCAGATTGCATTTAAATAGATTTTTTAACATGTGCTTCAATGATAGAAAAACAGGAGATTGAAAAAGTGTGTTTATAAATGAAAATTGCATTTAACCGAATTGCACTTAAGTGAAATCCACTGTAGTACGTTCTCTTCCCAGATGCTTCGTAGTGTGAGTAACCATGGACTAGGCACACAGTTAGAATGTTGCTTTAAGCTACAATGACTATCCAGTCCCCTAAACACTGTCGGCCCTCTGACCCTCATTAGACACCATGATGGTCCCCCAAAAAAAATTACATACGCTTTATCGGTTCTTGGAAGCCCACGGCCTCACCTGGTTTACACAGTTTCTTAATAGGGCACGGTATGTCTTTCCAGCAGCTTCAACAGAAATATGCATTGAGGAAAGAAGACAACTTCTGCTTTTTACAAGTAAAGCACTTTATTTTACAACACTCACATCTCCAACTACTACAAAGGCTCCAGTCAGAATTAGTGGGTCAACCTAAGAGTGAAGGTCAAACCAATTTCTGGACTACATAAGCTTCTCATAGAATCCTCCCCACCCCCCACCCCTGCCGACAGATTGTATCCGTCTCAACTGGGAAAGGAATCCAAGTTTTTATTTTACAGTCGCAATGGGACCGTAGAAGGATGGGCAGTAACTGCCTCGACCAACAGGTGAGAATTTAATTGGAAAAATATTAGTGATGTACTTCCATGCACCAACAGTAATGAAGCATTTTAAAGCCACTCACTCAAATTTGTGGTGGCGAGAGTGCGAAATAGTCGGTTCACACTGCCATATTTTTTGGAGCTGCCCCAGTTTAATCCCTTATAAGCAACAGGTTCATGCTTATATGCAAGCACTTTTCAGTATTCCCATACCCTTTACTTTCACCAGTTTAATGCTTGGTCTCTTGGATGCCTTTGAAGGATCTGGGGCATATCCTACGAGTAGCTGCTCCGAAATGCATAATATTGAAGTGGTTCTCTCCACAGGCCCCAGCTTTATTTCAATGGAAGCTTAAAGTCTGAGGTTGAATCTATGGAGAGAATCATGGCTGCCCTCCATTCAAATAATGCTAAGTTTTTAGAGATCTGGTGTCCCGGGCATCTCATGGAAACTTCGGAGGGAAGGATGTTTAAGGATTGTAGTTATAAATCCAGATGAGAGAAATAAAATAATCCCGATATCTTTGCCTAATCCCCAAGATCCCTCGGCCTCTCGACCTATAACTCTGTTAGAGGACTTAACATTTTGGTACTTCAAAGAGACCCTTATCAAACTTCAAACACCGAATAACGTATATTGAATATCTAATATTGAATATTCAATATTGCATATCTTATAAGTAAATATTTAGGGTTGGACAGCTAAAATGGGGTCATAATACAGATTGAGGTGCCCCCGCCCCTGGCAGGTCTACACACAATATACTGTTCACACTGTTATACTGTATTTTACGGTTTACACTATATCTATTTTTTTTTTTTTTTGTACTTATGTCTTAATTACCTAGTTTTATCTTTTTTGTAATGAAGAAGTCTTTATTTTGGATTTTACTTTCTTTATTAAGAACGGTTATCAGATGGCATTGTTGACAGTTGATGTTACTGTTCAAGTCTGAATTTAATATACTGGATTCCTCCCATGATATTTTCAGTTCTGGGAGGCATGAGTTACATTATGATATGGTACCTGTTGTTCGATTCATTTGCTGAAATTATTTGATGTAATGTGGAGACTTTTTTTTTTTTAAGGAAAACTATAATCAAAACTGAGTTTCACAAAAGAAAAACTTAATGGAGTTCCTGGAGGTGCCAGAGTCTCCCTCCATTGTCATTCCTCCATTATACCAGCGCTGGAAGATGCTACCTATGCTGTCTGGTATAGACTAAATGTCATACCAGCTGTCCCTAGAAAGGTTGATAAGATGTGTACCCTGCACCGTTTTTATTTATTTATTTATTGAAATAGTTTCACCAGGAAAGGTACACTGAGCAACAAGATGCTCGTCTCCCGGTGTGACCTGGGGGGAGGGGGTATAAGGGGGTTAGATAACACGCAGGTTATCAACTGAACAAATAACAGAGGCAAGTAACAGCATATGGATACAATTGCATTAAACAACAAGCAACAACACATGGAGTACATTGGATGTTGTATGGAGCATATAACAATTACTTGACATATAGCAGCAATACCAGGGAAAATGCAGCACACAGTAATATACAGGTATAAGCAATAGGAGACATAGAACACATTATGGTGCAGGACAAAAAGGCACAGGACAAAAGTGCATAGGTTGGGGCTATATGTCAGCATTTATAGCAAATCTAAGGCCGCTGGTCGGGCAGTGGGGAGGGGAGCAATTGGCGCATGGTACAGGAGCAATTAGCGGTGAGGAAGTTAGCTAGGACAGTAGAAAGAGAGTGGGCAGAGGAGGAATGCCGAATTTGAGGTGGGAGATCATTCCATAGCTTGGGTAACTGGTGTGAGAGGACGGCTTGCCCGGTAGTAGTCTTCCGCCTAGGGATTGATAGTTGGCGGTAGTTGCAGGATCTAAGATAATGGACGGGGGAGAGGGCAGCTGAGAGCACAGAGGAGAGGTAGGAAGGGATGGTGCCAAGCCATAGATTAGATACATATTTAGCACAGTGTGAAATGCGGCTGTTTCCGAGTGACGGTAGTGCCAGGGAACGGTAAAGGTGGCAGTTGTGGGTAAGGGGTGAGGCATCAAGAGCAATGTGGCAGAAGACATTAAAAAGTGTGTCCAGCTTAGATAGGGTGGACTTAGGGGCTGCACCGTAAACAATGTCACAGTAATCAAAGGAGGGAAGTATCATCTTCTGGACCAGTTCACGTCAGACGGGGGGTAGGCTACTGCGGTTCCTATAAAGTGCACCGAGCATGGAGCATAGTTTTTTTTGAAATAGCATCAATGTGGTCTGAGAAGGAAAGATGGCAGTTGAGCCATACCCCCAAGTAGCGGAATGAGGAGACATCTTCGAGTTCTAGGGACATGGATATGTTGTTCATCCACACTTATTGGCAGGTTCCTTGCCGCTTTAAATCTTGCTGGAAGGTCTTCAAGTTAGCTCCTCCCACCCACCCGGGTGGTAAAACTCTCGGCTCCGCCCCATGACGCCAGATCTTCCTTACCGCTTGGAAGCTCAGGTTCCTCCTTAACGCCCAAGTGCCGACTGGTTCTTGGAAATTTCGGTCTTCGAAATCAATTGGAAGTTTTCTGAAACTTCGATCTTTTCTTCTTCGCTGCAGCGATGGCTCATTCGTTTTCCGGCTCCGGGGGTGCTCGGTTAATTCCTCCAGGAGAGACCTGCACTCCACGTGCGTTTACTGCCTTGACTTGAATCATAATCCTCAACTTTGCAAATTTTGTTGTGCCCTTTCGGCCAGCTCTCTGGAGGATCGCGCGGCCCATTCGGGGCTCGGGCGACCGGTAAATTTTCCTGCCCCAGAAAATTCCTCGGAGACTCGTCGGGCAGTGTCTGCATCAGCTGTCTCGGCTGAGCAGCTCGATTTTCTTTCCTCTGGGGAGGGGGCGGCTGCTCCTCCCTCTTCCTTGGTCACGGCGCTCATCCTGCTCTCCTTGAGTTCTCCTCATGCAGCTTCGTTCAAGGAGCTTCGCCAGTCCCTTTCCTTGAAGGGAGAGGGACCTTTGGGACCTGCCTCTCTGCCCAAGTCCAAGGAATCGCAGGCTAAGTCCCTGCCGCCGGCTTCGGAGGAGCTGGAGAGTCTCTCCCGCCCAGCCGACGCTGCAGGCGCCCAGCCTTGAGCTCTGGCGGTAGCCTACTTCCTGCCCTGCACCTTCGGCCAGGAAGTACTCTGTCCCTGTCGGTTCTCTGCCCGGTTTCTCGGAACACCCCCTCAGCTGAGGGGGTAGTCACCGACAATGTTTTCCAATGTTCTGGAACGCTAGGGATGTGGCTAGGCCCCCTGACAAGGAGTCCAAAAGGATGGACTATGTCGGGTGCAAGGTTTACACTGCGTTCTCCCTAGGCCTCCGTCAGGCCAACTCGGCGGCACTGATGGCACATTTCTCCCATGCCCTCTTGGGTTCCCTGGATGAGGTTCTCCCTCATCTCCCGGCCGACCTGCGGACCGTGGTCCGGCGGGTGTGGGACCAGGGTAGGGTGGTGGCGAAACAGCAGCTCCAGACGGCTCTGGATCTGGGCGACTCCTGTGCCAGATCGGTGGCGGCCGCAGTGGCCATGTGCCGCAGGGCGTGCTTCTCTTTAGAAACCCAGCATGAGTTGGCGGACATTCCCTTCTTGGGGACTGACCTTTTCGGGCCTGGAGTGGAGGGACACCTCCAGGGGTCCGAGAAGTCCGATGCCACTCCGAACTCGGTCACTTCCGCCCGGAGGGACAAGGGCAGCTGGCAGCCTTTGCATAAGCCCCTTTTCCCCCGGCCCCTGCGGCTCGACCAGCCCAGCACGAGGGCCAGCAGGCATGTGCTGGGCGGCCTGATGCCAAACCAGCGTCTTCCTCCTAAAGGAAGCAGGGAGGTAAAGGTCCGAGAGCTCCCTCGGCCTCTTCCTCCCCCAAGCCTGCTCAATGACGGCTAGAGCGCTGTCCCCAACCCGTCGTCCCCTACTCGGGTTTCCTGTGGGGCGGCTCCACCTCTTCCTCTGGTCCGCCTCTCGACCTCTAGGAGTCGGAGGTGCTAAGGGTAGGTCCTGTTGCGGGTTGCGAGCAGATTCCACCCCTTTTGAGCTGTTGCCCCACGGGGATCTTGGGGTCCACAGCCTCTTCGTTGGCCCGCTGAGCCGACTTGCCTGGCCGTCTAATTAGAGGTGATCAGGAAGGTTGAGGACCCTCCTTCTGACCCTGGGTTTGTGTCCAGGTATTCCTGGTCTCAAACAGATGGGGGGGCTTGCACCCCATTCTTCTGCACGCCTGGATGGTCTCTCTGCCTCAGATATCCCATCCTCAGAACGAGGCGTGTGGCTTCTTTCCTGGGCCTCCAGGATGTACTTACTTCTCGTTCCGTCCGTTTCCTGGGAGACTCCTCCCTTTCCTAAGCGGGGGATCTCCTTATGAGTTCCTGGCCAGGCCCTTCGTTCTCTGCTCAGCAGCTTTCTGCGGCATTGAGGGGTCCGGGTGTAACCCTACCCAGATGGTGGCCTGACTACAACCCTTCCAGGCGGAAGGGGACGGTCCAGTGTTGTGGCTCTCAGACTGGTGTCCCTTTATCGGAGCCACGTTGTAACTCGTGTCTTAGCGGGTGATCCTTCTTCGGGACGAGGCTCGACTCTTGAGTCCGAGATCGGCTCCTGGCGGACAAGGCTGAGGTTCTTCCTCCCTTACCTAGTCAGGTCTGACTGGGCAATTGCGCCCTGCCGGGACCTCCTGGGCCTCGCGGCGGTTGGCTCCAGTGTGGTCTGTTGGACCCGCTGGTTCATGCGTCCCCCTAGTGGGGACTGGCCAGCCAGTGGTCACAGTGCTGCGTTCCTCGGACCAGTTCGTGACTACAGCCCAGGAGTTAGGGGAACGCTCCCCCCCGGACCATTCCAGCTCTTGCAGGAGAACATCCTGTTCGTCCGCCCTGAGTTGACGGTCTTCTCCGACCGATGCTTCTCGGATTGGTGGGGGTGCCCATCTAGGGGAATACAGAGTGCTTCGCCTCTGGTCCTCTCGGGAGTCCCGATGTCTTTCCTACCCGCTGGAGCTCCAGGCGGTCCACTTAGCTTGCACCGCTCGCTCCGTTTGTGCAGGGTCTAGTGGTTTAAGTCCAAACGGACAACACCACGACCATGTGCTACCTACTCCGCCAGGTTCGGTCGAGCCCCTTACCTCGGCATAAGGAGGTTCTCCGCATTGGGTCTTTTGCGCAGCTGGAGGCGGTTTCCCAGCCATTTGATGGCAGGAGCCTCCAGCACCCTGGCTGATGCCCTAAGCCGGACATAGGCTGCGCTTCACGAGTGGGCTGCCTGCCGGAGGTAGCACAGGATCTTCTCCCTCCTTCCCTCCAGGGAGAATACGAGGCCGAGACTGTTTCATGCCCACCCCCTCAGCGAGGTTTGCTGTAGGGGATGCCATCGAGGCCGCGGACCCCGGGCCTTTTCTTCGCCTCTCCCCCATTTCCCTTGACCCACGGGCAAGGCGAGGAGGGACTAGGCGCAGGCAATGCTGGTAGCCCCAGACTGGATTCCCAGCTCTGGTATCCAGCTCTCCTCAGTCTCAGCCCCAGGCTCTCGATGCGACTTCCAGCCCGCCCAGTCCTGATCTCTCTTTTCAGGGGAAGGTCTTTTCATTTGGACCTTCAATCCCTGCACCGGCAGGCCTGGTCCCTGTGCGGCTAGGGGCCAGGCCTTAAACTTCAGCAGGTCCCCCATTACTGGTACGCCCTGCTGTAAAGTCGGCCAAACATGCTCGCCTTCAATTGGAAGAGTTCTCCATTTAGTGATGGGATAGGGCCTGGGCCCCTCTCCCGTCCCTAGGCGAGCATTCTGGACCATCTGCGGTCCGTTCTTTTGAACTAGGGCTTCGGCCGACGACCCTCTAGGTGCTTCTGTTGGTCACCCCTGTCTTCCGGGCGCAGGCCGGAAGGCAGTCGGTGGCGCAGAAAAGGTGGTCTGGCACTTTTCTAGGCCTTGATCACACCTCCCCTTTGGGGGAGAGTATCCCCATTTCTGTGGGATCTTCGCTGGTATGGGCTTAGCTCATGGGCAAGCCGTTCGAACCTTTGCACAGGTGCGAGTTCCCCCACCTGTTGTGGAAGAACACCTTCTTGGGGCTACTCTGCTATCCAGAAGGAGGGGAGAGTTCCAGGCGCTCCTTTGAATCTCCTTATCTGGTCTTCCACACAGACAAGGTTGTCCTGCGCCCCAATCGAAGTTCCTTCCGTAGGCGGTGGCGGAGTCTTCCCTAACCGGGTATTGTTTCTGCACGGGTTTATCCCCATTCATGCCTCAGAGGCCGTATATAGGATCCATGGGACCCTATTTAGCGCTCACCTATCCAGGGAGCGTAGGGCTGAAGTTCGTGAGAGGTTCACCAGCTGTTTATCTACGCTGAAGCCACATCTGGCAGACCTGCAGCCAAGCGGACGACGAGCGGGTGGGTCACCTCCTGCATAGGTCTCTACTATAGGTGGGCGGGCATGGAGCCTCCCAGAGGGATAAGTGCTCATTTTACCCGCCCCTCCGCTGCATCGGTGGCTGCTTCTGAGGATACTCCGATCCAGGATATCTGCAGGGCTTCTACCTGGAAGCAGGCTTTACCGTTTTCCCCTTCCACATCGACCTTGGGTCACGCCGGGATGCTGGTCGGGGCCTCGGTTCTCCAGTCTTTCTACCTAAGTAGGGGGTGTACAACTTGCCTCCCTCCTCCTGGAGAACTGCTAGGAGTCTGCCAGTAAGTGTGTATGAACAACATATCCATGTCCCTAGAAATACAGGTTACTCACCTATAACAGGAGTTCTAGGAATGGTATATGTTGTTCATCCACACAACCCACCCGGCCTCCCCGGCTTTGACGCACAACCTGGCTTCCAGCGGGCTAGATCTGGCTTCATGGGGCGGAGCCGAGAGTTTTACCACCCGGGTGGGTGGGAGGAGCCAGCTTGAAGACCTTCCGGCAAGATTTAAAGCGGCAAGGAACCTGCCAATAAGTGTGGATGAACAACATATACCATTCCTAGAACTCCTGTTACAGGTGAGTAACCTGTATTTTTTGACCATCCAGGGTGTGGAAATAGGGAAGGGATGGGAGTCTGGACAGGCATTGTCCTGTGCCAAAAGTCATCGTGACAAGTTTTTTTTACATTTTGGAAGAGCTGGTGAGAGCTGAACCATTGCTGTACTTTGTTGAAGTTGGCTTGGAGGTTAGTTTGTACCACTTCAGGGTCAGAGCCTGAGGAGAAGAGTACAGTGTCATCTGCATACATGTGGATTGAGGTAGTAGAGCAGATGAGCGGTAAGTCATTTAGGAATAGAGAGAACAGTATGGGTCCCAGAATCAACCCCTTGGGGACACCAGTAGTTAAGGGAAGGGGGGAGGAGATAGCATTTATGACTCTAACGGACTGGGTTCTGCCAGAGAGGTAAGATCTGAACCAGTTGGTGGCAGCAACAGAGAGGCCTGATTCAGCAAGACAAGAGAGCAATATGGGGTGGGAGACGGTGTCGAAGGCTTTCGCAAGGTCGATGAAGATGGCTAAGGTGATCAACCCACTGTCCATACCAGTCAGGATGGAGTCAGTAAGCCTTATCAGGGAGGATGCAGTGGAGTGTCCCTTTCTGAAACCTGACTTGTAGGGTGTGAAGAAATTAGTCGGAGGGGAAGGAAGTAAGTTGGGTGAGCACAAGGTGCTCTTGTAGTTTGCTAGTACTGGGAGGAGGAGGGAAATAGGGCGGTAGTTGAAGGGGGAGGTGGGGGTACCTCTTTTGGGAGGGGGGGGATGACAGTGGCGTGCTTCCATGCTTGGGGGATGGCAGCGGTGGCAAAGGATTGGTTTAAGAGTTTGGCAAGCTGAGTTGCTATGGCGGTGGTGGAGAGGTAGAGGAGTTTAGGGTCCAAGCCATCTGGGGATTTGCCTTTTGAAGGGTTGAGAGAAAGTAGTGCATCTAGGGCATCCGCTACAGAGATGTCATTGAAGGAAAAGGAGTTAGGCCTAGTCAGGTTTGTTACATCTGTAGAGGGTGCGATAGGTGCAGGGTTTGGCAGGGCAGAGAGGAGAGTGGCAGCACAAGTGGAGAAATATATGTTGAACTGAGTAGCGATTGCTACCATCTAACATGCCTTACTATATCAGTTAACCAGAGACTGATTCTGTGGTGATCACTGCTGCCCATGATAGACTCAGGGCACCTAAAGACATGAGCTGCCTTCCTCCTGACAAGGACTACAAGAGATTGGATGTCATGGGCAAACACACTTATGCTTCTGCAAACTACCAGGCCCATATGATTAAATTACCAAATACTTTGTGGAGAAGTGCCAAGGCTTCAGCACAGGCCTTACCTGAAGGTAATGCCAGTACTGAGTTACCTAAAACCCTCACTACAGGAGCTGAAGTGGGTAAACATTTAATCTGCTCAGCCTGTGGTGTTTCAGATGCATCTGCCAGGGAAGCTGCATTGGGCTTTTGCCTTAGATGCTACTCCTGGCTTAGAGTAACAGATTTTGCTAATGATGTCCAGCAAACAGTGCTAAATGTCCCTTTCAGAGGCAGTGAACTGTTTGGATACAATGTTGAAGAGGCTTTAAGAAGCCTTCAGTCATCCAGGATGACCCTGAGATCAGTAAAATCCCTGTACCCCATACCAGGCAGAGGTGAGGGGTTGGGGTTAGGTTCATCAGCCCATTGCTAGAGGGGGCCGACGGGTCTGTAGACAACAAGACAGAGATAAGGGTGCTGGAGCCTTGCCAACCCCCATCCCCTAGGTTGCCATTCAAAAGCACCTAAAGGCAGTGGAGCTGCCTCCACTGATTCAGTCTGACTCGCAACTATATACCCCCCAACTACCATTGTCCAGTAAGGGTGGTTGTGGGCGGTTGTCTCTCCCTTTGAGTTAGTGGAGGGAGATGACCACAGATGAATGGGTTCTGAACATTATTGTGAAAGGTCATGCTCTGGAGCTTCTGGATACCCCTCCCAGTCGTCTGCTACCTGTCTCAACTTATTCCCATGGACACGTGTCCCTGTTGAGGGATGAGGTGCAGGCCTTACTCCAAAAACGTGCCATAGAATCAGTTCATTCCAGGAAGAGGAACAGGATTCTACTCCAGATACTTCCTTGTCCCCAAGTGGACAGGAGATCTGAGGCCTGTTCTAGACCTTAGAGAACTCAGCTTCTACTGTACATAGAGTACAAGAAGTTCTCTATGGGCCCTCTGCAAACCTTGATTCCCCTGTTGCAAATGGGACTGGATGTGTTCCCTAGATATGAAGGATGCTTACCTTCATATAAAAATCAGGAAGCACCGCAGAAACTATTTGAGGTTCATGCTGGAAGGGGAGCATTACCAATTCAGAGTATTGCCCTTTGGCTCATCTTCTATGCCATGCATCTTTACCAAATGCTTGGAAGTGGTACTGTCAGTCCTCCACAGGTAAGGTCTGTATGTTTTTTTCCCTACCTGGCGATTGGGTCTTAAAGGCCCACTCCAGGGACCAGCTGTTACCCTGGCTCGAACTAGGAAATCATCTAAGAGCGACAGTCAGTCTGCCAAAGTCAGTACTCACCCCATGTCAAAGACTGCAGTACATAGGGGCAGTCCTGGACACAGTGCGGGACCGTGTTCCTGCCTCTGGACAGGGCTGAATGCCTCATGGCTCGAGCATAGATGGTGTTCAACAGTCAGTATGTAGCAGCCATTCTCACAGTGCCACTGGCCCGTTTGCATATGCGGACCCTCCAAAGGACCTTGAGAGTCCAATGGGACCATTTGAACAAATGACTAGACCAACAAGTGCTTGTTATGTCTCCTTTGAGGAAAGCACAGACGTGATGTATGGATGAATGAGACCAACAGGTGCTTGTGACATCTCCCTTGAGAAAAGCACTGACGTGGTGGATGGATCACAACAACTTACTGCAGGGTGTTCCATTCCTGATTCCAACCCAGCACAGATTCTCTCCACAGATGCCTCAGGATCCAGGTGGAGAGCACTGCTGGGCCCATGTCAGACACAAGGTATCTGGACTCGGGTGGAGACAAGATTGCATATAAATGTCCCGGAGATGAGTGCTGTCTTATACAGTCTCCAGGCATTTCAGGAGCATCTGACTCCAGGTCCCCCGTTAATACAGACAGACAACATCAGTGTGATGCATTACATCAGCAAACAAGAGGGGGACTTATTCTTATCCGCTACATGGGGAAGCAATGAGAGTATGGTATCGGTTTCTAGGACACAACCTAGAACTATCAGCTGTTAATCTTCCAGGCATCCAAAACATCTTAGTAAAACAATTAAGCAGGTCACAGTCCAGGGTGCATGAATGGGAACTGCTGATCTCAGTAGTGGAAGACCTCTTCGTAAGGTGGGGTCATCCAGAGCTGGACCTTTCTGCATCCCCACATTAAGCAAAACTTTCTTGTTTTCGTTTGCTCGCTCCAGGGCCTGGATTTTCTGGTGAGACATATTGTCCCTTTCTTGGAGAGCAAGGTTTCTGTACACCTCCCCCCCCCACTTCTGCTGATACAGAGAGTACTACTACTACTCAGATTGAAGATGGAGGGAAAAACCTTCATCCTCATTGCTCCATTGTGGCCTCGGCATATATGGTAGCCACTGCTCCAACAGTAGTAGAACCCCCAGTACCTTCTACCGCTGTGCAAAGGCTTCTTGTCACAGCACTGGGGTCTCTTGTCCAACCAAAGCTGAAGTCCCTGCATCTGCATACATGGCTCCTGAAAACATTGTCATGGCATGATTTGGAGTATCACCTAAGGTGGCTGATGTCTGGTGGCTGCCAGAATGCCCTCCACAAGACATACCTCTTCTTTGAAGTGTAAGCAGTTTATGTTGTGGTCTGCTTCTGAACAATTGGACCCCTTTATCTGTCCGGTCAGTGCAGTGTTGGAATCCTTACTGTCCCTATCAGACTCTGATCTTCAGTAGCTTGCCCCATCCAGTCTGTCCATTTGCATTGTGATTGCTTTCACTACAGAACCTCCTTGGTCCATGGCACTATCTTTTCCACACCCTTCCTTTCCCTTACGATTCATTAGAAATCCAGCCTTGTGCTTAAGACCTGAATTTTGTGTTGGAAAAGCTTACTTTGGCTCCTTTTGAGCCAGCTTTGCGCTGTGGCCTCCGCTTTCCTTCATGGAAAGTGTTACTTTCTAGGGACATGGATATGTTGTTCATCCACACTTTCTGGCAGGTATCCTTGCCGCTTTAAATCTTGCCGGAAGGCCTTCTAGCTGGCTCCTCCCACCCACCCGGGTGGTAAAACTCTCAGCTCCGCCCCATGACACCAGATCTTCCTTACCGCTTGGAAGCTCAGGTTCCCTCCTTAATGCTCTGCGTATAAAACTGGTTCCTATTTCTTCGGTTTACCCAAAATTACTTTTAAGGTTTTCAAGACTTCAGTCATTTATTTCCATCGTGGCTGCGATGGACAAATCAACTCTCAGTTTTCCGAGGTGCCCATGCGGGCAGAAGATGTCTCGGACGGATCCGCACTCCACGTGCGTCTACTGCTTGGGCCTTGAGCACGACCCACAGGCTTGCGACCTGTGCTCTTCCTTTTTGGTCTACGTCCTGGAAGACTGCGCCCCCCGGTTACAACTTGGGCACCCCGAGAAACGTTACCCTCCAGTAAAGTCGAAGGAGGCCTGTTTGGCGGTTTCTGCGGCGACGGGCTCGGTGGAACAGCTTGAGCAGATGATCGCCCTTGAGGAGGAGGAGGAGGAGGCGCAGGCCACATCTTCGTCTACCTCGGCCGGGGCCTTTATCCCGATCTCCCTGGGATCCTCCTATTCAGCTTCTTTTAAGGAGCTCTGTCTGTCCCTTTCTACTAAGGGAGAGGGACCAACATCCTCAGGGCCTTCCTCTCGGTCCAAGAAGAAGGACCACAAAGGTAAGTCCCTCCGTCAACGCTCTTAGGAGCGGGAGAGGTCCCTCTCCCCGACTAGTCGACCATCGACTTTGGTCGATCCTTCGGCTTCAGCCACTGGCCTCACGGTGTCCCCGTCAGGTCAGTTGACCGAGACTCCTGTCGACGCAGTCGAGATTTTTCTCGACCCATCGAATGGGCTATCGACCGGTGAAGCCGAAAACCCTCCCTCCCCGGTTCCCCCGGCAGAGATTGAGGTTTCCGTGGACTTGCCTGTGCCTCCGGTTCCGGAGTCCACGGTTGATCCCTCCGAGCCGAGGGGAGAGTGGGTTTCCCCCGCCCTGTCCCAGAACCCTCCTCGGAAAAGCCGAGGTTCGCGGTCTCGGTCCCGGACTTCTTCAGTCCAGCCGATCCGGCGCCATAGTCTCTCGGTACGCGGGCAAGCGGCGCTGGCTTCGTCCTTGTCTTCCTCCTCGACTAGGGAGGCTTCGACGCAATTTGCGTCGATGCTATGAGGACCTCATGTGGCAACAGCTCCTTCTGTCTGGGAGCAAGCCGACGTCATCGCCTTCCCCGGCTATCAAGTGGCTGTCACCGGAGCGGCCGAAGCAACCCCTCGCCCTAGCCGAGGCGCCTGCCTCCAGGCCTGTTGCTCGACCAAAACCGGCTGCCCCACCGATTCTGGTGGAACCTCCGCCTCCACAGTCAAGAAGCTAGCCCCACTAAGAATTCTTGGTTTGCCCAGGGTCTGCCCCATAGGCTGTCTGTCACCTCATCCCGATCGCCTCGGCAGGTGGAGGGTCGCCAGGCCCATGGCAGCACTTTTGGACTCTTCCGAGTCCGCACGACGATTCCTCCCTGTTCTCCAGGCGGGTCGACTTGGAGTCCTCTGAAGTCAGTCGCTGACCATAGCCCATCGCCCTTCATGGGTTTGCTTAGGCTCATCTCGGAGTCCACTGGGATGCAGCTTGAGCCCTTATCCAAGCGGGCCAAGTATCCCCTCATGGAGATATTGGACCGAGGGGATTCTCCCACGGAGGCCTTTCCGGTGGCTGAGGCCATTGTCGGCCCGGCCTTGGAGCTCTGGCAGTGCCCTGCTTCCTGTCCTGCACCCTCGGCCAGGATGGCGAGGAAGTACGCCGTCCCTACCGGTTCCTTGTCTGGTTTTTCGGAACACCCCTCGGCTGAGGGGTTGGTTACCGACAGCATCTTCCGGTATGCCAGAAGCACCAGGGACGTGGACAAGCCTCCCGACAAGGAGTCCAAGAAGTTGAACTACACCGGGTGCAAAGTCTACGCTGCGTCCACCCTTGGCCTTCGTCAGACCAGCTCGGCCGTGCTGATGGCACACTTTTCCCACACCTTGTTGGGCTCCCTGGACGAGGTAGTCCCTTATCTCCCGGCTGACCTGCAGACCACGGTTAAGCAGGTGCGGGACCAGGGCAGGGCAGTGGCCAAGCAGCAACTTTAGACTGCTTTGGACATCGGTGACTCATGTGCCAGGTCAGTCACGGCCGCAGTGGCTATGCGCAGTCAGGCATGGCTGAGGATATCCACCTCCACAGCGGATACCCAGCACAAGTTGGCAGATGTCCCCTTCCTGGGGACCGACCTCTTCCGCCCTGGACTGGAAGGTCACCTCCAGAGGATAGAAAAGTCCAACGCCACTCTGGACTCTGTCTCATCCGACCAGAGGGACAAGGGCCGCAGACCGTAACCCAAGCCCTTTTGTCCGTCTGTGCCCGCGGCACGTCCGGCCCAGCAGCATCAGGGCCAGCAGGCTTGCGCTTGGCATCCTAAACCCAAGCCCGTGGCTTCCTCCTCCAGGAAGCAGGGAGGTAGAGGCTCAGGTGGTCCCTCAGCCGGTCCCTCCTTCAAGTCTGCTCAGTGACGGGTTGAGGGTGCCACCCCAACCTCGTCACCCCCAGGTTCCCCATGGGATGGCTTCTCCTTCTTCCGCCTGGCCCGCTATCACCACAGACCGGTGGGTGTTGGAAGTGGTGGGAAAGGGCCTGCCTCTGGAGTTTGAGCAGGCCCCGCCCTTCCAAGCCGTTGCCCCCCCGGGGGGCCTCGGGGTCCGCAGCCTCTAGAAGGAGGTGATCAGAGAGGTGGCGAATCCTCCCTCAGACCCGGGGTTTGTGTCCAGGTACTTTCTGGTCCCAAAACAGACGGGGGGCTGGTGCCCCATTCTCGACCTGCACGACCTAAACAAGTTCCTAAGGTCTCGGACCTTCAGGATGGTCACTCTGGCTCAGATAATACCATCCCTGGAACGCCGCATGTGGTTCTGCTCTCTGGACCTACAGGATGCGTTTTTTCACGTCCCTATCCGTCCGTCTCACCAGAGATTCCTTCGCTTTCGAGCAGAAGGATCCCTTTACGAGTTCCGAGCCATGCCCTTTGGCCTTTCTCTTGCTCCCAGGGTCTTCACCAAATGCTTGGCAGTGGTGACAGCATTCCTGCAGCGCCGAGGGGTCCGGGTGTAACCTTACCTGGACGATTGGCTGATAGCAGCCCCCTCCAGACAGGAGGTGGAGCGGTCCAGGGATCTGGCCCTCCAGGTTTGCTGTCAGATCGGCCTCCTCATCAACAAGGCCAAGTTGGAACTCGAACTGAAGCAGGTGATTCTTTTCATCGGGGCAGAGCTCGACTGTCTTCGAGCCAGAGCACGGCTCCCGGTGTACAGGGCCGAGGTTCTTTCCTCCTTTGCCCAATCATTTCTGGTTGGGCAGTCGTGCCCTGCCCGGGACTTCCTGCGCCTCCTGGGTCTCATGGCGGCCTGCACCAGCGTGGTCCGTTGGGCCCGCTGGAACATGCGTCCCCTTCAATGGGGGTTGGCCAGCCAGTGGTCTCAACGCTGCGATCCATTGGACCAGCTAGTGACGGTGACCCAGGGGATGTGGAACGCTCTCCAGTGGTGGATCATTCCAGCTCATCTGCAGGAGAGCATCCTGTTTGTCTGCCCCGAGCCGACGGTCTCTCTATCGACTGACGCCTCTCTGATGGGTTGGGGTGCCCATCTGGGGGAGCACAGAGCGCACGGCCTCTGGTCCCCTCAGGAGTCCCGATGCCATATCAACCTGCTGGAGCTTCAGGCAGTCCGTCTAGCTCTCATCGCCTTTGCTCCGTTTCTACGGGGTCAAGTGGTTCAGGTCCAGATGGACAATACCACGACCATGTACTACCTAAACCGCCAGGGCAGGACGTGTTCCATGCCTCTGTGCAAGGAAACTCTCCACATTTGGTCACTCGTCTGCAGCCTGGAGGCGGATCTCCTAGCCATTCATGTGGCAGGAGCCTCCAACACCCTGGCGGATGCCCTAAGCCGGATAGGGGCTGTGTCTCACGAGTGGTCTCTCCTGCCGGAGGTAGTACAAGATCTGTTCTCCCATTGGGGCACACCTCAGGTGGACCTGTTTGCCTCCAGGGAGAACGCGAAGCTGAGGCTGTTCCATGCCCGCCCCCCTCAGCAGGGCTCGCTGCAGGGGGATGCCTTCTCGAGGCTGTGGACCCCAGGCCTCTTCTACGCCTTTCCCCCATTTCCCTTGACCCACAAGATGCTTCTCAAGGCGAGGAGGGACAAAGCGCAGGTGATTCTGGTAGCCCCAGACTGGCCCCGCCAATGCTGGTATCCAGATCTC
The DNA here is from genome assembly GCA_016271365.2 of Neoceratodus forsteri. Taxonomy (NCBI): domain Eukaryota; kingdom Metazoa; phylum Chordata; order Ceratodontiformes; family Ceratodontidae; genus Neoceratodus; species Neoceratodus forsteri. The sequence goes on along the minus strand of CM057449.1, from coordinate 511,872,468 downwards.
CTCAGCCTCAGCTCCAGGCTCCCGAGGCAGCTTCCAGCTCGCCCAGACCTACTTTCAGTCAATCAGGGGAAGGTGTTCCATCTGGACCTTCAATCCCTGCACCTGACAGCCTGGTTCCTGAGCGGCTAGAGTTCTAGGCCTTGGGTCTTTCCGACGAGGTCCTCAATGTAGTTGAGGCGTCCCGTAAGGAGTCGACCAGGAAATGCTTTGCCTTCAAATGGAAGAGATTTTCCATTTGGTGTCAGGGCAAGGGTCTGGACCCTTCCTTCTGTTCCTTGGCAAGCATCTTGGACTATCTATGGTCCCTTTCTCAGCAAGGGCTTAGGTCGACGACCCTAAAGGTGCACCTGGCAGCCATCTCTGCTTACCAGGCACGGGCCAGGAAGCAGTCGGGTGCAGGAGAAGGTGGTCGGCCGCTTTTTCAAAGGCCTTGATCACATTTCCCCTCCGGTGCGAGAACCTCCACCTCCGTGGGATCTACTGCTGGTACTGGCAAAGCTCATGGGCAAGCCATTCGAACCAATGCACAGGTGTGATCTCTCTCACTTGTTGTGGAAGACCACCTTCTTGGTGGCTATTATGTCAGCCAGAAGGATGGGAGAGCTCCAGGCGCTTTCCATCGAGTCTCCTTATCTAGTCTTCCACAGGGACAAGGTTGTCCTGCGCCCCCACCCAAAATTCCTTCCGAAGGTGGTGTCGGAGTTTCACCTTAACCAGGTGTTGACTCTGCCGGTGTTCTACCCCAATCACACCTCGGAGGCGGGATATAGGCTCCATACTTGGGCCTAGAAGGGCGCAACTTACTATAAGAGCGCACGGCTGAAATTTGGGAGAGGTTCGCCAGCTGTTTGTCACCTACGCTTGAAGCCATACCTGCCAGACCTGCAGGCAGCGGACGATTATACAGGTGGGTCACCTCCTGCATAGATCTCTGCTATAGGTTGGCGGGCATGGAGCCTTCCAGAGGGATAAGAGCTCATTCTACCCGCTATACCGCTGCATCGGTGGCTGCTTCCAGGGACGTCCCTATCCAGGAAATCTGCAGGGCTGCTACCTGGAAGTCAGCACACACCTTCATCATCCACTACCACATCGACCTTGAGTCACGCCGGGATGCTGGTTTTGGGGCCTCGGTTTTCCAGTCTCTACTCCCTAAGTAGGGGGTGTGCGCCTTGCCTCCCTCCTCCCGGAGAACTGCTAGGAGCCTGCCAGAAGGTGTGGATGAGCAACATATCCATGTCCCTAGAAATACAGGTTACTCACCTGTAACAGGAGTTCTGGGAATGGTATATGTTGTTCATCCACACCACCCACCCGACCTCCCCGGCTTCGACACGCTATCTGAGCTTCCAGCGGGCCAGATCTGGCGTCATGGGGCGGAGCCGAGGGTTTTACCACCCAGGTGGGTGGCAGGAGCCAGCTTGAAGACCTTCTGGCAAGATTTAAAGCGGCAAGGATACCTGCCAGAAAGTGTGGATGAACAACATATGCCATTCCTAGAACTCCTGTTACAGGTGAGTAACCTGTATTTTTGTTGCAGTGACTTCTGTTCAAAGAATGTCAGAGGTACAGGCTCTAATGTGTGAGCCTTTGTTTGATTTTCCATAAAGACAGAGTGTCTTTACAGATCAGTCTTAAGTTATTACTAAAAGTGGTATCTGAATTTGCTTTGAATAAAACCATCCACCTCCCAGTGTACTACAGGGGAAGCATTACTCAATACTTTAGATGCACATGGAATTCTCAGATATTATGTAAATTGCACCAAGGACTGCAGAAAGTCCTCTCATGTTTTTGTTTTGGTGGCCCTGTATCTAAGCAGTGCCTGTCCAAATGGCTGGCACATTGTATTATGTTCTTTTATAGGAAATATGGTAAGGAACTTCTTGGAGTGGTTTGTGGTCATTCCACAGGAGGCATGACCACCACTGTGGCTTGTTTTCACAATGTTTCTGCTGCTGAGATCTGTGCAGCTGGCACGTGGAGCACATGCCACACCTTCACTAAACATTACAGCCTGGACAATGCCTCATAGAAAATTAGGATTTGGCCTGGCTGCTCTTTTGAACACGTGTGTTTCGTCCACTCAGACTCAGTATCATTTTTGGTGCTGCTCGGGACTGGTTCCAAAGCTGTGGCCTAATGAAAGAGATATCCTCGAAGAAAATGGGCTAGCAGTATAGCCTAGAGGTTAGAGGAACGAGGTGTGAACAAGCTTGATACATCCGCAGCAGACCAGACCTGAGTTTGAGTCTCACAACCTCCACTTGCATAATGTGTTACTCTGAGGAAGTCACTTAACCGCCCAGTGCTCCCAGGTCACCCCTGAAAACAGGCACTTGTGCCTAGTGAGCCTTACCCAGTTACCAAAGACTAAAATAAAAAAAAATAAAGATAGAAGAGCTTTGTGCTTAGCATGATAGTAGATATTTGAAGAAGCCAGAACCCAGAAGGGGAAGGAAACAGATTAATTTCAGTGCTTTACAGTGACTGTTCATTGCTATTTTTGCTTTAAACTTAGATTGTGGACTTTTAGTGACACTAATTTCTTTGCTGTCTTTACTTAGAATTGTTTGTGGACTATTGAAAAATTAAAACCTAGTTAGGTGTGCTTGTAGTGGTGGTGTATTCCTTTGCTATCTTTAATTGCTGCAAATTGTTGCCCCTGTCCTTCCCCTGTCCCCCCACTCTTAATTGTATGCCCTGTTAAATTTGATTGACAGGAGCTAAGCACAGGGGATAGTAGGGGTTGTGGAGTAGGAGGGGCATAAGGGGGAAGAAGCCCGCTCTCGGCACAATAAGTGTTTTGACTCATTTTTTATTTATTTTTTCCTTGTTTAAAGAAAAGTATGTGAGGATCAGGGGCAGGATTTTTTAGGAGAGTAAATTAATAAAAAGGGAACTAGGAGAGCTTCAGTAAAAGACAAGTACTAGAATAGCCGTATAAGTGCAGTATAATGTGGGGAGTGGTGCAATGCAGTGGCTGCGGGGCAGCCATATTCAGGCAGACCATCTGGACGCTGAGGTGCTGGTGCTGCCCTATCTGCATGCATCTTTCTGGACTGCGGGATGAGGTAGCCAGACTCAGAGTGTAAGTAAACTGGGTCAGGAGTACCATCACCCCTATCCAGAGACCACCCAGTCCAATGCCACTGCCTCAAAGGATGCTGAGAACGAGGAGCATTTGGATGACAGTGGGCTCGGGAAAGGTTAGAGCGGTCAGGCAGAGGCACATCCCAGATCCTATTCCACTTAAGAACTCATATGCCACACTGGCAAATGAGGACAACCAAATAGAGGTACCCAGAGAAGTGGAAGGAAAGGATGTGGAGGTTAGCCAAGTAGGTGACCCCAGTGGAGGAGAAAGTGAATCCTGGTGGGGGGGACTCCATCATAAGAGGGATCCAGCTAGGAACACAGGAGAGGGAGGACAGGGAGGTGAGGTGAGGTGCCTACCAAGTGCCACGGCATGGAGGGATTGGAGGAGGATCCTGGGGATCACTGGGAAGACAAGATGGGAGGGTGAACTGGATGTCATTACCCACCTAGGTACTAATGACCTGGCGAATAGGGAGCCAAAGGAAGTTCAGGAAGAGTTTAGGAAATTGGAGAGGGGTCTCAAGCAAGTAGCTACTTCTGTCACCTTCTCGGAAGTACTACCTGTGAGAGGCATGGGAGAGCATAGGGGTGCATGCACCAGGAATTTTAACTCGTGGTTGAAGAACTGGTGCTGTGAGGAAGGGTTTGGATTCATTGGTGACTGGGGACCCACCTGGAGGGATGGAGGCTTGTTCAAGCCTGACTGCCTGCATCCATCGTGGACGGGAATCCAAGTACTCAATGATAAGTTTAAATGCTACATGGACAAGCATTTAAACTAGCAAAGGGAGTGACAGGCCAGCAAGGAGAGTACCTAATTGCCCACCCCCCACAGCTAGCAGTGGAATCAGTGAACCGGAGGAGTGGATCTCTCTACAAAGCAGTGTGCAAAAGATGGAGATATGCGCCAAAGAGGTGTATAGGCAGAAAAGGGGCAAAATTCAACAGAAGGGCAGACAGCAGGGAGAACCAGGGATAAAGAACAACCACGGAAGGGGCAGAAGTAGAATAGCTATACAGTCTAGGGAGGTCAAATCATGGAAAACCATGTGTGCCAATGCCAGGAGCCTTAGCAACAAGATGGAGGATCTGGAGGCTGTCATGGTGCAGTCGGACCTGGACATTGTGGCCACCACAGAAACCTGGTGTAATGATAACCACGACTGGGAGATGGCCATACCTGGCTGCAACATATTCAGAAGAGACAGGGCAGGTAGGAAGGGAGGAGGAGGAGTGGCACTTTATGTGAAAAATGACATAAGGGCCACAGAGATACAGGAGGAACAAAATGGGGGAGAGATACTGTGGGTTAAGCTGGAAAGGAAAATGGGGCCAGCCATCCACACAGGTGTGGTCTATAGGCCACCAGTCCAGGAGGAAAAAACAGATAGGGAACTGATGCTAGCCATCCAAAGGATGGCAGATTAGGGTGAGGTTGTGCTGGTTGGAGACCTCAGTATTCCAGATGTGGACTGGAGCATCCCAGCAGCAGCATCAACTAGGAACAGATTTATCCTGGACTCCCTTCAAGGTGCCTTCCTCAAGCAACTGGTCATGGAACCGACTTGGCAGAAGGCAATACTGGACCGTGTGCTGACAAATAGGGATAGTGTGATGGGGTAACAGTGACCACCAATCATTGTAGTTTGAAATCACAGAAGGAGCAGAACCAAACTACACAAAAACACGTATCCTGGATTTTAGGGGGGCAGACTTTAGGAAAATGGGTAGATGCTTGAAAGAGGCATTAAGGGGAATGGAGCAGGAATCGGGGGTTGAGGAACAGTGGGCAGTATTTAAAACAGGTATTACAAGAGCAACAGAATTATGCATTAAGCAGGTTAGCAAGGGGAAAAGGAAGAGGAGGCCATTATGGTTTTCCAAGGAGGTAGCGGAGAAAGGGAAAGCCAAAAAGATTGCATTCAGACAATACAAAAAGACACAGGCAGAAGAGGGTAGGGATGACTACCAGGAGAAGCAAGGGAAGGCAGAGAGGTCAGTAAAGAAAGCCAAAGCTCAGACAGAAGAGCACTTTGCAAAATCAGTGGGTAGAGGGGACAAAACCTTTTACAGGTACATAAGTGAAAAAAGAAAGGCAAAGGGAGGGATAGTGAGACTGAAGGGGGAGGATGGGAGCCGCGTGAAGGATGACAATAGTAAAGCTGACATATTGAACAGGTATTTCTGCTCAGTCTTTACTGAGAAAGAGGAGGGTAATGGGTCTGAAGGGAGTACAAGGGGTGGGAATGGTGAAGAAATGGACACAAGTCCCTTTACACAAGAAAGGGTCCTGAAGGAACTGGAAGTAATAAGAATTGATAAAAGCAATGGGGCCAGATGGGGTGCACCCCAGGGTCCTTAAAGAACTAAGAGAGGTGGTGGCTGAACCTCTGGCAATCCTGTTTAGCCGATCACTGGAAACAGGGGAGGTACCCAAAGACTGGAATACAGCAGATGTAGTCTCCTTATACAAAAGTGGGAACAAAGAGGAAGCGGGGGAACTATAGACCAGTCAGCCTCACCTCACTAGTGGGGAAGATCATGGAAGCACTGCTGAAGGAGAGATTGGTGAAACATCTGGTTGTCAATGGACTACAGGACCCAAGGCAGCATGGTTTCACCAGGGGGAGGTCATGTCAGACCAACCTCATTGAATTTTTCGACTAGGTGACTAGGGAGGTGGATCAGGGGAGGGCAGTGGACATGGCCTATCTGGACTTCAGCAAGGCCTTTGACACTGTGCCACATAGAAGACTTTTACACAAAGTGGGGAATATGGGTGTGGGTAGGACAGTAGTGTGGTGGGTAGGTAACTGGCTGGGTGGCAGGACACAGAAGATGGTGGTAAATGGATGCCACTCCACAGAGGGAAGAGTGACCAGTGGGGTACCACAGGGATCAGTGCTGGGACCGGTCCCATTCAACATCTTCATGAGTGACATTGCGCAGGACCTAGAAGGCAAAATTTCCCTGTTTGCTGATGACACAAAGCTCTGTAACAGAGTAGACACACCAGAGGGTGTAGACAGAAAGAGAAGGGACCTGCAGAAACTTGAAGAATGGTCAGGAGTTTGGCAGCTGAAATTCAATACAAAGAAGTGCAAGATAATGCATGTGGAGCACAAAACCCGGCACAACTTATATCAGTCGGGGGTGAGGATATAACATGCACCAAGCAGGAAAGGGATCTTGGGGTTATCATCTCTGATGACCTCAAGGTAGGGAAACAGTGTGACAAGGCTGCAGGTAAAGCAAATAGGATGCTGGGATGTATAGGCAGGGGCATCACCAGCAGGAAAAGGGAGGTCATAGTTCTACTGTACAAGACACTAGTGAGGCCCCACCTGGAGTATAGTGTACAGTTCTGGAGACCTTACTTACGTAAGGACATAGACAGGGTAGAGAAGGTTCAGAGGAGGGCAACAGAGACGGTATATGGATTGCATCACAAGTCCTATGAGGAGAGGTTGAAGGACTTGAATATGTACTCCCTGGAGGAGAGGAGGGAGAGACGGGATGTGATAGAGACATAAAAGTATCTTACAGGGAGGAATAGGGTGCAGGAATACACTATTTTTAAGCGAAAAAGATGTTCCAGCACTAGAGGGCATGGGATGAAGTTGGAGGGAGGACGATTCAGAGGAAACATGAGGAAGAATTTCTTCACAAAACAGGTGGTGGAAAAGTGGAACACCCTGCCAGAGGAAGTGATGGGGGCTGAAACAATCACAGGATTTAAGAATACATGGGATAGACATAAAGGAATTCTGGAGGTCAGGGGTAAGGGGCAACAGACTTCTAGGAAAACATAAAGTGAACTTACAAGCCCAAATGGGCAGACTGGGTGCGCCGTAGGCCCTTATCTGCCGACACTGTCTATGTAGCTATGTATCTACTGTATGTATCAGGTCATGCTGTTCCACCCTTCTTTCCCCTTAGAGTTGTGGCAGTGGATTTTCTGCATTACTTTGATCCATAACTGCCTTTTCCAGCTCCCATATTTGCCTGGTATGCTGGGAGCTGGCCTGATCTCCTGCTTCCTCACAGAGAGGTCTTCTGAGTATAATCTCTGGCAGGGAACTGAGGAGAGATGGGGCCACACACATTTATGTAGATGGTCCATTATGTCGTGGGTGGCCCCGGGCTTGCAAAAGTTTCCGTGTGGCCCTAGCACTGACACAGATGGTAGTTCCACATGTGTGGCCTGATGAAAGAGATTCTTTCGAAGGTCTGCAACTGTTCTTATATCTGATTGAACCTGCTGTCCCTCCCACTGGCATTTTGAAACAAAGCGCCCCTAGTGACACACCCACAACCACCCCAGGCTGTCCCGTGAATGTTGCATTAGCAGGGAGCAGCCACAGGAGTGTGCCTAGGGGTCCTGTATAGTCAGAGCTATGAATCGCTCTAGTTTGCAATTTACATGTCTAGGTACTATACCGAGACCAGGTGTAGATTGGCAGTTGACTTCCAGTCTATACCTGGTCTTGGTATAGCACTGATATGTATAAATTTTAAACTGGAGCTGTTAATAGCTCTAATTATAGAGGACCATGTTACAGGGTTGAATAAGACCCTGTCCCATTTGTTTGGCAAAATTGTTAAAACGCAAGAATCTGTTCTGTCATCTCCTTTTCTGTCTCTTATCTGTCTGGTTGGCCAACCAAATGTTCTCATGAGACCTAGGAACTGATCACTCCAATGGTCTCGTGATTCTCCGCCTCTCGCTATCTCTCTGCCTTTACTTGCTGTTTCTGTCTTTTCTTTCCCCTTGCGTCTTTGAGTTTATAAAAATATATGTGAATTTTTGTGTGAAATTTTAAGTGATACTGGGATCTCTTAGTGTGAAACTGTATATAGTTATACTGTTGAAATGATTGCAAAAAGTTTTTTTTGAATTTAGGGGGTTAACCTTGACAGGCCTATGTCACATTCATAAGGTAGAAAAAAATGGGCAGTCTGGATGGGCCTTGCGGTCCTTATCTGCCATCAACTTCTATGTTTCTGTTTCTATGCAGCACAAACTCTTTTGCAGAGTTGTCAACAAGAGGTCAGTTCTGGGACACCATGTACTGTTTTGTTGCACCTGCAAGGAAGGAAACTGACAAGAACATTTTCTGAGAAACAGAATGTTCTCTTAATGAGTTCCCAGGCAGACTTATAAAAAGAGCAGCAATGCTTTTGCTAGAGTGAGAAAGAGACTGAGAAACTGAAACTTTGAGTTAGAGATTCCCCCAGCTGAAACACTTTGTTTTCTCTGTTTGTACTGCCTCTATAAATAGTTATATTGAATAATTTTTATTTTACTGTTATTGGACAAGAATAAAACGCTATTTGGGCATTTTACAACTGCTTCTGGTTTTCCTATGCCGTCTGACATGTGCTTCGATGACAGATGGCGGCAGCCTTAGTGGGATTTACGCTGCACATACTCTAAGCCATGAGTTTTGTGCTTGGGTACTGGACCTGGTACCAGGGAAGCATAGCAGAAAGGTATGGATTCTGCAGCAGCAAGCCCAGGAATAATTACCAGAAAGATGGCAGCCAGACTAGCAGAGACAGAAGTCCAAGCTGAGACTGTACAGCCAGCACTAGCAATGGAAAAAAAAGAACAGGCAGTGACAGGACCTGAAAACCTGACTGCCTTTTTCAAATGGTGGGCTGTACAACAAAAAGAGATGGAGAAACAGAGAAGAGAAAACATGCAGCAGCTCGAGAAGCAGAGAAAAGGAAGAAATGCAGCAACTCGAGAAGCAGAGAAGAGAAGAGATGCAGCTACAGGAGCAGCAAAGAAGACAAGAGATGCAGCGATGGATGGGTGCCTTGCAAGTTATCAAAGCTGGAGGATCTGGCACTGGTCCAGCAGAGCAACAAGACGCAAACAACTGAAAAGACATTCAATTTACAAAGCTGTTTCCCTCTGATGGTATCGAAGCATACCTGACAACTTTTGAAAGGGTTACCAGAGCCTGCCAGTGACCCAAGCAGCAGTGGGCAGTCAGACTGGTACCTTATCTGACTGGTAAAGCCCAACTTGCCTACAGCAGGATGGACACTGCACAGCCAGAAAACTGTGACCTTGTGAAAAAAGAAATCCTGAAAAGATACGACGTCTCTGGAGAGACCTACAGACAACGATTCCAGTCCCTGAAGTACATCTCATTCAACAATCCTTGAGAAGCCTTCGCCCGACTCAGAAAACTCCTTATTAAATGGCTCCAACCAGAGGGCAAAACAGTCCCACAGATCACTGACACATTTGCGGTGGAGCAGTTCATCAACATCTTGCCTTCAGATGTGCAGCTTTGGGTGGAAGAACACCAACCAGAAAGTGGGGAAAAGTCTGTTTCTTTGGCCAAGGACTATCAGATGGCCAGACAGACCACGCAGCAGCAAGGTAACAGCCAAGCACTGGTAAGACCCTCTTTTTCCCCCCTATTTAACTCCAGATCAGATAAAAACTCTGGTGGGGGTAACAAATCTGTACCCAAAGGCTTTATTTGCTATAACTGTAACAAGCCAGGCCATATCATAAGAAACTGCCATAAAAACAAGGAGCGTAACACTGAAGCAGATTTGCCTTAGAAAATTGGGGCAAGTATTTAACAGATGTCAAGGTGGGAAATAAGACTGTAAAGGCACTTACTGATTCGGGAAGCAGACAGACCCTAGTGCATGTTAAAGTGCTGAGAAAATACTATATAAAAGGACCAGGTACCGGTGTCATTTGCATCCACAGGGACAAAACGATATTATCCTAACACATAAACGACCCTGAATATTAATGGGGTGTCGCACCAAATGAAAGTGGGGTAGTACCCCAAGTTACCTGTACCCATGATTATTGGAAATGACTGTCCAGGGTTTACTGAGTTAATCCCAGAGGAACTGAACCCTTCAGTTTCAGCAGCAGTGGTGGTAAGAGCACAGGCAAAGACAATCTCAGATGATAGGGACACTTTTCCTTTTGGTGACTTTGATGTGGACTTGTTTGAGCCCAGCTCTAAGATCCGGAAGTCCAAGAAAGAAAGAAGACATGTGAAACAACAATGGCAACAAAAGACTGATAGACATAAGGGGTTAAAATATGAAAATGCTGAAGCTAAACTGATAATTGATTGTGATTTTGTTTCAGAGGAAACTAATGATGCTTACCTCCAAGGTTACTTTAAGCAGCTGGGGGTGAAACAAAACAGGGTGAACCAGTGTTTAAAAAATGTACGGGTAGTCGGCCTGGTGCGCTGGGGGTTGAGGCGCTGGACGCCACACTTCGGGAATGAGCCTCGGGGGTCGGGGGGGGGTTGAGGATGAGGAGCGGGATTGAGCTGCCGTGAGGTGGTTCTCCTCCCCCAGGGAGGGATGAGGGGTACCCCTGGCCCTTGGCTGCCACCTGGTGGAGGAAGGGTGGTAGTTTGGGCAATGGTGAGTCCAGCGGCAGCCACGGGGTGAGGCAGAAGGGGCCGAGCCGGTACCCAGTATGAGTGTGCACCTCCACGTGCACGCACGGCTGTGTCTGCCAGTGTTCTGGGAATGGGGAGAAAAAACAGGGAGAAAACACAAAAATGTAAATTAAAAAAATATGTAAATGTAGGCAGGGTGTGGGAAGCCCTCAGGTCCCTAAAAAAGGACAAAACTCCGGATTCTGATGGTATCCACCCCAGGGTACTGTGGGAGTTAGCAGATGTCCTGGCTGCACCACTGGCGCCCTTTTTAACACTTCTCTGCAGATGGGAAGGGTGCCCAGGGATTGGAGGCAGGCCCATATAGTGCCCATCCACAAAGGGGGCGCAAGAGAGAAGCTGGGGAACTACACACCTGTCAGGCTGACATCAGTGGTGGGGAAGTTGATGGAGGCCATCCTAAAGGAGAGGCTGAAGATATTTTTTGGGGGAACAGGGATTCCTCGATGATGGGCAGCATGGCTTCGTCCCAGGCAGATCATGTCAGACTAACCCTGTGGAGGTCTACGAGTGGGTGACGGCAGCACTTGACCAGGGTAGACCAGTGGATGTCCTCTTCCTGGACTTCAGCAAGGTTTTTGATTCGGTCCCTCACACGGGCCTGCTGGAGAAGCTGGTTGGGGTGGGGTTGGGGATACTGATGGTCAGGTGGATTGGAAGGTGGCTATCTGGAAGTAACCAGTGGGTGTTGGTGGGGGTAGTCTCGTCTTACAAATGGGTCATAAGTGGGGTCCCACAGCGATCAGTTCTGGGTCCGCTCCTATTTAACACCTACGTCTCTGATAGAGGGGATATCAGGTGTGAAATGAGCCTCTGTGTGGATGACTGTAAGCTTGGAGTGGTAGTGGATGGGGAAGAGGGTAGAATGGCCCTACAGGGGGACCTGGATACCTTGGAGGGGTGGTCACGCACCTGGAAGCTGAAATTTAACTCTAGTAAATGCAAGGTGCCTCACCTAGGGCGCAGGATCCCAGAACATGTGTACACCGGGGGGGGGCATTCTACAGGCTTCAACTGGGGAAAAAAGACCTGGGGGGTTCTGGTGGATGTCAAAATGAATAATTCTGAGCAATGTAGGAGGGCTGTGACCAGGGTCAATAGAATGTTGGGCTGCATCGCCAGGGAGATTACCTCAAGAAGCAGGGAGGTGAGTCTGCCACTGTACAACAGCCTGGTTAGACCACATCTCGAGTACTGTGAGCAGTTTTGGTGACCGCACCTAAGGAAGGACATCTTGCTCCTGGAGCAGGTTCAGAGGAGTACAGTTAGGATGATCCAGGGGCTGGGGGATAGGACATATGAGGAGCGACTTGGGGAGCCCAGCGTTTTCCCTCTGGAGGAGAGGAGGGATGGGGGGATATGACTGAGGTCTTCAGGTACCTGAAGGGAGTAAATAAGATAAGCCTAAATGGTTTCCTTCAGAGGAAGGAGGGAGGAGTAACTGGGGGCACAGCTGGAGGGTGGAAGACACAGGGGAGAAAGGAGAAGGTGGTTATATCACTGAAAGAGTGGGGAAACCATGGAATGCACTGCCTGAGGAGCTGGTGGGGGTATCTATGGTGGATGGGTTGGAGAGGGGCTGGGACAGGTATAGGTGGTGGGTAAAGCAGAGGAATGCTTGTTCGGTTGAGGGGGGACTTTGGGCTGGTGGAGTGGGCATGGGAGGAACTAGGAAGATAGTGATGGTATCCCATTCAGGGTACAGACTCCCGAGCAGACTCGATAGACCATGAGGCCTACTCTAGCGGCATTTTAGTATGTGCAGAGTTTGTGTTAAACCTCAGTCACAGGAACAGATACAATAATTAGTTGTACCACAAAAATATAGAACTGAGTTGTTACAGATAGCACATGATAGTCCTATGGCTGGTCACTCTGGAAGGGATCGCACCCTTGTCAGATTGCTGTACAGATTTGACTGGCCTGGAATTCAAGAAGATGTTGCTACTTATTGTAGGTCTTGTGCTGAATGTCAGAAAGTAGCCCCAGTGACTGAAAAAGACAAGGTGCTCCTACTCTTGATAGATGTGCCTTTTGAGAGAATTGCAATGGATGTGGTTGGCCCTTTAGACAAAAGTAAAAAGGGAGTTTGATTCATTCTGGTAGTATGAGTCTATGTTTCTCAATACCCAGAAGCAATTCCAGTGCGTACTGTAACAGCCCCAAAAGTGGCAGCAGAGCTTACCAAATTTTTAGCAGTGTGGGCATACCTAAAGAAATTATTACTGATCAGGGTAGTAACTTTGGTGTTGCATTACTGAAGGAGCTGTACCGACTACTAGGTATCACTGCCATAAGAAGCTTCCCTTATCATCCTCAGACAGACGGTCTTGTTGAGCGTTTTAACCAAACCCTGAAATGCATGTTAAAAAGGTTTGTAAAAGGGGAAGGGAAAGATTGGGATCAATACTTATCTTACCTGATTTTTGCTTACAGAGAAGTGCCACAAGCCTCAGCAGGTTTTTCACCATTTGAAATGCTGTATGGTAGACAACCTAGAGGACCACTAAACACAATAAAAGAAGCATGGGAAGATAACACCACTCAAAAACAATGTATTACTTCTTATACAGTATGTATGTCCTGAGAATGAAACTTGCAAAATATGTTGAAATTGCCCATAGTAATCAGGAAGAGGTCCAAAACGAGCAGAAGGCATATTATGACAATGGGGTAAAAGAACACATTTTTGAGCTGGGGAAAAGTTCTTGCTACTATTACCCACACCCACTACAGAAAATAAACTATTCATGAAGTGGCAAGGACCTTATAAAGAGCTTAGATGTACTGGCACAGTTAACTAAGAAACTGAGACCCCTGATAGGAAAAATACTACCAAGATATACCATGCAAACCTGCTGAGGAAATGGGTTGAAATAAAACAAAGGCTGCTGTGGTAGTTTTATCACAAACTGATAAAGAAGATACTGATATAGCTTATGACAGATTGGAACAAACTGTAACTGCTGATGCTGTAAAGGTGAATGTTTCCTTAATCTCCAAACAAACTGCAGAAATTTGTAACTTGCTAAAGACATTTAACAGTACTTTTACCACAGCACCAGACCGAGCAAAGGGGTCTAACACGTAATAGTGACATGGAATGCTCGCCCTATTAGACAAAAGACATACAGATTACCAGAGCGATTAAGAGTAGATGTGGTTAAGGAAATACAAAAAACAGAAAGAATTAGGTATCATAGAAGAGTCGAGAAGTACTTGGTCATCACCAGTTGTGATTGTAAATAAAAAAGAGGGGAGGTGTAAGAATCTGTCTTGATTTTAGGAAACTTAATAAAGTGTCCGAATTTGACAGTTATCCTATAGATGATTTGGTGGGCAGATTGGGAGGTGCCAAGTACATCAGTACCCTCAAGCTCACCAAGGGTTACTGGCAGATTCCCCTAGCTAAAGGATCCAGAGAAAGATGCATTTGCTACCTCTGTTAGATTCTATCACCACCATGCCATTTGGTTTACATTGCGCATCTGCTACATTACAGCAGTACATGGATGTAATTTTATCCCCTCACACTGGCTAGTGTGCTGTGTACCTGGATGATGTCGTAGTGTACAGTCCAGACTGGAATAGCCACCTGGAAGACCTACGAGCCATTATCCAAGCTTTAGAAAATGGCAGAGAACATTCTTGTCATCTGATTGGCTGGCAGGCTCCCAGAGCTGGGTAATTATTTTTCGATAGATGCCCAGCAAAAAACACGTGCCAATCCGGGGTCCCCCATTACTTAGCATATAATTGGGCACCCCGAATTTCCAGTCTGACCAGCCACCATTTTCTCCCCCTCACTTATCGATCAACATTCCCCCAACCCAAACACAGAAAAAAACATAACCGCAGCCCAACAGTCATCTAACTGGTATTCCAGACTTTAAACAGTCTAAAAGTTTTTTTTTTTTTTAAATCAGAGGTAACATGTCGCGTGCTCTAACATATGGCCCCACTTCTAAAAAGCGGGCTGACGCAGTAGTGATTCAGGCATCATCGAAGTTGTACATATCGGGAGCAAAATACAAGAAATCCCGCCTCCACTCCTCACCCTGACTTCACAACACCCGCATACTGTCCACATAACTCCTCCTCCTCCTGCATGTTCAGGCTACTCGACTGCTGTTTCTTGTTTTTTTTTTTCCTTTTCAGAAACCGCGCCTATCTTGTCACAGCTGTACTCCCGACAGCTGATTCCTCAATGGCTCTCCTAACCACCGGTACCGGGGCTCCATATCTTAAGCTAAACTCCCGCAACAAAATGTACCTCACATCCACATTACTCCGTGGACTTGAACCCCATCCCCATCTTTGACACATGACTACAAATCCAATTAACCCATGAGGCAGCCACATAGGTCATACAGACAAAATGTTGTAAACCAGATGGCCCTCTAGCGGTAGACATGCAGCAGTGCAGGAACTATTTTACAAAAAAATGTATTTCAAAGTTTTTTAAACATTAGTCACACTACTTCATACCTTTTTTTTTTTTATAATTTTTTAAAAATATATTACTGATGGGCCATTTTCTAAGTGTAATAATACCTTCCAGGGTGGGCATTATTGGAAATACCGGACCTTCCAGGGCCTATAAAGCCCTCTGCCTGAGGCGCTGAGTCTCATTATGCCCCTGAGCGGTCCGGTATTTCCCAGTAATGCCCACCCTGTCTGGTATTATTGCTTACATCAAAAATGCACGTCTGACTATTAATCCTACCAAATGTGCATTGGGCATGCAAGCAACCAGATATTTGGGATATGTTTTAGGAAATGGAGAAATCAAGCCAGAGGTTTCCAAGATAGAAGCTGTAGTTAACAGTCCTATCCCTAAAACAAACATGTCGGGTCATTTTTAGGGCAGGCAGGTTATTATCAGAGATTTGTTCCAACTTTGCCAAATTAGCTACTCCTGTCACTGAACTCATGAAGAAACAGTTCCCGAATAATGTAAAATGGTCCCCAGAATGTGATGAAGCTTTTCGGGCCATCAAGGCTGCATTATGTTCAGCTCCTGTTTTATGAAGCCCAGACTTTGAGAAACAATTTTTGTTACAGACAGATGCATTAGAGATTGGCCTAGGTGCAGTCTTGAGTCAAAATATAGATGGGACAGAACATCCCATTCTATATATCAGTAAGAAGTCGCACAACAGAGAGAAAAGGTACTCCATCATTGAAAAGGAATGCCTTTCAGCAAAGTGGGCCATGGAGTCCCTTAAGTTTTATTTGCTAAGAGCTGACTTTGTACTTCTAACCAATCATTATTCTCTCTGTTGGCTTAACCAAATGAAGGCTAAAAATTCCAGAATCACAAGGTGGTACCTGGCACTACAGCCATTTAAATTCAAGGTGATACACAAATCCAGAAACGAGAATGTCAGTGCTGATTTTCTGTCGAGATATGGATCAGGAATTGAGAATTCAGAAGGTTAAAAAAAAAAAGTAAGAGTTTAAACTTCACTGTTTGCTATACTGCACATGAACTGAACTGTAAAAGTTGTATGCTAATGTTAGAAGATTATTAATAGAAAGAAAGTTTTGGAAACCTAGTTTTAAAACCAGTTCCCTATGGGAGGGGGGGGTGACAGGGTTGAATAAGACCCTGTCCCATTTGTTGCACAGAAATAGTTAAAATGCAAGGATCTGTTCTGTCCTCTCCTTTTCTGTGCCTTGTCTGTCTGGTTGGCCAACCAAATGTTCTTGTGAGACCTAGGAACTGATCACTCTGACGGCCTCACAAATCTCCGCCTCTCACTATTTCTCTGACTTCACTTGCTGTTTCTGTCTTTTCTTTCCTCTTGTGTATTTGTGTTCATAAAAATATATGTGAATTTTTGTGTGAAACTATAAGCGATACTGGTATCCCTTAGTGTGAAACTGTATATAGTTATATTGTTGAAATGATTGCAGAAAGTTATTTGGAATTTAGGGGGTTAACCTTAACATGCAGCACAAACTCTTTTGCAGAGTTGTCAGCAAGAGGTCAGTTCTGGGACAATATGTACTGTTTTGTTGCACCTGCAAGGAAGGAAACTGACAAGAACATTTTCTGAGAACCAGAATGTTCTCTTTATGAGTTCCCAGGCAAAGACCTATAAAAAGAGCAGCAATGCTTTTGCTGGAGTGAGAAAGGGACTGATAAATTGAACCTTTGAATTAGAGATTCCCTCAGACGCATGACTTTGTTTTCTCTGTTTGTACTGCCTTTGTAAGTAGTTAAATATTGAACCATTTTTATTTTACTGTTATTGGGAAAGAATAAAATGCTGCTTGGGAATTTTACAACTGCCCCTGGTTTTCCTGTGCTTCCCTTTAGCAAAAATTCTGTTTCTTATTTACTTATTTATTTAGTTACTGGCTGGAGTACACAGTTTATTTACCTATTTTACTAGGCAGAAAAAAGTCTATGTACAGGTACAACATGGGGAGAGTACAGAGGGTAGAGAAAATCAAGTACATAGGGCAATCAAAACACAAAAACAGAGCATGGTACTGTTATCTGTAAGGAAAAGGCTGTCACGGGAGCATGATCAGCTTAAATAGATAAGGCAAACATCCCAAAGGGGAAAACTTCAGCTGACTGAACACAGAACTGAGGTGAGCCTACATTTTAAATATATGACCTACACAGGTGGCATGCTAGTGAGGTACAATGGTCAGTAGGAACCAGTGGACTTTGTGAACAGTGCAGCAAGAACATACTCATTATAATCAATAGAGCTAAGCATGAGAAAAAAAAGGCATAATAATGTTTGCTGTGACAAAGGGATATAGGGCTGTCACTAGAGCACTAAAACATTTACATAAATAAGGCAAATATCCCAGAGGGAAGAAATTTACCTGATGAATGCAGTTCCAAAGTAAGCACTATTTCAGATATGCAGCCGCCACTTGGAGTATTTAAGGGAGGCAGAACAAGGTGTATAGTGCCAGAGGTATGTGTAGAGACCATCAGGAGCAGGAACAAGTGGACAGACCCATTAAGTATTTCCACAGCTCTCCTTTGAGAAGCCCACAAGCGGAAGGTCTGCAAACACCTAAAGGGAGCAAATTCCAAAATTTCATGGTACAGCTGGGGAAGGCCTGTTCACCCATCTTAGTGGAGCATTTATGAACATGGAGGAGGGATGAGTTAGAAGACCTAAGCGAGTAGGGTTGGTGAAGAGTACATCAGAGAACTCTGGGTGTAGCATGGGAAGCAGATCTTTGGGGTTCATCAATAAAGGTGCCAAGGGAGTAGGACTGGAATGAGGAGCTAACCCAGAGCAGCATACAGGCAGCAGTGAGTTAGATGAGGGAATGACAGTGAGAAAAAACAGATGTTATTGGTCACCTCCTACTTGTGAAGGACAGATTTGGGGGCATGAGAATAGACCAGCTGACCATAATGGAGTCAAGGGAAGGGGGACTTCCTAGGCAGTTGCAAGCCTCCCCATAGGAATGAAGGAGCGACTTTCCTGGTATGCAAGTCCGAGTTTGGAGTTTACAGCTTTACAGGCCAGGGAGATATGGAGAGAAAAATAAAGGACTAGCTCTAGGGTGATGCCTAGATATTTGAAATCTTCCACAGTGGAGAGGTGTGAACCATCTAGGCACTGAATAGGCGGGATCACCACAAGATTTGAGTTTGGCCTGGGACTGAAATAACTTGGCTTCGGTCTTTGAGGAGCCAAGCCTGGACCTAGAGAAGATCCCTGAGTTAGCTGTGAGTTCATTTGGGACATTGAGGGAGAGCAGATGCACAGCACAATGTTACTGGTGTACATAATTAGGAATCCATAGAAGGGGGCAAAGGGAAGGTCAGTAACAAAGGTAGAGAAGAGTAGGGGCCAAGTACTGAGTCCTGGGGAATGCTAAGTTTGATGTTGACTAGGGAAGAGAGACAGCGTTACTGAAGTGTACATACTGCTGTCTACCCCTAAGGTAGTTCAAAAACTAGGAAGCAGCATGGTGGGAGAGGCCAGTTGAGAGGAACTTGGTGTGGAGGAGGTTGTGGTCAAATGAATCAAAGGCTCTAGAGGTCAATGAAGATGGCCCCAGTGAGAGAGTCTTTATCCATGGCAGTCTGCTGTCATTCATCATCTATATATGAGCGGTAGTGGTACTGTGTTCCTTGTGAAATCTGTGTTGATTAAGGGCAAGGTGGTTGTAGTTCTGAAGGAACACAGTTAGTTGGGAAGCAACAACCTTTTTAAGTGACTTTCTCATGCTTGGGAGTGGCACAATTGGTATGTAGTTATTTAGCAGCTTGGGGCCACTCTTTTTGAAGACATGAGTGACTTTCGCAATTTTCCAGTCATCTGGGCCAATCCCCGAGGAAAGGAATAGTTTAAAAATATGTGGTATGGGTAAGGCTAGGATGTGTGTGCCAAGGCTTAGAAGTCTCGATAGGATCCCATCAGAGCCTGTGCTGGGAAGAACCTTTAGTAATTTCAGGACTTCCCAAGGGCACACAACCTTTAGTGTGGGGGGGGGAGGGTCATTAGTTGAGGGAGTGGGAGAGGGTCAGGGAGGCTGAGGGATTAGCAAAGTGGGCATTGAAATTGGTAATTGGTGTGTAGTGAACCCCATCAGTTAACATGCCTATTTATCTATTTTGCTGACTGGGTAGGTACATTGGCACCATCATGCAATATTATCAACTGTTTTAAAGGGAAAGCCCAGAAGGTACTTTATGTGCCCCCAGAAACAGCTGGGGTTGCTAGCTAAGGCAATTAGTTGCTCTCTGCAGAAAATGCTTTGGGCATGGTGAGTAGCCATTTTACACCAGCTACTGAGATAGCTCTGTGTTCCAGTCTGCTGGGTCAGGTGAGAATTTATAGTCTCATCAGCATTTGTCCCTGACTTTGAATAGGGAGAGAATGTCTCTGTGCAACCAGCATGTGGCAGTATCTCTGACCCTCCTTTTAGTTGGGGGAGCAGCCTGCCTTGGACCTGCAATAGACAGGAAAGGAGGAGGCTAAGGGCAGTATTTATATATTTTTTTCCATATTGTACTTTATGGATTGTTACTCTTTTTTTCTCCCCAACTTGGGACCCCGGCAGACACATACATGTGTGCGCGTGCGTGGAGGCGCACACGCATGCCGGGTACCAGCTTGGACCCTTCCGCACCACCCCCTCACGCCTACGCTTCCCACTGGACCTCCACTCCATGGGAGTGGAATTATGGAGGGTGTGAGCATCCACCCCGGGTGGGGAGAGCTGCCTTGCGGCTGCTCCATCTCACTCCCTCTTCACCCCCCAACACCATCTCCCCAACGACCCAAGGTCATTCCCGAACCCAGGTCGCCAGTGTAGCGTGAGGTAAGGCATCCAGTGCCTCAGCCCTCAGCACCACTGGGCCAGCCAGTATTTATATTTCTAGAGTTGAGAACAGGGACCCAGTCATACAAACTTACAAAGAAGCCAGCAGAAGGCCATTTGGTCTACCCAGTTTGCCCATATTGCAGGGTCCTCAGCCTATGCTACTGACCCTGTCTATTTGTAACAGTTTGTTGAGGAAGGAGTTGAAGTGAGAGGCGTCCTGCTGTGTGAGAATTCTTGGAGGGGCTTTGGGACCCTGACTTTACAGATGCAGCATGCACTCCAACTGATTGGATTCTGCCTTTCCTGTTTTGAGAGCTCCTTGTTACCCAGGAGAAGAGATCCATGAAGGACCGTACCAGGAGTTCAGTGACTGGTTGGTTTTCTGCACATCTTTTTTTAATGTACCAGAGTCCTGTGCTAGTGTTTTTAATATAAAATAATTAGCTTATGTAACTCGCTTTCTAATGTCCTGCAGATTTAATGATGAGGTTCCTATTAACGTACAATATAAACTCTGCTATAATTTTTAGTACAAACGTAAGAAATTGCTAGCAGATACAGGCCTTACAGTCTATCTAATCTGCTCGAGTGTGCAGCACTTCAGCCTTTTAAACTGCAGCTGCCCCCCCACCCCACTGTTTCTGCTCGTGTTTCCTTCACACCCAGCTCCCAGTCCGCTCAGGGTTTGAACGCTCCCCTTGAACCTGTCCAACCCCCTCTTGAAGCTCCCCACTGTCCGCAATGATACCACCTCATTTGGCAGTGAATTCCACCCTGCAACTACCCTTTCGGTGGAATAGTGTCTCCTCATTTCCCTCTTGATTCTTCCTACTTCCAGCTTCAGACTGTGTCCTCTGGTTTCCCTTCCATCTTTTAGTTTGAGCATACTCCTGATGCTTACTCTACTCATTCCCTTCAGGTACTTGAAGGTCTCAGTCATATCCCCTCTCTCCCTTCTGTTCTCCAGGGAATAGATATTGAGCTCACTCAGTCTCTTCTCATAGAGCTTATCTCTCAATTCTAGGATCATTTTTGTTGCCCTGCACAGTACCCCCTCCAGTAGCTTGATGTCCCTTTTTAAGTAGGGGCAACAGTATTGTACGCAGTACTCCAAGTGTGACCTCACCAGGGACCTGTACAAGGGCAGGGTGACTTCTGCTTGCCTAGAAGTAATTCCTCTTGCAATGCACTGCAGAATCCTGTTGGTCTTTGTTGCTGCCTTCCTGTACTGGGCTGAGTGGTTCATTTCCCCCGTTACCAGTACACCCAGATCCTTCTCTGTTGACGTGGATAAGTGCACCACCCCAACCAGTAACTGTCTGTGGGGTTCCTGGCTCCCAAATGCATCACTTTGCAATTCTTGGCGTTGAATCCAAGCTGCCATGTGTGAGACCATTCTACCAGTTTTGCCAGAGCTTCCTGGAGTACTTTATTGCCTTCCCCTCCATCTACCTCTGCACAGATCCTGGTGTCATCCGCGAATAGACTGATCTTACTCTTTATCCCTACTGTTATGTCAGCAATGAAAATGTTAAACAGCAGTGGTCCCAGCACCGAGCCCTGTGGGACCCCACTTGTTACTGCCCTGGGCTCTGATACCTCGCCCTCTACTTCAACTTTCTGCTGTCTGTCCTATAACCAGTTTCAGCCCATTTAACCAGTTTCCTCCCTGCTTCCAGACTGCTTAACTTGCTGGTCAGCCTACCGTGAGGCACTGAATCAAAGACCTTGCTGAATTCCAGGTAGAGGATGTCCATGACCCTTATCCAGTGCCCGCGTCACCCAGTCGAAAAAGTCAACCAGGTTTGCCTGGTAGGATCTGCCCGAGACAAATCCGTGCTGTCTGCCATCCTGGAGATCGTTATCCTCTAGAAACTTTACCAGCCTTTCCTTGAGGATAGCCTCCATCAGCTTTCCCACAATTGCGGTTAGGCTCACCAGTCTATAGTTCCCCAGTTTGTCCTTGGGCCCACTCTTCTGGAGGGGCACCACATGCACCACCCTCAAATCCCTGGGCATGCACCCCATTTCCAGAGAGTTGTTAAACAGGTCTGCCAGTAGCCCCACCAGGACTTCTGCTAGCTCTCACAGCACTTTAGGATGAACTCTGTCTAGCCCAGGTGCCTTATCTACCCTCAGGGACTTAAGGCCCTCCAACACCCTTCCCTCTGTGATTTTCCCATCCGCGGTCTCTCTTCCCCTCCACCCCACCACTCCCACCTCGGCCTTCAGCTCAGGTACGGGCCCATCCCTTTCGCTGGTGAATACTGAACATTGAGTACTTCTGCCTGCTCTGCCCCCTTTTCTACCCAACCACTGCCTGTCTTGATCCTAACAATCTGATCCTTCCTCTTCCTCTTCTCTCTTATATACCTGAAGAAATCCTTTTTACTTTCTCTGATCCCCTTTGCTAGCCTCAATTCTCTGGACGCCTTGGCTGACCTTACTGTTCTACTCACTTCCCTGGATTCCCTTACATATTCCTCCCTGTCGTCTTCCCTGTTGGACCTTTTATAGGTTCTAAATGCAGCCCCCTTTGTCCCTCACCCTCTCCCCTATCTCCCTGTTCATCCAGCTTGGCTTCTTGGTCCTGGATTTCTTGCTCTGGCTCTTGATACATGTGGTAGTGGCCTCAGTCAGTCCTAGCTTGATGATTGCCCATTTTGCTCAGCATCCATGTCCAGGTGGATGCTAGCTATGTGCCTTTCCAATGTACTACCCATCCTGCCTAAGTCTGCCCATTTTGAAGTCAAGGGCCTTAGTCTTTGTAGTGGTTACCTCCTTACCTAGACTGATTGAGAACCACACTGTGCGGTGGTCACTTTCCACCATTGGTTTCTCCACCCCATCATCTCTGACTTGCTCCCCATCCTCCAGCACCAGGTCTAGAATGTTCCCTTCTCTAGTTGGCTCTGTTACCCTCTGTGTCCGGAAGCCATCCTGGAAGGCTTCCAGGAGAATCTGCTCCCTGGTACATGAGGTAGCCGAATGCTCCAATCCACATCTGGTAGATTAAAAGTCCCCAACCACCACCATGCTCCCGTTACCACTAAACCTCCTTATCTGCTTCCCCAGCTACCTATCAATCTCCTTCTGGGTTGGAGACCTGTATACAACCCCCAACCTGACCCTACTACCCCTCGGGTTATGTAGTTGCAGCCATGTGGCTTCTGACCTGCTTTCCTCCCTCCTCCTCTTTATTACACCTGATCCCTTTCTTAACATAAATGGCCACCCCCCCCTTCCCTTTATCTCTGTCCCTCTGGTATATCTTGAAACCTGGGATGGCTAGGTCCCAGTCATGGTATTGGGTTGCCCATGTCTCGGTAATGGTGGCTATGACCACCTCCCCATCCGCCATCAGTGCCTGCAACTCTACCATCTTGTTCCCCAGGCTCTTAGCATTTAGTGATACTACCCTCCACCCTGATCTTACCTGCTCTGCACCTTTACCCTCCCCCTCCATCCTTTTTCCTGCCTAAATTTGGCTTCTGCCATACTTTTCTTTGATAAATTCCCCCCAACCTCTGCTTCAATACCTGCAAGCCTTCCTTACTAAGGTGTAGCCTATCCTCTGCATACAGGTCTGTGTCATCTCACTTGTTACCCCACTCCCCCACCAATCCATACCCAATGGACCCACACCATTTCCTCAGCCAATTACTGAAGTCCTTGATTCTCTGCTTCCTGGCTGTACTCACTCTTGGTACTGGTAGGACTTCTGAGAAGGCTACCGACCTTATCCCTTTACTACAGAGATTCCCCAGTTTCCTGAAACTGTCCTGCATCTCTTTTATCCTTCTAGGTCATTTGTGCCAAGTGCACCGCAATGTGTGGATTTCCCCCTTCCTTCAACACACATCTGCTAATATGCTGACCCACTCTTTAGCTGTCATGTCTGGCTTGCACTCCACCCAAATGCTGCTTTTTCTGGTGCCCCTTCCCCCCCCCATCTTACACCCTTAAGTATTGAGTCTCCCAGAATGACGACCCTCCGTCCCTTATCCTGTTCATCCACGCACTGCCTGCTAATCCTCTGCCCCCCAACTTGGTCCCTTCTTCCATTCCCCTGCTTCTGTACCCCTGTGCCTTCCCTGTTCTTTGCCCTGTCCACTCTCCTCTAACAATTATGGCCAGACTATCTGATTCCACTTTCGAACCGTTCCTCATCTGCTCTTCCTCCCCTTTTCCTGTACCTGCTACCCCAACCCCTACCATAACTCCCCCCTTGCTACTGCCTCCCTGTGTCTCCACTGAACTTTGCACCTCCCCTTCTTTGTTTCCACACCTCCTCCGTGTGCTTTCCTTTCCAGAGCTGCCTGCTGCTTCCCCCTTCCCAGTTTCAACCTGCTCCTTCCTCCCCTCTCCAGTTCCAGATGCTCCTGCTCCATCCTTTTGCTCTCCAATGCATCTGCTGCCTCCTGGGCTGCCACTTGTGCCTTCTGAATCACCGTTGTATCCCTTAACCTTCGTAATGTCCTCCTCCCTTTCCTTCTCTGTAGCTTCCCTTCCCCACCTCTTCCTGCTCCTCCATGCTAGACAAAATGGAGAATGTGTTAGCATTGTTAATCTCCATTTTCTGGGGTACTCCAGCCGTCCCTCCTTGTGACTTACATCCCTGCCTTACTCATATTGTAGTCTTCCCCCAGTGCTTGCCCCCCTCCTCCAGTCATCGGTCCTTGCCTCCAGCTGTTCCTGATTGTCTGCCCCTCTTGTTCCCCTGCCTTGTATACCCTTTTGTTTGCCTGATGCAAAGTCTGTGGAGGGCCTCCTCAGGTCCACCTTCCATTAATATTACCCCCATCCACCCAGCTCCTTTCTCAACCATCCAGCTCCTCCCTAAGCTGTCACACCTGTCTGTACAACATGCAGCCCCCTGCCCTCCATGCAATCCCCAGGAATATGGCTGCCCCGCATCCATTGCAACATGCAACCCGTCCTGCTTCCTGTCGTGGTTGACTGCCCACAAACACTTACCCTTCCCTTGCCTGTTTCCTGTCCCACTCCCAAGGGTCCCCCCTCCACCTTCAGCTCCCAGCCATGTCCGTGCTGTAACTGTTCGGCCTACCCTTTAGAGCCTCCTCACTCCTCCCCAGCATGACCTGCTGTCCTCCCTGCGGACGCCCTGCAGATGCTACACTCCTGTGTCATGGCACTCGCATGTCTGAGTCACTCACACAGGGTGTCCCTTGGCCCCCTGGGAACTATATACTGACTCTGGCTGCCCTATAGGCCATGCTGGGTCACGTGACCTCCATCTTCCTCCTAGAGCAAATCCCTCCCTCACCTTCCCTCTCTCGGCTGCCACCCGCCTCCCAGTCCCAGAAACACTCCCCAAAACAAAGGAATCAGACTCTCATCAGTGTGCAAACCCCTCGATGCAGCCAGAACACAAAATATTAATTTACTTAGCTGCTCCGAGGTCCATTCCCCAACCTCTGCTCACTGCCGCTGTGCCACATTTTAGCAAGACAAAGATGCTGAGCCTCACCTTGTTGAAGTGCTGTAAAAAAACAAATTACAGCTGGCCATCCTTTTTCCAGACAGGAGTGGTCCACCCCTAAGCCTTGGTCCTTCTAACAAACTGGCAGTTTAGCAATGCCTGAAAGAATGCAGATTCAGGACCCCACTCAAATTAACTTTTGTCAAGGGTTCAGGCATGGACATTGTCCTAAAGGTGGACTTAGACAAATAGTTGTAAAATAAGTACATCTCTGCTACGCTACAGTAGTGTGCATTCCTTGTGCAGTACACAGAGTGCTTACAGTAACTGTATTAACATTATTCCCCATGACCTGGCAAACAAGGGAAAACTATGAGATATACCAGTTTTTTTACCTAGAATTTTAAAACGTGTATAATAACTTGCTTTATCAAAGCAATGCTACATTAGAACAAGCAAGTCTTAAAACATGCTATCACAGCAACACATATGTATTGTGTTGTCACCTGTCAATGACTTATTCAGTCTCTTCTTCCTGTCTGGTTCAGTTCCTTGTGTATGGAAGAGGGCTGAAATCATCCCCTTCCCCAAAGGGGGTGACCCATCTTCCTCAGGTAACTAGCTCTCCATCTCACTCTTGTCTACCTTGGCTAAACTCCAGTAACACCTTGTTCTCGCCCAACTCTCCCCCTCTTTTGCCTCCTCCTTCTTCCTAATCCCATTCCAGTCTAACTTTAAAATATCCCATTCCACGGTGTCCTCAGACTTACTGACACAGTCACATAGGGGATGGATCAGGGTTTGCTCACCTATGCCATCTTTGAAAAATGCCTTTGACACTGTTGCTCACACCATCCTGTTGGACAGACTTGCCAAGGCTGGACTAGCTACCATCATGGTTAATGGTTCAGCGCCTACCTGGTGGATAGATCTCAAGCAGTCTTCATAGGTGACTCCCTCTTCCCAAATCGGTTCATGTGTTCCTCAAGATTAAGTCCTAGGTCCAAAAACAGTATTAAAATTAATCTTGCACTGGGAGCCATGATGCACTGTAGGATGTCGGTCACAGTTATGTTAATCTAGCCCCCCCCCCCCAGACTCCATACCGAAAAGCACTAGATTCCAATTGGTGAGCAGGGGGAGCCTGACCGAACTTACCAGTTAAAATCAAGACCAGTGGCTGGTGATGGATCATTGTCCTAATAATGTGACCAGTCTTAGTGGTTGTTTAGCTGGGGGTACGATTGCATAGCGGCTGGGATGTGCAGTGGTGACCAAGCCAGAGGTCTGCTGTGTCTAGAATATAGTCTTTTTGCTTTTCAAAATGAGGGGCCTTGCTAAACGAGTTGGTATTTAAATGATATTACCTATTCAAGGCAAGTATCATCGACAGTGTTAAGGCTTAAGAAGGTATTTCATTTTCAGTTGTTAAGTTTTGGGACCCAAAAATCATAGCTTTCATCTTGCTGGCGTTTGGGACTACACGACTGCTGGTAAACCAGATTGAAATGTTATTGTAATCCAATTACAAGTGTTTAGAGTTCAGAAATAGTGGATACATTCTGATAAGTTAGTGTCATCAGTGTGCATATGCACTTGACATAGGCCATATTGCCTGGGAGGGTCACTCACAAAAACTTCATTCACAAAAACAAAAAAAGGAGGGGCCTAGAATAGCGAGCCTTGGGGAACACCCAGTTGTCTCATGTAAATTAGTGAGTCTTTAGTAGAACCTGCTGCGAATGGCCACTTAGGTATCCATTGAACTCATTTATGGCAAGATTGTTTTCCTAAACTTATATAGGCGTTAGTAGATCACCTCACCAAATCAGAATCCTTGGTACCATGTAGAAGGTGGAATTCTGCCTGCTGACCTACCAACATTTCTTGGAATTTGGCAAAATTCTGCATTATTCTGAGGTGGAATAGGCTTTTAATGCTGTGAAATATTACAGATAATGTGTAATTTCACAGCTTGGTGCTGAATCCTTGGGAAAATGGCAACATTCTGCCGTTTCCTTTTTTTCTGCAGATTTTGTTTGTGATTTCAAAACCAGCATTGCAGTACACATTACAAAATGGTGGTCCATCTGGTGGCAGTCCATGAAATTCGCCACAAAACCTTTCCAAGCTTAATGGAAGCAAAATTTCTGTTCCTCCAGAATTCCACCAGTGGAATTCCATATTTCACACACAAGGACTCAGTTCCGATTTATGTCCAGACTGGAGCCACTTTTGTGCAGTAGTATCACTCTGGCACATTTCAGAATTGTGGGCTGCTCTCCCATAGTGTGAGAGGGGTTAAAACAGATTTGCAGTTGGGTGTGCAAAAGTAGTACCAAACTGAAAGGAGAGAGGGTGGGCTTTATTTTAATAGGGGTTGGCATCAGGAGGAGAGGCCATGATCTGATCTGATCTCTTCAGTGAGCTTTTTGGTAGGCAGAGTTCTCCAGATTTGAGAAATATTTATTTCAAAAGTTAATATAGGAAAGACGTACTGGTAACAGCTCATTTCCAAATGTGTGGGGGAGACGGTACAGTATGGTGGAAAAGTAAACAAAGTACAGTAATGCGAAAGAGTAAACAAAATACATGTCAGTTGTGCAGTTACAGTATTCAGGCAGGAAGACCATTGCAACCCAAACTAAAAGGTGCTGCAAGTACAGTACAATGATTTATTTATTTAATTTTGTTAACTGTGTAAGTACGTTGATGACACAAGGACATATTTTCCCGGACCGACCCAGGCACCAAAAAGGTAGAGTGCCTGTGCAAATACAGTAGTTCACAATAAGATTCCATACATTCAGTGGTTCACAATAGAATACTGTACATAGAAGGGTAGTCATACAGCTGATTTGCCTAGATATATACAGCTAAAAACAGTTGATGACCATGCCCTTTGGCTGCAATTCCTGCCCACTCCTACTTCGCTCCTCACGTGTATCTTCATCTTCCACCCACCCTCCTACTTATCCCTCTGTTACTCTGTGTTCCCATGTATACATTCTACTTATTCTAGCTATTGTATTGATCTACCATTGTCACCTAAAATGCCGACCTATTTATTGTTTGTTCCTATTTCTGTAACTTGTATTTGTTCTCTAATGCGGAACCTTCGTAAAAGAGCCTGGCTCAAAGGTAATTGTAATCCTAGTTGTAATAAAATAAAAATAAATAAATAAATAAATAAAACAAGTATTAGCATATGGCTGCATAAATTAGCTGAAGCAAGCACAAACGTGATTGCACAACAAATAATTATTGTAGCTAGTAGAGAATGCATTGAGTGCAGGTAACTGCCTAATTGTATGAGGTGTTTTGTTCCGAAGAGATGCTGCTGGTAACCAAAGAAGCTTTGCACCATTATCTGGAACATTGAGATAGCAAGTAGGTTATTGGTTATAGAGCTTGAGCAATGCAGATTAACCAGTCTTAGTGAGTTGCACATAGAAGGAGAGATTCCATTGGAAAACAGGCTAAAAATAAAATGTTGCAAGTGTCCACTGGACTTTGTCATCAAGCTGGAGCCAGCTTAATGCACTTAGGGCATGACAGTGGTAGGTTCTAGACCTGTGAGATGTGGCGAGTCTGGCCGCCTTGAGATAAAAGCTATGTTTGGCATTAACAGCAGATTTCAGGGCAGTATCAACTTCTATGGCCCCAAAGTCAATCAAGGGTAGATTGCTTTGCACTGTGACTAATCTAGTGTCAGCAGAGAAGATGTTGCATACTCTGTACAGGGAACCATGTTTCTCCTGAATTTAGGTGGTGACACGGTTCAGGTGGACAACAAAACTGGGCAAGGATCAATATAGATTCTCAAATTCTTGAAGGCTGCTATGACCTCTAGTTGAGCAATATCTTTGGTGATAATATGAAAATCGGCTATGAACTTCCAGACCTTACGAGGATCAGCCAAGCAACATGACCTGTTTTTAGGTGTGTTGAGAATCTACCTTTCTTTTAAAAAACAATCTTGTCGCATGTGGAGGCTGCTACAGAGGGTGGTGTTGATAACACTGATGTCACTGTCATGCACAAATAACGAGCATTATTGGTGTAAAGAAGCACACTGAGTTGTAGACTTTTGGTAGGCTATTGATGAATATTAAGAAAAGCAAAAGACCTAGTATGGATCCCTGGGGACCCACATTTGATATCAGTGGCCTCAGAAATAACAGCACCAAGCCTGACATTTTACCTCCTGCTTGTTAGATAATCCATGAACCAGGAGATTAAGGGAACACCCAACCCTAGGCTATGCAACAGTTGCAGTAGAAGTTGGCGATTGACAAGGTCAAAGGCTTTGGTTAGGTCCACGAACAGTGCCCCCGTTAGCATGTCTTTGTCCATAGATTGTTAGACTGTGCCGGTAAACCTCACCAAGGTCGCACTAATCCCATATTTTTTCCTAAACTCGTCTTGTTCACCGCATAGCAGGTTGTATTGATCCATGTAGTGAGTTAACCGATTATGTACCAATCTGTCCTGGAACTTGGCTAGCGCAGATAGTATGGATATTGGTTTGTAGTTATCAAGTGAGATTTGGCTGCCCTTCTTGTGTAAGGGAATGACATAAGCCAGCTTCTAGATGTGGGGAACTTGCTGCGTCACGACGGATAGATTTTTAATTTTGGCCATGGGAACTGCAGTTTTAGGGGCAGCCAGTTTTAGGAACTTCGGTGCCATTTCATCACTGCCAGATGACTTGCCAGCTTTTAGGAATGTAAGCATGGTGAAGACCTCGCTGACAGTTCCTTTTCTCAGGTTAAATTTTGGTGGCAGGGTTTCATTACACTGACTTGGAGAGATATCGGAGGGGAGGGGGTTCCCATGTTTGTTTTTTGTGTTTGTCACGGTTACGACAGTTTTTATTTAACATGTATTATTCAACAGGTTGGTGATAGCTTTGGGTTCTGGATATTTGGGGTCATTTATTTTGATGGTTTGGGGGGCAGAATCAGTATTGGGGTTTAAGAGCAGTTTGTTTTTGTGCCGACATTTTTTTAGGATCCCTAATCCTCTCAGCTTGTTTAGTTTTGAAATAACTGCTTTTGGCTACGGATGGGCACAACCCCCTGTGCTGAAACTGAGCCATCCAAACTCAAATGGCCCGGTTTCAGCAAACCCCGAGCTGAATACTGCCGGCTTGGCTCGGATTTCATTTTTCCTTTGTTTTCCTTCCCTCAGCCTTCCAAGCTTGCCACTCTTGGAAGCTGAGAGGAGAGGTAAATGGGCACCCCTGCAGCTGGTCCCATGCCCTAATTTGACATGGGCAAACTGGGTATAAAAGCAGACCATGCTAGAACTCGGCACCATTCTACAACATATAGAGCTAGTCAACAGATATGCTGGCACCTTCTGGGAGAGAGTGGTCTATGGCCTGTGCTGTAGTACTACCTTGTGGGGGTGGGTGAGAGTAAATGCAACACAAATGAAAAGAAAACCCGTTTTACAAAAAGAAAAAAGTTAACTTTACAAGGGGAAAAAAAAAAAGCCAAGCCAGTGCCAGAGGGGACCAAGTGAAAAAGTGAGGGTTGGGAGAGTCGCAGTAAGGGTGTAGAGACAGCTTGGGGATGGGGTGGACTAGTCAGGGCTGGGGAAAGTGGGCGAGACAAAAACAAAAAAACATGAAAAAAATTTAAAGAAAAGTTACATTTACAAAGAAACAAGTTAACTTAGAATAAAAAAGGCAAGCCAGCACCAGAGGGGGGCTGAGTGAATGTGAAAATGGGGGTTGGGGGAGGGTTGAGACAAGGGTACTGATGGGTGGGGTGGATTGAAGTTTGGGAGGGACTAGAGGACAGAGAAAATAAAAGATAATGAAAAAAGAAAAATTGAGAGGGGACTGAAACAGAAAGTGAAAGTGGGAGCTGGTGTTCAGGAACTTTGAGGAGGGTGACCATGTTGGGGAGGGCAGCTGAATTACACTACAAGGGGGTCAGGACCCAAAAAAAGTAAATACAAGGAAAGAAGACAGAAACAGAAATATAAAAAAAAGTTAGAGACAGAGAAGGGAAAGAGTTAAAGCAAGTTAAAAGAGAAACTGAAATTTGGGTGTAGGGAGGTGTGCAAAACTGAAACTTTAGTAGGTAGGGTTACGAAAAAATTGTGGGGGTGGGGGGTGCTGACAGAAGGAAGGCAAAGTAAGACAAAAAGAGACAAGAAAAAAAGAAGACAGAAAAAGATAAGAAAAGCTAAAGAGAGAGTAGGGTCCGGGAGAAGGGAAATACTATAATTAAAGCAAGTTAAGAAAGTGAAAATGGCATTTTGCGGCAGTGGACTGAAAGGAGGGAGGGTGTGACTCACCGACAGTTAAAGACAGTGGATCTGCCAGTGTGGGCTGAATGTTTAAAAAAAAAAAAAAAAAAAAAAGAGCATGAAGTAAGGAAGAAATTGCCACAAGTTTTAAAAAATTAATTGCAAAGAACAGAATATATTGTGCGTTACTTTTACTGTTTTCTAAGTCATCCTGCCTTTATAAGAAAAGAAAAATGTGTTCCCGACCCATACCATCCTGCAAAGTCTAATCCCCTTGGCTAGCATGACACAAGCCTACTGGGCTAGCCGCCCAATTTCTTCAATCATCCTGCTATTATTAAAAAATCTGTTCTCGACCCTGACCATATTACAAAGCCGAAGCCCCTTGGCTAGCATGACATTAGTCTACTGGGCTAGCTGCCCAATTTCTTCAATCATCCTGCTGTTGTAAAAAAAAAAGTGTTCACGACCCTGACCATCCTGTAAAGCCAGACCCCCTTGGCTAGCATGACACAAGTCTACTGGGTTAGCCACCCAGTTTCTTCCTTCATCCTACTATTATTAAAAAAAAATTGTTCTTGTCCTGTTGATTATCCTCCAAAACTGAAGCCTCTTGGTTAGTTAAGTAATAAGACACAACAGGGTGTACATTGTGCTAGGATAACGACAAGCTTCGGGTGGGTTGAAGCATGACACTGAAGGTAGAGTGCTTCCACCACCCGAGAAGTGCCATTATTCCAGCATAACGCACACACTGGAGTGCCTTATTGAAATTATGAAATAGGTCAAAAAATGTGTGATAAGATATTTTTTATATAAAAATAAATTATTTCATAATTTAAATGAATAGTATTGACAAAACAAAATATGTAGTCCCATTTCATTTGTTTGCTAGTTTATAATTGGCCAGTAGGTGGCACCCTTGCTACATATAAGCATTTTTACTACTGTATGAGAATAAGTGAGGATAGGCTTGAAAGCATCAACTTTTTTTGTGTGTCGGAAGGTTTTTTTTTTTTTTTTTAAATGTGTTGAGGAGTCTCACTTGTTACTCTGTTGTAAACCCAACATGTGAGGAAACGCCATTGGCCATACTTGGGAAAAGACATGATGAGTCATAATCGACAGCATGAGAAGCTGCAGTGGAAGGCACTGGGGAAATCATGGCATTGGGTGACAGGTTAGTTGTTTGTAGCCAAGATGAGTGTGACTTTCTGAGTAGGAGCAAGTGGACATTTGGTGACAGCGGGAGTCCTACACTGTTCACGCTGGAACTGTTAGCTGTGTCAGTTACCATATTTAATTATTTGTTTTTTAATCGTGAAACTTGAGTGGGCAGTCGGCAGCACTGGAGAGTAATATCCGACAGGTTGAATGAGGGTGCAGTTGCCAGCACATGAAATGTTTTTTTTTTCATTCCATTTAGTTTCCATTATCAGGTTGCTGAGGAGCTGCTGTGGGTGGCATTGTGAGGAATCAGAGCCACCTTGGGAGAAGAGACTGTTGTTACAGTCCATGACCAGGTAAGAGATGGGCAGCAAGTTGACAGTACGGGAAACGTTTTGTTCGGTTTCTTTTGGGAGTGGGTTGTTAGTGACTGACGTGCATGAGTGGGAGCGAGCGGCCACTCAGTCTATGGCAGTAGAGAGTGATATTCTACAGGCTAAACTTAGGTGACGAGGACTCTGTCTGCTCGGACCTTCTTCCAGTGCTGTTGTGCTAGGATATCAGCACTGGATCCCAAGCTCCTCAGTCAGGTCACTGTTTTGTGCTGACCAATTTCATAATGTGCCATAAGCCTACTGGGCGCAGTTTTGGGCAAAATATTTTATGGTTTCCAAATCACCGTGCTTAAAACAAACAAAAAAACCTGAAATTTTTTCTTCTCGAAAAAACATGGAAAACTGTGACTAAGAATAATAATGATGTTGAGTTCTGTAACACATTTTGCCCAGGAAAAGCAAGTTGTTGATTCTGCAATAAGCAGCACTATTAGTCATGCTTCTCTTGTTGGCACTGCTAAATTGTGCTTGTGAGAAAAAAAAAAATTCTCAGTCTGTAAGTGACAGCAGTGGCACATCTCCTTTCCCTAAAAGCAATCCACTCCCTGACACATCAAGCAAAAAAAAAAAAAAGAGAAGCAGAGATGGTGCTGTACCTTATAAGAGGAGTAAGGGACAAAGCAGTGGAGACACTGTCGCCAGAAAAAGAAAGATTGTCTGGGTCATCACCTGCAGAGCACTGAAAGGATGACTACATATGCTTTTGACATTGTCCTAGTCATCATCTTATGACTCAGACCCTATCACAGACAATAACAGCAGTGATAGCAACTTTGTGTCCAATGTGCTTGAGTCCAAGTCATCTGATTCTTCTGATACTGATGTGGTGCGGGGCCAAAGTCCTGTCAAAAACGGCAGAGATTGGCCATCAGGGGAGGACAACACAAATGGAGGTGGCAGTGTTTACAACAAGGACAACAGTACTGTCTCCCCTACTGACACCGTTATTTTGCATGAAGAGGACAATATCCACGATGATAATGATAACATAACGAATGAAAGCACTGTTGTTACTGCTAGCTAACAGGTTCCTATGCCAAGAGGTTAAAAAAAGAAAGCCACTTCTTAGGTATGGAATTACTATTATATTCTCAAAATGCTTGTCATGCAATATGCATACTCTGTAAAACTGGTGTTAGCAGGGAAAGACAGGAAAATCACCTCGCAGCATCCACTTTAATAAGACACTTGAGAGAATGCACCCAATCGCATGCAAAAGAAAAGATTGGGCGTCAGTGTCTGGTGAGACAGAGGATGAGGCAGGTGACAGTGAGCTAGAAGGTGTTTCTTCATTATCAAAAAGTGGTGGCATAGCCAGCTATTTTTCAACCCCACTTAACCAGAAAAGCAAACAACGTGATCTCACCATTACTATCTGGCACCCTTGTATCTGACAGTTCCCCTCAATTACCTACTCTTCATTCCTCTTGCAACAGACCATACTCCAAACCAGAACAGTGAGCCATGCAAGAGCCATTTCAAATATAACCACACCCATCCAGTTGCCCAGAAAATTAATAAGGCAGTAGCAGAAATGATAGCTCCTGACCTGCGTCCTTCTCTTTTGTTGAATCTGTTGGCCTTAAACAAGTAATGCAGATTGCATTTCCACAGTATCGGATATTATCCAGACTACATTTATTGCATGAAAAATTGAAAGGAGCCTTGAGCCTCACAGCGGTGTGACAAAAACCTATTACAACTGATATGTGGGGCCAGCTGCCAAACTGTAGACTACATGACATGGCTTTTTTAGAGGCTGGTGCAAATTCAACATGTGGGGTGTTTGCTTCTGAGACAGGGTTAAAAGCCATACATGCAGACGGGGCTGCTTTGAGACAGGGTTTTTTGAACAGCATGTTGGACATGGTTCTGTGAGGCACCTTTTGGGGTCTGATACCTGGTAGTGGTTTGAGTAACACTAGTTGAATGCCGTCGTTGGAGACTGGCACCAATTCAGCATGTGGGTGTCTGCCTCAGAGGCAGAATTGAAAAGGCATACATGTAGACTTCCTCTGACAGAGGGTATTTTTGACCAGGATGTTGAACTTTCTTATGTGTGGCACCACATGGGATCACATGTCCAATATCTGCCTCAGAGTCACCAGCTAATGTTGCCGGTACAATGCCTGCATCTGAGGGGATGGTTTGATTAACAAAAGATGAATGCACTCCTTGGAGGCCGGTGCTAATTCAACATGTCTTGTGTCTGCCTGTAAGATAGAGTTGAAAAGCCATGCACGTAGACTGCCTCTGAGGTAGGGTTTTTTGGACAGCATATTGAGCTTCGTTCTGTGTGGCACCACATGAGGTCAGATGTCTGATACCTGCTTGAGAATCGCTGGCTAATGCTTCTGGCACAGTGCCTGTATCTGAGGTGGTGGTTTGAGTAAGACAGCTTGAATGCCTTCTTTGGAGGCCAGCACCAATTCAGCATGTTGGGTGTCTGCCTCCAAGGCAGGGTTGAAAAGGCATGTGTGAAGACTAGCTGCCTTTGAGGCAGTGTTTTTTGAACAGCATGTTGAACTTGGTTCTTTGAGGCACCACATGGGGTCAGATGTGAGGACTGGCAAGAAGCCGTCATCCTTAATGATTACTTTTACTGAGTTTTCACTCGGGAGGACAGTGGATACTTACCAGAGAGTGGCATCAAAGTGGTCATTAAGAAACCCTGGAGAAGAGGCAGCCTGTAGTTACAAGTGAAAGGCTCCAGAAGGGACTAGCTGCCCTAAAGATAGTTAAGACACCGAGACCAGATGGGTTCATCTGAGGTTACTCTGGGAGCTGGCAGGAGTACTGACTGAACTCCTAGTAGATCTGTTTAGCAGCACACTAAGGATGGGGGTAGTTCTGAAGGATTGGAGGGTGGCAAACATGGTTCCACTTCATGGGGGGGTGAGGAACAAGCAGGGAACTATAGACGTGTCAGTCTTACCTGTATTGTATGGAAGCTGATGGAGACACTGGTCAAGGAGGACCTCATGGACTACTTGTAGAGCAGCAGCTCCAGGATAGTAAACAGCATGGATTAATGGCAGGGAGGTCCTGTCAGACTAACCTACTAGTTTTCTTTAACTGGGTGATGATGGAATTGGATAGGGGCCACACTGTGGATTTGCTCTACTTAGATTTCAGAAAGGCTTTCGACTTGGTGCCTCACAGACGCTTGATGAAGAAGATAGAGGATCTGGTTGCGACCTAGATCATAATAAACTGGGTAAATAATAGGCTAAAGGGGAGGCAGCAGAGATTTTGGTTGGCAGGGTCAAATCAGACTAGAGGAAGGTCATGAGGAGGCTCCCACTGGGATCTGCCCTGGGTCTGGCCCTCTTCAGTGTGTTTCATCAGCGACACTGGTGAGGAAATCTGCCATAGGTTATACCTCTTCACAGATGACACTAAGTTCTGTAGGAGGGTGGATAGTGATGAGGGAATCATGAAAATGCAGAGTGACTTACAAAAACTAGAGGGGTGGTCTAAGGTTTAGCAGTTGCAATTCAATGTCAGAAAGTGCAAGTTAATGCACCTAGGGAACAAGAACTCCAGGAGAGAGTACTGGATAGGTGGGATGAGACTTAGTACTGTGGCTGAGGAACGGGACCTTGGAGTTCCTACAGTGACTCCCCCAAGCAGTCGATCTAGTGCAACAAGACATATAGCAAAGTTAATAGGATGCTGGGAGGTATCAGGATGGGTATTGATAGCAGAAAGGAAGAGATAATACTCTCCCTATATAGATCCTTGGTGAGGCCACACCTAGAGTACTGTGCCCAGTTCTGGAGCCCTCACCTTAGGAAGGATAGGGATAGGCTGGAGTTAGTGCAGCGCAGGGTAACAAAAGTTATTCAGGGTCAACAGGCCAGGTCCTGTAAGGAGCCCCTCAAGTCACTGAACATGTACTCGCTCTCATCATGTCTGCCACAACATGTAAGAAGCAGGCTACCTTGTGTATTTGTAGTTTTGAGTCAAACGATCACACTGCAGTGAACCTCTTGCATGAATTAAGAAGACTGTTTGCTAAATAGCTTATTCCTCATGGCCTGTCTCCAGGGCTTTTGTTTTCTGATAATGGGGCTAACATTGTACGTGCTGTGAAGGACGGAGGGCATGTGCACATATCTTGCTTTGCTCATACCCTCAATCTTCTAGTGCATGATTTTCTTAGAGATGGCCGAACTGTTCAGAGTGCATTAAAGGGACACTGTCTGCCTGCTACTTAGGATTTTGAAGATATTTGTAAATGTGCCTGCACCCCCCACCTTGCATCAGTCTGTACGCGATGCAGAATCCATTTCAGTAATGGATCCATCAACTGTACTGGCATTTTTTGTATTTATTCCAAAAATTTAACTATGTTGTTTGCCTGTATTTGTAGCCAACATGCCCAAGAAGCATGCTCACAGTTTCAAAATGGTGCCAAACTTTCGGTATTCGTGTCCATGGACAAGTTCAGTCCCTTGTATCTGAGTTAAGCTGAACAGTGCTTGTAACAACATACTGGACTCAGCTAAGTTTTTCATTTTTAGAAATGAGTGCCTGAAGTTTCGTAAATCCCTCTGAAAACGTTGAGTTTGTGATGCTGTGCATGCGCAGACCCACTGTCATGGCTCAAGCTTCAGAATGGGATTTACACAATTTAGGGTGCTGGTTTTAAAAATGAAAAACATAGCCAAGTTCAGCTTGCTGTCTGCTATTACAAGCAGTGTTTAGCTGAACTTGGATACGAGTGACCAAACTCGTCCATGGACAAGCGTACAGGAAGCTTGGCACCATTTTGAAACTGTGAGCGCACCTCTGGGGCACGATCGTCACAAATACAAGTGGACCAGCATAGTTACATTTTAGTAATAAAATACAAAAAATGTTAGTAGAATTAACGAATCCTTTACTGAAGTGGATTCTGCCTCACTTTACAGACTGCAGCAGGGGGTGCAGGCACATGTTTTCGAATATCTTCAAAATCCGAAGTAGCCGACATACAGTGTCCCTTTAAGTGTTGCACACAAAATATGTGGACATTTTAGTTATTTTGATAAAGCATGCAAAATATTGCGTCAGAAACAAAAGGACAATAATGTTGCACATCAGCTGAAGCAGGAGGTGGTTACCAGGTGGAATTCCACCTTCTACATGGTACAGCAGCTTGTTGAGCAGCATAAAGCAGTGCATCAGTACACCATAAAATATGGAAAGGGGATGTGTCAATCAGTTCATGCCAGTGGAACCTGATGGTACAACTGCGCCACATTCTTCATTCATTTGAGGAAGCCACTCGGGGAAATGAGTGCAGTGTCAGTCGGAGTCAAGAAATACCGCTGATATTCATC
This sequence comes from Neoceratodus forsteri, assembly GCA_016271365.2. NCBI lineage: Eukaryota > Metazoa > Chordata > Ceratodontiformes > Ceratodontidae > Neoceratodus > Neoceratodus forsteri. The sequence goes on along the minus strand of CM057449.1, from coordinate 511,833,995 downwards.
CTTAGAAATAAACTCGAAAAGCAGAAGGTAACATTTCTTGATGAAGGTAGTACTGTTTTTGATGTCGTAAAGCTAGCTGTATCCCTGGAAGTGGACCCCAGACTATCAATGATGTTAGAATCAGAACATTGTATTCTGGTCACAGTGTTAGACCCTCCATTTAAAGAGGAGCTATCTAGGTCCCTGGCTCAAGAAGCATCAGTAAACATTACCTGGGCAGAAGTCCTAGGATGCCCATATTTTTTTTATAGAAGCCCCTATTTCGGAAGGGAAGGGGTTGTATTTTGGCTCCATGGAACCGAGCTGCGCTGATGCCTTCCACTTTCTGATACCACTTCACTCCTCGATCCGCCCCCACGCTCGCTCGTTTTGTGATGTCATTTTTTGTAGAGCGTGGGGGTGCACTTCCATAGAAATGAATGGAGGATTGTTATCAAAGTTAAATTTATGTAGTTTAGATGGCCGGTTAGAACAAATCAAGCCACGACTTAACTAACAAGGGCCTCCCAAACTTCACTGCCAGTGGGCGAAATGTCCAGTGGAAAAGATGAAGATGGTGACATTTGGTCAGGGCTATATGATATTGATAGACACTGTTTCTTCCTTTGTTGGCTGAGGTCAAACTGGTACCACTGTGGTTGAAGACTATTTAAAAGACCACAGGAAATTCGACATACATGATGACCCATTTTTGTATTGGCAAAGTAAGAGAAAAATCTGGCCTACATTGTGCAGAGTTGCCATTTTATATTTGTTATCTCCACCCAGTGTTTATACTGAGAGAGTGCTCAGCACTGCTGGTAGTGTCGCAACTGTTTGTTGCCTGAAAATGAGTAATGTTTGATGTTTATTAAAGTCAGCCTCGGTCTCTTTGCTAGATCCACTGGTTCTCTTCAAAGTCATTGTGATATTGATGATGATGATGAACCAGTATTGTACTAAGTAAACAATAACCCATGACAGGGTATGGGGTTATTGGGGATTAATCAGCACCCCGGTTGTGTTGTGATACATAAGGCAACAGGCCGAGTGTTCTCGCTTCACCCAGGGTGGTGTTTAATCCACAATAACTCCATACCCTGGAGTGGATTATTGCACTTACAGCATGAGTTATGTTTACAACCCACAGAGAAACCATGAAGTATATTTTTTCCCCTGTTTAACCATGGAAAAGTTGCCTGTATCCTGCCAAGTTGAAAAGTAGTCAGCACAACTCGGGCATATGTTACTCTATGAACATAGTAATGCCACACATACAGTGCTGACATAATTTCTGACATTTCTAGGTTAATAAAACACATGTAGTACCTGTATATGCATGCCTTTCCCCTGGATCTCGGTGTCTGTCTCCCGCGGTGTCTCCCAAGCACATACAGCCTGTCAGGGGTTCCCTATCACAGTTCTCAACTTCTCGCTGTGTCACTCTGTCTGTCTTCTTTCTCTCTCCCCGCATCTTACGGGGAATAGCACTGCAGAAAAACTCGTCGGGGAGGAGGGTATGGGGAATTGTGGTCACCTTCAGAGTTCTCTGTCTCTCTACTGTGCGCTGCACTGCTGCCTTTCTGTCTCTGTCTCTCTCTAGATAGGATGAAGCTGCTGGCTGTAGAGCACAGTCAGGGGATGTGTATTGTGGGTGGTGGTGGAAGGGGAATGGGCAGTCTGAGTGGGGGCTCAGCACAGGACCTGGCAACACTCCTCTGGGATCCTGCTGTCTCCCAAGTCCCCGCACTGCCTCCCAGTCACACTCCTACTTCTCCTCCTTCAATATGTGGAGCACGGTGTGCTCCATCAGATGTCCTGCTACTTGAGATCACGGTCTCCTGCTGTACTGATGTTTACATGGCTGCCGTTCTGTTTCACTTTCTGCAGTACAAATGAGTCCTGACAGCAGATTACAGAGTTGCTTCGTGAAACTGTGGATTAAATAGGGGATTTAATCCATGGCCAGGCACAGCAACTCCATCAGTTGGGTTGTGAGTGTCTGCCAACCCATGTTATAAATTTAATTAACGATTGTGTCTGTGTGAGGGGTTATCCTGCTGATGGATGTAAGGCCAGAGGGGACAAAAACAAACAAATTTAATAAGAAAAATGAAAACAAGGAACCATGTTGTCTATTAAGTGGTGACTAAGAACAACAAACTGGACTGTTAGTCGTGTATGTGTAAACAAATATATGATTTTAAAAGAAATAAAAAAGCTTGTGTGGGGGGAGGGGTGTTAATCTGCCACTAGGTAAAATGTAGAGTGTGATTGAAACACCAAGAAGGACTCCAGTTCTGGCGAAAAGAAACACCAGAGACAGCTTTATCTCGGTGTCAGCTATAAATTCAGCCTAATAGAAAACAAAGTAGAGAAGTACCCTTTGCTCACTGCTTTGTGCCCACTGTGTTCTTTATATTAATTGAATTGCTTGCTTTGCTATATTTTCTGTTGGATCTAATTTTTATCTGACCACTTCAGGGTGGGTGGGTGGCGGTAGGGGTATGTAGGCCATATTTAATTTTGCTCCCTACTTTTTGCTTTGCAGGTCGGTCAGGTTCAGGCCAAAAACAATGAATTTTTAAACAGCAGAATGCAGTGTGTCTCACACAGTATACTCTGTACTGTTATGCTACTGTCCTTTACATTTTGTGTTATTTCTCTCCTAAAAATGTCTTTTTTTTCCACCACTTACCAATATAGGCCTGAACCAGGCAGATTCAGATCTAAGTCCTTTGCAAAACCAAATGCAAACTCATCTTAGATTTGGCAACTCCAAAACCATATCCAAATCCACCCCTGCTTTGCCCATCCCTACTTTTGGACTTGTAGATAGATTTTTTGCATTTATTTCTAAGGCATCTGTATGCCAGGCAGTCGCCTTTTTTTTTTTTTTTTTTTTTATTTATACGCCTACCGTCCTGGAACCCTATTGGGCATTCTCACTTGCCACGCTGCCGGGAAATCTGGGACAGATACTCCCCTGCCTACCTGGTCTGGCGGGACCCCATTGCCAGAACCAGGGCAAGCCGGGGGATCGGGAGAGCTGGCAAGGTAAGTTCGGCATTGGGCTTGTTGCGGAGGGGCACTGGAGGTGCCGTTGCCTATCCAGGGAGCCGGGGATTTTCTATGTATAGTTTCCCCTTGAGTGTGGACGTGCAGTGACGTCTGCACAATCAAGTTGCTGACATCCACTGCCACTCCGCCCTCTTGTATGGCTCAGCATCATCAGTACCCCTAGTCTCCACCAGAGGTCACTGGTACACCAAGTAAGCCCCCAGAGCCCACTCCGGGAGAGGAGAACAGTCCTCAGGATGCTCCATTCTCTCCCTCCCCTGCCAGCCCCTGGCCTCCTGAATCTGTTCCCGTACCCGGGTCACCGGTGTGGTGTCTAGCGCCTCAACCCTCAGCACCACTGGGCCGGCTCCAGCCAGTCACCTTGCTTATTGGATTCTTTGTATTTAGACTAAGCAGAGTCTCTGTCCTTCATCTCCTTGAACTGTACTTCATTGAGCCAAGGTGATGATTTGTGTTTGATTCTGCGTTTAGTGAATAGGGTGTGTTGGTTTAACAGATATGTGAACTTATTTTATTTATTCATTGAGTTTTGGTAACCGAATAATTCCACTGAGACAATTACAGTCCCTTTTTCAGGGTTGACATGGGAGTACAGCAACAAACAATACGGTACAGGGCAAAAACAACAAGGGAATTCTGTTACTGTAATAACAAAATTAACATACAGCAGGTAGGGGATAACGAATCATAAAACATACAGAAATGTAAAAGTAACAGTTTATAACTTGTGGGAGGAAAAAATTTACGGCATTATAAACATCTAGCATAGAATCCAAATAAGACCAATTGATTAAGTTGAGGTTATGCAAGAAGTTATTTTAAAACAAAATCTGAGCAATTGCTGAAAGTGGCTTCTTTTGTTTTGGGTGGTCAGGCAGACCTATTATGCCAGAGACAGAAAATGGCTGCATGGTCGCTAATGGAGTCTGGCAGTTGGCCATACATTTTTAATGTATCATCGTTACTCACAAGTAGCCAAACCACAAGAGAATGGTTGCCCGTTATTCATTCGGGTTGGGCTGATGATCACTTGTTTGAGGTAGCAATTGTCTAAAATATCCCTATACTGTAGCGTGTTTTTCAGCCACTTAAAGTTAAAGTTCCCAAGCATAAGCAGTTTGTGTGGTTCCAGAGTGTTAGCCATATGAGTTACATCCTTGAGTCCTTCGAGGCCTTCCTTTGGTGGGTTATAGACATAAAAGTTGTAAATTCTTATTTGGACTAATTGATAGCCGAATAGCAGTCCACTCACACTTAGTTGTGGGACAGAAAGTGGTGGTTAAGAATTCAGCAAACAGGATGGACTGCACATCAAATAAGATGCACCCTCCGTTTTTAACTAGCCAGTCGTTCCTGAGCACTGTGTGTAGTTAGGGAGGCCTATCTCAGGGTCACTGACATTTGGTTTCAGCCAACTTTGTTATTGTCAGGACATGAGGGTTGTACTTTGTAATCAGGGCTTCAGCTTCCATAAGCTTTGGGATAGGCTGACCATGTTGAGGTGCAGGATTTTTATTCCCTTGATACCATACCTGTTCTTGCTCTTGGGGGTGAAAGAGCGATCTGCACAGAAAGGGGCCAGGATTAGTCTTGATATCACCAGACAGGGCTAGTGACGAGGACACCGTTCTCCACACATGTGAGGCAGAGCAAGGCAAGTTAATTAGGCACAGGTGGGAACCAAGGAGGCAGACTTCTTTTATCGTGAGCAGTCCAGAAGGTAAGAGGCTAGGTTGATATGGTGCAGTAAGGGTCATGAATAAAGTGGATGTGATTGGGACTCGTGTAGGCGGCGACCAGTAGCATATCAAATAGTACAGTCAAGGTGCAAAGTGCTGAGTCAATGATAAATTCTTTAGCAGCCATCTTGTGTGTTAAGTTAGTACACAGTGCAGAAAGAGACAAGCCAGGTAGGATAAAGCAACTGGTTACGCTGCCTATAGGTAGGGGTACAATGCAGTAAGTGAGGGCCACCCAGACAGGGTGTAGCACTAGTTACTATCACCTAAGGGTAAGGATGTAGGATAGTACAAGAAGGCCGCCAACCACTGAGGCTACCTTTGTTATGGGCTGCATTGATTATTGGTACTAAGTACAAAGTAGCATAGGTAGGCATCCTAGGGATAATTAATGATCTTCTTCGTGGGTATCTCAGTCATCAGGTTACACAATAGGAACCTTTGCCGTCGGAGACGGGGAATCCACACGGAAGACTTTCAGCAGTACAACTGGGGCCACCCATGCCATCGATATCCTCCGATGTCACCAACCCTATATAGGTGTGGGTGGCCTCACTCCCTCCTCAGTTCTTTCCCGCCATCGATTTGCAAGTACAGTCTCCACGGAAGTGCTGTCACAGTGTTTCACGCCTTTTTCGGCCTATGGACGTTCTTCAATTTCTCTGCAAAATCTCTTTTAGAGATTTTTTACTTTTTTGTTTATATCGAGAGTTAATCCATCCTCCTCTTCTCTTTTCTGGTGCTGCCGCTCCGGGAAGAAGATTGCCTCTACAGATGAACAGCCTATTTGTGTCTGCTGTCTTGGGCCAAACTACGAAGTCTTCAACTGTGAGCTCTGCCAGAAATTTAGTCAAACAACCCTTAGGTGATGCAAGAAGGTTCTCAAGAAATTCCGGATGGAGCAGCAGGTGCCAACTCTGGGTAGGGGTCCTTTGGCACCCTGGCCGCTTCGTTGCCCACTGGGTTCACGAGCTCCCAGGCCTCGAAGGCCCAAGATAAGTCCTCAGGGAAAAGTCACAGAAAAGATCAGGATTGCGACCGCTCCCCCCGGCAGCCATCCCGTTCCCAGCCAGTCTCTCCTTCGTCAGGGGGCTCTTTGGTGACGGTTGGTGCCTTGAAGAAGAGACCAGCTGTCTAGGTCTCTATTCCTACCAGACCCATACCGACAGCTTCTTTGCCTGAATCTCAGGGTGCTGACCGCAGACATTCAGGTGAGTCTCACCCACCTCCGTCGTGACAGGCCTGGGTCATCGACAGCCACCCTGTCAGTCTCTGCCCCCTCCTCTCTGAGGGCTATGGGCTCATTGGGCTCTCACGTTGGCGGGTCGCCAGTGTCTGTGCCATCGAACCCCCCTCCATTGATGACGGACCATGGACTTGAATGAGGTTGTGGTTGAATTTATCATTGTTCTGGTCCAGCAGGTTAGCGCCTTCAATAGGCCATTCACACTGGCACCATCGATGGTGGCTTCATCATCAACGCTCATTCGTCACCTAAGGGAACCTCCCCATGGGACTTCAATGACTGTTCCAATGCCAGACCCAGATGAGAAGGTCACATCGAGGAGGAGTACCACCCTGACCTCATCCTCCCTGATGACATAGAGGATAAAGGGGAGGAGGAATAAATCCTCCTTTCTGACAAGTCTGCTGCCTCTTTGGTTAGTGAGGAATCAGTTGCGCATACACCGAGGTCTCTTCCTGAAGATGCTGCTTTCTATAATGTCATGAAACAGCTGTCTGCCACTATGGTCTTCCAGACTGAGGAGGAGGATGTCACCAGGAAGAACCTGGCTGACTGCTTGGAGATCCCTAATTCTCCACCTAAAATTATCCCTCCTATGCTGCCAGCCCTGAAGAATGCCACTATGGCAGCCTGGCACAGGCCAGACATGGTGTCAGCTGTGCCATGCAAGGCAGAGAGATTGTATAATGCTCCCCAGGGCCTTCCTTACTTTGTGGCCCAGGCTGAAACTGACTTGGTTGTCATTAAGGCAGCCCATGACAGGTGTAGGGTGTCCAGGCACCTTAGCTCCCTTCCCCTGGACAAGGAATCCCACAGGATTGACCTCAGGGGTAAGAGGGTTTACGCCTCCTCTACCTTGGGTCTGAGGATTGTAAACTATCTTTCACATATGGTCAAGTGCCAAAATGCCAACTGGAGGAAGGGCAAGGCGGCTGCCTAAGCCCTCCCTGATTGCACCCAGAAGCAGGAATTGCTACAGTGCCTGCAAACTGCAGAAGATGTCAGCAAACAACTTGTATGATTTGGCCGCCGCGGTGGCCAGGGCTGCTGCCACAGGCATTTGCCTTCATAGGCATTCATTGCTGAGGGTCTCTGGCTTTGCAGCTGATGTGCAGAATATGGTGATCAATGCCCCGTTCAATGGCACCAAGCTCTTTGGCCCGGTTGCCCAGGACCTCATTAAAGATCTGCAGGCCTCTGGCAGGGGCCCTTGAGTCAGTTACGCTCTTTACCACACTCAACCCTGTGGTAGGGGATGCTCTACATTTCGTAGACAGGTCAAAAGACCAGGGTAAGCGCAGAGCCCCGTCTTCCTTGCCTGCCCCCTCTACCTCTGGAGCGGTGGCCAAACATCCCAGAAATGATGGACCAGCTTCCACAGCTGGTCTCGCCTCAGCTTGACTCCATGCCAGACCCCCCTCCTCTGTCCCAGACCCATGAGGTGGTGGTTGGAGGTGGGTTCTCCCTCCATCTGAATCAGTGGAGAACCATAACTTCAGATGCATGGATATTACAGCTTACAGAGAGCGATCATACCCTGGTGCTCATTCAACAGCCTCCAGATACCCTCCTCCACCCTCCACCTATCTCCTGGCCCACTTGTCTGTTCTATGGGAGGAAATGCAGTCTCTACTGCGCAAGCAGGCAATTGAGCTGGTGTCAAAGCATCAGAGAAATGGGGTATTTTACTCCAGGTTTTTCCTGGTCCCCAAAAAGACTGGAGATCTTGGGCCCTTTTTAGATCTCAAGGACCTCAGTCTCTTTGTCCAGTACAAAATGTTCCAGATGGTAACTTTGCCAGGCTTCTTGCCCCTCCTCAAGACCAGGGACTGGCTCTGCTCACTGGACATGCAGGACACTTGCCTGCACATTGCGGTCTTTCCTCCTCACAGGAGGTTTTTTCACTTTGCCTTTCAGGGCAAGCATTACTAATTCAGGGTGCTGCCCTTTGCCTTATCCTCTGTGCCGCGTATCTTTACCAAATGCTTAGTGGTGATTGAAGCAGCTGTCAGAAGAGAGGGACTGTACGTCTTCCCTTACCTAGACGATGGGCTTCTCAGGGCCCTGTCCAGGGAACAGCTATGGCTGACTCTGGAGCGTACTCTCCAGCTTTTCCACTCTTTGGGCATTACAGTCATCCTGCCCAAATCTGTTCTAGTACTGTCTCAAAGACAACACTACATCGGGATGGTTCTGGACTCTGAGCAGTGGAAGGCCTTCTTACCCCAGAACAGGGCAGGATCCCTTCTATAGGCTCAGGAAGAGTAGCTCAGAGTTGGTACATTCCTGCCAGACTGTATCTTAGGCTCTTGGGTCTAATGGCTGCAGCCATTCCCACTGTTCCACTGACCAGGCTTCACATGCGCACCCTTCAGTGGACCCTCAGAGTGCAGTGGGACCAGTGCATGGACCAGCTAGTCCTGGTGTCCTCCCCAGTCTGCAAAGTTTTGCAATGGTGGATGGACTCCTCAAATTTTCTTCAGGGAGTCCCTCTTTTCAGGTTTCCTCTCCCCAACAGATCCTCACCACGGATGCATTGGGTCTGGGCTGGGCAGCCCACCTGGGTCCCTTTCAAACCCAGGGCTCTTGGTCCCCTTGGGAAGCTGCACTGCATATCAACATCCTGGAGATGAGAGCAGTGCTGTATGCCTTGCTGGCTTTTCAGAAGCATCTGGATCCATGCCAGCTGCTGGTGCAGTCGGACAACCTGAGTGTCATCTGCTACATCAACAAGCAGGGCGGGACTCACTCGTACCCCCTTTGCAGGGAGGCCATGAGAGTGTGGGGTTGGACACTGGAGCACAATCTGACATTCTCAACGATTCACATGCAAGGTGTCTTAAACACCCTGGTAGACAGTCTCAGGCCAGCATGCAAGAATGGGAGCTTCTCTCATCCATAGCAGAAGATCCGTTCGACAGATGGGTCATCCAGAGTTGGACCTTTTTGCGTCCCTGCTCAACGCAAAACTGCCCAATTTCTGCTCGCTAGATCCAGGGTCTGGAATTTTCTGGTGAGACGCATTGTCCCTCTCTTGGAGAAGGAGGTTTCTGTATGCATTCCCTTAGTTTCCACTAATTCAGAGGGTGCTGATAAAGCTACAAATAGAAGGGGCCAGCATGATTCTGGTAGCTCCCTTCTGGCCTCGCCAGATATGGTTCCCTCTGCTTCAGCAGCTGGCGGAGGAATCTCCAGTCCCTCTGCCCCATTGCAGGAATCTACTGACCTAGGATTGGGGACCCTGGTTCATCCCAACCTTGGGTCCCTCCATCTGCATGCGTGGCTCCTGAGGACTTAGCCATTGCCAGGTTCAGAGTCTCTAACAGGGTGGTGGATGTCCTGGTGGCTGCCCGCAAGCCTTCCACTTATGCCATGAAGTGGAAGCGGTTTGCCATCTGGGCTGCCATGCATTCCCTAGACCCTTTCCTGTCCTGTAAAGCATGTCCTGGACTGTCTGATTTCTTTGTCTGACTCAGGCCTCCAGTATTCCTCCCTCAAGGTCTACCTTTCGGCTGTTTCTGCTTTTCATGAGCCTGTGAGTGACCACACGATTGCTCAGCTGGATGTTTCCCGTACCTTCCTTAGGGGCATCCTGCACCTGAAACCCCAATTCGTTCCCCTGTCATGACTTGGGACTTGAATTTTGGAAAAATTGACCCTGTCTCCTTTTGACCTAATTGTGACTTGCAATTTGTGCTTTCTCTCTTGGAAAGCACTATTTTCAGTTGCAGTTACTTCTGCTCGAAGAATTTCAGAGCTTCAGGCCCTCTGGTGCGAGGAGCTTTATTTGATTTTCCACAAAGACAGGGTGTCTTTGAGCACAAATTCTAAGTTTTTGCATGAGGTGGTTTCAGAGTTTACACTCAGTCTATCCACCGTCCTGTTTATTTTCCTGAGCGTGCCAATCCAGGAGAAGCTCTGCTCCATACACTAGACGTGCATAGAACTTTGAAGTATTATCTGCTTCGGGCTAAGGAGTCCAAAAAGTCTAAGCAGTTGTTTGTTTCTTTCACCCCAGGTAGAGAGGGCGCTTCAGTTTGTAAGCAATGTTTATCAAAATGATATTCTTGCTGGCAGTATAGCCTAGAGGTTAGAGGAACGAGGTGTGAACGAGCTTGGTACATCTGGCTGACCAGACCAGAGTTTAATTCTTACTACCTCCACTTGCATACTGTGTGACTCTGAGCAAGTCACTTAACAGCCCAGTGCTCCCAGGTCGCCCGTGAAAACAGGCACTTGTGCCTAGTGGGCCTTACCTGGTTACCAAAGACTAGAATAAAAAAAAAAAATTGCATTGTGTTCAGTTACAAATACGGCAAAGAATTGCCTGTTGCTGTCAGAGCTCATTCCACCAGAGGCATGGCTATCTCTGTGGCTTGTTTTAAGGGGGTCTCAGCTGATGATATTTGTGCTGCTGCCACCTGGACTACAGTCCACACTTTTACCAAGCATTACAGTCTACACATTGCTTCAGGAGCACATGCAGGATTTGGCAGGTCTGTGCTTCAAGGACGCCTGTCTTACGTTTATGGAGAGCCTTCCTTCCAGACTGTCTGCTTTGCACTTGAAACTGCTTGGTACTCCTTTCTACGGTATTATGTGATGACTGAGATACCTCAAAGAAGTCAGGGCTTTTGTATGGCTGTTTTCAGTGGTTGGGGGCCCTTCGCACCTCAAAGTTGTGCCACCACGAACTGCAATTATGTATCAGACCCCTGGTTCTGAGGAGAAATAACATGCTCTAAATGGGAAGGTCTTCTAACTGATGGTTCAGGTACAAAATTTATTAAAGCAGTGGTGCATGTTAATGGCAAAAAATTATTTACCTTTAATTTTAGTTTTTTTGTTAAGATTACCCCTTACATCCTGTGTTGTATAACACCTACCCCATTTTGAATCTGCTTTAGCACTTTTCTTTTGCATTTGAAATAATAAAAGCCTGCTCTTTTAATATGGCGTTCCCCAGGTTTTCATTAGTATTCTCAGCTGTTTTGTAACACCCATTTATTAACATCACCTTTCCTTGGCTATAATGAACTTGCATGCAACAGGTACTGCTCCCTAACTTTATGGGACAATCAGTGCACAAAAACAGCTGATAATAATGATGAAAATGTGGGCAGCCACGTTAAAAGACGTGCTCATTGTATTATTTCAAACATAAAAAGTGCACATGTAGACTTAAAATGAGGAATAAAGGATATCTTACAAAACTGTTGATAATCTAAAACAGAATAAAAAAAAAGTATAGGTCAAAATAAGCACCATAATTGCCACTGCTGCTCTATCGCAACAAAAAACACAAACAAACAAAAAAAAAATAGTTTTTATTCAGCCACTATATTAACTGGTGGTGTAATGTCTCGTCCGCCAGTCTGTGTTACCGAAATGGCAAGTGCAACAGTGCTGACTACAGTACTTGTTTCACAGAGCCGTACATAGTCATGGTCCTGGTCTGAGTAAATTTTAAGGATGGTGATTCTTTTTACTGTAACTCTTAATTATAACCCAAAACTGAAAACATAGCCTACTTCAGGTCTCTTCACTACAAGTTTCCTTTATAAGGGTTACAGTGACTTGAATAACTTATTGCCCACTGCTAAGAATCACAGCCAATGTAAATGTTGATAATGGGACAGGAGGTTGAAGGTCAGACAGCAATCTGGCTTTGTAGCAAATACCTCTATTCCAGAAACAACACAGAGCCATGAGCTGACGCCAGATTCACGTCTGACAATGCGGCACAGTAATTGATTACACTCATCAGTCCCAATAAGTGCATTGTGCAGCTCAATATACCAAATATTGATTAGGCATTTATCAGCCTGCTCCCTGTGTATTGGATAGGCATATTAAGATGCAAGATACTGTTTCCTTGGGCTGTGATTTGTTTCCTGCTGAATGGTATTAAGAATGAGAGTTTATCTTCTGATACTTTGTCACTCAAGTTTACCAAACCACTTTAAATGATTTAGCAATCATTTATTTTTTAAAGGGACACTGTCAGTTTTTGTTGAATTTTTTTTTTAATATTAACTGTAAACTGATGCCTCTTGCCATCCATATGACCAATGATGGCATGTCTGATATATGAGTTACATGGATGTGGCACTAATTGTGTTTTTTTTTTTTTATTTTTATAAAAAATGGATTTACCATTCAGTCTGAGCTTTTTTACACAGTCCACCACTCCTGTGCATCCTTGAGTCAAAATGGCAGTGGCAATGATGTAAACTCGTGCATGAGCGAGTTGCTTATTTTTTTTAGCAAGACAGAGTTTCATTAAAAATCTGAGAGTCCATTTCAAACTGAGCTCAGCACTTTGTGTTCTGTATGAAAACAAGCGCTATTTCCTACTGAAACGGCTTTACTGTTCAAAATCTAAGATAATTCAGTCTTCAGTTCTCTCCACTTCAGCTCCTCTTCCACCTCCTCAGTTACCACAGCGGCCCTTTCACAACCTCCCCAGGAGAATCCATAAGTCCCACTCACTGCTGTTGAGGAGGTGGAGGAGGCTTTGAACAAGGAATTGTTCCTAGAGGGTCCTTGTAGGAGCTAGCAAACCAGACTACAAAGGCGGATTTGGGGGAGGAGTGAGCGGGCCCCCCTTTTGATCCTACCTTCACAGCTTATCTGCAGAACAGGATGGATACCCAGTGGATTTCCTGATGACCACGCAGGACTTTTTTTTTTTTTTTTTATTTTAGTCTTTGGAAACCGGGTTAGGCCCACTAGGCACGAGTGCCTGTTTTCAGGGGTGACCTGGGAGCACTGGGCGGTTAAGTGACTTGCTCAGAGTCACACAGTATGCAACTGGAGGCTGTGAGAATCAAACCCAGGTCTGGTCTGCTGGATGTACCAAGCTCATTCACAGCTTGTTACTCTAACCTCTAGGCTATACTGCCAGACTTGTATGTCTGACCTTTGAACATTCCTAGGTTTTCCCTTGTCTGCTGTTATATAGGCAGCTCCTTTTCTCCCCGCTTTCCACAAGGCAGTTTTGGAAACTTTTGGAAAACCCGGAAACCTAATTTCCCCTTAAAAGCCCATTACCATTTACCAGGCACATAAGGACCAGGCTTTCTTATTTTCTCAGCCCTGACCTTAATTCACACTTGCAGCAATGGCTGAGAGGGCAAAGCTTCTGAAGCATTTCAAGTCAGAACCAACCTGACAAGGAGTTAAAAGACCTTGTAACATGGCAAAAAAAATAGAACTGCAAACAAGGAACACAATCGGTTGAACTGCATCAGCTGGTACAAGAGCAACACGGCATTATTCCACCACCACTACTGCCTCGATACTACTGAAGTACTTAAATGAACCACGGAGGAGACAGGAACACTGTAGTAAAATACACACACACCGAGAAGGAGACGTCTTGTCTGTCCCACCCACCTAAATGCTCGTAACACTCACACCGATCCACCAATCTCAGTATAATCATACTGTGCACCTTTTGCTATGGAAGTCTGTTGGAGGTACCTCAGTTTCTCAACTCCGGCTGTCTTGTGGTGGGCGAGTTAGCTAGCAGCTGGTGTGTCATATGCGCCCGTACCGGCTCTCTGTGGCACTTCTGTGTGGCTCATGCTCTGGGTTTGTGTGACAGATGGCTCACGTAGGCATCTCCTGCTGCTACTCCAGTTGTTGTGTGCAACAGCGGCTCACTCCTTGACGGCTCGCCAAACCACAAAGTACAAATATTAGCCACCAGCCCAAAATGAAATAGCTGCAAACAGCTATAGAAACAAACCTAGAAAAGCAGCACACAGTACATGAAGCTGAAGCCCACTGAGCATCCACTCAGAGCACAGAAACAGAGCTTTCCGAAAATATGCAAATTACTTAATGCGTTAGATGCGGAAACAGAAAGAGCAGTGCACCTGAATCCTCCTAAGGACCCTAGCGCAAAAATAGCCACGTACATTCACATGAAACATCAAACGGTAGTTGAAACAAACGTTTCTGCTGTTGTCTAGGAAATGTTATTCTAGGCACATCTACATGTAAAAATGCATCTTGTAAATTACTGGAAAGTGCAGTCAATATTTATTACGCAAGTAAATACAGTCTGTATAACGTAATAGAAAACTATAAATAAATTTGTTACATTTATAACTATTGCAACACCGTGTTACAAGTGCATTAAGCCACTCCAAAGGTGGCATCTAATGGGGAATTAATGCTTGGTTGGGCCATTGTAGCACTCGGCGTTCAGCCTCGAGCCACAATGGTCCCAACCATGGATTAATTCCCCATTAGATGCAACCTTTGTCGTGGCTTAATGCTCACGTGGATATCCTTGGCAAGTGCATATATTACATGACTAATAACCAGGCATCTGCTTAGCCCTATGGTAGAAGAAGCTAGAAAAGCCTCCACAGGATGTGAGGGCACCCCTTGAAGCACTGCTGCAGGATTCCAAGGAAATGGCTCATCATCAGGTAGGGGCATCCTATGATGCCAGCAGTGCTTCTGCCACAGTAGCTGTAGGTGGTGTCTCCATAAGATGTCATATCTTGCTGAAGCTCTGTAGTTTACCCTGGGATTCAGCACTGAATGACATACACCCCTTTTGATGGGTCTTCACTGCTTGGGAACAGTCAGAGAAGGCCCTAGAGACTATTAAGAAGAGCGCAAAGTCACCAGTAAATCGCTCGTGTCTGTTGCACAGCTTCAGAAAATCATACCTAAACCCTTTTGTGGCTTTGGTGCTGGTTGTAGAATAAAGGATACCAACACTCTCAGTCCTGTGCTCCATAGGACAGTAAAGATAAGGTAATGGCAGTGGCCAACATTCCCAGCTGTTTGAGCAGTGACCGCTTGCTAGTGTACTTCATAAACCACCTGTCTCTTTTGGATGGCCTTGTTGGGGGGCTCTCTCTCTTTGCCCAGCAGTGGGAAGAGATGGCTGAAGACCAGTGAGCCCTGGAGATTGTTAATCATGTGTAAGTGATTCAGTTTACCTTATCCTTTCCAAGCAGACTTCCAAGTGTCCTGGCCACTATGTCTCCTTATGACCAGGACTCTGGAGTACCTCCAAGCAGAGGTGAAAAAATATTTTTGCAAACTGGGCAATAGACTTGCCCAAAATTCTCATCGGGGGAAGCATTACTACTGTAGGTGTTCACTGTTTCCCTAGAAAATGGGATTTAAAGAGGTTCTGGACCATATAACCTGGCATTAAAAACAGCTGAGAATATGATGAAATCCTGTGGATATCTATATTAAGAGGCGTGCTCTTTTTATTATTTCAGATCTTTAAAAAAATGCTGAAGAAGACTCGAAGAGGGGAAAAGGGCATCTTATAGGACAAAAGGGAAATTTAAACTAGAATAAAAAGATATAGGTGCAAGAGTTTCACTGTAACATGCACTGCTGACCTTAGTTACATTTTTGAAATAAATTTTATTAAGCATTTTACAGAAAGGAAGACGGCAGCTGGCCCGTCAACACAGCAGCAGTACTACTGCTCGCGACGCCGGCAGCCTGGGTTCGGAACTTTCTTGGAGAGGGAGGGTTCCCAGGACTCCGCAGCACTACTGCCACCTGGGTGACCACAGGGGGGCCGTGCATGCAAAACTGGCATTCAGGGAGGGGGGATGCCAACAGAGGCTTGACGCGCTGATGCACACTTGTGTGCACACCACTGGCTTTGGCTGGCCGGCATCCCAGGGGTTGGGCAACAGAAAATAATAGAACCCCCCACCCTGGATGACACTGACCCTTGTCCCACAGACCTTGCACCACCGAATCAGCACCCACCTCCAGACCAAGCAGCACCTCCAGTGGGGCTTGGCTCACCCTGTCGACCCTGCCCTGAGGTGGGTAAGCCAAGGAGGAACAGGGTAAGTCTGTGGGAAGGCAGTTGACAGAGCAAGGGGTGTGGTGGCCAATTGGGACAGGATGGGGAGAGGTGGAAAGATAAGAAAGGAAAACAGCAAATTGTCTTTGTATGCATCACCGCAGATTTGTTACTGGCATAGAAACATAGACTTTGACGGCAGATAAGGACCGCTTGGCCCATCTAGTCTACCCATTTCCCTACCTAGAGGATAAGCTGCAGATCCTGTTTAACCAACAACCTATTTCTTCCTACCCCGACAAAAATTGCCTTATGTCTGTCCCGTGCATTCTTGAATTCTCCCACAGTTTTAGACCCCACAACCTCCTCAGGAAGGCTGTTCCATGTGTCCACCACCCTCTCTGTGAAAAAATACTTCCTCACTTTGCCCCTGAGCTGTCCCCCCTCTATCTTCAAATTGTGTCCCCATGAAAACAATGCTTCAGTAGGACACCTTTTTTATTGTTACTATCTTCACTTTTTTATTAGTTTTAAAACAGGCAACTTTTAAACAGATTCCACAACAAGTACATGTAGAAGTAGTAAAAACGTCATAAGCATACTTATCCTAGGATATAGTACTGTAATTGTTGTGCTATAGAGGGGGATACCAGTAAGAAATTTAAACTACTAAGTATGAAAATAGTACACAAGTCAGATTTTGGTGCAGCTGAGCAGACCCACATCTTAAAGTGATTGTGCACATATAGTCACTGGATGTCTAAATGCAGCTATCAATCTAATAAAACTAGTAAGATTTACACCTACAGAAGTCTGGGTGTGTTCCCCTTTCCTGTCCTCAAGGAACCTATATTATCTTCACTTTAACTGAGCTCGTGATAGAACAACCAGATCACTGTTTTATGTTATAGCTCTGCTCTGATTACAGGGAAATATAGATAAGCAGGGGCATAAGAACCTTAAAGACCACGAAAAGCTCTTTCAAGCCAGGTACCTGGCTAATCTGCAGTTGTCCACAGTCCAGAGATACCCATGGCTAAGTCTGCCTTATATTGTTTCATGGCAGCACCCATCTCATGAAACCCTGCCACAGAAGTGATATCATAGTTGCGGAAACTGTGCTTGAAAGCAAACAGCTTCCCCAACTGTGACAGGGTTTCCTGTCATATTTCTGCTGCCTTGGTTTAACAGAGGGTAGACTTATGTGGATGTCTCTAAACTGCTGAAGCCTACAGGTAAACCCAGTACCTCCCTGCTTGAGACTTAGATGACCCAGAAGGCCGGTGGGAGAGGATTAATCATATCAAGAGGACGCTCTCCTCCTCGGGGAGGGAGGACTCACAGACTCCACTGCACTGCCACCACCTGGTGAACCACAGGTGAAAGTGCAAGCTGAAACTGGCGCACAAGAGAGGGAGAATATCAACGGGCTCTGTTGCTCACTGCCATCCATCTGCATGCATGCACATCCCTGAGCCCACCCAGCCAAGGAGGAAGAGAAGAACCCCCCCCCCCCGGTCATGACAGCACTAAAGCCACCCGACACCTCTGGCCCTGCTCTGCCAACTGATCTTCAGTTCCTTTAGGGGAACCTGTTCCATCCCTGGCGGCTTTGCCTTGGGGAACAAGCTAGGGAGGCCAAGCGATGGTGGTGTGTCCAGGAGAAGGCTGGTGATGGGGGTGGGGGTGGGGAGGGTCAAGCTGTGATAGAGCTGGCTTGGGGTTATAGGCAAAACACAGTAAATAAAATAAAAAAAAAAAGCTTTTCATTGAATTTGCATTGTGAGATGGTGCACATCTATGTCAAGCTTTAAAACAGATTCCTTTTCTTTTAGGCCTAAAAATAGTAGGCAGTGTGCACCTTTGAAGTAGTGGAATATATCTAAGACAAGGACTTCAATAAATTATTCCCACTAGAGATAATGGGGACATACCTCCAAATTAGAAGAGATACCCCCCATTTTGCCACCCAGAAGCCCCTAGTGTACATTGTTACACTGATATTTTAAAGCGGAAATGTGTATAAATTTGTTACTTAGTTAACCGCAAACCTGAAAGCATATCATCTGGATTCTGAACTACTATCCATGTGATATTTTACTGTGACCCAGATTTGTCTTTTCCCCCCTCCTCCACATTAGGCCCTACAGCTGTGTAGGGATAGGTTGAGAGGTATGTCTGGGAAGCTTACACTTGAAAACGCTGTAGTTTTTCTTCACAGAAGAAATTGTAAGCCCTGCCTAGACAGCCACTGAGCCAGTGCACTTCTGTTCTGCTGAGCTATTTTAATCTGTCCGTCTGAACAGTGCGAACTTTAATTAGTTTGTATTATAGTGATAACTTATCTAATGATGGTTAGTCCATTGAAATGGACTAATGTGGGTCAGACTGGCATGACCAGCATATCCAGAATAAGCAGAGCTTTGTTCACAGTTTCCCACAGCTCAGCCTTTCACAAAACGCAGCCATGCCCCCCCCCAAAAAAAACACTAGGATATGCATTTGTAAACGTGGACACAATATTTCATTTTCTTTTTTCATTTAAGAAATAGTATTAAGAAAACAGAAAAAAATAATTGAGGGGGGTGGACAAGAATAAATCTTTATTAATGGTACTCTATTTGTATGCCCCACCTCTGATGTATTTACATATTGTTTTGCCGTGTAGAAATGGAAGCTATTTGATGTGGTTTTGTTTAGCCTGATCCCTGCTTTTTGTGATAGGAGGTTATGTTCGTGGACTAATTGGGAGCAGCATACTGCACTTCAACCTTAATGATGATAAATGTTCTGTTTTCTCTCTGCAGAGACATAACATACAGTATTCTACTAGAAGCTGTGACAGTACTCCTTGTTCTCCTCTCCTACCAGCTATTCCACAAGGAGATCCTGCGAGAAAGTGCAATTTACAAATACCTGATGCAAGGACAATGGTATGTCAGCTTTCAGTGCTGTGAATGACTAGTAGACCGTGAGAATTACGACTTGAGAAACTATGCTGCCTTGAAGTTTCCCTCTGCACATTTCTAATATAGGAGCAATTTAGAAGATCCTAGCCATCGCTGGTGTGAGCAGTAAACAAGCATCTCTTGACCTCAGATGGATGTGAGATACTCAAATCCTGTTTGAAATGCTTCATTTGGCATTTTTTTTTATCTATTAAGGAATTTAGTTTTAGTTCTTATTATACAAAAGATCCTTTAGCAAATACCTATTTTCAAAGGCTCTAGAGTCATACAAAGGTTACTTATAGATGCACTTTGTTCAAGCTTACAAAACAGCTCTGGAATGTACATAAGTTAAAATAGTTATACATAGTGCAAAGTTACAGACATATGTATGTGTATATATATATATATATATGTGTGTGTGTGTGTATATAGATATATATATATATATATATAGTACAAGATTACTCTAAACGGTGTACACTGACACACAATATAAGCAGTATAAAGGATACACTGTCAAATGCCAGTCATTGCAGTTTCTGTTATGAAATCTACCCTTGGAGTGACCTGCAAATCCTCCGTCTCAGTAAGTTTTGAGCTTTTGAGATTGCCCCCGTTAGCATGATAAAAAGGGAAAAGAAAGCAAATATCAAAAAAGCTACAAGGGCAGTCATAGTTGTCCCCCCTTCACCACAAAAACTGGCCAAGATATAGGAGCCCCTTTCTATAGGGCAACTCTCAGGGGCTAAGCACTTGGCATGCAGTAAAAGGGGCGATTAGAATGGAGTTTAAAAACGCTGTCCCTCTGTGGTGGCCTTTTTTTTATCAAGGTTACATGATGGAATGTTCGGATTTCTAAAAGTGCTGTTGGAGGAAATTGATTTAATGCAGCTGGGAGCTAAGGTATGGCAACCCTAAAAATAGAGGTAGCCTTATAACTGAGAGCCTTAGTGTGAGGATTACTGTGGATATTTCTGTCCTGGCGCCTTGATTTCCTTGACATACATTGTGCAATGCCTCTGTATGCCTTTACTTAGAGTGCTTTAGTGTTCCATCACAAAGACAAGTGTCTGGGACGGGGGTGTTAGTTGTTAAAGACACCAAAACATCTCTGCTGGAGTGCCTGCCTAGGTCACAGGTGAAGGGAGCTCAGTGGTCTCCGCTCAGTTCCTGCTGGGCAGTAGTCTGCCACAAAAGTACCCCACTCGAATTGCCTCACAGTTGGCAGTACAGTACTTATTTATTTGAAATTCCACTCATCAGGATAGCCTCGAGGGATGTGACAGCTCTGTTGTCAAGTGAATTCCTGGGTAGGCTGGCCCATCAGTGCAGCATTAGCGCTGCCGCTTGTAACTCATTTTCTGAAGTGACCTTGGGTCATTGGGGGCTGGCTCATGGGGAGGAAGATTGAGTGTTTCAGATGATGCTCTGATTAGCTGCGGAGGGAAGATTGCTGCCTCTGCTACAACACTGCCCCCTGGTTGGCCATGGAATGGCACTGCAGTGGAGGTACAGTGGGAATAGGGATGTCAGCAGGGTTTTGCCCTGGTATGCATAGTGTGCATGATCATGGAACCCCTTGGGCGCCACTGTCCCAAGGGCAGGGGAACAATGGAAAAAGTAAAGCCCTGGCTTGAGCTGAATGATCTTGGGCTCTGCCTCCTACTATTGGCCACTTCCCATGCCCAGTATTCTCTTTCCTCCATTCCCTGAAAGAGGTGTGGGTTAGAGGCAGGTACAGCCAAGCCCTGCCGTGGGGTGGGCAGGGGCAAGCCCATGAGGTTCACAGTGGGCAAGTTAAGAGTTAGGAATGCAGTGGAATGGGCTGGGGTCAACCTTGGGGATGGGGTTGAACCAGAGGAAGGAACATAAAGAATACAAAGAAAGTGGGAGTCCTGGTTTTGAGCCACCATGTTTTTAGGATCAGTACTGGGGTCCTTGGGTTTTCTATAGACTTACTCCATTTAAAAAA
This sequence comes from Neoceratodus forsteri, assembly GCA_016271365.2. NCBI lineage: Eukaryota > Metazoa > Chordata > Ceratodontiformes > Ceratodontidae > Neoceratodus > Neoceratodus forsteri. The sequence continues at coordinate 511,813,222 of CM057449.1, read as the reverse complement.
TTGTATTGTAGGAAACATGTATTTCAAACAACATCAAGTCTTGCTGTATTCTGACTATTGTAGTGATATCCAACCTTTGAACTGCCCCGGAGAGGAAAGAGTTAACTTTCCATGCAAGGCATGGAACACTGAGCTCGAGCTCGGTTGAGACTCTGTCTGTTGTTGTTTGAACCCAAACTGCCAGACTCTTTACTCCACCTCACTGAACAGTCGCTCCGGAGATTTCTCCTTCGCTCGGTTCAATTTAGTCGGTTAAAGTGTCGTCTTTTTACCTCGGGTCAACCGAATTTCTTCTGTCTAACCTGTCGGTTCAGTCTCTGTCTGTGGTACCGTGAGTGCTAGATAGGTTATCATTATTAGTTTCTGTGTGTAACTTATAAACATCGGATCAGTTCGGTTTGAACCAATCAGGTTTGTAAAAAAAAAAAGTTTGTTCTGCTTTTTATAGTATGGTAACCGGTCCTTATCGGTTCTAAAAAAAAAGGATTTCATTACAGTTTTTTCCACGACCCGTAACACGGTCAGGAACCGATAGGGGTGTCTTGCCTGGCGGATTGCCGAAAAAAGGGTGAGTTTGGTTAGGACTGGCCATGTCTGAGAAACCCAAGAGAAAAACCGGGCCCACTGGGTTTCAACACTGTAGTGTGTGTGGGGAAGCCTTTGCTAAGGCTGACCCCCACACCACCAGTGTTTATTGTGTGGGGTTTGACGACCTCAATTCAAACTGCCAGATTTGCAAAAGTTTTCCCACAGCTACCCTGGAAAAGAGAGTAGGTAGGCTGAGGGAAGGGAGGCCAAGAAGTCCGCTGACCCGGATGGCCAGCCCAGTTCGGTTCCAACCGAACCAGAGGGAGTGCCCTCTGACCAGGGTGAAACTTCTTCGGGCCAAAGGAGAACCAACTCTGAGGAGTCGTTTCCAGTTAAAAGAAAAAAGAAGGGATAAGTCAGCCGGTTCGGATCCACAAGTTCTTTCTCCGACCGCTGATGAAATGGCCAAAGCGATAAGGATTGTTCAGTCGCTAACTTCGGTTCAAACCGAACCGGCACCATCGGTTAGGGGCTTAGTTCGGTCGGTTCACCCGGTTCCGGATTATAATTTAGAGGATTTTTATGAACCGGAGGAGGAGGAGGGAGAGTATGAGGATAGTGATGGTGATTATGAAAGTCTGGATGTGCCCATTCACCCGGACATCTCCCCAGACAGACCTTCAGGTGTTTCTCCTCCTAGGCTTTCTGAGTCCCCTTCCCACTTTATGTTTTTTACAAAAAAGTGGCTGAAACTCTCCAGCTTCCTATGGAGGAAGCAGTAGAGGATCAGGAGGAGCCTGATTATGTTGAGATGATTGACATCCCAGAGTCCAGGAGACTGTCTAGTCCCCCCTCCATAAGTCTTTTGGGAAACAGACATTTAAAATTTTAAAGACTCCTAATTCCATACCTCCTGTGGACAGAAGAATGGACAAGAGGTATACTCTTTCAGGCTCAGATATGGAGTTCCTTTCCCAGCAATACAGCCATGTTGGGGTAGTGCAGGCTGCTGCCTGTGATATGGCAAATATACCCTTGGCTTCACACCCCCCAGATAAGGACTCCAGGAGGATTGATGCCATGGCAAAGAAACAGTACATGGCAGCATCTTTGGGACTCAGGCAGGCTAATTATATGGCCTACTAAGCTAGATACCAGAAGTCTAGATGGGACACTGTGATGGCTCTAGCTAAACAGGTCCCTTACCAGCTTGCCAAGGAGCTGGAGCAGGTGGCTGCAGATGGTATTGAGGCATCCAGTGTGCAGTTTCATGCTGCAGTGGACTCCAGTGATGTTTCATCTAGAGTCATGGCTACATCTGTGGCCCTTCGTAGGATGGCTTGGCTCAGATGTACTAGCCTGTAACAGGATACCCAGACTAAGGCCATGGATTTTCCTGTTATTGGTAATTCTCTGTTTGGGGAGCAGACAGAGAACTACATGAAGAAAATGGATGAGTACAGGACCACCTATAGGAGTGCTCAGGCCAAGGAAAGGCAAGCCACTCCCCAGAGGCAGCATTCCAGGGGCAGGCCTTTTCATAGGCCTTTCTACCAAGCCCAGGCCTCCTCTTCCGCCTTTGCTCAGAGGGGATTCTTCAGAGGGAGAGGCAGACGGGGTATAAGCAGGCCTGCTGCCACCCCTCGGCCTAAAGCCCCTGCCAAACAGGCACCCTGATGGGTTTGCCTGGGCCGATTCTCCATTACCCATAGGGGGAAGGCTGGCTTACTTTGTCCAGGACTGGATGTCTTTAACATCAGACAAATGGGTCATGGAGGTAGTAATCCAGGGACAGGTTCTCAGCTTCAAACAATTTCCCAAGATGAGAACCAGATCCTTTCCACCTGCAAATCCTTCAGAGGCCCTTGCCCTAGAGGCAGAGGTCCCTTCCCTCTTGGCTCTCAGAGCCATAGAAAGGGTTCCACCCCTACACAGGGGAAAATGATTGTACTCCAGGTACTTCCTAACCCCCAAAAAGACAGGAGAATGGCGGCCCATCCTGGACCTCAGATATTTAAACAAGCACCTTTTAAAGCCAAAGTTCAAAATGGTGACTCTGGGAATAATTCCCCTTCTAAGGCCAGGGACTGGCTAGTCTCCCTGGACCTCAAGGATGCCTATTTCCACATTCTCATCAGATGCTCCCACAAAAAGTACCTCAGGTTCGAGTTGCCCTCAGGCCACTATCAATTCAGAGCAATGCCCTTTGGCCTAACATCAGCTCCAAGGGTGTTCACAAAATGCCTGGCAGTAGTGGTTGCTTTCCTAAGGAGAAAAAAGATCTCCATCTTTCCCTACCTGGACGACTGGCTCATAGTGAGTCAGTCTCCAGACCAAGTCAAGTCACACCTACACATAACTCAGCAACTGCTCACTTCTCTAGGATTCCTCCTAAGTCTTTCAAAGTTGGTTCTAGACCGGTGCAGCTCCTCACCTTCATAGGGGCGGAGCTGGATGCAATAAGGGCAGTAGCCTTCCTTCCCCTGGACAGGGCAAGGACCCTTGTGACACTGGCCTCTTCATTCACCCTTCAGGTGTCTCGACCAGCAAGGCATTTTCTGCAGCTCCTGGGCCACATGGTTGCCTCTACGGCAGTGGTCCAAGGAGCAAGATTTCAGATGAGGAACATTCAGTTCCACTTAAGAGCTTTCTGGTCCCAGAGAAAGGATTCTCTGTCCAAGGTAATCCCAGTGACTCGAACCCTGATCCAGGCTTTGCAGTGGTGGCAGGATCAGGACAACCTAAGGCAAGGAGTTCCCTTTGTCACTCAATCTCATTCTCTAATCCTTACCACAGATGCCTCCCTCTTGGGCTGGGGAGCCCACTTGGGGGATCTGACCACCCAAGGGTTGTGGTCACCTCAAGAATCTCTGCTTCACATCAATCTCTTAGAACTCAGAGCAGTGTTTCTAGCACTTCAAGTTTTTTCCAAGTCTGTTCAGAACAAACTAGTTCAGATCAGGACAGACAATACCACCACAATGTGGTACATCAACAAGCAAGGGGGGCACTCGGTCTACGGCCTTGTGCACAGAAGCAATGAAGTTGTGGTCTCTGGCCTATTCCCTGAATACCTCTCTGATAGCAGTGCACCTCCCAGGGAAGGACAATGTCCTGGCAGATGCTCTCAGCAGGATATCTCAGGGCCATCACGAATGGTCCCTAGATCCCCTAATTTTGAAGGTGATCTTCTCCAGATGGGGCACTCCACAGATAGATCTTTTTGCAGCCCCGGATAATGACCAACTTCCTCTTTTTTGCTGCAGACCCCCAGTGTTGGGCTCAGTCCCCCTGGATGCTCTGGTTCTCAATTGGGAAGGGAAATTCCTGTATGCTTCCCCCCTTCCCTCTCCTGTTCAAGGTACTAGTCAAAATCAGGTCTCAACCCTGCAAAGTGACTCTGATTGCTCCAGACTGGGCCAGACAGCCCTGGTACCCTCTCTTGCTGTCCTTGGCAGTCCACCTTCCCCTGTCTCTTCCCAGGAATTACAACCTGTTAACATGTTCTCAGGGGAGGGTTTGGTATCCGAATCTCAGATCTCTAAATCTCAAGGCCTGGCTCTTGAAGAGTTAGAGTTTGCTGATTTGCATCTGTCTCAAGGTGTTCTGGATATTCTAAAGGCTTCTTGAAAGCCTTCCACCAGAAAGACTTACAACTCCAAATGGAAAAGGTTTACTATTTGGTGCTCTGATAAGCATATTTCTCCAGAGTCTGCTGGGTTGCCTACAGTCCTGGACTACATGGTTCATCTCAATAGCTTGGGACTCAGACCAGCTACACTTAGAGTGCATCTGGCAGCTGTCTCTGCCTTCTTGTCGGCAGGCAAGCCCTCTTCCCTTTCAGCTCATCCTGTATTGTGTAAATTCTTCAAGGGATTGCTGCATACCAATCCTCCCTTCAGGGACCCTGCCCCTGCTTGGGACCTTAATGTTTGCATTGCTCAGCTTATACAACCCCCTTTTGAGCCTTTGTCCAGCAGAGCTTAAGTACTTGACTTGGAAAACTGTGTTCTTGGTAGCCATTACTTCTGCCAGACGCATAAGTGAGTTACAGGCCCTGTCAGTGGAGCCTGATTTTATCTCTTTCCATAGAGATAAGGTGGTCCTCAGGACTAATAGGAAGTTTTTGCCTAAGGTAGTTTCAGATTTCCACCTTAATCAGTCTGTGTCTCTTCCTGTTTTCTTCACTGACCATTCCTCCTCTGGGGAGAGGAGGCTACACAGCCTGGATGTGAAAAGGGCCCTTAGCTACTACATAGAGCGCACCAAGGGTCACAGGTTTGACTCCCTCCAATTGTTCCTCACTTATGGTGAGGTTGGTAAGGGAAAACCTGCCACTAAGAGATCTATTGCCAGGTGGATTGTCTCTTGTATACAATTCTGCTATGAAAAATTAGGTAGAATCCCACCCTCAGGCCCGAGGGCTCACTCTGCTAGAGGTACAGCTGCTTCCCTGGCTGCTGCCAGGGATATTCCTATCTTAGAGATTTGTCAAGCAGCCACCTGGAAAACAGTACATACTTTCACCAAGAATTATTCTCTGGATATCCAGGCTAGGAGTGATGCGCTGTTTGGCACAGCAGTGCTTCAGAGCCTGTTCCCAAAGTATGTTCTGTCCGTCCTTCATGGACGTACTGCTTGGTAGTCTGCAATAGTCAGAATACAGCAAGACTTCATGTTGTTTAAGGAAAAAATTACTCACCTTAGTAATGTTGTGTCTTCTAATGGAGTCTTGCTGTATTCTGACCTCCCCCCCCTGCCTCCCCTCTTAGAACCTGGGTTTTGGGATGTGGGTGGGCAGGAACAGTGTTGGCACCCTAGAGGTGCCCCCCCTTTTTCTCACCTTCTTATTTTTGGATGTGTGTGTGTTGTGTTTTGTTTTTTGGGTTTCCTGACTTGAGTCTTTGCCTTGGAACCAAAAAATCTTTTTATTAAATTTAGTTGCCAGTTGGCTAGTGTAAGTTTACAGTTTCCACACAGGACGCCCAGTGAGTATAGCTCGTAAAGGTCTGGTGGTTTGGGTTCAAACAACAACAGACAGAGTCTCAACTGAGCTAGAGCTCAGCATTCCATGCCTTGTATGGAAAGTTAACTCTTTCCTCTCGGGGCAGTTCAAAAGTTGGATATCACTGCAATAGTCAGAATACAGCAAGACTCCATTAGAAGAAACAACATTACTAAGGTGAGTAATTTTTTCTTATTGTCAAAGACACGACATGTGAGGTGCTCAGGTTTTTGAGCTGTGTTTGGAGTGGCCACAGTTTCCTCAAACCAATGCTGTTCATTCATTCATTCACTGTTTTAACCGTGTGTCTTATTTATATACACGGGTCTGATAGCATACATTGATTTGCTTGTAAAACCAGTTAGTCAGGGAGGTAAAAAGTAGTGATTCCTTAATAATTGTATTCTGCATTTGAAGTACTCTCTTTTACTGGTCCATGAATGCCTTTCCTAATACAAAAATGGGGTTGGAGGAGGCGCAACATACTTTACTGTACCTACCAGGTGTGAAAAGGGGTGTAGGTAGGGGTTGTAGCAGGCAATGATTTATTTGTGTTTTGCCTCATCCAAAGGTACAGTAGCAACCCTAGGACAACGTCAAACCCACACACTGATGCAGGATTCATACTGTATGTTAATACTGCCACTGAGCCCACCCTTACATTTGTAAGTGATCTCATGTGCAGTCTTAAGATAAGGTTCTGATACCATACGGATGTGAGACCACTCGTACACTGGTAAGAGTGGTCTCAGTGGCGATATTGATACTGATCAACACTGATCAGTAATATATTCAAATTTAAAAAAGGAAAACCTGCTTGAATGTGCCCATTTCCAGGGCAGTTGTGTGTGAGACACTTTTCATCAAATAACAGTGTCTCACATGCAAAGAAAAGGAGTGCTCCAATTAGTCTGGAGAACTCTCTCTCTATAAATCAACGTACAACATCAGTGATTGCTCAGAAGAGGTCCCACTGATGTAGCTTGAATGAGGGTAGAGACCAAATAAAAGGTGTGGCTCTGTGGTTCAGCAGTGCTGATGTGCTTTGCTGTAATAGTGTGGAGGTACCTGCACTGCACAAGACCTGCAGATTAACAGAGGGCATCCATTTCTGGTACCATCCTTCTATCAGCTTTCATAAGTGCTAAATTAATTAAAATAGAAATGCCCATTAAAACGTGTCCCACTCTTTAGTGTGGGGCAGTCCTTGATTGAGCTTTTCATCTAAAATGTAATTTTTTGCCTTATTGTGACATTTGACAATATTCTTTTTATCTTGCCATCCCTTCTGCCTGACATTTTGTATAGCATGCCATTAGCAACGTGTCAAAGAACCTCCCCCAGCTGAGGTCAGAGTTGGGGATCAGCACAGGAGATAGCATATAAGATATTAATAGTAGCACTTATTAATAGCTCCAGTTTGTTCTTTCATGATCCTGGTGCCATACCGGCATGAAGTATAGACTGCACAGTCCATACTTAGTGTTGGTATGGCACAGGGTGTGGGAAAGAATGAACTGGAGCTTTGAATTGCTCCTACTATTAATATTTTGTATACTGGGTCGGCGGGGGGGGGGGATGAGCGTCTGTAGGACTGCTCTCTGTTCCCCCAGGAGGGTTAGGGAGGCTACCACTCAAGGAGTGACCTCTGGTGGAGGCTGGAGGTGGCCGAAAGCAGCGTCATGGCATATGCCAGAGGGTGTAAACGAAGAAAATACATCCCTCCTCCCACCGATAGACGAAGGCACCTCCCACCCAAGGACCACACTCCCAGAAGTCTGGCATGGCTGTCTTCTCGCTGGCCCAGTTTCAGCCCTGTAAGAAAGAGTGCCCTGGGCAGGGGCGGCCCATCTCTGGAGGGTAGACCCGGGGGGGGGGGGTTATAAGTCAGTGTCACGCAGAGAGGTTGAGTCCAGGTCTGGGCAGTCGCCGGAGAGAGCTTGGTGGAGCTCAAGAAGGGAAGGAAAAAAACAGAGTTCAAAAAAAAAAAAATATCTTGTATACTCTCTCCCACAACTGATCCCCAGCTCTCACCTCAGCCACGGGAGGGTTTGGGATGCTGTGCTCGTGACGCACTATAGATAATGGGTGGGAGGGACAGCAGGATCAACCAGATAAAAGAATATTGCTGAATGTCACAATAAGATACAAACTTTTTTTTTTTTTTTTTAGATGAAAAGCTTAATCCGGAACTGCCCCTCATGATGGTGTGGGACATGTTCTGGTGGCAGTTTCCCTTCAATGTTTTGGTTAAAGAAAAGAGAAAATGTATCAGACACCCTTTGTATGATTGGAATGCTTTAGGAACCTGGTTATTCTCAATCAGGTGAATCCTTGTAAAATTGTGAGAGAACATTTACTGTTTTTTTGTTTTTTTTTTTAAATGTATTTGTTAAATATTGGAATTTGTTGGCTGACTTGTCCTCAGTACAGCAGCAGTGCCACTTCCAGTGTCAGCAACATGTGTTTGGAAATGAGCCCGGAAAGTCACAATGCGATCTGGGAAACGGAGGCTTAAGCATCTCGGAGGATGCTCCCCTCTTCTGTGAAGGAAGGGTGACTGACTCTGCCACAGGACTGCCTCCTGAGTGACCACAGGTGGTAGTGAAGGTGGAGCAAGGTGAAGCTGCTGGGAGGGTAAGGACGTCGGCTGGCTCTGCATGCGCAGTCGTCATGTGTATGCGCTGTTTGAGCCTATTTCGCCATCATCCAGTCAGAGGGGAGGAAAAGTGAAAAAGCTCAGTCAGAGCAAGTGAAGCACCAGTACTCCTGCAGCCCTCTTCTATCCTAGAAGGAATCCTTGGTGGGATATATGGAGCCCTGCTGACCTTGTCAGGGGAGGGTAAACATGGGAGGTAAGGTTCAGTATAGTCAGGCACAGTATGGGGTTTGGGAAATTGCTAGGGGCTGAAAGGGTAGGCTTGTGAAGGATGAGCAGGAACAGAAAATCAAATAAAAAGTAATAGTGCTTGTCCAGGTTGATATCATTTGAATTCATATTTTTTTTCTGTCTTTGTACAGTCTTCCTTACACCAGTAGACTTGTGAAAACGTTACTGTACAACTTCATTAGACAAGAAAAAAGCCCTCCCCCAGGTTCCCATATCTTTCAGCAGGAGCAGTCTGATGGAGGAGGATTGCTTTACGGGATCGCATCAGGGGTGGCAAGTAAGTACTACAAAAAAAAACAAAAAAACTTATATGAACAACTTCCAACTACAAATATCTGCCTCAGCAAATTCCTTGAAAAATGGCCATGTTAATTAAAAAATGACCAGAGTCCACTTTTTCCTTTCTTCAGATGTAATGGAAAACACTGTGGCTACAGAAATGCCTCTGCTTGTGAGAGTATCACTTTATGTAGTCTAATTTCTAGTTATAAATTTAAATTTTATTTTATACACCATGCCAAAGTGTATTGATAAAACATCATTCCTTCCATCCTAGGATTTGAGACAAGGATGTTTGTTCTGCCATGAGCTACACTGATAAGTTTTGTTTTAGCGGCAACTAGCACAGTGGTAGCACTACTGCTTATCATCCGGATGACCTGGATTTGTGCCCTGAGAATGGGGCATCTGATGCTGGCTGGCGAGGCAGGGTTGCTGCTTCCACCACAGATGCCTCCTGCTTTAGGGAGAGAGGACACCTCCTTCTGCTGCTGAAGGTGGGCCGGGGGACGAGTGTTATTGCAGGAAGGAATAGTGCTTTCTTACAGAGTGGCCTGAAGTTGGCATGCACCTGCTTACTTAATAATAATAATAATAATAAAATTTATTTAATTAAAGCGCCTTTCAAGTATTTCAAGGCGCTGTACACGTCATCATGACATTCCATGTTACAGTACATACACAACAACGACACCAATAAAATATTAAAACATTTTAAAATACTGCAGGGAATGCCTGATTCCATAAAAAAGACTTTAAGGCCGTCTTAAAACTATCCACCGTTGTACTTTCTCGGAGCTGACGGGGCAGAGAATTCCAAAGGGTGGGCGCCACAAAGCTAAAAGCACGGGCTCCAGAAGACTTCAAATTCACCCTCGGAATCTCTAGCAACCCCTCGTCAGCTGAGCGGAAGCTGTCTCAGAGGGATGTAAGGAACCAGAAGCTCTTTCAAGTAGTCGGGACCCAACCCACGTAGGGCTTAGTAGGTCAATAGACCCACTTTGAAGGTGATCCGCCACTGTATAGGCAGCCAGTGCAGAGTGCGCAGCACAGGGGTAATATGGGATCTCCTAGACACCCCAGTCAACAAACATGCTGCAGCATTCTGCACGAGCTGCAAGCGGTGGATATCAACCCCAGCAAGCCCTAAGTAAAGGGAGTTGCAATAATCAAGACGAGATGTCACAAAGGCGTGGACCAAAACCGGCAAATCGCCTGGTGGAACCAGGTGCTTAATCCTGGAGATGTTTCTAAGATGAAAAAATGAAGTCTTGACCACTGCAGACACCTGGTAGCGAAGGGTCAAACCAGTGTCGAGCTCCACACCAAGATTACGCACCCGATCAGAGGTAGAGATTTGATCTACCCCAAGAACTAATCCAGAGGGGGACCCTATCCCTAAACCCTCAACCCTGCGGCCAGGGTCCACCACCATAACCTCAGTCTTTCCTGGGTTCAACTTTAAACCACTGATATTCATCCAGTCTTGGATATCAGCGAGGCAGTTATTCAGCACCGAGATAGCACTAACCTGGTCAGGCGCGAAAGACAGGTAGAGCTGGGTATCATCGGCATAGCAATGAAACCTCAGCTCATACTGTCTTACAATGTCTCCGAGGGGTAGCATATATACTGCGAATAACATGGGGGGAAAGCACCGAACCCTGAGGTACCCCACAGTAATGGGTGAAGCAGAGATTGTCACATGCCCAGAATGGGGCCAGCAGCATAATTCCAAAAGGGGGAGCAACTCACCTATCCCTCCAGTGGCCCTGATAGGTGCAAGGCCAGGTCACTCCATAGAAGCACTCCCTGTGGGTTGGATATGAGGTGGACTTTTGGATGAGGAAATAAGGGGTAGACTTGGGACTGGTAAATCCCTTCATCCCACCATGTCCAACTGGGCTACCTGGCCACCCACCTTCTTACGAGATCCTCCCTCTGGTTTCCCAGACGTGCCAATTGAAGTATTCCCTTGGAGACCTGCTCCTTCTCTGAGGTCTTTCCTGCCAAGAACATGCTGCTGGTTACCTGTCCTGGGGCTGCTGTTAGGAGTGAGCGAAGGCAGGAATGGATTACTGATCCAAGGACATTTCACAGGCAGGAAAGGGGCATTGTAGGTGAAAGGAGGTTTCCAGGCGAGGCCTGGAGGACTAGAGAAAGGAAGCATATCTAAAAAAAAAAAAAAAAAGTGTCATTCTGTTTTTGTCTCATCTGTCCTGGAGATCGGCAACCTCCTTGACTGTTTATATGTTCTGTGAACTCATACTGTAAACTTTAGGATACATAGATACATAGACAATGTCGGCAGATAAGGGCCTATGGCCCACCTAGTCTGCCCATTTGAGCTTGTAAGTTCAGTTTGTTTTCCTAGAAGTCTATTTCCCCTTACCCCTGACCTCTAGAATTCCTTTATGTCTATCCCATGCATTCTTAAATCCCATGATTGTTTCAGCCCCCACCACTTCCTCTGGCAGGGTGTTCCACTTGTCCACCACCCGTTCTGTGAAGAAATTCTTTCTCATGTTTCCTCTGAATCGTCCCCCTCCAACTTCATCCCATGCCCTCTAGTCCTGAAACATCTTTTTCGCTTAAAAATAGTGTTTTCCTGCACCCTGTTCCTCCCTGTAAGATACTTGTATGTCTCTATCATATCCCCTCTCTCCCTCCTCTCCTCCAGGAGTACATGTTCAGTTCCTTCAACCTGTCTTCATAGGACTTGTGATGCAACCCATGCACCATCTTTGTTGCCCTCCTCTGAACCTTCTCTACCCTATCTATGTCCTTACGTAAGTATGGTCTCCAGAACTGTACACTGTACTCCAGGTGGGGCCTCACTAGTGTCTTGTATAGCGGAATTATGACCTCCCTTTTCCTGCTGGTGATGCCCCTGCCTATACATCCCAGCATCCTATTTGCTTTACCTGATGCCTTGTCACACTGTTTCCCTACCTTGAGGTCATCAGAGATGACAACCCCAAGATCCCTTTCCTGCTTGGTGCATGCTATATCCTCACCCCCAACTGATATATTGTGCCAGGGTTTTTTGTGCCTATATGCATTATCTTGCACTTCTTTGCATTGAATTTCAACTGCCAAACCCTTGACCATTCTTCAAGTTTCTGCAGGTCCCTTCTCATTCTGTCTACACCTCTGGTGTGTCTACTCTGTTACAGAGCTTTGTGTCATCAGCTAACAGTGAAATTCTGCCTTCTAGATCCTGTGCAATGTCACTGATGAAGATGTTGAATAGGACCAGTCCCAGCACTGATCCCTGTGGTACCCCACTGGTCACTCTTCCCTCTGTGGAGTGACAGCCATTTACCACCACCCTCTGTGTCCTGCCACCCAGCCAGTTACCTACCCACCACACTACTGTCCTGCCCACACCCATATTCCCCAGGATGGTAAGGAGCCTATCAGAGGGAAGCCTTAGCGGGCTCTGCAGGACTACAGAGCTTGCTAGTAGTATTAGTAGCAGTCAGATATGTTATTTAAGATAGTGTCAATTGAGACAAGGCTATATTTCGGTGGCTTTCTGTTTGCAGTTACAAAACAGTTGCCAGGGATACAGATTAACAGTTAGGATACAACTAACAGTGTAGGATAAGCATTCCATCTAGGTGACAACTGCAGTTAAGTGCAGCTACATCGTACAAACAAAGTAGGGATTGCATCAGTTTAGAGAAATGATTTACTGATTTAGAACATCAGGATAAATCCCAATTTCCCCACTGCCACTTTCTGAGTGCTGGTAATAAGGTGGTAATTGTACTTGACTTTGTTTTTTAAATGTTACCAGGTTTGTAAAAGCAGTAAGCCTTTAACCTCTAAGCCGCTAGTTCAGATTTGACCCAAGTTAGGGACTGAGACAGAATCATCTCATGGACCTTTATATCTGCCGGAGCCTGGTGCCCTGTTCCCCAAACCCTCTCCAAATTTGTTAATTCCCCTGGACAGGCAGTGTGAGCATTTTGTGCTCTTGCTTGAAAACAGCTGGCAGGTGAGTCTTTTCTGTGGCAGCCCCACGTGGGTGGAATGCTCTACTTCTCAGTCCTAAAGAAGCCATGTCTCTAGCATCGTTCAGGAGACAAGATCCTATTTGGCAGATGGGGCTTATCTATGATCTGATGGCTGCAGTCTGTCTTTTAATCCTGTCTCCCTGTATAGTTACATATGAATGCAAAACTGAAAGGGTGCCCTTTGAAATAAAGGATTTCTAGGGGCATGGGTACAGTTCACTATCCACACACTGACAGTTCCACTGGAACTGCTGATTCATTGGATGTCTTGAAACCAAACTCGTCCCACCAACTGGCCAGTATATCCCCCAACTGCACCCCATGAGGTCAGATCTTTCTTTCTGCTGGAAGAACAGGTCACCTCCTTAGCAGCTGTCACTTAGCATTTAGTGCACCATAGGTAAACCTGTTCTTTTAAAGTTCTTTAAACTTTTTGCGATTTATTTCCTCAGTCTCTTTGACTCCTCAGTACAATTGACAGTGTAGCAATGGAAGCCGGGGTTCAATTTCTACATTTGGTGCCACCAGATGTCAGCCACTGACCTGCTCAACATGCGCCTGTACTGCCTGCACATGAACAGGTTCAGACATCGTTTCTTGATGCTCCCGGTGTTCCTTGGGGACTGAGAGCATCAGCTTACCCTAAGACAGCCTTAGGAACAGGATCCTAAAGACTGTCCTAAGGACTGCAAAAAGGCTTTGGTGGCCACTGAGTCTGCATCCCAGCTTCTGGCTCTTCAGGAGGAAGCGGCGGCCAGTGTAGCAGGCACCTCTTTGGTCGCAGTGCTATTCCTGGCTGGGGCCGCATCTGAGGGTCATTCACAGAGGGGTTCCATGAAATGTGCATGGTCCTCCAGAGATTAGGGAGAGCCCTATCCACGACGGCAAGAAAAATAAGTGCTTTCGGTGCCAGTCTTGGGATGGGGAGTAATTGAACTTCTCCTGATACCTCGACTCCCTCCGACTGCTTGACTGTGGTCGAGACGAAGGGTGTAGTGTTCCTCCATACCCCCGTTGTGCTTGTCCACCTTGACTTTGGTTCAGCAGGCCGTGGAAATCTTCCCTGAGCCTGTCGAGCGGTTGTTGGATGAGATTGAGGATTCGATCTCCCAGAACCCAGTGCTCCCAGTCCTCACCAAGGAGGACATGGACTGGTCGCTGTCCCCAACCAGCTCATTTCGGGAGTGGTCTCCACTGACGGTCGAGTCTTCCAAGCCGGTTCTCCTTAACGTGGCCAGACATGTGGCGCATTAGTCCATAACCAGTCAGAAGGCTCTCCTTGATGTCGGCCATTCAGTCGACATTCGAGGTCTTGGTCTAAGTCTCGATCGATATGCACTTATTTTCGGTCTTACTTGACCAGGAGGCATCACCGCTCACACTCCTCAGCCTCCTCATCCTGTGATGAAGATAGGCATTCAGAGCCCTCATGTAATTAATCTTGGAGTTCATGAATGTCCCTCTAGAGCCAGGCCAGAAAGGGGCCACGGATATATGGGACAGGGACATTCCCCAGGGGTTGCCTTTTTTATGGCTGAGGCCATATTAAGACCAGCCCTAGAGCTTTGGCGGTGCCCAACATCCTGCCTGACACACTTCACCCATGTGGCCTGCAAGTACACTGTCCCTGCTGTGTCCCTTTGAGTTCTCAGACCACCCTTCAAACAAAGGACTGGTTTCTGACTCTGCCCTCAGCAGATCCAGGGGCCAAGGGGACATGGACAAACTTCCAGACAAGGAGTCCAGAAACATTGACTATGTCGCTAAAAGATGTGTTCTGTGGCATCCCCTTGGATCTCTGTCAGGCAAGCTGTGCCATTATGATGGCCAACTCTGGGCACTCCCTGATGGGAGTCTTTGATGTTGTCCTTCTTCACTTCCCTGCAGACCAGCAGATGGCAGTGAAGATAGTCTGAGACCATGGTCATTTGCTGGCTAGGCAGCAGGTTCAGATAGCCTTGGACGTGGGCGACTCCTGTGCCCGTGCCATGGCAGCACACCATCTCCATGTGTCGCAGGGCCTGGCTTTGTCTGTCCACCTTTATGGCAGACACCCGGCATAAGCTGGCTGATATCCCTTTTCTGGGCACCAACCTCTTTGTCCTGGGGGTGGAAGGACATCTCACTTGCATTTGGAAGTCCAGTGTCACCCATGACTCTGTGGCTTCATCCCAGAATGATCAGAAAAAAAAGCCTAAGAGGCAAGATTTTCAGTATAGACCCTTTCAGCCACTGCCTCCTCAGCAACAGCCTCAACAGGGGCAGTTCCAGGCCTGGTGTCTGAAACTCAAGTTTGGTGGCCAGGCCCCTAAGAAAGCTGGGGGCAGGAGTGGTGGTATCCCTGTGGCTGCAGCAGCTGGTGCTTCTGTAAAAGCTGCATAGTGACAGGTTGGAGGGGTGTCATCCCTCCACCCATCCCTGCCTGTGCTCCCAGTCGGGGGTCGGCTAGGTCACTTCTTGCCATGTTGGTCTGCTATCACAGTGGACAGTAGGTGTTAGGAATGGTAGGCAGAGGGTTGCCTCTGTACTTCAGGACTTGAGCGCCTTACTGACTCCATGCTCCTCAGGAGTCCAGGGTATTGCAGGATATTCTGTCCACCCTTCTGGAGGACATCCCTCAGCTCCTTGAAAAAGGAGCCAAAGCCCATGTTCTGGATGCCCTGGCCAGTCATTGTTATGTTTCCAGGTACTTCCTGGTTCCAAAATGGATGTGAAGCTGGTGCCCTATACTGGATATGCATGATTTGAACCAGTATATGTGGAAGCGCAAATTCCCGATGGTCACCCTAAATCAGATCTTTCCATCTCTGAAGCAGAGCATGTGGTCCTGCTTCCTAGCTTTCCAGGATGCATTCTTCCACATCCCAGTCCATCTGTTCCATCGCCAGTACTTCTGATTCTGAACGGAAGTGGTCCTATATGAGTTCCAGGTCATGCCCTTCAGTCTGTCCTTGGCACCCAGGATCTTCCACAAGTGGATGGCAGCGGTGGTAGCCTTTCTGGGGTGCCAAGATGTTGGTGTGTATCCCTACCTGAACGACTGGCTGCTGGCCAGGCTGTCCAAGAAGACCATCGAGAGGTCCAGAGATCTTTCTCTCCAGACCTGCTGTGACTTGGGCCTGCTTGTCAACCCAGAAAGGTACAAGCTGGTACCCTAGCAGGTGATCAGGTTCATCGGGGCAAAAGTAAACTCCCTGTATGCCAAGGCTGACCTCCCTGTGGACCAGACACTGGATCTTACCTGATCATTTCAGGTTGGGCTCTCACACCCAGCCCGACATTTCCTGCAGATGCTGGGGTACATGATGTCCTGCACCAGCATGGTCTGTTGGGTCCACTGGTAGATGCGCCACCTACAGTGCGAATTGGGCCGTCAGCGGTCCCAGCGCCTAGGCCACTTGGACCAGCCAGTCGCAGTGACCCAGCTGTTGTGGGATGCCATCCAGGGGTGGCTGACCCTGGAACACCTGGAGGAAGGAATCCCATTTGTCTGCCCAGAACTGACCGTCATGCTCATGATGGACGCATCTCTGGTGGGGTGGTGAGAACACCTGGGAGACCGCAGAACCCAAGGGTTATGGTCACCCTTGGAGTTCCGGCACCATGTAAGCTTTCTGGAGCTCCATGCGGTGTGGCTAGTTCTGATGGATTTCACTCCTTTAGTTACAACACAATGTGAAGGGAGTGTGTTCTGCCCAGCCTGTTCAGGTAGAATGTGGTCATGGTGTTGTTGTATGGCCCTGCACGAGCAGGCCCATACAAACAACACCATGACCATGTTCTAGGTAAACAGGCAGGGTGGAACACACTCCCTTCCCTTGTGTTGGGAGACCCTCCATACTTGGACTCTTGTTTGCAGCTGGAGTGCAGATCTCTTGACGATCTGTGTTACTGGTGTTCACAGTCGGTTGGCAGATGCTCTTAGCTGGGTTGGGGAGATGTTGCATGAGCGGCCCCTGAATCAGGAAGTGGTGAGCTACCTGTTCTCCCTGTGGGGCACCCCACTGGTGGACCTGTTTGCCTCCTGGGAGAATGACAAACTGAGTCTGTTTTGTGCCCACCTCCCACAGTCCATAACAGTGTTGGGGGGATGCTTTTACGAGGCTGTGGACCGCAGGCCTCATGTACGCCTTCCCTTCCTTCTCCTTGATCCACAAAGTGATAGTCAAGGCCTGGAAGAACAAGGTAAGGGTGATCCTGATAGCCTCAGAATGGCTAAGGCAGTTCTACTACCTGGATCTCCTAAGTCTCAGCAGCAGACCTCCATGGCAGTAGCCTGTTCACCTGGATCTGCTGGCTGGACAAAAGGGGAAGGTCCTGTGCCTAGACCTTCAGTCCCTGCACCACACAGCCTGTTTCCAGAATGGCTGGAGTTCCAGGCCTTGGGTCTGTCAGAAGACATACTCCGCGTTGTGGAGGCCTCACAAAAAGAATTGACTCGTAAATGCTGTGCATTTAAATGGAAGAGGTTTTCTGTTTGGTGCTAGGGCAAAGAACTTGACCCCTTGCCTGCCACGTGGCAAGCATCTTGGAATACCTCTGGTCCCTCTCTTACTTGGACTGTGAGCAACAACCCTTAAGGTGCACTTGACAGCCATCTCTGCTTACCAGCTGCAGGCTGGTAAGCCAACGGTAGCCCAGGAGAAGGTGGTCTGGTGCTTTTTCAAAGGCATGGACCACCTGTCTCCTCCGGTGCATGAACTACTGCCACTGTGGGACTAACTGCTGCTGCTGACTGTGCTCATGGGCAAGCCATTTGAGCTGGCGCACAGGCGTGAGCTGTCTCACATTTCATGGAAGATGACCTCCTTAGTTGCTATCATATCAATTAAGGATTAGTGAGCTCCAGGTGCTATCAGTGGAGTCTCCTTATCTGGTCTTCTGCAAGGACAAGGTCGCCTCCCACCCGAAGTTCGTCACGAAAGTTGTATTAGAGTTTCACCATAACCAAGTGATTGACTGATATACTTTACCAACCCATCTTCAGAAGCCAGCTGCAGACTCCATAGTCTGGACCTGCAGAGGACATGCTCTTATTATGAGGAGCACATGGCGGGAGTTCGGGTGAGGTTCGTCAGCTGTTTGTAACATACGTTGAAGCTGTGCCTGACAGACTGGCTGCAAAGCAGATGACTGGCCGGTAGATAACATTGTGCATCAACCTCTACTATAGGTTGTCTGGTAGGAAGACTTCTGTAAAGCTTAGAGCTCATTCCACCAGACATACTGCTGCCTCGGTGGCTGCTTCCAGGGACATCGCTATTCAGGAAGTCTACCAGGCTGCTGCCTGGAATTCAGCACAGAACTTAATTTCCCACTATAGCATAAACCTTGAGTCTTGTCGAGACGCTGCTTTTGGGACATCGATTCTCCAGTCTCTCTTTGTCAAGTAGGAGTACTAACTCCCTACACCGAAGAACTGCTGGGAGACTGTCAGAGTGTAGATAGTGAACTATATCCATGCCTTTAGAAAACTAGGTTACCCACCTGTAACCACAGCTTGGAGTGGTATACAGTTCACATCCACACAACCCACCGAGCTGAGCCTTGCAACATGGCACCTGAATCCCTGCTTCCAGCATGCATATCTGATGTCACGGGACAGAGTTGAGGGATGTACAACCCAGGTGGTAGAAGGAGCTTGCCGCCAAACATCCGACAGTTCAGCAGTTCAGTGTGTGGATGTGAACTGTGTACCACTCCTAGAACTAGGATTACAGGTGAGTAACCTAATTGACTTGCCTGACTGTTTTGTACTCTGTGGGAATTGGGAAATAAGTTGAGGTGGTCACAATTATTTATCAGGTGGCCAGACATTCATACAACACGGCATCACAGTTACCGCTGGTTGTGTTTTTTGTTGGCACTGTCATTTGAGAGGCCAAAGATTGATACGATTTTGTTTGTTAAACTATTGCATTTCCTACCAGGTTGAATTTACAGTAACCCAGTAGAATTATCAAAAAAGATGCACATACTGTTGTTTCAAGGGGAACAGAATTCTAATCGTAGTAAATATATTACATCATAATGTTCCTAAATGATAGTACCATATAGGCTGGTTAATAATTTTCTAAGAGAACAGTTTTTGAAAAAAAGTAAATGTTTTCTAGTCCCACCAGTTACTTTTCAAACTTCTCCCCCACTGACACCATGCTTATGTAGCACCTATCCCACAGACCCCCACCCCAGTCGTGGCTGGTGTCAGCAGCCAAATCTGCAACAGGGACATATCTGAGGATGGAACTGAATGGGGGATACTGCAGCTGTCACTACTGCTTGTCCCACTGATATTGCCCTCTCTCCCTGTGGCAACTACTGTATCGGGATACTGCAGCTGTCAGTACTCCTAACCCCGCTGGAACGCCACACTCTATCTCTCTCTCTCTCTCTCTCTCCATGCCAAGTACAATGTTCTGTTTGTCAGTATTTGGCACAGGGAGAGAGACTGGTACTGGCACGGTTAGCAGCATGCAATGAGTGGTCTTTTGGAATGCTTTCAAAGTAATACATGCTCAGACAGAAAAGCAGATGCACATTGTGAAACTATAGAATAATGCTTTTGACAGCAAATGGATATGATGGCTGGTATTTATCATCCCAAGGGTACATGATTTTGTGTGGTAAATATTTTGGAATATAAGGTTGTTATGGAGAGATGTAGAACTTAGAGATATGGGTATAAAAGAAGAGTTAAAATAACCCCTTTTGAACTGGGCTAGGGCAGAGACCTTTTTTCTCCTGCAATAGTTGTATGAAAGGAATGTGGACGGATTTGAAACTGTTGTATGTAACTTCAGAATCTTATTGCCACCACATTGGTGCTTTTGACCACCACCCCCCAAAAAACAAAAAAAAATTTCTTTAATCATTCCCTCCATGATGGCTGGTATGAGTTAAGGTTGATCAACAGGATGTTCTGTGTGAGGTCACGGATGGAATGTTATGACTTATTCTGTGATGTATGATGAATTGGTGGACGTATCGCTGGTCTTTTATTTATTTATTAATTTTTGTTGACCGGGTAGGTGCACTAGACAAAAGCATTGCCTGTTTTTAGGCACGACCCGGGAGAGTTCCAGACAAGTTAAAGTATGACTATGATGGGTCAGTTACATGTGCACTTATCATTTGACAGAAGGAACTTACAGACTTCTTTCTCAAAAAACAGGTGAGACTGCGAGCATCCTGGCTGTGGGTCTTCTTTTTTGTTAGCATCTTTCTTTGGAGCTGTACAATCTAAGCTGTTGATTTTGTCATTTCGGCAACAATTCTTGGGAACAGCTTCGTAGTAAGAACATTGGTGAAGGTACATGTCATTATCTGTATCTAGCGTCCTGGCTCCTTTTCATGTTATGCCCAGTTTCCAGTTGCCTCTAAGTTATAGTGTTGGTTTTTGAACTTGTTTTTTTCCTTTTCCCTTGTGTTTTTCGTCAAACAGTGAGAACAGTCTTTAGGAATTCGTATTGTTTGTGTGTCTGATAGTATGAGAACCCTTGCCTTTGGGGAGTTTCTTTCAAAACACATGCAGTATACAGTCACAAATGCTAGTGGGTATTGTTTCATAACCTTTACTGTGGTTTCTCAAACAAACAGTGGTTTTATATTTATGTATACAGGATTTTTTTATGGTATGTAATTAGTGCCTTCCGTTTTCTTTGAATTATGTTTTTTTACGTTCCAATCCCTCCCTTTAATACATTTCATCTGTGATTCAGTAGAGTTTAACAGCTGTATTGTTACTTAATAAAATGTGCATTTTTTCCCCTGAAATGATAGCTAAACCCCTAAAGTGGTCTGGAAAAATTAAATGGGACACATTTCAAGACTAATTTATTATCTTCCAAAGCTTTCTCCGGCGAAGCATGCAAATGCAGAGAAGAGCAAAGCAAAGCAGGGAAGAATGGGGGTGCTAAAGGAGAGTGTGAAATGTTCACCATGCAGTTAAGGGCATAAGATGAATGAAAATTAAGCTGTAAACTACACAGCTACTAACTAAATAATGTGTAGTATTATAAAAAATCAGGTTCTCCTTTGCCCAATCATTTTGGGTTGCACAACTGCACTCAGCCCGGCATTTCCTCTAGCTTCAGTGCTTCTGCTGTGGCCATGGTGCATTGGGCCCAGTGGCACATGTGGCCCAGTCAGTGGGAACAGGTGCACAAGTGGTCCTACCCATACAGAGCCCCGGACTTCCGGGTGACATTACAGCCAGAATGGCTACATAGCTTTCTAGCTCTCCATCCCAAATATTATCAAAGCCTGTTTAAACTTGCTTTATCAATAGCAGCAAAAATACTTGCATGGAGGGGTCAGAGGAACATTATGAAGCCCAGCAGGCAGAAAACTGCAAAATCAGTAGAGGATATGGCTGAATCCCCACCAAAGCTGTCAGACTCAGAGCTCTTCCAGGCCTCCAGCATGACATGGACCTGTGACCTTTTTTACAGAGCCCCCTTTTGATCTAGTACAGGATTCGTCACACTTGACACCATCTACAAAACCATTAAAGAATTCCAAGCCAGGTTCAAAGACGCTCTCAAGGAGGTACAAAAGGATGTGGCCTCTCTTGAGCAGCATACAGACCTCATGGAAAGATAGGCGACTGTTACTGACACTTGGAGGACGCCCTGGAAGCTCAGTTCAAGGAGTTGTAGCAGTGCCATGCCCAAATCATGGCCAGAGAAGAGTACTCGGGGGTTAGAACCCAAAGGAAAAATCTCCCAACTCCATAGACTGCCCCAAACTTGGAAGGTACAGACCTGAAAGATTTCTAAAACAGCTTTCTTCGGACAGCTTTGGACCTGGACATGAAGCATACTCACTGAGCATTGGGCCCAAAATCCTCTTCCCTAAATGCTTGCCCTTGCTCAGTCATTATTAGATTTCTTAACTACGCTGTCAAGGAAATGTTACCACAGAGAGCACGGTAGGAAAAAATGTTTTTTATGGCCAAACCAAGATTTTCTTTAATAATGACTATGCCCCTGCAATTGTGAGAGCCTGGAGGGGGAATGCCTTCCCCTCTTTTTGGCTCTCCAAAAACAACAGTTAAAATTCTGGGCACCCTTTCCAGCACAGTTGGTGGGCCAGTTTTTCTGAAGGCCAGCAAACTGACCAGACAGCAGAAGCGGCTGCGAAGACCTTCTCACTTGTGGTGTACTCCCAGCGGACAATGCTCCCAAACTGGCTACACATTCTTCCCCACTCTCTCCTTGTTGATAGATGGCCCATGCAGCAAAACAGTGCCGTAAGCAGACAAAAATGACAATGGCTGTGATGCAGCTACTGTGGAAAAATTGGGAACAGATCTACGGTGGTATCCTGCTAACCCAAGAAATTACCTAACATGTTTTTTAGTTGTGGGTCGTGGACATTTGGCTTCCACATCTACCTTGCCTATTTCAGGTTTGACATGTCCATTGCCAGTTATAAACCCCAAATACTTGGTCTGCATGGCAACAGCACATTTTGCTGGATTAATTGTAAGACCAGCCTGTGTGCGGGTTTGTAGAACCTCAGTCAGATTTTCCAAATGTGCTTGCCAAGTAGGGCTGAACGCAACAATGTCGTCTAGGTAAGCAGCACAGTATGATGTGTGCTGACGTAGTGTTAGGTCCATGAACCGCTGGAAAATGGTAGGGGCGCCATGCAAACCAAAGGGCATTGTTTTAAACTGGTAAAGACTCACTGGGGTGGTAAATGCTGTTTTCTCTTTAGAAGAATCATCCAGAGGGATCTTCCAATAGCCCTTCGTGAGATCAAAAGTGGAAATATAATGGGCATTGCCAAGTCCATCTGTGATATCATCTATCCGTGACATTGGATAGGCATCGAATTTAGAAATGGCATTAAGACGTCTGAAATCGAGGCAGAGTTTAATACCTCCTTCCTTCTTTGGTACGACTACTATTGGAAATGCCCACTCACTACTGGATAGTTCTATCACCTCTAATGTTTCCATTTTCTTTATTTCTGCGATAACCTCATCCCGGAGCTTTTCAGGCAACCTATAATGTTTCTGACTGATGGGTTGTTTCTGTGTCACTTCAGTGTGGTGTACGATACCTTCAGCCTTACCTGGGATAGTTGTAAAGCTACTTTGATAATGTTTTAATACTGTGTCCAATTGCTGTTTTTCATTGAGTTAAAGCAGGATTTATCTTTCAATCTTGTAACCCTTCCTGTTTCTCTAGCCTCTCATAGGCAGTATCCAGCTCACTCTTAACCTCCTCTGGGTAAACATACAAGTCTTGTTTAGGTCTAGCATGCCATTGTTTTAATAGATTTACATGACAGACTCCTTTTTTCTGGCATCTATAAGGCAGATCTATTTCATAATTCATCGGACCGGTTTGATGGAGAATGGTATAGGGCCCTTGCCATTTCATCATCAGTTTATTGTCTGATGAAGGTAACAGTAATAACACTCGGAACCCAGGTTGAAAATTCTTGCTGCCTACCCCTTTATCATAATGTTTCTTTTGAACTGCCTGCTATTCAGTGTTTTGCTGATGTGCCATTTGGATACTGACTTTAAAGTGTCTGTTGGAAGCTCAAACTTACTGCAAAGAACAAACTGCAGCTCCATTTAGGACCTGGAAACCTGATTAAGGCATAGTACTGCAGAGCACTGGGTAAGAAGGGAGATACACTTTCTACAAAAAGTTTTATTTGTATTTTTCCTTATTGGTATTAAGCAGAGAATTGCAGGATTCCTTTAAAAGGGTAGTAATTTTATAACCAGAGTGAGATACAACTGAATTTGCTTGATGCGGGGTTGAGACCTAGCATTTGGAAGGATATTTTTGTAACATTTTAAGTGTCCTGCTAGCTGAGGAGTGAGTTCATTTTTATCCCTGGACTCAGTAGAGTGGTTTGGTTTGTGTTGGAGCCGTGGTCTAGTAAATTGTGGTGTTAGTTGTATTACTATAAAGAACAGTACTCACCAGGGTGGTGGAGCAGTTGTGTATCTGATTGTTTCTAACAGTCACCAGTGGCTGTGCACTACCCACCCACCTTTCCCCACCCCCACCAGGCATGGCATTTCCTTTATAGCCACAGTTCTGACATCACTTCCTCAACAGGTCTTGGGGCAGAACTGTCATATTCCTAATAACCCTGCAACGTGCATAAAGAGTAGTTACACAAAACAAATAATAATACATATATAATTACATACTGTATAGAATAAGGGAGCGGGGCATGTGGGGAGTGGTGCAATGCACTGGCTGTGGGGCAGCAGTTTTCTGGGAAACATTCTGGAAACTGCATTGCTGTCCTATTGTAGGCAACTGTCAGCTCTGAGAGAGGAGGTTGCCCACCTCCAGAGCTGAACTAGCAAGGACTAGGAGGCCTCCCCTCCCAAAAGAGCACCTGCCACAACCACTGAGTCAGAGGTTTCGAATTATGAAGAGCAGTAGGACCACAGTGGGTTCTGGGAGTGCGGGTGGTGGACCTAGCAAAGCCCCAGTTGTACCTCTACACAAATCAGATGCCATTCTGGCAGACCAAGGTTCCTCTATGATGGCACCCTCAGTGGAGACCCAGAAGAATGCTGAGGACATCCACAAGGGAGACCCACAAAAGGGTGGCAAGGGACACCACAGGGGAAGGAAACAGCTACTGATAGGGTACTCAATTGTAATGTGGGGTAGACCTGGGGAAGGGAGAGAAGGAAGTAAGCTGCCTGCCTGGTGCCATGGCTTGGAGGGACAAGAAGCGAATCCTCACAGTTGTAGAAGCAGCATCACAGGAGAGAGAACTAGATATCATTGTCCACCTTGGGACAAATGACCTAGCTAATCATGGGATCAGTGCAGTGCATAATGAATTTGTGGAGCTGGGGAGGGGCCTCAGACGGGTAGCAAGCACAGTAACCTTCTCAGAGGTGCTTACCAGTCCATGGCAGGAATGAGGCTAGGGTACTGCACACCATGCAGTTTAATGAATGGTTGCAAAACTGGTGCAGAGCACAAGGCTTTGGCTTCATTGGGGACTGGGGGTCCACCTGGAGAGATAAAGGTCTATACTGGTATGATGGTCTGCATTTGTCCACAAAGGGGACCAAGTTCCTAGGTGACAGGTTTAAATGCTTCCTTGGCAAGCTTTTAAGCTAGATAAAGGGGGAGGTACTGATAAAAGGCAGGAAAAGTCAAGCCTCCTCCCACAAAACAGAGCAGGTAGTAGGGTAAACACTGAGGTACAGAGCTCAACACAGGGCAGGATGGGGGTAAATGGTAAAATAGATAAGAGCAATAAGAGCAGGGATGGGGGAAAAAAGGATCAAGCCAACATTAAATGGAGGCAATGACTACTAATGCCGTAGTCTGGAAACAAGCTTTCTGAGCTAGTAGCTTTGATGGAAGATGAACAATTGGATGTTGTGGCAGTCACAGAAACATGGTACACGAGAACCATGAATGGGATGTCAACATACCAGGGTACACAATCTCAGAAGGGACAGGAGGCAAAAGGAGGTGGAGTAGCTCTATACATAAGGGAAGGATCAAAGCTACAGAACTAAAAAGTAAAGAGGAGGTCAAGAGGCACTCTGGGTTACCTTGGAGATGGGGAATGGCATCATAATCCACACAGGGTTGTATACAGACCCCATCTCAAGGGAGGAAATGGAAAAGAAAATGATAGAGGACATTCTCAAAATGGCTGAAAAGGGAGATACTGTTGATGGGGACCTGAATATGCAGATGTTAACTGGAGGATATGTACTGCAGCCACATCCAAGAGCAGGGTCATTCTTGATGCCTGCAGAAGCAGACATAGACAGCTAGTGCTGGAACCCACTCGGGAGGAGCAATACTAGACCTGGTACTCTCAAATGGAGAGAGGATCACAAATTTAGAAGTCAGTAGACATCTGGGAACAAGTGACCACTGCACAGTGTGCTTCACAATGAGCACAACCATGGAGATAAGCCATACAAAAACAAGGATACTGGACTTTAGAAGGGCTGACTTTGGCAAAATGGGTGAACACCTGAAGAATGCACTAGCAAATGGCCAAATAGGAGGGTAGAAGAACAATGGAGAAAAATCAAAACTGCCATCATAGAGGCAACAAGTCTTTTTAGTAAAACAAATAAAGAAAACAAAGCAGAAACCCACTATGGTTCTCAAAAGAGGTGGCAGGGAAGGTTAAGAAGAAAGGCTGCATTCAAAAGTATAAGGAATCACAGAGAACCTGACGGGGAACTATATCAATTAAAGCAGAAAAAGAAGTAGGAAGGCAGTCAGAATAGCAAAGGCACAAACCGAGGGAAAAATAGCCAACTCGGTCAAGGGGATAAAACCTTTTATAGGTACATTAGGGAGCATAGAAAGGTTAAGGGAGGGATAGTGAAGATTAATAAAGGAGGAGGTGGGCAGAGGAGACAGTGAAAAGGCAAAGATACTGAATGAATACTTTTCTCAGTATTCACAAAAGAAGATGAGGACAGTTACCTAAACCAGACAATAGAAACACTCTGGGTGGGGGTTGATACCAGTCCATTCACAGAAGAAAGAGTCCTGAAGAACTCCTAAAACTCAAGGTGGACAACTGGGGCCTGGAGGATTCACCCAGAATCCTAAAAGAACTAAGGGGGACCTAGTGACACCACTGACCACACTTTTAACAAATCATGGCAGGATGGGGTGGTACCTGAGGACTGGAGGAGGGCAGATGTGATTCCGCTTTACAAAAGTGGGAGCAAGGCAGAAGCAGGAAACTACAGACCTGTAAGTTTGACCTCAGTGGTAGGAAAACTGATGGAATCACTTCTGAAAGAAAGAATTGTTGAGCACCTAGAGGCCAGCAGGGCACAGGACCCAAAGCAACATGGATTTACAGCAGGAAGATCATGTCAGACTAATCTAATTGATTTCTTTGACTGGGTGACCAAAGTAATAGACCAGGGAGGGGCTGTGGATATGGCCTACCTAGACTTTAGCAAGGCATTTGACACAGTCCCGCACAAAAGATTAATAATCAAGTTAGCCAGCCTGGGAGAGGGTCCCAGGGTGGTAGCCTGGGTAGCGAACTGGCTGTACAACAGGACACAGAAGGTAATAGTGAATGGAACACATTCCGAAGAAAGGGGGGTTACTAGTGGAGTACCTCAGGGCTCAGTACTGGGTCCAATCCTCTTTAACATCTTTATAAGTGACATTGCAGAGGGTCTGGAGGGAAAGGTATGCCTCTTTGCAGATGACACAAAGATCTGTAACAGAGTTGATACACGAGGGGTAGAAAAGATGAGAAGGGACTTGGCAAGGTTGGAGGAATGGTCAGACATATGGCAACTTAGATTCAATGCAAAGAAGTGCAAAGTAATGCACCTGGGAAACAAAAACCCAGGAGAAGAGTACACATTAGCAGGGGAGGTACTAACAACAACAAAAATGGAAAGGGACCTGGGAGTAGTCATATCAGATGACCTGAAGGTGGGTAAGCAATGTGAGAAGTCAGTAAGGAGAGCCAGGAGGATACTGAGATGCATAGGAAGGGGCATCACAAGTAGAAAAAGGGAAGTGATTATCCCTCTATACAGACAGGTGGTGAGACCCCATCTGGAGTACTGTGTGCAGTTTTGGAGACCTCATCTACGCAAGGACATAGACAGGATGGAAGCAGTCCAGAGGAGGGCAACTAAAATGGTGCAGGGTCTACATCAGAAACCATATGAAGAGAGACTGAGAGAGCTTAATATGTATACCCTTGATGAAAGGAGGGACAGGGGACATGATAGAAACGTTCAAGTACCTCAAGGAATCAACAAAGTCCAGGAGGGTAGCATCTTTCAGAAAAGAGATGTGTAAGAACAAGGGGCACAGTTTAAAGATAGAGGGGACGGCTCAGGGGTAATGTGAGGAAATTCTTTTCACGAGAGAGTGGTGGATACATGGAGCAGCCTTCCTGAGGAGGTCGTTGGGTCTAAAGCAGTGGGGGAATTCAAACATGCTTGGGACAGACACAAAGCAATTATAGTGCGGGGTTGCAGGAAGCAGGCTGTTGGTTAACTAGAATCTGCAGCTTATCCAGTAGGTAGGGAAATGGGCAGACTGGGTGGGCCAAGTGGTCCTTTTCTGCTGTCAAAGTCTATGTTTCTCTGTTTCTATACACTTCAGTAACCTTTGCCTAATTGTTGTCATATATGTCAGGGTATCAGTGGGGCCCACCTTTGTCCCATCCTCCCAACTTTCTTTCACGATATCCAATGGACCTCTAGGATTTTTCCCAAAGAACATTTCAAAAGGGTAGAGTCTCATCGAGGACTGAGGCACTTCCCTATAGGCAAACATTAACACGGTAATTACAGATCCCAGTTCCTGCTCTCAGCCTCCACAAACTTTAACATTTTCTTTAATGTTTGATTAAATCTTTCAACTAATCCATCAGTTTGTGGATGATAAGGATAGGTAAATATGGCTTCTACCCCCAAGGTTTTATAGAGCTGGCTCAAAAGCTTAGAACAAAAGTTACTTCCTCTATCCATTAATATTTCCTGTGGTATTCCTACCCTACTAAAGAACTTAACCAATTCATCGGCTATTCTCTCAGCTGTAACGGTTCGTAAAGGTATGGCTTCTGGATATTTAGTACAGTAATCACACAGTACCAAAATAAACCTATTACCTTTTGTACTTTTCCGTAATGGTCCAAAAATATCCATGGCGATCCTTCAGAATGGGGTGTCTATTAGAGGTAGTGGTTCTAAAGGCACTTTATCCTTTCGTTTAATGGTTGCTACCTTTTGACATTCGGTACAACTCCTGCCGTATTCTGCGACTTGCTGATGTATACCACCCCAGCAAAACCGTCATAGTAACCTACTAAGTGTTCGGTCTCTCCCTAAGTGTCTAGCCAGGGGTATATCATGGGCAAGTCGTAACAGCTCAGTCCTATGTTTCATAGGAACAAGCAGTTGTTTAATCACTCCTTCTGTAGTAGGCTTTATACACTCTCAATACAAAAGATCGTTCTTTAATATGTATTTGGGTCCCTTCTTTTCATGTTTCCCTACCATCTGGAAAAAAGATTTCAAGGTTAGGTCAGTGTATTGCTCTTTCCCAAAGTCACTATAATTTACCCCTTTTAACATCACATCATTTTCTTTATTGCTATTATTTTGGGTCCATATCAGTTTGTCCGTAAGTTTTCTTCTTTTTTTTTTTTTTATACATGTTTTCCTATAGATGTCCTCGTCAAAGGGGAATATCTGTGCTCATTGTTCTCCTGTAGTGCCTGAGCCCTGGTGGTGACTGCACAGACATCATCCCCCAAAGAAACCAATGAAAAGAAATCAGGGTGGTCATGTCTTATTACCACTGGCACAGGAATATTTGTAACTAGACCAACTGTCACCTGATGTACAGCTTTATTGATTTGCATGTCTATAGTGGACAAGGGGTAATGATGTGTGTCCCCATGTATACACACTACATAAGTACTAGTGCCTTTGTTGTGTTGTTGCTGCACAAGATCAGCCCTTATCAATGTTTGTCTACTCCCAGAGTCAACAAGTCCCGAAACAGTCTTTTGTCCACTGGTGACTGGCACCATGAATTGCCCCCAGTTGGCTAAGGCTAAGTTAGTATGTGTAATTTTCTTTTTAGGACAGTACCTTGCTATGTGGCCCTTAGTCTGACATACATGGCAAATGATGTCTGGATTGAAGGGCCTTCTTGGTCTAGCTTCCCTGTTCCCCACAGTCCCAACAGGAGATGGCAAAGAAGATGAAATGAGTCTTACCGTGGGGGAAGGGGCATCTGCTCCTCTCTGTCGATTAGGGCATGCAGCAAGGTAGTCCTCAACAAGACTAATGGCCTCCTCAGATGTCTCTCCCCAGTGCTCCTTCATCCACATTTGTACATCCGATGGTAATACTTGTACAGATTTTTCCGTTATAACCATTTGTTTTCATTTTTGGCTGCAGCCATTTATGGCATAAGTCCTTTAATCTGACATAGGCCTCACGGGGGTATCATGGGCATGGAATCAATAAGTCTGAAACCTTTGACAGTATGTTTCAGGGTTTATGTCATATCGGCGCAGAATTTCCTGATGCACCAGTTCATAGTTCTCTGTCTGCTGGCTATCCATATGACTGTAGGCTAACTGTGCCTTCCCCGTGAGGTATGGTACCAGTCTGATAACCCACTGGGTCCTAGGCCACCCACATGCTTGGGTTACCCATTCATACATGGTTAGGTAAGCCTCTATATCATTTGATTCGTTCAGTTTTATGTCCTTTGGATTAGCAGCTGGGGAAGGGTTCTGAGTGCCTACAGCCTGAATTGCCCTTAATGTACTGCCCATCTTGACTCATTCTTTCTGTCCATATCCAACTGTTTTAGACATAACTACCATGATAAACCTTGCATGCCCTCAGGGGGGGCCTCTGCAGTTTCCTTCTTTAGTGTCTCCTCATCCTCTGGTTTCTTCTCTGATCTCTCCTTAGTATCCATCTTGGCTGCCGGCTTCCTGCATCGAACATCCTCCAGACCAGGTAAAAAGGTCACTTCAAATTTCTCTGCCATTCTCCAAGTAAGAACTCCAGTTGCTTTGTCCACTTGCATCTGCTGTCCTCCTGGACATCAGCGGATATCCGAGTTGAAACACTGCTGAGGCCAATTATCTCAGCCTATCCCACTTTAGACACCAGTGTAAAAGGTGTGGGAAAGGAAGGACACAGACACAGTAGATAGGATCCATAAGGCCAAAAGTTTTAGGCCAAGCAATATTTTATTAATACTTAAAAACGGACTTCATATTCGACAAAATAAGAAAACAAAACAAAAAAAAAGAAAACAATCCAATAGCTCAAAGCGAAATCACAGTTGTCTTCACTGTTCTGCTTTAGATATTAGCTATACTTTCACCACAAGAGTACTTCACCTTCGGAAAGGTCTGAAATGAATCGCAGATCTCCCAGGTTCAGTATTGCACTGAGCCGCCAACACATCTGATCTACTTATTCAAGGTCTGCCCTTTTTATCTGAATGAGCAGTCATGTGATTTCCTAAGGCTCCACCCCTTTTTACTTTGAATTACTTAAAACTGTTAGTACATACAGAATTTAACTTTAGACTGTTAATATAACACAAACAGGGTGGATACACTTTAAGTTTGGTTTTAGCATTCAAAAATAGAAAGCAAAATAAGATTTTATAGGATGAAGCTCACACGGGCTCCTCCCTCAGGCTGTCAGTGCATAAATAAAGTCAAAAATGGCCATCCGGCTCTTTAATAAACTGCAGAGCAACCTTAGGGTAGGACCTGGTGACGCTACCTTCCAAGCTTTGGTGAGTCCCTGTAAAAAGTACAGTTTTTGTTTTATTCTTTAGGACGTTTATCCACTAAACAATTAAAGTACCTAAGGGAACATCACTGACATTGCAAAATACTTTCTTTAAGCAGAACACTTTTAACTTTGGATTCAGCAGTGACTGTACATTTATTTGCATAACAAAAACAACCTTTAACTTAATAAGCAATCATCCTTCAGAACCCATACGATATAAAATTAAAACAGAGCAACGAGATGTGCCGACATTCCAGTCGCAAGTCACGACTTGGCTCTGATACCTTTAAACTACCTGTGTTTAAACATTTAAAAACTGTCAGTTACACCAATGCAGTTCATAGCCTGTGTACATAACAAAATTAACAAAAATGCAAGTGTTTACTCCGCCTGTCCTGTAGTTACCTTGGTTGTACCTGTTTACCTGCTAGCTTTACCCACTGCTGGGTGGCTGGCGGTGCGCAGAGCGAGGACAGCTTGCAGAGTGGACCCAGTTCCAGTCTGAACATTCGAGGAGTGCATGCTTCCCTTATTTTCCACGGAAGGTGATACCAGAGGGTAGATGCAGCCCACCGGAACACCTACTATCTTTTCCCCGAGGGAGCTCTTTAACCACTAACAATGCAGGTATACCTTCTATTCATTCTGTTTCTACGGAATGTTTAGAAGTGAAAAACAAAAACGGAAACCCCGACTTGCGGTTTGCAAGAAAAACCTCCCGAGTGTACAGTATGATATCTGAGGGACCTCAGCTCCTTTTTCTTGAATTATTTACTAGCGTTACTTTTACTGTTTACCAAAATGGACTGCTCCCACTTTAAGGGGAGAACAAATCACAAAATAATAACATACTGTTTTGTTTTTTTTTACTTTATCACACCAGGGGGGTGGTGGCTGTACATTGTGCTCCTATCAGGTATTATCTTTTTTCTCAGACCCAGAAAGCCGGAAAGTTAAAGGAAAGAACGAGACCCACTACTGGTGGCCTTCCTGTAGAGATGAAATAACAGGCTTACTAACAAAAAGATATAAAGGGAGGAAAGAAGAAACATTATAAGGGGTGCTACTGCAGTAGACACTTATATAGTTAGAAAGAATACAGAAGGGTCAGAGCAAGACAAAAAGAAAGGAGGGTAGGTCAACTATGACACTGCTGCCTCAGTGGCTGCTACCAGGGATATCCCTATCCAGGAAATCTGCAGAGCTGCTACCTGGAAATCTGCACACACCTTCATTTCCCACTACCACATTGACCTTCAGTTACGCCGGGATGATGGTTTCGGGGCCTCAGTTCTGCAATCTCTGCTTCTTAAGTAGGGGTGTGCGCCTTGTCCCCGCCTCCCTGAAGAACTGCTAGGAGTCTGCCAGAAGTGTGGAACTGTACATCATATCGATGTCCCTAAAAAAGCAGGGTACTCGACTATAACTGTAGATCTTACTTCAAGAGGGTTCCTGCAGTAGGTCTTCACATATAGGACTGTGCCTGAGCGTCAGGTTCAATGGCAAAACTTGTAGATAGCAATCATCATGAGGACCACTAGCGTCAGGTGACGTGACGTCAGTCCGACTATAAAAGGGGCAGTCCCGTGCCCACCCTCCAGTTCTTTCCCGCTGTCGTGGCAGTTCCTTCGGCTCACGAGATAGAATAGCAATCTAACGCCCGCGTGTCAGTTGAAGTTTTTTCTGCATAACTAAAATTTTTGCTTCAGTTATTCGACCCATTGTATGTCGAGTCGTGTAAAGTAGTGCTCAAAGTGTGGAGCCCAAATCCCACACAGGGATGACCATTCCTGCTGCCTCTTTTGCTTAGGCCCCAAGCACAACTCGGACAAGTGTGCCATCTGCAAGGCCTTCAATCAAGCCACCAGGACCAGGCGCAAGCGGACCCTCGAGGCCCACCTCCTTACACGGCGGCTGGCGTCGATAGAAAAGGAGCTCCAGGAATTGAGGGAAAGGTCGTCGTCGCTGGCCCCCAGAAAATAGGACAAGGATAAGCGCTGGGACAGGAGTCAGTCGCATTCAGGAGGCCTGCTCCAGAAACTGTGAGTACTCCTCCTGGTGCCCCATCCACCTCTTTGGGCCGAGCTCCTTCTCCCCCTCCCGCTGAGGTGAGCGGGCAGTTGGAGGTAGCCTCTATCGAGGTTTCTGTTGTGTCTCCTCCAAGCACCGCCGATAAGTCTCCCCTCAACCCTGTCAACGGGGGCATGGCTTAGACCGATAAGCCTAGCGGTGGCCTTTCTGCTGCCACTAGCCCAGTTAGGTCCGATCAGTTGGACAGCGGATCCTCTGTTGCCCGCCTGGACTCTTCTCATCTGTCGAGCCCCCAGTGCTGGCCAGAGTGTGTTGTCGAGAGACCCTACATCCCCGCCACTCCTGTACATGTCACCACCTGGGGGAGGCAGTGGTTGGGGGAGCAGTTGACAGCCTATATGTGGATTGTTCTTTCCTCTGCATGCACACGCGTCTGCATGTTGCACGTCACTGGCTGCTAAGGGAAGTAAATGGAGGAAGAAACAGAAGTGCGGCAGGTTGATGCCCCCCTTTCCTAGCCCCCCCCCCCATTCTAGACCCACACCGCCACCCAGGCAAGGTCACAGCTGGATTAGATCACTGGGAGGGAGGAGGAAAGCACCTCCCTCCTTGTCCCACCACAGGGGGCAGTTTGTGGTGATATAATAGCGAGTCAAGTCCTGCGGGAGGCAAGTGCTGACTGAAAGCGGGGTGGAGCTGAAGGGGGCCAGAACCTAGGCAAGAAACACCTTAATAATAACAACAAAAATAAAAACTCTCTCACCACCTCCACTCCCCATTTTCTCTTTTTGTTTTCTGTTCTCCACTTGGCCAGTTAAGGTCACCACACTTGTAGTCTTCCACTGTCAGGTGAATGTTTGTCTGTATAGCCGTTGCTGCTCCATGACTGCCTTGCAGGAAGTGTGCTGCGATGCTTCCAGCAGGCCCCAGTGTGGAGTTCCACAGGTCGCATACAAACCTTGGTCTCCCAGGTGGCACAGTGAATTGCAGTCCTGCTATGCCTGTGGGCTGGCCTGAGATCAGATTTTTTTGGGGGGAAACAAAATAGATTTTGGGTCATGGCGACTAATCGATTTTGAAGGGTTTGATTCTCTGAAACGTATTCATACAGTAGTCTGCTGTCCCTTCACTATAGAACATCATCTTGCGTTTGCTAGGCAGATCCTGTAAGCCCGAGTCCACTTGTGAACTCCCAGGTGGCACTGCAGCTCATTATGGAACCACAAATGGGTAGGTTTTAAAATACAGTGCTTTCAGCTGAAATGTTGGCACAGGACACCTTGAATTGTAGTGCTATAGTTTTGATGTCCTTTGCAGCAGAAGATACTTGATATATTTCTCTGCCTGGGGTGAAGCTTCTTTTCTAGTTTGAAATTATTTTTTTTTGTTTTTTACAACTGTTTCTTCACTACGGCCACCTGCCAAGTCTTCAGGCTTGGGGGGTGTACCACCTTGGCGGAACCCTTAGCCTCACCACTCTCGCCAGTTGGGATCCACGGTGCAGAGCCCGAGGAGACAGCCAGCTATCACCCCAGCAACAGCTGGGTTTTTACCCACCATTTTCTCCACCCTCAGCCCCCTAGAAGAGAAGAGGCCTGTCCAGCGGTTGAAATGTAAAGGTGGTCATGGATGCACAGCATTCTCTTGGGGGAGGGTGCATGCACAAACTCCCAGGCCTACTACATGAGTTGCTGTGGTGCCTAGTAGGCGCCCCTCCCGAGGCTGGGAAGCACTACGGTACATCCTAGCCCTGGCTGTGCGCCCGAACTTCTGAGACTGCTCTTAAGCTCGAGACACAAGCATGATGAGCTGCCCTGGGGCAAACTGGCGGCCTTATAAGTTTATTTTTCTGAGTAAAGAGAATGTAATAAAGATCTGGCCAAGGCAGGCTAGACATTTTATTTCCTGCAGATGGGGACTGTCCACTGTTTTTTTTGTTTTTTTCAATCAGGAAAACGACATGCTAATTTACATTTAAAATAAAAGCAAGACATCCATTTGCAACTGTTTTAACACCTAACTTTTGGGTAGGTCTTGGCCTAAACGTTGCATAAAATGTCATCTTGGCCTTTGCTGTGTAAAACTGTGATTAGTGTTAACATTTGCCCCATCTGTGTCCATGGAGATCTGGTACCCTTCCTGCAGTTGTCCACTTTAGGATGTGCCGCGTTATTCTAATCTCCTGTTTTCATTGGCAGCCTATTGTAATAATTTGTAACATTGCATAATATCAGTCTCCAGTATTCTGTAGCTGGTATGTGTGCTTGCAATCCTTCCAGGGCTCTGTTCCAATTTGTTACTGTAACCATGGCTATTCCAACAGCAGCACTTTCTCCTCAAGCCCAGTTTCTGATAGTATCATGCTAGCCGAATCTCTGTAGTCTGCCCCAGTTCTGTTCCCCATAACGTATGGGCCAACAGTGTAGTGAACCAGAATTGTGTTCTATAGGATCAGCAGTGTCTCACATCGCAGCTGGAGTGCTGTCCCCAGTGTTTAGCAAAGTCAGGGAGCTTTGCCAGTTGCCTGCAGGAGCCTGATTTAGCACCTTTCAAGTAATGACACCTCCCTCATCTTTTTTTAGAGTGCTTCTGTATACATTTCATGGCTTAGACCTTACACTTTTTTAATATTTTCATATAAAATCTTCACAAATGTATATATTGTTAGGATGTATTTTTAGGACAGGCTCCCCAACATGGACTTCTGACTGATGAATACAGGGCTCAAGTGGTAATCTTGAACAGTTCACTGCAAGACATGTTAGTATTGCCCATTGCTATTGCACTTAATCAATGTATGTATTGAAATGCCCCCTCCTCTGTTGCGTCCATCCAGGACCACCTTGTAAATAAGTCTGCTCAATTGTGTTATTCCTGGTAAAATACAAATTGATTAAAACACCTGGGGCCGAGCTGGCCCAGTGGCGTTGAGGGTTGAGATGCTGGACGCCACACCTCTCACCATGCCGGCAACCCAGGTTTGGTAACAGACTCGGGTAGTCGGGTGTCGGCAGGGGAGGGAGAGGATGGAGCATCCAGAGGACAGCTCACCTCTCCCTGGGGAGGGATCCAGGGTTGCTCGGTGTTCTGAGGACTCCTGATGGAGATCAGAGGTACTATAGGAACACCAAGCTGACATAAGGGGCGGAGTGCGGCAGACGCCAGCAGGGCAGCCATGCGTAGGTGTTATTTCACGGCGTACTCCGAGGGAAACCAAGACTAGAAAAACTTCTGCCAGCCAGGTGAGGTGACAGCAGACTTCCAGAGGCTAAAGCCCCACACGCCCAGTGCCGGCCACGACTCCAACCCTATCCCCTTGGGATCCTTGGCCTCCTCCTGTGGTGGGAGAGGAGGGGATCTTGACACCGATGTTTTAGTTGGCAGGAGTGGTTCAGGTGGGCGATTGGGGCAGAAGCTGAGTGAGTCTCGCCTGAGAGATGCCCCGGCTGGCAGGCAAGAAAGAGTTCTCTTGAAAACTGTAAAATACAGCTTTCGGTAACACATTCAATGCAATGTATAGCTGATCTGGATTCTACAATATTGTATAACTGAAAAAACTATAACTTTTAGCTGCCATTCTATGTCTATATGTATTAAGTGTTTATGTTTGTTTTTTCTGACACGGAACCTTTGTAAATGAGTCCCTGACTCAAAGGTTGGAATACTAAAGTCTGTTTAAATAAATAAATAAATAAAGACACCTGGGGTCATATATTCAAAAGTAAGCGCTGGTGCTAATGTTTTTTTTGCCTGCACTGTCCATATTTGTGCCTGTTTTTGCGGTGGGGTCTATATTTAGAGGCCCCTGTAGCATGGTCTAAACCTGTTAGCACACAGGCGCTAACATAACATTGGCACATGCAAATGAGGGTGTCCCCTCCTATGTATGAGCACAGTGGCAGTTTCAGAGATTTGTGTTGATGGTTAATGGCCCCCAAAACAGTGCTATTTACTGCCTCTGAAAACCTCAACTTTCCTGGGCGCTAAGCCTGCACCCCCACCTCAGCAATGGCGGGAAAGCTGCACGCCCCAGTTCCCCTGTCTCATGACTGTCAGATGGCTTCCTGGTGTCCCCACCCACCCATCACCCATCCCATATCTTACTTTTTTCCTGTTGTGTTGTGGCACCCCAATCATCCATCCCTTACAGTAGAAACATATCCCTGGTGTCTAGTGGCACCCCCGATCTTCCAGTCTATAGAGCAGAACCCTGCCCCTGATGTCTAATGGCACCTCCAACCCCAATCTCCCATTCTGTAGAGCAGAACTCTATCCGTGGTGTCTGGTCGCACCCCTTACCCTCTGATCACCCGTTCTGGTTCTGATACACTGCTCCCTGGTATCTGATGGCTCCCTCCACCATCCGATCACCAGTCCCAGTTCTGATGCACTTTTCTCTGGTGTCTGGTGGCACCCTACATCCTGTGATCACCCGTCGTGTAGAGCAGGACCCTATCCCTCATGTCTAGTGGCACCCCCTCACCCTCTCAGCACCCATCTCGTAGAGCAGATCGCTATCCCTCATGTCTCGTGGCACTCCCAACCCTTGATCTCCCATCCTGTATAGTTCACAATCTCTCGTCATGTATACCCTACAGTATCCCTGGCATCCAGTGGTACCCTCACCTTCACCCCCACCCCTCGAATGCTAGTCAGCAAACAGACCAATGAACATTGGCAGTCCAATGACCCCCTACCACCTGCCCAGTCCACATCAGGAACAGTACCCATCCAAACCTCCTCTTACCAGCAAGCTGGGGACGTGCGTAGAATCCTGGTACAACAACTGACTCAGCCTTCCTCCCACGTCCTCGGGCGGCCGCAATCTCCTGTCCCATATAGTTCATTTTAGCCCTGTTGTCCAGTGGTGCCCCCCAATCCTCCATCCCGTATATTACATCTTATCTTTGGCATCCAGTGGCACCCCACACCCCCTAATCTCCCGGCTCATGCAACCTATAATATCCCTGGCATCCAGTGATGCTCCTGCCCCCATCAACCAAATCTGAATGTTTTTTGACAAACGGATCGGTGAACATTGGCAGTCCAGCGGCCCCCCACCCAACCCGCCTGCACCAAGAACATTATCCATCCAACCTCCTTACCAGCAGGCCAGGGACATGCATTGAATCCTGATACAGCAACTGGCACAGCCTTCCTTTCACCTCTCCATGCTCACTGTTAGCTCATACAATAGCTGGCTAGGCCAGGAGAGGAAGATGAGTGCCAGTCACTGTTTCTGGATTCTGTGCACATCCCTGGTGGGGATAGATGGTGCTCTTAGTGCAGGTGGGGGGCACTCGACCACTAGTGTTCATCGGTCTGTTTTGTTGACCGGCATTTGGGGAGTGGGGGCAGGATACCACTGGATGCCAGGGATATTATAGGTTACAAAGGCCAGGAGATTGAGGGGTGGGGTGCCACTGAACACCAGGTGTAATGTACAGGATGGTGGATTGGCAGGTGGGGTGCCACTAGACTG
This sequence comes from Neoceratodus forsteri, assembly GCA_016271365.2. Taxonomy (NCBI): domain Eukaryota; kingdom Metazoa; phylum Chordata; order Ceratodontiformes; family Ceratodontidae; genus Neoceratodus; species Neoceratodus forsteri. The sequence goes on along the minus strand of CM057449.1, from coordinate 511,774,684 downwards.
CTGAGATAGGATTTTACTGTACAGGATGGGAGATTGGAGAGGGCAGGGGTTGCCACTGGACATCAAGGATGAGGTGAACTATATGGAACAGAAGATCAGGGGATGGGGGTGCCACTAGACACCAGGGATAGGGTTCTACTGTATGGGACAGAAGATTTACGGGGGGTGCCACTAGACACCAGGGATAGGGTTGTGCTGTATGGGATGGGTGACTGGAGGGGCCGGGGGGGTGCACTAGACTCCAGGGATAAGGTGAAGTATATGGGACTGGTACTTGGAGGGTGGGGGTGCCACTATACACCAGGGATAGGGATCTGGTCAACATGATCAGAGAGTAGGGGGTGCCAATAGACACCAGGGAAAAGTGTATCAGAATCAGGATGGGTGATTGGAGGATGGGGAGTACTACTAGACACGAAAGATAGGGTGCTGCTGTATGGTATGGGAGATCAAGGGGTGGAGGTGCACTATACACCAGGATGAGGGTTCTGCTGTATGGGATGGGTAAGCAGGGAGGGTGTGTGTGCCACTAGACACCAGGGAAATGAGTAACATAAACCGGATGGGGTTGGGGTGCCATTAATCACCAGGGAACAGGTGAACAGATATGGGATGGGTGCTTGGGGTGGGATGTGCTGCTTGATACCAGGGATGATGCGTTAGGTGCCCACAGGATGGGCGCAGAAAGGCCACCGCTTCCCATGCAGATGAGCCCATAATGGGCAGGCAAGTGGCCCTTTAGTGCCTTGCATGCCCAGTGGGCTCATTTGCATGGTGTGGCTAAATATTGCACCATAGCTTCCGGCGTGGTCTGGTCCCAGGGTACAATTCTCTCTGGGCTGGATATAGCTCAGATCCATGTCTGGGCAGCACAGATTGACTTAACGCTGCACCGACATAGGTCGATATTCATTTGGATAATGCTCGTCCACTTTCTCACTGAATATAGTAGCTCCGAGCAGGCACAAACGCAGTGCAAATCTTTACGTCCCACTTGCACCCATTTTTGAGTATCTGGCCCCTGATATACTAATTAGATCACGTAACACATCAAATTCTAATATTCTTAAAGAGCCCTTAACAGCATTAGGAAAACTTTAAAAAAAGTAAGATTCATATTAAACTCCATCCCATTATCTTTATTACTTCATATATTTTCAGCAGTTAATTCCCCATTTTCCTTATTACTGAAAACAGTTGCATGAAAACAAGACCCCCAGACTATATCTACTCTGGCTGCTTCTCTACACAGGACATCACAATCCCCTGTTTATGACATCAAAATTATCTCCATAGCAACATATTTTGATGTTATAAACAGAATTATGATGTCAGGTGTAGGTAGGAGGCTCATAGCTAAAGGAGAGATAGCCAGCAGAGTTACCACTGGCATTTAATGAGGGACACTGGTAAGGGGGAAACTCACATATCACTACGGTGTTTCAGATGTGCCACCACTGGTTGATGTTGCTGTGGTACAAGAAGAGCAATATAATTCAAGGCTGTCCACTAAGAGATTGAGCCAGCAACCAGTGGGGTCACTTTGTGGCACAGTCAGCTGATGCCTGTGACTGTTAGGTGGGAGCTCAGGGGTTTAAATCCCTGGTGCATCAAACCATGTTCCTCTGGTCCTCCTTTTTTTCTGAGAATCACCTCCCACTTTATCTGAGGCTGCCAGAGCCATCATCTTTGGGACCCTCAGCAGCAGCCAGTGGAAGGAGCCGCTTGGAACCAACACCTGAAACTGCCCTGGTCTACATGTCCTTTGTCCTGAGTATAGTCTACAATGTTGTTTCTATTTTCTTTCCATTCTCGGTGGTATATAATGTAATGTATTCATAGGTCTGGCCCTTTATCTTCTTACTTCATTTTAACGTGGACATTTGATGGCAGAAAATGACCAGCAATCCATTGAGTCTGCCATGAACCTACCTATGCTATTCCAACCTATTGGTGGTCTGGACTAAGCTGACCACCCTGTTAGCAGGTGTACCTCGTTACCTGTCGGCCCCATCCTCCCCTTCATATTGAAATGAGCTTTTGCTCAATGGCTTTTTATGACTCCTGATGCAAAAAGCAGTTACTTAATCAATAAATAAACTAATATGTTTTCACCAACACCTTATATCTTTGCCTCCCTTTTTTGAAACCAGGTACCATCTCCACATTAACTATGAACCCCCCACCAGTTTGTGGTTGCGTCTCCTTGTTGTACTGTCACAGCACTTGGAACAGTTGCTGGCAAACTACTGTATTTGTTCCCTTGACAAATTTAAATATGTCATTCATGTCTCCCCTCTCCTTTTTTGCCTCCATTGTGTACATGTCCCGGCTGCATAACCACTCATTACACAATGTCCCCTTCTCACTAGCCATATGGACTGGGAGAATCTTGGAAAAGATAACCCTCAGTGTCTTTCATAGAAATCCAGAAGAATAAGGACAGAAAACGACTGTTGTAATGCTTTATGGGGTGTTACTCAAAATTAGTTTTTCTCTGGGTCGCCCTGTCCATTACTGCCCTCTTGTTCCTAATAAGCCCCTAAAATAACACCAGTTGAGTTCTGAACCCAGATATAGTCTCAGCATTGACAACGTTGCTGGGCAAACTATTCCACCAATCCACCACCTGCTCTGTGAAAAAATGTTTTCCAATGTCCTTCTTTAATGTCCCCCTTTCAGCTTGTGATTGTACCTCCTGGTGGATGAACAGTTCCTAAACTTGAACAACTCTGTGGACTGTACTTGGATACGTATTTGTTTTGTTTCTAGTCACATGCCTTTCCCTCTCCAGAAACTAGATACTGTGATTTTCCAATTTCTCCTTGTAGGGTCTACCCTGCTATCCCTGGATCATTTTTCTCCCATATGGTTTCTAACCTATCCTTGCCCTTCCTTAGATGTGGGCTTTAAAACTGCACATAGTGGTCTAGCTAGTGATCTGTATAGTGGCAGTATTACCGCTCTCCTATGACTGGTAATCAGCCAAGTGCCAGCCAACCAAGTACTCCAAGGTATGAAGAAAAGTACAGGAATCAAAAGCTCTGATGGAGTAAGAGATGGGGAAAAGAGGAAAGGGGAGGGCAGAGAGAGAGAGTAGTGGAGGGAACTGAACCAGAATTTCTAAAGGCAACAGTGAGAGTGGTGCCTGCCTTTCAGCAAGGGGAAAGAAAGATTAGCATAGAGGGTTCAGTGGTGAGTGTGGGGAGGGCAGTTTAAAGCAGTGTCAGAAAGTGTGGAAAAGTGGATCCAGCCTGCCCAAGGTGGGTTTTGGGGCAGCACTGTTAACGATGTGCAGACAGTCAAATACTTGGAGGATCATTTTAAGGAAGATCTGATGGTGGACTGTGAGAGGCAGGCAAGAACCCTTTCAATGCAGTGCACTAGGATTAGGGAAGAGCTTTTAGTAGCTAGTGTTGCTGTGGCAAGAGACGTCAAGGTATCAGTCCAGCTGAACACTTAAGGTATTTGAAGGAGGAAACCTTTTCAAGTGGGTAGCCATACAGAATCTTGAAGACTGAGGTATACTGGAGCCTGGCTAGTCTCTGCTACCATTGGTTATTGGGAGATCATTTTTAAACCATTAAGAGATGTTTGGGACAGAATCATTGTTAGATGGTGTCATAATCACCCTGGTGCACACATTCCAACTCATTGGCTAGGAACTAAAACGAAAAAGTAAGAATCATTCATAGACCTGTGCATGTACGAGGAGACATACTGAGAGGAGACTGTTTAGACTGAACAAGAATAAGATGAGGCCCAGGCGTCACCTTCGGTATGAGGGTCGACTGATAACAAACATGAAAAAAAAAAAAAGACATCAAACACAAGCTGGAAGCTGGGGGTCGGCAAGGGAGGAGAAGGATGGAGAGCCCGATGGCTGCTCTTTCTCTCTGGGAGGGGTCACCTGCAAGCTCTCACCGCAATACCGCCACCTTGGGGAGCCGGGGTGGAAGGTGCGGTAGATGGGTGAAGCAGTGAGGGAACAGGGCAGACGTCGGCAGAGGGACAGAGCAGGAGGCACGTCTCAGCGTGTCTTCTCGCTCCCTGGCCCTCATTGCATGCTGTCACCTGGGGAAGAAGAACAAGGGAACCAGTCTCACCTAGATGATGACTCCTCACTGTGTGCCCTCAGATCGTCGGGGCAGACTACACTGTACTGGTCTGCAATGGCAGTAAGTTGGGGAAGTAAGTAAGGTCCTTTCCCACCCTACATTGGGGGTTAACCGGGCATCTAGGGGTTAGTGGCACCAAGTACTCTAGGGGCAGACCCCGGTGAAAAGAGGGATCATGCAGCAGAGGCAGTCTGAAAGAGTGGTGAGAGGGGGTAGTAAGGTGCATAAATAAAAAAAAAAAAAAACAAGCTGGAAGATAATATCAAGGTACAGTACATATTTTTTTATTTTTAATTTGGTTTTTGCTATAAAGGTTTTTCTCCAGGGTTGACACAGGCAGGCTTCTCAGCCCTGTTCCTGCCTCCCCCACTCAGTACCTACCTTCACTGGACACACCCTGCCTGAATTGCCCCTCATGGTGGAGCTAGAAAGAGGAGGTCCATCCTCCCTCCACCTGCTGACTCACATTCTGAAGTGGGTTCAGTGGTCCAGGAGGTGATGCAGGGATGGTTATAGGTGGTAAGAGCTTCATGAAGCCTGCACCAACCCGTTTCCATTTTCTCCACTTGGTCCCCAGCCATGGTGGCACATAAGCATGTAGAGGCACACACACTCTGCAGAACCATGGACCCTTCCTTGTATGCTGCTCGAGCTTCTGGCATTACTAGCCGGCCTTCAACAGGTGGCAGCCAAGGTCTGAAACTGCATGCTTTCCCACCCTGGAAGGGGAGAGGAGAGCTGTCTGTCGGATGCTTTATCCTCTCCATCAGACCCCATGTAACCTGAACTTGGGTTGCCGGCATGGCAGAATGTAAGATGCATAGTGCCTCAGCCCTCTGCACCTCTGAGCCAGCAGTTTAGATGTATTAAACAGGAAAATTATCAAAGAATTGCTATGTCTAACACAGTAACTAGACTCCCCTCATCAGGGAGTGGATTCAAAACCATCTGTTGCCTGTTGACCTGGTAGGTACAGAACAAATTAAATGAGAGGTAACAAAGTCCAGCCTCATGCGAGTTTATCCTGTAGGAGTTGCACAGGCCAGTATCAAAGGCCATGGCGAGGTTGGCAAAGATAGCTGAGGTATACTCATCTATGTAAAATATGACATCTGTGAACATTTCCAGTCCAGTCCACTTTCTTGCCATGTCGTAGTTGCAGAGGTGGCCTCAGTTAAGCTGCACCGTGATCTCCTCCTGGCAAGGGACAGCAAGTGTCATTGCATCTTGTGCTGCTTGATCTGTCTTTAGCTTTTGATACGGTGGACCATGGAGTGCTACTGGCCCATCTTAGACATTATGTTGAACTCGCTGGTACATTGTTGTGGTGATTTGAGTCCTACTTATCCTGCAGGGTGCAACAGATGGCACTTGGTTCTTTCATCTCAAGCAGTGCTGCACTGTGCTGTGGTGTGCCTCAGGGATCTATTATGGCTTCCATGTTGTTTGCCGCATACATTTTGCCATTGGGAGAGATCATTAAATGCTGTGGTTTGTGTTTTCATTGCTATACTGATGATACCCAGCTACCTGTACCTTGTGCTGCTGCTGATGATATGGCTGTTTTGGAATTGACTGAGTGCCGTAAGGAAATTCAGGACTGGATGTTGGCTCAGACTGAATCCACTGAAGACGGAGGTGTCATTGGTGGTATGGGGTGGTCTGGTTCGGTGATGATGAATTGTGGCACTGTCCTTCCTTCTTTGGATGCAGAATGTTTGGAGCTGTAGATAGGGTGAGGAACCTGGGGGTCAGTGTGGACTCCTAACTGACTTTAAAATATCAGGTGTCAGCTGTTGTCCGTAGTGGCTTTTACCACCTCTGGAACATCTCTCGGATCAACCTCTTTCAGGAACAAGCCTTCCTGGCGAATGTGGTGCATGACCTTGTTACATCTAGACTGGATTACTTTAATGCTCTATACCCTGGGTTATTCAAAAAACTGCTGTGTTGTTTGCAGCTGCTCCAGAATGCGGTGGTCTGGTTGATTGCTGGGACCTCTTGGCTCAAGCATGTCACACCGTTTCTGCACTGATTTCTGGTGCGGTGGTGCATCATCTTCAAGGTGTACTTCTTAACTTACAAGGACATGCTCATTCTGGGTCTGGGCTACCTGAAAGATCACCTGACTCATTATGCTCCTTGCTGCCCCCTTCTGGTCAGCAGAGACAGACCCCTTGCAAGTACTTAGATCTTGCCTTAAGTCCTCTGGAGATGGAGCATTTGGCATTGCTGCCCTGATCCTATGGAACTCCCTTCCCCAGGAAGTAAGAGAAGTGCACATTCCCTAACCTTGTTTAAACTGCGTTCAAAAACCTATTTATTTTTAGTGAGTTTTGGACCTGGCACTGCTGAGTAATTTCTTGTGTAATATTATTGTAATTGTGAATCTATTTATTTATGTATTTTGTTGAACTCTGTTTTACTGTCAGGCGTCCAGCTCACTTAGGAATGGATGGCATATGAAATAAAATTGCCTTGCACGGCTTACACTGGCCCTGCTCCATCCCCTTCAGGATGGAGGTCAGTATTTATTGTTAAAACCTGTGTCAGAATATTGACGCTAAGATAGATTTATTAGCTACTGTACAGTCTTAGTTACTTTGACTGGCCTGCCTTTACAGATTGGAATACAAATGGGGCAGATTACAAAGTGTTCTGGGGTAAATGCTTGACATTTGAGTAGTGCTGATCTAACAACCCATCGTGTTTGTGTGTAAGGAGAGACTGTTTTTAGATGACATCCCCCAGTCAACAGATGTCCTCCCACACCTGTGTCTAAAGTACAGTAATTAGAACTAAAATACTTAGCTGCATTTGTGGCCTGCAGTAATGATTTGTTAATCTTTCCACATTCGGTTTGGAATAAATCTGCTGGAATCAGATTAACAAAACTGCTGATTTAACAAAACAGGACATCAGAGGATATCAAAAAAGGAAATTGTAACAAGTGCACTGTTATTTTTCTCCTTTATTCCCTGCACTTTGATTTATTATATCACTTTAGTTTTGTACTGTAACCTTCTAAATCGTGTCTTAAAAGTAAAAGGCAGCATCTGTCTAGCACACTTATCTGGTAAACAGAAACTAAATAAATTCTGACGAATAGATAAAACAGCCAACCTAACATGACATAATTCTTACTTGGTATTTGAAAATGATTTACAGTCACAAGGAAAAATAATCACCCAAGAGCCAAGGAGGTCTCTGTTAATGAAAACATGATTCGGACAGTGCCATAGAGAAAGTAGCAGGACGTACAAATCGCGTCGTCGGCAACGCTGCTGTATCATCGCATTGACCAGAAGCCGTCTAACCAGATGTGCTCTTGGTCACATGTTTTGATGCAGGTGCTACTGCATATATAGTGGATTGGTGTGTCTTGCTACTTTTTGTATGGTACTGATTAAATTATGTTTTCATTGATATAGACTGCCTTGACTCTCAGGTGCTTATTTTTCCTTGTGACTGCATACTATTTTAATAATGTTAGCACCAGAGTGATTTGCAAGTGCTACCGCCTTTTATTCTTCTTGAAGATGGGTGACAAACGTCCTTCTTCCTGATTGGTTGAGGCATTCTAATCCCACACATTTCTGTCCTAACACCACCCTCCTTCTAAAAATAGACCTGTTGCCAGCCTTGCCCCATCACCAGTCGAATCCATCTGCTCTGTTTGGATTCTTCATTTTATAAGTAAGCACCATTTTTTCCCGGCACTACTCCCACTCACCTGATTACCCACTCTTGACCTCCCATACTCACTCCATTCCTAACACCAATGCAGTACCAACAGCTTTTGTGCTTATCTTCCAGTTTTCATTACACACTTTAATAGAGACTGTGCTGTCTGACTCCTAAACACTTACTCCCTGCCTGACCTCTGCACTGTGAGCTTCAGGCTGCCACCATGCCTGTACAGCCAATATGCTCATTTGCTCATGTTTGCTTGCATTTTTTAACCACTCACTAGCTCTGGAATGCCCTTCTTTACTGCTGTAATACCCAATAGTTCCCATGTGTCAAAAAGAATATAACTCAGGTGTTTTAATGCTTTCAATAAATTTTTGTCGCTTCCAGCAACTGTCTAAAAAAAACCACACAGCACACAAAAAAACGCAAATGCAAGTGTTGTACATTAGCGTCTTCTACCAGTGAAAGGATTATTTTACAAAAAAACGCATTTTATGTTTCAGTGTTTTAAAATATTTTTTCTTGCAAAGCTAGCACTCAACCCATTTTGCAGTCACTCCAAGGTGGGCAGTGTTGGGGGATACCTGAACTTCCAGTGTCTGTAAGGCCCCCTACCTGCAGTGCCAGGTATTATTATACTCTTGGGCATACAGGTATCCCCCAACATGCCTACCCTGTCTTAGTACTTACTTTGTGTATCTGACTACATTTAAAAATAGTGCAAGTGATTGGCAAGTAAGTGCTGCTAGTTATTAGCCAAATAATATACTCGGTTAATCCTTTCACCTTCATTAGCAAAATAACTGAGTTCAGTGTCCTAGGGAAATTTTAATTGTAAGGACACCTCATTTAGTGCTTCAGAACTATAACCTTAAAGTGATTTTCTAGTTTTCTGCAAAAAACTGACCGTTTACATAAACAGGACTCAAAACTTGTAATATCCCCCAAAACATCTAAATTTCATGATGTTCCATTCTTTTCTTTTTTTTTTTTAAAGACTTTATGCCACTGCGGCTCGTGTGAGGGATTTACTCCCTATCAAGCGCTTGGACCTTCCACCTGGCATTCCCCCAGGCTGCCCAGACTGGGAGGCGTACAGCTTACCCCCGTGACGGGGCTCCCCGAAGAGAGAGACGGAGATCCACCTAGGGCATCATTCAGGTGCAGGGGCATCATAGTGCAGCCGGCCTCAGGGATTTTCATTTTTAGTTTCCCCCAAGATGTGCAAACATGCAGTGGCGTCCATACAGGATGTGCACGCTCCTGCATATGTACTGCAGAAGTCCGGCCGGACACCTCCTCCTGCTATGTGGGTCCCTGGGTTGCATACAGAATGGCCTCCGCGGTGTCATTTTATTCTGGGAAACCGTGAGCTCCAACTCCCCACCCCCGAGGAGGAGAGCAGTCTGTAGGCCACTCATACCACCTCCCCCGGCTGACCCTCTGCCACCTGTGCTCATTCCTGAACACAGGTCAGCAGCAATGCAGACAGAAACTCTACTGCTGCGCCAACGGGCCAGCTACACATTCCTTCCTTTATTACTAAATACATAGGTAGGACATGAGGCTCTTTGCCCCTTAAGGTAGTTCATCGGTTTCTGGCGCTGCCTGTTTGAGGTCATAATCCACTGTTGAGACATGACATCATGTTGTCACAAAAAGATTTTTGATGTCACAGACAGAGGATTGTAGCTTCAAGGCAGAAAAAGCAGTAGGGAGAGATGTACTCTAAAGGGACAGTAACCTGTTTTTATGTAGAATGTATTCAGTGATGGAAAAAAAAGTGTCCAGATATTTAAATGGGGGGGGGGGGGTGTAACACACTTATGCTGATGACAATTGTAATTTGTTTGCTGGAAATCAGAAAATCATTTTGAATAAAGAGATTTGTTTATTCTGCTAAAACAGCAGAGACCTAATTAGAATATCTGCAACCCTATTCTTTAGTTATCAGGAAGATCTGTTGGCATATGCCGTATTGTTAGATTTTTGTGTTAATGTGGGCATTATGATTTTTTAGAACTACTTTTGGAGTTGCTAAATCCAAAGTACTTTTAGAACTTCATAGAACCCCACTATATGAGCCCACCAATTGGTGTAAGAACATGTATGCCTTGGCTTACATTCTGAGCTGTCAATATTGGTTGCTTCCACGGCCTGACCCCACCTCTACTGGTGTTATTATTGGACTGTTTTTCTCTGTTTTAATTGAACAGAATGTTAAATGCATAAAACCTGTATTATTTTGCTCTTATGACACATTTTCTTATGTAAGGCATGGGTATACCATCTAGGGTCCTCTGAAACCCCTTTATCATGCCATCCGCCATTCCTCCTACACACACCTCTTTCAAAAGGCTCTTCAGAGCTCACTGCACCTCAGTTTGCTACTGCTTCTTTGTCTCTACCTGCTCTAACCCTCCCCTAAACCCCGCATACACTCTCGCCCTGGAGGTATCTATAAACTGGCTTTCCTCATGTTTCACTGCAGTTTGTTGACTTTTCACGGTTCTAATCCTTGGTTCCTCACAGCTTTTGCTTCTTTGATGGTGTCACTTTGAATTGTTCAGTTTTACTGGAACTCCTCAATTGTATAGCTGCCTTGCTACTGTTGCAGAGCACTGTGCTGTCTTTATACATTCATTCCCACACTGTACAACCCCCCCCCCCAACCACACCAGGAAACGAGCCTCCGCTCAGTGTGCCTCTCTCAGTTACCCATTTCTAAATAAATACACGGGAGTGGCACAACAAACAAGACTTTGGACTGTTTAAATCTTAGCCAAATACCAGTACCCTGCAGAAAACCTCTCATGCCATTGGGCCATTTTTTGTTGTGGCAAATACCAGCCTACCACTGGACACGTGCTGGGAGGAGGTGAGGGAAGTCAATCGCTGAACCCAGCATAATGGTGTGGGTGGCCCGTGAGAAGCCATCATTAATGACAACACAAATGTTTCCCCCATTTATTTACTTTTTTATTTATTTATGTATTTGTTTATTTAGTTATTGCAATAATTTTACCAGGAGAGCCAAACTGAGCTGGTAACATCTAATTTCCAGATGCATCCTGCTGAGGCCCACATGACGTGTACCTCTGGCACCCTCATGTTGCTCCCAACCCCACCACAGGAGTTGCTTGTGTAGTGCACAGACTGTTACTCTCCCTCCTGGAGTTTGAGCACTCTTAAAACCCAACTATCCTGGGGCTGGGAGTTGATGATAGGATGCAGACATGGGTCTTCTTCATGACAGCGTACTGTGCTGCCATTGACCCCACCAGGTCATCAGAGCTTAGTTTTTTAAATAATTTTATTCCACTGTTGAACACTAATACTAATGTACTACTATACATTAATATCTACACACACTGGCATTGCCTAATCCCATTCAGCAGTTATGTTGAATTAAGGTGTGCGTAAATGGTAGACAGCTAAGGGCTCCTGCTCTCACACTTTACCATGAGTCGTTCTGTGTAGGAGACCGGTGACACCATTGCGAGCAGACCTGTTTTCATAATAGGTCTCTAAAATTCGATCTGCTAATGACAGTATCACAGATTATTCCTGTTAGGAAGAATTCTGCCATTTATATAGCTTGTAATGTAAAAGCAGTACAGCAGCAAGGGGGTGCACATCAGCTGTCCTAAAGGCATTCCAGCAAACTGCGAATTAAGTGAGCTGAAAGAAGCTGGGCACACACACCACATTTAAGTTGAGAGTGGGTCTTCCTCAGGAAGACCCATCTGGCGGGGTCGATAATGTAGGGGTGTTAGCCCTGGTTCATGACATGCTGTAACTGAATAAAATACAGCATTTTGCTCACTCTCAGCTTAAATGTGGTGTGTGCCCAGTTACTTTTTGCTCACTTTGTAATATAAAAGCACCTCTGAGAGGCTGTGACATAACCTCTGCACCATGAGCTGCCGTTCACTTCAGAGCAGCTTGGTGGCATAACGGACACGTCTTGGGTTAGCAAGCAAAGAACTAGAAGTTCAAACATAACATTTTTGTATCCTTAGCAAGAGTCCAAAGCTGATATCCTTACAGGAACATAGCATGTGGCAAAAAAACAAAACGTTTATCCTTGGGATTCACCTGTTCTTATTTTCAAAACGAAATTTTGTTTTAATTTGACTCTGTTTTGCATAAATGTTTACAGGATTATAATGTCACAGGAGGTTAGTGTGGAATTTTTACCTCAGTATCCCTAGGGCCATAACAAAATATATAAGCATTTTTTTTATTATATCTAACCAGTTAAAGCATGTGGAGAAAACGACATTTCTAAGGGTGTGAATACAGTTCACTATCCGCAATCTAGCATTTCCACTAGAACTGACTGATTTCATTGTGCGTCTTCAAGCTAAGTCCCTCCTGCCACCTGGGCGGTATATCCTTCAGCTCCGCTCTGTGAAGTTCACTTTTTCTTTCCACTGGAAGGGACAGGCCTCCTCCTGTGTAGTGGTGCAGAGCTCGGGGATTTACCTAGAGAGTTAACGCTTTGGCAGAAAATGTTTGTTCTTCAGACTACAGAATTTACTTCATTCTTTTGCTTGCTCTGGCTCTGCCTTGGCAAACATTGATCTTGGCAGTGGAAAAGGGGAAGCCATCACATGATTAAAATGTTGAAGACAGACCCCATGTGTTCTGCTACTACTGCCTAGATGCGCAGCATAACGTGTAGGGTGATGACCTTTGTCAGGCGATGCTTCTGGCATTGCTGGAAGATCGCATACTTCTACTTTGTCAACCACTGGATAGTGATCCTAAAGATCGACTGAAAAGCCACAAGAATGCCTCAGTGGCTGCCAGATCTACAGCTTAGCTTGGTGTTTTTGAGGAAGAGGTGGCAGCTGCTACAGTGAGTATGACATCAGCCTTGGCACTGCACTTAGTTGGGGCCAGTTTCAGAAAGTTCTTCACAGAAAGTTTCCATGAGATGTGTCTGGCCCTCCAGACCTTTGGGGAAAGCCCTTATTGACACAACAAGAAACCGAGTGCCGCCGGCACAGGTCGTGGGATCAGGGGAGATCACTATCTTCCCACTCCCTTGACTCCCCTGACCGTTCGACTGCAGTCAAGCTTCCTTTGGTTAAGGGTTTGGTCTACAGCTCCTTGGTGCCCTACTTAAGCTTGTCAACCTCGACAGCAGTAGAGCAGGCTGTTGATAGTTTTCTCGAGTCTATTGACCAGTTGTCAGAGAAGGTTGATGAAGAGTCGATCTCCCATATGCTGTTGCTCCTGGTCCTCACCCGGGAGGACATGGCCTGGTTGGTGTCCCTGACTGGTTCCACTTGGGACCAGCCTCCACTGGTAGCCATGCCTCTGAATCCAGTACTCTTAAACATGGCTCAGCATGTGGTCTATCAAGACCCTCTGGAGGCTTCTCCTCAATATTGTATTAAGTTTGAAACGCACATTCTCGTTCCTGCTTGACTAGGAGGTATCGCCTTTGCCACTCCTCAACCTCCACATCCTCAGGTGAGGAGAGACACCGCCACAAGTTGCAGAGACGGTACGAGGAGCTCCTCCGGCAGCAGTGAACCATCGCATGGTGGCATAGGGCTTTACCCTCTGGACCATGTCAGCTGGCAGTCGCCAGTCATGCCTTCGCTAGTCAATCCTAGACAGTTGCTCCCATCATCTGCCTTTCCACTTTTGTGAGTAGAACCACCTCCACCGCAGACATCTGTAGGAGCGCCCTGTCTATGGACTCATGGGTGGTGCCCAGCTTACCAGGTCGGTTGCCGTAGGAGATCACCCAGTCCGAGGACACTAGGCTGGTCATGGTGGCAAACGGTCGAGAGCCATTTTTGAAGAGTCTTCTGATGACTCTGATGGGTCGTCCATGTTATCTTTCAGAATCAACACTTTCAACCATGCTTCAGTTGAGAAAGTGACCACCGACCATGGATTGGTGCTCTTCGGGGCTCTTTTCCACTTCATGTTAGAGTCCATGAATGTGGATGGGTCCTCCATGTTGTCTTTGAGGACCCACACTTTTAGCTGTGCTTTGGGTTGAAGAAGTGACCTTTGACCATGGGCTGGTGTTATTTGGGGCTCACTTTCACCTCATGTCAGAGTCCATGAATGTGCCCACTGAGCCAGTTCAGAAGAGGGCGAAGTAACCCTTCACTGACATCCTGGACAGGGACGATTCCCCGGGGCTGGCCTTTTCCATGGCTGAGGCCATTTTGTGACAGGCCCTGGAGCTTTGGCAGCATCCAGCATTCTGCTCGGCACGCTCCACTAGTATGGTCTGCAAGTGTGCGATCCTTACAGGTCCCTTTTAGGCTTCTCAGACCACCCTTTAGCTGAGTGGTTGGTCTCAGATTTGGCCTTCTATATATCCGATGGCTAAGGGGACATGGCAACCCCTCAACAAAGAGCCAAAAAAACTTGACCATGCAGCCAAGAAGGTCTGTGCTGCTTCATCTCTTGGTCTCTGATAGGCAAGTTACACTGTCCTGATGGCCAATTATGGTCACTCCCTGTTGGGAGTGCTGGATGAACTCCTCTGTCATCTCCCTGCTGATAAGCAGTTACCAGTGAAGTTGATCAGAGTTCAGGGTCCGGTGCTGGCTAAATCCAGCTCCAGGCAGCTTTGGTCATGGGCAAGTCTTGTGCCCATACCATGGCAGCAGCTGTTGTGATGTGTTGCAGGTCTTGGCTGCAGCTGTCCACCGTCAGGGAGGATACCCAGCACAAGCTGGACAATTCCTAGGCACCAGCTACTTTGGCCCCGGGGGGTGGAGGGACTTCTCACCAGGATTGAGAAGTCCAGCACAACACTAGATTTTGTGGCATCATGCCAGAAGGACTCTAAGGCTCAAAAGCCCAAGAAAAAGACCTTCTAGTATTGGTCCTTTCATAGATACATAGACAGTGTCGGCAGATAAGGGCATATGGCCCACCTAGTCTGCCCATTTGAGTTTGTAACTTCAGTTTGTGTTTTCCTAGAACTCTGTTGCCCCTTACTGCTGACCTCCAGAATTCCTTTATGTCTATCCCATGCATTCTTAAATCCTGTGATTGTTTCAGCCCCCACCACTTCCTCAGGCAGGGTGTTCCACTTGTCCACCACCCGTTCTGTGAAGAAATTCTTCCTCACGTTTCCTCTGAATTGTCCTCCCTCCAACTTCATCCCATGCCCTCTAGTCCTGGAACATCTTTTTCGCTTAAAAATAGTGTATTCTTGCACCTGTTCCTCCCTGTAAGATACTTGTATGTCTCTGTCATGTCCCCTCTCTCCCCTCCTTTCCTCCAGGGAGTACATATTCAATTCAGCCCCAGCAGTCTCAGTAGCAGCAACCTCAGCAGGGACAACACCAGGCCTGGCACCCGAAACCCAAAATTGGTGACCAAGGGCTTAAAAGAGGCTGGAGTGGGGGATGTGGTGCCCCTCTGGCCCCAGTAGCTGGCGCCCCATCCAGAGCTGCCTGATGACAGATCGGGGACGTTATCCTCCCGTCTGTCCAGTCCCTGACCCAGTTAGTTGGGGGGGGAGCTACGCCACTTCTGGCCACATAGGTGTAATCCTGGCACTGGGTATCTAAGGGCTACACTACCCCGCCTTGTAGGCCTAACCAAGGTTGAGTGGCCTGGGTTCCTGTTTTAGATTTAAACTGGTTCTTTCCCAAAGATTACATTATTGCTCAGTGTCTCCATGCAGAGTATTCTTTTATTTACAGTTTTGTGGTTTTCTCATGGGAACCCAGCGGACAGGCCAGCGATGGAGGTACTGCACGCATGCCAGGTGGCTCTGCCCCTTCCGCCCCACCCCTGGCTATTGCTTGCCACCCCCTCTGCCTACGCTTCCCATCGGACTTCCACCCAATTAAAGCAGCACTATGGGGGGGGACTCATCCCTCCCCAGGAGAGGAGAGCCACCTGTTAGCAGCTTAGACCCATTACTCGCCCTCTTCTCGCAGCCCCCTGCCAACCCTCGACAATCTGGGCTCATTCTTCAGCATGGTGCAAGGTGTGGCGTCCAGCGCCTCAATCCTCAGCACCACCAGGCCGGCATCATCCCCCAAAGTATACTTTTACATGGGCTAGCATAATACCTGGTATAGCCCCCTGGGATGCTGTACCCTGTAGGCTGTTGGTTAACTAGAATCTGCAGCTTATCCAATAGGTAGGGAAATGGGCAGACTGGGTGGGCCAAGTGGTCCTTATCTGCCGTCAAAGTCTATGTTTCTGTGTTTCTATGTTACCCTTCCCACATGACCATAATGCCACCCCAAACATGACCCAAGTATCAAATCCCCACATTTCAACAGTTAAGAATTATTGACTTTCACTAATAATATGCTCATGACACTAGATATATGCAAAAACAGTAAACAGTTTATTTACAAGGGATGGGGGTTAGGAAAGGGAGACTAGAAATAGAAGTTAAATATTTACAATTGGTTTGATTTGGCATTAGTGGAGATAGCAATTAAAGTTGCCATCAGAATGATCATTTGGTATTTTAAGATCAAACATGATTTAAACCCCTTCTGTGACTCCTTGGATGGTCTGGAGTGAAAAGGGCTGTTCAACATATGACGCTGCTGTTTTTATGTCATTTTAAATTGTGTAATTTGCAGAGCACTTGTACCCTTGGAGCCCTGTCTCTTCAGGAACAGAAAGAGAGCCTGTAGTTTTCTGATGAACACTAAAAACTATTGCTGCCTTATTAGATGTTATTTTTCTTTGAGAAGCACAGTAGGCATTCTTATTTGCTGCAGTACACACTAGAATCACTATAAATAGTGATTTTAAAGGGGTTTTAAACATCTCCAAAACAACACTCGCTCTGTGACCTCGTGGGTAACTTCCAAGTCACCAGTGACTATTTATATAGTGCTGTGCGGTGAGCATGGCGAGCACGCATTGGCGCATGTTTGGCGTGTTTGGATATATCTCTCCATGCTAGCGGTGATACGTTTGAGGTTGGTGTTAAACTATTAATATCTGAAAACAGTGCCCTATAGATGTGAATATAAACACTGCAGAATGGCTGATCTCATCACTGCAGCTGATGGCAGGTTAGGCATCCTATGTAATACCTGTCAGATGTACAGTTTTAACTCTATAGATACTTTAAGCAATCCATATAAATGCACCAAATGTGCTCAAAATGAGATTATGGTGGAGGAAATCGCCAGGTTTGACATTAGATTGTGTGCATTGGAACCAAGTCAGATTGAGACATCAAAAAGATTCCAAATGTCACTTATTCCTGACAATCCACCATTAATGGTTGCTGTTAATGAGGTCAGCAATAACACCCCTCTTCCCAGTAGTCAGCAGAGAAAGGGGTCTAAAGAAGATGATGAGTCAGATGATGGCTGGTTTCTGGTTCAGAGTACAAAACACCAAAAGGCAGGAAAACCAGTCGCCTTCATCTGCCTTTATAACAATTTTGACCCATTAATTAATTTTAATGATGGCAGGCCCCTGTCCCCACCGAGCCTCAGGACCTCAAGCACAAACTGTCCCACACACTTCAACCTTTGAATCCCACCAATAGTGCTGATAATGCAGTGGTAAATCTTATGGACACTGGTGTCCCACTCATACAGCCCCCAGAACAGCTTTACATTCTGGGAGATTCAGTGATCGAACAGTTGGATCGGCAAATATGTGATAAGGATAAAACCAACAGAACCCTACCATGCTTTTGCGGTGCTAAAATTCTGGACATTACAAAAATGTCCAGGCAGATATTAAAGAACAGTGGGAACAATCAGTTGGACATTGTGCATGCGGGTGTCAATAACCTCAAGCACCAAAATGTCCAGGAAATCAAGGAAGAATATGTCTGTTTAACAAATACTCTGTCTGACATAGGATGTACTATAGCCTTCTCTGAAATCCTACCCGTACCCAGATTAAATGTATATACCAAATCCAAAATTAAGCATATAAATACTTGGTTACAATTTTGGTGCTTAAAACAAAATTTAGGGTGTATAACACACTGGGAGCAATTTCAAAACAACAGGGAATTAATTTGCAGGGATGGTCTTCATCCTAGTAGAAAGGGCTCATCTATGTTAGGAAATCATAAAAACTCATACATTGACAATCATTTAAACTAACTTATGGGGTGGGGAATACAGTTTATTTGTTGACTCCCACCCCCACTGTTTCTCTGCCTGCTGATAAAGTTACTAGCCAACAGTTTAAAGAAGCAACTAGCCACCTAGATACAGACCCCGAAGTGACCTTTTCCAAGCTCAAGATATTACTTCTTAATGCCAGGAGTTTAAATAATAAAATAAATGAACTGCAACTTATGTTAAACAACGAAAGGATAGATGTCTGTGGCGTTACCAAGACCTGTTTCACAGACAAAGACTGCAGTCAGGACATCCCTGGTTATACTTCAATAAGAAAAAAAACGTACTATCTCTAAAGGTGGTGGGGTAGTGTTCTTTATTAAGGATAGCCTGGACTGTTTTGAAATCAAGGTCGACAATACTTTAATAACAGATACTGAGATCATCTGGGTAGATCTTAGCCTGGGCAATAGACATATAATTCTGGGACTCTGTTATCATCCGCCCTCTCTGGATACCTCAACAACTTTTTGGAGATTATACGAAACAATCATCTAAATGATATTATACTAATGGGTGATTTCAATCTTCCACATATTAACTGGGACAGCTTGGAGGGCAAACGTCTGCTGGATAATAAATTCCTGGAAGCCATTGTACAACTAGGCCTGGCCCAACTAATATTAAAACCTACCAGGCAAAATAATATCTTGGATTTAATATTCGTGAATCTCAGTGATCTGGGGGAATCTCCAGTAGTCCGCGAACCTTTGGGAGATAGTGACCACTGTATGGTTTTCTGGACCTTTAAATACTACAACCCTGCCACCAAAGGCATTACCAAAATAAGGAACTTTGCCAAGACTAACTATAGTAAAATAAAAGCATACCTCAAAAATTGGAATTGGGAATACAATTTGAATAATCTTGATGCTAGCAACACCTGGGTTAAAATCAAAGAGAAAAGCTGGCCTGGTGGTGCTGAGGGTTGAGGCGCTGGACGCCACACCTCACACCTCGCCGGCGACCCAGGTTTGGGAATGAGCCTGGACTGCTGGGGGTCGGCAGGGGAGGGAAAGGATTGAGCATCCGATGGACAGCTCTCCTCTCCCGGGAGGAGAGGGTCTCGCTTGACTGGCCTCTGACTGAAGCAGGGGGCACGGCAAGCGATAATAACTGGGGATGGGGTTGTGGCGTCGGCGGTGGCCATGGCGTCGGTGCGTCTCACTCCCCAGAACAAGAAAATCTGTGACCAGTCTCCTTGATGACGGAACACTGTGCAGAGACCTGATTGCCGCACCTGCCTGGTGACCCAGCCGGAAGTCAGCCAGTTGATTGTCTCAGGGCGTACCCGCCTAGGAGTATATGCAAGGCTCCATGTGGGACTCGGCGGGGAACCAGGCAGGTTGTGGAGGGGATTCTGCGATGTGTCTCCTGAAGGAGTGGAGACTGGACGCAGGGTGAGGAGTATAAAGAGTAATTAAAAAAAATATATACATATATATATATCAGAGAAAATTAAATATTGTATAAACAAATGGGTGCCTGAGCGCACGAAATACAGCAACCAAAGGAGGCTACCTTTATGGTATACAGTTAGGATCAGAAAATTAAGTAGGAATACAAAAAAAAAAGGCTTTCAATAAGTACAAAAAACATAAAACTGACTTAAATTGGAACAGGTTCAAAATTAAAGGTAACAAAACAAAATCGGTCATTAGAACTGCGAAAAGAGAGCTAGAGTATAGCCTAGCAAAAGATACTAGACAATAAGAACCAATTCTTTAAGTATATAGGTTCCCTAAAGAGTAATGTGCCGAAAATTTGTCCCATTAAAATTAATGATGATGTCATAACTGAGGAACAAGCTATGGCCCAAGAGTTTAACACCTACTTTACAAGTATTTATAAACTGAAAGAAAAAACTGGGTGTACAGGATTGTACAATCACGATTCCTCACTGATATTCAGTATTTCAGAAACATACACTGCCATTAACTCTTTTCAAAATAAACTCATCAGCTGGTCCTGGTAATATCCCTTCCATATTTCTAAAGGAAATTTCACATGTAATTGCAGGCCTACTTACCTATTTGTACAATAAATCTATAAATGAAGGTGTGGCAATCCAGAATTGGAAAGTGGCTACAAATTATTCCCATCCATAAAAGAGGTTCTAAACTAAATGTGTCGAACTATAGACCTATTAGTCTAACTTCATGTATAGGTAAAATCATGGCGAGGTCACTGTTGCAAAATATTATTAATCATATTTCTGCTAATAATTTACTTGATATTACCCAATATGGTTTCACACATGGGAGACCCTGCCTCACTAATTTGATACGTATTTTTCGAGTCCACCAGTGAAGCACTTGACAGTGGGTTGCCGGTTAATGTCATGTTCCTAGACTACGAAAAAGCTTTAGATTCAGTTACATAGAAACATAGAATTTGACGGCAGATAAGAACCGATTGGCCCACCCAGTCTGCCCACAGAGTTTCAATAGAACAACTTGTTAAGATTTAAATGCACCATAACATCATTATGTGAATAGAATCTTGGCCAGCAGGTAGGAAGCAGCAGGTTGGTATTTGAGGGCATAAGTCTACCAGGAATGCTGTGACTAGTGGGGTGCCCCAGGGTTCGATGATAGGTCCCATACTGTTTACTATTGTTACCGCCACTGTGCAAACTACAAACGGTGTATGAATAAACAAGTATGCAGATGACAGTAAGCTGGGATGCATTGTAAATGTTATCCCATCTGCTGCCTCCTTACAGGCTAATCTCAACAGTTTAACAAATTGGGCAACAGAGCACAAATTGGTATTCAGTGTTTCCAAATGTAAGATCATGCACCTCGGTAAAAATAATAGACTGACAGATTACTGTATGAATAACATAGTATTACAGGTAGTTACATCAGAAAAAGACCTGGGAGTATACATCTCCAATAACCTAAAATTTATTGAACACATAAATAAAACTGCAAAAAAATGCCATGGACTAATTGGTTGTATTCTGAAAAACATCAGAAGCAGAGAACCTGAGGTACTTCTACTGCTTTATTCTAGTCTAGTAAGATCACATTCAGACTTCTGCTCCTCATTCTGTGCACCTACTGCAGCACAAGAAAGAGTAACTGTGGAAAAAACACAGAGAAGGTTGACCAAGAATATCATTAACCTGAAAACGGTCACATATAAGAACAGATTGAGGGCATTAGGATTATTCTGTTTAGAATACCGCTTCTTCAGAGGTGACCTCTGTCTGATACACAGAGCCAACAGGGATCCTACCCTGTTTAAGACCATATGTTTAGACTGGTGCGTCTCCCATAGTAACACCAGGTCTCATAAGCTGAAATTAAAGACCAACATTAACAAAACTGTGAAAAGAAATGGGTTCTTTACTCAGCGAGCCACTCCAATTTGGAACTCCCTACCGACAGAAGTAGTGCTAAGTACGAACTTACAGCAATTCAAGTCGAACCTTAATATGTACATGGGAGAACACAAATATCATTTCACCTTTAGATAAAGGTGGCGAGTTCATCATGGGCTAGTCCCTTGAACTTGTACTCTCCTATGAATCTATGAACTATGAACATTAATCACAGTGGCCACCCACCAACCTTCTGAGATATTTAGCATATCTGATTTGGCTATCTAGTTAGTTGCATTAGATGGCAAAACATTTGCATAAGATGCCCACACAAATACCAGCCTCAGTGTGAATTAGAACCCCGCCATTCTAAAACCTATATCTGGGTACCCAGTACTAGAGTTCTTTAAAGGTGCAGGCCTGTTAAACGTTGCAGCTGAGTTGGGGCCCTATAGAAGAAAATCAAGGTATCATGCATTCTTTCAAGTAGCTTTAACTGATCCTGACTGATCTTGGAACATAGAAACATAGAGGTTGACGGCAGATAAGGACCACAAGGCCCATCCAGTCTGCCCATTTTTTCTACCTTATGAATGTGCCCACACACCTTTACACTGTCAGTGACCTATCTTCCATATTCGTCTGTATACACAGACTTTAAACTTTAATGCTCTAGCCTGACATGGCACACAGTAGAACCATTCCTCGGGAGTCCTTGGTATCACAGGACATGCTGTCCACCCTCGTGGAGGACATTGCTGGAGTCCATGTGAAAGGAACAATAGCCCATGTCCCAGATATCCTGGCAAGTCAGGGGTACATAACCAGGTACATCCTGGTCCGGAAGCAGACAGGGGGCTGGTGACCCATACAGGATCTGCACAACCTGAACCATTTAACACAGAAACGCAAGTTCTGGATGGGCACTCTGAGCCAGGTTATACCATCCCTGGAGCAGGGCATGTGGTTCTGCTCCCTGGATCTTCAGGACACGTTCTTCCACATTCCAGACCGTCCGTTCCACTGGTGGTACTTCCGGTTCCTCACAGAGGTCGTTCTCTGTTAGTTCAAGGTCATGCTTTTTGGCCTGTCATCTATACCAGGGTCTTCACCAAGTGCATGGCAGTGGTGGTAGCATTCCTGTGGTGCAAGAGGATCAGGGTATGTCCCTGCTTGGATAATTGGCTGATAACCAGGCTGTCCATGGAGTGGTCCAGAGATCTGGCCTAACAGACCTGCAGAGATCTGACCTCACAGACCTGCAGAGACTTGGGCCTGTTGTTCAGCCCGGACAAGTCCGAACTGATCTCCTCACAGCACATCAGCACATCAAGTTCATTGGGGCAGAACTAGACTCCCTGCAGGCCAAGGCCCATCTCCCTGCAGATGGGGCTCAAGAACTGACCTCCTTTGCCTGTTCATTTCAGGTTGGGCACTTGTGCCCTTCATGGGATTTCCTGCAGCTGTTGGGGTACATGGCATCCACTACCAGTGTGGTTTGTTGGGCATGATGGCCTATGCACCATATGCAGTTGGAGCTGGGCTGCCGTGGTCTCAGCACCTAGGTCAACTGTACTGGCCGGTCTTGGTGCCTCAGCTGATGTGGGAGGCCATCCAGTACTGGCTGGTCCATCAACATCTGGAGGAAAGAATCCCATGTGTCCACCCAGAACCGACCATAATGCTCACAACGGATGCTTCTCTAGTGAGTTGGGGAGCACATCTGTGAGCCCACAGGTTCTGGTCACCTTGGGAGTCCCGTCACTACAGCAACCTGTTGGAGCTCCATGTGGTACGGCTGGCTCTCACGGGATTTGCTATTCTGATCAGAGGTCAGGTAGTGCAGGTCCAGAACTACAGTACCACGACCATTCTTATCTGAGCAGGCAGAGTGGAACTCACTCCCTTCCTCTGTGTTGGGAGGTCTTTCACACTTGGACCCTCATGTGCAGCTTGGGTGCAGATCTCTTGGCGGTTCATGTCATGGGATTTCACAATCAGCTGGCAGATGCTCTCAGCTGGGAGAAAGATACTTTACATGAGCAGTCCCTGCTTCAGTAGGTGGTACATCACCTGATCTCCCAGTGGGGCCCCCCTCTGGTGGACCTGTTTGTCTCCTAGGAAAAAAGAAAGCTGAGACTGTTCTGTACCTGCCTCCCCACAGTTTGGGACACTGTTGGGGGATGCCTCTGTGAGGCCCTGGACCTCAGGCCTCATGTATGCCTTCCCTCCCTTTCACCTGAACCAGTAAGTGGTGTTCAAGGCCTGGAAGGACAAGGCACAGATGATCCTGATAGCTCCAGAGTGGCCCAGACAGTTCTGGTACCCGGATCTCCTCAGCCTCAGCAGCAGGCCTCCATGGTGGTTGCCCCTTTCTTTGGCCTGCTGACCAGGTAACGGGGAAAGGTCCTGCACCCAGACCTTCAATTCCTGCAACTCCTGGCCTGGTTCCTGAGTGACTAGAGTTCCAGGTCTTGGGTCTTTTTGTGGAGGCCAGTGAAAAAGTGTCATCTCGCCACTGTTAAACAGTGTCAGTGGCTCAGCAGGTAGCACACTCATCTCTGAGGCAGAGAAATCAGAAGGCTGTGGGTTCTATCCCTACACCAGGCACTTGAGTTAAATCCCAATACTGACACTGTAGTGCAGCAT
This sequence comes from Neoceratodus forsteri, assembly GCA_016271365.2. Classification (NCBI taxonomy): domain Eukaryota; kingdom Metazoa; phylum Chordata; order Ceratodontiformes; family Ceratodontidae; genus Neoceratodus; species Neoceratodus forsteri. The sequence continues at coordinate 511,750,781 of CM057449.1, read as the reverse complement.
GAGGGGGTGCTGCACTCCTGAAGTGCCATCTTTCAGGTGAGACGTTAAACCGAGGTTCCATCTGCCTGTTCTGGTGGACATTAAAGATCCCATGGCACTTCTCAAAAAGAGTAGGGGAATTTCCCCGGTGTCCTGGCCAAATTTCCACTCATTCACTAAATATACCACTAACAGCTTACTCTGGTTCAGGGTCAGTTGGCATTCATCTTTATCCCCCTCCCCGGGTCGTACCTGAAAATAGGCAGAATTTGTCTAGTGCACTTACCCGGTCAACAAAAACTAACTAAATTAAAATAAATAAATGGAAGTGGTTCTCCATTTGGTGCCATGGCAAGGAGCTTGATCCCCTTGCCTGTCTTGTGGTGAGCATCCTGGGGTTCCTTTGGTCCCTCTCTGGTGGGACTGTGAATTACAATCCTTAAGGTGCACCTGGCAGCCAATTCTGCATAGTACGCATGGGCTGCACATCAAGCACGGGCTAGTATGTCCGTGCTGGCCCAGGAGAAAGTGGTTGGGGGCTTCTTCAAAGAACTGAACCATTTATCCTCTTCAGCACATGAGCCACCACCACCTTGAGACTTACTGCTGGAGCAGGTTATGCTCATGGGCAAGCCATTTGAGCCTGTGCACAGGTGTGAGATGTCACACCTGTTAAGGAAGACTGCCTTCTTGGTGACTATCACGTCAGCAAAGGATTAGTGAGCTTTAAGCACTCTCAGTGGAATCTCCTTACCTGACCTTCCACAAGGACAAGGTCATCTTTCACCCTCACTCAAAGTTCCTCCTTAAGGTAGAATCGGAGTTTCACCGTAACCAGGTAATTTACCTTCCAGTATACTTTAATTAACCTTCTTTGGAGGCTGACCGCAGGCTTCATAATTTGGATCTACAGAGGTAGCTCTGTTACAAGAAGCACATCGTTTTAATTAGGTTGAGGCTTGTCAGCTGTTGGTAACATACACTGAAGTCTTGCCTGACAGACTGGCAGCAAAGCAGATGATTGGCAGGTGAATCACATCCTGCATCGACCTCTGCTGCTGGTTGGCTGTTAGGGAGCCTTTCAAAGGGCATAGGGTTCATTCCACCCACATATTGCTGCCTCGGTGGCTACGTCCAGAGACATCCCCATAAGAAAATCTGTAAGGCTGCTACCTGGAGGAAAGCACACACCTTCATCTCCCATTGCAGCACTGACATCATGTCATGTCGGGTTACTGCTTTTGGACCCTTGGTTCTCCAGGTGTTGCTGTAAGTAATATTTGGGGTATCAAGACCCCCAAGGAAGCAATAAAATCAGTATAATAAACTACTGCCACTGCTGCTATAATAAGAGCAGTGGTGGGAACGGTGTAATACCCATGAGCACTTGCGTCCGCTCAGTTGGGTCCCCTCCGCACTTCCACGTTCAGCTGTAAGTTTTGGCGCTTTATTAAAATTAACCCTAGATATTAAAAATAATGCTGATTGCAGCCCCAAACTCCCCCAACAGTATTGCAGCGTATATGAGGCCGGCAGGGGGCTGCACCTCTTCTTTGCAGGTCACCTTTAACTACTGGTTGCAGGTCTGTTACCACCAGTGGGAGCCGCTGTGCATTGTCATGGAGGGACTAATATAAAAGAGGGAAATGGGGATTACAGTATGAAAAGTAGTGTTCCGTCATCCACATTTAGGTTTTTTTTTTTTTTTGCAAAAACTGGAGTGAAAGGGGCCTGTTAAGCAGAACAGAAACTGTCTTGCATATATTATGGCTTCTCTGAACCATTAATTGACATCTGCGGTAAATAATAGTGGTAATTCAAGCACTAGTCTCTTCATTGTTTAAGTTCACACTGAGGCTGCCCAAACCTCTTTGACGACTCCGACTCCTGCAGATAAAACCTCATAAATTCTTGTGCTTTTTTTTTCCTTCTCAAGATAAACAGGAGTTGGCTGACAGTGTGTCTGCCAGAGGATTACATCCCAGCCTGACTGTAGATAACTGGCCGGTCAGGCCTGGGGGTGGCAGAGCTCTGAGATGTGGAGCTGTGGCGCTGAGATTAGCTGTCTGTACAGTAGGTTCCAATCAGATTAGAACCACAGAACAAATGAACATTTTTAATGGCAGTTAACAGTATGACTTCACACAGGCCAGTTGTCATTTACTTACATTCTTCAGTTTCTAGCTTAGTGTGTGAGTTTCCCAATGATGACTGAACTCTTTCTGGTTTAAGAAATTATTTCCATGGGTGAATTTCAGAGGAAACCATTGAGCTAGAGAAAAGCAAAAGGACAGCCCAAGTACTTTACAGAAAGAATACAAATCTATTTTCAGTTATTTGGCATGCAATGAGTTAGAAGTTTGTCCTGGTATAGTGCCCCCTCTTTATATTTGTATTTTAGGGGTGGGGTGGGTGACATTTGGTCCTTGTTGAACTTGGCATTTCAAAGTGAGACTAGTTATTGTATCATTTGGGGAACAAATGAGGCCATGGTTTCCCCAGGCCTAAAAACATAGTGCAGTCTTGGAGATGGGGTGCGGGCAAACCTATCCTAAGAATTCATGTGAGTATTGTAACCCCCCCCACACACACACACACATACACAGACTCTTAGTAACAGAGAACCCTGCAAAAGCAGCCAGAACATTAGAAAGAAATAAAAACAGAAGAGTAGCTCTGATGAAAAGTGATGTTTTCTGATTGTACTGTCTCAATCCTATCTATTCTTCTCCCATCCTCTCTTGCGCACGTGCTCACACTGAACCAGGCAGCCTCGGGACTGCTAGATCTACCAGCCAAGTGTACAGCAGTGGTCAAAATTAAGTTTTGTGGCCACTAGTCAGCAGGGCTAGTGACAGGGAAAATCTGCTGGCTTAACTGGTGTGCCTAATGAAAATGTTCTGTGGGGGAGAATGAGTGGCCATCAGTCAAGCAAAGAGCAGCAACTTTTTGGAGCTCTGCAGATGGCAGTGGCTAAATTCACACAAAACCACTTCCAAAGTGCTTAGACTCAAAAAACATTGGCACAACCAGCAAGGGGATGTCGTGTGGAGTACACACATACCAAATTTGTTCTTTTAGCCTACAAAGAGAAAGATTATGGGGAGATGCATCAAGTTGGTGGGGGCCAGTGGAGAAGGAGCCTGACTGAAAGAGCAGCAGAAAGGCCTTACAGCCACAGGGTACTGATGGCTGTTTCCTACAACCCACCAATGTGCCCTCTTGAAGGCCAGTCAAGTGATCGATGAAAGGATGGAGGAATTTCAATCTCAGATGAAGGCTATGGACAATAAAATAGGTACTCTTTCCGACGGTACTTTAAAAGTCACATTGACGTCTGATAGAATAGTTAATGTTGCTGTAGACTTGACAAAAGAAACAGTATTACTAAGGAAAGGGATAGAAAAGTTGGAGAACTCAATCAGGGAGACACATGTCCGCATCCTAGGATTACCAGAAGGATCTGAGGGGGACGGTCTAACATCTTTCCTCCAGACTTGGATTTGTGAACATTACCAAATCCCCGTGATCCCCACTATCCATAAAAGTTACAGGATTACTCCCCTCAGGGCTCCCAATCTAATACACCTCTACCTCACACAGTATTGATAGTACTGAGTTCAGTGCTTGAGCGGGACAATCTGTTGCTTAAAGCCAAGCAAAAGGGGCCTTTTAAGTGGCAAGGCAGCAAACTTCATCTTTTCCCTGATCTCAGTTACAAAAACCAGACAACGCACAAAGGGGTTTGATGGCATACACTTTAGGCTGCAACAATTAGGGGTTCGCTACCTTTTGATGATGCCTGTGAGCTTAAAGATTGCCTATGGGGAGAAAACCTATCAATTCTCTGACACTAAATATGCAGCTAAACTGTTGTACAAGGTTGAGAAGGAGATCCAGCAATGCAGCAGGGACGTGGAGGAAGAGAACAAGGATGCTTGATTCTGTAACCTACGCAGTACACAATTACCAGCATTCAAGGACAATATGCACATGTTAACTATTTCTGTTTTATTTATGTTCAAACAACAAGAAGTCTTGCTGTATTCAGACATAATGCAGTTAGCCCCAGCATGTGAACTGCCCCGGAGAGGAAAGAGTTAACTCTATGCAGAAGCATAGAACGTTGAGCTTGAGCTCAGTTTTCAAACCTCTGTCTTTGGTACTTCCCAGTGTAACTGTCAGATTCTTTACTCCGCCTAACAGTGAAGTCGCTCCGGAGATTTCCTCTGCTCGGTTCGGTAAAAGAAAAATAAAGCGTTTGGTTTAAACCGCATATTTTTGTTATTTTCGGATTTCCAGCCTCTGTCTATGGTACAGGTAGTATGTAGATAAGTAGTGACTGTGTTTTATTTTGCTAAAAAGAGTGGAAATTGTCTTTTTTCGGTTGGTCAGGTTTGGAACCGACTTTGTAAAATTTTTCTCTCTTTCTGGGATTAGTGTAGTGTTCCGGTACTGATCGGTTTCAAAAGAACCAGACTTTTGCTGGTTCTTTTAAAAAGCCCATGACACGGTTTGTAACCCAATCGATTGCTTTATTACCTGACTTGAAGGCTTCTATAGGGTAATTTGTTAGTTTGGCTATGTCTGAGAAACCCAAGAAGAAAACCGGTCCCACTGAGTTTCAGCAACTGTATTGAGTGTGGGGAGGCCTTTGCTAACAACGACCCCCACCTCATCTGTGTTTATTGTCTGGGGTTTGACCACCTCACGTCAGACTGCCAAATCTGTAAGAACTTTCCTAAAACCACTCTAGATAAAAGACTGAGTAGGCTGAAGGAAAGGGAGGCCGAGAAGTCCGTAGATCCGGATGGCCAGCCTGGTTTGGTTGCGGCCAAACCTGAGGAGGTGTCTACTGACCTAGGCGATACCTCCTTGGGCAGAAGGAGAGCCGACCCCAAGGGGTTGGTTCCGTCAAAGAAAAAGCGCAAGTCTGCCAGTTCGGACCCTGTATCCCACTCTCCAACCGCAGATGAAATAGCCAAAGTGATTAGTATTGTCCAATCGCTTAGACCGGTTCCATCTGAACCAATACCGCCATTTCAGTCAGATCCGTCTCCTCTGGATTATGACCCAGATGCTTATTGTGAAGGGTGGGAGGGAGATGAAGACTATCCCAGTGATGACAACGATGATGACGATGAAGGGGGTCTGGATGTGCCCATTTAACCGGACATCTCCCCAGACAGACCCACAGATATCTCTCCTCCCAGGCTCTCTGAGTTCCCTTCACACTTTTTGTTCTACAAAAAGGTGGCACAAACCCTGCAGCTTCCCTTGGTTGAAGCAGCAGAGGAGGATGAAGAGCCTGATTTTGTGGAAATGATGGACATCCCAGAGTCCAAAAAGCTGTCTATCCCTCTTCATAAATCTTTGGGGAAACAGACACACAACATTTTACAACCCCCTAATTCAATACCTCCTGTGGATAAGAGAATGTACTGGAGGTATTCGTTATCAGGCTCAGCTGCGGAGTTCCTTTATAGTCATTGCAGCCATGGTGGGGTAGGCCAGGCTGCAGCCTGTGACAGGGCTAACGTTCCTTTGGCTTCACACCCCCTGGATAAGGACTCCAGGAAAGTGAATGCCATGGCCAAAAAACAGTATTTGGCATCCTCTTTGGCACTCGGGCAGGCTACTTATATGGTCTACACACCCAGGTACCAGAAATCCAGATGGGACATGGCTCTGGAACTGGCTAAACAGGCCTCTCCCCAGCTAGCCAAGGTGGTGGCTGCTGATGGAATTGAGGCATCCAAAATGCAATTTCATGCTGCTGTGGTCTCCTGTGATGTGGCATCTAGAGTCATGGCTACATCTGTGTCTCTCAGAAGACACGCTTGGCTCAGATGTACTAGCCTTTCACAGGATACCCAGACTAAGGCCATGGATTTTCCTGTAGTAGGTAACTCTCTGTTTAGGGAGCAGACAGAGGCTTACGTGAAGAAAATGGATGAATATTGGACCACATACAGGTGTGCACAGGCCAAGAAAAGACAGGCCACTCCGCACAAGCAGCAATCTAGAGGCAGGGGCAGGCCCTTTCAAAGGCCTTTTTAACAAGCCCAGGCCTCCTCTCCCTTCCCACAGAGGGGGCTCTTCAGAGGGAGGGGTAGGAGGGGGATAAGCAGGGCTGCTCCCATCTCCTCTCAGTCTAAGGCTCCTGCCAAGCAGACACCCTGATGTGTCAGCCCGGGTCAACTCCCCATTTCTTGTAGGAGGCAGGCTGGCTTACTACTTCCAGACCTGGAAGTCTGTGACCTTAGACAAGTGGGTCCTGGAAGTAGTAAGCCAGGGACTGGCCCTAAACTTCAAAAGATTTCCAAAAAGAAGGGTCACGTCTTTTCCACCTGCATCAGTCTCAGAAACCCTTGCCCTAGAGGCAGAGGTTTCCTTTCTTCTAGCTCTCAGAGCTATAGAGAAGGTTTCTACTCAGCACAAGGGAAAATGACTGTATTCCAGGTACTTCCTTACCGCAAAGAAAACGGGAGTGGTGACCCATCCTAGACCTAAGGTATCTGAACAAACACATTTCAAAGCCCAAATTCAAAATTGGTAACTCTGGGAATAATCCTTCCCTCTCTAAGGCCAGGGGATTGGCTAGCATCTCTGGACCTCAAGGATACCTACAGTACTTCCATATTCCTATCAGGTCCCCCACAGAAAATACCTCAGGTTCGAGTTGTCTTCTGGCCATTACCAATTCAGAGCCATGCCGTTTGGTCTAACATCAGCTCCAAGGGTGGTCACAAAATGCCTCGCAGTAGTGGTAGTGGCTTACCTCAGAAGACAGGGTATCACCATTTTTCCGTATCTGGACGACTGGCTGTTAGTGGGTCAGTCTCATTTACAGGTCAAGTCAGCTCTTCAAACTACCCAGGACCCAGGACCTACTCAGCTCCTTGGGTTTTCTTCTCAATCTTCCAAAGTCTGTACTCAAACCAGTACAACTTCTCACCTTTATAGGCATAGAGTTGAACACTGTACAAGCAAAAGCCGTCCTTCCCCTGGCAAGGGTAAAGGCCCTAGTGGATCTTGCTTCTTCCTTTCTATCTCGGGTCTCCGGCCCAGCAAGACAGTTCCTCCAGCTCCTGGGCCACATGGCAGCTTCCACGGCAGTGGTGCAGGGAGCAATGTTCCAGATGAGGGACATTCAGTTTCATCTGAGGACTTTTTCGTCTCAAAAGAAGGATTCACTTACCAAACTGATTCCAGTGACTCAGATGCTGGTTCAAGCTCTCCAGTGGTGGCTGGACCAGGACAACCTCAGACAAGGGGTTCCATTTATCCCTCAAGTCTCATCAGTAGTTTTAACTACGGATGCTTCTCTCCTAGGGTGGGGAGCCCACCTGGGAGCCCTGACAGCTCAAGGGCTCTGGTCTCCACAGGAGTCTCTCCTTCATATCAATCTCCTGGAACTCAGGGCAATTTTCCTAGCCCTGCAGAGCTTCTTGTATTCAGTCAAGGGTAAGGTGGTCCAAGTCAGAACGGACACCACCACCACAATGTGGTACATCAACAAGCAGGGAAGCACTCAGTCCTCGGCCTTGTGCACAGAAGCCATGAAGCTGTGGTCTCTGGCGTATTCTCTTCAGACTTCTCTGGTAGCAGTTCACCTTCCAGGGAAGGACAACATACTAGCAGATGCTCTGAGCAGAACTTCACAGAGACACCACGAATGGTCCCTGGATCCTCACATACTGAAGATCATCTTCTCCGGTTGGGGCACTCCAGAGAGAGATCTCTTTGCAGCACAGGCAATCATCAACTTCCTCTGTTTTGTTGCAGACCTCTGATCCTGGGGACGGTTCCCCAGCATGCTCTCCTTTTGGACTGGAAGGGCAGGTTTCTCGATGCCTTCCCTCCCTTCCCTCTGCTGTTCAGAGTTCTGATCAAGATCAGGACTCAACCCTGCACAGTGATACTGGTGGCTCCAGATTGGTCCAGACAGCCTTGGTATCCTCTACTGCTGTTCTTGTCAGTGTCATGTCCCCTGTCTCTGCCCAGGACATACAATCTCCTGTCGTCCTCCCAGGGGCAGATCTGGTACCCCAATTTCCAGTCTCTCCATCTCAAGGCCTGGCTCTTGAAGAGTTAGAATATGGAGCCCTACATCTTTCTCAGGGAGTTCTGGATATTTAGAAGGTCTCTAGGAAACCTTCCACTAGAAAAACTTACAACTCCAAATGGAAAAGGTTCAGTATTTGGTGCTCTCAGAAAGGCATTCTGCCCAATTCTGCAGACATTTCCGCAATCTTAGACTATCTAGTTCATCTCAATGGTTTAGGCCTTATGCCTGCCACTCTGAAGGTTCATCTAGCAGCTGTCTCTGCATTCCTCTCAGCAAGGAAGGGCTCTTCGCTGGCATCTGATCCTGTTTTCAGAAAGTTTTTCAAAGGTCTGGTTTACATTTACCCTCCCTTTAGGGAGCCCACCCCGCCTTGGGATCTTAATGTCTGCATAGCTCAGCTAATGCAGCCACCATTTGAACCTCTGGCTTCGGCTGAATTTAAGTACTTAACCTGGAAAACTGTGTTCCTGGTAGGTATTACTTCTGCCAGGCAGATTAGTGAGTTACAGGCTTTGTCAGTGGAACCTGACTTCATATCTTTCCATAGGGACAAAGTAGTCCTCAGAACCAATAGGAGGTTCTTGCCCAAAGTGGTTTCAGATTTGCATCTGAACCAGTCTATATCTCTCCCTGTGTTTTTCACTGACCATTCTTCTTCAGGTGAAAGAAGGTTACACAGTCTGGATGTTAAGAGGGCCCTTAGCTACTACATTGAGCATACGAAGGCACATAGAAATGACTGTCTTCAATTGTTTCTCACTTATGGTGAAGTGGGAAAGGGTAAGCCTGCCACTAAGAGAACTATTGTCAGGTGGATTGTTTCTTGTAAGCAATTTTTTTTATGACAGGTTGGGTAGGACACCCCCTTCAGGCCTGAGTGCTCACTCGACCAGGGGTAAAGCTGCTTCTCTAGCTGCAGCCAGAGATGTACCTTTGTTAGAAATCTGTAAAACAACCATCTGGAAAACAGTACATACCTTCACCAAACATTACTCCCTAGACATCCAGGCTAGGAGTGATGCTAGGTTTGGTACAGCAGTACTGCAGAGCCTGTTCCCAAAATAGGTTCTGCATTCCCTCCTGCATAAGGAACTGCTTGGTAGTCTGCATTATGTCTGAATACAGCAAGACTTCATGTTGTTTGAAGAAAAAAATTACTCACCATAGTAATGTTTCTTCTAATGGAGTCTTGCTATATTCAGACCTTTCCACTGCCTCCCCTCTCAAAACCTGGTTTTGGGAAGTGGGCTGTCAGGTACAGTGTTGCACCTTAGGGTTGTACCTTGTACCCTCCCTCTTGGGTGGGGTAGATGATGTTGTTATTTTTTTTTCTGGTGTTTTACTAAATATTGTCACTACCTTTCCTTCTTGGGTTCTTGACTTGAGTCTTTTGGGGGCCCAAGAAGATGTGTTTTGCCCTTTGGCTATATTTGAACAATTTCCATACCTTAGTTACTAGTTAGTTAGCTCGTAAGAATCTGACAGTTACACTGGGAAGTACCACAGACAGAGATTTGAAAACCGAGCTCGAACTCAACGTTCTATGCTTCTGCATAGAGTTAACTCTTTCCTCTCCGGAGCAGTTCAGGTGCTGGGGCTAACTGCATTATGTCTGAATACAGCAAGACGCCATTAGAAGAAACAACATTACTATGGTGAGTAATTTTTTCTTTTGGGACTACTGGTGGTCAAGTGGTCAAGCAGTGTGTGGACTTGGGGATGACGAACTTTAACTGTTTTTGTGTTGGAAAGTTTATGGTGGGACTTGGCCCTAAATCCACTACTTTGCAGTTAAAATGGTGCTGCCTGGTGTTTTTCTCATTATGCATTCTGAATCACCTTCCCTTTCAACCTTAATGCTTTCACTTTCATGCCAACCAGACTTATCCGCCAAGGCACAGCAGCGAGGTGGGACTGGCCATTTGAATTGGATCTTTATTTCCTTCATGCAGCCCTTTATATTGCGTTTCCTCTATGTCCATGGCACTCCCACTTCTTACCTTAGGGTTATGTATGCCTGATAGGCTGTTGATGCACACGTGACCATAAGGTCAGATTTCAGCGTAATACCAAGCCCTCTCTGCATCCCATAATTCTCAGTTTTTCAATGTGTGCATCTGACCAGGCTGCAGCACTTTGCCAAGCTCCACTGCCACAGGCAACAAACAAGGTATTTACTTAATTATTTAAGCACAGACAATGTTAGTAATGAGGCATTAGCCATAAGATGAATACAGTGATAATAGTAATGTAAGTTTGCCAAGGAGCCCTCTGGAGGGCAGGCAAGTTTTTTTTTGTTTGTTTTTTTTTTAGGTTAACTAGTGGACCAGATCTGGACCACTCAAGACTAGAAGCAGGCAGACAGACTGTATATATGCACTGCTTCAGTCAGCATCGGTTATAGTGGACCAAGCGAGTCAGAGACAGAATTAAACAGTACAGGCATATACAGTATATTCATCTGGGGTTTTTTGATTCGAATGTGGCGCCTCCCTAATAAACCCCCACTACTGCTGCCCCTTACGAATCATCGGCAGCAAGTACAACCCTTTAGCAGGAGAAGATCATCACAATCTCTCACGGTGCACTCCCCTTACGTAGCGGAGCACACCGGTGAGCAACAACATCACAGCCTATTCTGGTATGCTCTCCTTACGCAGCGGAACATACCTACAGGAAAAAGGGGCACATTAAGTTGCTTCTGAGGTCCCCATGGAGAATAGCAGGCCCCAAACAAAACCAAATGCAGCCCCATCCAGGGCAGCAATTGAGCACTGCATTCCACAACTTCTCACTCACCGAGACACTCCTAGCCATCCCGAACCGCTCTTCCGGCAGAGGCTCCTTGGGGGAGAGAGCTTCTGACAAGATGGCCACTCCTGGCTACATAGGGTTCTATGTAATAATGGCAAGTGCCGAACGGTGACTCGCATTATTGCGACGTCAGGGCGGCGAAAACAGTTTTGCCATCCTGACATCCTCAGCACACGGAAGAACGGCGCCAGGGACTGAAAACACCCCCCGCACCCCCTACTTAAGGATTGTCAACTCCAGGGGGGGGTGCATGTCAAGGGGAGTGCAAATGCAAGAAAAATGATGTTTTGGGCTGGCCCAAGAAAAGCAGAGTAGCGCCTGAACCCCAGCACCGCAGCAGAGGCCAACCCTCGATGCCAAGGCGCAGCTCGCAGCTGACTGCAGCGCCATCCTCTGCCCCTCACAGGCCACGCCGCCATGCTCACTCACCCCCGCGCAAGCATGTACATGTAATGACATCCTGTCGCTAGAGTCACCCACCCCCACATCCGCGCCTCCTGTCCCTTTGCCTTTGGCCTTTCGCCCATATCGCGTCGCCATTTCAGATGGTGCTGTTATTCAGGCGTCCACCTCAAGTGCTACCCTGCATAGCCACGCTTCTCTATCTTCAGGCAGGGCAGTGTCCTCTCGCCACTTCTCTGCCATATTAGGCATGGTAGAAGGAGTCTTGCACATTCACGGCAACGGCACTCAGCCACACATGTGCAATACAGGTGTTTTCACCATATTGGGACAAGCGAGGAGAAAAATGCAACATCGCAGACATGGAGACAAGCTGGGATTACCCAGCGCTGTCTGCAACAGAGCATAAATTAGCTTACCCACACAGCATTACGTGGATGGGGGGGGGAGGAAATTACCTCCCAGCCAAAGAATTAAAGACACTGCTCCGCCCCTCACATTAAATATCAGTACAGCAGAGAAAACTCGCAAGACTCATTACTGGCAAGGTTCTTAAAGGGTAAATACTCCTTTCATACAGAGCTTCCCTACATCGTTCCCAAATTAGGGGGAGACACCACAATAATATGAATAAGGTATAAATAACTATAATACTGTGTTACATGTATTATAAAAAAGGGGAAACCATCCCAGAAATATTAAAGCTGTCCCTTTGTCATCCACAGATGCCCAACTCTAGAAACTGCCTATCTTGCAAGTCATCCCTCCTCCCACATCAAAAGGGGATTCTCTGCCCTGACTGCGAACATGATTCCCCAGAACAGGGAATGGAAACACAGGAAGTAGAAGGGCCAGGGACCAGTCTACTAAGACAGACTTGGCAGGTCGACCCGGCCACGATCGCCCTCCAACGGGCCACAGCGGCCATGATGGAGAGCCATCATTCGTTCATGCTGAAGGTCCTAGAACGCATGACGGCTGTGAACAACCAAAACCCCAACCCAGGCCCCAGCAAGCCATCTGGGGTGGGTACAGCAAAGACAAACAAAAACACAACCCGGCACAAGCACAGTCCCCACAATACACAAATCAGGAGGACTGTGATGACTATCAGGAGGATCCTGACCACCAGGAGGAAGGGGAACCATACTCCCCTATTGAGGCTGAACATGAGCCCAGTGTAGAAAACCTCCTGGAGGACCCTCCACCTCCCTCATAGGAGGGCACATTTATTACATCTAAACTGTTCCCAATAAACAACATAACAGAACTGGTTAAGTGGATCCGTACCACACTAGGATTCAAGATGACCCAGCCAGTCCCAGAGAGTGAACTAGTCCCTGTGATACTTCCCCCACCCAGGCAGGAAAACTACTTCCCAGTATGACTTAATAACCAAGGAATGGGAATCCTCTGACCCCACTAGACTACCAGAGAAAAGGGCCCTAGACAGAATGTACCCTCTGCAGGAGGACCAAATCAAGACCTGGTGTTCGGCCCGTAAGACAGACCCCAAGATTGCAGAATTAAATAAAAGAACAACACTCCCAGCAGAGGGTACTGCCATACTGAAGGACCCAGTGGACAAGAGAATGGAGGACCTGCTCAAGAAAATATGTGAATTTTCTGGGCAAGCAGTCAGGACGGCAACAGCGGCATTCTGCACCTCCAGAGTTCAAATAAGATGGTTGGAGGAGATAGGCAAGAAACTAACGCCTAAATCTCACGAGACCAAACTACTACAATACTCACTAATGGTGGCCTAGTACCTGGGAAATATGTCCATAGACTCTCTAAAAATTAATACCAGATCCACAACTATAGCTAACAGGGTCAGGCATGCCCTGTGGCTGAAGCTTTGGGATGCAGATAATGAATCTGAAGCCCGTCTACACAAACTGGCATTCCATGGGGTACAAGTGTTTAGTGATGGTCTACAGGAGTTCCTAAGATGGAGAGGACAGTGCAAAGATACTGACACTGACAGGGATTCAGTCTATTTACCATCTCACAGAGGGCATCCTTACGGGTACAGAAACAGAGGTGACAGATGGCATATCGGTTCCTTTTGTGACAAAAAGAATGTTACCCAAACTAAACCAAGCTATCACAACGGGGGGAACCAATACTGCTCCAGAGGAGGGTACACAAGAGGAAGATTTAACAACCGGAGAGGGAGGAATTTTAAAAGATCAATCCCATGACTACCCGAGGAACACAACATCACAACAGCCAGCATCACAGAAGACAATAGCCATAGGAGGTCGCCTACAACAATTCAGCACCATATGGACCAGGGCTTCATCAGGCAAATGGGTGAACGAGGCCATCACCAAGGGCTATGCGATCGAGTTCTGGGAAAAACTGGAGAAAGAAAGGTGCATAGTCTCACCTCTAGCAAGGAGAAAGTGGTCAGCATGGCAAGTGCAGGCCATCCTAAACAAGTTACTAGAATCAAGGGCAATTCAAACAGTATCACTAGAGGAAAGGACCAAGGGAATCTACTCAATATTATTTTTTGGTCCCAAAAAACAGGAGATCTACAACAGGTACTAGACCTCAAACTAGTGAACAGATCCATCACTACAAGGAGGTTCAAGATGGAAACCATACAGTTAACACTCAGAGCAATCAGAGCAAATGATTATCTAGCATTAGTAGACTTCAAGGATGTGTACTTACACATTCCAATGTGCTATGCACATAGAAAGTACCTCAGATTCCAAATACTGGGACAACATTTCCAGCAGAGGTCACTACCATTCGGACTAGTCCCCGCACCCAGAGTCTTCACAAAGATCTCAGTCATACTAGCAGCAAGATTACACGAACAGGGTGTTCACATCATACCATATCTAGACGACTGGCTGATCTGGACAAGGTCCCTACCAGATTCCGAGAAAGCCACCAGGCTAGCACTACAAACACTGTCAGACCACAGATGGGTAGTGAGCCACGAAAAGAGCAGTCTGACACCCTCCCAGGAGATAGAACATCTGGGCGCATACTTAGACACAGGAAGGGGACTAGTTAGACCAACCCAGACAAGAATAGACAACCTGGTGTCTGCAACACAGATGCTAATACCAACACCACAACCAACCATAGCTCAAATATCCATGGTCTTGGGACAGATGTCCACTTGTATAGACCTGATCCCATCGGCAAGATGGCACATGCGACCCTTACAATCATTCCGACTAAAGTACAGTTCACCGTCCGAGGAAAACTTGAGACAGCAGGTCCAAATGTCTTCCAGCGCCAGCAAATCACTCACATAGTGGATGAACAAGGAACACCTGAGCAGGGGCAAACCTCTGGAACCATAACACAACATAACCATAGACATAGATGCCAGTCTGTGGGTATGGGGAGAATCGATGGGCAATAAATCAGCACAGGGCAGATGTTCCCCCACAGAGAAGAAACTCCAAATTATTATATTGGAAATGAGAGCAATACGCAATGCTTTACGAGCATTCAAGACCCAAATCCAAGGGAAGAGGGTTCTAATACAATCCAACAACAAGGCAGCGGTGGCCTATTTAACCAGACAGGTAGGTACCAGGAGCAAGGGTCTGCAGACGGAGACCACATTGATTATGACATGGTTAAAGAAGAACCTACAACACATCACAGCTATTCACCTATCGGTGAAACTGAACATGACGTCGGACTGGCTCAGCAGAGAACAGATGTACCCAGGGGAGTGGCAAGTCAATCCGCAAGTATTCCAGATGATCCAACACAAATGGGGGAAAATAACCATAGACCTAATGGCTACCAACAAGAACAAGTAGTCGGACAGGTTCTTTTCATGGTTCAGGGAGCATCAATCCATGGGAATAAATGCTCTGTCAACACCGTGGGCACACAATTACTCCTACGTCTTTTCCCCCATTCCCACTCATATCACAGGTGCTGATGAAGGTCAGACAGTCTTGCAGAATAATAATACTGATCGCCCCCTACTGGCCATGAAGGGCATGGTTCACCACAATAATAGCAATGACCATGGACAGCATCAAGTTGCCGAAAAACCAGACATACTGATGCAAGGACCAGTTACACACCCGTGCCCAGACAATTTACACCTCATGGCCCGGCTCCTGAAAGGGAGAGACAGTTAAACGCCGAGTACCGCAACTCCATCATAGACACCATGCTGCAGTCACAGTGTAAGACACTGACGGTGACCTACTCCAGACAATGGAACATATTCACCCGGTGGTGTAAAGACAAAGCAATAGACCCATCAAGAATATCCATATCTAATGTATTACTATACCTACAGCAGGGTCTAGACAAGGGACTAGCACCATCGTCCTTTGGTACAACTTTCGGCAGTTGGAGCAGTGCTGGGTAGCATTGAAAGAGTACAGCCTGGCTCTCATCCCGATGATATTCACTTCCTGAAGGTGGCAGCCAACATTAGACCTCATAACAAGTAAAGGGTACCACCTTGGGATCTAACATTGGTCCTCAGTGCTCTCGCAAGATCACTATTCATGCCAATAGCAGACATCATCTATTGGCTAGGCTTAAAGACGGCCTTCCTAGCTAGAGTTGGAGAACTTGCGGTGTTTTCCTGTCAAGAACCATTTACAATATTAAACAAAGACAGAGCGACACTACACACCATCCTGTCATTCATCCTCATTGTAGACTTGCAATTCCTCCAGAACCAGCCAGTAGAACTACCCACATTCTATGATGAGCATACACAGAGCCACGAGAAGACACTCCACACACTAGACATTAGGAGGGCACTCACAACATACATACAAAGGACAGCACCAATACGAACTATGGAAAGGCTTTTTATAATCTCAGCAGGATATAAGAATGTGGCCTCAATGGCTAGAGCTACCTTGGCATCGTGGCTGAAGCGAACCATAACGGAATCCTACAAATCAAGCAACAGAGTACCACCAATGGGAATAAGGGCACACTCCATAAGAGCAGTCTCAACGTCCTGTGCGGAACGCAACTCAGCAGTGGCACAGGAAATTTGTGCAGCCGCCACATGGACTACCATCCACACATTAACCAGAAACTACAGACTAGGCACATGTATCCCTAAGAGAAACTCATTCGCACAAAAGGTCCTACTGACAGCTGCCTGGACAAACAACTCAGAAGAAAGCTCCCCCCCCCACCCTAAGGGACAGGGTACTGCTGATTGTGACCCTAAGGCAAGAAGTGGGAGTGCTATGGATATACAGGAAACACAATGGTAGTTTACTCACCTCGTAAAGGTGATTGTGTTACTGCATATCCATGGCACTCCATTCCTGGGGAGCAAAAGAGGATAGTCAAATTGAAAAACAGACATACATGGTAAAGACATTAACGGACATTGCACGACAGAGGGGTCAGAAGGCAACACTAGTGAGAATGTAAGGAATTTACAGTAGTGTATAAATAGTAAGGGAATCAAGAATAAAGTAGAACATTTGGAAATTATGCAGTAGTCAAGAGAGTAGTGTTGCATTGTCTGTGCATGCACCTAACGAAATGTTTCACAGCTATGGAAGTATCAAAACTGAGGATTATGGGATGCAGAGAGGGCTTGGTACTACACTGAAATCTGACCTTAAGGTCACGTGTGCATCAGCAGCCTATCGGGGTACATAACCCTAAGCTAAGAAGTGGGAGTGCCATGGATATACAGTGACACTATCACCTTTATCAGGTGAGGAAACTACCATTGTCACCTGTTGTGCCAGTAGCCATTTATTCTGATGTATAATATTTTGGAATTAAAATGTTTGATTCAGTGTACAGTGTTTCTGCATTTACTCGATTAGATTTCCTCCAGTATTTCTCTTTACTACTGTTCTACAGCTTTGTTAAGCTGGGTCTTGGTATTAAGGGATATTGTTAAAGGCATGCATGATAACTTGACTTATCTGTTGAACTGATATTTGACTTATTTACTATTCTTATTTGTTATCAAATTGCCTGCTTTATATAAGGAGCACTCTTAAGTTTTGCCTACAGTGTTTTCCACATGAAGTGGGATTTGGGGGACCAAACCCTACTGCTCTATTTCAAGGTGCACAATGTTGTATATCTATTACTGTTTTACTCCCGCTCATGGCAGCATATTGAATTTACTATTTATTTATTAAATTTATGATTAATTTGTATTACAGTGGAATCCCCCAAGTGAAGTAACAGTGTTTGGGGCATAGCAGTTTGCTAACTGTAATACTGATGATGTCTCTGTATACGCTGAATCTGTCACTTGTTAAAATACCTACCAATGTATTATTTGACTGTATTGTTCTACAGTAAAGCTTATAAATAAAGTTTATAAAAAAAAAAATAAAGTTTTAAAAACCAGCCAAAGGACTGGTCCAGTGGTGTGGAGGACTCAGGCATCCGTGCCTTACCTCCTGCCAAGTTGGCAATCCGTGTTCGCGGTGTGAGTGGGTTGCCAGGGAGGGAGAGGATCCAGTGTCCGTAGGACTGCTTTCCTCACCCACGGAGGGAGAATTGATGTTCCCGCTGAACAACTGCCCGAGGGTAGTGCGGGACTGTAGGGCACCAACAAAGAAAGGGTGCTGCAGGACTTCTATAGCATGCGCATGCTTCCATGCACGTATGCTGATGTGTGCACCCCAGCAACAGGGAAGGGAGAAAATGAAAAACACCCCAGTATGCGGATGACGATTGACCCTCCACAGACTCCTCACCCGGTGGCTGGGCACTGCTGCAGCCCTGTGGCAGAGGGCACAGGTGAAGGTAAGTCTCAGAAGAGCTGGGGTGATGGGGCTGTGGGAGTCAGTTAGAAGGGGGCAGCGAGGGGAGAACAGGTGGAAAAATGTTTCTAGGGACATGGATATGTTGTTCATCCACACTATCTGGCAGGTTCCTTGCCACATTAAATCTTGCCGGAAGGTCTTCAAGCTGGCTCCTCCCACCCACCCGGGTGGTAAAACTCTCGGCTCTACCCCATGACGCCAGAGCTTCCTTACCGCTTGGAAGCTCAGGTTCCCTCCATACGCTCTGTGTTTTAGACTGGATCCTAACTCTTTGGTTCGTCCGAAATTGGTTTTGAAGTTTTCTAAACTTTGGTCTTCATCTTCCCTCGTGGCTGCGATGGACAAATCTATTTCTGGCTTTTGGAGGTGCCCTTGCAGGCAGAAAATGTCCAGGACGGAGCCGCACTCCACGTGCGTCTACTGCCTAGGCCTAGATCACGACCACAAGGCCTGCGAGTTGTGTCGCTCTTTCTCGGCCAACGTCCTGGGCCGGTCGCGCTGCCGATTGAGCTCGGGCACCCTGAGAAACGTTTCCAACTGGTAAAATCAAAAGAGGCTCGTTGGGCGGTGTCCGCGGCGGCTGGCTCGGCTGAGAGGCTCAAGCAGATGATTGCCCTCGAGGAGGAGGAGGCGGCCCAAGCGCATCTTCCCTCCTCGGCAATAACATTATCCGGCTCTCTCGAGTTCCTCAGTATACGGCTTCGTTCAAGAAGCTTTGTCAGTCCCTTTCCACGAAAGGAGAGGGACCATCGGGACATTCTTCTTGGCCCAAGAAGAAGGAGTCGAAGGGTAAGTCCCACCGTCGGCATTCGTGGGAGCGGGAGAGGTCCCCTTCCTCGGACAGCCAACCATCGACTTTGGTCGAGGTTGCAGCTGAGGCCGCTGGCTTCACGGTGCCCCCATCAGGCCAGCCTGCCGAGACTCCTGTCGACGAAGTCAAGATTTTTCTCAATCCGTTAGATGGGCTGTCGACTGGAGAAGCCGACAACCCTCCTTCACCGGTTTCCCCGGTGGATACCGAGGATCTGCATGTGCCTTCTGGGCCGCAGTCCCCGGTTAAAGTGCCAGAGCCGAGGGAAGAGCGGGTGTCCTCCGCCCCTTCCCATACCCATCCTCGGTCCCCCTGAGGGTCTCGGTCTCAGACCTCTTCTCGGTCTAGCCATTCCTGCCGTCATTGGCGGTCTCAGTTTCGTTACCGAAGTAAGCGGCAACACCGTTCCTCCTCATCCTCTTCCTCTGATGAGGGGAGGCTTTGGCGTAAATTACGCTGGTGCTACAAGGAGCTTATGTGGCAGCAGTTGCTGTTGTCCGGGCCTAAGCCGACACCGGTACAGACCCCGGTCATCAAGTGGCTGTCACCTGAACGACCGAAGCAACCACTCGCCCCAGTCGAGTTGCCCGCTCCAGGGCCTGTTGCTCGGCCAAAACCTGCTGCTCCACCGATTGTGGTGGAACCTCCGCCTTCACAACTGAAGTCTGGGGCACCGACCAAGGATTCTCGGTCGGGTCACAGCCTGCCCCACAGATTGTCGGTCACCCTCACTCCCGACCATCCTTAGCAGGTGAAGGGTGGCTCAGGGCCAAGGCAGCTCTTTGCAGACTCGTCGGAATCCGGCGACGACTCCTCCCTGTTCTCCAGGCAGGTCGACCTGGGGTCCTCCGGGGGCCAGTCATTGGACGATAGCCCATCGTCCTTCTTGGGTCTGCTTCGACTCATCTTGGAGTCCACCGGGATGCAGCTCGAGCCTGTGTCCAAACGGGCCATGTATCCCCTGACAGAGATACTGGACCGAGGGGATTCCCCCACAGAGGCCTTTCCGGTGGCTGAGGCCATTGTCGGCCCAGCCTTGGAGCTTTGGCAGCTGCCTGCTTCCTGTCCTGCGCCCTCGGCCAGGATGGGCAGGAAATATGCGGTCCCCACCGACTCTTTGCCCGGTTTCTCGGAGCACCCATATGCCGAGGGGTTAGTCACCGACAGCGTTTTATGGCATTCCGGTAGCGCTTGGGATGTGGATAAGCCCCCCGACAAAGAGTCCAAAAAGCTGGACTTTGGCGGGTGCAAAGTGTACACTGCGTCCTCCCTCGGCCTCCGACAGGCCAGCTCGGCCATGCTGATGGCACACTTCTCCCACGCCCTCTTGGGCTCCCTGGATGAGGTTGTCCCTCATCTCCCGACTGACCTGCAGACTACAGTCCGCCAGGTGTGGGACCAGGGTAGGGCGGTGGCGAAGCAGCAGCTTCAGACTGCTCTGGACATAGGTGATTCCTGTGCCAGGTCAGTAGTGGCCGTGGTGGCCATGCACCACAGGGCATGGCTGAGGATATCCACCTTCACGGCGGATACCCAGCACAAGTTGGCGGATGTCCCCTTCTTGGGGACTGACCTCTTCGGCCCTGGAGTGGAGGGACACCGCCAGTGGATTGAGAAGTCCAGTGCCACCCTGGACTCTGTCACTTCTGCCCAGAGGGACAAAGGCCGCCGTCAGCAGCAGAAGTCCTTTCATCCTTCAGCCCCTGCATCTCGACCAGCCCAGCAGCACCAGCCTCCAACAAGAAGCAAGGAGGTAAAGGCCCAGGAGGTCCCTCGGCCAGTCCCTCCTCCAAGCCTGCCCAGTGACGGGTTGAGGGGTGCTGCCCCCAGCCTCGTCACTTCCCCTTGGGCTCCCCCCATGGGGGGACGGCTCCGCCACTTCCTTTCTGCCTGGTCTGCTATCACCATGGACTGCTGGGTGATGGAGGTGGTAGGAAATGGCCTGCCTCTGGAGTTCGAGCAGGCTCCACCCTTTTGAGCCATCGCCCCTCGGGGGTCCACGAGGTCCACAGCCTCGCTGTCGGCCCGCCGAGCTGATATTGCCCTGCTCCTCACAAAAGAGGTGATCAGGAAGGTGGTGGATCCTCCTCCAGACCCGGGGTTTGTGTCCAGATACTTCCTGGTCCCAAAACAGATGGGGGGCTGGTGCCCCATTCTTGACCTGCACAACCTGAATAAGTTCCTAAGGTCTCGGACCTTCAGGATGGTCACTCTGGCTCAGATAATCCCATCCTCGGAACGAGGCATGTGGTTCTGTTCCCTGGACCTCCAGGACGCGTTCTTTCACGTCCCAATCCGTCCGTCTCATCAGAGATTCCTCCGCTTCAGAGTGGAGGGATCCCTTTACGAGTTCCAGGCCATGCCCTTCGGCCTCTCTCTAGCTCCCAGGGTCTTCACCAAATGCATGGCAGTGGTGACAGCATTCCTGCAGCACCGAAGGGTCCGGGTGTACCCCTACCTGGATGACTGGCTGATTGCAGCCCCCTCCAGAGCGGAGGCGGAGCGGTCCAGAGATCTGGCCCTCCAGGTTTGCTCTCAGATTGGCCTCCTCATCAATGAGGTCAAGCCAGAACTCATGCCAAAGCAGGTGATACAATTCATCGGGGCAGAGCTCGACTCTCTACAAGCCAGAGCACGGCTCCCAGCGGACAGGGCTGAGGTTCTTTCCTCCTTTGCTCAATCATTTCTGGTTGGGCAATTGAGCCCTGCCCGGGACTTACTGCGCCTCCTATGCCTCATGGCGGCCTGCACCAGCGTGGTCCATTTGGCCCATTGGTACATGCGTCCCCTTCAATGGGGACTGGCCAGCCAGTGGTCATAACGCTGCGATCCGTCGGACCAGCCCATGACAGTGACCTAGGAGATGTGGAGCGCTCTCCAATGGTGGATCGTTCCAGCACATCTGCAGGAGGGCATCCCGTTCGTCAGCCCCGAGCCGACTGTCTATCGACCGATGACTCTCTGATGGGTTGGGGTGCCCATCTGGGGGAGCACCGAGAGCGCAGCCTCTGGTCCCCTCAGGTCCCAATGCCATATCAACCTGCTGGAGCTCCGGCGGTTCTCACCGCCTTAGCTCCGTTCTCAGGTCAAGTGGTTCGGGTCAGATGGACAATACCACGACCATGTACTATCTGAACCGCCAGGGTGGGGCCGCTCCATGCTGTTATGCAAGGAAGCTCTCTGCATATGGTCCCTAAATGCGCGGCCTGGAGCGGATCTCTAGCCATTCACATGGCAGGGGCCTCCAACACCCTGGCCCGATGCCCTAAGCGGATAGGGGCTGCATCTCACGAGTGGTCTCTCTGCGGGTAGTACAAGACCTGTTCTCCCACTGGGGCACGCCTCAGGTGGACCTGTTTGCCTCCAGGGAGAATCGCGAAGCTGAGGCTGTTCCATGCCCGCCCCTCAGCAGGGCTCGCTGCAGGGGGATGCCTTCTCGAGGCCGTGGACCCCGGGCCTCTTCTACACCTTCCCCCCATTTCCCTTGATCCACAAGGTGCTTCTCAAGGCGAGGAGGGACAAGGCGGCGGGAGATTCTGGTAGCCCCAGACTGGCCCGCCAGTTCAGGTATCCAGATCTCCCTCAGCCTCAACTCCAGACTCGAGGCGGCTTCCAGCCTGCCGGACCTGATCTCAGTCAACCAGGGAAGGTATTCCATCCGGACCTTCAATCCCTGCACCTGACGGCCTGGTTCCTGAGCGGCTGGAGTTCCAGGCCTTGGGTCTTTCCGACGAGGTCCTCAGCGTCGTTGAGACGTCCTGTAAGGAGTCGACCAGGAAATGCTACACCTTCAAATGGAAGAGATTCTCCATTTGGTATCAGGGGAAGGGCTTGGACCCTTCTGCCTGCCCCCTGGCAAGCATTTTGGACTACCTGTGGTCCCTTTCTCAGCAAGGGCTTCGGTCGACAACCCTCAAGGTGTACCTGGCAGCCATCCCCGCTTAGCGGGCACGGGCCGGGAAGCGGTCGGTGGCACAGGAGAAGATGGTTGGGTGCTTTTTCAAAGGCCTTGACCACATTTCCCTTCCGGTGCGAGAACCTCCACCTCCATGTGATCTATTGCTGGTATTGGCCAAGCTCATGGGCAAGCCATTCGAACCAATGCACAGGTGCGATATTTCCCACCTGTCGTGGAAGACCGCCTTCTTGGTGGCTATCACATCAGCCAGAAGGATGGGAGAGCTCCAGGCGCTTTCCATTGAGTCTCCTTATCTGGTCTTCCATAGGGACAAGGTTGTCCTGCGCCCCCACCCAAAATTCCTTCTGAAGGTAGTGTCGGAGTTTCACCGTAACCAGGTGTTGACTCTGTCGGTGTTCTACCCAATCACACCTCGGAGGCGAATATAGGCTCCATACTTTGGACCGTAGATGAGCGTTCGCTTATTATAAGGAGCAGACGGCTGAAGTTCGGGGAGAGGTTTGCCAGCCGTTTGTCACCTACGCTGAAGCTGCACGTGGCAGACCTGCAGCCAAGCGGACGATAAGCAGGTGGGTGACCTCCTGCATAGAGCTCTGCTATAGGTTGGCGGGCATGGAGCCTCCCAGAGGGATAAGAGTTCATTCTACCTGCCATACCGCTGCATCGGTAGCTGCTTCCAGGGATGTCCCTATCCAGGATATCTGCAGGGCTGCTACCTGGAAGTCGGCACATACCTTTATTACCCACTACCACATCGACCTTGAGTCCGCGCGGGATGCTGGTTTTGGGGCCTCAGTTCTCCAGTCTCTTTTCCCAAGTAAGTATGGAGTGCGCCTTGCCTCCCTCCTCCCGGAGAACTGCTAGGAGTCTGCCAGATAGTGTGGATGAACAACATATCCATGTCCCAAAAATACAGGTTACTCACCTGTAACAGGAGTTCTAGGAATGGTATATGTTTGTTCATCCATCGACCACCAGAAGCCTCCCGGCCGG
Source organism: Neoceratodus forsteri (assembly GCA_016271365.2). Lineage (NCBI taxonomy): Eukaryota > Metazoa > Chordata > Ceratodontiformes > Ceratodontidae > Neoceratodus > Neoceratodus forsteri. The sequence continues at coordinate 511,727,022 of CM057449.1, read as the reverse complement.
CGCACAACCTGGCTTCCAACGAACAGATCTGGCGTCATGGGACGGAGCCGAGAGTTTTACCACCTAGGTGGGTGGGAGGAGCCAGCTGGAAGACCTTCTGGCAAGATTTAAAGCGGCAAGGAACCTGCCAGATAGTGTGGATGAACAACATATACCATTCATAGAACTCCTGTTACAGGTGAGTAACCTGTATATATCGAAAAAAAAAAGCTAAATAAAATTTTACTAGCCAGATACAGAATCTACTAGCATTAGCTAGTGGGCTGGTGCCAGTTTCAACTCATGTTACAGGTTCCCCTTGTCACTACAAGGTGGAAAACTAGGAGTCGCTGCTTGCTTCACACACTGTCATCCCTTTCCTTTTTTTTTTTTAAACTACTTTTTCCTTTCTATTAATGTCTGTGCCAGGCAACCACTCTACCCCATCAACCATACCTGTGGCCCTCTTTTCAACTCCCTGGCTCATCCCCATAGTCGGTGCAGAAAGGCCCCCCTATGGAGCATATAAGATTTTTTATTATTTATTTATTTATTTAAACTTGGTTTACCGGGAAAAGCACACTGCGCTTAGGCTGGTTTACAGGTGCAACCCGGGGAAGGATAAACACAGGGAAATGGCAGCAAAAAGAATGTTACAATAAATGCACGAACATTTAGTGATAGTCAGGAGTGCAGTTCACAAGAACAAAAGTGCAATAACAAAAGAAATAGCATAAATTAATACACATTATACAATGGCAAGAAATAATGCTGGGCTCTGATTGGTCAGTCTGGGGCTAGACCCGTGATGTTATCCCAGCATATCATCACGGATCTAGTCCCTGCACACACAAAACCGTATCAAATGTTAAAAGTATCAGTACACAAGCCATGTCTGAGGTGCCCACACTCGGCATGGCCGAAGTGAAGTTTGCCAGTACTTCGTCATTTTTTTCTTTGTGAAACCCCTTCCTCCCACAGCTCACAAATTCAATAAAACACCCAAAAAATGCCTCAAGATAAACCCACCACCAAAATCCTACAACATTATTCCTCTAATCTTTTGAATAAAAAATTAAAAACGAATGTCAACGGAAGCAGTCAGTGCGACCAGCTTCACTGCTTACAGTCATCGCTCTGGTCACAATACTATGTCACATTCACGCTCTACCTGCTAATTACAGGATAAATCATCTCCCGGTACAAACTCGCCAACTGTACCAGAATAAGCAAGCAAAATACAATTATGTTAACGGGGTGGTTTTGGACGACGACCGCAAACCCCATTCTGCTTCACACACCATTCTCCAAACTTTCTCTGAAAACAGTCAGTGCGGTCACAGGTCACAGCTCCAAATCATAACCGACCAACCGAGTGAGCGACAAACAGCATCTGTGAACAGCCACCGCGCGGCTGCTCTCCTTGCTCGGTTTTCAACGTGCATCCATTTTTTTTTTAAATATAGCCAGCATTCTTTTGTTAAAAAATACATTTCCTTACCGCCGTAGAAAAGCAGTAGCAGACAGACGCTAGCTGGAGGTTACTGGTGCAGTACCTCTAAAGAGTGGCAGCAGACAGAGGATGGCAGGAGCTGAAAGCACAAATGTAATCTCCCAGTACAACATTAAATGACAAGCTGTACCGGGAGAACTGCAACCAAGATACAGTTGGGGGGGGGGTGCCACAGACCAAATGAAAGGAAATCACATGTGGAACCAGCAGGCATACAAAACAGAACAAAATTAATCTACTGTACAGACAGCGCCACCTGTTGGATAGACATAAAAAGGAACTTTTTTTCTATAAATACACTTCCACTCACAAAAAAAACAAGTAAAAAAGTTTACAGAAATACTTTTTTTTATTTTATTTTCTTGTACTAAAACATTATCCATTGTATAATAGGAATAATGCACTCCAGGGTGTGTGTGGTGCTGGGATAACGTCACTTCTGGGGTGATTAGTCACACTCGGCCTGCGACCTCGTGCCTAATCACCCCAGGCGTGGTATCCCAGCACGACACACACCCTGTCGTGCATTATTCCTTTAACTAAATACAGTCAGAGTTACAAAAATGCAATTCAATAAATACAGCTATGCAAAATTCAGTCGGTATTAGAGGAAGATTAGAGAGGTACAGGAGGCTGCATGGAGTTTGAGACTACCAGGAATCATCCATGCAAGCCTGAGAATTTTTCCTTGGTTTTCTGCCACCCCAGCATGTCAGCAACAAAGTCTCCAGTGCATGCCTGTGCACATAGTTGCATTACGCTCTGCTGAGATGGTCAAATTCCATACTTTCCCAGCCACCCCTGCCTTCCCTTCCATCTGTGGACAACCAAAGCGCAGTGTTCCTTTGGGATGTTCGATCCTTCTTCCACTGCCAACCTCCAACAACCCGGCCTCGTTCCCAAACCCAGTTTTGCCAGCATTGCTAGCAGCATTTCTTGCTACGGTACTGACAGGCCTGCTTGACCGCTTTTGATTAGTGTGATGAGTGCTGATTAGTATTGGATCTCCAGGAAGTGGGCCAGGATTAGTCCGTAAACTGTTCTCTGTTCCCTTAAGAAAAACTGAGTTTGTAGGTAAGTTTTGAATATTTAGATGTGCATACCTGTTTAAAGTGCACAAGAAGGACAACGTACAGAAATTACACTGAGTACATCAGAAATGCAAACATAACTGGATCTTGTAGACAGCAAGATCTGTAAGGGGAAACAGTTGAAACTAAAAGTAAGGCCATTAAAAAAAAAGTCCTTGATATTTTTTTTTTTTTTTTTGCTTTAACTTACTTTGACATGAATATTTTACTGGATTATCCTGTCTCAGGAGTTCACCATGGAGTTTTGACCACAATTTTTCTCTTTGGACAGAGGATGTGTTTGTTATTCTATTATAAATGACTTATGTCTATGAAAGAAAACAAATAATTCACTCACTGCTGTAGGAAAATCCAGAAAATGTTCAGTATCAAAATTTTATGCAAGATGTTAGAGAAACAGTTCTGGCAATGGGTCAGTAGGTCGGCAAAGCCTAAAAAGCATGAGAAAGCTCTCTGACCTTGAACTTTTCATTCAGAAAACTTAAGAAACATGGAAACCTGTAGGATTAGAACATACAGTAAGTTGTTACCCCCCCGAAGAAAATATTAAATGGCATTTTGGTCATGCATCACTACAGGGCTATTCGCGGCCGCAGTAGTTCATTGCTTGAAAGTTATCTCCTTAAGTTTAGGTCTCACTCCTCATCCTCTGGGACACCTGCCTAGACAGACATTCTGCACTAGCGTGCTGTCGCTCTCTCTGAGATACTATAAACTGTCTCAGTGGAGCGTGTGTCTTTGTGTTGACCTGAGGTACCATCCTAATGGTGTACCCAAGTCTGCCTGTGAACATGTTGCTCAAATTTTCCAGTTCCTAGATTGTCTGGGTTGCCTGTTCAGATGTTGGCTGTATGGGAGGATGATAGCACCCTCTAAGATCCCCTTTTACTGTCCCCAGGAGATCTTTTAGTCAGTTTTCCTTGTCCCCATCCACTGCTGCACAGTCAAGAACCTTTTTTTTTGTAAAACTTTTCATTTATAGTTTTCATAGAATCACCACAATACAATAATACAGGTGCAGAAGACAAAAAAATAAGAAAATCCCTTTACAAATGGAATCCTAGCCCCTGACACACATGAAACCACTTTGGCGGAATCCTGAAGTAATAATAATAGTATATCCAACTGTGTAGTCTAATTGCAGTCCAATACAAGACCTAGCTCTCCGCCGAAAACTGTAAACCTTAAACTGTTTTTTAAGAATAGATGTGCCCTCTAAAATTTCCCCCCGAGTGGTTGAGTGTTACCAATAAATCCCTCTCATGATTTCCCCTTTATTCTAACTAATATAGGACCAAAGAGATGTCCAGTAATTGAGACTACCCAAACTGGCCTTCCTTCATGGGACTCATAAATTCAAAGTATAAAGGGTACTTACAAAGTCATTTTAATAAAATATATACAGTATGTCCTTACACCAGCTGGAGAACCCCTATAATGCCTAGAAGGAAGTCATATAAAAATGATAGTTCACAATGAGAGTCAATAATTGAAGTAAGTCTCTTCTCTACAATTAATAGCGTCCATTGTCTCAGATGGCAGGAGAAACTATCAAGTTCAAAGAGAAAAGTTGACTTGCACCACCATTGTCAAAGTGGGATCCCCATTAGTACCCCCGTCTGCCAAGGACTCCCTCAGCCTCTGAACAGAATGACTAGCATCTTGCAGATCCAAAGACATATGTTTTGTGTGTTTAAACAAGTCTCAGTCAGTCTACCTGGGGGCAGCATAGGCTGGAGTATGTTCCATTTGTGCAGATACCTCGGACTCCATCAAAATCTTTCAGCAGGATTGGGTTACGACACTTAAATCAGAATATAGGTAAATCTGGTGAGATTAAAAAAAAAAGTACCATTTTGCATTGAGCCAGACTTAACACATGGTCTTATATTCTGACCCCATATAATAACAGCAAAAGTGTCCAGATGTCTGAAGTAAATGTTACTGTGGATCATATGGCTGTCAGAGCAGAAAAAGGCATGTGCCCATACAAACTGCCTCCCCCCACACACACAATTCAGTGGTAATATTTCACTAATTTTATTTCTAATGTGTATTTATCCAATTTATTCTTGAATTGGGTTCTGTCCCTACTCAGTACCATCTTTCCTGGCAATTTGTGCCACAGTCCCACCACCCTTTATAAACAGAAGAACTCTATTTTTTTCTGATCTAAATTTCCCCCTTTGTTGTTGTAATGCATGGCCTCTGGTACTGATAGTATCCTGTTTAAAATCAGCATACAGTGTGGCCATTAATTTGGGGTCGTTAATAATAAAAATAAGTAACATGTCTCCCCTAATTTGCCTTGGCTCTAGAGGTAAGAGTTTATGGTTCACAGTCCTTTCTTCATTGGTAGGTTTGATAGATTTTTGATAAATGTATTACCTCTTTTCTGAACCGTCTCGAGTAACTTTATTTCCCTTTTTTTGTATGGGCCCATACTCAGGATGTTGTGGCATGACGGGGTGAAATTCTGTAGGATATCTCTACCCGAATCACTTTTTCTTGTGGATCGGCAACCAGAAGCTCGGGGGAACCATTTAGGCATAACATGGGGGCCGGGAGGTTATCATCTTCAGTTCCTTCTGGAAGATCTAAGATCATTTCCAAACAAGCTCTTAAATATGTATTCTCTTCCACCTGTTTTGCCACCGAAAGAAACAAATTGCCAGCCATTGCAATAATCACTTTCACAGTTTCCATTCCTGCCTCTCCTTAGGTCACACATTCTGCATACAAATCCATCTTGTTGTCAGTAGCTGCCACCATGTTACAGAACTGCTGAAATTGGGGACATCAGCCCAAAGGATGCACCAGCTGTACCTCAGTTGCATTGGGGTCCTGTCCTGCTAAACTCAAACCTTTTTTTTTTGATTGCTTCTAACAACTGCTTTGGTCCTGAGGGAACAGCTGATCTTGGTTTCATCATTCTTCAAAGTGAGTGAAAAAAATATAAACCTAAGGTGCTGTTCAAGTTTTAACATCCCAATTAGTATTTTTGTCAGAGATACCAGGAGCTCAATGAAAGGTGTCCTCTCTGCTGGGCTGCAGGCCTCTATGCCAGCACCGTTTCTTCTTCTTGAGAGTCACTGGCAGCACTGGCTACTAACTCCCTTAGTTGGTGTAAGAATGCGTCGGCTAGTTGCACCTTGCCAAGGGCCTCTTGCATGAACTCCGTAAAGCATTTTTTCTTATGGGGGGGCGCTTACCCTCATCTGTGATCCCCACTGTTTGTAGTTGTAATGTGGATGGCCTTGTCACTCTTTTCAGGTCCATCGGCCATGCCTTCTGTTATCCCTGCTGGCATGAGGACTGCCTCAGTCCACCACACCCTTTTGCTGTCTGCTGTTTCTCATCAGTGGAGAAAGATGACTTTTCTGGGGACAGCACAGGCTCTCCTATCTCACTGTGCTCTATCCCCGACAACCTCTGTCCTCTTACCTAACTGTAGGTAACAGAGCAGGCTCACACTCCCCTCCCATCATGACATTGAACGGGGGGGGGATACAGGAGTCCCCCTCTACCTCTGTTACAGCTTAACCCCCTTCCCAGCTCAGGAAGATCCGCATTGAGTTGAAAGGACCTGTCACCAGCTGAATTTGCCAAAAGTGTCTTGGTAGAACCTGACCCTGATTGATCAAATCCTGTTTCACAGCAGACATACTGGCACTGGTTGCTCTCAAACCTTGGGCAACATAACCATTTACAGAAAACGGATGTGTGCAGTGAAGTCACTGGGGACCTCACTCACTGCTCAAACTGCTGTCTGTATCTGCTGTACCAGATTGCTCTCTTTCCCTGCATGCTGCCCCTTACTTTTAATTCATGAGCAACCATAGGGTAAGTGCCTTGTTCCACTAGCTCTCTGGTTGCTGAAGTACTGGTGTTATTCACCTTGGGTACATACAGGGTGTGGCTACCCCCTGTCATTTTCCTAAGGCCTGCTGAGCCACTATGTTTCTTCTTGAAAGGTGGCCTGCTAGACACAAATTGGTCTACTGTTTTGGCAGCCTGATTAACTGTGCAGCAGTCTCTGCCTAGCACACAATTCCCCCTGTATACACCAGAGAAAATACTTCTTCTAATGTCCTGGGCTGAAATGACCTTTCTCCTGTCTAGCCTTCTGTCTAAAGCATTAAGCATTTGTACAGACGTTTCAGCATAGCTCTTCCCATGTGCTGTGCTTAGTCCATTGAATGTAATCCTGTAAACTTAATGAGTCAATTGGAAGAGTTTTAGTAAGGCATTTGTAGGGGAAGCAGTTTAGCTTAGTGGCTAAAGCACAGAGCTGTGAACTTGGAGACCCAGCAGCCGGGATTGAATCCCACAACTGTCACTTCCATACAGTGTGACCCTAAGGAAGTCACAACCCTTCTGTGCTTGATTCTCTTCCTAGTCCCACCAGAAAACAATCTTCTGCTCAGTGTTCCTTTCTGGACAAAAATTCTGGAGGAAATTAAATTTTTCTCTGTCTCATTTATTCAGGATTGTTCTCATCAGTGTCTTCATAAGTGACATTGCTGAGAAACTGGAAGGGAAGGTATGCCTTTTTGCAGATTATACCAAAATTTGCCATCGGGTTGACACACGGGAGGGGGGTAGAGAGAATGAACAATGATCTGGGAAAACTCGAGGAGTGGTCTAAAGCATGGCACTTGGGTTTCAGTGCCAAAAAGTGCAATATCATGCATCTAGGGCATAGGAACCCAGGCGCTGAGTATAGGATGAAAGGGAGGTGCTGACAGTCACTAAGCAGGAAATGGACCTTGGGGTTATTGTATCTAATGACCTCCGGATAGCAGGGCAATGTGGCAAAGCAGCGGGTAGGGCTTGTGGGATGCTAGGACGCATAGGGAGGGGTATATCTAGCACTAGGAGGGAGGTGGTGGTGCTACTTTATCGCTTTCTGGTGAGACCCCACCTAGAGTACTGTGTGCAGTTTTGGAGTCCACACCTCAGAAAGGAGATGGGCAGGGTAGAGGCAGTTCAGAGTAGGGTAACTGAAAAGGTGCTGGGTTTGCATGACATGCCCCACGAGGAGAGACTTAGGGATCTCAACATGTACACTTTGGAGGAAAGAAGAGTGAGAGGTGACATGATAGAGGCCTACAGGTTCCTCACAAGGGTGAACAGGATCCCGGAGGGAAGTCTCTTTCAGATGAGAAGGAGCACCAGGACTAGGGGTATGCGACTGAGCTGGAGGGAGAGAACTTGTCTTTAAGAGAGATGCGAGGAAATATTTCTTAACTGAAAGGTGGTGGATGCCTGGAACAGACTGCTAGCAGAAGTGGTTGAGGCAAAAAAGGTAGAGGGCTTCAAACATGTGCAGGATATACGTGGGTTGTATTAGAAAACAGGCAGGGAGGAGGGAGGGTCACTGGACATTGGGTCTGCAGAGACAGATTAGGCAGGGGACATTTTGGTAGACTGGGTGGCCAAACTGTCTTTTCTGTCAACATATTCTCTATTACTGTGTCTATCTTTACAGTCAACTTTCCCAGTTCTTGCAAATGCTTGTTCAGCATTGCATGTAAGTAATGGCTGAATTGCCCAAGATGCCCTTTTCAAGTTAAACTGTTCACATAACATTTCAAAAGACCTCGAGAGGTGCCATCCTGATGACCCAGTGGCAGTGTTTCATTTGGTGCAGGCAGCTCAGGTTTGAGTGTGGGGGGAAGAAGGTAATATCCAGGTTGCAAAAAAAAAACGTCAGGAAAATATTGAGTCATCTTCCTCCTGAAAGTCTGGAAATATTTTAAAATTAAGTTTGTCTTATTGGGAGACCTTTCCATACCAGTACTTAATATGGTGAGCAAAGCAGGTGATTTGATATCCTTTAACAGACCTGCAAGAAGAAAAAATTGCTCACTGTAGTAATGCTGTTTCTTCTCAGAGATTCATCAGTGAAATCATCCAGCCAGAGTTCCAGCAAATCAAGGAAGGCTCTGTGCCACAACGGAACAGCATGCAACACTCTTGACAGCTCTTAACACTGCCGGATCTGCACCAGAGCAACTCATATGCACCGGTGCAGACAATGCAGATCCAGCAGTGTGAAAGCCCCTCATGTGACTTATTTTAAATTGACAGTAGCCATAGGCTCGGAGTGATGATGTTGTTGTATTGTCGGTTCAGATCTGAACAGACTGACCCTGTAGCTGGGAGGAAAAGTATTGCGTTGCCAGCAGTACTGCTCTGAGCACTAGGAGACTGATGTGCTCCTGAGTCTCCAGTGGGGTCCAGATGCCACTTACTTTGAGGTCCCCCGGGTGGGTACCCCACCCTAAGAGTGAGGCATCTGTTGTTAGGATAATTGCTGGAAATGGCTGGAGTAAGGGAATGCCCTCTCTGATGTTGCTTTTCTCCCTCCACCGCTGTGGTGCCTGCAGAAAGGTCTTTGTGACTGACACTAGCTTTGAGAGCTTTTTACCTTCCGGATAGAGTAGCTTGCCTCTTGCTCTGTTTGCCTTGAGATTAGCCAGTCTCACTGTATGTTCGTCTTCTCAGGTGTGCTGCCATCAAGGCTAGGTAGGCACTTTGTGAAGACCCTTGGTGCTGAGGTGATGCTGAACAGAAGAGTTACAAACTGGTATTGGTAATTTCCCAGCCTGAACCTGAGATGTTTGCTGTGACTGGATCTCACTGGAATGTGAATCTTGGCATCTTTCAGATCTGGTGACCCCTGCCAGTCTCCTAACTGCAGTGATGGTATTACTGTGCCCAATGTGACCATCTTGAACCTTTCCTTCTTGATATGTTTGCTCAGATATCTTAGGTCTAAAATGGGTCACCATGCCACATGTTTATACAATACAATACAATACAATTTATATTTTACCAGGAATAACACCATTGAGCAGACTCATTTACTAGGTGGTCTTGGGAGGACGCAAGTGATGTTTCTTGTGGGTCAGGTGGTATCATGAAAAGAGGATCTTGCCCCACTGCGAAACATGGATCTTTTCTACAGCTTTTGCTTGCAGCATCTTAATCCAGTTCAGCAAATTCTTTCTCTTGGTGTGTGGGCTGAGAACTTTTTTGGCTTCTGCCATTTTGGAAACTTTTGGAATTGCAGGGAAAATCCCTGACCCAGTACTTCCAGGACCCACTTGTCTGTAGTGATTTTTTTTTTTGTGTTATATTTTTATTGAGCTTTTAGTAAGATATCACTTACATAAAGCAAACAATCACGTGAATCGTATACACAGATTACAATATTGATGAATACAATGCAGTTAACAAGAATCACTACTCTTAAACTCACAAGGGGGGAATTAGCCATTTATATACATTGAGTAAGTCCATGTGCCTACAGCACAGGGAAAGCCACCAGTCAGCCCCTCTATAGAAACCAACTAGAGTGCGTGCTAACTAGCCCACAACTCCCCCTGATGGTACAAGATACAGGAACTCCAATTTAACTCATTACGTCCTGATGACACCATATGGCGTCATAAAAAGCATAGCTCTTTTTCCTGATGACGCTGTATGGGCAGCCTAAATTATATGCTGTATTGCCTGATGACGCCGATTGACGTCCATGTCTTTCTCTTGGTGCAGCTCAAGCATGTTTACATTTAATGAATTGAGTTACACCAGCCAGTAGGGGACATTGTACCACTGCTTATTTTACCTAATATAATATGCGTTCCCATTGGCTATTTTTGAGAAAACCTGCCTTAATAAATAAATAAATAAAATTACTATTTTTGTCTGTGCTATGAAAAATGTTTATTATGCTCATTTGTTGCCATTTCAGTTTGTCTAGTAACAACAAAGTATCTTGTTTTAGTGTAACATGCTAAGCTGATCAGGTTGACACTATAATTAATGTCCTAACATATTTTTTTGCATTCGAGCAATCTGATCGGCTGTCACCACTTTTGGTGTATGTTTTTTTTTTTTTTTTTTAATATCTTTTGGGGTATTTTTCTACAATAACATGTTGTCACTGATATCATGACTGTTATAACTATTAGTCCATTTATACCCCTTAGTGAGCTGAATATTTCTGTATTTAAAAACCAAGCTCTGTGATTGGTCAGATTTTCTGACATCATCAATTTTGAATTTAATTGGTATAAATAGATTGTCTTAGATGCAGTCACCATCACCTTGATGAAGCCTTAATTGGCGAAGCACCAAGGAACCTGCATGCAGATCTTTTTATTGTGCCTTCCACTATTCTATTCAATGTGTGTGCCTGAAACGTTGGAATAGATCCAAATTCCTTGTTTAGCATTCAAGCAAGGACTCTGGTATGTTTCTACAACTGTCACTGGAGGGAAAGTGGCTCTCCGGACTCTGGAGTGTACAGTGATTTTATTTATTTATTTATTGCACTGTTTCAGTTAGGGCTCGTAGCCCTCACTCGTACCCTGCTCTAGCTCTGTAGTGCAGCACCATTTGGTCATATTGATACTCACTGTTGCCATGTTTCCTCTTTGCTTGTTGTACAAGTCACTATTTCCATTAACCAGTCAGAGCGGACACTGGTGCAGGAAGAGCGGTGGTGACTGGAAACTTAGTTTCAAGATGCAGGCGCTTCTCTCATCCTAAAATATTCACTTCGTTTTGGTACCAAAACCTCGATTTATAATCTGTATTTACTTCATTTGTTTTTATTTTTATTAATGACATAAGTGTTCATAGTCGTCACTTTGTTCATTTCAGGATAATTTCTGGTCATCCTGTGTGATCACATCTGATGGATCCAACTGGCATTCCCAACGGGAGAGAGTATTTCTTGTGCATGTACTAGAAGAGTTCACATGAATTCAGCACGTTTTGTTATTTTTTTAAAGAGTTTATGTTTGGATTATGGCTGTGTTTAAATCTATATGGCATGTTGCTCCCTGCATTATGGATAAGCGGATTAGGGTCAGTAGCATGTTTGTCTCACGCTCTGCACTTGAGTTTTCTCCCTAACATGCAGTTGCTGATTGTTTAAAATGGGAAAAAATTGGTGTTACCTTCAATTCATCTGGTATCACTCCAGCCCCAACCTCTGATGCACTGTAAAGTGCTCTTCAGGTTAAAATCCCTCCATAGTCACTGGAAAGGTCTATCTCCTTGCTATGCATCAGTCAAGCCCCAAACTGTAGGAATAGTGAAGTGCATTTCAGGTTCAGATCCCTCCACAGCTCATAGTGTTGTTCGACTTACCATGCATCAGTCCAGACCAATCCCATAAAGCACTGTGAAGTGCATTTAATGTTCAAAACCCTCCACATCCACTGGTGTAGTCCATGAACTCATATGACATCAGTTCAGCCCCAAACTCTGATGCACTGTAAAGTACTCTTCAGGTTCAAATCCCTCCACAGCCACTGGTAAGATCTATCTCCTTGCCATGCGTCAGTCGAGCCCCCAAACTGTAGTGAACACTGAAGTGCATCTCAGGTTCAGATCCCTCCACAGCCAATCGTGTTCTCCATCGACTCATCTAGTGTTAGTCCAGCCCCAACCTCTGATGCACTGTAAAGTGTTGTTCAGGCTCAGATCCCACCAGAGTCGCTGATGTAGTTAATCTGTTCATCAGTCTTCAGTCCAGCCTTTACCTCTGACACTCTGTGATGTGCATTACTGGTATGGATCCGTCCTCAGCCACTGGTGTAGTCCATTGTACACATCAGGATTTATTCCAGCACTACCCTCAGATGCACTGTAATGTTCTATTCAGGTTTGAATCACTCCACAACCACTTGTTTAGTCTCTTGTGCTCATCATGCTTCAGACCAGCCCTTTCCTCTGATGCACTGTGATGAGACCAGTGCCAATGTACAACTTATACAGTCCATTCAAATGAAACACAGCACATAGTACACATGTGTACCCATGAGCCAACGAGCATCACTCCATGGTGCAGGCATACCCACACTCCCTTCCCACCCACACAGTGTACCATACTGAATGCTGCAACATATCACATGTGTATGCAAGCAATCCATGTGAGACAGCACATAGTACACAGCCTTTACAGGCTCCCATGTCATCACCCTGTACGTATACCCACAATGTCTCTGCATCGCATATGAACACCATTACCAGGTGCAGGCAGCCCCACCTGCTTCCTCACAACTGAGTATACCCCAAGGACGGGTGCCAGTTCATGACACAAAGTGACTGCAGTGCCTGTGAGCATCATTCCTTGGTACAGGCAGACCCACCCCTTTTCCCATGACACAGTATACCCCAAATTACCAGTGCGTTTTCAGCAACGTATCACTCTGTAATATACCCACAATGTATCTACAGTTTTTGTTAGCACCATTATTAGATGCATACAGCCCTTCTCATTTCCCCAGAACATATGAAGTGCATCTGAGCATGTATCATGAATATAGGACGACCCCCCCCACTAACACACAGTGCTTCATCATACAGTCATTCCGTCACCTTATACCATCCCATAATACACCCCAAAATAAACTATGCCAGGAAATTAAATACACACATTTTTGTAACATGTTTATTAAAAGACTGTATGCCTTTCCATGAACATCATGCTTCATTTACAGTATGATAAAGCAAACAGCACAAATAAAATAGTTTCCTATACTTTATTATGGGATTTTATTTCAAAAACACAACAACATAGTTTATTTCAATGAAATTACACCTTGTAACTACAATAAATGTGCAGTCAATCATGGAGACCTCCAGCAGTAAAAAAATGTATCCATGTCCTGTGTCAGCTCACTGACCTACACTGGCAGTGTTCTTCCTGTTTACATCACTTGACCTCACAAAGCACTTCCTTCCTGCATCACTTCCTGATATGTCCTTCTAAGGTAATGTGTAAATATGCTCTTATTAAACTAGGGGAAAAAACAAAAAAATTGATAATCAGATTCATAAAATAAAATCAGTGGGTAAGAAGAATTAAACACTGCAAAAATTCCAACCAGTGAAGTGGAACAAAAACCTCAAGCTGTGATAACAAGAGATTCATACACTGATTTCTGACTAAAAGAATGGAAAAAAACCTTGCAAAATGCATATGTAGAGAATGACAGATGTTTATTGCATATTTTTAACAATTTTAACCAATTTTACAGAAATTTAATATTTTTGTATGACTAAGTAGACAGAGCATAATTATATGTAGATAAAATTATCAGAATTTATGAGAATATCAAAAAACAACCTTACACAACACTAAATCCAGTTAAATAGACATTACCAAACCTCACTCATTTTCAAAAACGTTTTGTCCTGAAAAAACTCTTTTTTTACAGTTTCAAAATTGGATGTATGGTTTTTAAGATCTGTAGGTTTAAACACAGTGTGTTTGTATGAATGCTGCAGATCTAGAACTCTTTCAGGAACACAGGTGTTCCAGCAGCAAGCAGAGGGTACCTGAACATTCTAAGTGACAATAGGATAGAATGAGTTAAATCAACACACGCCCCTTTTAATACAGCCAGATACCCTGTTCTCTCCCATCCAGATCTTGAAAGGCATACTGAGAACACAGCGAAACTTTAAATGGATCCCTTTAGGTATATGCCTCTCTTTTGTCACCAAATTGATAATTTCCCTGAAAGGGGAAATCAATGGCTTTAGTCTGGGTGTCCTTGATAAGGATGGTAGCCCTTGTTCAAGCAAACCTCCTCAATGCCACTGCATGGGCTAAGACCCACGAAACAGATTAACTGGTGTCAACAGCCTACTGAACTTTGATTTAGTGGCATCCAGGGCTGACTTTCCTGTGGCAGCCAGGTCCTGTGCCATATCCCCATCATCCTTATCTGTCAGTGCCAGTACTGCGTTCTGGTACAGAACTGTGTACACCAGATAGGCTGCCTGCCTCAGGAGCAGGAGTATGTTATATACACTTTTATGGCCATAGTGCCCAATTTCCTGGGATCCTTCTCAGGAGGCTGTGCAGAGAAGAGCACCTTGGCCTTCTCATAAGCAGCTGCCTGGACTTCTTCGTAATGATTAGGATGATCACACAGTATTCCACCCCCTGTCTGTTCACCTCATACTTCTTTTCAACTTGTCTGTCCATGCCAGTAGCTGATTGAGGTGCTGACATGATTTTTAAGTAGCTTATTAACTGGTCTGGGACAAGAGCCGGGGCGGGCATATTGAGGAGGTTTCTCATAACCTGTAAGGCTTGTAAGAACTGCCATGCTGTGGCCATTTCCTGTGTTGAGGGCATGTGTATTTGTTCTAGTACCTGCTCTGAGTCTGTCTGTCTTTGTATTTTTTGCCATCACTGGAATGAGGGTTCCCCCTTTTGGACACCCTGGTATCTTTACCAAGCTTGTCTGATGGCTGAGCAGTTTTATCTCTTTTGACTGCCCCCTTTGACAGGGACTGCTGCTGTTTATGAGAAGAACCCTCTCATGCATGATTTCCACCATTATTAAGAACCCCTTCAGAGCCTTTATTGTGTTTTTTTTTTTTTTTGTATCATAAAGGCAGAATGAGAAGCAATAAAAACTTCTCTTTTTTAACTCTTTTCTTTTTAAGGAAAACCTTTTACAAAACTCACAGTTGATAAAATTGTTCATCTGTTCCCAGGTACTTTAAACAAAGCTCATGGCGGTCTGTCTTTGCCAGGAGCCGAAAGTAATTTGTACAGTTTTTAAAGCATGTTGGGCTTATTTGTTTTTTTGGTCTGTCAGTAATGCCAACCTTTGAAGAACTTGCTTGCAACAATATTTTGTTTCCTAGCACTCAGCGCTATTAAAAAAGAATATTATTTTTTAAAAAGTTTTTCCCTCTCACAAATGGCAAGGAACTGCTGAGTATACACAGTGGCTTGATAGATTAACAAAAAAAAGTGGTTCAGTTCTCTATAAAGATGGGAACTGCGTGTAAAAAGCCTAAAGTTCCAAATAGTAAAATCTTGTCAGTTTATAATTTATTTTTATTCAGATTGCTGCCAGTTCCCTACAAGTGGGAACCGCATTTCAAATGTAGCCTTCTTCGGTTCCTGGATCCGATTGGGAACCAGAGAAACCACAAAATGTAATAAAATAAACACCAAACTAATGCAAAGTAGTGAGAAACTAACTTAGCTTCAGAAAATAAATAATTTAAAGCAGCAGTGCAACAAAAAGTGTTTTTTTTTAATCTAGTTTCAGCTACAGTTAATAAAAATATTAGCATACCTGCCAGATTTATTTTTCTAGACACTTCATATGCTGCACACCATCATATTTTTTTTTTTTGTTATCAAGCCTAACCCATACTGGGTTTACAGTGATTGCTATAAGCCAAATGTGGTAGCCAGTTTTTTTTTCTTGAGGAAAAAAAAAAAAACTAAATGAAAACTTTTAACACTCACTTTTGGTGGAACTAGAACATGTTACCACCAAACAAAGCTGAAAGTTGCCTTGAATCTTTTATAGTGAAAAAAGGATAGGGTCAAATATTTTGTCCAGTTTTGTTGCATTGCTTCTTTAATAAAATAAGTCTTCGCTGACCAGAAGGCAGGAGCTTTACTTCTGGGCAACTGATGTCTTCAGGTGGAGAAACAAATTTGACACTGGAGCACTAGGGGTCATGTAACCACAGCACAGAGTCTGAACTTGTATTCTAAGTTCTAAACATTAGCATAAAGTTCCGTCTCCGGGGCATCATACTCTGGTGGGACGATGCTATTGCCAAGCGTCATAGATGGCTTCCTTTTGTTTGAAATTTTCAATACACAAGCTTTCAGGCTTACGAAGAGCCTTTCTTCAGGTGATGGCAGTTTCTACAGAACGCATTACCTTTGTACAACGGATTGTACTACCTGCATCTAGCAATTTACATATACAATATAAACATATCAGTCCAGATGTTGTTTAATGATCCATTATAAGTGATAACTGAAAACTGCAGTGTTTTTTTTGTGTTTTTCTTAGGTACACATGCATACCCTGTAAATACCTATTCTAGGGGCATAGATATGGTTCGCTATCCACACTCTGGCAGTTCCACAGGAACAGTCTAATTTGCTGGACATCTTTAAGCTAAGCTCCTCCATCACCAGAGTGGTATATTGCCTGACTCCACTCCATGTTGTCAGATCTTTCTTTAATAATAATAATAATACAGTGCATTTGTTATAGCACCTTTCGTGTATCAAAGTGCTGTACATTCAAGATAAAAACAAAATACAATAAATACAATAAAATCAGGAAAATCCAGAGTAGGCTTTCTCCTACAGAAAAGTCTTAAGAGCCTGCTTGAAACACCCCACTGTCCTGCAGTCCCGAAGCTGACGTGGCAGAGAATTCCAGAGAGTAGGTGCCACAAAACCAAAAGCACGTGCACCAGATGACTTTATACTTACCCTCGGAATCTCCAGCAACCCCTCGTCAGCAAAGCGGAGCTGTTGCAGAGGGGTGTAAGGAGCCAGGAGCTCTTTCAAGTAATCAGGGCCCTGTCCATGTAGGGTTTTGTAAGTCAGTAGACCTACCTTAAAGGTGATCCGCCACTGAATAGGCAGACCGTGCAGCACAGGGGTGATGTGAGTTCTTCTAGATACCCCAGGCAACAAACGTGTTGCCGTGTTCTGCACTAGCTGCAAGCGGCGGATATCAACCCCAGGAAGCCTTAAGTAAGGAGAGTTGCAGTAATCGAGGCGCGATGTCACAAAGGCGTGGACCAAAATGGGTAGGTTGCTGGACAGAACAAGGTGCTTAATCCTAGCAATGTTCCTAAGATGGTAAAAGGCCAGCTTGATGACTGCCGACACCTGATGATGAAGGGGCAGACCATCATCAAGCACCACTCCTAGGTTACACACTCGTTCAGAAGGTGAGAATCTGTGCCCCCCCCCCCGACTAAATTGGAGGGGAGCTCGGTTCTCAACCCCTCTGCCCTATGACCCAGGTCCACTACCAAAACCACTTTCCACTGGAAGAACAGGTTACCTCATTTGCGGTTCTGCTTAGGATTTAGTGCGTCATAGGTGAACTTTGTCTTTCAGATTTTTGAGTTATATGCATTTTTTACTCAGTTTCTTCGATTCCCCTCTTAGATCTTTGATTGAGCAATAGAAGCTGGGGTTCAAGTTCTGTATTTGGTGCCAGCAGAAGATGTCAGTCACCAATCCACATGGCAAATGCTGTATTGCCTTGGTGGGCAGTATGATGTGATCAAGTGCAGTCTTGTCTCAGCATGCTTCCTGAGTCCCTAGAGAACAGGAAGCTTCAACTCTTGCTGGTCGGCCTTCAGAATGGGATCCAAAGGACTACCCAAAGGGCCACAAGAAGCCCTCAGATGTGGTCAGATCTGCTCAGCAGCTTGCAGCCCTTGAGGCGGAAGTGGCAACTACTGTGACGGGCATCTCCTCTGTCTCAGCGCTGCTCCCCACTGAGGCTAGCGTTGGAGTGTAATTCACGAGAGGCTTCCAGGACATGTGTTTGGCCTTCCAGACCGTAGGGAGAGCCCTGCCCAGCATGATTTCAAGCACAAGTGCTACTGGCGCCAGTCATGGGAGTGTGAGAGATCGCGGTCCTCCTGGTCCCTCAACTCACCCGGTTGCTCAGTGGTGGTTGAGCATCCCTCAGATGAGTGGCAGGTCTAGCTTGTCAGGGGTCCTTTGGTCCCCCCATCAAGCCAGTCACTTTTGACTCCAGTTGAGCAGGCAATGGAAATTTTCCTCGAGTCAGTTGACCAGTTGTTGGGCAAGGTCGAGGAATCGGTCATGTAGACCCCAGAGCCCGTGGTCATCACTGAAGAGGATGTGGTTTGGTTAATGTCCCTGTCCAGTCCTCTGTGGGAGCAGCCTCCAGTGGTGGTCGAGCCTTCCACACCCATGCTGCTTAACATGGTCAGGCACGTGATATATTACAGCCAGCTGGAAGGTTTCCCTCATCATCAGTCGTCTGATTGAGATCTCGGTCGAGGTGTCACTGTTGATGCTTCTCCACATCCACGGGTGAGGAGAGGCACCATTGCAAACTGAGCTGATGCTGTAAGGAGCTCCTCTTGCAACAGTTGGACCATGGTGGGGTGGGGTAGGGTAGGGCTCCGCTCCAGATGTCCGGTCAGCTGGCAGCCGCCACTGGTGCCCCCACTGGTCCATGATACACAGATGCTCCTCGCTACTGCTTCTATTGCTTCTTCACCTTTTTAGGTGGAGCTGCCACCACTGCAGCCGAAGGTGGGCACTCCAACCAAGGAGGCCCATTTCGCCACCAACTCTCCTGGCCAGTTGTCGGTTCTGATCACCACAGGGGGCAGATACCCGGGTGGTCCATGGTGGGAAATGGTCTTAGGCAGTTTTCAAGGAGTCCTCAGATGACTTAAACCACGAGTCCATGCCTCCTCTGAGACTCACCTCCTTGACCAGGGATTGCTCGATGAGCAGTCCACAGAGCATGGCCCAGTGTTCTTTGGTGCGCTTCTCCACCTAATATTGTAGTCCATGTCACTGTTGCTAGAGCCAGTCCAAAAAAGGGCTAAGTACCCTTTTATGGACATTTTGGATAGGACGAATCCCCGGGTGTTACCTTTCCCGTGGCTGAAGCTACTTCACAGACGCCACACTCACTGGTCTGCTAGATAACATAGCTACCCAGATGAATGAGGGCAGATCGGTGGGTGCAGTGTTCGTGGACCTCTCCAAAGCCTTCGAGACCATGGGCCACAATATACAAATATGTGGATTAAGGAACATTGGACTAGATGAAGAAACTCTGCCATGGTTTCAGTCTTATTTAACTCGTAGGACACAACAGGTACAGCTAGGTAGTACTTTATCAAATTCTGCCTTAGTTCAAAGAGGAGTCCCACAAGGCTCAATTTTAGGGTCTACTTTATTTCTTATATACATAAATGATTTGGTTGAAGCAGCAGTACATACAAGTGTGAGGCTGTAAGCAGATGACATGGTTTTACTAGCATAGGGAAATACATTTCAAGAAATGGAGTATAGACTACAAACAGATTTCACAAATTTGGAACAGTGGTTACAAAATTCAGAGTTAGTATTAAACAGTAAGAAAACAAAAAAAATATTTTTAATTCAAGTAGAGAGAAAAAAGGAAGTACACAGACAGACATCCAAATAAGAACTTTAAAAAAATGAAATTTTGGGTCAAGAAAAATGCGATAAATGCCTGGGAGTCTGTATAGATGAGGGATTAAAATTTGACATTCATATAGATGAACTGGCAAGAAATATTAATAAACATTTGGTGCCTTCCGTAGATCAGGAATTTGTATTAATCAAAAAATGAGGCTCAACATAGTAAACCAGTTAATTATTCCATGTCTACATTATGGAAGCCACATTTACGGTATGGCATGAAAAACAAGTTTAAAAAAACTAGACACCACTTATAATAATCTTGCCAGGTTCATATTGCAATGTGATTATTATAAACATCATTGTGAAATGTTAAATTCCCTTCAGTGGTTACCGCTGGAACAGAAAAGGAAATTGAAATGGTTGGGACAGATCCATTCAGTGATGCATGGCAAAAAAACCTCAATATTTACTAGAGAAACTGAAAATAAAAGAATATAAATAAAACTTGAGATATTCAAATAATAAGTAAATACAAACAAGAATAAACAATAAATTTGGAAACATGACATTTGCTGTAAAAGTTAGGCAAATGTGGGACCCTATAGATAGTAGGTGGAAACAACAACAACGAAGTACAAAATATTTTATAAACTCCATGAAGCAAGTTTTAAACTTAAACTGTAATTGTTATAATTAACAAATTGGATTCACATATCATTATTAGCACTTAATAAGATTCATTTAACAAAGTGTATCAGTGTATGAATCAAAAGTCCATCTACTACATGTAATATAAGAATTAAATATTGTTGCATAAGATAAGTGTAAATATTTTGATAAATAACTGGACCAATCTACTAATACCTATATCAGATAAGTTTCACTTACACTGTACGAACCAAATACCCTTTGTCTATTTGAATTACAAGTATATAATGTGTGCACTAGTTAAATGGTGTCTGTATGTAATAAGAACATTTTTTTTTTTACTTTTATGTATTTATTTGTATTTTTTTTACTACATATAAGTTATGTAACAGGACCATCTTGAAAATGGGTCACTGACCTAATGATGTAAAAAAAAATGTATTTTCTTGTATAAAAATAAACATTTAAAAAAAAAATAATCTGGGAGTGGCTGTGGAGCTTTGGCAGCATCCAGCATCCTGCCCGCACCCTCTACCTGTATGGTCCACAAGTATGCAGCCCATACTGGGTCCCTTTCTGGGTTCTTGGGCCTCCTTCTATGGAGGGGTTGGTAACTGATTAAGCGTTCCGTAAGTCCAGACACCAGGGGGACATGCATGGGGCTCTTGACAAGGAGTCACATAAGATTGAGCATGCTGCTAAAAAGATGTCCGCTGCGGTGTCCTTGGGTCTCAGTTTTGGTCACTCTCTGATGGGAGTTTTTGATTCCATCCTCCCTCACCTCCCAGCTGATCAGCAGTCGGTGGTGACAGTCATCAGAGACCAAGGTCAATTGCTGGCTAAACATCGGCTCCAGACGGCCTTGAACATGGCTGAATGATATGCCCATGCTATGGCAGCAGTCATCTCCATACATCACTTTGCCTGGCTGTGTCTGTCACAATCACGACAGACACCCAGCACAAGCTGGCTGATGTCTCCTTCTTGGGCAGTGACCTATTTGGTCCTGGGGTAGAAGGACAGCTCACCTGTATTGAGAAGTCCAGTACCACCCTGGATTCTGTGGCATCCTCCCAGAGGGACATGAAAAAGATTCCTAAGAAACAGGCTTTCCAGTATTGGTCCTTTCAGTCCACAGCCTCCTTGGCAGCCAGTAAATAATTACAGCTCAGAGGCCCAAGCCCCATGTCCAGGGACCAGGTCCTAAAAAAGATGATTTTCCCCTGCCAAAGCTGCCTAGTGATGGGTTGGGGGTGTCATCCCTCTACCCATCCTGTCACTGTCTGCACTCCCTGTAGGAGGTCAGCTACATCACTTCACGTCTTGCCACATTGATCTGCAATCACTACAAACAAGTGGATGTTGGATATAGTGGGCAAAGGTTGTCTCTGGACTTCGAGGCTCTCCCAGCTTACTTCCTCCATGAACCTCGGGAGGGAGTTCAGGGTGTCTCAGGACACACCGTCTACCCTTCGGGCGGACATGCTCAGCTCCTTGCAAAAGGGGTCCATATCCCGGACACCCTGGCCAATCAGGGTTATGTGTCCAGGTACTTTGTGGTCCTGAAACAGATGAGGGGCTGGCAACCCATGTTGGATCTCTGTGTTCTGAACCATTCCATGCGGAAACACAAGTTCCAGATGGTCACTCTGAATCAGATCATTCTCCTGCTGGAGCACAGCATGTGATTTTGCTCCCTAGACCTCCAAGATTTATTTTTCCACATCACAGTCCATCAGTCCCACCACTGATACCTCAGATTTCGAGCAAAAGGGGTCCTGTACCAGTTCCAGGTTATGCCGTTTGGTCTGTCCTTGGTACCCAGGATTTACAATGAGTGCATGGCAGTAGTTGCAGCATTCCTGCTGTGCTGTGCCTAGGTATCTGGGCGCACCCCTACCTGGACGAGTGGGCTGTTAGCTGGTCTGTCCAAAGAGGCTGTAAAGAGGTCCAGAGATTTGACTCTCGAAACTTGCAGAGACTTGGACCTGTTGATCAACATGGACAAGTCTGAACTGGTACCTACACAGGTTATCAAGTTCATCAGGGCAGAACTAGACTCCCTGCAGGCCAAAGCCCACCTCCCAGTGAACTGGGAACTGAATCTTACCTCCATTGCCTGATCATTTCACATGGGGCTTTCACACCCTGCTGGGATTTCCTGAGGCTGCTTGGGTATGTGGTGTCATGTACCAGCGTGGTCCTTTGGGCCCGCAGGCAGATGCTCCACCTCCAGTGGGAGTTGGGCCATCAGTGGTCCCAGCTTCTAGGCCACTTGGACCAGCTGGTCACAGTGACTCAGCTGATGAGGGATGCCATCTAGTGGTGGCTGGTCCCAAAACATCTGGAGGAAGGAATCCTGTTTGTCCACCCAGAAATAGCTGTCACACTTAGGACAGACGTATCTCTGTTGGGGAACACATCTAGGAGACCACAGATCACTCTGGGAGTCCCATCATCACATTAAACCTGCTGGAGCTCCATGTAGTGTGACGTGTGCTGATGGAATTAGCTCCACTAGTCAGGGCAGGTTATGCAGATCCAGACAGACAACACCACAACCATGTTCTACTTGAACAGGCAGGGTAGAACTCTCTCCCTTCCCTTGTGTCTGGAGACCTTCCACACCTGGACCCTTGTGCGCAGCCTACTTGCAGATGATGTGGTGATTCATGTCACAGATGAGAACAATCAGCTGACTGATGCACTTAGGTGAAGAGGAGAGACACTGCATGAGTGGTCTCTGAATCAGGAGGTGATGAATCACCTGTGTTCACAATGTGGCACTTCTCTGCTGGACCTGTTTGTCTCATGGGAGAACACCAAACTGAGGCTGTTTTATCCCTGCCTCCCACAGTCCAGGACACTGTTGGGGGATGCCTTCACGAGGCCCTGGACCCCAGGCCTTGTGTGCGTCTTCCCTCCCTTCCCTTTGATCCACAAGGTAGTTATCAAGGCCTGAAAGTTCAAGGTGCAGATGATCCTGATAGCTCCAGACTGGCCAAGACAGTTCTGGTACCCGGATCTCCTAAGCAGCAGACCTCCATGGTGACTGCCTCTTCACCTGGATCTGCTGACCAGACATCAGTGGACGTTCCTGCACTCAGACCTTCAGTCCCTGCACCTCACGGCCTGGTCCATGAGCAGTTCCGGGCCTTGGAGCTCTCAGATGATGTGCTCCACATTATGGAGGCCTCACGAAAAGAGTTGCTATGTCTTTAAATAGAAGAGATTTTCCATTTGGTGTCAGGGCAAGTAGCTTGATTCCCCTTGCCTGCCCTGTGGCTAGCATCCTGGACTATCTGTGACCTGTCTCTAAGTTGGAACTGTGGAAGACGACCCTTAAAGTGCACGTGGCAGCCCTTTCTGCTTCTCAGATGTGGGCTGGTAAACTGCCCAAGAGAAGGTGGTCAGGTACTTTTCCAAGAGCCTGGACCACCAGTCCCATCCATGCTTTAACCACCTCCACCATGATATCTACTGCAGGTGCTGGCTGTGTCCATGGGCAGGCCCTTCAAGCCAGTGCCCAGGTGTGAGATTTCACTTGTGTCTTGGAAGACAGCCTTCCTGGTGGCTGTTACATTAGCCAGAAGGATCAGGGAGCTCCAGGTGCTTTCGGTCTCTGATCTTCCACAGGGACAAAGCCATCCTTGCCCCAACCTGAATTTCCTCCTGAAAGTTGTATTGGAGTTTCACCTTAACCAGGTGATAATTTTACCAGTATACTTTACCAATCCATCTTCAGAGGCTGATCGCAGGCTTCATATCCTGGACCTGCGGAGAGCACTCTCTTATTATGTGGAGCGTGCGGCTGAAGTTTGGGGAGAGGCTCACCAGCTGGTTTTTACTTACGCTGAAGTCACACCTGGTGGACCGGCAAAGTGGACTATTGGCAGGTGGGTAACATGCTGCATCAACCTCTGCTGTTGGTTGGCTGATAGTGAGCCTCATGTAGTGCTTAGAGCTCATCCCACCAGACATACCTCTCAACTGTACCACATTACGAGGAACGTTCCTCAGTTTGCTTCTCAAAAGCTCCCTGTTCCACATTGTGAGGACTTGTTCCACATTCAAAGTCAACATTTTAAAGCAAAAATCCATTGTAAATTATGCAAAAAATATAGTATTCAATTAATAACAGACTTTCTGAACATAAATGCAACATGTTAACAGTGTTTTGAGCTTCTTAGGTAAAGATTTGAGTAAGTGTTCCACATTTTCCCCATTTGTTCCACATTTTGACAGGCAGTGTTCCACGTTTGGGGGACAAAAGGTTGAGAGGTATGCCACCAGACATACGGCTGCCTTAGTGGCTGCTTCCAGGGACATCCCTATCTAGGAAATCTGCAGGGCTGCTACCTGGAAGTCATCCCACGCCTTCATTTCCCACTACCACATGGACCTTGAGTCACGGTGAGACGGCAGTTTTGGTGCCTTGGTTCTCTAGTCTTTGCTTGCCAAGTAGGCTTGTGCACCTTGCCCCCTCCTCCCTGAGAACTAGTAGGAGTTTGCTAGAGTTTGGATGGTGAACAACATCCATGCCCCTAGAAAGTAGGTTACTCACCTATAACCATAGTTCTAGGAGTGGTACAGTATGCGGTTCACATCTACACAACACAGTCACCCTCCCCTGGCAAGTGGCACACAGATCTCTGCCTTCAGCATGCAAGACCTGATGTCACAGGGCAGTGTTGGGAAATACACTGTCCAGAAGGTGGGAGGAGTTTAGCTTAAAGATATCTGGAAAATCAGACTGTTCCTGAGGAACTGCCAGAAGGTGGATGTGAACCTTATATGCTTCCATTGATCTTTTTGTCCTCTTGAGTTCACAGTCTAAAAGTACTAGGCAGAATGCGGCCTCCATATCTTTGGACCTCAACTCAACAAAATCCACAGTGGTGACACTCACAACTACCATCAGTCAAATCCTACAGCTGTGTAAATCTGTTTGTGACATGGACAAGAAGATCAATTCCTCATCTCAGCAGCTGATCAGCCTGGAAACTACAACTGACAATGCCCAGGAATCAATTAAAAACATTAAAAAGCAGTCTCTCTTTTCAATAAAAGGAACTAGCAAATGATTGCACCACAGTGGTCTGGATAAAATAAAACTCCCATCTGTGGCTCTGTTTGGAACATATAAAGAACCAGGCCCACAAATGCAGTGTACATATTGTGGACCTGCCAGAGGGGGCTGAGGGAGGGGAGAAACTGTGTAGACTTGACTTCCCACTGAATGGAATCTTGACACAAATTATTAACCCAAAGAATAGATGCAAAATCATTCCAGCAAGGCAGCCAGATATGACCTTTACCTGAAGACTCCTGCTGATAGTGTCGCAGAGAGAGAGAGAGAGAGACCAGATCCTTTGGGTTGCTACATCACAGAGGTTGAAGAAGCTGTAAGACAATGATATGAAGGCTGTAGGAGTGGTTAGAAGTACATGTTGTCACATAGTGTAGCCTATGATATGGGCAGCACTGGAGATGCTGGGGGAGGGAGAGGCGAGAAAGAAAAAAGAGACATCTCTCAAGTGTGCAGCATAAACATACATGCACATGAGAACACAATTAGAAACATAGAATTTGATGGTAGGAGGAGACCAAAGGTCCATTGAGTCTGTCCTTACTATACTACCTCCCCTACACCTATCTACTTCTCTGTCGGGCTGTATACTGTTACCCCCCATGTAGATATTAATGTAGTATGTACAAACATGTTTTATTTATTTAGCTTTTGTTGACCAGATAAGTACACTAGACAAGTTATATGCCTATTTTCAGGTACAACACGGGAGAGTACAATGAGATACAGATACAGTGAGATACAGTTCATACAGAGGACAACATGACACAAGTTAAGCAGTATACAGAGTCAAACTAGAACCATGTGAACATAACCAGTAGACAGTAAGCACAGTTATGTACAGGAATATATATACATAGAAACAACAAGGCTAAGAACAGTACAGTTTTACAAGGTATGAAACCAAGGTGATGCGTAATGCAAAATAAAAAACAAATTGCATATGTGGGTGATAAATGTAAGTTACGCACTTATAACCGTAGTTCTAGAAGTGGTCTGTGGTTCACATCCACACAACCCACCTGGTCTTCCCAAGCAAGTGGCACATGGATCCCTTCTTCCGTGTACAAAATTGGACGTCACTGGGCAGACTCAGGGGATATACTGCCAGAGGTGGGGGAGGAAGAGCTTAGCTTAAAGACACGCAGAAACCAGACTGTTCCCTTCACTGATTTCCTGGGTGTACTCCTGATTTGGGGTATTTGTCCCAGATTGTTTTTTAGGCCTTGTTCCCGATTTGCAATGCAGGATCTTTCTAAATCCATAAATCATTATGTAGCTCAAATCAGTGCGTTTCTTCAGATATGGTACCTTTTACTGATCCCCTAAAGGAAAGCTGTATAGTTTTATATTTTTCTGCTTTTACATTGCAGTGCCACCATAGTGGCTGCATGTGTGTGTGGCCGTTTCCCTTGACATTTATTAATGTACATTTTTTAAAGCAAGGTCATGGTTTGTGTTGAAATTTAACCTCTCTGCCAGTTTGCATCAAAAACATTTCTTTAAGGGGGCGCTAGAGAGCCATGCTACAGAGAGGACGTGCTTCATCAGCTCTTACCATCTCGCTGTTTTGAACTACTAAAATTGTACTTTTATCATAGTATTTTCTAACTGTGAATGCTTCATTCGACGGAGCCTTGCAGCAAGATCATTTAAGCTGAAATTTGCCAATATGGGACGCACTAAAGGCTCAGGAGGAGCAACTCAGAAATCGGGAATAACATTGCACCAGGCCCCAAATGAAACACAGAGCACTTCAAAATCCAGCTGCCTGCAGCAGTCAGAGGAAGCTCTCCCCAGGACACTGTACTTAAAGCGGTTCGGGACATGGATCATAAGATTAAACGCATCCAAGAATGAATGGGGAACCAGGATGCAAAAATTTAAGTAGCTGCTACCTCCGTTAAGAATGCAGACAAAAGATTGATTAAATCTTTGTCTACTATTAATAAACTTAGGAGAACTCGCATCTAAGGGCTCGACTAGAATGCTTGGAGAATGGGGCCCAGGCAATGGATGAAGGCATAATAGGTCTCCTTGAAGGAACAGTGGGAGATAATACACTCTGTTTTTCTACACACCTGGCTTAGAGAGCCTCTGCATTTACAGGACACTTGGGAGGATTCTGACTTATGGTGGGCCTATTGTCTGAATCATCATTCCTCACAGACTAGTCCTTCCCAACCCCGTACCATAATGCTGGTCACTTCTGGACCCAAGATCCATGATCTCCTTCTCACTGCAGCTCGTGCATACTATCCTCTTCTGCATGAGGGCCAGGATGTCCGCATGTTCCCAGATTGGGCCTATACAACACGCAACTGGAAAAGCAGTTTATGGCATCCAGTAACAGCTATGCTGTTTGGGATTGTTTATTCATTATTGGCTCTGGCACGTCTCTGAGTACAATACAGGGGGAAAACTTGACAATTTAGCGATGCAAAAGGTGCAGGAAAATGGACTTAAAAATTTGCTGCAGAGTTCTGGAGCGCACCTGAGAATCCTGACCACGAAGACTCTGATGAGCAGCCGGAGGGATCGTGAGTGAGTTAGGGACTTTGTTTAGTCCTGTTTTGACACGCATCTTACCCTCATTAAACTAACTCTCGATTTCCACAATGGCAATGGCTTAACTTAAACCTGGTGAATTGCCCCTCATTTGTGTTTGGCATATTTGACATTCAGAACTGTTAACTTTCAATTTCTTTCTGTGCCTTAGTTTAAAATGGCTGTACGTTTGCATTTATTGTAGGAATGATCTGCAGGGTACTCGTTTATCTGCTGCTTTAGGTTTTGAAGAGAATCTGCATGGGTTTGGATTATGAGGCCATTGTTCATAACCCTTATATAAATATTTTGTTAACAAAGTCTGGGGTGGTGGTGGTTCAAGTCTAACCTGAAGGTTACAGGGAGTTCCTGGTTATTACTTTGCTATTACCTATATGGTTATATTTACAGTTATACTTACATCTTTGGTAGGAAGTAGTTTGCGAGATGGGAGGGGGTGTTATTTGAGTGAAGCCTAACTGATCCCTTGACAGACATTTATTAATAGACTGTGGTCATAGTAACTCGTTAGGTTCCTGATTGCTCATTGCAACACCAGAAAGAAATGTATGTGTGATTCATGTGGGAAAACTCAGGGGCCTTAATTGTCTGAACTCTCATAGCTCAGTTGGTTAAGAGCTAAAGCATGGATTGCTGAGGTTCTGGGTTCAGATCCCAGTGAGAGTCACACTTTTCCTTTCATTTCTACAATTAGGTTACTTCAAGTGATTCCCATTTCCCGATGTTGTAATCATTCCATGTCTCTTGTGAGGCCCAGCACCTGAGTATAAAATGTTAGGTTTTTACCTTGTACAAATTTTGTATACCCTTAAATGTTGTACCATCTCTGTGAATCAACTATCATCCTGATACTAATATGAGTGATGCTTTATATCACATGATGTGTTATATTTACGGATGAACCTGGTTGTATGACTTGTTTTATTGAAAATTCAATAAAGAAAGTTAAAAAAAAACACATTTCTTTAAGTAGCAGTACATTTTATAAATTTTGTTGCATCAAATAATCTGTCAAAAATCTCTGCCATTTGCTAGAAGGGGTAGGGACAAGCCTCATTTAATTATACATCTTGGGACAAATGACCTGGCTGACAAGACAGTAGATATAGCTCAGAGGAGGTTTGAGGAACTAGCACAATTATGTCAGGGGGCAGGAAGATCAGTAACTTTTTCAGAGATGCTTCCGGTGCCAAAGGCAAGCACAACAAGAAAGCTGAGAATAGAGGAATTTAACGGATGGCTAAGAACCAGATGTTGTGCCAAAGGGTATGGGCTGTTGGGGGGGGTGGTGGGTGCGTGGTGAGGGACCTGGGAGGACAGAAGTCTCTATGCCAAGGACAGACTACACTTGAGTGAGGAGGGAAAGAAAGTGTTGAAACAGAGGATGGAGGAGTACACAGAGGAAGTTGGGAATTTAAACTAGGAGTGGGGGGTGGCAATTGGGGAAGAGATATGCAGAGATCACAGGTTGGGAAACCATATGAGCTTACCCCCATAACAGGACAAAGGTCAAATGGCAAGTACTATTAGGATGCTAGGAAAGGGGCAGGATGGGGAGGTGGAAGGTGGTTACCCTTAATGCTAGGAGCCTTGGGAGAAAACTGCAGAGTTACAGGTTCTCATGGCAGGGAGAGGTGGACATTGCAGCCATCACAGAAACATGGGCCACCCAATACAATGACTAGGACCTGTCTGTAACCAGGGTACAGGTTATTTCGTAGGGACAGGGTGATTGGGAAAGGAGGGGTGGCACTATATTTGAAGGAAGGACTGAAGTGTGTAAGGGAGGAAGGGGAGGAGGGTAGTACGGAGTCACTTTGGATGCAAATCCAGGATTCCAAGAATAGGATTCTTAGAATGGGAGTGGTGTACAGGCCACCATCTCAGACGGAGGAATTAGACAGGGAACTAGCAGGACAGATCAGGAGGACCTGCGAAGGGTAGTGTGGTGATTGTGGGGACTTCAACATGCCAGGAGTGGACTGGAGTACCCCAACAACCAGGAACAGAAGGGAGCAGGTACTGCTGGATGCCTTCCAGGACAGCTTCCTGCTGCAAATGGTCAGTGAACCAACCAGGTTCGGGAATACCCTTGACCTTGTGCTGGCAAATGGGGACTTTGTGAGAGAACTTACAGTGGAGGAACCGCTGTCAGGGAGTGACCACCACTCAGTATGGCTCACATTGGATATGGGCAAGGAAGGAGTGGAATCTGGCACAAGAGTGCTGGACTTCAGGAGGGCCGACTTTGGGAGGATGGGGGAAGTGATAAAAGGGTACCTGGCCAGAATTCAATCTAGTATGGACACTAACCAGAGGTGGGAGCTCATAAAGCTGGGGATAGTGGAGGCAACCAAAACCTGCTGCAAAGCCCAGAGCAAGAATGCTAGGGCTAAGAAACCGAGCTGATTGAGCAAGGAGGTCATGGAAAAGGTAAGGAAGAAAAGAGCTGCCCTTAGGAAGTACAAGAAAACAGGGAGGAGGGGGAGGACAGGGAGGAGTACTTGACAGAATCGAAGGAGGTGACAAGGACAGTAAGGGGAGCCAAAGCATCTACGGAACTCAGGCTGGCACAAGGCATAAGAAGGGGAGAAGGACTTCTTTAAGTACATCAGGGAGAAAAGGAGCTGTAAGGACCACATAGTAAGGATTAGGAAGGAGGGGGGTTGGGTGGAAGCAGGGTGCGATAAGGCAGAAGCACTAAATGAGTACTTCTGCTCAGTATTTACTAAAGAGAAGGGGGGGTGACACTCAAGGTGGGAGAAATGGCAGAAACAGGTGGGGGAAGGGGTGACAGATGGGGAAATCATGGAGGGCAGAGTTCGAGAGGGTTTGAAGGAACTGAGGATGGACAAGGCGCCAGGCCCAGATGGCATCCACCCCAGGGTACTGAAGGAGCTGGCAGAGGTCCTTGCAGGACCTTTGGCAGACCTATTTAATGCCTCACTACATTCGGGGTGTGTACCTCAGGACTGGAGGATGGCTCATGTGGTGCCCCTCCACAAGAGTGGCCCAAGGATGAACCGGGAAACTACAGACCAGTGAGCCTCACATCCATCGTGGGTAAGCTAATGGAGACTATCCTGAAGGAGAGGCTGGTGGCCCTCCTAGAGGCCAAAGGACTACAGGACAGCAGACAGCATGGCTTCATACATGGCAGATCCTGCCAAACCAACCTGGTGGAGTTCTATGACTGGGTAACTAGGCAACTGGACAGGGGCCATGCAGTGGATGTCCTGTATCTGGACATCAGTAAGGCATTCGACTCTGTGCCACATGGAAGGCTGGGAAGGAAGTTAGTAGGCACAGGGGCCGGTGCAAACCTGTTGAGATGGGTAGGAAACTGGCTTCAGGGAAGGCAACAGAGGGTGGTGGTGGGTGGGGAGCTCTCACACCCAAAGGCAGTGACGAGCGGTGTTCCACAGGGCTCGGTGTTGGGACCAGTGTTGTTTGGGATATTCATTGCAGACGTATCATGGGACATTAGAGCAAGATCAGTCTATTTGCTGATGATACCAAGGTAGGCGTGGTGGTGGATGACCTAGGGGGATGGCAGAGGTTGCAGGATGATCTGGCAAAGCTTGAAACCTGGTCAGACACCTGGCAACTGGAGTTTAATGACAAAAGTGCAAGGTGCTGCATTTTGGGATGAAGAACCCAAGGAGGAGTTACCAGCTGGGGGGAGTGCAGCTAGCCCAGACAGAGGAGGAGAAGGATCTGGGTGTGCTCATTACAGGGTCAATGAACAACTCTGCACAATGTAGGAAGGCAGCTGCAAAGGCCAACAAAATGCTGGGTTGTATTACAAGGGGTATATCCTCGAGGAGGGAGGAGGTGATTCTGCCACTGTATAGGTCATTAGTTAGACCACACCTGGAGTACTACGTGCAGTACTGGCACCCATATCTGAAGAGGGACATTAAGTTACTGGAGGGGGTGCAGCGCAGGGCGACAAAGATGGTCAAGGGACTGGGGGACTTATCATACGAGAGGAGGTTGAAGGAGTTGAACATGTACTCACTGGAGGAGAGGAGGAACGGGGTGACATGATTGAAACCTTTAAATACATGAAAGGAATAAACAAGACTGGTACAGAGGGGCTGTTCAAAGTAAGGGAGGGGAGGCCACCAGGGGCCATGATATGAGACTGGAGGGAGGAAGGTTCAGGAGGGAGATGAGGAGACACTTTTTACAGAGGTGGTGGCTGGGTGGAATCGTGTACCTGCAGAAGTGGTATCCAGTAGAACAGTGGACTACTTCAAAAGGGGATGGGACAGGACAAGGGGGAGGGTTAATGAAGGGGAAGGGTGGAAGGGAAGGGCAGCTGCAGAATAAGGGGTGCTAGCTGTACATTCGAGCAGACTTGGTAGACCTCTAGGCCTTTATCTGCTGGCAAATTTTGTATGTTCGTATGTTTCCTAAGTGTATGCAAGCTTAATTACTGTAATTTCCCTACATAAAGCTTAGTTTACTGAAGAGCTTAGATGGTAAGGAATTGTTGGTACTAGCTATTTATAAGCATTTGAAACACAGTTTTTAATTAAAAAGAAATTATGTGGCAAAAACAAACCTAGACTCATTTTACAGTGCCTAATATCTCACGCTTCTTAAAATTAAAATGCCACCAGCAGCTAAAAGGACTCATAAACAGGTAATTGTGATATGCCCTCCGAAAAACACAGCATCGTAGTTCAGGGGCTTACCTAGATAATGCTGTGTTCCGTTTTCCTCTGAAACTGTAAATCCATAGTCGCTGAGCCAGAAACGTCACGGCAAAATGTAAACAACGTTCTACCTCCTGTTTAAACTCCATGCCGTAGTAGCTGCCTAAGATGGCTGTTACGTCCGTATGCGATGACATCAGTGGAGGGACAGAGCTTCGAAGCGATGATGCAGGCTGAATGGGGACTTAAAAATAAAGTATGAAATAACCTAGGCCAGCCCGCCAGCACAGAGGCAGGGCGTCTGTCTGCAATTCTGATGACCTGGGTTCAAAAGCGGAGGACTTTCGGTGGGAGAAGGATTGAGCGTCCTAGAGACTGCTCTCCTTCTCTGGGGGAGTAGAGTGTCCGCACACCACGGACCTCTGATGGAGGCTGAGGGATCCATTTGTACTGGTGCCGCCACCTCAGGGTGGGCGGATGCGGGCCATCACTGCATGTCCCGCCCCAGATACTGCTGCACCTGCAAAATTCCTTCCTCGAGCATGATGCCCTGTTCCGCTGCCAACAGTGTCTGCCGGGCGCTCGCGGCCTCACCCTCAGGGTAAGCCCTGGACGAGGGAGCAGACTACAAAATGAAAAAAAAGAACCTTAATGAAGCGCTTCCTTCCATCCTTACCTATGCAGGT
Source organism: Neoceratodus forsteri (assembly GCA_016271365.2). Classification (NCBI taxonomy): domain Eukaryota; kingdom Metazoa; phylum Chordata; order Ceratodontiformes; family Ceratodontidae; genus Neoceratodus; species Neoceratodus forsteri. The sequence continues at coordinate 511,693,797 of CM057449.1, read as the reverse complement.
GTAGACATTGATTTCACACCCACACAGGTAGATTTGGAGGGGAAGCGTTTTGTTAAGATTATTTCATACTTTATTCATAAGTCCCCATTCAGCCTGCTTTATCGATTCGAGGCGCTGTCGCTCCACAGATGTCATCATGTACAGATGTAGCCGTCATCTTAGGCAGCTACTGGGGCACTGAGTTTAAACAGTAGCCGGGGCTTTGTTTACATTTCACTGAGACGTTTCTGGATTAGCAACTAAGGATTTACACCGTTTCAGAGGAAAATAGAACACAGCATTATCTAGATAAGCCCCTGACCTACAATGTTGAGTTTTTTGGAGGGCATATCACAATGACCTGTTTGAGTCCTTTAATCTGGGTTAGTTTCAGTTGGTTTACATCTGTCTCCCTCCCCGCAGACAAGGCTGAAAATAGGTAGTATTGTCCAGCCCTCCTTTCACAGTCAACAAATAATAAATAAATGTAGGAAACAAGCCTACCTGCCCAAAGGGTGAAAAAAAACCCTACCACAGTGTTGTAAATGAAACCAGCACATTTTAATGCAAAATTATTATAGAACCATCTGTATGTGTGTATTGTATAGATAAAGTTAACGCATAACGAAATTGTATCAGTATATTGCTTGACACAAGTGATACTGTTGGATACACACCAGGGCAAGGTTCTGCTAAAAATTATTTGAAAGTCTATTGGAAATAAACTTAAAAAATATAGGTCTGATTCTTAGACACATTTTTTTAATGATGGCAAATGGCGCAAAATGTGCACCATTGGACCACCCTAAAAAAAATTTGCTATACTGAAAACCTGTGATATCGGAGTCGATACTTTTTAACTGAGGCCATACAACAGTTACTGTATGCAGACATGGTTTGCACACAGTAACAGTGCAGACTACTACCAAACATGTATGCATATAGCATAGTGCCCTGCATGTACATATGTGGCATGTTCTCTTTTCACTGTCTCTGAGCTCTCTTCTTTCTTTGACTCCTCCGTCACCCCTTTCCAGTATTGATTTTGGAAATCCCTCTTCACTTCCCTCCTTTGGCTTTCTGACTACATTGTTTTAGGTATGGACCAGGGTGTGATCACCTCCCCCATCTTTGCTGACCTGGCCAAAGCTTTTGCACTGCAGGAGACGCCCTACTATTGGACAGTGTTAAAGCAGCAGGTCTCTCTGCCTCCTCAGTCATTTGGTTCTGCTGCTCCCTAAAGGGCCAGTTTTAAGTAGTCCAGATTGGAAGTTCCTAATCCTCCCTACGTCTTATCTGTTCAGGTGCCCCTCGAGTCTGTTCTGGACCCCATTCTTTTTCCATATGTCTGTTCCCATTCATATGTACACTGATGATACCCCACAGTCAGCGCTTTATCCATATCAAATTTTTAAAGACAGCAAATCCAAAATGCTGCAGCACCCAGTCCGATTTACAGGTCCCTACAAGATCCAAACTCCCACTGAGATCTTAGGGCCAAGAGCTTTCCACCACACTTAGTGCACTGTTACTTTCCAAGACTGTGCTGTCTCACTATGCTGCACAATCGTGGCCCAAACCCTATTACTGGAACGGACCCCACCAGGCCCCCCCAACCATCTTATTTCTTTTATACTGGGTTTGTATATGTTGTGCATAGGTCTGTCCTGTACTTGTCATAAGTTAGATTGGTTTCTTAGTTTGCAGCCACCATGGCTATTTATTTCTTCACCGTAGATGCTGTTTGTATAGTCATGGTACCTGTTATCAGACTTGCCTTGCCCATAATTCCTTTATTTTTGTTAAAATAGTGTGTGCACCTTCCCAGATCCATCTTGTAAATGAGTTTTTCTCAACGATGTTACACCTGGTTGAATAAAGAATTGATTGATTGAAGAAGGGAGCATCGCCTAATGCAAACCACAGCAAGCAACATTGTGTGCAGCCCTTGTGCAGTAGAGACAAGACATGTTTGGGTCTGCCTTCAACATCTTCTGTCGTCATGTGACACAGAACCTGAAGCCAAGAACTGGCTTCTCTTCCTCTGAGTCCATCTTCCGTTGACAAGAAAAAGATGGAGTGAAGGAGAGGAGAAACAGTCGAGGAACAATCACAAGTTGAAGGAAAAACTAGAAAATCACCAGTGGTGCACTGATGATCATGCTGCCCAGCTTCTTCTTGGCCAGCTGCATGACAGGGAACTGAAGCTCTGGCCAAAAGGTTGCAAGTCAACCTTGGCTGCAGTGGGGTTAGCTGTTCATCATGCAGCCATGGAAGAAACTGCGGCGGTTGCTGCAGTGGGCATCATGTCAGCCTTGGCGCTGCTTCTGGCTGGGGCCAGTGTGGGAAAGTCCTTCCCTGAAGACTTCAGAAGCTGTGTCGGGCCCTCCAGGCATATGGGCAGAGCCCTGCCCACCACAGTAAGAAGCCCAACTGCTGCCGTCACCAGTCATGGGATCGGAAGAGATCATGGTCTTCCCATTCCCTCAGCTCCTCTGACTACTTGATGCATGTCGAGCTGAATATTGATTGAGGGCTCGGTCAACATAACCATGGTGTCTGTCAGGTTTGTTGACCTCGACACTGGATGATCAAGTGATCTAGATTTTTATGGACCCTGTTGACCAGTTATCAGAGGGGTTGACAAGGAGTCAGTCTCAAGACCCCAGTTTTCCCACTCCTCCCCCAGGAGGACATGGACCTGTCTGTGTTCCCAACTGTTTCCACCCAGGATCAGCATCCACCGGTGGTCATGCTGCCGAAACTGATGCTTGTTCATGCACTTCAGCATGTGGTCTGTACCGACCCTCCAGTGGCTTCTTCTCGATATCGGCCCTTGGGTCGATGGTCAGAGTTGTGGTCAAGGTGCCACTCACGGTCTCAAACACGCTCGACCAGGAGATACTGCCAGCGATGTTCCTCAACCTCCTCATCCTCTGGTGAGAAGAGGCACCACTGCAGGATGTGATGGTGCCATGAGGAGCTCCTCTAGCAACAGTGGACCATTGCAGGGTGGGGCAGGGCTCTACCCCTGACACTTGTGGTCAACTGGCAGGTGCCAGTCCATCCTTGTTAGATGCCCCCATCATCTGTCTCTCCACCTTTGTGGATGGAGCCGTCTCCACCACAGCCTTTGGTGGAAGCACCGACTCCCGTACTGCAGCTGGCTTGCCAGGCCGGCTATTGGAGGAGATCACCCAGTCTGAGTATACTGTGATGGTCCACAGTGACAAACGGTCCCATGCTGTTTTTGAAGATGACTTGGATGGGTCGTCCATGTTGTCGAGGACGCATACCTTCCACTGGGCTTCGGTCAAGGAGCTGACTACCAGCCATGGATCAGTGTCATTTGGGGCTCTTCTCTGACTGATGTTGGAGTCCCTGAATGTGTCCTTAGAGCCAGTCAAGAAGAGAGCTAAATATCCATTTACAGACATCCTGGATAAGAACAGTTCCCTGGGGGTTGATGTTCCCATGGCTGAGACCATTTTGGGACTCGCCCTGCAGCTCTGGCAGCATCCAGCATCCTGCCCAGCACCCTCTACCCATATGGTTCACAGTTATACAATCTTTGCTGGGTCCCTTTCGGGGTTCTTGGACCATCCCTCTGTTGAGGAACTGGTCTTAGACTCTGCCTTCTGTAAGTCTGGAGGTAAAGGGGAGGTGGACAAGCCCTCTGACAAGGAGTCTTAAGAAACCTGACGACGCAGCCAAGAAGGTCTGTGCTGCTTCCTCTCTTGGTCTCCATCAGGCAAGCTACGCCATGATGATGGCCAACTTTGGTCACTCCCTAGTGGGAGTGCTAGATGATGTCCTCCCTCACCTTCCTGCTGACAGGCAGCTGCTGGTGAAGTTGGTCAGAGACCAGGGTTAAACACTGCCTTAAAACCAGCTCCAGACTGCCTTGGATTTGGGTGACTCCTGTGCCATGGCAGCAGATATTGCGGTGCGCTGCAGGGCCTGGCAGAGGTTGCCCACCTTCACTGTGGAGACCCAGCACAAGTGCGCCGATGTCCCCTTCTTGGACACTGACCTCTTTGTTCTGGGGGTAGAAGGACAGCTTTCTAGGATTGAGAAGTTGCATACTACCCTGGATTCTGTGGCTTTGTCCCAGCAGGACCCTAACATTCAGAAGCATAAGAAAAAAGACTTTCCAGTATAGGTCCTTTCAGACACAGCAGCTTCGTCAGCAGCCCCAGTGGGGTGATAGCAGGCATGGTGCCCCAAGGTCAAGTTCTTTAGCCAGGAGCTGAAAAGATGCATGGCAGGGTAAGTGATGCCCCTTTGGCCCCAGTGGCTGGCGCCCTTCCAAAGCTGCCCTGTGATGGGTTGGGAGAGTGTCAACCTCCTGCTTGTCCAGTTACTGACCCAGCTCCCTCTGAGGGGTCGGCTTCACCACTTGTGACCACATTGGTCCATTATTACCATGTACAAGTGGGTCCTAGAGGTGGTAGGCAGAGGGTTGCCTCTAGATTTCGAGGCTGTCCCGCCTTACCGATCCCACCATCCTCATGAGTCCTCTGCATCGCCGGATACACTGTCTGCCCTAACTGAGGATGTTGCTTAGCTCCTTGCGAAAGGGGCTACAGCCTATGTCCCAGATGCCCTGGCATGTCAGGGGTATGTGTCCAGGTACTTCCTGGGCCTGAAATGGATGGGAGGCTGGCCCCCCATACTGGATCTGCACAGTCTCAACCAGTACATATGAAAACCTAAGTTCAGGATGGTAATCTTGAATCAGATACTACCATCCCTGGAGCAGGGCATGCGATTATGTTCCCTGGATCTGCAGGACACGTTCTTTCACATCCCAGTCCGTCCATCCCACTGATGGTACTTTTAGTTCTGCACAGAAGGGGTTCTTTGTCATTTTCAGGTCATGCCCTTTGGCCTTTCATCCATGCCAAGGGTCTTCACCAAGTGAATAGCAGTGGTGGCACCCTTCTTGAGGCGTAAGGGCATCAGACTGTATCTCTTCCTAGACAAGTAGCTGATAGCCTGGCCGTCCATGGAGGCCGTGGAGCGGTCCAGGGATCTGGCCTTCCAGACCTGCAGAGACTTGGGCCTGCTGGTCAACCCTGCCAAGTCCGAACTGATCCCGTCGCAGGAGATCCAGTTAATCAGGACAGAGCTAAACTCCCTGTGGGCCAAGGCCCGCCTCCTTGCTGACTGGGCACTGGATCTGACCTCCTTTGCCTGACCATTTCAGGTTGGGCTCTTGTGCCCCACCTGGGACTTCTTGTAACTGCTGGGGTACATGGTGTCTTGCACCAGCGTGGTCTGGTGGGCCTGCTGGTAGATGCACCACCCGCAGTGGTAGTTGGGCCAGGAGTGCTCCCAGCTTCTCAGCCACTTGGACCAACCAGTCAGAGTGACCAAGCCAATGTAGGCATTCAGTAGTGGCTGATTCAGTGACATCTGGAGGAAGGGGTCCCTTTTGTCTGCCCAGAACCAACCATCACTCATGACGGACATGTCTCTGGTGGAGTGGGGAGCACACCCGGGAGACCAGACAGCCCATGGATTCTGGTCATTCAGGGAGTCCCATCACCACATCAACCTGCAGGAGCTTCATTTAGTGCAGTTAGCGCTGTCGGAATTCGCTCCTCTAGTCACTGGTCAGGTCATGCAGTTCCAGATGGACAACACCACAACTGTGTTCTACCTTAACTGGCAGGGCAGAAAAAACTCCTTTTCCTTGTGTTGGGAGGTCCTCTGTACGTGGGCCCTTGTGTACAGCCTGGAGGCAGATTTCCTGGCAATTCGTGTTGCTGCAGTTCATAGTCAGTTGGCAGATGCTGTCAGCTGGATGGGAGAGATGTTGCATGGGTAGTCCTTTGCATCAGGAGGTTGTATGTCACCTGTTCTTCTAGGGGGACCCTCTGGTGGATGTTTGCCTCCTGGGAGGATGCAGAACTGAGGCTGTTTTGTGCCTACACCCCAAAGTCCAGGACACTGATGGGGGATGCCTTTGCAAGGCCCTTGATCCCAGGCCTCACGTATGCCTTTCCTCCCTTCCTCTTGATCCACAAGGTGGTGGTCAAAGCCTGAAAAGACAAGGCACAGATGATCCTGATAGCGCCAGACTGGCCCAGACAGTTCTGGTACCTGGATCTTCTCAGCTTCAGCAGCAGGCTTCCATAGTGGTTGCTTCTTTGTCTGAACCTGCTGAACAGACAATAGGTAACAGTTCTGCACCTGGATCTTCATTCTCTGCACCTCAAAGCCTGGTTCCGGAGTGGCTAGAGTTCCAAACTCTGGGTCTTTCAGAAGCTGTGCTCCACATTGTGGAGGCCTCCTGAAAGAGTCGACTCACTTTGTGCTATGCCTTTAAATTGAAAATCTCTTCTATTTGGTGTCAGTACAAGGAGTTGATCCCCTTGCTTGCCCTGTGGCTTGTATCCTTGAGTACCTTTGATCCCTCTCTCAGTTGGGACTGCAAATGGTGACCCTCCAGGTGCACCTGGCAGCCATTACTGCATAGTAGGAATGGGGTGGTATGCCAGTGGTAGTCAGGCATTTTTTTAAGGGCCTTGACCACCTGTCCTCTCCAATGCATGAATAACCACCACCATTGGAGCTACTGCTGGTGCTGGCTATGCTCATGTGCAAGCCTCTTGAGCCTATTCCCAGTACTGAAATATCACACCTGTTGTGAGAGACAGTCTTCTTAGTGGCCATCACGTCAGCCAGAAGGAGCAGTAAGTTCCAGGCACCTCAGTGGAGCCTCCATACCTGGTCTCCCACAACGATGGGGTCATCCTTTGCCCTACCTGAAGTTCCTCCTGAAGGTAGTATCAGAATGTCACCTTAACCAGGTGCTGAACCTCCTGGTATATTTTACCAGCCCATCTTCAGAGGCCGACTGCAAGCTCCATACTCTGGACATATGGAGAGTGCTTGCTTATTACAAGGAGTGCATGGCTTGAGTTCAGGGTGTGACTTGCCAGTTGTTTGGCACATATGGTGAAGCCGCACCTGGCAGACCGGCAGCTAAGAGGATGATTGGCAGGTAGATAGTCTTCTGCATCGCCCTCTGCTATAGGTTGGCTGGTAGGGAGCCTTTTGGGCTCATTCCACCAGACGTACCATTGCTTCAGTGGCTGCTTCCAGGGACGTCCCTATCCAGGAGATCTGCAGGGCTGCCACCTGGAAGTCGGCACAGACCTTCATCTCCCATTACAGCATTGACCTTGAGTGTCACCGGGATGCTGCATTTTGGACCTCAGTTCTCCATTCTCTGTTTGCTACTCCCAGAAAACTGCTGGAAGTCTGCCAGTGGTGGAATAGTGAACTATATTCACAAACCTAGAAAAATAGGTTCCTTAGCAATAACCAAAGTTCTCAGACTGGCATATAGTTCACATGCACACCACCCACCTGGCATCCCCCCAGCAAGTGACACACAGATCTCTGCTTCCACTATGCAAGGCCTGACATCATGGGGCAGAATCAAAGGTTATACTGCCTGGGTTGTGGGAGGAGCTTAGCTTGAAGTCGTTCTGACAAATCATCAATTCCTGTGGAACTGCCAGTGTGTGGATATGAACTGTATACCACTTCTAGGACTACAGTTACAGGTGAGTAACCTATTTTTATTTTTTTCTCCTCTTGTAACATATTCTATAACCCCCCCCCACACCAAAACACATCTGGAAACAAGCTATCATCTCAGTATATCTTTCCCAGTAAATAAATAAATGTGGTACGTATCATCAAAGAGTTCACCCAGCCCCCCCGACCCATACCTTAAGGCTGCTTGTGGTCTGACATTATGTCCACTGATTCAGTTCCTTGTTAGTCTCCCTGGTAGTCCTGTGGGCCCCCATCCCAAACCCTAGTTTTACTTAGTCCTTTGTAATCTAGTGGTACCCTTCTTCTTAGCCTTGTTCCCATGCATGCAGCCTTTCCGTCGACTGGTCCCACAGTGACCTCCATCCCCCATGTCTGTGCACACCCATGCAGCATTACGACAGCTTCATACTGCCCATCCATGTAGGCGGTAATTAGGGGCTGTTGCAAAAGTGCCTCAACACGTGCATGGGGCATGTTGATATATATATTTTTTTTTTTTCAACGAAAATTTTATTAAAGTTTATCAACACACATATAACATCACCTATAAAAAAATAACCACTTAACACCATAAATTATAAACAGTTGATTTACAAAATACAAGAATAAATTCACTACTCAGTAATGAGAGGGATCTGTAAAGCATACTCCTCTAAAGGTATCACCGTAGGGCACGTAAGATAGGTAAAACAATAACAATCAGAAGCACCACCATTGAATAAACCATCTTTGACTAGTATGGCAAGGTAGAAAAAAAAAAAAGATATTGCATAACAAAATGCCATACATTACTCATGATAGCTGGTACTGTGCCCAACTGTGGGTCCACAAAGATCGCCCACACACCGTCCGTGCACCCACTCTGATCACGTCAGGTAGCTCCCACTGAGGTACCAGGTATGGGTCTGTTCTAGAGACAAAATTCCTCCTATTTTGCCCACCACATCAGAGAGTTAAGATTCTTCTCATTGTAGTTAAAATGTAGGGTGATGTACATGTCCTCTAAGATGCGTAATTCTTTCACTACAGCTATCCACTCAGTTATGGTAGGGACAATAGATGTCATCCAACATCTAGTTATTACCTGAAAAGCTGCAGCCTCGATGATTCTATATAAATATCTACGCTAGGGAGAATACCCCAAAACAGATTCTCAAAGGTCTGTGTAACCTCCAGCTCTAAAATCCCCAAAACTGTGGAGGTGAGATCACACCAAAAAGGCTGTAATCTGGGGCAGGACTGGAACACATGCAAATTATTCCCCCAGCCACCCCATTCCCTCCAGCATGCATCTGAGCCTACTACAGCGTAACGTTTAGTGACTGATGGATCCCGAAAAATTGAAGGAGCACCTTCCCCCTGAATTCTCTCCATTGAGGAGAATATGTAGTTTTGTGAGCTGATCCAAGCTAATTGTTGAACTTTAGGGTCTGTATCTCCCACTCCTTCCTTACCTCACCTATCCCATACAGGATGAGCCCCTTGATCTTTTTTAGTTAAGAGCAAACTGTATAGGTGGGAAATTTGCTGGGAGTCTATTTCGGCTTCTTGCTCATTCAAAAGAAATTGCTCCAAAGTTGTGGGTGCTTTATGAAAATCTCTGCTGTGACTGGGGGATCGGAGATAACTCCAGAGGTTTTAAAAGCGATAATGGTCTGTCCAAGGCAAGTGAAACTTGGCTTGCAATTGTTCAAAACTGAAAAATATCCCATGATTATACAGCTCCCCAATGCACCAAACATCTTTTTCAAGCCATTGCCTGCAAATTGATAATGTTAATGGCACTGTGTACCATTTACATGCCAGCAACCCCCTGCCCACTTGTGTGCACCTTTGCACTTTGATCTGCGCTGTTGTGGAAGGCCCCTTGGGCCCCCTCTGAGTATAGCTTAAGGGGGTCATAGCCAAGAGATTGTCACATAATCTGTTTGCAATGGTTTTGTGACAGGGCCGTGTGAGTAAGACTTGAGCACAAAGTTTTTTGCCTGCATATCTTGGATGGCATGTTTGGTAGTGCTGCACTATCTTGACCTTTGTTCTAACAAAATGTACTTTACTATTAAAAGAGACTGATGGGGCAAAAGCATGTTCCTTATAAAAGTATTTGTATGAGTACGCAAACATTTGTGTCCTGAAACCTGAGGTCAGAAAGGGCTTAACTGTAAGCATTAGTCTTGAGTAAACAGTTCAAGAGGCTAGCCAGGCACAGGCAGACAAACAAGAGAAGAAAGGAGAGAAGAACTGAGAGCCAGGGTTTTTGGGAATTTGTCCAGTCTCTCAGGAAAACAGCCGTGCCTAGCAGAGAGGCTGGAGCCTTGGTCTAGTCATGCTGGTGCCAGTGATGTGCAGGGGTCGGTCACAAGACCCCACTATCTGAACACAGCTCGTCAGACATATGATGTAGGCTGCTGCTAGATGTGTGCCATATTAGGCAGGGGATAGACGTTTGAAAACTGTTTCTTACGCAGTAATGTAATTATGGCAGCAAACACAGCTAACTTGAACTCATAATATGAAGTTTAATTAACTTAGTATGCTGGTAGTGGATTTCTCAGCCTGTGTTTTAATCAGTATGTAAATAATAGTGATGTCTTACTGTAAAGGAATGTCTTAGAACCAAGAACTTTTTCATGACAAAGCCCAGACGGATGTTTAAACAGATTTATTGTAAAACATTATTTATATCCTTCTGTACAGAACTAGCTGGCATGCTACATTTAATAACCTCCTAAGGCTTATAAAAATTTTTAGAAGAAATCTTTCATTCTTTCTTAGCCTTTTGCTAAGTCACTATTCTCTAGAAACTTCTTTCAGGCGATTTGTTAAGTGCTAATCTGCTGCACAAATTATGCAATTAAATATGGGCATGTATTGTCTAATCAAAACCTGTCCCAAACAGTCCCGAGTGAGTCGTAAAACAATCATAGTCCCCTGGGCTAGGTACTAGCCACTCAGAAGGATGGGATTGCAGCATCTGATGTGTTATGCAACTGCTTGCATGATCAGTTGATAACCTACTGCATCTAGAACATCGGGAACAAAATAGGGCTCACCTGTAGACAAAGTGCAGTGTGCTCATTTAAGTGCTGTGATTGTGGTACTTCTTTTTCTTAATTTGGACAGTCCATATTGGGTATTTATTGGCCTAATTCTGTAATAATCTGCTCGGTCTTTCTCAGATGAATATTGAGACCTTTTTAATGCAGGTCCCTCTATTCAGAACATTCACAAAATTGGTCACTGCCCTGGCTCTCAGCTAAATTATTAGGCTTATTCATGTTAAAAGACTGTCTGGGCCGGTACAAAAATATTTTCAAATTTTGTTTGTATTGCCAAAATTGTAAATACTGTATCTCATTTGAGGCTGCAGCAGTTTTGGTATATGCATTTGTCATTTTACTGCTGGAGTTTTGTACTTCTCTTCTTCTTGGGCTTAGTTAGTGTTTTCCTTGAGGACTGTGTAGTATTCAAAATTCTGCTGATAGACATTTGTAGCACCAAATTTTGTATGCACTTGTTGCACCGTTGTATAAGGAACTACATTGGTTACTATTGATTGTTTGAATTTAGGAATCTTGTTATGTGCCGATAAAGCACTGTGATCCCAAAGTCTGATCCATATAAGAGATTTGATTTCTCTTTGTTTCTAACCAGAACCTACATTCTGCAAATTCCGGTTTGTAATAAGTACCCCATTTTCTTGGTGCTCAGTCTTGTTTGTATACATGTCACCATTTAGCACCACTCTGATATGTAATGTCCTTAGCAGGGCATCACTTGAGCATAACTCCCATGCGGAGTTTAAATGTAAACTGAAAATGCATCTTTTCGCAGTTTTATTGTAGAAGTTGATTAATATGCATTTATACCACTTGGACAATTGAGCACTTTAGAAATATTTTAACAAATTTTGATGTCCGCTCTAAAGGCGTTTACACACTAAATTCTAATCGCCGCAGGAAAAGCAGAAATTTCACTGCTATTACCTGCATAACCGGAGTGGCAATAGAAACCTACCTAAGACATTGTAGGCTGGAATCAGAAATTGGTTTGAGCTTGACCAAAGTGAGGCTATTATTTATTTATTTAAGAACGTAGGAGTCACAACTCTTTGAGTCATAGACTCATTTCCAAAGGCTCCACACGTCAGTTACGTAGAAGAAAGCAAGACAAACGCCATAAATGAGAAAGCTGAGTACAGTAAGACGTCATACAGGCGAGATTATACGTACAAATACAGGATTGGCCTATACAAGTGGTGGCTAAACAGGAGTTTCATGGCAGAGGTTTCGTCACAGGTTACAGATTCAAGTAAGGTGCTACCTCCAGCAAGGCATTGTCAAATTCACTGACAGTTGAGTACAATAAGGTATTGCACAAGTGTGTTTATAAATACAGGTACAGGAGTAGCCTATACAAATGGTAGCTATGCCGAGTTTCATCACAGGTTACAGTTAGATAAGCAGAGATTTCATCACAGGGTACAGATTCAAACGACTGGGTGCTGCCTCCAATGAGGCATTGTCAAATTCCTATCACAGTGAGTTACAGAGGATTAATTGAGATAGGCCTAGGGCCTGTGGACTACAGATGTGCAAGATTGTCTGCTGCCACAGCCAAGTACGGCATTGCCAACGGGCCATGTATGTCCTATAGTGGATCAGCTTGGCCTCAGAATTAGGCTAGAGGTCACACTGGCAGTTGCGGGATGACAGAATGTGAGGTTTCAGGGCAGACTTAAATGGAGCTAGTTTGGTTGTGGTGGCGATAACAGAGGGAAAGGCATTATACCAGGAGGGGGCTCTGAAAGGGAAAGATCTTTGAGCTAAAGTGATCCTAACCCTGGGCACTTTCCAGACAGTTTTGGAAACTGTGTGGGTGGCCACAGAGTGGGTAGCTGACTCAAGGGCCGCTGTAACCCTAGGATGGGACAAACCCAGGTGGATTTGTTTGGTGAGGAGACATGTTTGATATTGTAGTCTTTCCTCTAATGTGAGAACATTGGTAAGTGCAAAGAGGGTGCAGGTATGCATTCGATTGTCTGCACCGGAAAGGCGCCGACAAGCTTTATTAATAGACAGCTGGATTTGTTGGAGCACAGTGGGGTCCAAGGCAGCATGTATTGTGAGCTCGTAGTCTAAGTGACAGGACTGAGGATGTCACTGCCAGGTGGAGGGCTTCAGGTGGAAGGCAGTCCTTATGCCGGTATAGAAGGCCAATTCAGGCATTGGTGGCTGAGGAGAGCACTTTGATGTGCTCATGCAACGGGAGGGCGGTGTCAAAGGTGACACCCAAGTACTTATCGGTTTGGACGTGGTCCAGAGGAAGGAGCGAGTCTGATTGGAAATTCAGGTGGTAGTCCTTCGCCCTGTATTGACGATGTGCAGAGAGCATGGATTTAGTTTTTTTTAATGTTGATCACTGGTCTGTGGTCAGCAAAGCAGTGTTCTATCTGTTTAAAGAAGTCTCGTAGGCAGAGCTGGAGCGTAGAAGGATCAGGGTGGGAGGCATATAGCACTGCATCGTCCACATTGAGGAGAATGTTCCTGGCGCAGAAGTTGGGCAGGGCATTGAGGTAGATGCTGAAGAGCAGGGGACCCAGGATAGATCCCTGAGGGACCCCAGGAAGAACAGGTCGTGTGGTAGATAGGGTGCTGTTAATTTTGACACACTGCATTCTTGTGGTGAGATAACTGGAGAACCCGGTGAGGGGACCTTGGGAGACCCCGATGAGTTGAAGTGTGTTCAGGAGGAGGGGGTGGGAGACCATGTCAAAGGCCTTTGATAGGTCAGTGAACATGGCACCAGCAAGGTGCACTTTATCCAGCGCAGAGTGAAGTGTGTTGGAGAATTCTGTGAGGGTAGTAGTGGTGCTGTGACTTGCTCTGAAACCATGTTGTTCCATGCATAATAAGCTGTAAGCGAGGACGTATTCAGTGAGTTGGTCAGCTAAGATTTTTTCAAGGACTTTAGAGAGAGTTGGGAGAATTGAGATGGGCCTGTAGTTGTTTGGGGAGGTGCAGTCACCACTTTTTAGTTCTGGGATTATAACTGCCGTTTTCCATGCGGTCGGGAACTGTCCTAGGCACAGAGAGAGGTTTAGTAGGTCCGTAGGCGGGGAAAGGATGGAACCAAGTACCAGGTATAGAATTTGCATGTCAAAGGAGTCTTTGTTGTAGTTAGAGCCACCGAGGGCCTTGGTCAGATATGCTCTAGCCTCAGTAGGGATAATGACTCTGAGGTAGAAATGATGGCGCTGGAGGTTGGGTGCTGGGATGGGCATTACAGGCTCAAAAAAGTTACTTGGGAGTACTGTGCTTAGGTTGGAAAAGGTGGAGTTGAGGCAGTTGGCGATGCTAAGTGGATCAGTGGAAATTGTCCCATTAATGTTAAGTTGGGATGGAGGAGGGGCCCGTGATTTCCCATTAAGGTCTTTACTGTTGTCCCAGAACTTTCGTGAGCTACCCCTTGAGGCGGCCAGGGTGGTTCTGTTGTGCTCTGCCTTAGCCTTACATATTGTCCAGGGGCACTTGTTGCGGCGGCATTGTATGCCTGTCTGTCTCCCTGTGAGTTAGAAGCATTGGCTCAGTGCCAGAGTTTGTCTCTAAGCTTGAGCTGTTGCAGCAGTGCAGGGGTAATCCAAGGAGCATTACGCTTCTTGGAGATTGTCTTGGTGAGTGGGGCATAGGCATCACATGCTTTGTTGAAGGCACAGGTGAAGTAGTTCAGGGCATCATCAGTGTTCAGGGCCAGTAAGATAGGGGACCAGTCATAGTTAGACAGGTGTTGTTTGAGCCTGAGGAGACTGCCAGGTCATTGACGGTGGCAGGAGGCGACATTGGGCAGGGGTTTGGGTAGCTGACAGGACCAGGTGAAAAGTATTAGGGAGTTCAGAGAGTTGGGGAGGACCACTAAGTCAGTGATTCGGTGTGGACGATATGTGAGTAGGATGTCCAACAGGGTGTGGGTTCCATTAGAGGGGTTGGTCCTTGTGGATTGTGATACCAGTTGGGACATATCTAGGGCCGTGAAGGTGTGCTTGGTATGAGCTGCAGAACTAGCCAGCCAGTTTATATTGAGATCCCCTAGTAGCATCTGTTCTACCTTGTGGGGGAGGCTAGAGAGGTAGTCAGAGAGCGATTGGGAAGCAGCTGTCTGGTTTCTAGGAGGGATATAGTGAGGATCAGCTGTGCTCTGTTGGGGTCTGGGGTGAGTTTTATTGAGAGGTCTTAGGCACCGTTGTCCAGCGTAGGGGCTGGGAGGGCTTGGCAGTGCACCAAATCAAGCACGTAAAAGGCACACCCTCTGCCTCATTTTCCCTATCTATCTTCCCTAAGGAGGGAAACTCTAGGGATAGAGGCAAAGGAGTCTGGGGTCTTTTTGGGAAGCCAGGTTTCCGTTAAAACGGGAATGTCTGGTTGATGCTGTGCTATCCAGCACTGCAAGGAAGCAGTTTTTCAGGTAAACCACAATGTTCATTGGCTGCTATTCATAGTCCAGGAGGTGCTGTGTTGGTTGTAAACAATTGGGCCTGTTGGGTTAGTGAATATTGTCTGACAACAGTAGTAGAAGGGAGATTATCCTGAGACGGGCAATGAGATGCCAGTTCTTAGCTGGGAAGTGGTGGAATGTAGACCTGGCAGGGGGCACGCAGGGTATGGGCATGCTGAGTAGGGCTGGGATAGCCAGGTGGAGAAGAGGGCAAGATGGCAGGAGACAGTGTAGTGCTGGGGGGCCAGGCAATGGGTGCAGACAGAGTGGATGAGAGGTGGTGGGGGGGTGCATCCAGCATTGGGAGTGAGTGTATGGTGGATAGGCTGGAGGGTACTTGGTATTGTGCGACAAGTGGTGACAACAGGAGAAACAGTTATTTTGTTGGAGAACCCAGTCATCACTTTAGGGATGGTGACAGCTAGTTGTGAGTATAAGGGGTGCATACTGACACCCTTCATTGTGATGGTTCCATTGGCGCGGTGGTAGAGTGACAGCCTTTGGTGCTGAGGGTACCAGGTTCAAGACCCAGGAGGGGACACCACATGAGGTGCCTGGTGGCAACTGGGAATGCACTGCGGGGTGGCACCTGATAGGTGGGCAACGGGCTATAATTGACAGGTTCTGTAGCGACTCCTAGTGGCGGTTACAGGAAGGGCCGTGAGTGGTACTGGGCAGTGGGGCTGAGAAGGCAGGAGACTGAAAGACAATGAGGAGGAGGAAGCTAAGGGTGTGAGGGATGAGAGGAAGGCAAATAGAACAGAGGGGTATAGTGGAGAGGTGGGCTAGAGAGTCAGAGAGCAGCAAGTGGAGGGAGGGACAGGAGTGGTTGGGAGGCAGTGAAGAAGGAAAGCCCTCTAGTGTCGAGTGAGTATAACCTGACAAATGGGAATCTAGAGACTTAGTAAAATGAGTAGCAGGATGTCACGTGACGGGCTAACACCCCTAGCCGAAATCCAGCAGTGGGGAAGGCTCCAGGCCTTAGATGTTTGTGCTTCCTGCGGTCCCTGTGTGCTCCCAATGCTGCTCGAGGAAGCTTTGCTGTCTGTTGTGAGGGAGGGGGTCCCGAGAGGCCTGTGATATACATAGAGAGAACAAAGGAGCTTAGTTAGTATGCGGCGGGAAGGCCTATGTCCCGGCTCTACACCCAAGTGCGCATGCGCAAACTGTTGGACCTGCTGTCGGAACATGAAGAAGGCTGCGCATGCGCAGGCTCCAAGGCTAAGATGGCGCCTGGGAAAAATATGCTGAGAAAGCTACCACGGGAGGAATGGTTTCAGGCTGCTTCCCGGTCTGAAAATAGAGGTATGAGTGACAAATTACAAGCTACAAAACAGGGTATGCAGACTATGCAGATGTAGAGTTACAGTCCATGACTGACAAATAGGTTACAATACAGGCTGCAAAGTAGCTAACAGTAGGCAAAGAAGCAATACGTATATGGTTAAGCATTCTTACAGCACCCCTGTAGATGCGGTAAAAATGTCCATGCAAAGCTGGGCTGTGCCAATGCCCCAGAAACAATCAGTCACTGTCTGTAGATAAATAAGAACACCCCTAGCCAAAATCCAGCGGTTGGGAAGTCTCCAGGCCTTACCTATTTGTGCCTTTCGCGGTGCCTATGTGCTCCTGATGCTGCTCGAGGGAGCTCTGTTGTCTTATTAATCAAATCCATTCAGGCTCTGACCACCTAATCACTGATACAAAAGAAACAAGCAGGGATGTTCAGTAGGAATATAGCAAAGTTAAATGCTGGCCTAGGGTTCAGTAATGACGCTAGTCTGGCTGAGAGCCATGCAGTGGGCTCCTTCACCTCCAAGGGTCCCACCCTGTTTGTGGTTGTGTCCCATCTAAAGTAACACAGTATGTAAGGCACTGCTGAAAATCAGTGTAAACAAGTGTGCAGAGGGAAACTATCTGTAGCCCAACCTTCTCAGTGCTACAGCTGCTTTCTTGGCAAAATCAATTTGTGTTATTCAATCTTTCCCTAGCAACTGGCAGGGTACCCACAATTTGAAAATGTGCCAGGTTAATTCCCTTACATAATGAGGGCTGTACAATCGATTTAAATCCGTATAGGTCATTTTTGGTGGTCCTCAGTGTTGCTTAGTCTGTTATAGAAATTTTTGCATAGGCCATTGACTTCTTGAATCAACATAACTTGTTAAGCCCATTATAATAAGACTTACTTTAGAGATGACGCTCATCTACTACTTCCATATTAAAGGTAACCACTGACAGTCTAACTGTCATGGTCTGGGCCAAGGCCCATGTAGAGATGCAGTCTTTATTTATGTTTCTAAAGCATTTGACCTTATAAATCATCAACTTTTATTAAGTAGACTCGGCAAGACTGGGCTGAGTGAAAATGTGTTTTTTAAGGGAACAGTTTTAAGGAGACGAGGCTGCACCCAAAAGATAATAAAAGGGGCATCCATATATGAGTGCATTGGGGTCTATTCTGAGGATGCTCTTGCACCTTGGTGAAGAAATGACTTGTGCAGTGTGACTTGTGTACACCTACATGTACATTATTAGGATTGACGTTTATTTATTTATTTAAACTTTGGTAACCAGGAAAGACACACTGAGCCAGGGCTCGTTTCCAGGTGCGACCTGGGGAACGGAGCATGGATATGAACAGATGCAAAAGAAAGGTGACATAAAATTATAAATGCCAAGACATAACAATAAATAAATGGTGCAGTATAGCAGGATTCAAGCAATGCTGCAGAATTCAGGGATCAGCAGAGCAGTTTTACAGTCAGAATTTGGGTACAGTTACAATGTTTTAAGCATAATAATGAAAGATGGAGCGTAGCTATTCAAAACTTAGTTTAAAGAAAGAGTTGGGGGCAAAGGCAGGGAGCAGATGGGGCTTGTCTGAGCAGGCACTTGAATGCTGGGAACGAGGTGGCTTGCTGGAGGGAAGGTGAAAGTTTGTTCCAGAGGGAAGGAAGATGGAAGGAGAAAGAGGACTGTTCTGCTGTAGAGTAAGGGTGGGGAAGGAGAAAGAATGAGACGATCTGCAGCAGAGCAGGTAGAGGGATGGACTGGCTGGAGATAGGAGGGAGGAAATCCAAAACAGAATTTTGCAATAAAGGCTAAGGACTGAGTCTGGCGATGGTGGGATAGGGGAAGGATAGAAAGAGATGAGTAGATGTAGCAGTGGTGAGTACAGAATGTAGAGCTAGTGGCAAAGCGGCAAAAGGCATTTTGGAGGGTGACTAGTTTGGTGAGTGAGAAGGTGGGAGCAGTGCCGTAGACGATGTTGGTCCAGCATGGGGAGGATGGTTTTGGTAACTAGCTCACAGTACACTAAAAGGGAGAGGCATTCTTTATTTCAGAATTGCACTTCTAGTTTTGATCGGAGTTTAGAGTGCAAGGTATCAGTATGGACTGCAAAGTTGAGCTTGTCAAGCCATACCCCAGGGTATTTGAACGCAGTGACAACTTCAAGGGGAACTGTCTGGAGTGGAGAAGATGGGGGGGAAGAGAGTGAAGAAAGCTTCTGTCTTTACCCAGAGGTCATATTTACTGTTTTCTTCGTATTTACTCTCAAGTTGTTTTCCTGAAACCAGCTTAGCATGTTATTAAAATCACACTGGAGCAGGGCTACTACATCAAGGGTAGAGGAACCGGAAGTACAGATGATGGTATCATCAACATATGTATGTATTTGGGCATGTGAGCAGGCTGATGGGAGGTCATTGATGAAGAGGGAAAACAAAACGTGGCCTAAGGTAGAGCCTTGGGGTACACCAGCAAGGATTGAGATGGTAGAAGACAGGGCAGAGCCCACCTTTACTAACTGACATCTGTTCGAGAGGTAGGGACTGAACCAGTTTACTACTGGTGACACTAAACCAACTGATTGGCGCTGGTTGAGTAGCATTGGGTGGGCCACCAAATCAAATTCTTTTGCCAGGTCAATAAAGATGGCGGCCATGATGTGACCTATGTCCATTCCTGAGTCAGTAGCATCTGTGACCCATAGTAGGGAGGACGTAGTCTTGTGTTTTTTTTCCTAAAACCAGCTTGGCGCGGGGAGAGAGTATTGGTTCTTGTGAGGAAATCAGAGACCCTTGAGTGGAGCTTAGCAAGGGAGGAGAGGAGGGAGATTGGATGTCAGTTCCCTGGGCCGGAGGGGTCATCGCCTTTGTGGAGGGGTAGGACTGTGGCTATTTTCCATGCCAGTGGGAATATAGCTGTGGAAAGGGAGAGATTGATCAGGTGTGTTGGGGGAAGGGGGAAAACAGTGGTGGGGTGGAGATATGAAGGGTCTGGGGTCAATACCATTGGGGCTGCTTTTTGCCCGATTAAGTGACATTAAGGCACTGCAAGCCTTTGTTCACAGATTTTGGGGGAAATGATAGCCATTAGGAGAATGTGTAGTGGGGGGGCATTGTAAGGGGAACAGGGAGTGCACAAGAGATAAAATACTTGTTCTAGGATCATGGATATGTTGTTCATCCACACTGTTTGGCATGTCCCTTTCCCCTTTAAATCTTGCTAGAAAGTCTTCAAGCTGGCCCGTCCCACCCACTCAGGTGGTATATACCTCGGCTCCACCCATAACGCTAGATCTTCCTTTCTGCTGGAAGATGCAGGTTGCCTCCCTCGTGCTCTCGCATTTTGTAGGCCCTGGCTTTCAAAACTTTGGTTTTACCGAAAATAAAACTTGTCCGAGTTAGCGATTGTGCTTTTGCGTCCTCGATCATGGAAGACAAATCTTCTCCAGGATTTCACCAGTGTCCTTGCGGCCAGAAGATATTGCGCACTGATCCCCATCTCATGTGCGTCTACTGCCTAGGTGTCGGCCATGACACCTCATCCTGCAGCTGTTGCTTGGCCTTCCATCCCAACATCCTGGACGACCGCCTGGCACATATAAAGTTGGGGAGACTGGAGAAAAGGAATCCTCCAGTGAAGTCAAAGGAGGCTAGGTGGGCGGTTTCCACGGCCACGGTTTCAGCCAAGCAGCTGGATCGCATGAAGGCGTTCGAAGAAGAAGCTGCCTGCGCTTCCGACAGTCAGAGCTTTTTTGTTCCACTCAACCTGGGCTCCACCTTTACAGGTTCCTTTAAGGAGTTGTGCCAGTCTCTCCCCACCTGGGGAGAAGCACCCATGGGCTTGCACTCCTCCTGATCTTGCAAGCGAGCTAAGGAGCCGAACACTTCTTCGTCTCGGCGAAGGCGCTCTTGGGACCGAGAGAGGTCTCAGTCCCAGGAGCATGTGGTCTCAACCTCGGTCGAGATTGCTTCCTCAGTTGCAGGCTTCACAGATCTTCCACCTGGCCAGACAACTGAGGAGGTGGCCGATGAGGTCGAGATCATTCTCAATCCAGTCGACCCACTGTCGCTGGCCGTGGCTGACGATTTCTTGGAGAGGACTCCGGTCCTTGTGTTCCCCGATGACGAGACCCAGCCCGCTGGTGTCCCCATTGAGGTCCCGGTTCCAGACCCTAGGGTTTCACTGATCCCTCCGGTGTCTCCCAAGCGACCGAGTCTGCCTGCCCAATCTCGATCAGGGTCTGGAGGGATGCAGACCTATACTGGCGCGATGGTCTGCATCTGTCCGGGGGGGAACCAGTATCCTAGATGAGAGGTTTAAATGCTTCATTGGCAAGCATTTAAACTAGCTAAGGGGGGAGGCACTGAAAAGGAGCAGGGAAATCCCAGCCTCCCCCCACAAAACACGGTAATTAGTGAGGTAAACACCAAGGTAGATAAGTCATTAGGCAGCAGGACAGAGGTAAATGTAAAAAAAGGCAAAGGCAGTAAGGACAGGAATGGGGCTAAAAGGGGTAAGGCCATCAGAAAGTGGAAGGTGATGAGTACCAATGCCCATAGTCTGTGTAACAAGCTCCCTGAACTAGTGGCCTTGATGGAAGAGGGTTGCCTGGATATTGTGGCTGTCACAGAAACATGGTACACAGAGAACCATGACTGGGATGTCAACATTCCAGGATACACAATCTACAGGAGGGACAGGGAGAGTAAAAAAGGAGGAGTAGCAGCTCTCTATGTAAAGGAAGGGATCAAAGCAACAGAACTAAAGAGTAAACAGGGAGCAGGTGAGGCACTCTAGGTCACCCATGGAGACAGGAAATGGCACCACAATCTGCGAGGGGGTTGTATACAGACCTCCATCTCAGGGAAGGAATGGACAAGGAAATGATGGCAGGCATCCTTAGAATGGCAAAAAAAGGGGAGATATTGTTGATGGGGGACCTTAATATGCCAGATGTTAACTGGAGCCTTTGCTGCAGGCACATTCAAGAGCAGGATCATTCTTGCTGCCATACAAGGGGCATGCCTCAGACAGCTAGTATTGGAACCCACTTGGGAGGGAGCAATCTTAAACTTGGTACTCTTAAATGGGGACGGAGAAAGAATCTCAGATTTAGAAGTGGGTAGCCATCTGGGAACAAGCGACCACCAAACAGTGTGGTTCACGATAAACACAGCCATACAATCAAGCCATACAAAAGCAAGAGTATTGGACTTTAGGAGGGCTGACTTTGGGAAAATGTGAGAGTGCCTCAGAAAAGCACTAGCAAACAGGCAAGAATGATGGGTGGAGGAACGATGGGGAGTAATAAAACAGCCATCACAGAGGCAACAAGACTTTGTGTAAAGCAAATCAACAAAACACAACAAAGGAAAAAAAAGCTGTGGTTCTCAAAAGAGGTGGCTGGGAAGGTTAAGGAGAAAAGGACAGCATTCAGGAAATATAAGGAAACACAGAAGGAGCAGGACAGAGAACTTTACCAGTTAAAGCAGAAAGAGGCTGGCAAGGCAGTCAGAATAGCAGAGGCCCAAACCGAGGAAAGGATAGTCAACTCTGTTAAGAAGGGGGGGTAAGACCTTTTATAGGTATATTAGGAAGCAAAGAACGACCAAAGGAGGGATACTGAGGTTTAATAAAGGGGAGGAAATGTTGGTAGAGGGTGACCGTGAAAAAGCTGGGATACTGAAAGAATATTTCTGCTCAGTATTCACAAAGGAAGAGGAGGGGGAGGTACCTAAACCAAACAAAAGAAACACTCTGAAGGCGGGGGTCAATACCAGTCCATTTACAGAAGAAAAGTTTCTGAAAGAACTAATAAAATTGAAGGTGGACAAAGCAATGGGGCCTGATAGGATTCACCCAAGAATTCTAAAAGAACTAAGGGTAGAACTAGTGACACCGCTGACTATTCTCTTTAACAAATCATGGGAAGATGGGGTGGTACCTGAGGACTGGAGGAGGGTAGATGTGATTCCTCTTCACAAAATTGGAGCAGGACAGAGGCAGGAAACTGCAGACTAGTTAGTTCGACCTCAGTGGTAGGGATAGATGATGGAATCACTTCTGAAGGAAATAATTGTTGAGTACCTAGAGGCCAATGGGGCACAGGACCCAAGGCAGCATGGATTCACGATGGGAAGGTCGTGTCAGACAAATCTAATATATTTCTTTGACTGGGTGACCAAAGTAGTAAACCAGGGAGGGACTGTGGACATGGCCTACCTAGATTTTAGCAAGGCATTTGATACAGTCCCACACAAAAGATTAATACACAAGTTAGCCAGCCTTGGAGTGGGTCCCAAGGTGGTAGCCTGGATAAAAAGTTAGCTAGACAACAGGACGCAAAGGGTAGTAGTAAATGAAGTCCTCAGTGAAGAAGGGAGGGTTACTAGCGGGGTACAGTAGGGTTCAGTACTGGGACTGGTCCCTTCTAATGTCTTTATAAGTGACATTGCAGAGGAACTGGAAAGAAAAGTATGTCTCTTTACAGACGACACAAATATCTGCAACAAGGTTGATACACAAGATGGAGTGGAAAGGATAAGAAGGGACTTGGCAAGGTTGGAGGAATGGTCAAATGTATGGCAGCTCAGATTCAATGCGAAGAAGTCCAAGTTAATGCACCTGGGAAACAAAAACCCTGGGGAATAGTACACAATGTGGGGGTGAGATATTGATAACAGTAAAAATGGAAAGGGACCTGGGAGTAATTGTATCAGATGACCTAAAGGTGGGCAAGCAATGTGAGAAGACAGTAAGGAAGGCTGTGGGGGGGATACTGGGATGCATAGGGAGAGGCATCAATAGTAGAAAACAGGAAGTTGTTATCCCTCTGTACAAACAGTTGGTGAGACCCCATCTGGAGTACTGTGTGCAGTTCTGGAGACCCCATCTCCGCAAAGACATAAATAGAGTGGAGGCTGTCCAGAGGAGGGCAACCAAAATGGTGTAGGGTCTGCACCAGAAGACATACGAAGAAAGACTAAAGGAGCTTAATATGTATACCCTTGAGGAAAGAAGGGAGAGAGGGGACATGATAGAAACTTTCAAGTACCTTCAAGAGATTGCTCGATTCTTCGCGGATAAGGTTGCCATGATCAGGTCTGATATCCGCCTGATCCTTTCTCTAGGGAGTAGCAGTGGTCGGCAGGAGATGTTGGATGCCCGGTTTGAGTGGTGCAACTTTGGCCAGCCTACAATCAGTGATATTGTGATGGTTATCCAGACTTTATGTCCTGCCAACTGTAGTTTGGATCCGGACCCAACGCGCTTGCTTGTTGGCTGCATACTTTGTCATCGGCCCAGTCCTAGCAGAGATAGTCTGATTATCCTTGGAGAGGGGAATTTTTCCAGCTCCCCTTAAGGTAGCAATGGTTCGGCCCCTCCTTAAGAAACCCTCCTTGGATCCTGACTGTCTTACAAACTACAGGCCAGTCTCTAACCTTCCCTTTTTGGGTAAGGTTATCGAGAAGGTGGTAGCTTTACAGCTGGAGGACCATTTGACCAGCCACAATATCTATGATTCTCTCCAGTCCGGTTTCAGGAAGAGACATAGTAGTACAGAGACGGCTCTTGTTTGGGTACTAAATGACCTCCTGATAGCGAGAGATCGAAGGACCTGTTCCATCTTGGTCCTTCTTGATCCCTCTGCAGCATTTGACACTGTGGACCCATGGTGTGCTTTTGGATCACCTGTGGCTTATCTGTGGACTGTCGGGGACTGTCCTCAGATGGTTTCAATCTTACCTAATGGGTAGGACTCAGAGAGTGGTGTCTGGGGTTTGTACCTCAGCTCCATTCTCCCTGCCCTGTGGGGTTCCGCAGGGATCCATTTTAGCACCCATGTTGTTTGCAGTGTATATGCTGCCGTTCGGAGTGGTTATTAGACAGAATGGCTTGAGTTTTCACTGCTATGCAGATGATACTCAGCTATATATGTCTTTTGTCCCCGTACAAGATGATTCTGTCTTGGTGCTCAACAGCTGTTTGACTAAAATCCAGACCTGGATGAGTATGAGCTGGCTGAGGTTGAACTGTGATAAAACTGAGGTGTTGGTTGCGAACCCAGGTCATCATGAGGTGGGTGTGCTGGCAGGTTCACCTTCGGGCTTGTGGCTTGGAGGTGTCCAGCTAGCCTCCTCAGACTGGGTACGGAACCTGAGCATTATGTTTGATGACTGTCTGACCTTGAAATTACAGGTGTCAGCAGTTGTTAAAACTTCTTTTTGCCATCTGAGAAATATCACCCGGGTGAAACATGTGGTTCCTCCTGATGATCTTCCAACGTAGGTTCACGCCTTCGTTTCCTCCCACCTTGACTACTGCAATGCCCTTTACCTAGGGCTGTCAGGGGTTGATATCCGCCGCTTGCAGCTGGTGCAGAACGTGGCTGCCAAGCTGTTGACTGGTATTTCAAGAGCCAGTCATATAATGCCTGTGCTCCGCGGTTTGCACTGGCTACCGCTTAAGTGGCGGATCACCTTTAAGGTTGCTTTGTTAACCTATAAGGCCCTACATGACCAGGGACCGAGTTACCTAAAAGATCTCCTTGGCCCTACTGTCCCTCCCGTCCTCTCCGATCCACCAGTGAAGGATTGCTAGAGGTTCCCAGGGTACGTTTGCAGACATCGGGAGCAAGAGCAGTTAGCTTTGTTGCTCCATCCCTGTGGAACTCTACTTCATCGGGTTCGAGATTGCCTAACCATTCAGAGATTTAAATTTGCTTTAAAAAACTTATCTTTTTAACCTGGCTTTTATTGATTGATGTGATTATTTGTTATGTGGTTTTTATATTGTTTTTTGTTGGAATTTATATGTTGTTTATAATAATTTATTTTATTTTATGTATTTTATTGTACAGGCGCCTTGATTTTAGAATGGTGCCATTTTATAAATAAAATTGATCGATTGATTGATACCTCAAGGGAATCAGCAAAGTCCAAGAGGGTAGCATCTTTCAGAAAAAGAGATGTGCAAGAAGAAGGCACAATTTAAAGATATTGGGGGGACGGCTCAGAAGTAATGGGAGGAAGTATTTTTTTACGGAGAGGGTTGTGGATGCATGGAACAGCCTCCATGAGGAGGCCGTGGAGTCAAGAACAGTGGAGGAATTCAAGAATGCATGGGACAGACATAAGGCAGTCCTAGTGGGGGGGTAGGAGGAAGTAAACTGTTGGTTAACTAGGATCTGCAGCTTATCTGTTGGGTAAGAAAATGAGCAGACTAGGTGGGCCAAGCAGTCCTTATCTGCTGTCAAATTCTATGTTTCTACATCTAGAACCCCCTCGGTCAACCGGCCGAGAAAGAGCCACAAGTGCTCTAAAAAGAGGCAACACCGCAGGTTGTCCTCATCCTCCCCGGACGAGGGGAGGCTCTGACGGAAACTCCATCAGCGCTATGAGTACCTTATGTGGCAACAGCTGATTTTGTCCCTGCCTAAAGCGACTCCACCGCCTACCCCAGCCATTACGTGGCTTTCGCCTCCTAGGCCGTAGCTGACCCCCTCAGAACTGAAACCTTTGGTTCCCTGCGGGGCCGGCCCATCCTCCGGTTTGGCCTATACCGGTCTCTCCACTGATTAGTGGTGGAACCGCCACCTAAGCAGCCTGTGGAAAGGGATCCTTCCAAAGAGGACCAACGAGATACCGGGCTTCCACGACGTCTGTCTGTCACAGGCACCCCAGACCACCCTCGGCGGGTTGAGGGTGATTTGGATGGCAGGCCGCTGTACCCCAACTCTTTGGACTTGGATGTCACTGGGCTTCACTTATCCTGGGGATGATGAGTCGTCCATTGGCACAGGGATGGAGGAATTTCCTTCCTCCTTCCAAGGGATTCTTCATCTCATCTCTGATTCCACAGGGATGCTCCTGGAACCCATCCAGAAAAAGGCAGAGTACCCTGTCACGGACATCCTAAAGAGAGGGGATACCCCGACGGAGGCCTTTCCTGTAGCCGAGGCCATTGTTGGTCCCGCACTTGAGCTATGACAGCATCCTGCCTCATGTCCAGCACCATCTGCCCGCATGGCCAGCAAATATGCGGTACCAATGGGGTCCCTGGTGGGGTTCACAGAGCACCCTTCGGCCAACAGCCTGGTGACCGCCTCTGTGTTCTGGCATACTAGCAGTTCTGCCGACACTGACTGCCCCCGATAAAGAGATCCAAGCTTTTGGACCATTAGACATGGAAGAAGTCTGTGCGACTTCCTCCGCGGGCCTTACATGAGCAAGTTCGACCATCGTCCTTGCACACTTCTCTCGCGCCCTTCTCGTGTCATTAGGATGAAGTCCTCCCACATCTCCCCGGGGACATGCAGACCACAGTTAAGCAGGTCTGAGATCATTGCCATGCTGTTGCCAAACAGCAGCTCCAAACAGCCCTGGACATTGGGGATTCTTGTGCCCGCTCAATGGCCGCTGCAGTTGCCTCTCGCCGCAGGGCTTGACTGAGGCTCTCCTCCTTTTCTGCAGATACTCAGCACAAATTAACTGTTGTGCCTTTCCTTGGGACCAACTTGTTCGGCCCAGGAGTGGCTGCTCACCTACAGCGCATAGAGCAGTTCAGTGCTATTTTGGACACCAATTCTGCCAAGAGTTCTTCAAGCAAGAACCAGCAGAAGAAAAAGAAGAAGTCTTTTAGGCACTCTTCCCCTGCGGTTCAGCAGTCCTACTGCCAGGGAGGACAGCTGCATCAGCATCAGCAGCAGGCTCAAACTTGGCACCCTCAGCCCAAGTCTGGACCCGAACAGGCCCGCAAAGGAGGCTGAGGCTCAGGTCCTGGAGCCTCCTCCAGGCCTTCCCAGTGACAGGGTGGGGTTTGCCAACCCTATTCCCATCACGCCAGCTCTGGGTCTTCCCATGGGGGGCCAGCTCCGCCACTTCCTTTCCGCCTGGTCCGCTATCACTACGGACAGGTGGGTTCATGTAGTGGTCAGTCAGGGACTGCCTCTAGAATTCGAGCAGTACCCTCCCAACCAAGCCCACGCCCCTCAGGAAGAACGGACTTCCGCATGCAACTAGTCGGAGCTTCGAGACGACATCGCTCAGCTCCTCCTCAAAGAGGCAGTAGCTCTCGTGGCGGATCCATCTGCAGACCCAGGCTTTGTCTCCAGTACTTCCTAGTGCCCAAGCAGATGGCGGGCTGGCTCCCAATTCTAGATCCCCATGACCTGAATCAATATCTCGGGTCACGCACCTTTTGGATGGTCACTCTGTCCCAGATCATACCATCCTTGGAGTGAAACATGTGGTTCTGTTCATTGGATCTGCAGGATGCATTATTTCATGTCCCAATCCATCCATCCCATCAGCGGTTCCTCCGCTTCAGGGTCAGAGGGACTGTGTATGAGTTCCGAGTCATGCCGTTCGACCTGTCATCGGACCCACGGGTCTTCACCAAATGCATTGCAGTGGTGGTGGCCTATCTGGGGCCGAATTTCACCCCACCGGACGATTGCCTCCTGGCAGGTTCCACCCAACAGGAGGTGGAGAGGTCCAGGGATCTGGCCCTCCAGACCTGCTCCCAGCACAGCTTCCTGATCAACGAGGCCAAGTCGGAATTCGTGCCCTCTCTGGTGATGGGCTTCATCAGGGCAGTGCTCGACTCTTGTCAAGCCAGGCGGACAGGGCAGAGGTTCTCGCCTCCTTTGCCCAATCATTTCTGGTTGGGCAATTGCACCCTGCCTGGGACTTTCTGCGCCTTCTGGGTTGCATGGCAGCATGCACCCCGGTGGTCCGTTGGGCCCGGTTGCACATACGCCCCCTCCAGTGGGAACTGGCTGCCCAGTGGACTCAGCGCCATGGCCATTTCGACTAGCTGATCACTGTAACCCAAAAGTTGTGGGACGCTGTCCAGTGGTGGACTGCACCAGACCAGTTTGCAGGAAGGGATCCCGTTTGTCTGCCCCGAGCCGACAGTCATCCTCACGACCAGTGCCTCTCTCATGGGCTGGGGAGCCCACATGGGGGACAAAAGGGCCCATGGGCTCTGGACCCCCGAGGAGTCCCAATGCCACATCAACCTGTTGGAGCTCAGAGCAGTCAGACTGGCAGTGTCAGCTTTCGCTCCTCAGCTCTGGGGTCAAGTGGTTCAAGTCTAGACGAACAATACCCTGACCATGTACTACCTCAACAAACAGGGCGGCATGCACTCCCATTTGCTGTGCAGGGAGGTGCTCTGCATCTGGACCCTTGTGAGCTGTTTGGAGGCAGATCTTCTAGCCATCCATGTGGCAGGAGCCTCAAACCATCTGGCAGATGCTCATAGCTGCTTAGGTGAGACATCCCACGAGTGGTCTCTCCATGTAGAGGTAGTTTGCAGCCTGTTCTCCCACTGGGGCAAACCAATGGTGGACCTGTTTGCCTCCAGGAAAAACACCAAGCTGAGGCTGTTTCACGCCCGCCCCTCTCAGCAGGGCTTACTGCAGGGGAATGCCTTCTTGAGGCCGTGGACCCCAGGCCTCCTCTATGCCTTCCTTCCATTTCCCTTGATCCACAAGGTGCTCCTGAAGGTGAAGAGGGACAAGGCGAATGTGATCCTGGTAACTCCAGACTGGCCGCACCAGTTCTGGTGTCCAGATTGCCTTAGCTGCAGGCCCCTGGAGCGGCTTCCAGCACACCCGGACCTGATATCTCTCGATCGGGGAAGGCATTCCATCTGGACCTTTAATCCCTGCACTTCAGAGCTTGGTACCCGAGCGGCTAGAGTTCCAGGTTTTAGGTCTTTCCAACTATGTCTACACCGTGGTGGAGGCATCCAGAAAGGAATGAACCTGGAAATGTTATGCCTTCAAATGGAAAAGGTAGTCATTTGGTGTCAGAGCAAGGGCCTGGACCCTTTGTCTTGTCCACTGGCTAACATTCTTGACTACCTTTAGTTTCTCTCCAAAGGGGTTCTATGGTCATTGACCTTTAGGATGCACCTGGCAGCCATCTCTGCTTACCGGGCACGGGCCGGTCAGCCGACGGCAGAGGAGACAGTGGTCAGGCACTTTTTCAAAGGCCTGGATCACATATCCTCTCCGGTGCGTGAACCTCTACCTCCATGGGATCTAATGCTTGTACTGGCAAAGCTCATGGGCAAGCCATTCAAACCCATGCACAAGTGTGCTTTGTCATGCTTGTCATGGAAGACGGCCTTCCTGGTGGCAATCACATCTGCCAGAAGGACAGGGGAGCTCCAGGTGCTTTCCTCAGACTCCCCTTATCTTGTCTTCCACAGGGACAAAGTTATCCTGCGCCCCCACCCGAAATTCCTTCTGAAGGTGGTGTCAGAGTTTCACTTAACCAGGTGTTGATTCTGCCGGTATACTACCCTAATTGCACCTCAGAGGCCAAGTACAGGCTCCATACTTTGGACCCGAGGTGTGCGCTCTCCTATTATAAGGAGAGGATGGCAGAAATTCGGGAAGAGGTTTGCCAGCTGTTTGTCACCTGCGCTGAAGCTGCTTCTGGCAGACCTGCAGCAAAACAAAAGGGAGGCAGTATAGCGCAGTGGTTTAAGGCTCTGAGCTGCAAATCTGGTGACATCCAGCAGACCAGACCTGGGTTTGAATCCCACAGCTTCCACTTGCATACTGTGTGACCCTGAGCATGTCACTTAACTTCCCTGTGCTCCCAGGTCGCTCCAGTAAAAAAGCTTTCAGCTTAGTGTGCTACTCCTAGTTAAACAACTAAATTAAAAAAAAAAAAAGGACTATTGCAAGGTGGATTACATATTGCATAAGTCTGTGTTATGAGTTGGCGTGTATTCAGCCTCCCAGAGGGATAAGAGCTTATTCTGCCCGCCATACCGCTGCATCGGTGGCTGCTTCCAGGGACATCCCTATCCAGGAAATCTGTTGGGCTGCTACCTGGAAGTCAGCAAACACCTTCATCACCCATTTCCACATCGACCTTGAGTCACGCCGGTATGCTGGTTTTGGGGCCTCAGTTCTCCAATCTCTGTTTCCTAAGTAAGGGGTGTGCACCTTGCCTCCCTCCTCCTGGAGAATGCTAGGAGTCTGCCAAAGAGTGTGGATGAACAACATATCCACGATCCTAGAAAAACAGGTTACTGACCTGTAACAGTAGCTCTGGGAGTGGTATATGTTGTTCATCTACACGGACCCACCTGACCTCCCCGACTGCGGACGCACAACACCTGGCTACCAGCGGGCTAGGATCTGGCATCATGGGGTGAAGCTGAGGGTTATACCACCTGGGTGGGTGGGAGAAGCCAGCTTGAAGGCTTCCGGTGACCCTTAAAGGGGAAAGAGACATGCCAAAGAGTGTGGATGAACAACATATGCCATTCCTAGAACTACTGTTACAGGTGAGTGAACTGTCTGCCTCCCTCCCCCCCCCCGGAAGGCTCTGACACCACCTCCTAGAGAACCTACCCCACAACCTGACAGAGCTGGCATGAGCCATCTGAGGACTCACCAACAAAGGCATCATTGTTCGCCCTCTCCATCTCCAGAGTCAGGTGAGTCGGAAAGCTATTCCTGCTCCTTCTCCTCTTCAGATGAGTCTGAAGGTGCTGACTTACCATCAGAACCAGAAGAGCCCAAGGATATCCCTTGATCTCCTCCGGAATACCCTGCTTTTATGGAAGTGATAAGGCATATACAATTCCTTATGGGTCGGGATATGGAGGTGGAGGAAGTGGACTCCGAGTGACTTCAGCTGGCCGCCTTCCTTTGTAAGAAGGAGTCACTGCCCTTAGTCATTCCACCCCTTATTGTTTCCTTCAAGGACGTCAATAGGGATGCTTGGAAGCATGCTTCCTCTACTCTGGCGACATCCAAGAAGGCAGATTGTCTATATAATGCTCCAAGGGATGAGCCATTTTGTGGGGAGCACCTAGAGGCTGACTCTGTAGTCATTAATGCTGCCTGTGACCGCTCTCTGTGGCCCAGGTATCTTAGCAGTCAGCCTCCTGATGGAGATACCAGACAGATAGACCAACTTGGCAAGAAGGTCTATGCCTCTGCCACCTGCACTATCCGTTCCCTGAACTTTGTGGCACACATGGTCCAATACCAGAACACCCTGTGGAAGGAGGCCTTAGAGGTAGCTTAATCTCAGCCCGATGCTCCTGGCAAGACTGAGCCACTGCACCTTTTGTAATCAGGCTCGGATGTTGTTACTTTCATTCTCTGAGCCTACTATGACTCGGCGGACTTCGCCGGCAGAGTTGTGGCTACGGGAGTTTGTCTTCATTGCTCCTTCTGGCTCAGAGTCTCCAGGTTTGCTCCGGATGTGCAGTTCAGGATCTTAAATGCCCCTTCATGGGGTCCTTTTCCTTTTGGCACGGATTCCCAGAACATAATTACTTGCCTTCAGGAATCGGGCAAGGCTCTGCGCTCGGTACAAACCATATACCGATCTCAGCCTCAGTCCTCCCAGTGGCCTTCCAAACAGCCACCCAGGGGCCAACAGCCCGTAAGTGCCTTTAAGCTAAAAGTCAGTACTCAGGCCACTGGTGGTTCAGCCCCCAGAACTCTCAGAACCTCCCAGGCTGCATTGCCTGTCCCTGGCTCTTGAGGCTGACTCCTTTCCCAACCCTCCTCCTCCCCCGGCCAAAACCCTGGGGGAGGTGGTGGGGTTCACTTCTTGCTCTACCTGGAGGAATGGCCCAGAATAACCTCAGACCAATGGGTGCTTCAGCTAGTGGAAAAGGGGCACACTCTAGAGTTCATAGAAATGCCCCTGGACGATCCTCCATTGCCCTCCCATCACCCTCAAGCCCACATCGCCCTCATCCAAGAGGAAATCCAGGTGCTCCTGCAAAAAAAGGCCATAGAACCTGTCCTACCAGTGCTATGGGGAAGGGATTCTATTCTCATTTCTTCTTGGCAGGGGTGTGCAAATCCTACTGCCCCCTGTCTGAGGCAAGTACATTTCCTTAAAACAGGAAGTACAAAAAAACAGAGCTAATTTCATTGTAATGAATAGAGTCAAGTGAAAATTCAGCTGATGTCATGGCTGGGCAAGTTCTAAAAGTCTTGATTTGAACACCCCTGCTTCCTGGTCCCGAAGAGAGCAGGAGATCTGCGTCCCATTCTAGACCTTGGCCACCTGAACCAATACATAGAATACAAACATTTCAGGATGGTTACTCTCCACTGCCTTCTCCCCTGCTTCATTAGGGGAATTGGATTTGTTCTCTGGACATGCAGGATGCTTATCTTCACATCTTGGTCTTCCTGCCCACAGGAGGTTTCTTCCCCTCTGCTTCCAAGGAGACCATTACCAGTTTCGGGCCCTGCCATTTAGCCTGTCCTGACCCCCCAAAAAAGTCTTTACAAAGTGCCTCACAGTAGTAGCTGCAGCCTTAAGTAGGAATGGCCATTATGTCTTCCCAGGACAATTGGCTTCTGACAACTCCTGCCAAGGAGCAGTTGCTCAGAACTATGTAGGCCACCTTGTTTCAGGATCTGGGGATCACCGTCCATCTCCCCAAGCCAGAGACTTCAGTACATTGGGGCAGTGTTGGGCACCGCCCAAAGCAAAGCTTTTCTGTCCCCAGATAGGGCTGAGTGCCTTCAGGCATAGGCTCAACTGGTCTCATCATCTCACCAAGTCCTGGCCAGGTCATTTCTCAGGCTTCTGGGACACATAGCAGCAGCCATTGCAACAGTTCCCCTGGCTCACCTGCACATGAGGGTAGCCCAGTGGAACCTTCAGTTCTCATGGGATCAGCGCACAGCCGATTTGGAACAGCTGGTGTCTGTCTCCAACTTTGTGCAGTAAACTCTGGCATGGTGATTGAACCCCTCCAGTCTCTCCAAGAGGGTTCACTTTTGGACAGAGTCACCTCATCAGATGCCGACCACGGATGCATCGGGCTAGGGCTGGTGCTCCCATCTGGCAGACCATCAGACTGAAGGGTCTTGGTCTGCACAGGATCAGCATCTTCATATCAGTGTTTTGGAGATGCAGGCGATCCTTTACACCCTGCAGGCCTTCCAGACGAACCTGCTTCTGGGCCCTCTTTTGATCCAGATGGACAATATGTCCGTGGTATTTTACATAAGCAGGGGGGAAGCACTCTTAACCCCTCTGCAGGACGGTCATTAGAGTCTGGTATTGGACCATAGCACATCACCTGGACCTGACTGCTTTGCATGTTCCAGGTGTTCTGAATACCTTGGCAGACAGCCTAAGCCGGTCCCCGGTCCAAGGCACATGAATGGGAAATTCTTCCCTCTGTGGTCAAAGATCTCTTCGACTGGTGTGGCCGACCAGAACTGGACTTCTTTGTGTCCCCATTCAGCACAAAACTGCCCACTTTCTGCTTGCTAGATCCAGGGCCTGGTGTTTTCTGAACAGGGAGGTTTCCGAGTGCCTTCCCTCCCTCTCCCTTGCTACAGAGAGTTCTTCTTAAGTTCCAGTCAGAGGGAGCAGAGATGATCTTAATAGCCCCTTAATTGCCGTGCCAGACATGGTTTCCACTGCTCCAACAACTAGCAGTGGAACCTCCGATCCCACTGCCCCTGTGCTCTGACTTCCTCTCCAGAGCAGGGCACTCTGGTCCATCTGAACCACAAGTCTCTACATCTTCAAGCATGGCTCCTGCAGACTTAGCAGTTGCCTGATTTGGGGTTTCTTCCCGGGTGACAGATGTCCTTGGGCAGCCAGGAAGCCCTCAACTAGAGCCACTTATGCTATGAAGAGGAAGCAGTTCTCTTTTTGGGCCACTGCTTGTCACCTAAATCCCTTCACCTGTCCGGTGAATTTTGTTCTACAGTACCTCCTTTCCCTGTCGGAGTCAGATCTAGGTTACTTATCAATTAAGGTGCACTTATCAGCCATCTCTACGTACCATGCACCTATGGAAGGCAAGACTGTTGCTCAGCTGGATCTTTCCTGCATCTTCTTGCAGGGCACAGCATGAGATTAGAGGGAGGCCGATTAAGGGGTAATGTGAGGAAGTTCTTTTTTCACAGAGAGGGTGGTGGATGCATGGAATGGCCTACCTCAGGAAGTGGTGGATATGAATACAGTGCAGGGCTTCAAACAGGCATGGGATAGCATTAGTGAGCAATACAGATGAGTATGAATAGATACACCATTGACAGAGCAAAGGCCGATGGCACATTTATAAGGTCGAAAAAGAAATGGGAAGACTGAATGGGCCTTGCGGTCCTTATCTGCCATCGACTTCTGTGTTTCCATGTTTAGGGCATACTGCATCTGAAGTCTCCCATCAGGGACCCTGTCCCTCCACGCGACCTTTTGTTTATTTTAGAGAAGCTTACTTTGCCTCCCTTTGAGCCTTCTTTAAGCTGTGAGCTCTGCTTTCTGTCATGGAAAACATTGTTTTTAGTTGCTATTACTTCTGTTCGAAGGATTTCCAAGCTTCAGGCTCTGATATGTAAAGAGCCCTATTTAGTTTTCCGAAAGGACAGGGTATCCTTGCGGACTAATCCTAAGTTTTAGACTAAGGTGGTGTCTGAGTTTACACTGAATCAAGACATCCACCTGCCTGTTTTTCCCAGAGTATTTCAATCAAGAGGAGGCCTTGCTTCATACTCTGGATGTCCACCGGGTGCTTCGCTACTACTTGGACTGCACCCTGCCTATTAGAAAGTCTGACCAGTTGTTTGTTTCATTCGTCCCTAACAGAGCAGGGGCTCCTGTTTCAAAGCAGTGTTTGTCAAAATGGTTAGCCAAATGCATTGTTTATTGGAACAGAAAGTATGAGAAGCCTTTACCGGGCCCAGTCAAAGACCATTCTACAAGGGGCGTGACTGCTTCCTTTGCTTCACTCAGGAATGTGTCTGCTGCTGCTATCTGCACAGTGACCACTTGGAGTTCTATCCACACATTTATTCGGCATTACATTCTGGACATTGCCTCTAGGCATAGGGCAGGTTTTGGACTTGCAGTCTTGCAAGGCCTTCTTTCTTGAGAGTTTTACGCTGTTCTCTGCCTCCTCCCAGCTGACCGGGGTCAGTCCTTACACTGCTTGGGACTCAGTCCTAGTGGTGTTGCCTGCTGCAAGATCCCCTTTGCAGTGAGATAGTACAGTTACATAAGAACTTATCATAACAGTAGCTCTTTGAGAGGAGCTCTTGCAGCAGGCGCTGCTTTCCCTCTCTCCATCCCCCTGGTGGTTAATTCTCCATCACTGTTACCTTGCTTTCCTCGGAGTAGAGGAACCTCCTTGGTTCTCCAATTTCTGTACATGACGGGTCTCTGGCAGGAGAACTGAGGTTGGGGGACCTCCCCTTTTTCAGGCAGACATCGGTGGCAGTTCGAAAACAGGGGGTGGTTCCATGCTAATGACTGCTAGCTAGAAGTTTTCTGTGGGGTCCTGGTACCTGCTGGCTTCAGTCCTAGTGGTGTTGCCTGCTGCAAGTACTCCCCTCGAAGATCTACTGTTATGGCAAGTTCTTAACGTAACTGCACTTTTCCAACCTCCAGGTTGCAAGAGCAGGGCTATTCTCGATGCCCACAGGTGGCAAGCCTCAAACAGCTAGTTTCGGAACCCACTCGTGAGGGAGCAACCTTAGACCTTGTACTCTCAAATGGGGGCAGTGAGAGGATCTCAGATCTAGAAGTGGGTTGCCATCTGGGAACAAGTGATAATCAAACAGTGTGGTTCACGTTAAACTCGGCTACAGAGTCAAGCCATACAAAAGTGAGGGTACTGCACTTCAAGAGGGCTGACTTTGGCAAGATGGGAGAGTGCCTCAGAAAAACACTAGCAAACAGACTAGGAGAAGGGGTGGAGCAACAATGGGGAATCATCAAAACTGCCATCACAGAGGCAACAAGTCTTTGTGTGAAGCAAATAAACAAATCAAAATGAAAGAAAAAGCCACTATAGTTCTCAAAAGAGGTGGCTG
Organism: Neoceratodus forsteri; assembly: GCA_016271365.2. Classification (NCBI taxonomy): domain Eukaryota; kingdom Metazoa; phylum Chordata; order Ceratodontiformes; family Ceratodontidae; genus Neoceratodus; species Neoceratodus forsteri. The sequence continues at coordinate 511,657,622 of CM057449.1, read as the reverse complement.
GGAAAGTTAGGGAGAAGAAGATAGCATTCAGGAAGTATAAGGAAATGCAGAAGGAGCAGGACAGAGAGCTGTATCAGTTAAGGCAGAAGGAAGCAGGGAAGGAAGTCAGAATAACAAAGGCCCAAACTGAGGAAAAAATAGCCAACTCGGTTAAGAAGGGGGATAAAACCTTTTATAGGTACATCAGAGAGCGTAGAAAGACAAAGGGAGGGCTAGTGAGTTTGAAAAGAATGAACGGTGGGTAGGCAGAGGGGGACAGTGAAAAAGCAGGGATACTGAACTAATATTTCTGCTTAGTATTCACAAAAGAGGAGGGGGAAGTGCCTAATCCAGTTAACAGAAGCACTCTTGATAGGGGGGGCCGATCCCAGTCCTTTCACAGAAGAAAGGGTTCTGCAAGAATTCCTAAAACTGAAGATGGACAAAACAATGGGGCCTGATGGAATTAACCCCAGAATTGTGAAAGAATTAAGAGGGGAACTAGTGAAGCCACTGACTACACCTTTTAACAAATCATGGGAGGATGGTTTGGTACCCGAGGACTAGAGGAAGGCGGATGTGATTCCCCTTCACAAAAGTGGGTCCAAGACACAGGCAGGAAACTACAGACCTGTCAGTTTGACCTCAGTGGTTGGGAAAGTGATGGAGTCACTTTTGAAGGAAAGAATTGTTGAGTACCTAGAGGTAAGTGGGGCACAGGACCCAAGGCAATATGGGTTCACAGCGGGAAGGTCATGTCAAATGAATCTAATGGATTTCTTTGACTGGGTGACCAAAGTAGTAGACCAGGGAGGGACTGTGAACATGGCCTACCTAGACTTTAGCAAGGCATTTGACAACAGTCCCACACAAAAGATTATTAGTCAAATTAACCAGCTTGGGAGTGGGTCCCAGGGTGGTAGCCTGGGTAAAACATTGGCTGGACAAAAGGACACAGAAGGTAATTGTAAATGGAGTCCACTCTGAAGAAAGAGGGGTTACTAGTGGGGTACTGCAGGGTTCAGTTCTGGGCTCAGTCCTTTTTAATGTCTTTATAAGTGACATTGCAGAGGGACTGGAAGGAAACGTATGCCTATTTGCAGATGTCACAAAGATCTGCAACAGGGTTGATACACGAGGCGTGGAAAGGATGAGAAGGGACTTGGCAAGGTTGGAGGAATGGTTAGAAGTATGGCAGCTGGGATAAAATGCAAAGAAGTGCAAAATAATCACCTGGGAAACAAGAACCCAGGGAAAGATTACACAATGGGGGAGATAGTAACAACAACGAAAAAGGAAAGAGACCTGGTTGTAATTATATCAGATGACCTTAAGGTTAGCAAGCAATGTGAGAAGGCAGTAGGGAGGGCTGGGGATATACTGGGATGCATAGGGAGAGGCATCACCAGCAGAAAACAGGAAGTTGTTATCCCTCTGTACAGACAGTTGGTGAGACCCCATCTGGAGTGCTGAATCCAGTTCTGGAGACCCCATCCCTGCAAGGACATAGATAGGATAGAGGCAGTCCAGAGGAGGGCAACTAAAATGGGGCAGGGTCTGCAAGAGAAAGTAATTGCCTTCGTTTTTTGAATCACAGTAGTACCTGATAGCCAACAGCCCATTTGCTCTTCTCACCCCACACCCACTACCAGCCCGCCCCCAGCAGGTTAATCTTTTGCCTGGGCTGCCTATTTAATCCTCCCTCTCTCTTCATTCTCCCGCAGAGACCACCCCCTTCCCTGAGGAGACCGGAGGTCGTGAGGGCCTGCTCTGAAGCCCTCCCTGCCCAAAGAAGCCTCGAACCCGAGACACACCAGGTAATTTCTACCTTGATCCAGGCTGCTGCCACCATCGTTGGCCATCTGGTGTCTTTTCTGAAACGGCCACAAGCTCCCCTGCTCAGCGCATGAATCCCAGCCAGAGTAGCACCTCGAGTTGCACACCCAACTTCTCCATTAGCTCCTTATATTGTTTTGCCACTAGAGGGAGCCTAATTAAGTTTGAACAATTTGCTCCCAGTACCTCACTTGTCACATTTTACTGCTCTCTAGTAGTTGTTTTCACTTGGTCATCACCCCCTCATGACTCCCTCATCACCCCTCTCCAATCGTGAAAGCTATCCCGCCATTGTGCACTCCCCAGATCAGCCCTCCTCCTCCTCCTGCTCCTGTCAGGCAGTGTCCACCCAATCCCGGGCCTGGCAGCACTGGCTCCCCTGAAATCTCCTGGGCTGCGCATTGCTTCTATGAACATCTGTAGCCTCCTGAAAAAACTGGACTCTCTGCACTGCTGGGTGACTCTTCATAAACCTGATGTTGTTGCCCTTGTTGAAACCTGGCTGTCTCCCTCCACTCCTAACTCTCATGTCTCTCTCCCCGGCTACACTCTCCACTGGTTGGACCGTGTCGGCAGGAGAGGTGGGGGCTGTGTCTTCTATTTGAAGGATTCTCTCGTGGGGCTACCACTCCCCCCGCCTGACCTCGACCATAAGGCCCAGGCACTTACTCTAAAGCTGTCCCCGGACCCAGCTAGAGGCCCATTATTCCTAACCGTAGCCTACATACCCCCCAAGAACCAATCCCAGGCCCTGGGCCCACTAATTGACTACCTCACCTCCCTACCCAACTCGTCGGACCAAATCTTGTGGTTGACTTGAATATAAACTGGCTCTGCCCTCATCTTCCTCCCACCGTGAGGCTTTCATTCAATTGACCTAACTCAACTGGTCTCACAGCCTACTAGAAAAACCCTGGGGGACAAGCACCCTCCTGGATGTGGTCCTCACCAACAGGCCAATCCGCATCCACAACATCCAAATCCTCCTGACTGCCTCAGTGACCACTCCCCTGTGCTTTCAACTGGGAACCCCTCGGCTCTCATCCCCGGTCAAAACCACCTCAGGCGGCTTAGGCCTGGGGACTCATAGGCCTTAAGCGCCTGCCCACACTGATTGGTCCCCTAACGAGGGCAACCAACATTGACTTGGCCCTGGGCTTCTTTGTAAGCACTTTCAACTTTGCCTGTGATATCTTTGCTCCCATAACTGCTAGGAGGTCCAAAGTGAAACATGCCCCTTGGATCACCCCTGCCCTTCTGTGGCAACTTAAGCAATGTGACAATCTTTGGCACCTTGCTGTTGCTACTGGCCGTTCAGTTGACAGGCAGTCCTATGCTGCTGCCGCCCGTAACCAGTGCACCTGGGCCATCCGCAAAGCAAAGGCGGAATACTACCAAGCCTCTCTTACCTCCTCCTGGGGGAACCCCAGGTGCTTCTGGGACAACATCAAGCAACTGAATGGTCACTCCCAGTCCCCCTCTCCTTCTCTTCTCAACATCAATGGTACCGTCTCCTCTGACCCTGCCCTCATTGCCTCCCACCTCAATAACTCCTTTACCGACCTTAGCTCAGTACTTCCTGGTAACTTTTTCAGTCCACCTCCCCATCTGTACCACCACCATTGCCCGCCTCTTTTCCACCTGCGCCGTGTCACCATGCAAGAAGTTAGCCTTACTTGCTAAAAGGTAACACCATCGGTAATGACTCACTGATCCTTGCCTTTACCAGGTCTTGGATCAGGTCCTCTCACCTATTACATGCATTTTCAACAAATCACTCTGTCTCGGAAAATTCCCTCTGCCTGGAAGATTGCCACAGTTACCCCTGTCCATAAATGGTGGTGACAGGACTCTTCCGAATGACTACCGACCATCTCAGTCTCTCCCCTCTCTAAGGCGTTAGAAAATTCAGGTCCCAAGTCTCACTACCTCTGTAAGTACAATGTTCTGCCCTGAACAACATTGGTTCAGAGCAGGTCATAGTACCAATACAGCACTCCTGGAATTTTCCAACTTCCTCCATGCCTCCTTGGACTCTGGTGCCCTGGCTGGTGCTATATTCATTGACCTGTCTAAAGCATTTGATACTGTTTGCATCCTCTTGCTCTCCACCTCTACCTAATAGGCTTTGCCTCAGGACCTGTTTCCTGGTGCACCAGCTATCTCTCCGCCCGCTCCCAATGTGTGAAAGTCAACGGTACTCTCTCTGAAACATGCCCCATTCGCTCTGGGGTGCCGCAAGGCTCAATTCTTGGACCCCTACTATTCTCCCTCTTTCTTAACTCCCTACCCAGCAGTTGTACGGGTAAGATGCTTCTCTATGCTGATGGTGCTGTTCTCGTTGCCTCCCACAATGACCCCATGCTGCTACAGAACTCCTCCAACTAGTCTTTGACTCTGCAGCTACCTGGTTCACTGAGCACCGACTTGTTATCAACCTTAAGAAAACAAAACGATGTCTTCTCCCACCCCCAAAATAAGTACAGCAAGTTTCTTAGCTGTCCACTCCACACCCAATCTCGTCATTGACCAGGTGCAATCCTATAAATATCTTGGTATAACCTTTGACCCTGCACTTTAATTCCATGGACATATATCTGCCCTAAATTCTGTCGCCAACTCACGGCTAGGCATTCTTTACCGGCACAAGAAATGCCTCCCTCCTGATGCCCTCCGCCTGGCTGTCACTTCCTCTATCATGTCTCTCATTGACTATGGACTTCCGGTCTATGGCTCAGCAGATCAGACTGCCCTCAACAAGGTTCGTCTCACAGTAAATAAGGCCTGCAGACTTATCACTGGTGCTCCCAGACTCACTCACACATGTGAGCTGTACACCCTGGCTACCCTACTCAACCTGGAAGGCGACTCATGTATCAGACATGCCAGCTCACCTTTAAAGCCCTGCATGGCCTATCCCCCATGGGCCTATCCAACTCCATTCAGCCGTGCTGCACCGGCCTGATCACGTGCAGCTTGTCAAGAGCTACCCTAGTTATTCCGAGAGCCAGGACCTCACAAGGTCAGAGGGCATTCCCCTACCGTGTGCCCCACTGGTATAACTCCCTCCCTGCCAGTGTCTCAAACTCTGACCTTAGCTTGCTTTAAGCCCAGGCCCAGAAACTTCCTGCTTAGCTCTCGCAAATGCAACTGCCGCTAGCCTAGTGTAAAAAAAAAATAAAATAAATATATATACTCTGTTTGACAATGCTCAATGAGCTGCTCCCCTCTCCTTTCCTACTTATTCCTCCTCCCCTATCTCCTCCCTTCTACTCTTCCAGCTCTCCCCACCATAAGTTTTGCACCTTTGTTATCTTTAGCTCGTTGAGAGTGTACTCTGTTGTAACAAAATTGTAATTGAACTGTAACTTTTTTGTTTGTAAGTACTGTGTCCCTTGTACTACTGTTCTGATGTCCTCTTTGTGACGAGGTACCTTTGTAAATGAGCCTCTGGCTCAAAGGTTTCTAAACTGATGTTTAACTAAATAAATAAATAAATAAATAAGAGAAGCCGTACGATGACAGACTAAAGTAGCTTAATATGTATACCCTTGAGGAAAGAAGGGAGAGGGGGGACATGATAGAAACTTTCAAGTACCTCAGTGGAATCAACAAAGTCCAAAAGGGTAACATCTTTCAGAAAAAGAGACGTGCAAGAACAAGGGGACACAATTTAAAGATGGGGCAATGTGAGGAAGTATTTTTTCACAGAGAGGGTAGTGGATGCATGGAACAGCCTTCCCGAGGAGGTTGTAGGGTCTAAAAGTGTGGGAGAATTCAAGAATGCATGGGACAGACATAAGGCAATTCTTGTGGGGGGTAGGAAGAAATAGGCTATTGGTTAACTAGGATCTGCAGCCTATCCTGTAGGTAGGGAAATGGGCAGACTAGGTGGGCCAAGCGGTCCTTATCTGCCATCAAAGTCTATGTTTCATCTGTAAACAAGGCCTTGTTGAACTCTGTATGCTTTCCTGGTAATATAAATGTCTTTTTTTTTGCTGTTAATCTGTTTCTCCACTTCCCCTATGATGCTCCCTCCTGCCAGGTCACCCAGCCCCGTCTCCTACTCGCAGCTTACCTCTCCACTTTCCTCCATGGTTTGCCTGCCATGGTGGGGCAGCAGGGATCCCTCAACCTTCTAGAATGGATCCGGTGCAGGGATTACTGCAAATCACAGGAATGGGGCCTGCGGTGACTGGCATTCATCCTACCGAGGAACCATTTTCCGTTTTTCTCCCCTTCCCAAGTACGGCACGGCAGCATGCAGTGATGCCAGTGGTCAAGCTGACATTCCCGTACGCGCCATGCCATTGTCTGCCTAATAACCACCACCAGTGCTGGCCTTCAGCCTCCCCATGGGCTCAGGCATGCAGTGGACTCCGTCCCACCCCCTCCCTGGGAGAGGAGAGGAGAGCTTTCCTCAGTATGCTTGATCCTCTCCCCCCAGCTGACCCCCGGCAGCCCACTCGCACCACAAATATGGGTCACTGGCGTGGCAGGAGGTAAGGCAGGATGCCTCAGCCCTACATACCACTGGGCCGGCCCCATGTAATAATAATTTGAAATAAATAAGTTCACTGGAAATATCACCAATAACTTCATCTGATAGATCTTCAGTTTAGTTTCCATCTGCCGTCCCCCCCCCGCCCCAGGACGAGGCTGAAAATAGGCATAATTACCTAGCTCTCCTTTTCCGGTCAAGACTAAAATATAAATATGTTAATCACAATGGTTCCAAGGCCTGGAATACTGTGCAAGAGTGAAGGACCGTGTGCTTCTCCATGTGGAGTTGAAGCACTTTAGACATCTGTGGACCATATATTGATCACTGTGGAGCTAAAGCTTGGAATACTGTACAGGAATGTGATCTACTTGTTGATCACTGTAAGACCAAGGTTTGGAGTGCTGTACAGGAATGTGGACTGCTTGTTGGTCACAGTAAGGTCAAAGCTTGAAACACTATAGAGGAATGAGAATCATGTGTTTGTCGATATGGGGGCCAAGGCTTTGAGTACTACACTAATGTGGACCATGTGGTAGCCACTGTTGAGTTAAGGCTTGAAGCATTGTAACAGAATGCAATCCATATTTTGTTCGCCATCTGGCAAAGGCTTTGAGAGCTGTTCAGAAATGCTTGCAACTGTGAGTGTGTTTGTAGCATAAAGAGCTATATTTATTATAGTCGTAATGTTGGTTGAGGAGGTTGTATGAGAGTACTGTGCACAGTAGATCATGACTGAGCCCAAAGGCTGAGGTCTCAGTCTGCTGAGCACATTTCCATTATGCTCGAGAACCAACCTCCACAACCCAATATTATAGCTATTATAGCAAGATGACTGCCTAGGTTTCATAGGTTGTGTGTAGCCAGAAGGCAAAAATGCCTATAAAGGACTAGCCATTTCTCAGTGGACATACTGTATCCTTTTATATCGAAGTTGCTAATGTGATGGTCCAGATGCCTTTTGAAGGCATCCATGGTTTTACTGTTAACCACATTCTGAGGTAACTTGCTCCAAACATTCTATATTCTCTAGGTATACCACAACCCCCTCCATTATGTCTTGTAAAGATCCCCCTTTAATTGCATATTATGGCCTCTGGTAACATGTGGTGAGTCCCTTAATTATAGGCCCAGGCTGTCCTGTAGGCTCGTGTCTTTACAAGCTTTGAATGTTAAACCCAGGTCTCCCATTAGATGTTTTCCTGTGAATGCTGAGGGGAAATGATTAAAATTTACATGGTTCTGTGTGAATGCGTAAAATAAAAAAAAAAAAGTTTAACGTGTATGATTTTTACAGTAAAACGTCAGGTAACAAACCTTTTAAAAGCTTGACTGCCACAAAATCCCAAATGAAATAGGGAGCAAAGCTTTTAAATGGTTAGTCACCTGAAATTTTACTGTAAAAATCATGAAGTTGAAAGGGCCATTGTTAACCCCCCAACCCAAGGCCTCAAATTGTCCCTAGTTTAAAAAACACATTTTATGATTTCTTACACTCTGTAGAGATTGCTGATGTAGCTGGTTGTGTGATTCTGATTTCTTTTTTCTTTTTAAGTTTAAAAAGTCTGGCCCAAAATGTTGGTGTTAAAAACATGTTTGTTTACATTCCTTGATCAACTTCCACTGCATCTTTCCTGGACTTGGAAACACCCAACACATTACAGCCACTCAAGATGCAGCAAGAGGAGAGGAGACTATTTTGCATCTTGAGTGGCTGCACTGTTTGGGGGGTGTTTCTTATTTTCAGGATAGGTTCATAGGTACTATACAAGTATAGGAGGTCAGAGACCTACAGTATATGTGACTCGCCACTATTCAGTGGAAAAATCTGCAATTTTCTTCACCCATATGCTCGTCCAGGGATTTATTTTTTAACATATCCATGCTTTCACTATTAACGACAGCTTCTGACAGAGAATTCCAGACACTAATAACTCTTTGAACCAATTGGGATGTATAAAATAAGAGTGATCAAGGATTTAAAACAAAACAAGGTTGGGTATAATTGCACAGTTACCATGCATTTCAGTTCTACTGAGAAAGGGAGGCAGATAAAACCACCAGCAGCATCAATTCATTTTGGAGAAGGTAAGCAATCATAACATGTGGGTGTTCGGACACAACAGGATGCAAAAAGGGTCTACAGTGTCCCTTTAAACATTTTTTTATGTACAGAAATGTGGATCACATGCTGGTCAGTACGGGGCCTTGGCTTAAAGTGCTGTACAGGAGTATGGATGATGCCCTCAAAGCTTGTGCTGTAAAGGAATTTGGATCACATGCTGGCCACCTGGGGGCCCTGACCTGATGTACTGTACAAAAATGTGAACCTCGTGATAGCTACTATATGGCCGTGGCTTAGAGTGTTCAACAGGTATGTAGTCAGTGTGCTGATCACCATACGTTTAAGGCCTGGAGCACTGTACAGGAATATGGACGGGACCACATGATGGTCACTGTGGGAGTCGTGGTTTGGAGAGTTCTACAGTAATATAGACCACACACTGACGGCATTGAGGCCAAGGTTTTGAGTGCCATATATAAATGTAGACAATAAGCTGGTCGCCATGGGTTCAAGGCTTACAGTACTGCATGGGAATGTGGCCCACGTCCTGGTCATCATGAAGCTGAGGCGTGGGGTGCTGCACTGGAATGTGAATCATGTGTTGGACACTGTATGGCCCAGGCGTGTAGCAATGTACTGAGCCAAACATTGCCACCGCGTTTTTGCTAGAAGTCCGTTTCATTCACAGTTTCTACATATTATTTAATACCTACCAAGTCAGTCTTGCAGAAACTGCATGTGCAGTGCAGTAACCTTTAGTGTGTTCTGTTATTTCCCTCTGAACAACCTTGCACTATCAGATAGCAAAAAATTATTCACAAGGGAGCAGCAGCCCAGACATGCTACAGGACATGTGTGGCACTTGAAGGGGTTAAAAGAATGCAGAAGGTGGTAAATATAAAACCGTGGGGCTTGATGGAATGCACCCAAAAATCCTCTGAGAACTAGCCAAGAAACTGTGTCCAGTTGGCAGTAATGTTCACTGAGCAATAAAGAACTGTGTATGTGCATGATAACTGGACGGTGGCCTACGTGGTACCAATATTCAAGAAAGTCTCTGGGGCTGAGCCTTGGAAGTATGGTCTAGTCAGTTTAATTTCAAGAAGCTGCTCAAGACAGTCATATGAAACAGAGTTGTTGAACACTTACAGAAAAATAACTTAAACTCAGTGGCCCAGTATGGGTGCTACATCGGGGAATCATGCCAGAACAATCATATGAACTTACAAATTTAGGAAAGAAGACCACAGGTCCACCAACATTCTTCTCTATGCCAACTCACAGGGAACACCCTGTCACCCCTTTTTCTTTAAGGTATTTACAGTATCTAGAACATCTCCAAGGACATCTCTCCCCATTGAGCCACATGGTTAAACTGTAAACATCAGGACCACCAGGAAACTTTTGCTAGCTGGAGTTGCCCATGTTAACATGCATCATTGATGCCTATATAACCTAGATGGCTCCAACGTGTGTCATCTCTTTCTCCTGCCATTTACCACTCATCTGTTTACCACCACTGAAAAACTTTTCAAACATTGCTAATGCTTTCTTCTACTTCGGTCTTTTTTAAGTAACTTAATTAACATTTATGCCGATGGTGACAAATACTGAACCGCTGTTTCATTATTGTCATTGCTGTCAAGTCAAGATTTATAAGGATGCCACTCCTGACATGTGCATCCGCTGCCAAGACCTCTCTCATGACATGAAGACCTGCAGCATTTGCAAGGGTTTTAGAAAGGCTACACAGAGCTGTTGCAAGAAAGACTTAGAAGTTTATTTAAAACTTAAGGCGATGAGGGCAAACAGTATGCGTCACAGGCTGCTTCGTTGTTGTCATCCATGCCTTGTCCCCAGAGCTCGCCGTTGACCCACTGCTCCCTGTGGTCAACACAGATGCTTATTGACTAATTGAATAAAGACAAAAAGGAGAATGCTGCTAGACTGGTGGAAAAACACCACCATGCTGATAAAGCAAAGCAGTGGCATTTTAACAAAGATTCTTCTTCTGCCAGGTCTCGTTCTTCTCTTAAAAGAGATAAATCAAAGCCGGTCTGGTAATGTGAAGGGCTTTCGGGCTGAATGCCGTGTGCCCTGCCATATGGGCTGCCTGTGTTTGGGAGCAAGCGTGGGTTGCTGAGGATCGGCTGGGTGAGAGAGGATTGCGCATCCCTGGGACTGTTCTCTCCCGGGGAGTAGAGTGTTGGCCTTAGACCCTGACCTGTTTTGTGGGAGCATGGACATTAGTAGTCAATAGACAATTTTTGACAAAGAAATCCAGGGTGTATTCTACGTCAGGCATGTCATTTGTAGAGGCTCAGTGGATGTCAGATAGGGAAACCAAAAAGGAGCCAGGATTGAATTCAGAGAAGTCACTGACAATGAAAATCATGGGTGGAGGTTTGACAGCATTGTTCTTCCAAATACAGAAGATTGGGGAATGGTAGCTAAGAGAGTATGCAAAAACACCTGCAGCTCAAATTCTTTCTGGTTTGGAAACTAGGACCCAGCCTAATAAAGTGTGGTTGTCCGACTTACTATTAAGCCTTGTGGGTTCACTGATGACTTGGGCAAGGTCAACCTTGAGCACAGTGGACTTTGGTCTGCTGCTCATAGCAGCGGAACAAAATGTCCCGAAGCAGGAGTAGCTCACCTGATGGCCTGTCTGCAGTTGACTGACAGAGTGTGTCAAGAGCAGAAGCAGCCACCTGGGGTGGGTTGTAAATGCATCCAATGTAGAAGGGCTTCAAGCCCCCAAGCAGTACTTTTACAATGACAGCCTCACATTCTGATCATTCAAGGGCAGGGGTATCGACTGGAAAGGTATAAAGTGAAGATTTAGTATATATGGGGACACCCCCTCCCTTCTTTCCCGCGTTGTCCTTCCTAGAAGTAGTGAAGCCAGGGAGCTCAACCTCATGAGGAAGGACATGAAGCTTTAGTCAGGTCTCTGAGACAGCGACTATGTCAGGGGCATACAGGTCTACCAGGCCTTGCAGATCCTGTAACTGGGGCCTAAGGCTGTTAATATTCATGTGTACAAGTCTCTGGTCATGAGTTTTAGACCTCTCTATATATGTCTCCTTATTGTCCAGTCTGCTCCCTCTGTTCCTCTGAGGTAAGCCTCCAAGCAGTTCCCAGGGCCATATTCAAGACATGGGTGACCACACTTTTGAGGTAGCTGATCCGGCTCTGTGGAACTCACTTCCCAGATCTCTAAAGGAGGCTCTTTCAGTGGAGGCCTTTAAGAGGGGGCCTAAAGACCCACTTGTTCAGCCAAGCCTTTGATCTGATTTAGCAGGGCTGCCCTGACTGGCTGTCCCACTCCTCAGACCATTCACCTCAGACGGACGGCTAATACACAGCCACTGCCCATGCCTGGCAAACCTGCTAAGGCAACTGAAGAGCAGGGCTGCCCTGACTGGCTCTCCCGCTCCTCTGATCATTCAGTTTGGACGGGCGGCTTCTACACATCCGCACCGCTTCAGCGATAAGTAGGCCCCCGGCTCCTCAGGGGACCGCGTGGCGGTCGGTAAGAAGGCTACCGAGGCTGTGGGTACTCGCCCAGTTTCAGTCGATAAGTCGGCCGGGAGTTCCTCCCCCGTCTGCCCGACTCCACCCGATAAGTCGGCTGTCCCTGACGACTGCACGGGTACAGTTCCCCCGTCAGGGCCTAACGGCACCTTTCCCGATGTCCAGTGGGACCAAAGGGAGAAAGCCCCTCTCCTTTTTCCTCGCCTGTACTCTCCAATTCACTGGCGGGTATCTCCGGCTATGATAACAGAGACCCTTGACATGGTCGTCGCCTCGGGGTCCACTCTGCTCCCTCCTCTCAGGGACAAGGAGAAGGAAGCTCCTCTCTGGCCATCCGGCCTTACAACAGAGGCCCCTCCTCCGCCTTTGGGTGAGCTCCTGGTGCCTCCGATGCCGGTTGTCCCTACAACAGTTCCCGCGCCGGGACCGGTTGTCCGGCCTCTGCCTTTGGCCCCGATGTCGGATCAGGTTCCGCCGACGGGACCCCTTCATCTGGTTCTGCCGCCAGCCCCACTTCTGGTACCAGATCGGGTGGTGCCGGTTCCAGTGTCTGTTCCCCTGACGTGGGCTGTCCCGATGCCGGACCCTTTGCCCATCTGTACAACGGCAGGTCTGACGTGGGTACCCTCAATGTCAGATCTGACAGGGATTTATAGTAGACCCCGAACAGTCCCGCATTATAACAGAAACATAGAATTTGACGGCAGATAAGGACCGCTTGGCCCACCCAGTCTATCCATTTCCCTACCTGATGGATAAGTTGCAGATCCTAGTTAACCAGCAGCCTACTTCTTCCTACCCCCACCCCCTAGAATTGCCTTATGACTGTCCCATGCATGCTTGAATTCCACCACTGTTTTTGACTCCACAACCTCCTCTGGAAGGCCGTTCCATACATCCACAACCCTCTCTGTGAAAAAATACTTACTTAAATTACTTCTGAGCCGCCCCCCTTCTATCTTCAAATTGTGCCCCCTTGTTCTTGCACACCTCTTTTTTTGAAAGATGCTACCCTCTTGGACTTTGTTGATTCCCTTGAGGTACTTGAAAGTTTCTATCATGTCCCCCCTCTCCCTCCTTTCCTCGAGGCTATACATATTAAGCTCCTTAAGTCTCTCTTCATATGTCTTCCGGTGCAGACCCTGCACCATTTTAGTTGCCCTCCTCTGGACAGCTTCCATCCTGTCTATGTCTTTGCGAGATTGGGTCTCCAGAACTGCCACGTACTCCAGATGTGGTCTCACCAGCTGTCTGTACAGAGGATAATAACTTATTTTCTACTGGTGATGCCTCTCCTGTGCATCCCAGTATTCCCCCAGCCCTCCTTGCTGCCCTCTCACATTGCTTGCCCACCTTAGGTCATCTGATATGACTACCCCCAGGTCCCTTCCATTTTTGTTGTTGTTAGTATCTCACCCCCATTGTGTACTCTTCCCTGGGTTTTGTTTCCCAGGTGCATTACCTTGCACTTCTTAGCATTGAATCTAAGCTGCCATACATTGACCATTCCTCTAACCTTGGCAAGTCCCTTCTCATCCTTTCCACCCCACCTTGTGCATCAACTCTGTTGCAGATGTTTGTGTCATCTGCAAAGAGACATACTTTTTCTTTCCAGTCCCTCTGCAACGTCCGCTTATAAAGACATTGAAGAGGACCAGTCCTAATACTGAACCTCATGCGTACCCCACTACTAACCCCCTTTTTTCAGAGTGGACTCCATTTACTATTACTCTGTGTCCTATTCTCCAGCCAATTCTTTACCCAGGCTGTCATCTTGGGACCCACTCCCAGGCTGGCTAACTTGTATATTATTCTTTTGTGTGGGACTGAGTCAAATGCCTTGCCTAAAGTCTAGGTAGGCCATGTCACAGCCCTCCCTGATCAACTACTTTGGTCACCCAGTCAAAGAAATCTGTCAGATTTGTCTGGCATGACCTTCCCGCTGTGAATCCATGCTGCCTTGGGTCCTGTGCCCCTCTGGCCTCTAGATACTCAACAATTCTTTCCTTCAGAAGTGATTCCATCATTTTCCCTACCACTGAGTTTAAACTAACAGGTCTGTAGTTTCCTGCTTCTGCCTTGCTCCCACTTTTGTGAAGGAGAATCACATCTGCCCTCCTCCAGTCCTCAGGTACCACCCCATCCTCCCATGATTTGTTAAAGAGGGTAGTCAGTGGTGTCACTAGTTCTACCCTTAGTTCTTTTAGAATTGTGGGATAAATCCCATCAGGCCCCATTGCTTTGTCCACCTTCAGTTTTAAGAGCTCTTTCAGAACCCTTTCTTCTGTAAATGGGCTGGTATCAACTTCTGTATTCAGAGTGTTTCTACTGTTTGTTTTAGGTACCTCCTCCTCTTCCTTTGTAAATACTGAGCAAAAATATTTGTTTAGTATCTCTGCCTTTTCACAGTCACCCTCTGCCCACCCTCCCTTTATTAAGCCTCACTATCCCTCCCTTGGTCTTCCTTCGCTCCCTGATGTACCTATAAAAGGTTTTATCCCCCTTCTTAACTGATTTGGCTATCTTTTCCTCAGTTTGGTCCTTTGCTGTTCTGACTGCCTTTCCAGCTTCCTTTTGCTTTATTATCCGCATGAGTATCTGGGGGGCTACTACCCGGGGTGGGGCCCGCTCCTGAATGGAGCAATTTTGTACAGTTCTACCCTGGATCCAATCCCTAGTTGAGTTTTCAGGGATTCCAGGACTATTATCCCCCCTCTTTCTCCTCCCCCTCAGCCTACTCTGCCCCCCCCCCTTTCCGATCACCCTGGATTTCAAGACTTTAATCCAGTCTTGCTGGCAGGGGACTTGGTTGGAGTTGGTCTCAGACCTGGAGGCTAGGCTTCCACATCCACGGTCTCCCAGTTCTCCTTCCCAGAGCAGCTCTTCCATTATCACCATTCACTTCTCGTGGAAGACTAGGCAGGACATTTCCCTCACAGATACCAGACGTTGCCCTGTCGAGGAGGCAGACGACGACAGTTCAGAGGGGGGACGGAAGATTCTTCTGAAGAGATTCCGGAGGACACCGTGGATACGAAAGGCAAGGAGTTTTCAAAGTCCCCACCAGAGGACTCTGCCTTTTCAGATCTGTTGAGGTCCATGAAAGAGTATTTCAACTGGGAGTCGGAGGAACAGGACCCCACAAGACAGAGACTGGCAGAGCATCTCGACCTGGAGTCTCTGTCTCCGGTCCCTATTCCTCCCTGGATGGCACCTCACCAAGACCTCACCACTACCATGTGACAGATGCCTCACACCCTCCCAGCTGTCCCCAAATGGGTGGACAGGCTTTACCAGGCACCAAAGGATGCCCCATTTCTGAAGGCTCATCCCAAGGCTGACTCTATGGTCATCTCTGCGGCTCATGATCGCTCCTCTACACCAAAACACATGAGCACCTCTCTTCCAGACAAAAAGTCGAGGCAGATGGACCAGTTCAGGAAGATGATTTACTCGTTGGCTTGTGCGCCCTTAGGTCCCCCATTTACATGGCCCACATGGTGTCCCACCAGAAGGCTACCTTGGCCAGGCTAGAAGTGTGAGTCCACTCCATGGATCCCTCGGCTTTGTAGGAGGAACTTGCCAAGGATCTCCGCCTTTCCAAAGTTTCTTGTAGGCATGCCTTGCGCGCCACCTATGACTCGGTGGCTTGCACCACGGCAATGGCCGTTGCTCTTAGACTGCATTCCTGGCTTCATCTTTCTGTACTCGCCAATGAAGTCCAGTCGGAGATTCAGGATGCCCCTTTTAGGGGCTCGGTACTTTTTGGTGGGGACACCAAAGATGTCATCACAGACCTACAGGACAAAGGACTTGCCCTTAGATCCGCGAGGTCGATGTACCGATCGGGCTGTCAACAACAGCAGCAGCAGCCCTTTCGGAAAAGGACCTGGAGGCAGAGGAAGGATGCTCAGGTGCACTGCCAAGGGAAGCATAAGGCCATGGGTACTGCCACTCCTCCTGCCTCCAAAAACCAGAGATGTTCAGGAGACCCTCCCCCTGAACGTTCTGCCACTTCTTGACTCCCCAGCCTCACTGCTGCCTCCGTCTCGCGGCGAGGAGCAGGTGGGGGGGAGGTTCTCCCTCGTCGTGCAGGAGTGAAAAATGATCACCTCAGACAAATGGGTCCCACAACTAGTGTCCGTAGAACACACCATAGAATTTCTGGAAATCCCTCTGAAAACACTTCCCCGGAAGTCTTCCTATTCTCCGGACCAGGTCCTCCTTGTTCGCGAGGAGGTAAACTCGCTGTTGCTCAAGGAAGCAATCGAGTGGGTCTACATAGGGGAAAGGGAATTTACTCCCATTTTTTCTTGGTTCCAAAAAAGTCTGGGGGCTTCACACCCATACTCTACCTAAGTCAACTAAACCAGTTTGTCGAATACAAAAAATTCCGGATGCTGACACTTCAGAGTCTCCTTCCTCTCCTCATGGAGTATCATTGGCTCTGTGCTCTGGATATGCAGGATGCCTACCTGCATATCCCCATCTTCCCCAGCCACCGCCGGTTCCTGCATTTCCGCTTCCAAGGGGAACACTTCCAGTTCTGAGCGCTCCCCTTTGGTCTGTCTTCGGCACCACGGGTTTCTACCAAGTGCCTGGCAGTGGTCGCGGCGTTCTTACACCGCAGGGGTATTGTGGTTTTCCTTTACCTGGACGATTGGCTGATTTTGGCTCCATCCAGGGACTCTCTGTTGGAGGCTCTTACCTTTACTCTGGACCTTTTCAGCAGACTAGGGATCACAGTCATTGTTCCCAAATCATCCCTTATCCCTGCCCAGAAACTTCAATTCATTGGGGCAGTCCTGGATACAGTCCAGTGCAGAGCCTTCCTGCCTCCAGACAGGGTGGAGACCCTTATCTGCCAAGCCTCCAAAGTGGCTTCTCGCAGAACCATCTCAGCTTGGGAGATCCTATGCCTTCTGGGCCTGATGGCAGCTGCCATCACAACGGTTCCCCTAGCAAGACTTCACATGAGGGTCACTCAGTGGTCATTGCGAGTGCAGCGGGGTCCGCTCCTGGATGACCTGGACCATCCGGTTCTGGTCTCCTCAGTGGTTCAGAAAGAATTGCAGTGGTGGAGAGTGTCTCACAGTCTTTCTGTGGGACTTCCTTTCGGAGCCCTACATCACTAGCTACCCTTACCACGGATGCCTCGAATATGGGGTGGGGAGCTCACCTTGGGGAGCACCAAGCCCAGGCATTGTGGTCCGGCGTGGAGTCTCCTTTGCATGTCAATCTTCTGGAGTTGAGGGCGGTCCTGTATGCCTTACAGGCATTTCAGGCCCTACTTCCAAAGGGATCACTGCTAATCCAAATGGACACCATGTTGGTGGTTTGGTATATCAACAAACAAGGAGGAACCCGGTCGTAACCCCTGTGCTGGGAGGTGATGCAGGTGTGGAACTGGGCAGTCCAGCACCATCTGGTCCTCGTGGCCGTGCACGTTCCAGGCGTTTTAAATGTCCTGGTGGACAGTCTCAGCAGATCTCAGACCCTAGCTCACGAGTGGGAACTGCTTCAGGAAGTGGCGGAATCCATCTTCCAACATTGGGGGCGTCCAGAAATCGGCCTCCTTGCCTCCAAATCCAACGCAAAGCTTCCCAGGTTTAGCTCGCTCGTTCCAGGGCACTGTGCTTTCTGGAATGACACATTGTCTCTATCTTGGACAGGGAAATTTGTGTACACATTCCCATTCTGCAGAGGGTTCTGCTCAGTCTTCAAGCGGAGAAGGCAAGGATGATTCTCATCACTCCTCTCTGGCCAAGACAAATCTGGTTCCGGCTATTGCAGCAGCTTTCCAGGGAACACCCGGTTCCACTTCCAGTGACTCACGACCTCTTGACTAGGGATCAAGGTCGACTGTTGCACCGGGGGCTCAGGACTCTGCATCTCCATGCATGGCTCCTGCAGACATAGCAGTATCCCGTTCCGGGTTTCCTCCAGGGTTGCTCAAGTCCTCATTGAGGCTAGAACGCCCTCTACCTGTTCCACTTATGCCATGAAATGGAAGCGGTTTTCTTTTTGGGCGCCATTAAGGGTTGGAACCCCTTCTCTTGCTCGGCCCCACAAGTCATGGAATACCTCCTTCACTTATTGGACTCGGGTCTGTCCTGCTTCTCTTTGAAGGTCCATATCTCACCGTACCATGAGCTAGCGGATGGTAAACCCGTGGCTCAGTTGGAGGTCTCAAAAACCTTTCTGAAAGGGATTCTCCATCTGAAACCCTCCATCCGCAGCCCAACTCTGCCTTGGGACTTGTACTACGTCCTGGAAAAGCTCACACTTACTCCTTTTGAGCCGGCTATGAGCTGTGATTTGCGCTTCCTTTCCTGGAAGGTGCTTTTTCTGGTGGCTATCACGTCAGCCCAAAGAATTTCTGAACTTCACGCTCTAGTCTGTAAGGAGCCCTATCTGATTTTCCATAGGGACCGGGCGGTCCTCAGAACAAATCCGAAGTTTCTTCCCAAGGTGGTGTCAGAAGCCATGCTGAATCAGTCAGTAGAGCTTCCAGTGTATTATTCGTCCCCCTCTAACAGAGGTGAGGCACTCCTTCATACGATGAATGCCCATCGAATTCTCTGGTATTACACCTGCCAGACCAAAGAGTTCCATCTTGTGACCAGTTGTTTGTCTCCTTTGCCCTGAGATCGAAGGGCAAGCTGGTTTCTAAGCAGGTCCTGTCCAAGTCGTTAGGCAACTGCATTAGATTCTGTTACCAGAAATACGAAAAGCTGCTGCCGGGTTTTATCAGAGGTCATTCTACTAGGGGCATGGCTGCCTCCGCAGCCTTCTTTCGGAACGTTTCCACGGCCGACATTTGTGCGGCTGCTACTTGGAGTTCTGTCCATACCTTTACCAAACATTAGTTTGGACATTGCTTCTAGGCAGAGGGCTGGTTTTGGCCTAGCCGTCCTACAGGGCCTTCTGTCCTTGACTGGGTCCATTCTGGATCTCAGTTTTTTTCCGTTGGAGTTTTGCATCCTCCTCCTCCCTAGTTTCTCTCGGTCTCTCCTTGGAGGGACTGCTTTGGACTCTGTCCCATATGTGATGACCTACTGAAGGAACCCTCTCGAAGTAAAATAGTACAGTTACATAGGAACTTACCGTAACAGTAGATCTTCGAGAGGGGTTCCTTCAGTAGGTCATATTTTCCCTCCCTCCCTCCTTCCCCTCATTTCTGTTTTACAGGGACTCCAAATCCTGTTCGCTCTTGCTGTCAGGCTTCTTGTTGGCTCCGGCCGGAGAAATGGAGGGCGGGCATGGGGACCACCCACTATATATGGTCACACTGCTGTCGGTCTGCTTTGCTAGAAAAGTCTGCCGTGCGGCCCTGCTCCAGGTGGCGCCAGTCCTAAATGTGATGACCTACTGAAGGAACCTCTCTTGAAGATCTACTGTTACGGTAAGTTCCTACGCAACTGTACTTTTTCTGGGCCAGACCTTGTAGGTAGTTCTGAACCCCAGTCTACCACATTTCTGGGAAACCGCAGGTCACCAGTTTTCCTAAGAAAGAGGCGGAGCCAATGGTTAACCAGGTCGAAGGCCTTGGTGAGATCCACGAAGACGGCCATGGAATAGAGACCATTATTTCAAGGGCCTTCTGTGACATCTGCATGAAGCCCACCAAGGCCATCACTGTACTGTGACTTGGGCATTAACCATGTTGGGCTGGGGTCAGAACACCATATTTAGTGAGTGTTTTACCCACAGAAAGTGCTATACTTGAATAAATCAATATTGCTGAGGAAAGCTGACTGTCAGTACAGGGGTCATGTTCAACTTCTTTTTGCACTGGTCCAGCTGGGAAAGTAGTATCAGTTTGCACTGGCCCCACAGGATTTACACTGGTCCCAAGCTGTATGGAGGTTATTTGGTGGTGGGGGAGCTCCCTCTCTCCATCCCTTTCCAGTTGCTGCTTGGCTTCCAGTGGCATAATTTCTTTTGCCATCTACTGTACTTAATTTCTCCCTGGAGTCCAGTGGCACACTCTCCCTGCCCCCTCTCAAAACATTCTCTGTGGTGTCCTGTGGCACCTGCCACCCATCAGAGAACCCAAACCCCGTGACCATGGTCCCTGATGGTGGCTGGCACAAATCCTCTTCTCACCTCCTTGAACAACCACCCCCTAACTCATGCAGCTGCAATACAGCAGCAGAAAAACTTGCAGTAGTTAAAACCCTTCCGTCACCCATCTCAGCCCCAACACCCTCTCACCCATCACCGTAGTAAAAAAAAAAAAAAAAAAAAATCACCCAAAAGGTGACAAGTATTAGTTTAAAAAAATGTATATATCTGAAGCAGCATACCACCAGTCCTATCTTAACAGTCTCACTGCCAGGCCTGAATGCCAGCAGTCACGGCCAATAGTACTTTGTAATATAGTGCGAGGGGGAGATTGCTGGCATTTGGGCCTGGTGGTGAGACTGCTAAGATGGGATGGGGGTGAACTGTTTTTTTTGTTTGTTTGTTTGTTTGTTTTTTAACACTTGTTAAGTTTTGGGTGAGTTTTCTGACTAAGGGGACATGGGTGGTGAGCTAGAGATGGGTGGGGAAGTGTTTTTTTTTTTTTTTTTACTAGCCCTAATGGGAAAGTCAGGAGGCATTCTCAACATCCTGAAGGGGGAATCGGGAAATGGCTACCCCTTCTCCTCATATTCAGTTCTTGTCTCTCCCCCTCTCTTCTCAACCTGCCCTTCTGGGTCACCCGTGTGCACAACCTACCCCATCCTTTTACTTCAACAGCACTTGCGTACTACCTTGAGCCTGCTCCTGGTACACTCATGCACTATAATGGTTCTGTTGCATTATTATTGTTTTGTACCTTTGTATGTCCTTTTGTACGATTTTGGACATGTATTGTAATTTACCCAGTGTTCCACTACTGTTTATTGTACAATACCTTGTGCTCTAACTGTTGCACAATCTTACAATGTTGTATTGTTTGTACTACACACATACTGTTGTAACTGATCATCCTTCACAACCTGTGTAACCCCTTTCCCCCAGGTTGCACCGTAAGACGATCAACTTGTTGTTCATTGTGCCGTCCTGGTGAAACATTTAAAGAAATAAATAAATAAATTCACCCTGGCCCCGGGGAGTTTTGAGCAATGCCCAGGGCAAGTAAATTAAAGTTAAAATAGACCCATCAGTAAATTCTACTGTTCCTTTCGATTTGTTACACAGCATAGTAAAGAAAACAAAGCTGTGGTGGTCCATGTGCATCGTGAGTTGTTTTATTGGCCCAGCATACCCGTATGTCTTCTACAAAGATGGTATAGTACACAAGCTTTCAGGGCCACACGGGGCTCTTCATCTGATGTAAAAGCATTCTTAGCAGACAAAGCTGAGTTGATGTGTAAAGTTACAGTGTTTCAAAATAATTTATGACAGGATTTTTTAGCTGAGAAGCGTTAGCAGTGAGGGTGGGTAGACAACAGAGAGAAAACAGGTAAGGTAATGCCTTTAAAGGATGTGCTAAGATATTCATACGAGAGAGGCAGGCTAGGGGCATTGACGTGTTAATGAAATAGAATGTGAGAGGGTTTGAGACAGGAACACAGGAAGGGGTAGTAGAATTAAACTGAAATGTTATGTTTGTATGTTTATTAAACATATGCAGAATTACAATACATTGCATATTAAGTAGTTCCAGTACAAAAATAATACAGTAATAAAATAAAAAAGGATATAATACAAATATACAATTTAAAAACTATAAGGTTATTCAGCAGTACAGACATTAGAAGTAAACCATTTCTGTAACTGGTTAGATGAGGGTGAAACTCCGTTTATCAGTCTTAAAGAGCAAGTGTACTGCCTAGAACTGATATTAGTTTTTAAAAGCAGTCAGCCATTACCTTTTATATCTGAGGCACTTTTTCGTTTCAGTGTGGTTAACTAGAAGATTGTTTACATGATGTTAGGTGTGATATGTGGGACAGCACTCTGCCTGGCAACTGACATATCTATCTCTATTCCCTCCACTACATCATCTGCATTGTGACCTCACTGACTATGACATCACTGCTGCTTACAAACAGCCACTCTGGCGCTGCCAGGTCAGTCACCTGTGATGTCACTGTCCGTGAGATCACAATGCTGATGAATATAAGTTAGCCAGCCTGGGAGTGGGTCCCAAGATGATAGCCTGGGTAAAGAATTGGCTGTAGAGTAGGACACAGAGGGTAATAGCAAATGGAGTCCACTCTGAAGAAAGGGGGTTACTAGTGAGGTACCGCAGGGTTCAGTATTAGGACCGTCCTCTTCAGTGTCTTTATAGGCGACATTGCAGAGGGACTGGAAGAAAAAGTATGTCTCTTTGCAGATGACACAAAGATCTGCACCAGAGTTGATGCTCAAGGTGGGGTGGAAAGGATGTTGAGGGACATGGCAAGGTTAGAGGAACTGTCAAATGTATGGCAGGTTAGATTCAGTGCTAAGAGGTGCAAGGTAATGCACCTGGGAAACAAAAACTCAGGGGAAGAGTACACAATGGGGGGGTGAGATACTAACAACAATAAAAATGGAAAGGGACCCTTAGGGTAGTCATATCAGATGACTTAAAGGTGGGCAAGCAACGTGAGAGGGCAGTAAGGAGGGCTGGGGGATACTGGGATGCATAGGGAGAGGCATCAATAGTAGAAAACAGGAAGTTGTTATCCCTCTGTACAGACAGCTGGTGAGACCCCATCTGAGTACTGTGTGCAGTTCTGGAGACCCAATCTCCGCAAGGACATAGACAAGATGGAGCTGTTCAGAGGAGGTAACTAAAATGGTGCAGGGTCTGCACCAGAAGGCATATGAAGAGAGACCAAATGAGCGATGTATAGCCTCGAGGAAAGGAGGGAGGGGGACATGTTAGAAACTTTCTGGCACCTCAAGGGAATCAACAAAGTCCAAGAGGGTAGCATCTTCAAAAAAGAGGTATGCAAGAACAAGGGCACAATTGGAAGATGGGGCGGCTCAGAGGTAATGTAAGGAGTATTTTTCACAGAGAGGGTTGTGGATGCGTGGAGCAGCCTTCCAGAGGAGGTTGTGGAGTCAAAAACAGTGGTGGAATTCAAGCATGCATGGGACAGTCATAAGGCAATTCTAGGGGTGGGGTGAAAGAAGTAGGCTGCTGGCTAACTAGGATCTGCAGCTTATCCATTAGGTAGGGAAATAGGCGGACTGGGTCGACCAAGCGGTCCTTATCTGCAGTCAAATTCTGTATTTCTATGTTTCTGTGTAGTGTGGGGGGGGGGCGTAGAGATACATATATCAGCTGCCAGGTTGAGAGCTATTCCATGCAACCAACACAATATTATCACATAGGATACTTCCCAGTGAGAGAAAGGATAAAGAAAAATATTTCAGAAATAAAAAATTACAACTGACTAATTTTTAAAAATTTGTATGATTTTCATGTGTCTGTTTTGGTTCCACTAGCTCTTTAAATTGATTGGATCTGATTCTAAGCTAAGGGGCCTGGACAGTAAAGGACAGGCCCCCTAACCATATTTACTTGTGAGACTTTGAAATAACAGTCTATTAGATGAATGCGTACCCAGCCGTATGCGTCTCTGAGATCCAAGGTCTCTAATGTAGTTAGGAGAATCATTTGGATTAGATCACAGTTCACGCTTCTGTTTCAGTGGAAGCCCATTCAACTGTTTGAACAAGCCACAGTTATGGGTGTCTCATGGTACACTTAGGGCAAAGTGGGACAACCGTTTACTCTAGGATGTCAAGCTTGCCTCGAAGGCTTATCCCCGATCCACTATAGTTAATATCTCCATAGTCCAGAACTGGCATAATCATTAACTCTGTCCTTTTTCTGGTTTCCACTGAAATAGTGTCACGATCTCTGTATAAGAAGCAAATTTTAGGGCCAACTTTTTTAACAATACTATTTATATGAAAGTCCAGTTTAGATTGGCACTGAGGCGGTACCTGGTTGACAACCTGGCACTTCGCCTCCAATAATGAGGCTTTATCAGGGAGTTCCCGTTGTTCGTCCAGAGCAGAACCTAATCTCTGGTGAAATTGAGGCTGACATGTCGAACTGCAGAACTAACTAGTTCTAGGGACATGGATATGTTGTTCATCCACGCTTATTGGCAGGTCCCTTGCCACTTTAAATCTTGCCGGAAGGTCTTCAAGCTGGCTCCTCCCACCCACCCGGGTGGTAAAACTCTCGGCTCCGCCCCATGACGCTAGATCTTCCTTACCGCTTGGAAGCTCAGGTTCCCTCCTTAGCGCTCTGCGTTTTCGACTGGTTCCTGAAAATTTCGGTCTTCGAATTTATTGAAGTGTCCTTTTGAATCTTCGATCTTTTCTTCTTCGCTACGGCGATGGCTTTTTCCGGCCCTGAGAGGCGCACGGTTAGTTCCTCCAGGAGGGACTCGCACTCCACGTGCGTTTTTTGCCTGGACTTGGATCACGATCCTCAGGCTTGCAATTTTTGTTCTGCCCTTTCGGTCAGCTCTCTGGAGGACCGCGCGGCCCGTTCGGGGCTCGGACATCCGGTAGTTTTTTCCACTCCAGAGATTCCATCGGACCGGCGGGTGTCCGCTTCGACTGTTTCTCTGCAGTTTGATCCTGCCGGGAAGGGTGGTTTCCCCCTCTCCTCGGTTGCGAGGCGGCATATCCGCTCTCCTTGGATTCATCTCATGCAGCTTCGTTCAGGGGCTCATCATTCCCTCTCCTCCAAGGGAGAGGGACCTGCAAACCCTGTCGCTCGGCCTAAGGCTAAAGGGCGCAGGCGGGGTCTCTTCGTCGGTGAGGGAAGGATCTCTCCCCTCCCCATGTCGACTGACTGACTTCGATCGAGGGATTGACGACCATGGCCTCACGGTATCCCGTCCAGGTCAGCCGGCCAGGCTCCCCGTCGACGTTGTCGAGTCTCTCGACCCTTTTGGGGGGTCTTCTGGTGCCGTCTTCCCTCCGCCTTCGGTGGAGGCTGAGGCTCTGTCCTTCTCTTCGGGTCGACAGCCCTCGGTCCTTTATTCCGAGCCAAGGGAGGAGCGGGTGCGTCCCGCTCCTTCCCAGGCCCGTCCTCGGTCCCCCCGAGGATTTGGGTCTCGGTCAACCTCTCGGTCTAGCCGCTCACGCCGATCTCGGCGTTCTCGGTCGTGGCACCGAGTTAAGTGGCTTTGCCGTTCTTCCTCGTCCCCCTCCTCGGATGAGGAGCGGTTTCGATGCCGTTGGCGTCGGTGTTACGAGGAACTTATGTGGCGTCAGCAGTTGTTGTCCGGGTTTCAGTCGAGCCCGATTCATTCTCTGGATAGCAAGCAGCCGCCGGTCGGTCGGCAGCCCTCTCCAGGGCCAGTTACTTGTCCGATCCTCGCTGCCCCTCCACCTTCGGGGGGGTTCAGGCCAGGCCATGACCTGTTCTTCAGGTCACTCAGTCCCTCCTCCTGCCCGCCCCTGGTGGGCGGAGAGTGCCTCGAGCCTGCAGCAGCTTTTGCAGATCGCCCGGGCCTGAAGCAGGCTCTGCTATGTTTCTAACGGGAGGACCCGGGGTCTTCCCAGGAACATTCAGTGAGCGACAGCCCATCGTCTTGAGAAGGTCTGCTTCAGCTCATTTCAGAATTCACTGGGATGCAGCTCGAGCCCGTCTCCAGTCAGGCACCTTACCCCCTCACGGAGATTCTGGATCGAGGGGTTCTTCTCGGAGGCCTTCCCAGTGGCTGAGGCTATCGTGGGCCCAGCCTTGGAGCTATGGCGGTGGCCTACTTCCTGCCCTCCGCCCTTGACAGGGTGACTTGAGTACCCTGTCCCTGTCAGTTCTCTGCCCGGTTTCTCGGAGCACCCTACGGCTGAAGGGTAGTCACCGGCAGCGTTTTCCAATGTCTTGGAAACGCTGGGGATGTGGACAGACCCCCCGACAAGGAGTCCAGAAGGATGGACTACGTCGGGCGCAAGGTTTATGCTGCGTCCTCCCTAGGCCTCCGTCAAGCCAGCTCGGTTGCACTGATGGCACATTTCTCCCACACCCTTTTGGGCTCCCTGGACGAGGTCCTCCCTCATCTCCCCGCCGACCTGCGGACCACAGTTTGGCAGGTGCGGGACCAGGGTAGGGCGGTGGCGAAGCAGCAGCTCCAGACGGCTCTGGATCTAGGCGACTCCTGTGCCAGATCGGTGGCGGCCTCAGTGGCCATGTGCTGCAGGGCATGGCTGAGGTTATCCTCCTTCTCTTTGGAAACCCAGCACGAGTTGGCGGACATCCCCTTCTTGGGGACTGACCTTTTCGGCCCTGGAGTGGAGGGATACATCCATGGGCCCGAGAAGTCCGATGCCACTCCGGACTCGGTCACTCTTGCCCGGAGGGTCAAGGGCAGCCGTCAGCCTTTGCGTAAGGCCCTTTGCCCCCTGAGCCCTGGGGCCCCACCGGCCAACATAAGGGCCACCAGGCATGCGCTGGGCGGCCTGTTGCCAGTCCAGCGTCTTCCTCCAAAGGGAAGCAGGGAGGCGGAAACGAGGGAGGCTCTCGGCTCCTTCCCCCTCTAAGCCTGCACAGTGACGGGCCAAGGGGCACTGCCCCGGCCCCGTCGTCCCAGACCGGGTTTCCCCATGGGGGGACGGCTCCGCACCTCGTTCTAGAGGTATTTAAGGGTGGATCCTGTCGCAGGTTGCGAGCGGTTTCCCCTTTTTGAGCCGTTGCCCCATGGGGATCTTGAGTTCACTGCCTCTGTGTCGGTCGTACCGACATGCCTGGCTCTCTAGTTAGAGTTTATCAGGAAGGCTGTGGACCCCCCCATTCAACCCTGGGTTCGTGTCCAGGGATTCCTGGTCTCAAACGGACGGGGGCTCGCGCCCTTTCTCCCGCATGCCTGGATGGTCTCTCTACTTCAGATATCCCATCCTCAGAACGTGGCGTGTAGCTGTTTCCTGGGTCTCCAGGATGTACCTACTCCTCGTTCCGTCCGTTTCTTGGGAGGCTCCACCCCTTCTTGCGGGGGAGCTCCTTACGAGTTCCTAGCCAAGTCCTTCTTTGCTCAGCAGTCTCTGCGGCACTGAGGGGTTCGGATGTCACCCCACCCGAAGGCAGACTGGTCTCCCGTTTCCAGGAGCCAAGTGAGAACTCGTACCTTAGCGGTGAAGCTTCTTCGGGACTAAGCTCGACTCTTGAGTCCGAGCTCGGCTCCGGGCGGACAGGGCTGAGGTTCTTCCTCCTTTGCCGGTCGGGTTGGCCGGAAAATGATGTCCTGCCAGGACCTCCTGCTCCTCCTGGGCCTCAGGGCGGCCTTCCCTTAGTGGGAGGGGCCAGCCAGAGGTCACAGCACTGCGTCCCTTGGACCAGTTTGCGACTAACAGCCCAGGAGTTAAGAGAACTCTCCCTTGGACCGTTCCAACTTCGGCAGGAGAACATCCTGTTCGTTCGCCCTGAGTCGGCGGTCTTCTCCGACCGATGCTTCTCGGATGGGTGGGGTGCCCATCTTGGGAATACAGAGTGCCGCCTCTGGTCCTCTCATGAGTCCCGATGTCCTTCCTGCTCACTGGAGAACAGACAGTCCGCTTAGCCTGCACCTTTCAGCTCCGCTTCTACGGGGTCTACAGGTCTAAGTCCAAGTAGGACAACACCAAGACCATGTGCTACCTACTCCGCAGGTTCGGGCGATCCCCTTGTCTCGGTGCAAGGAGGTTTTCCGCATTGGGTTGTTGTGCAGTCGAGGGTTCCCAGCCATTTGATGGCAGGAGCCCCGATTCCTTGGCTGCTGCCCTGAGTCGGGCATAGGCTGCGCCTCATGAGTGGTCTCCCCTGCCAGAGGTAGCACAGGATCTTCTCCCTCTTCCCTCCGGGGAGAATACGAGGCCGAGACTGTTTTTTGCCCGCCCCTCAGCAAGGTCTGCTGCAGGGGATGCCATAGGGCCTCGGACCCCGGGCCCCTCTGTGCCTCTCCCCCATTTCCCTTGACCTACGGGCAAGGTGAGGAGGGACTTGGTGCAGGTGATGCTGGTAGCCCCAGACTGGATTGCCAGTTCTGGTATCCAGCTCTCCTCAGTCTCAGCCCCAGGCTTCCGAGGCGGCCTCCAGTCCACCCAGTCCTGTCTTTCCTTTTCAAGGCGGGTTATCCATCTGGACCTTCAATCCCTGCACCTGTAGAGCCGACCTCTGTCTGCGGCTAGGGGCCAAACCTAGGGTCTTTCGGCAAGGTCCTCGACCTTCGAGGCGTCCTGCCTAGAAATCGGCCAAGATGCTCGTTCTCTGGGAGAAGTTCTCCTTTTTGTTGATGGGATAGGGCCGTGCCCTTCCTCGTCCCTGGTCGAGCATTCCGGACCATCTGCGGTCCATCCTTAAACCAGGGCTTTGGCCAACGACCCCTAGGTGCTTCTCCGGGTCTCCTCTGTCTTCCGGGCGCGGGCCGGGAGGCAGTTGGTGGTGCGGAGAAGGTGGTCTGGCACTTCTAAGCCTCGATCACGCCTCCCCTTTTGGGGAGAGTATCCCCGTTTCTGTGGGATCCTTGCTGGTATGGGCTTGGCTCACGAGCAAGCCATCCGAACCTTTTGTACAGGTGCGAGTTTCCCCCATCTGTTGTGGAAGAACACCTTCTTGGGGCCACTCCGCCATCCAGAAGGCGGGGAGAGTTTCAGGCGCTCCTTTAACCTCCCTATCCAGTCTTCCACAGGGACTAGGTTGTCCTGCGCCCCACCCGAAGTCCTTCTGAAGGCGGTGGCGGAGTCTTCCCTTCGGGGGTATTGCCTCTGCCGGGGTTTATCCCCATTCACACCTCGGAGGCCGTATACAGGTTCCATAGGAACCAGTTTAACGCTCACCTATCTAGGGAGCATAAAGCTAAAGTTCGGAAGAGGTTCGCCAGCTGTTCATCATCTTCGCTGAAGCCGCATCTGGCAGATTTGCAGTCCAGTGGACGACAAGCGGGCAGGTCACCCCTGCATAGGTCTCCACTATAGGCGGGCATGGAGCCTCCCAGAGGGATAAGTGCTCTTTTTTACCCGTCCTTCCGCTGCATCAGTGGCTGCTTTCGAGGATACTCAGTCCAGGATATCTGCAGGGCTTCTGCCCGGAAGCAGGCTTTACCGTTCCCCTTCCACATCGACCTTGGGTCACGCCGGGGTGCTGGTCGGGGCCTCGGTTCTCTAGTCTTTCTACCTAAGTAGGGGTGTGCGCCTTGCCTCCCTCCTCCCAGAGAACTGCTAGGAGTCTGCCAATAAGTGTGGATGAACAACATATCCATGTCCCTAGACATACAGGTTACTCACCTGTAACAGGAGTTCTAGGAATGGTATATGTTGTTCATCCACACGACCCACCCGGCCTCCCCGGCTTTGATGCACAACCTGGCTTCCAGCGGGCTAGATATGGCGTCATGGGGCGGAGCCGAGAGTTTTATCACCCAGGTGGGTGGGAGGAGCCAGCTTGAAGACCTTCCGGCAAGATTTAAAGCGGCAAGGGACCTGCCAATAAGTGTGGATGAACAACATATACGATTCCTAGAACTCCTGTTACAGGTGAGTAACCTGTATTTCTGGTTGTTGACCAAGACCTGATAGGTAGTATATCAAACTGCAGGAGTTCCAGGTAGGGCAGTTGGTGCTGAAGGTGTTTGCTACGCTGATTCTAGGTAAAGTGGTGCAAGTCCAAACTGTCGACATAACCAAAAAGTTCTAGAAGAAGAATCAACATTTATATAGCAGTTTTCATATATTTTGTATTCCAAAGCACTTTACAAATGACGCTAGACTGGCCATGAAGTGACTAAACATGTCGTGGCAGTCAGTTTGCACATTAACACCCACACACAGCCTTGGACAGTTGCATGAACCGGTTTTGTGGGAAGGGAAATGTTGGCCAGGACACTGGGGAAAATCCCCTAATCTTGTGAAAAGTGCCTTGAGTTCTTTTACTTCCACCTGGGCATCCGCCAGGACAGCACCAGAGATGGTAGAAGGGACCTGGTTTAATGTCTCATTCGAAGGATGACACACCCTCTCAGTACAGCACCCCTCTAGTACTGCACTTGGGTGCCAGGGTTTAAGGTATGAGCCCGGTCACAGTGTGAGACTAGAACTCATGACCTTTTGGCCCAGAGGCGGATGTGCTACCAACTGAGCCACACTGACACCGTCTTTTCGTACCTGAACGAGCAAGGAGGGGCCCGCTCCTTTCTCCTGTGTCATGAGGTGCTATAGACCTGGTTCCTGGTATGCAGCCTGCAGTCAGATCTCCTTGCAGTGCACATAGTGGGGAAGGACAATCTGTCGGGTGGGTGCTTTCTGCAGACTGGGGGGGTATCTCACAAGTGGTCCTTGCTGCAAGAAGTGGTGACATAGCTTTTCATATGTGGAGCACACCTCTGGTGGACCTGTTTGCCTGTGGGAAGTACAGAAAGATAAAGGCCCTTGTGCTGACTTTCTTCAGATTGTAACACCGATGGGGGGATGCCTTCTGCTGGCCCTGGATGCCAGGCCCTTCTGTAAGCCTTTTCTCCCTTTCTCTTGATCCGCAATAGGAGAGCTTCCAAGAATCAGTCTTCACCATTGATTCTTACTGATGGTTCTGGAACCAAAAGCACTAGGGCCTCATAGGAGCAAATTATTTTGCAGGGAGGAGGGAGCTGATGTCAGCCACTTGACAGTGCCTAGGCACTTGATGTGGTGCTGTGCCCCAGCCAGTAACCGTCACTGGCTCCTTCACATATCTTAGTTCTGTGCTTCTCGCCATTGAGTGCACACCATGGGAGCAACAGTGCCTGTTTGACTGTCGTCATAGTTTATTTCCTGTGCATCGCTGCCAGAGTTCTGTCTGCTGTGCTGTTCTCGTTCTTTTTTATTTTCTGTGATTCCAAAACTGGAAAAAGAAAAAAGGGGTCAGAAAAGCAAAGAACAGACAGCCCCCCTTCATGCATCATTGCCCCTGTGGGAAACCTCTCCCCCATCAGGTGTCGTTGCCCCTGTGGAAAACCTATCACAGCAATGGATCAGCATCTGTTGTGCTGGGCCTGCCTTGACTCATCTCATATCGATGTGTGCGACACCTAATTCTTAATGGATCACCATATGTTAAGATACGCGTGATGAAGTGGGGTCATTCGATCCCCACCTTTGGAGGCAGGTGTTGCACACTTAAGGCTGATGCACGGTCTCTGGGCTTTTCCCCTGGGCCCCTTCCCAGCACCTCACGTGCTGAGCAAGAACAGGGTCCTCCTCGACCTTGCCTCACTGAGGCATTGGAGGTCCTTGAAGGTGGCTCTAGTGGGAACATTAGCACCTGCTTGACAGCTGGCTGCGCAACCCCCAGTCTGTCTCCCCTCAACAGCAGATGTCCCCAGTGGTGAGGCTGAAGCCATATGCTCGGACTGCACTGGTGGACGGCTCAGTGTTGCAGTCTGCTGCTACCCTGGCTCCTGACACCGTGCACAGTGTCTGTGAGTGGGGTGGCACCGGCTGTGATGTTGGACCTCCTTCTGACACCATTAGCTCTGTCGGGAGAGGAACCAGCACTGGGGCCTTGCAGCATCTGGTTGCTGAGGTGGAGGTGTTGGGCTATGCTCTGAGCAGCCCTCATGACTCCACAGAGTAGTTCTACGCTGCCCCCAGTGATGGGCATGGCACTGGTCCTGGTGTCTGTCCTAGGCCCAACACTGGGCACGGTGCCAGTGCTGATGTTGCCCTAGGTCTGTCTCCATCCTGGTGCCATTTACAGCACTGGGCCAGCTCTCTGCACTGCTCATGGTGTTGGAGATGGGAATAGGCCCAGGGCTGGCACCAGGCCCAGCACCAAGGCTGGTGCCTGCTGTGATGCCAGAGGGGAACCCACATCTAGACCAGTCCCTAGCTCTGGGCTTGGTGCCATAGCAGCACTGGGGTGGGGAGTTCTCTCCAGATCCGCATGCTGAGCCTGCCACTGGTGAGGAGGTCAACTTTTTTAAAGCAGTCCTGCCATACCCTCCCCTCAGTCAAGGCCCCTTGAGCATTCCTACTGCCCAGGCTCAGGCCCTGGAGCCTCTGGCTCCCGATTTCCTCTTGGGCCTTTGCCACCTCTGCCTGTATCCCCAGGTATCATGTGCCCTCTGGGGCCATTCATCTGGAGTGAACAGGGAAGGACTGCTGGTGTCTTGCACAAGTACCGTAGGCATACTGACCGGGTTTAGTTTCAGCCTGGACACTTAGCACCACCCCCTTCCACATCCAGTGCCTCCTCTCCATCCACGTCCTCCTCTGTTCTTTGCTTTTCTGACCCCTTGGTGTTATCCGTGAATAGTCACATTTTGCCCTTAATGCCATCTCCAGTGTCATTGATGAAGAACCAAGCACTTTATATTGAACTTCAGAGTGCAGCGAGTCCTTTTTTGCAACTTGCAACTCAAAATAATTGCTCGATAAGTTTGGACACGAAAGAATAGTGTTTGCCTTGGCAGTGGTGCTGGTCCTCTGACCTTTTGAAATCTTTGTATTTATCAGACTACAGCACGGCTATCTCTAGTGCGGTTGCGACCTTGTTTTTTCTCATGCTGATAGAAGTCCATCCCAGTATCATAACAGATGCAGGAGTGAGTAGAGAAATCATGGAGGAGAGATTTCAGAGCAAGAAGGGAAGGAGCAGAGTGAATTGAAGGGGGAGAGACCCACATTTTAGGGAAGTGGAACAAGTTCTGGTACCAGAATCTTCTCGGCTCCAGTGGCAGGTCCAGTGGTGGCTTCCTCTCCATCCAGAGCTGTGTGACAAGACAAGAGGGAATGGTCCGACACCTGGATCTTTATTCTATGCACCTGTCAGTCTAGTACCTGAGCCGCTAGAGTTCCAGACTTTGGGTCCTTCATAGGACATTCTCTGTGTCTTGAAGACGTCCCATAAGGAGTCAACCCATAAAATGTACCTGTTTGTGTGGACAAGATTTTTGTGCTGGTGTGTAGGCCAGGAGACAGAGCCTCAGACCTTTTCAGTGGTGCGGATCCATGACTACCTCTGGTCCCTGTCTCGGTTGGGGTTATGATCCCTTAAGGTGCTCCTGGCTGCCGTGTCTGTGTACTGGGCATGTGCCTGTATGGAGACAGTAGCACAGGGAGAAAGCGGTTGGGTGCTTTTTCAAAGGCCTGGAACATGTGCCGCCACTGGTTCAAGAGCTTCCATTACAATGAGACTTACTGCTGCTTGATAAACTGATGAGTAAACCATTTTAGCCAGTACACAAGTGTGAGATGTCAGACTTTGGTGGAAAACTACATTTGGGGCCTCAGCCCTCTAATCTGTATTCACCAAGTAGTTGTGGTGAGCAACTCCACCCCACCCCCCGGAGGACTGTTGGGAGTCTGTCTAAATGTAGATAGTGAAATGAATCTAGTCAGAAATAGAGGTTGCTTACCTGCACCCCCATAGTTCAGCTGCTGGTGTTCAGTTCACATCCACACAACTCACCCAACCTCCCCTGGCACAAAGCGCTCAGGTACCTGCTTTCATTGTGCACAATCTGACGTTGTAAAGGGTGGCACTGGAGGATGACATCATTGGTGCTGTGAGGAGCCAATCTTAAAGACATCTGGTGACAGAGCATAGCTCAGTGGAAGTGCCCAGGAGTGGATTTGAATGGAATACCAGTAGCGGAAATATGGTTACATGTAAGAAACTGCTGTTTCATGAGGTTTCAAAGACGCATACAAACCAGCATGATTTTTGAAAAGTAGCACTTCAGATTGGCCTTAACACAGCAGTGCTGTCAGTGTGCACTGATATTACTGGAGCGAGAGCTCTGTTAGTGCACGACATATGCTACAGTAAACCATTAATAGTTTATTGCCTTTCATCATCAGATTGATCCTGAAAACTATACGTAGCTTGTGTATTAGATGATAATATATAAGCTAAGTATAGTTTTTGATTAATTTGTTGACAAAGGGTAATAAACCATTTATAGTTTCACTGTACCATATGCAGTACAGTAATAGAATTGGAGTGCTTGCCCTGCTTTACTTATTATGGCAAAATTAACATTGACATGTATGTTGGACTTGGTACACGTGAGAGGTATATCATTTGCAAAGATTGAGAAGAACAGCAGGTTAAAGGACTGAGCCTTGGGTACACCTATACAAATAGTGAGCATATCTGATAGCTGTTTTTCCGTGGGTTATGCCTAGGCTTATTATAGTGCATTGTAGAAGAAATCAAATAATTATAAAATGGTCAAGAAAAATGCTTTAACGTGATTGTTCAGACTGGGGCTTTAGCCATGTGTAAAGCTCACGACAGACACATGGCTAGAGTCCCAGCTCACTGCACAACAGTCGGAGTGAGTGGTATCACTTGACCGAACATCCATGTGGTCAGTGGTCGCCATTTTCTAGCAAGTGACTGGTACCACCAAGTTTTACAGATTTCCACACCCGAAAGTTTTACTGGCCATTGAAACAAAATTCCACCAAAATTAAAACATCCTCTGTATTAACACTGCCTCTTTTAATATCCTTGATGGTTCATTTAATGAGTTTGTCGACAGTTTTCGTATCGGCAGCTCTGCCTCCGAAATAACCTCCAAGGCTCCACAGAAGCACGGTAATTTCGACAAACATATTTGAAACAGACAGCATAGCAAAAGAGGCACATGTACAAAGAACAGATGCATCACCGACTCCTCCATTACTCACTGGTTGATCAGTGGATAATCAAAGCGGGGTGCTGTCTCCAGTGAATATTCAGGCACCATCTAAGGTAAAGCAAACAAACAGCCTCTCTCAGCAGATGCATAAACACGCATGCCCAGAAGCACAGCTTCATTTTTTTGCACATAAAATAAAATAACTTGGAACACTCGTTTGGGTATAGGAATTTTTTTTGTTGTTGACTTTATTTCTTGCACCGACTGCTTCAGGGCATCTCTTGGGTGTACCCCCCTTGACCTAGGCACCTACTACCCACCTGAAACTCCCCCGACCAGGAAATTGGGGACAGAGACACCTCACCACCACCCATCGGACCCAACCGGCCCAACAACTCTAAGCCCCCCCTGGCAGGACCACCCATATACCTAATTGGGTAACCTTTCTGGAATTTAGACAGACAGGTCTGGGAGTGAGGCGAGAGCTCAGGAAAGCTGGTTGGGGGATAGTCTAGTATTGGGTATGTGGGCCGCGGTCCCCCGAGGTCACCGTCGCCTCCCTGAGTGCCTGGGATTTTCTTCAGAATTTCTCCCTGGAGCACGGACATGCAATGACATCTGCGCCTCAAGTGCTGACGTCTGCTGCCACTCCGCTATTACAGAATTGCTCCCTGTAGTGCCACCGATCTCCATTGGGGGCCACTATGGAGTGATGCAAGGCCTGCAACCCACCCTGGGAGAGGAGAGCAGTCCTCCAGACGCTCAGTCCTCTCCCTTTCCTGCTGATCCCTCATGGCCCGAGTCCGTTCCTGAACCCGGGTCGCCGACATGGCGTGAGGTGTGGCATCCAGCACCTCAGTCCTCAGCACCACTGGGCTGATGGGCATAGGAATGTCTTTGCGGCACTCTGTGTTGGCAGCTGCAGCAGATAACACCTTTTCTGCATGTAAGACCGAAAATTATTGACTTGGTCACGAACATGCTTCCCCTCGGCTCTATGCCATTCTAGTTCGTGGACGTGTACAGCTGAAATTTGGGGCGGACCAACAGAAAAATAATTGTTGCGAAAATGATAAGCATTAAGCACTTCTGTGAGATATTGGCAGTATTTCTGCATTTTGCATTAGGAAAACATGCTCCTGACACCTTCGTTTTCACTTGCAGAAATTTCACCGAAAGGCTGACAGTGTCCCTGCTGTGTACTCCTCATTCGGTAATGATGCCTTCAGCTTTGACAGAAATGCTTATACTGTACACATAACAGAGAATGAGGCTAGAAGCAAAATCAGCATGCATGTCCCTCCTGCAGTGACACTGGCTCCTAATGTAACAAGTGCTGAAAGAAAAAAAAAAAAACTTATAAAATCACACACAGCACAGATCCTCATGTGACAGGCTGGGACTATTTTACTACAGGCGGAAGAACAAAAGCTTGTATTTTCCAGAAATTAATATAAACCGTGTTACTGTGTATTAAAAAAAAAACTCTTTTTTCTTTATGTCCATTTTATAATCGCAATAATGCACTCCAGGGGGTGTGCTGATGTGAGATTTACACATGCATTGGGTGTTGTGCGGCACAAGGCTGCAGGCGGGTGCCGTAAACCAGCCGGGTTTACTGCACCCGCCTGCAGCCTTGTGCCGCATAACACCCGAGAGGCATGTAAAAATCTTCTTCAACAACACACCCCCTGGAGTGCATTATTGCTTAAATAAAGCCTCAATCATGCATTCGTTATCCAAGGCAAGAATGATATTCCTTGTGAATTTAAGAAGAGCCAGGGCCATGAAAATAGCATGACAGGGTTTTAAACCTTATTGGTAGGGGATAATAAGCCTGTCAACTTTGTCCGCGTACCCACCAGTTGGTTTGTAGACTCAGTTTTGAATGACTTTAGCTGTGATGGGGATGATCATGATTGACTGGTAGCTGATCACATCATGCTTTAACAACTGGCTAATAGTTGTTCATTTCAATTTTATCGTTGCCTTTATGAATGATCGAATCCCAACTTCTCTTTAAAACTCAATTAAAGGACTAGTTATGTTGCTCATTGTAAATGTTTTAAGCTATGTTAATGTTACTGTAGGTAATGGTTACCTGTAGTTATGAGTAATTATATATTTTATTTATTATTTTTGTAATTCTGTTTAGTTCTGCTTTTTGGCCTGGGTTCCTTCTGTAAATAGAACTTGTTTCCAGTGAGATTTACTTGTTAAATAAAATTAAACTTGAAATTACAGTGAACAAGAATTATTCCAGCAGATTTCCACTTGCCAAATAGAACATCAGCTTGGAGGGAAAGACGGAAGAGGTAGCCTAGGGGTTCAGTACCTATTTAAGGAATAGGGGATCACAGTTCTTATGATTTTCACTTTTGGCATAGTAAGTGTCTTTTGAAGGCTGGTTAGTGTAGTCAAAAGCAGTCTTTTTTTTTTTTTTAAGTTCAGAGCGAGCATCATCTTGTAAGATGCTCTTTCAAATGAATTTTTGATTTGTGTTTTGTGACTCTCTTTTAAGGGATACTGTGTTGTGTTTTCATCTTCTTTTTTTACTTAAGCATCGTAAATTTAGCTTATGTTTGCAAGGCAGAGAGGTATGGTGTCCATTTGTACAACATTTTCCACTTCCAAAATGAGTGTTCGTAACATGGAATAACATAAAGCCTCTTGAGTCTGTCCATCTGTACACCCAAGATAAACATAGATCCTAGCATTTCTTCAACTTCGACTCTATTCTGCAGTCTGAGCTTTTATTTTAAAAATATTGCTGCTAGCCATTTTTTAAATCTGGAAATATTTTTACTTGAACTAATCAGTGCATTTCTACTGTACGTGAGCTAGTGTTTCATAGGTGTCTATAGCTGTGTCTACATTACGGCATTGCTTCCGAATCTAGGCCTCTTCTTTCTGGTGTGCTGCCAGCTGAGTCCATAATAAATTGTTTACATAGCCATCCATGCAGTGCTGCAGTGTGCACCGTGGCAGGGCTGTTCCTTCAGTAGGGCATGTTTAGTTTGTTGGTACAGGATGGGAAAATTGGCCTCCACAGCGGATCAAGCGCAGAAGAGAGTTTACACCACTTTGCAACACACTTGATCCACTAAACGTTCCCTCTTAGGCGTCGGATTAAAAAGTGGAATTGGACACATCCTACAGCGCACTGGTGAGTGTCCACACTGTGGGATTTGCAGCATATCAACTGTTGTGCATGGGTTGATGCGCTGCAAATTGGGTGGTGTAAACGGTGCTTATGTCTCATCAGAGCTGTCTTCCATTTCTTGTGAGGTTTACTATACAACCATTTAAATGCCAGCACTACAGTATTAAGCAAAAGAATCTAGTAACAGCTGGTTTGTAGTCAGGGAAAGTAATTAAACTGTAAACGTTCTTATAGCTGGTCCCCAGCTAGTCTTGCAATCATGTTACCAGCTAGTTCCATGAGTCCCAGTTGAAGCCAGTGTGAACAGTCAAGGTGCTAGGTTTGGGCTTGGAGTGTAACAGCAGCAGAGTAATTATGACACTGCACAAGTCATACTGCAGTTCAAAAATTACTGGTAACCATTTGGATTCCTTGGAATCTGAATTGTGTACAGTGGCAAGTGTTCCTTGGGTGTGAATGTGGACATTGTTTTTCACGGAACAACTTCTCTTGATTGCTCTAGGGACTTCAACATTTCCCTGTATGTGCCAGTCATAACAAGTCCTGATGGGCCATAATGACTATGAATAAATGCTTTTTGATTTGCTTGTCCCTTCATTTTTGAGATTTAGCCAGTAGATTTGTGCCTAGATCTTTTTACAATCTTTCATTTGATATATTAATGAATTACCTTCCACTTCCTTTTCCTCTTTATATTTTCTGCCTTATTCTTCAGATGTAAAGAGGGTGCATAAAGCAATTAATGTTTAATTTGAAAGCTTGGAGTCTGAAATATAGTTTTAAATATGGTATCATTATGGCTCTGCCATAAGTCTATGTATATGTAAGTTTCTATAATAGTAAATCCTTTATGATCACAAAGTGTGTTGATGGATACCATTTTAATAATGTATTAATTTGCATGTTTATAATTTAGATGATCTAATGTTTTTAGTGTTTTTCCATTTTTGTCAATGAGCTTCATTTATTGTATTATTTAAATTAGAAATCCATGAGAAAGTTCAATTAAAAGAAAAAAACAGCAGCAGGTACTGGCTGTTCATCAGCTTGGATGCCTCACAAATAGCTTGACCACTGCCACGGCTCACACCAACCAGCCACTGTACTATATTCACTAATATATAAAGAGTCTAGTCAAAGACAGCCGACTGTGGCATTCTTTAACAGTTAATATAAAATGGGTAAGAGGAGCAAAGACCTGTGATTGGTCTGATGTAAACACATGACTGAGTGTTACTCCAGCACAACAGCACAGGTCAGAAATGCTTAATGTTCTGAACTTTATTGCTCAGTTTTTAAATTAAAAGTAAGTAGAATCATTCCAGGATGTGATTATTGTGGGCTAACAGCACTTTTGGGGTGCATAAGGCACTTGGCCTTGCCTCATATCCTAAGGTGTGCCATTATCCCACTATAATATATACCCTGGAGTGCCTGATTGCTTAAATCACTACATCTAAACATATACTTTCTAAACACCAAACTGAAAATTAATAATTTGGTGCTTGGAAGCTGAGATTGTGGACGCAGTAATTAACTTTTCCTGAATAAATACCATTACATTTTTCAAAGGCTGTGTTTCTCCCTGTTGTGTCTAGCGTATGCTGTAGAAAAAATACTGCTTTGAATTTGGCAATGTAATATGATATGGATAGATGTTTCTTGGTAATATATCTGCACTATCAAAGAATGCCACAATAACTGTCTTTAGTAGTCTGTTCAAATGTTGAGTTGATCAGTTTTACAAATAATGTCAGACTGGCAATGGTCAATGGCTCTCTCACAGGGGGGCTACTTTTGTAGATCTTATGAAAGCGTTTGACTTAGTAGACCACCTGCTGCTCCTGTCAAAGTTTTCTTCTCTTGGCTTCTCCACTTCTACCACTGCCTGCTTCCAGAATTACCTCTCAGAGCGTCACCAGTATGTCCAGATCGGAGGTGCCAAGTCCTCCCTCGCTCCTACCCGTGTCGGAGTGCCCTAAGGTTAGATTCTTGGCCCCTCTCCTGTTCATGATCTTCATAAATGATCTCCCAGAGCCTACTGGCCCCTGCTCAGCCACGCTATATGTAGACGATCTGGTTCTCTACTCTTCCTCTCCAAACCTATCGGACATGAACCAGAATCTCAATCATAATTTCAATACCTTTCAGCTCTGGCTATTGCAGAATAAGTTTGTCCTGAATAAAAAGAAAACTCTAACTATGCTCTTTGGCTTGGGTTCAAAGATTCGGTCAAATACCCAATCTTTATGCATCTCAACACATGATGGCGCTCTCCTCAATTCAGTTACCTCCTTTAAATACCTAGGAGTCACCCTTGACCCTGCCTTCGACTTTGACCTGCACCTAACCACAGTCCTCAAATCTGTAAATATTCAAATGGGACTGGCATATGAGGTTAGACACAGCCTTACATCCGTGGCTAGGTTGGCCATTGCACAGGGGATCCTGAGACCCAAATTGGCATATGGGTTAATAGCCTATCCAGCTACTACTGGTCTGCTCCTCCGAAAGTGGGATGTCTGCTACAATAACATCTGCCACTTTGTGTTGTCGTTACCGAAACCTACTCACCGTTGCTCACTATATTCCAGCCTGGGATAGCTTACCCCCTTGCTTTCCGTCAGTTTACCGCCTCCTGTTTCATAAAAAATATAATCACCTCCCAGATCCCTGACAAATTGGCCTCTCTGCTCAAACCTGTGACCTCTGCCTACCTCCTGAGATCAGTTGATAAATCCCTGCTTGTCCAACCTAGATGCAAAACCAAAATGGGTAAAAATGCCTTATCGGTTTTTGGCCCCAAACTATGGAATATCCTTCCACTTATTCTCAGAAACTCCCCTTCTCTAAGCAGTTTCGAACAGGGCCTTCATAAGGCTCTTTTATGCTTTGAACCCTGCTCCTGCAGTGTTCCCATCCACTCCTTTGCTGGCTCCTCCTAGCCACCTAATGTCACCTACCTCTTCTACCCGCTTACCTGCCTGGTTAACCTTGCTACCCTCTCTTGCACTTACCTACTATATGTTGATACAAAAACTGTTACTCTCTGAACTTATGTCAAGAGTTCTGTTACTATATATTGTTCTTGCAACTTTACTATCATTTGCGGACTATTTTGTATAGCTGTACTGCACCTGTTCAAGCCTGTTCCTGTACGGTACCATGATCACATGACTATTATTTGCATATAGTGTTGTATACCTGCCCTCTGTTGTATTCTCCCGGGTCGTACCTGAAAAATAAGCAGCCATGCTGTCTAGTGTACCTACCCGGTCAACAAAAACTGAATAATAATAATAATCAATACAGTACAGTACTGGTCACAGAGTTAGCCACTTTCATAAGTAGAAGGGAGGAGGTGTGAGATGCAGCACTATGAGATGACATTCACAGCAAGAGAGGTCTGGGGCCAGCACACTTCAGACTTTGCCCATATTCATCTGTGTCTCTGCAAGACAGCTGCAGGATGTCGGAGGGTGGGGCAGAGATAGGTGTCAGGGTCTAGGGATATCTGTGCAGTGACTGTGGCTTCCAGAAAGACCTGCTGGAACAAAAGATGACTTTCAACCTTTACACTGCTTTTGATTCAAATTTAACACTTACAGTAAACACTTAAAATTTCTTAGGAAAAATATCTCATGTTTTTTCGTTCACAGTCCAGTGTTTAAAATGTTTAAATAATTTTATAAATGAACATTGCATGTGGCTCCAAACAGATAAAATAGAATGATAAAATAGCTATTTTTAGTTTAATATAAAACAGTGAAAACTACTAAAATGTGCATTAAATAATTATGCATTAAAAAATATATTTCTGAGGTAGAGAAAAGTGGAAAACAAAATAAATAAAAATACGAAATACATCCGCTTACTTTTCATGAGCAAAACAAACCACTTTAAGCATTTTCCATATATAAACATTGTTTAATACCCATATTTCTGTGAGTCAAAAAAACTTTTAAAACTTAAAAATAATACGAAATAAAACAATTAAAACCTAATAATGAATAAATCGGTTAAAGAGCAACTTTTCACTTTAGCATGTGTTTTCATAAATAAGAAGTTTCAGGTGTTACAATTTACTAGCGAATACATTTTTTCATGTGTAGTGTTCCTTTTCAAGATTTACAGTACATCTTGGTAGTCCATCTAAAAAGTCTGTATAGAAAACATTTGAAAACAATTGCCTCTCCCGTTAACCTCACAGTGCCTTTGTTTATGACATCACAGTGTACGCCATTACAACAGACTGTGATGTCGCAAATTGTAACATACTAACGTACAAAAATGCCAGCAGAATAGGCCTAAAGGTCTTTCGCGTCTGCTTGTTTGGTCAGCCCCCACCCTTGCTGCCCCCCTCGCCTTCTCTGGCTTCTCCCTTCCCAGTTCCGGATATTCTTGCTGCATTGGATTTTGCGATGGACGTCTATCAACTAGAAAAATTAACATCTGGTTTGGATGACACACTCACTGCCTTTAATTTGAAATGGCAGAAGTGGATATGGTATATGGCCCAAATCGATGGGGTTTTTGTCCCATAAGATGTTGGTCCTGCAGAAGAATTGGGGGGAAGGAGGTGCTTCCACTGAGGTGTGGAGAGTTGGGGAAGTTTTTTTTTTAGTTCACTGCTTAGCTAAAACTCTCAGCTACACAGTGGATTCTGTGAGGATATCTGCATATATGATGAAAGCTATAAGGATAAAGACATTGGAGTATCTAGATATCTTGACCTGTGTTATACGTTTTGAGCTGCACGGTGTTGCACCATTTTCTATGAACTGTAAACCTGTGTGTATGTCTCTTCAATAAAAATTATATTAAAAAAAAAAAAAGACATGTCGCAAACAGCAGTTGTGTGGTTAGCAGGGGAGAGTCATACATATAGGTTATGAAAGACTCGGTGAATTAAGTGCTGCATTATCTATAATATTTCGCTGCTTGACTCGACTCCTCCCCCACCTACTGCACTCAGTCCCTGCCTCTCCCCTCCATAGCACTTCCCACTCCCCTGACAGGCGTCCCCATTTGCTCCCTTCCCTGTAACATCTTGTAGTCCCCATGCTATTTTGGACAGTGTACTTCTCTCCCTGCAGTTCGAGCCTCACCCCGCCTGGGTTGTTCCCTGGTTGTGTCCCTCTCCCTCCCCCAGTTGTTCCTTGCTGCCCCATAGCACTGTTTACTCTCCTCCCAGCCTGTTTCCTGACATTTGCTGCTTCCCCCTTAGTTACCTGTACCTGTAGTCTCCTACCTCCTTGTCTCCTTACCAGGTTCTACGTATTTGAGTTGTAGTTGTTATCATGTTTGCTAGTTCTGCCTCTGTACCATGTCTATATACTGTACTTCCGGCGCCACCTACGTGTGGGTGTGTATGTCACTCTGTCTTCGGACCATGTTCCCTGTACTAATATTTTTCTGGCCCACCTGTGCTGTGGGATTGTTTGCTACCGTTGACTATTGTACCTTGCTTCTCTGTATTGTACCCTCCCGGGTCGCACCTGAAAATAGGCACTTGTTGTCTAGTGTGCCTACCTGGTAAACAAAAACAAATAAATAATAAATTTAGTCGAGCAACAGCAGGCCAAGTAAAATAAAGCAGATACTTAGAAAACAAAGTTAAAACATCATTGGTGTAAATCTAGTGGTTTTAAGCTTTTTCTTATAATAG
Source organism: Neoceratodus forsteri (assembly GCA_016271365.2). Classification (NCBI taxonomy): domain Eukaryota; kingdom Metazoa; phylum Chordata; order Ceratodontiformes; family Ceratodontidae; genus Neoceratodus; species Neoceratodus forsteri. Next base: position 511,614,329 of record CM057449.1, on the reverse strand, counting down.
AAAGTTGCTCTTCAATGGGTTAATTCCCTTGCCAACCCAATACTATATTATAAAATGTAAATATCTGAAGAGATACTCAGTATTATATAGCAGGATGTGGCTCTTGATGCTGGTGTAGGTCTTTTCACAAACGATGGAGAGTGCGTGGAAAAAAGTGTCACTTTTGTTGGAAATAACACTTTTTCCTTCTTAAAGCCTTCTTCTATAGGTATTGTCCCAAAAATGGCTGTAACCATTTCCTCTTTTATTGAGCGTCACCCTAAAAAAGTAGTGGAAGTCTCCCTGTATTCAACTGAAAGACATGTTCACCATATGCTGGTTTTCAGAGCTATACAGTCCTGGTTCTTGCCAGGGACATTTACAGTGCTGCTGATGTCATAGTCGTGTTATATCTCAGTTACCAGGGTGGCTGATGCTGGTTGGGCATGTTTGAATCATAGAGCAGTAGTTACCCCTTCTTCCAATGTAATTTCAAAGGGAGGAGCTTTCTTTGGAAAGCACAAAATGCTTGATTTAGTTAAATATTTCTTTACAGTCCATAACGTTTAACAAATAAATAATTTAATGTAGAAGAACAAGGGAATAAGCTATGAAGCTGGAGGGGACAGATTCAGAAGAGATGTGAGGAAGTACTTCTTCATAGAAAGAATGGTGGATTCATGGAACAGCCAACCATCCAAGGTGGTGAAGGTCAAAACAGTGTTGGGAATGAAGAGTGCATGGTATAGACATAAGGGAGTCATAGTGGAAATGAATGGGGGGCAGGAGAAAGAGCCAGAGATCCAGTAGGGTCTACGGTGATACTGTAGGTAGGGAAAAATGGGTAGACTAAGTGGGCCACGCAGTCCTTATCTGCTGACAAATTCTATGTTTGATACGAGATAGCCATGCTAATAAAAAACACAGTTTCCAAATCAGTCACGACAAGCAGGGTTCATTTCAGATATTTATTTACGAGGTAGTGTACACTGACCCACTGAGTATAAAAAGTAAGGGTAAAATTAAAAAAATAATTGGTCATATTGTTCAGCTGAGCTCAGATTAATAAAACAGCAGTCTAAAACCTCTAACAGTGAGCAGGTTGTCGCCAAAGTAGAAGAAAAGTTGGATTAAAATTAAAAACTGTGTGACATGCCAGCCCGGTGGTGCAGAGGGTTGAGGCGCTGGCGCCTTGCCTCGACCCACACCGGTGACACAGGTTCGAGAACGGACCCGGGGCGCAGGGGGTCAGCAGGGGAAGGAGAGGATTGAGCATCTGGAGAACTTCCCTCCTCTCCTGGGGTGGAGGGATTGGGTTGCTTCGCTCGGCAGCGGCTCCCAGTGGAGACTGGGGGCACTACATGAGCGTTACGATGGCTAGGGATAGGAAAACTTGAAAATGGCTCTGGTGCTCATTGGATGACAGCTCCCTGCTCCACGATACCACCGGAACCTCCAGGAAACCTCCTCCTCCTCCTCAGCAGCACCCCTGGGGACCTAATAGTGCACTGGAACTGCCCCCCCAGTGCCTTCCCCTCGGAAGAGAGGGACTCACCCAGTGAAGAGATATTTCCCTGGATAACCCCATGGGTTGGCTGCAATGTGAGGCTGGGAAGGAGGCTCAAGAAGAAGATGGCTGGTGAGTCAGTAGCGCATTGGGAAGCCTGAAGGGGGGGGGGGGCACCAGAGTGGGAGGCGAGATAAAGAACATAATGCAAAAAAAAACAAAAAAAAAACTATGTGCCAGTTCTCTCAGTCCCCCACTCAAAAATGAACCCTGTGACAAGAGCAAAAAATATGGTGATTTTTCTCATTTCTGCATCATTTTCCACCTTGGTGAAATCTACTGTATGTTAGCATTCTCTGACCAGTGTTAAACTGTGTCTTTATTTGAAACTTGTATATCTCTTTTTAGCAATGACATTTGTTTGTGCAAATTACCTTTTTGCACTTTCCAAGAGTGACTGTTTTGTAGTTTAGAAAATACTGATTCTTGTTCATAACTGAATTTTAAACAATAAACAAAACCATGCAAATTCACTAAACATATCCATAATTTTACTTTAAGATGCTATATTTCAGGTAAATAGAGCATTTGTGCATTTTTGTTTAATCATTTTTATTGAATTTTCCAATATAAAAACATGCAAACATTACATTACATGAGGTATACAAACTTGGGTAATAGACAACTGATCAAGAAAATTCATTCTACTGATAAGTGATTCAGAGACATTTGACAGGTACACAGTCTACATCTTTACACATAAACAGAGGTTGTACTGACATAAGTGAATCTTTTGGGTGAGCATAAGTCCATCCATACCACCTTGCCTGGGCCTAAAGCAAACCGTTCTGGATAATAGCTGCTTCCTCTGGTGAGAGAGAGAGTCCACATACCTGCCCCAGCTTCTCAGGAACAGCTCCTCTCTGCCTCTTAAGATGTATGTTAGCCTTTACAGTGCCAAGGCTTGCAAGGCTAGAGTTTTCCATTGGTTCAGTGTGGGTGTCGCACAAGATACGCAGGTATTTTGGATGCACTGATGGGCCATAGCTAACAGCATCCGTATCCATCTGGGATGTGGCTCCCACCCCTATCTCCCATGTCTTCTGTGCGGAACAACATGGACAAAGGTGTACATGAAATTGCCTTCCCAGCACTCCTGTTAGTTCTTGAGCCATCCCCTCCTAGAAGGGTTTCAAAGTCTCACATTCCCAAAAGTAGTGCACATATGTTTCCAGGGCTAGGTGACATCGGTTGCACTATGGTAAGATCATTGGGTTAAATCCGTGGACTGTGCTGGGTGCAGTACAAGTGGTGAAAGAACTTAAACTGGGATTCCTTGTCGTCATTGCATAGCAACTGGCCCATATGCAGTTTTAAAGAGTACCCCCAGTTTTCTTCTGTAATGTTCAGCACCCAGATCGCTTTCTCACTGGGTTTTAACCCTACCTATTAGGTTCAGTAAGCATGACTTACCCTGTTTGGCTAGTTTCGCTACATAGCCTTTGACCTCCCATCTACATTGGTAAACTGCTTGTTCTAGCTGGGCTACAGGTGAGTCCTCCACCGGGCCTTTTCTCAGTCCCCTGCCATAATCCATGATTTGTTTATACCTACAATGGTGGGAGTTTAGCAGACCCAGGTTCTCTTGTAAAGGGGTGCCTACCTTCCCCTATGTAAAAATCTCCATTACACTGTACTCTTCTTTTTCCCATTCCTTGAAGCCACTGTCTTCTAGGCCTGGCAAAAGGTCTGGGTTGCACACTATGGGTACAAGTAGTGTTTTATCCCCCAGCACCCCTCTCCTCTTTTGTGTCACTTTCCATACTCTCATGGTATTTCAGACTAGGCAGTTCAGAGATCCTTTTTGTTTATATGCCCGGTTTCCCCCATGGCCAAATACACACTTAAATGACCTCTCACCTCCAGCTCTTCCAGGTTCAGCCATCTAGCTACCTTTCTCCTGTTTACCCATTCTTGTGTATACTGCTGCTGGAAGACTCCTTAGTAACCCCTAAGGTTGGGGAAGGCTGCCCTCCCCCCGCCCCTTCTTTGCTGAACCCCACTTTGAAGACGCCTGAGGCTCATCTGTAGTCTGTTACCTTGCCAAACGAATGCTGCAAACCTCCTTTCTAGCCTCTTGATATCTGTGTCTTTTTGGGCCCATTGGTAGCATCTGCATCAGGTATAAGAGGTGGGGTAGCATGTTCATTTTTATGAGGGTCATATACCCTAACCATGAAGTAGGCAGCCCCCTCCATTACTCCAGTTCTGCCAGCAACTTTTGAAACATGGTTATATAGTCGAGGGCATATAGGCTACCTATGTCCCTATGCACTTTAACTCCCATGTACTGCATTTGTGCTTTTTAAATAACACAAAGAAAAAAAAACTTCAAAAATGATCTTGTTTCAGATTTGCAGCTTTTGTCTGTTAAAGGCAAATGGAATGCAACCTTTCTGATCTCTTAATGTTCAGTGTCTCACAGCAGATGGGCAGACTGGACGGGCCAAGCAGTCCTTACCTGCCGTCAAATTCTATGTTTCTATGTAAAAGATATAAGATGGCTTTTAACATCAGAGCCTGAAAGAAGTTATATTCCCTATATAGTGTATGGTGGAACGTCGTTCTCCACCGAAATCCATCGTTGTCGAAACCTTGTAGTCACACACTAGTGACGTTCGCAGTGCAGCAGAAGGATTTTTTCTACTGCACTGTGAATGTCACACACTCTGTCCTCGAACAGCATTTGACAGTTAGGGCTCACTCCGTAGAAAGGACACATAGCGAAAGCAGCAATGTCGGCGGCAGTACTAATGTTTAGTTAAAACGTTCAAAATGTAAAGTTCTGAAACAGTTAAAATGTCAAGCGTGAACACGTTCAAAATGTAAAGTTCTTTTTTCCTTCTAGTAACCCAGGAAGAATGTTTGGAAGCAGAAACATGCTGTAGTGATTTTTTTCTCAAAAAACGACGTTCTACCATACACTATAAAGAAAAGTGCATGGGGAACAGTTGACAACAGGGCATCTTTCACCTCGTTGGCACTAAAACGACGGATTACCTCTCGAGCTGCGCTCTTGAGGTAATCCATCGTCATAGTGCCAACTTGGTGAAAGAATAGCCCTGTTGTCAACTGTTCCCCATGCACTATCCTATATGTGTTCCTGAACAAGTCTTTCAAAGCACAGTTTCTCTTTGCATCAGAAAGTCAATGAAAATTTTTTTTGTACACTTTTTTCTTTTGCCACCACAGACATGAAATATGTCAAACTATACTAATTTGCTACATTTCCCACATTTTTGAATTACAAACTTGTATCAAAACATGTTCCCACTTCAGAAGTCAATCCGATATACTACACTAATGGATATCCACGTATCCAGTGCAACAAGAAGAGTATAGTCACACAGTAGATGACAGCACGCAAATCATGCAAAATGTCACATATGCACTTATGCATAACATATCGTGTAAGATGAGCACAGTATTTCTACAGTACATCAGAGTAAATATCACAGCCATAGCTAATCATCATGGTCATTCACAGTGTGTGGTTTTCATTTCAAACATACGTTTCTGCACAGGTCATATATTTGAACACAAAGATATTTGGCACAAAAAATACAAGTCACATCACTTGTTTGTAACTTGTCAGCAATCACAGCTAGATATACCAGATTAACCTTTTTTTTGTTAATCATCACTTTCATTATCACTTGAGACCTCATACCATTTTTGTTTGCATAAAACATGGCTTCAGTTGATTACTGTGAGCCCACAGAAGCACAATGTAACCAGTGTTCTTTTTGATTTAAGTGTAATAAGCTACAGGTGATATTCTGTCTTTCGTAACAAATGGCTGTTTCAGATTAGGAGGGATGTTTTTTTTCGGTTTAACAGTATTTCTGCTATGATTAAAATGGAATTCTTTGTCTCCATTTTGTATTTCTTTGGAGTTGTCATTCTGTCATAGTATGACTTGGCACCTTTAACACTTTGTCCAAATTTATTAGTGTAAAAGAAAAAATCTTTTGCATGTGTTGTCTTAAATGAGTTTAATATTCATGTGCTGTAGTAGCACTAAACTGTTGTGGTACACAAAAGTTATGAAGGTAGCACCAGTTGTCTTCCTGTAACAATTTCAAAAGGGTAACATCTGTAGAGTTACAGTATTATACTAACAAAAGGGGGCAATAGTACATTCTAATCTTTCCCAAATAAATTTATGTGATTATTTGCCCAGTACCTATATACTGTAGCTTTCGGCCTTGGTGCCGATGTGGCAGTTGGCCTTGGTGCTGACGTGGCTACTGGCCTTTGAGCCGTTATGGCTTCTGGCCTTGGAACTGACGTAGCTGTTGGCCCCGGTGCTGACATGGCTGCCAGCACCCGTGCCGAACATTCCCTACAGTACTTTTCATGCAGCTGAAGTTTTTCCAGTAATTTGCATTTTTCATGTTACTTATCTTAAGTGATTTTCACACACGTCAGTATAACATAGAAACATTGACCCACCCAGTCTGCGTGTTTGATCTACCTACATTATCACTGTAGACCCTATTTGATCTCTGGCTCTTTCTCCTTCCCCTCATTCCTTTCCACTAAGATTCACTTATGCCTGTCCCATGCATTCTTGAACCCTGCCACTGTTTTTGCCCCTACCACTTTGGCTGGTAGGCTGTTCCAGGGATCTACCACGCTTTCTATAAAGAAGTACTTCCTCACATCTCTCCTGACTCCACCCCCTCCAACTTCATAGCATGTCCCCTTGTTCTTGTGCACTTTTTTCTGAAAAATACTTCCTTCTTGTACCTTATTGACCCCCATTACTTATTTAAAGGTTTCTATTATATCCCCCCAATCTCTCTTCCAGAGTGTACATATTGAGGTCCCTTTAGTCACTCCTCTTAGGGCTTTCGATGCAGATCTCCTCATCTGGGACACTTCCACTCTATGTCCTTCTGGAGATGTGGCCTCCAGAACTGTACAATATTCTGAATAAGGTCTTACCAGCGATCTGTACAGAGGCTGCACCACCTCCCTCCTTCTGCTGGTGATACCTCTTCCTGTGCACCCCTGTATCCCACTTGCCTTGTCACACTGTCTGTTTACCTTTAGGTCATCAGAGATTATTACCCCAAGTGTCTCTCTTGCTTTGTGATTGCCAATAACATTCCCATTTTGTACCCTGCCCCTGTGTTTATGTGCCCCAAATGCATTATTTTGCATTTTTTTCCACATTGAAACCCAGCTGCCATACCCTCGACCATTCTTCAAGACTTCTCAGGTCTCTGCCTATCCTTTCCACTCCCTCAAGAGTATCACTCCTTTTTCAGATTTTGGTATTTCCTGCAAAGAGGCAGCTCTTCCCCTCCAGCTGCTCTGCAATGTCATCCAATAAAGACATTAAAGAGAGCCGGTCTCAGCACTGATCCCTGAGGCACCCCGCTGGTCACCCTTCCCTCCTCTGAGTGAACTCTGTTTACCACCGCCCTCTGTCGGCTATCCCCTAGCCAGTTTCCCACCATTTGACGCACTCCTAAGATGTCAAGGCTTTTTTAATATTCTGTGTGGAACAGAGTCGAATGCCTTACTGAGATATTGTATACTTTCACGCAGTTGATATTTTTCACTCTACATGTTTTCACTATTGTTGCATAGTTTTCAATTATGTAATAGTAGTAAGTAGTAAAACTTTATAAAATTGGTTTGGAAAATCCTGTATTCTAATTCAACCAAACTGGTCACTGGACCATGGATTAATTCTCAAGTAATCCAGAGCTAGGTTGCCAGACTACAAAATCCTGATTGACAGCAATGTAAAGAGACATAGTCAGATCACTCCACCAGAGAGAATAAAAAAAAAAAACTACAACTACAGCATTCTCATTAGGACAGATCCACCTAGTGGAAAACTACAACTATGGCATCCTCAGTAGGACAAACCCATTAGGCGGAATAACTATTTTATTACAAATGCATGTAGAAAATGTTTTTTTTTTTTAATATTTATTTAGGTAAACCTCTAAAATAAAGTTGCCCATTTCATAAGCAAATTAACCCATGACAGGGCATGGATTTATTTGAGAATTAATCCACACCACAGTGGTTGAAGGCATGCCCCCTCCTCCCTGTGTGGATTAATTCTCAAGTAAACCCATGCCCTTTTGCGGGCTAATCTTTACTTCATATATTGATATGAACAGGAAACTCAGTTGGCATGAGCTCATTTTCAATGAGATCCTTTGGATGTCTTACAATATATTTTATTCATTTAGTCTTTGTTGACTGGGGCTAGACAAGTCCCGAAGTACGTGTGTGTGTGGTGGTGGTGGTGGATACAGATGCAAACCAACTGAAATTGAACCACATTAAAGTGCTGGTGATATTTTTAGTGAATGGGGTAATTTGGCCAGGTACTGGGATTCCCATCGTCTGTTCAGGAAGTGCCATTAGATCTTTAACATCCCCCAAACAACCAACAGAACAGGCAGACAGGACCTAGGTTTAACATCTCATCCAAAGGATGGCACACGCAGAGTATACAGTACCCCCTCAGTACTGCACTTGGGTGCCAGTATTTTTATGGTATGAACCCAATCTGGGTAATAGCATAGTACAGTTTCACATCATTACATTCACTGGCACTAAATAACAACAGACTCCTTAGACTAGAAAACACATGCAATATCTTCATACACAAAACAGGACAACAAGAAAACACTTACATACATGTGTGTTATGCATTTAAAACCCTTTACAAGGTTATATACACATAAATTGTGCTACTCAAAAGATCAATGCATAAACCTTAAAAAGGCACGTTCAGCCAAATATCTTGTGATTTTCACTCAAGTCTGCAGATTTTCACTCAGTTGATTGTTCACTTGGTGTTGTTCACTTATCCTTGCGTCACTGTTACTTATTTGAGTGATCTTTTAACTTAAACCTGATTCTTCATGAAATTTCGGTTTTTCTCCCAATGTGCATCTTTTTTAAGGCATATTTTACTGTTTCTCACATAAGCATGCATTATTTCTTTACATTTAATGTCACACAGTCTGGGCATTTTTATTTATTTTTAATTTATATTTATTAAAGTGACGCTGTCAACCCTCTTATGTCTCAAATTTTCCCAAGTTTACACAACACATGTTATGATTGCTTGCGTTCTGTGGAGATTGAGGTAACTGGTTGTTTGATTCTGACTCCTTTTTTCTTTAAAAAAAGTGAAAAACACACTACCCTCCATACTAGTGTTAGCACACTAAAACATGTTTGTTTACATTTCTTAATCAACTCCCATTGCATCTTTCCTGGACTTGGGAACACCTCTAACACAATCTTGACACTCGACGCAGTGGGAGGAGAGGAGACTTTTGCATCCAGAGTGACTTCACAGCTTGGGGTGTTTGTCATGTTAAGAAAATATGCAGTAAGAGTAGATCAAGGATTCAAAACAAAACAAGATTGGGTATAATTACACCTTTTGCATGCATTTCACTACTGCTAAGAAAGGAAGCAGGTTAGACAACCAGCAATGTCAGTGAATTTTAGAGCAGGTAAGCAATCGTAAAATGTGGCTTTTCAGCTAGAAATACTGTGATGCAAAGGGTTTACTTTAATTTCAAGTAAGTATAAATTAATATTCACCTATCCATTCAAGGTCATTGGTAATACTGTACAGTACCGATTGCTGGTTCCACTAAAGTTGATATTCAGACTAGGATGCCTTGTAATCTGATACAGAAGGAGTTGGGGAGTACGCACAACTGAAAATTTAAACCAGAGTCTCTAAATTGCTAGCACCTTTAGTGGATGCAGATAATGTCCAGTAGGAAAAACACACAGGTAGAATTAACTGCAGTTACCTACGGTTGCATTTTAACCTTTCTTATATAAATATACTAGGGAATCTGAGACCTTCTGTTGAGTCCTGACCTCACAGACGCTATAGCAGATAAATTACTAAAGAAATAGTTGAATGATCCTATAAAAATGGTAACTTAGAACAGCGATAGGGAGAATTATATAAGGAAAAAAAAACTTCCCATACTTAAATTTGTACCACAGCACTCTGAGTTACCATAGTGTTCACTACTGTGTAAATGGGTAAAGTGAATAATGTTGGCTAACTGCATGGCCATGCGGTGACACTTGTATGTACCAAGAAATTTTTATTATACAATGGGTTCTGAGAATTTTTTATCTGATTGGTTAACTGGCATCTTTTACCCGTTGTAAATCCTCCGATATACCAACGGGGAAAAGGTGCCAGTTGGCCACATCTGCCAAAATCAGTCCGACCCCCTGAAAATAAAAAAAACGCCACCATATTAATTGCCTGCTGCAGCTCAGTGCAGAACCGGGATAGAAGCACTGCAATTTTAGCAGCTACGGTAAATGCTGAAAGCGATTTCAGGTCAAAAATTCATACTAGAGTTAACCCACTGTAACATACAATAAATGGATTTCTTTTTCTTTTCTCAGTGCTACCTCCGGCTACCACCACATCCTGTATAGAAAAAAAGCGCTCCCAGATTGTACCACCTCTCACTCGCTTGCCCCCCCTTCCCCCTGGCTCTCATACTTTTCAGTTTATCTCTCTGCTGCACTCCCACTGTGTCTCTCTCCCACCTCTTCTAAACAAGTTATCTTTCTCAGTAACTCACCGGGTACTGTATACACTGCCATATTGTACCCACCTCACATTTTGCACACTCTCCACTCCCGCTCTCTCTCCGTTCTTTCCTCAGTGTCTCTCGGGTGCAGTCCTGCTATCTGTGTCTCCCATCAGTTAAAAAAAAAAAAACATGAATAAAAAAGCGGAAACTCTGTGGAACACATGGTATTGCTTCTTGCAACACAGAATCTCCTCAGCACATGGTGTTACTATGGAGACGGTACTTACCCTAAAGGGCTGCTTTACTTTAACATGGGACAAAGTCTGTTGTGAGTAAGGCAAGTTACAACCAGGCTGCCCTCCTACACTGTGTTTTAAAGAAGGAGAAGAAAACAAAAACCCTTAATTAGCTATCTCGATGTGTGTGGGAGGGTAGCCCCCTTGTAACCTGTCAAAATCACAACAGACTATTTTGTCCCACTTTCATGTAAAGCAGCCCCTTCAACAGGCACCGTCTCCATAGCAGCTCATAACTATTTTTTATGGCGGAACAATAAAATGCCATTAAAATAATGCAGAATACAAAATAAAATATTTTTCTTTGTCACCAAAAGAAAGGGTGACATTGTACCGTCAGTTCTGCTTGTATGCTCAAGCTCCGGACTACGGGAATTTAGGCATACAAGCAGAATGGAATACAAGCGGGAGAGGACGTTCGTTATTTTGGGGGGAGGGGGGTGATGCATTACAGCAGCATTACATAACGGTACATAAATGCATCCGTAAAAGCGCTTTTAAAAATGGCATGACAGCAGTATTTAACTAGCAATAAACTGTATTAAGGTCAAAAAAACTTAAAAAAAAATAAAAAAAAAGATTAACTCAACTTAATATGCTCAGTGTTCATTGTCCTATGTTTAGTGCTCACTCTGTTTCATCACTATTAGTGTCAGCAATACCCACATTAGAAGCATTGCCATTTTGGGCTTCAGGTTTGGCACTGTCATGTTTTAGCCATCAGGAAATGTGCAGCTATTACGAGATGTCCACCCCGAATTCGGCAGTCAACTCTTTTTGGGAGATACAGTACCAGGAAAGGCTGACTTCTCAATCAGTGCTGCTTTCTGTGCAAGAGAAACAGGTTAGTACACGATCTAAGGGAGTAAGTGAAGTCACATCTAATTAAAGGATTAGTCAAACTAGTTTCTGCTGAGTTTTTTCGCGTTAACACCTCATTCGGTGATTAGCAGCCACTTGGGTTCACTCGGACTTGCTATTGTTACACCAGTCAGGCACAAGAAAACAGGCGTATAACTGAGTATCAGGTGGCATACAAGTGATTTTTTTAACATTAACATAGGAAGTGAATGGGGACCAGGTTAAAACAGGCATATAAGCAGAAAAGGCATACAACCAAAAGACATACAAATGGAATTGACTGTATAATCCTAATATACCACAACAGGCTGTGGGTTGTGGTGGGATTTACCCACACTTGCTGTGTTTTGGTCACGAGGCCACCAACACACCAGGCGTGGGTGAATCCCACCATAACCCACACCCTGTTGTGGTATATTGCTTAAATACACCAAAGTTACCCTTTCCTCCATATATAAATCACCCTTAAATTGCAGCAAACAAAAAACAGGTTGTAGCATCCCCCTCTCAGTTACATGGGGGTGAACCAAAAAAAATAGTCTGAATGGAGTATTAAAGCTGGTGCTATGATTTACCAGTTTGAGTTCCAGTTCTCAGTCCTCATCGGAGTTATCCACTGGCGGTTCCTGTCCTGCTGCGGCCTTAGTGGTAAGTTCTGCCTTTGTCTTTTTGTCTGGCACCCTCCTGAGCACTATATTACCTTGTCTTATTACCATGCATGATACGGAGCCTGGCCGGCACTAAGAATGAATGCACAGTCCCTAAAGCCCAGAGGAGCTGACAGACTGCATCAAACATCATCTTCTGGGCCCCAGTATGGAAGAATAAGTTGAGAAGATTTTTATGTCCACTCTTGATCTCGAAGGGATACGCCCTTATCACTGCTGCCAGAACAAGGCCCCGTTCTTCAGACCCTGGGGTTTTTAACAGCACAGTTAAAGGTTGGGTGGGGGTTGTGCGGCTAACTCGTGTATTTACCCTATATGCATTTTTAAAAAAATGAGCATTCAAAATCCTCAAGTAAGGCAATGGAGTCCTTTAGCCATGGTTTCAAAAAGCCCAGCAAATTAGTCCCTTCTGCACCCACCTAGACACCTCTAATTCTTAGGTTCCCAGGGCAGATCTCAATTGATTGCTTTTCTCCTCTTTGATGCTATGCATTTTCTTGCATAACGCTAGCAACTGCTACCAGAGTGAGCTGAAGTAGATAGTTTATCAGTATATCTGAAAATCCCTCAGAGTTCCTTCAAGGGGCAGCACAGTCTTCTAATGTTTGTAGTGTGCATTTCAGTTTGGAGTCCATGGCCCGCATTCACTCCAGCATGGTTGCCAAGGTGATTCTGTCATCTAGTTTGGGCTGCTGTCTCTGGTGCCATCACAGGGATCTGCAGCCCAGCGGGATTGCTGAGGCACTGATTTTTCAGTCCCTGACTACTGATTCTTTGGGTGAACCATGTTGGACGTTGTATCCAGCTACTCAGGACCTCTTCAGGAATCCTGTTGGTCAGGTTTGGGAAGGAAAAAGTCAATGTTATAACAGATCTTACTTCGAGGGGAGCTCTTGCAGCAGGCTATAACCATTAGGACTAACGCCGCAGGCCTTAGGACTCACCGGAAAAATTCTTAGCTATCAGTAGCCAGCAGGGACCGCCCCCTGACATCGGCTCCACCCTGATGTCAGTAACGGTACATTAGGGGCAGCCCCCGGCTCCATCCCAGTTCTTTTCCCACTGCAACCCGCTTACGTTGGGGAAGTTTGTTGCTGACAGAGCAGTTTCCAGTAAAAATCTGATTTTTTTCTAAGGATTATTGACTTTTTTTTTTTTTCTTCTCCCTTATGGACTTCAGTGCATGTTTCGTCCCCATCGTCGGTATCCTCCTCCGGTCCAAAGAGGAACAAGTGCGATTGTGGCCACCAGATACCTTCCAAAGGTGGCCACTCCAAGTGCATCTTCTGCCTGGGTCCAGACCACAACAGCACGGCCTGCAGCACTTGCAGAGACTTCACCAGCAGGATGAGGATTCGACGCCTGAAGGCCTTGAAAGCCTACCTCCTTGAAAAGAAGATGGATGTCCTGCACACCTCTGGAGACAAGGGTAAACACCGGAGCAAGCCCCATAAGCGTTCCCGGGGCAAGGACCATAGCCCATCCCATCATCGGTCCCGTTCCCCCGCCAGAAAAACCTCTTCATCCTCTGGCTCGAGAGAACATCACAAGGACCTTAAGAAGCAGAGTCCTCCTGCCAAAATAATGATGCCAGTCAAGGTGGGAGCATCTGGCGACAAACAAGCGAAGCCTAAGGTGGCACCGCTTCAAGTGACCAAGGTCTCTTCGGCGCAAGCGTCGGCCCTGCCAAAGAAGGCCTAAAATATGCCGGCTTCACACAAGCCGCTGGGTAGTACAGACACCCAGACATCGCCTTCAGTAAAACCAACGTCGGTACTGGCACTGACGCCGGTGGAGGCTCCTCCCTTGGAAGACGCTCCAGGGGAAGGGTTCCCCGCTAACATCCCAACGACCCCCAGATCTTCCACACTGCAGGGCTTTTCAGAGGACTCCCCCACTCATGCCCTCCTGGATCCTCCGGGTCCCTTCCTGGGAACAGCGGCTGCTGTTTTCAGCAAAGAAGAGCTGCAAGAGCTCTTCTTCATTTGGTGGAGTCAGGTGAAGAAAGATGAGACTCTACCGAAGCCGGACCCAACACTGGTTCCCGACTGGCCAGACAACCTTGAACCTGAGGACCATCCCGCTCCTTCTCTGCAGAAGACCCCTGAGTGGCTGCTACCTAGCCTGCCCTTGAAGGTTTGTTGCTGGTCCCGGTCTGATGACCGTCGTCTGTGCCCTTCTCAATTGGGCAGCTGTTAGTCCTGGTCTCAGCCCAGGAGCCAATCCCACTCTCCCAGGCGGGCCTGCTCCCACTCCCGATGCCGGTCCCTAGGCCAACATCAGTCGTTGCTCTGTCGTTGGTCCCACAGCTGTCGCCGGTCCTCAGACTGATGTCGGTCTGGTAGCTACCGACGCTTGAGCGAGGGGAGTCCTAGACGTAGCTCAGGCTATTCTAGGCCCAGTAGCAGGTCGTCTTCTCCTTCTTCTGCTTTCTCATCCCTCTTGGGGGTTGGGGGTTCCCTGGGGGAGAAGGACCAACCTCGTTCGCCTCTTGACGATCCAACCTTTATGGATGTCATGAGGCACATCCAGGCCTCCAATGAATGGGAGACGGAGGACCTGGATCCGGAACGCCATCGACTGGCCCGTTACCTGAAACAAAAGGATCCCAAGCCTCTAGTGGTGCATCCTTTAGTGGACACCTTTCAAGATCTCACCAGGATAACTTGGAAGCATCCAGCCTCAGTCTCGGCTGTTCCGAAAAAGTCAGATAGGCTGTATAGAGCCCCAAGGGATGTGCCTTTCCTGGCGGAACCCCCTCAGGCGGACTCATCGGTCATTTCGGCTGCTCATGACAGGTCTAAGTAGCCTAAGCACCTAAGCTCCCAGTCTCCTGACCCAGAATCCCACTACTTGGGCCAGGTAGGCAAGAAAGTCTACTCTGCCTCCACCTGCTCCATTAGATCCCTCAACTTCCTCATGCATATGCTCCAGTACCAGAATGCATTGTAGGAGAGAGGGCAGGAGCTAGCCAATGCTTTGCTAGACTCCCCACAAAAGATGGAGCTTCTGGACATATTAAAATTGGGCTCAGACGTAGGTACGCATGTTCTTTGTGCCTCGTACGACACTGCAGATACAGTGGCCAGAGCGGCAGCATCAGGTGTCTGCCTCCGGCGCCATACCTGGTTGAGAGTCTCAGGTTTTCATCAGGATTTGCAGTCCGGAATCCAGGACCTCCCGTTCCAGGGTTCCATCCTTTTTGGGCAGACAGGAGACAGAGTCTGTTATCTCTCATCTCCAAGAGTTGGGCAAATCTATCTGGTCCATCAGGCAGATGTACTGAGGGGACCAGAAACGAGCGAGACGATGGCCATTTCTGTAAGCCCTCAGGTGCTTAAGCCCATGGAAACCAACAGGGCCAGAGAGGCGGCTTCAAAAGGAAAGCTGGCAACCAGCAACCTGGAGGCACTCCTTTTCGAGGCCCCAAGTCCTCCCAAACTTCTCTGCCCACTCCTGGCTCCGCCCAGTGATTCCCACCTGACCCCCCTCCTCCGGAGGAGGTACCAGGGGAGGCAGTAGGGGGTCGCTTCTCCCTTCACCTGAAGGGTTGGAGCTCTATTACAGCGGACCAGTTGGTCCTAGACATTTTAAAGAGGGGACATACATTGGAGTTCACCGAATTTCCCCCAGATACTCCACCAAAGTCCTCAAGATATCCTCCTTCTCACATACCTCTCACAGAAGGAGAGATTCAGACCCTCTTGTGAAAAAGGGTGATAGAACCTGTTCCTCTGCAGCAGCGGGGAAAGGGATATTACTCCCACTTTTTCCTAGTTCTAAAAAAGACACAAGATCTTTGACCCATCCTGGACCTCAGCTCCTTAAACAACTATATAGAGTACCGAAGGTTCTGGATGGTAACCCTTCCAGGTCTTATTCCTCTGCTGCACCAGGGAGACTGGCTCTGCTCCCTAGACATGCAAAATGCATACATGCATATCTGGTTCACCCCACAGGAAGTACCTGAGGTTCCACTTCCAGGGGGAGCATTATCAGTTTCGGGTTCTTCTGTTCGGCCTCTCCTCCACTCCTAGAGTCTTCACCAAATGCTTGGCAGTGGTAGCTGCAGCTCTAAGGCACCTAGGGCATTATATCTTCTCTTACCTCAACGATTGGCTGCTTGTGGCCCCCATCAAGGATGCACCTCCTTCAAGCTCTCGGAGACACCTATATTCTGTTCTGAGAGGTGAGGATCAACCTGAACCTTCCAAAGTCTTCTCTGGAGCCAGTCAAAGAGTCGTCTTCATAGGGGCGGTCCTGGACTCCATCCAGGGCATGGCTTTTCTACCTCCAGAGAGGGGCGATCGCCTGCAGGAGATAGCCGGATCGGTCCTAGTAACACCTCAGGTCCAAGCCAGGACCTTCTTCAGACTTCTGGGGCACATGGCGGTCGCCATTCCTGTCACTCCTTTGGCCCTCCTCCACATGAGAGTCCCACAGTGGATGCTCAGGGTGCAGTGGGATCAATGCTCAGACGACTTAGATCACATGGTCAAAGTCATAGAGCCAGTCAAGAGGACCCTACTTTGGTGGCTGGACCCTCTCGATCTAGAGAAAGGGGTCCCCTTCTGTCCGGAGCCCCCGAATCAGACCCTAACGGCGGATGCGTCAGATTTGGGATGGGGGGGTGCACCTAGGGGCCTGCCAAACATAAGGGGACTGGACCCCAGTGGAGCGCAGCCTCCACATCAATGTCCTGGAGATGCAAGCGGTCCTCAATGCACTGCATGCCTTCCAAGAGGACCTTGTCCCAGGCTCTCTCCTAGTTCAGGCATACAACATGGCGGTGGTCCTTTACATCAGTAAGCAAGGGGGAGTGCACTACTACCCCCATGCAGGGAGGTGATGAGAGTCTGGTACTGGGCACTGGAGTATCACATCTTTCTGTCAGCAGTGCACTTTCCAGCATCCTAAATGACTTGGCAGACAGCCTAAGCAGGTCTCAGTCCAAGGCGCACAAGTGGGAGTTACTACAGTCAGTAGCGGACCAGCTGTTCGACACATGGGATTGTCCAGATCTGGGCCTCTTTGCGTCCCCACGCAATGCCAAACTGCCAACTTTCTGCTCGCGAGAGCTCGCGCCTGGTGCTTTCTGGCCAGACGCATTGTCCCTTTGTTGGGCAGGGAGGTTTCTTTATGCCTTCCCTCCCTTCCCTCTCATTCAGAGAGTACTGTTGAAGATGCAGGCCGAGGGGGCTTGGATGATTCTAATCGCCCCATTGTGGCCTCGGCAGATTTGGTTCCCACTACTTCAGTGGTTGTCCTCGGAACCTCCAATCCCGCTGCCAATATGCTCGCAGTTGCTGTCCCAGGATCAGGGCACGCTGGTCCATCCAGATCTCAGGTCTTTGCACCTTCATGCTTGGCTCCTGCAGGTGTAGCAAAATCCAGGTATGGGGTCTCCCAGGATGTGGTGGACGTCCTTGTCTCAGCGAGGAAGCCCTCTACTCGCTCCACTTATGCTATGAAGTGGAAACGTTTCTGCTTATGGGCTTCGTCTCACCGTCTGGACCACCATACCTGTCTGGTGAACTCAGCATTGCAGTATCTCCTCTCTCT
Organism: Neoceratodus forsteri; assembly: GCA_016271365.2. NCBI lineage: Eukaryota > Metazoa > Chordata > Ceratodontiformes > Ceratodontidae > Neoceratodus > Neoceratodus forsteri. The sequence continues at coordinate 511,596,832 of CM057449.1, read as the reverse complement.
ATACCAACAAGGCTTGAGATACTCTTCGATAAAGGTGCACATGTGGGCCACTTACGCATATCATGTCCTCTTGGGGGATAGAACCTTAGCCCAAGTGGATGTGTTCCACACTTTTTTTTATGGGGTATTCTGCATATGAGACCTCCCATTAGGGATCCTATCCCTCCCTGGGAGCTCCTGTTTGTGTTGGAGAAGCTCACTCTCCCCCCCTTTTGAGCCAGCTGCTAAGTGTGAGCTGCGTTACCTTTCCTGGAAGGTTTGTTTTTTAATAACTGTTACCTCAGCTCGAAGAGTTTCCGTGCTTCAGGCTCTGATGTCTAAAGAGCCTATTTAGTTTTTCACAGGGACAGGGCTTCCCTTCGAACAAATCCTAAGTTTCTTCCTAAAGTGGTCTCGAAGTTGACTCTCAACCAGTCAGTTGATCTTCCAATTTATTTTTCTTCTCCTTCCAATGGGGGGGGGGAGCTCTCTTTCACACACTAGATGTTCACAGGGTGCTGATGTACTACCTCAAGCACACAGCTACACACCGTAAAATCGGATCAACTGTTTGTGGCCTTCGCACCACAACACTTGGGCAAACTGGTGTCTAAGCAGACTGTTTCTAAGTGGCTTGTCCACTGTATTGTATTTTGCTATGGGAAGCACAACAAACCTCTTCCAGGCCCGGTTAGGGGTCACTCCACCAGGGGAGTCTCGGCTTTTTTCGCTGCTTTGAAGAATGTCTCTGTAAGAGACATCTGTGCGGCAGCCACCTGGAATTCTGTGCACACATTTATGAAGCACTATTGCCTGGACATTGCATCCAAACGCCGTGCTGGTTTTGGCTTGGCAGTCCTTCAGGGACTACTATCCTGAGTTGCTGTGTTGCCAGCATTATTCCATCCTTCCTCCTCTTGGGGTTAGGCACTTCCTTGGCGCGGGACTGCTTGGGATTCAGTCCTAATGGGTATAGCCTGCTGCAAGAGCTCCCACTCAAAGTAAGATAGTACAGTTACGGAAGAACTTACTGTAACAGTAGATCTTCAAGAGGAGCTCTTGCCGAAGGCACTGCTTTCCCGCTCTCCATCCCCCAAGTGAGGTGTTCAGCACATCATCTGCAGGCTTCGCTTCTTTCTCTCGTTAGGGCCCATTCGCGGGTCTTGGTGGGGGAACTGGGGTGGAGCCAGGGTCCGCCCCCTTATACACTGTGACCGACGCTGGGGTGGAGCCGATGTCAGGGGGCTGTCCCTGCTGGGTACTGCTAGCTAAGAATTTTTCCGGTGGGTCCTAAGGCCTGCGGTGTTGGTCCTAATGGTTATAGCCTGCTGCAAGAGCTCCTCTTGAAGGTATACTGTTACAGTAAGTTCTTACGTAACTGTACTTTATTTTTTAATATGCAGTTCAGTGGTGGAGAGCTCACTGGCTCTCTATTGCCCCTCTGTCAGACTCTTTTGTACACACATTCTGCATTATTCTCATGCATCTTGCATTATTTTTCACACAAAATTGCATTCCTTTTGATACAAGTAATGTTACAAAATTACATCTTTTTCACTTCCTTTTTTTTATGCAGTTTGCTGTTCTTTCCTTGCAAACTTGTAACATTTTTCAAACAGTTTTGTGCTATTTTGAAGCATAACTTTAGGCAGTTTGTGGCAGTTTGTGTGGTGCAAACTTGTGTTATTTTTCCCTCTGGGATTACTGTTTGCCACATCACACCTTGTTGTTGATTGCTTTTTCATCTGTGCGCGTTGGTTTCCTGGGGATTCCCTGTAGGTTCTTGGTAGGCTGTTTTCTGACCCCAGCTGAATGACCTGGATTGTGCTGTTGGTTTGGTATAGCTACCCTACGGGGTTCTCTCCGACTTGGTCTGACAAGAGAGCACTCTCCCAGACACCTTCAGGGGATCACAGAGGACGTTTTTTGTTTGTTTTCTTGAATGCTTAGAAACATAGACTTTAATGGCAGATAAGGACCACTTGACCCACCCAGTCTGCCCATTTCCCTACCTACTAGATAAGGTACAGATTCTAGTTAACCAACAGCCTACTTCCTGCCACCCCCTACTACAATTGCCTTGTGTCTGTCCCATGCATGTTTGAATTCCCCCCACTGTTTTAGCTCCAGCAACCTCCCCAGGAAGGCAGTTCCATGCATCCACCACTCTCTCTCTGTGAAAAAAGATTTCCTTACATTACACCTGAGCCGTCCCCCCTCTATCTTTAAATTGTGTCCCCATGTTCTTACACATCTCTTTTTCTGAAAGCTGCTACCCTCGTGGACTTTGTTGATTCCTTAGAGGTACTTGAACGTTTCTATCATGTCCTCCCTGTCCCTCCTTTCATCAAGGGTATACATATTAAGCTCTCTGTCTCTCTTCATATGATTTCTGATGCAGACCCTGCACCATTTTAGTTGCCCTCCTCTGGACTGCTTCCATCCTGTCTATGTCCTTGCGTAGATGAGGTCTTCAAAACTGCACACAGTACTCAGATGGGGTCTCACCAACTGTCTGTACAGAGGATAACCACTTCCTTTTCTACTTGTGATGCCCTTCCTATGCATCCCAGTATCCCCTGGCTCTCCTTACTGACTTCTCACATTGCTTACCCACCTTTAGATCATCAGATATGACTACCCCCAAGTCCCGTTCCATTTTTGTTGTTGTTAGTACCTCCCCTGCTATTGTGTACTCTTCTCCTGGGTTTTTGTTTTCCAGGTGCATTACTTTGCACTTCTTTGCTTTGAATCTAAGTTGCCATAAGTCTGACCATTCCTCCAATCTTGCTAAGTCCCTTCTCATCCTTTCTAACCCCTCTTGTGTATCAACTCTGTTACAGATCTTTGTATCATCTGCAAAGAGGCATACCTTTCCCTCCAGACCCTCTGCAATGTCACCTATAAAGATGTTAAAGAGGACTGGGCCCAATACTGAGCCCTGAGGTACTCCACTAGTGACCCCCTTTCTTCGGAATGTGTTCCACTCAGTATTACCTTCTGTGTCCTGTTGTGCAGCCAGTTTGCAACCCAGGCTACCACCCTGGGACCCACTCCCAGGCTGGCTAACTTGATTATTAATCTTTTGTGTGGGACTGTGTCAGATGCCTTGCTAAAGTCTAGGTAGGCCATATCCACAGCCCCTCCCTGGTCTATTACTTTGGTCACCCAGTCAAAGACTGGGTGAATAAAGAGCATTCCACTCCCACCATTGAGAGAGAGGTTTGTTTCCAGTTACTTTCTAGTCATATGCAGGACATGCAGCTGGCATCCTGTTCTTGACATGCACAGTCTTAACCAGAACATCGGCTGGCAGAAATTCTGAATGGTGACTCAGGTTCAGGTTATCCCTTCATTGGAACAGGGGCTGGCTCTGTACCCTGCATTTGAAGGATGTTTATTTTCGCATCCTGGTCAGATGTTCCCATCAATGGTCTGTCTGTATTTGAGTGGCGGACAACCCCTTCCAATTTAGAGTGATGCCTTTCGGCCTCCCATCAGAACCACAGGTACAGTATTCACCAAAGTTCTGTCAGTGGAGCAGCCCATCTTTCTCTGTGGAATCAGCATATTCCTGTGTCTGGACCATTGGCTGATTTGAGGCGATCACCTTTGGAGACACAGATAGCACTCCCAGTGGAGGTGGAGAGCTTGTCCCACTTGGGGTTTATTCACAATCTAATGAAGTTGCAACTGTCCCTGGCTCGTGGAATTCAGTGCTCAGCTAGACTCCCAAAATGCTTGAGCTTGGCTACCTTATCAGTGATCTCTGGATCTGTTCTAGTATGCTTGCGTATAACATGGGGATAGTACTGTTACAAAGATGATTGGTCGACAGCTGCCACCTGACCGTGCATTAATACATGATCTACTCACGGTTGATATGAGTGGGTAACAGTGGGAATCACAGCTCTTCTTTTTCTTCCTGTGCTGAACAAACGTGCAAAGCAGCCATTTGTTTTCTGGCACCTTAGCAAGTGCCACAGTTCAACCCAGCCAGCCACCCTGCAGGTCTCACACAACAAACCACACAGTAAGCCATGAGAGGCAATGCTTGGTTGTGACAGTTTGACCGTGGGGTGAGAAAACAACAGGCAGTCAGCATCTGCAAGTGATATTTCCCTTGCTGTCCGTGCGTTTCTGTGGAAACCAGCATCTCTTCCTTACACAGAATAGGAGCAAGCTGCACACACAGCGGGACCGTGTCATTCAGTTGAAACCTGCATGTCCTCTTTCTCCCTCCAGATCCACACAAGCATCCAGGACACAGCAGTAGGGAGAGAGACAGTCGGTTTTGGCAGTTCACAATTGGTATCCATGCTAGTGAACTCATCGGATGATCCAGCAGCCAACACCGCACGGAGTGAAAGAGAGAGCAGGAGTGATGTTTCACCTGCACTGTCTCCAGTGCTTTCTGCCACCCCCCACCTCCTTCCTCGATATTGACAGCTGTTTACCATGTTGTCTGTCTGTGACAGCGGGAGAGAGAGACAGTTCCCATCCCATACCCCAGAGAACTCTCCTCCCAGACCCACTGTGTTCCCCCAAACACCCAAGTGTCCGCCCATGTTGTGGATGGAGTGAGAGAGCGGCACTTGACCACAGGGAGAGAGAACCTATGGGGAGCCAACACGATCTGAGTTCCTGACATGTGCGGTTTCCTTCGCTTGTCTTTGTCCCTTCCAGACTGAGAGACCTGACATATCCGTGTGTCTGTGAAAGTGTGTCCTCCTTAATTCCACGATGCTTGACAGATGCGATAAATACTGTACTACAATTGAAGTTTGCAGATATTGCACCAGTGTGCTTCAAGATAAGTAGCAGGCACGGAAATCAGAGTCAGTGCTATGGTATAAGCGGACTGTGTAGATATTAGCTGCCCGTACCCTTTGCAGACACGGCTCTCGTACCTCCCGTTGCACCCATTGCTGCTCCTTTGTACTGACTTCATGTAAATGTCCAGGTCAACACATGGCACTCTTCCCACTGTCAGCCTGAATTGTCTCTATAAACTGACATTTACCATCATAGTGTTTCTATCAATGTTACTTTTCTGTTTTGTTACTTGGTGGCTTCCGTGTCATCTGTGCAGTGCAGCACATTGTAGTGTGTGTGTATTATGGGACTACTTTGTGGGGTGGCAGGATACATGCATGAAAGCAGAGTTTTTTTTTCTATGCTACAGGCGCACAGTTTGGTGTTTTAACATGGGGGTCACCCCATGTTATAAGTGCATTAACTCACTCCAGGGTGTGTGGGTATTGGGGATTAATCAACACCCCGGGTGTTGTGAGAGCACTCGGGCTGTGCCTTCTTGCCTTACAACGCACCCAGGGTGTTGATTAATCCCCAATACCTGCACACCCTGTCGTGGGTTATTGCTTACTTAGTCTTTCTTTGGGATAGATGCTTAGCTTAGGATTTCCTTGATCTCCTTGGCCTTATGGCATCTACAACAGTAATGGGTTTGACTTCAGATGCACCATCTACAGTGGTAGTTCAATGCAAAATGGTGTTAGGAGTCAGTGGCATTGTCCCAAGTAGTTGGGGTCACTTACACCATGATCACAATGGTCTCATAGTGGCTGGTTCAGGAGCACATTTCAGAGGGAGCTACAGTAAAGGTGTGGGAAATACAGATGGACACAACACAAGTGTTTTAGGTGCAACCCAATTTTTATCTTAGTGGGATGTTTATTTTTTCTCCATAAACAGCAATAGCCTTTTGTACCATAAAAAGTAAAATAAAACAAAACAGTTCAAAAGAAAAGACTTTGTAAATAACTTTTACAACTTCCACATTAGTGCAGCATTGGACTCTCCTAGTACTTCACCTACACTCAGTCAGAAAACACTGACCCTATCTGCCTTTTGTTTGTTTAGGCAGTCCTTATATACCCACCAACCTGGGTCAGGTGACCAAGCATCACCAAAAATACAAACATTTTATTTAGCCTTTGTTTTAATTATGTAACAGACTAGAGGGACTTATGTAAACTTCTACTGTCAGAAGTAGTTTTTAGATTCCAGAATGGACCTTCCCGGAGTGAATTACATCAATGGAAAGGTGAGAAACTTTCCACTAGGTGGTGTGTGACAGCTAGCTTATTATAAAAAGGGGCCGCTGGTCCCCTATAGACAAGCCTCATCTATTCCCCAGCTTCAGATAAGAACAGACTTGTATGTCCACACTACTCCAAGAAGCTATTGGGTTCATTTAGTACATATGTCAAAGCATTTAAATATGGTTCTCAAAAAGGTTTGGAGTTATCTTCCCCCTTTCAGTATTCTAGCCTTCTATTCTCTTTCCTTAAGTTCATTTTTGCTTGGTTTTTAAATGTTAGACATTTCACATTCATTATTTAATATTCTTCCTGAAACAGAAAACCACATTGCTTTTTTCCATGCTGGCTATTCCCTTAGTGTATAACCAGATGGTTGTTTTAGGGCATTTCCTTCAGTTTCAGGAATGAGACTGGGCACTCACTGGTGAAATGTCAAGTCGACAGCTGAAATGTCAAGCCGACGGCTGACACTTTCACTAACCTCCATACAGAGTTCTACCCTCTTTTAATTCAAAGCTGTCACAGGGAGCACACCCAGTACTCACTCTGTACCTTCAAAACTAATTCTGGTGCAGCGAGTGTTTTAAAATAAAAGGGGTTATTAATTCATATCTAGTCAAGTCGTGAAAACCAGGGAGAGACTGTACCTGGTAACCGCAAGTGTACAAATCAGTTAGGACCTGCTCTTTTCTGGGCTGGCATGCTCATAAGACATTTCGTCCTTGTGTTTTGTCTTGCTGATTACTTGAGTTACAGACGGCATAAAACACCACTAGAAAGGGGGAACTACTATCGTACTGACAGGCTTTTACTGACCCACTACATACTTTTATTCTTTCCACATGGTTTAAACATTTAAACATGCTATTCTCGCTCACAAATAGCGGCAACAGGGACACCGAAAATAAACAGGGAAAGGGGATTGCAGCTTTGCTATAAACATCAGTATACCGCCTATTATTGTATGTCTTTTTCTACCTATGCAATATTACACTGTAACCCTTTATTCATTAGTATTCTTTATTTTATTTTGTTCACATCCTTTATTCCAGCTACAATAGCCAGCCACCCTACATAGCTATAGCTTACATTCTACTGTCCCATTTATTCTGAGAGCTCGGGGTCACGGAAGGTTGACCTCCATTGAAGGAAGAGAAAGAAAAGTTAAAGGGTAGCACAGAGGGTTGTCTGGAGGTGGTCTGCCTCCAGACGGACAGAAAGGGATACCCTTAGTAGAAAGGAATATAGAGAAAGGTTGCAACCTTATAACAATAAAGGGGTCCTACTAAAGTGGCAGGGACATATCGTGTTACAGCTACCCTTCACTCACTCTACACCTACACTGGTCCTGACCACCTGGGTAGCACATCTAGGAGACCAGCAGGCATACCGGCAATGGACTCCATTGGCGCAATAGCTGCACATCAGTGCTTAAGTTTGGGGTGATTCTCATGGCTTTACAGAGGTTGTCCTCAACAGTGGTCAATCATCCAGTTCACATCTTCATAGACAATGCAGCAGCCATGTTCTATGTGAACATGGGGGGTAGTCCGTTCCTCCAGATTGTGTGAGCTACTGTATACCTGAAGAAGTGGTCACTTACTGTGATTCTCAATAGTTTGTTGTTTGTAAATTGTCCTGTTGGTGTGGGCAGAGAGCTGGCCAACAGCCTCAGCCACCTGGGAGACATGTCCCACAAGTGGTCTTATTAAGACGTTGCATGTGATTTATTATGATGCTGGGGTACTCCTCAGTACAACTTGTTTGCATCCTGGGAGAGCTGCAGGCTGTCTCTATTCTGTGCACGTACACCAGTTCTTGTCACAGTGTGGGACACAGCATTTGCTTTGAAATAGTGACACTTTCCTGTATGCCTTTCCCCTTGGGCACAGGTCCCACTGAAAGTACATCTCAAGAGGACTTGGATGATACTGTTAGCTTTATTGTGATCTCACCAATTCTGATATCAGGATCTACTTTGCCTGAGCATTGAGAGTCCTATCAGGCTTCCCGTCATGCTGAACCTTCTTACTCATTTAAAGGAAAAATCAAGCTCATTGACCTTAAGTTCCTTTGCATCTGACAGTTTGGTTTCTGAGAGGCTAAAGTTTTTGGCTCATCTGCGTCTTGGAGGAGGTTCTCACTATGTTAGAGGCTTCTCGTAAGCTCCCAGTTTAACATAACTACACTTTTTTATAGCACATTTTTGTCTCCCACTGCTGGTGGGGCTCGGTGGCAGTAGTACTGAGCATCCGTGCTCCGTCTCCCCTCCAGCTTGTTGTCGGGGATCATACTGCATGGTTATGGGGGCTTACGTCTTGTATGTTTTTCTCTTGTTGCCTTTTTGGTCCCCGAAACCCTACCCCCTGAGGACACCAGCATGAAGGACAGAGTGTTCAGGCTGTAGACATGCTGGCACATGTCTTAGCCAAGCACCAAACAGCAGCCTCCCCTTTCTTACACCGTGAGTCCCGTGCCGCCTCAGGTGGCTGTAACGGGGTGATGTGACAGCCCCAACCCCCTTTGGAGGAGGAGGAGTGTCCTCTGAGACGTTCAAACCTCCTTTCCCCGGCCAGCCTCCGATGACCCAGGTTCATTCCTGAACCCGGGTCACTGGCATCACAGGTGGTAGCACTACCACTGTGCTGACAGAATCACTTAACATACCTACACTTTAAGTGGAAAAGGTTCTCCATATAAGTATGGCCTTGAACCCATGGAGTATGCATCCGGTTCTGTTGTCAACTTTTTTTGGTCTTTGTCACTTACAGGGTTCATGCAGCCTAGTTGAAGGTGCTCTTGACTGCCAGCCTATCATATTGAACAAAGGCAGGTTATCCCTCATTGTCTTTAGAGCGGGTGATTGATTGCTTCTTCAAGGGGTTTGGCCATATGTCCTGACTTATTGAGTCTCCTCCAGTGTCTGATCTGAAACTGGTCATTGCCAGGCTCATGGAGTAAGCTTTCATGCATCTGGCAACGTTTGACCTTGGTTTCCTGTCCTGTAAAGTGGCCGCCTTGTTGGCCATCACTTCGGCTCAGTGAGTCCGTGAACTGCAAGCCATCTCGATTGATCCTGCCTATTTGATTTTCCAGAAGGACACTGCTACTGTATGCTTCACACAAACAACAAATGTTTGCCCAAGCTGGTTTCTGAGTTCCGTTTATAGGTGACCACCTGAGGAGCCACTACATTAGCTTGATGTCTGGCTTGCTGCCCTTTTCTACTATCAGAGAATGGAGGCATTCAGAGTGACCACTATCCAGTTGTTTGTGACCTATGCTGCACAGTTCTAAGCCAGCCATAGCTTAGTGGTTTGCTTGAGGCTGTACAGCGCCAGATAGTTTAGTAGATTGTTTCCGGTACTAAACTTAGTGGATTGTTTCCTGCATTGAACTTTATGTTTTCACTTCTCCTACATTGGATGGGCATCTTAGCCCAGTCGATTAGGCATACAGCCATCTTTGTCACTGCTGCCTGGCACATCCCAGTCAGTAAGATTTGCAGAGCTGCCACCTGGGCATCAACACACACTTTCACAGCCCATTACTACTTACACTTCCAGGTTTGCAGGGATGCTGCTTTTGAGTCCTCTGTCCTAGAGTCTGCCTTCAGCTGAGCTGAGGGCTGAGCCCACTTAAGAGTGGCTACTGCTAGTAGCCTGCACAAGTGTGACTATATAGATAGAATCCAAATTATTGCAAGATAAAATTACTCACCTGTAACTGTTGATCTTACTTCGAGAGGGCTCTTGCAGTAGGTATTTACATATAGGACTGAAGCTGGCAGGCGTCAGGACCCCAAGGAAAAATTTCTAGCTAGCAGTCTCTGGCGGGGGACCATCCCCACATCAGGTGACCAGCGTCCGGCGACGTCGGTATAAAGGTGGTCCCCAAGCCTGCCTTCCAGTTCTTTTCTCGCCGCTTGCTCACAGCGCCGTGGTTAAGTTCCACTGCTGCTCGTCAGTCCGTCACTGGTAGTTGTACTGTCGCTTTTTTCAATTATTTCAAGATATCGGCCAGGATTCTTTTACCTGCTATGTATGTCGCCCCTACTCACGTCCGAGCACAAAAACAAGTGTGACTTGTGCGGTGCCCAACTCCCTTTTACCTACTGCAAGAGCCTGTCTCGAAGATCTGCTCTTACGCTAAGTTCTTACGTAACTGTACTTTTCACTACTAGTAGTCGTTCCACAGTTGCAGTGACCTGCCTGTCCCATTGAGCAGTTCCAAACTTTTCTTGTGGATCACCATTCAGGATCTGGACCTGACAAAAGAGTGCCTAATCGGCAAAGCTTAGAGCTTCTGTTCTTTTTCAGCAGGAGGAAAGATGTGGCACATAGAAGGACAATGGCCTGATATGAAGGGGAGAAGCTTAAACTCTAGTCTACTGGATTTCTGAGGACTTTGCCTTTGGTTAGATGATTGCACAAATGTGACAGTAGAAGAAAAAATGGTAATGAAACAATAGTTAAAGGTGAATAACTTTGTCATATTTGGGTCCAGTAGCAGTATAGTCAGTGGTCGCCAGTCGGCTTCATGCATACCCCTAGTCTAAGCTGGACTTCAGTTGTCATTACAGCTTATATGTAAGTTAATTTTGTGTTCACTCTTGCTTTAGGTATGTTATTTGCATTGTGCTCTGCTGGGAACTGTGTCCTTTTACTACTTGTATCTTTATTGCACTCTGTTTCTCATGTTTTCATTTTGCATTACTTACCAGCTCCATTGGCTCCTATTTGTCCTATGTATTTGTTTGTTAGATTATTATTTTTTTTTTTTGCCTTTGTACTCTCCCAAGTCATACCTGTAAATAGGCATTTGTAATTACGTGGATACAGTTCACTGTCCACACTCTGGCAGTCCTGTTGGAGACAAGTGAGTCATCGGAAGCCTTCAGGGTATATCCTCTAGCTCAGCCCTGTGACGTCAGATCTTTCTTTCCACTGGAAGGGACAGGTCTCCTCCTTTGCAGCTCTGCAGCATTGAAGGATTTTGCGTTTTTAAAACACTATTTCAGAAGAATCTTCAACTGTTTGAGTCCGCATTCAGCTTTAAAGTTGCTCCTCAGTCTTCCGGCTCTGCTTCGTGATCACATTTGATGATGGAAGGCAAGAAATGGGGCCTAAATTGTGCACCAGGTACAGACAGCAACTTCTGGGCATAGATCCGCCCAATACATGCTTCTACTACCTTGTCAATCAACCCGACGTCGTGGGATACAATCTTTCCCTGGCCTTGCTTCCTGCATCCATTGCAGACGAGAAGGCTAGACCGGCCCTAGGACCACCTAAGGACTGCAAAAAAGTCTTGACTACTGCGAGGTTGGCAGCTCAGCTTGCAGTCAGGGAAGAAGAGGTGGCAGCTGCAGTGAGTTCTATGTATATCTTAGCACTTTTCCTGGCTGGGGCCAGCATCTGAAGGTCTTTTGCTGATGATTTTAGAGAGATGTGCATGACCCCTCAGACCCTCGGGTTATGCCCTTCTGACTGCATCAAGAAGCATAAAAATAGTGCAGTTGCAGGTCGTGGAACTGGGGAAGATCTTGCTCTTCTCTTTCCTTTGACACTATTGACCACTTGACCTTGGTTGAGCTTCCTCCACTCAGTGGGCCGGTCAAGGACTTGTCGGCCTCAACTCAAGCAGAGTAGGTGGTAAATATTTTCTTGAACCTGTTGACTGGTTGTCAGAGGTAATCGATAAAGAGTCAATCTCCCAGACCCCAACACTCTCATTCCTCACTGAGGGGGAAGACCCAGTTGGCACCACCAACTGAGTTGCCATGAGAGTGACCTCCACCATTGGTCATGCCTCCAAAATTAATTATCGTTACACTGTTGAATCATGTAGTTTGTATTAACCCTTCAGAGTTTTCCTGTCGACATTGGCCTTCAGATCAATGGTCATAGTCGAGGTCAAAGCACAGTTTGCGTTCTCCATCTTGCTCGACCGGGAGGCATTGCCATTGACTCTCCTTGACCTCCTTATCCTCAGGTGAGGAGAGGCATAGCTGCAAGATGCGTCAACACTACGAGGAGGTCAGCAGGCAACAATGGGTCATGGTGGGTAGGATAGGGCTCTGCCCCTTGACCTTTGATTCCTTGGCCTTTGCTGGTTGTTCTCACACTAGTGCATGCCACTCAGCAGTCCACCGTATCTGCTTCTCCTCCACTTTGAGTGGATCTGCCTCAGCTTTAGTCTGTGTGGGGCCCTGACCAAATAGTCTTGCCCCACTGCTGGCTTGCCAGGCTGGCTGTCAGTGGAGATCACTCAAGATGAGGATACCAGGGTGGTTCATGGTGGCAAACAATCGAAGGCCATCTTTGAAGACTCCTCAGATTCAGAAGATGAGTTGTTGATGGCCTCAAACTGGATTTACACCCTTAGACCAGGAATCTGCTGAAGAGCTGACTATGGCACATGGGCCAGTGTGATTTGGAAAACTAGTCTGGTTGATGTAAAATCCATGAAGGTTCCATTAGAACCACTCCAGTAATAAGCTAACTACCTATTTACTGATATACTGGATATGGATGATCTACCCAGGAGTTACCTTCCCGTTGACTGAGGCTAACTTGGGATCAGACCTGGATCTTTGACAGCATCCTGCTGAGAACACTCTACCCATATAGTCTGCAAGTGTGTGTGGTCCCCTTGGGTGCCCTTTCTGGGTTCTTCAACCAACTCTTTGTGGTGGGTGTGGTTATAGATTCTGCCTTCCATAAATCAGGAGGTCAAGGAGATGTGGGGAGACCTTTAGAGAAAGACTCCATGAAGACTGACCATGCGGCTAAAAAAGTGTTCAATGCCATATCACTGGGTTTCCTTCAATCCAGTTATTCCATCATTATGGAGAATTTTGACCATTCCCTCTTTGGTGTGTTAGGGGAACTCCTCCCCTACTTCCAGCTGATAAGCAGCTTTCAGTGAAAATCATCAGGGACCAGGGTCAGTTGCTGGCTAAACACCAGTTCCTTTGACATGGGCGACTTCTGTACTCATGTCATGGCTTCAGCTAATGCCATGCGTTGCAGGACCTGGTTGAGGCTCTCACCCTTCAAAGCAGACACTCAGCATAAGCTGTCTGATGTCCCCTTCTTGGGCACCAACCTCTCTGGTCCAGGTGTGAAAGGACATCTCACATGTATTAAGAAGTCCAGTGCAGCTCTTCGATTCTGTGGCTTTGTCCCCAAAAGGCCCAAAAGTCTTAGAAGAAGACCTTTCAATTTTGGTCCTTTCAGCCACAAGAGCCTCAGCAGCAGTCCCAGTAGGGGCAGTTTCAGCACTGGCCGAAACCCAGGTTTGGCAGACAGGGACAAAAAGGGGAGGTGGTGGTGCCCCCTGCCCCCCCTGGGGCTGGAGACCCCTCCAAGACTGTATAGTGATGGGTTTTGGGATGGCATTCCCCTTCCTGTCCAGTCCCTGTCCCAGCTCCTGGTTGGAGGTCGGTTGCGCCACTTCTTGCTACAGTGGTCTGCCATTACCTCGGACAAGTGGGTTCTGGAAGTGGTGGGCAGAGGGTTCCCTCTGGATTCTTAGGCTTTCCCACTGTACTGACTCCGAGCCCCTAGAGTGGGGATACCACTAGACACCACGGACAGATAACCCTTTACCAGGATGGGGATCAGAGGGCAGTGGGGTGGTACTAGACACTACAGATGGATCATTTACCGGGATGGGGATCGGAGGGCAGTGGAGTGGTGCTAGACACTAGGGACAGATAACCATTTATCAGGATGGGATCGAGGGGGGGGTGCCACTAGACACCAGAGACAGATAAACATTTACAGGGATGGGGATCAGAGGGTGGGGGTGCCACTGGGCACCAGGGATACAGAAACACATGGATGGGTGATTGGTGGGTGGGGGTGCCACTAGACCAGGGAGAAATGAAACATTTCTAGGGTCGGGGATCAGAGAGGCGGGGAGGGGTGCCACTGGACACCAGGAAGGATGTGTACATTACGTGGGATGGGTATTTCGGGGGGGGGGCAGTTGCCATCATGCCTGATGTGGCAGGTGACCATAGGAGGGGTGCAAACCAGCCATTTCCCATGCAAATGAGCCCATAATGGGCATGCATAAGGCCCCAAGAACCTTGCATGCCCCATGGGCTCATTTGCGTGTTGCCAGCTGAGTACCATGCCAGGAACTCCCAGCGCCATCAAGTCTGGGGGTGCAGTTCCCTGCACTTCACTATGGGCTGCATAAAGCCCAGATACCTGTCAGGGCAGTGCTTTTCGACTTTGCACTGCCCTGAAACAGCCCTGTATTCAGTCGAATAGTGCTGTGTGCTATCTGACTGAATATGGCATCCTCAGAGTCATGGATAAGGGCAAGAACAAACCTTTGTGCTCCACTTTTGCCCATTACTGAATATGTGACCCCTGCCGACTCAGTTGTCTAGGCAAAACTGCCAAAGTATGGATGTGAACTGCATAGCACTAGTAGAACTACAGTTATCGGTGAGTAACCTATATTTACTTGCCTTGTGTAACCTACCTGGTAAACAAAGACTAAATAAATAAATTTACAAACTATTGAAGGTTTCCTGTTTTGTACAGACGTCATTATACCTTATCTTCTCTTACCAGCACTCAAGCAGACATGGATTGCTCCAGACAGCTGTTATCCTTGCTACAGTCCAGTTTTCTCAAATAATTTATTACTGTCTGCTCATCTCCCAGTCCCTTACAAATAACATTTGAGTTCAGGATAGTGCAAGAAGCAGCACAAAACCCTTCCGTGAATTGAAGAGGGGACATGCACTCCCTAGTTTTCAAAAGCGTTTCACCCATTTTGTGCCCATGGAAACACCTTTTGAAAACTGAGCTGAGGAAATAACTGCAGTGATGATATTTATTGGGGCTCTGTACTGTTATATGTTTCCAGTAAGTTTCACACTAGGCCCTTCCATTACTAGGCCAGCGCTGGTCCAGTGGGCTGTATGAGATTTTTCAGTTCTCATTGTCCTGATGTCCTCTTCTGTTTTGTTTTTCTTTTTGCTTTGTTTTTTTAGCAAACTTGAAGTTTTTTCCAGTTGACTACCTCTGAATTATTTTACATATTTCAACAGTAATTGTTTTGTAATCATATTCTTTGTTATTTCATTGTTTAACTGGGCGAGATTTCTAAATGCAATATGAAAAGAAATTGTATTGGGAAGTCAAGGTCACTGAACTGTTCCAGAGATATGAAGCTGCCAGTTTTCTTGGCGATTTCTAAAACACAAACAGAAAACAAAAACACTGCAAAATAAAGCCCTGCATCGCTTATCTCTGTACTGCCAGCATTTTGGCATAACTGTTGAGGCTGGCAAAAAAAATAACAGTTCTTGTTGTGTTTATAGGTCAGTTACATAATAGCACTGGTGTGTTGATGTTATTATAGTCCAGCTGTACACTTTTTGCTCATGATATTGTCATAAGATACCATTTAATCTGGAGTGAATACCTTGAGCATAGAGGATAATGTTTGATGTACTATATGCAACAAGCATATGCAGGCATCAAGAGGTTGCCGTGGTGACCTGTTAAACCTTGAGCGAAGCGTGAAACATTTAAATGGTCGCTATGGTAACCCTGAGATGCTTCTCATGCTTGTTGTTTATAGTACACCATACATTGTCTTTTATAGTGTATGGCCCTCCCACACAAAACAAACATGAGTCTTAATGACATAAAACACTCACTTTTGTTTATAAAATGCTGAACTGCCATCGGAACATTCGATGCTGCCAGAGTCGCTAACATGCAGTACTTTGAAAGGTATTGTGATTTTCCTGCCTTGTATGAATCTTCCTGATCGCTTAGTTTGTTTGGCGAATACTGCGACTGCGATTATTAGAAATGCCAGCACTGTGTGAGCTGTCTGTCAGTTTCACTCACACAGTGCTAGTGACTGCAGCTGCAGCTCCAGCGGGTATGGCGTGAGAATGTGTTCCATGTTGTTGCGCTGCAGTAGCTGCTTATCTAGTGCAGAACAACAACAGAATAACATTCCTACTGCAGCACAACAACTTTGTCCTAGGTATGGATTTCTGCCTAGAATAATGTTCTACCATACACTGTATTACTGTTTTTACCATTCTGATATTTACCAGGAGCCTTTGCTCCTAGTAGTTCCCTTTTGTTTTACTTTTGTCTGATTGGAATTTCTGAAGTTAAATGTTTTCATTATACGTAGCAAAACATACACTGTGTATGAGAAAACATTGACAGGTCAAATGAAACGTCAGAACATGCAGTTCTCTCAGTTAATATTTTTGTTTTTATTCAGGTTTCACAAAGATGAGGACAGTACAGAAAACATTTACTGCTGTGTCATACAAGTCCATCCATTATTTATTTATTTCAATTTTGTTAACCGGGTAGGCCCCGCTGGATCCCGAAGGACCCTTTTTCAGGGGTGACCCAAAGTTAGTTACACGTACAGAACTTTGGCAATGATAACAAATGCACGTACAGGTCACAGAGGGTAGGAGCACTACCAGTGGTACAGAGGATCAAACAACAACAATTCATTAGAAAAGACAAAGTACAGAGTGACAAACATGAGGGTAAAACAAGTTCACAATCTAGCTTAGCACATACATAGAAACTGTGCTATGAGACCATAATACCACTTAGTAAAACCCCAAAACCCAGGAGGGTGGAAGCCACAGCAAAGAGGGGGACAGACAAAAGTGCATGACCTCTTCACCCATGTCCCCATCCCAGCATGAGCAAGAGAGAGGGAGGGGGGAAGAAAACAACCTCTAAGACTGGCCACATTCCTAGACATGGAACAGAATCCCATCAGTATTCCATAATATACAGCAGTATAACAACTACGGTAGCCTTCTTGTTGTAACTTAGGTAATTGATTTCTCAGAGTGTAGGTAATTTTCTTTAGCCAGTGGGTAACTAACCACATTTTTGCCACTGCATGAGTGAAAAGAACAGTGGCTACTGTCAGAGTTTTGTGATTCATTTTTTAGCTGCCATCCTATAAATCTGAAGCATGCAGAGTTGGCAGTTTGCTATGACTTCTTTGGGGAATAGTAGAAAAGATGTAGAAGTGACAAGATCTGGAGCACTGAGGAGTTACTCCAGTGCTTGGTTTAAGTGTGCACAATAAGAGGAAGATATGGGGCACACCCAGTACATGTGTGTGATGCTGCCATCTCCCCCGCATGCTCATGGAGACCATACTAAAGGAGAGGTTGGTGGAGTATCTAGAGGAGCATGGTCTCCAGGATATGAGGCAGCATGGTTTCATGGGGGGGGGGGGGTTGTCAAACAAATTTGATTGACTTCTTTGACTGTGTCACTAAGACAGTAGACAAGGGGCCAAGCAGTAGACATATCCTCGATCTTGATTTCAGCAAGGCCTTTGACTCTGTGCTCCACAAAAGGTTGATCAGGAAGTTGGTGGATCTCGGGGTTGGGGAAAAGATGCCCAGATGGGTGGAAAACTGACTGAAGAGCAGAACCCAGAGGATGGTTGTTGGGGGAGAGTTATCTGGCACCAGACAGATAACCAGTGGGGTCTCGCAGGACTCGGTGTGGGGGCTGCTATTGTTCAGTGTCTTCATCAATGATATTGGAGATGGCATTAAGGGTAAAATGTGCCTATTTGCGGATGACACCAAACTCTGTGGGGGAGTGGTCACAGCTGAAGGGATACAGGATCTACAGGAAGATCTGGAAAAGCTAGGGAGGTGGTCCAAGATATGTCAGCTTGGCTTCAATGCCAAGAAATGCAAAGTTATGCATATTGGAGCCAAGAATCCTAGGACAGAGTACTACCTGGATGGAGTCCGCGTATCTGCGTCAGAGGAGGAGAAGGACCTGGGAGTGATGATCACTAGTGACCTAAAGCACTCCACGCAGTGCAAGAAAGCAGCAGCAAAGGCAAACAAGATGCTGGGATTCATATCTAGGGGGATCAGTAGTAGGAGAGATGAGGTTATACTGCCCTTGTACAGGTCACTGGTAAGGCCGCATCTAGAGTATGGAGTTCAGTACTGGTACCCACTCCTCAAAAAGAAGATTAACCTGCTGGAGAAGGTCCAGAGGTGGGCTAAAAGATGATAACAGGGTGAGACATACAAGGAGAGATTGAGGGCACTGAACATGTACTCCCTGGAAGACCGAAAAAGAGGGGACATAATTGGGACCTTCAAGTACTTGAAAGGGATAAATAAGGTTGATAAGGAGAGTCTCTTTAAGCTGAGTGGCAGCCGTAACACGAGGGGGCACAGTCTTAAGCTGGAGGGTGGGAGGTTCAGGAGGGAGGTCAGGAAGCACTTCTTCACAGAGAGGAGGGTGGTGGACACTTGGAATGCACTGCCAGAAGAGGTAATGTCATTGAAGACAGAGGGCAGCTTTAAGAGAGGCTGGAACAGGCATAGGTGGAGGGTAACGGTCATGGGGAAGGAGGGCAGGGACATTAGCTTAAGCCATGGACCCTGCAATACGAGCAGACTTGACAGACCAAATTGCCTTCTTCTGCTGGCTTCTTCATATGTACATTTCCTCCAGCAGTGGGAACCAAACTGATGGAGATATTTATCCTGCACAACTGATGCAATAAAATAACACATTATGGTCTCCCAAGAAAAGTCTCGCCATATGTGAGAGGGAGGTGACTTTTGTGGGAAACCCCCACTGCCTCAGTCTAATCTGCCTCTGTGAGTTACTTCCCCAATTCCAGTTGCCATTTGAGCCTGATCCAGTGTACAAGTTCTGGTGCTCTGGGATATATGGCCTGATTTTGTATTAGGGATTAGGTAAGCAGGAATAGAAGTAGTAAAGACCTGCCTCAGTAAAGGCAAAAAGGTGCCTCCACATCTGTGGGGTTACATGAAAGTTGCGCCATACTGTAAGAATGTGCCTGAAGATAACCAGCAAAAATCCATTTGGCGCAAGACATACTTCATAGAGAGGACCAAAGGGGAGCGCTCCTTCATCACAAACTGTTGTTCCCAAGTATGGAATGTTGCGGTAAGCAAGGCGAAAGAAGAAAAGGAAGAGTTCAGAGAAATGCCACCCCCCCGAGAATCGGGCTGCTTAGGAAGCAAGTTCCATTGCTGTATCATTTCCTGAATTTGGAGTATCGGTAACCAAGCAAGATGGAATGAGCAGAGGCAAACAGAACAGAAAAAGAGAAAGAGCACTTCCTGCATCATAGAAACACAGAATTTGACAGCAGGTTAGTACCACAGGCCCGCCGAGTCAGCCTATTTTTCTATACCTACAGAATCACTGCAGACCCTAATCGATCCCTGGCTCTTTCTCCTCCCCCATGCCTTTCCACTAAGATTCTCTTATGAATGTCCCATGCAGTCTTGAACCCCACCACTGTTTTCACCCCCACAATCTCTGCTGGAAGGTTGCTCCAGGAATCCACCACTCTCTCTGTGAAGAAGTACCTCCTCACATCTTTCCTGAATCTACCCCCCTCCAGCTTCATAGCATGTTCCCTTGTTGCTGAGCTCCTTTTATCTGAAAAATGCTTCTTTTCCTGTACCCTTTTTACCCCCATTAAATATTAAAAGGTCTCTATCATATCTACACTCTCTCTCTCCTCACTTCCAGGGTGTGCATATTGAAGTCCTTTAGTCTGTTGTTGAAGGCTATCAGTTCAATTCAAAGTTTATTGTTTGATCATGATGTGTAAACATCATGAACTTTACAACATGACTTTACAAAATATCACACAGTTAAAAGTAGTTTTATGTTTACAATCTCAGGGACCGAAATAAGAGGGAGCTGGGAGCTAATTAGCACCTGCAAATTCTGTAGTAGCACCTAGTGCTCTCAGTAAGAGAGAATCAATGGTGCTAGCTGCAGCATTTTCAGGGCAGCTTTGCGGGTGAATTGTGGAGTGCATGTGTCAAGTGCTGGAGATGGAGGTGTCTTGGAGCTGCTTAGAGAGGTAGGGCAGGGAGAGTGTCTCAGCAACATAACAGTAAATGCTTCTCAGAACATCAACTGGAGATGCTCCACATGTCAACTGGAGATGGGAGTGGGCTTGCAGCTGTAGTGGTCTTGTTGCAAAATACAATATCACTTTCGCACCAGTGTAGTGCGGTACAGAACAGGCAACCAGTCCTGAATAAAAGATTGGTTCCAATCTATTAGTATAGATTCTCTCTCCTCTTTGAATTAATTGGCAAATGTATAAAACATTTGGCAAAGTGCCTCCTGCTGTATGTCTCTGTTTAGACAAAATGCACCTTTTCCAATAAGCAGTTTTACCATGAGAATGTGTTAATGTAATTATTACTTTAGTTATTAAAGTGATGTGTACGTGGCAGATTTACAGATATTTAATATCTATGCAAGATTCCTATAGAGAATTGCATTTTTTATCATTTGATGTCCTTCCATTTTATTCCCCTTCTGCGACATCTCAATGCATTTTATCTGTGTTAATATCAGCTCCTGACTTTGCCCAGGTAGATCCTGATCTGCTGGCAAATGCCGCTACCCAGAAGCTATTTGTGGCTCTTGCCTTCCAAATCCTTATTTTGGCCCCTGCAATCCATTAAAACACCTTCAAGCATTCACATTACATTTAGTTATTAAAAAAACATCTAGATTTATTTATAAAATCGATTGTTTTACTGGAGGGTACTAAGTTCCTTAGTTATGGCTGCTAAGTTCTTTGCGATTTTCAGGTCTTTGCTCTCTGTGATCTAAAATATGTATTTTTGATTTTCATTACTGAGGCCTTAACATTTGTCGAGGGCAGCTTATGATGACAACGAGGAGGATTTCAGGTTGGCAGGAACTACATTCTGTATCAGGCAGACTGCGTGGCTTCACCTCTCCCAGCTGGCACCTTTGGCCTGGCATAAGGTGCTTAATTCACATTTTCATAGGGGTCATTTCTTCTCTCCTAGTGTGAGGCAGGAAATGTTGGGCAACTCTTCTGCTCCTGTGCCACAGGAGCCCTCACCTGGCCTTGATCAGTTTCAGGTCTTGCCAAACCTATAAGGAGACCCTACCCTCAGGGGTTATCCCACACACAGAGGGGGAGGGTAGCTGTTATCCTCAGGGTGAGCCAGCGTCTCCCTCAGATAGAAGGGAAGCTTGGTACTCAGACCCATAAGTGGGAATCAATGGTGAAGATTGATTCTGGGAAGATATGAAATTACCTTAACTGTTGATTTTCCATAATATCTTCATTAATGATTACTATACCCGCCCACTATCTCCTGCTTTAACTGAGACAGGGCCTTTGGACAGCTCATCCTAATAATGGTGTCCAGCACAGTCTACTGCCATGGCATCTCTCCAGTTGTTCTCCCTATGGAGTAGGTGTGTGTGTGTGTATATGTGTGTATGTATATATATATATATGTGTGTGTAGATTTGGAACTCATTGCTGGGTTCCCACAAAAAAAAAAGGTTCCTTTTAGGGCCTTCATATGAACCAAAAAAGAGAGATGGGAGCTCCCTTTCTCCTTTTTCCTTCATGTCCTCCTTCTCCCTGACTGTGGTACACCCCATTCCTGGGGTGTATCCCTAGTAGTTGCTAAATGCACGTTATGCCTCTGAGCACTATCCAGTTTAACTCCGCTTGGCAGTTGCAATGTCTGTGGAACAGTGCTGTGCACTGGATTGGTTCAGATACTTTAGCTCTTACACACGGTACATCCCTGTTGTTGCAGGAGAAGCAGGTTCTTTCTGTGATGTTTTTTTCTTCTTGCTATGCCACTGCACCTTTGGTTATCATGCTTCTTTTTCTGTTACGCCACTATCCTAAGGGGTGTCTGTGGAGATGAACACATCTCTACTCCTTTAGGGCTGTCGGGCCTTACAATTCCACGTGCACCTAAGATTCCTTCCCCAGGGTAAAGAGGAGACATATTTGACTTTATTTAGTCAGTCGTCCATCAGGTAGCAGAGGGTTTGTTTTTTCCAGGAGTCTATGTGATTCATTCTTATTTTGTTACATTGTGCTATCTCAATTGCATGTGGGTCCAAACTCTAGGCATCCCCTCTTGCATTTCTGCCAGAGTTGCATACTTCAGGGCTGCTGCCTTTTAGGATCACTATTCACTTCCTGTCTGGCTGGTGGAGTGAGGCTCAGGTTGCATACCCAACTACCCCTTTAGGCCACCTATTGTGCCCTTTTTCTTTATTTAAAGGTTGGTAGTTGGGTTTTATTTTGTTGTTTATATTTCCTATATCCTTTCCCTATGCTTTTGTGCTAGGAAATTTCTTAGCCCTCTGTTAATTTTCCTCCACTTTGTTTTTCTCCTGGCGAACAGAATTGAGGTAGTGAGGGAGCCGGTAACGTTGTTTGGCTGGCATGCACCACCACATGGGGGGTGCATAGGTACCATGCCCAGTAGCCATGGATGGCCTCCTGGCAAAAGCTTTGGTCCCATGGGGTCCTAGTGCTCCTGGCCCAGACCCATAAGTAGTAATAAATGGTGAACGTGTTCTGGAAAATCAGCAAGTTACAGTGAGTATATAACATTAATTTCTTGCCTCTCCAGCTGAAGTGAGATATTGCTATTTCCCAGGCCTAAAAATGTGTCTGAAGGGGTGCAAGTAAGGGGCATTTAGAAAAAATGGAAAACTCGTGAACATTCATCTGTATTATATCCATACTCCAAATGGAAACCGAGGTCAGTGGTGCCTAACTCAGTAGGTCCTATTCAGTGGAAGTAATTAAAGGTTTATAATAAGTTTCCATGGTGTGAAAAAGGTCAGATAGCAAAAGGATACCCAAATATTTTAAGGATGGTAGAAAAAAAAAAGCCTATTCTAGGGACATGGATATGTTGTTCTTCCACACTGTCTGGCAGGTTCCTTGCCGCTTTAAATCTTGCCGGAAGGTCTTCAAGCTGGCTTCTCCCACCCACCCGGGTGGTAAAACTCTCGGCTCTGCCCTGACGCCAGATCTTCCTTACCGCTTGGAAGCTCAGGTTTCCTCCTTAACGCTCTGCGTATAGACTGGATCCTAATTCTTCGGTTCGCCCGAAAATAATTCTAAAGTTCTCAAGACTTCGGTCTAATTACTCCCTCGCGGCTGTGATGGACAAATCGACTCCCAGATTTTGGCAGTGCCCATGCAGGCAGAAGATGTCCAGGACGGACCCGCACTCCACGTGCGTCTACTGCCTCGGCCTAGATCATGACCTGCAGGCCTGCTGGCTTCACGGTGTCCGCGTCAGGTCAGCCGGCCAAGACACCCGTCGACACGGTCGAGATTTTTCTTGACCCGTCGGACGGCCTGTCGACTGGTGAAGCTGACAACCCTTCTTTACCGGTTCCCCCGGTGGAGATCGAGGACTTGCCTGCGCCTCCTGTGCCGGAGTCCCCGGTCAAGGCTCCCGAGCCGAGGGAAGAGCGGGTGTCCCTCGCTCCCTCCCAGACCCGCCCTCGGAAACACCGAGGGTCTCGGTCTCTGACCTCGTCTCAGTCCAGCCAATCCCGCCGACATCGGCGGTCTCGGTCTCGGCACAGAGGTAGGCAGCGGTGCCGCTCGTCCTCATCTTCCTCCTCGGAAGAGGAGAGGCTTCGGCGCAAATTGCGTCAACACTACAAGGGCTTAATGTGGCAGCAGCTACTTTTGTCTGGGAACAAGCTGACGCCATCGCCTTCCCCGGCTATCAAGTGGCTGTCACCCAAAAGGCCGAAATAACCCCTCGCTGCAGTCGAGGTGCCCAAGCCTGGGCCGGTTGTTCTGCCGAAACCAGCTGCCCCACCGATTGTGGTGGAACCTCTGCCTCCACAACCAAAATCGGGGGCTCCACCCAAGGACTCTCGGTTGGGTCAGGGTCTGCCCCACATGTTGTTGGTCACCCTCACTCCCGACCGTCCTCGGCAGGTGGAGGATGGCTCAGGCCCCAGGCAGCTGTTCGCGGACTCCTCACAGTCTGACGATGACTCCCCCCTGTTTTCCAGGCCCCTTGACCTGGAGTCCTCCAAGGGGCAGTCGATGGACGAAAGTCCATCGTCCTTCATGGGTCTGCTTCGGCTCATCTCGGAGTCCACCGGGATGCAGCTCGAGCCCGTATCCAAGCGGGCCAAGTATCCCCTGACGGAGATACTGGACTGAGGGGATTCGCCCACTGAGGCCTTTCCGGTGGCTGAAGCCATTGTTGGCCCAGCCTTGGAGCTCTGGCAGCGGCCGGCTTCCTGCCCTGCGCCTTCGGCCAGGATGGCCAGGAAGTAGGCGGTCCCTACCGGCTCTTTGTCTGGTTTTTCGGAGCACCCCTCTGCGGAGGGGTTAGTCACCGATAGCATTTTCTGGCATTCCGGGAAAGCTAGGGATGTGGATAAGCCCCCCGACAAGGAGTCTAAAAAGCTGGACTATGCCGGGCGCAAGGTGTATGCTGCATCCTCCCTAATCCTCCGCCAGGCCAGCTCGGCCGTGCTGATGGCACACTTCTCCCAAGCCCTCATGGGCTCCCTGGATGAGGTGATCCCTCATCTCCCAGCCGACCTGCAGACCACGGTCAAGCAGGTGCGGGATCAGGGAAGGGTGGTGGCGAAACAGCAGCTCCAAATGGCTCTGGACATTGGAGACTCCTGTGCCAGATCAGTAGCGGCCGCAGTGGCCATGCGCCGCAGAGCATGGCTGAGGATATCCACCTTCACGGCAGATACCCAGCATAAATTTGCGGACGTCCCCTTCTTGGGGACTGACCTGTTTGGCCCTGGAGTGGAAGGCCACCTCCAACGGATCGAAAAGTCCAATGCTACCCTGGAATCGGTCACCTCCTCCCAGAAGGACAAGGGCCGTCGTCAGCAACATAAGTCCTTTCGCCCTTCTGCGCCTACGGCACGTCCAGCCCAGCAACACCAGCATCAGAGCCAGCAGGCTCGTGCTTGGCATCCCAAAGCCAAGCTTGCGGCTTCCTCTCATAGGAAGCAGGGAGGAAAAGGCCCAGGAGGTCCCTCAGCCGGCCCCTCCTCCAAGCCTGCCCAGTGACGGGTTGAGGGGTGTCGCCCCCAGCTTCGTCACTCCCCCCTTGATTCCCCCCAGTGGGGGTACAGGTCCGCCACTTCCTTTCCGCCTGGTCCGCTATCACCACGG
Source organism: Neoceratodus forsteri (assembly GCA_016271365.2). Taxonomy (NCBI): domain Eukaryota; kingdom Metazoa; phylum Chordata; order Ceratodontiformes; family Ceratodontidae; genus Neoceratodus; species Neoceratodus forsteri. The sequence continues at coordinate 511,571,744 of CM057449.1, read as the reverse complement.
ACTGCTGGGTGTTGGAGGTGGTAGGAAAGGGCATGCCTCTGGAGTTTGAGCAGGCCCTGCCCTTCCGAGCCATGGCCGCTTGGGGGGCTACGGGGTCCGCAGCCTCTCTGTCGGGTTGCTGAGCCGACATTGCCCTGCTCCTTGAAAAAGAGGTGATCAGGAAGGTGGCGGATCCTCCACCAGACCCGGGGTTTGTGTCCAGGTACTTCCTGGTCCCGAAACGGATGAGGGGCTGGTGCCCCATTCTAGACCTGCACGACCTGAACAGATTCTTAAGGTCTCGAACCTTCAGGATGGTCACTCTGGCTCAGATCATTCCATCCTTGGAACGAGGCATGTGATTCTGTTCTCTGGACCTCCAGGATGCGTTCTTTCACATCCCAGTCTATCCGTCCCACCAGAGATTCCTCCGCTTCAGGGTAGAGGGATCCCTCTACGAATTCCGGGCCATGCCCTGAAGCCTTTCCCTAGCTCCCAGGGTCTTCACCAAATGCATGGCAGTGGTGACAGCATTCCTGCGGTGCCGAAGGGTCCGGGTGTACCCCTACCTGGATGACTGGCTGATTGCAGCCTCCTCCAGATTGGAGGTGGAGCGGTCCAGGGATCTGGCCCTCCAGGTTTGCTCTCAGGTTGGCCTCCTCATCAACGAGGCCAAGTCGGAACTCATGCCAAAGCAGGTGATACAATTCATCGGGGCAGAGCTCGACTCTCTACGAGCCAGAGCACGGCTCTCGGCGGACAGGGTCGAGGTTCTTTCCTCCTTTGCCCAATCATTTCAGGTTGGGCAATTGCGCCCTGCCCAGGACTTCTGCACCTCCTGGGCCTCATGGCGGCCTGCACCAGCGTGGTCCGTTGGGCCTGTCGGTACATGCGTCCCCTTCAATGGGGCTGACCAGCCAATGGTCACAGCACTCCGATCCCTTGGACCAGCTAGTGACAGTGACCCAGGGGATGTGGAACGGCCTCCAGTGGTGGACTGTTCCAGCACATCTGCAGGAGGGCATCCTGTTTGTCCGCCCTGAGCCAACGGTGTCTCTATCGACCGATGCCTCTCTGATGGGTTGGGGTGCCCATCTGGGGGAGTAAAGAGCGCACGGCCTCTGGTCCCCTCGGGAGTCCCGATGCCACATCAACCTGCTGGAGCTTCGAGTGGTTCATCTAGCCCTCACCGCCTTCGCTCCGTTTATATGGGGTCAAGTGCTCCAGGTCCAGACGGACAATACCACGACCATGTACTACCTAAACCGTCAGGGCAGGACGCGCTGCATGCCTCTGTGCAGGGAAGCTCTCCACATTTGGTCCCTTGTGCGCAGCCTGGAGGCGGATCTCCTTGCCATCCATGTGGCAGGAGCCTCCAAGATTCTGCCTGATGCCCTAAGCCGGATAGGGGCTGCGTCCCATGACTGGTCTCTGCTGCTGGAGGTAGTACAAGATCTGTTCTCCCACTGGGGCATGCCACAGGTGGACCTGTTTGCCTCCAGGGTGAATGGGAAGCTGAGGCTGTTTCATGCCCACCCCCCCCCCTCAGCAGGGCTCACTGCAGGGGGATGCCTTCTCGAGGCTGTGGACCCCGGGCCTCTTCTACACCTTTCTCCCATTTCCCTTGATCCACAAAGTGCTTCTCAAGGTGAGGAGGGACAAGGCGCAGGTGATTCTGGTAGCCCCAGACTGGCCCCGCCAGTTCTGGTATCTAGATCTCCTCAGTCTCAGCTCCAGGCTCCCAAGGCGGCTTCCAGCCCGCCCGGACCTGATCTCAGTCAATCAGGGGGAAGGTATTCCATCCGGACCTTCAATTCCTGCACCTGACGGCCTGGTTCCTGAGCGGCTAGAGTTCCAGGCCTTGGGTCTTTCCGACGAGGTCCTCAACGTTGTTGAGGCGTCCCTTAAGGAGTCGACCAGGAAATGCTACGCCTTTAAATGGAAGAAATTCTCCATTTGGTGTCAGAGCAAGGGCCTGGACCCTTCCTCCTGTTCCTTGGCAAGCATTCTGGACTACCTGTGGTCCCTTTTCTCAGCAAGGGCTTTGGTAGACGACCCTTAAGGTGCACCTGGCAGCCATCTCTGCTTCCCGGGCGCGGGCCAGGAAGCAGTCGGTGGCGCAGGAGAAGGTGGTCAGGTGCTTTTTCAAAGGCCTTGATCACATATCCCCTCTGGTGCGAGAACCTCCACCTCCGTGGGATCTACTGCTGGTATTGGCTAAGCTCATAGGCAAGCCATTCGAACCGATGCACAGGTGTGACATTTCTCATCTGTCGTGGAAGACCGCCTTCTTGGAGGCTATCACGTCAGCCAGAAGGATGGGGAGAGCTCCAGGCGCTTTCCATCGAGTCTCCTTATCTGGTCTTCCACAGGGACAAGGATGTCCTGTGCCCCCACCTGAAATTCCTTCCGAAGGTGGTGTCGGAGTTTCACCTTAACCAGGTGTTGACTCTGCCGGTATTCTACCCCAATCACACCTCGAAGGCCAAATATAGGCTCCATACTTTGGATCCTAGAAGAGCGCTCGCTTATTACAAGGAGCGGACGGCTGAAGTTCGGAGAGAGGTTCGCCAGCTGTTTGTCACCTATCCTGAAACTGCACCTGGCAGACCTACAGCCAAGCGGACGATAGGCAGGTGGGTCACCTCCTGCATAGATCTCTACTATAGGTTGGCGGGCATGGAGCCTCCCAGAGGGATAAGAGCTCATTCTACCCGCCATACCACTGCATCGGTGGCTGCTTCCAGGAACATCCCTATCCAGGAAATCTGAAGGGCTGCTACCTGGAAGTCAGCACACACAATCATTACCCACTACCACATCGACCTTGAGTCATGCCGGGATGCTGGTTTTGGGACCTCGGTTCTCCAGTCATTATTCCCTAAGTAGGGGGTGTGCGCCATGCCTCCCTCCTCCCGGAGAACTGCTAGGAGTCTGCCAGACAGTGTGGATGAACAACATATCCATGTCCCTAGAAATACAGGTTTTCATTTGTGACAGGAGTTCAGTAATGGTATATGTTGTTCATCCACTCAACCCACCCGGCCTCCCCGGCTTCGACGCACATGCTGGCTTCCAGCAGGCTAGATCTGGCGTCATGGGGCGGAGCCGAGAGTTTTATCACCCGAGTGGGTGGGAGAAGCCAGCTTGAAGACCTTCCGGCAAGATTTAAAGCGGCAGGGAACCTGCCAGACAGTGTGGATGAACAACATATACCATTCCTAGAACTCCTGTTACAGGTGAGTAATATTTATAATAAATACATGAGTCTTAACAAAAATGTAGGTAGAAACTTGACATTACATATTAATGCACAAGTGGACTAGTGTAGGACTAAATAAATAGCAGACAGTGAAAAACTGTAGAAAACATAGCAATAAAACTTTCAAACAACATGAAGTCTTGTTGTTTTCTGACATATGCAGTTAGGTCCTGCCTTTCAACTGCCCCGGAGAGCAAAGAGTTAAACTTTCCATGGCCAGCATGGAATGTTCACCGCAAGCTTGGTTGAAGCCCTTGTCTGCTGCTGTTTAAACTCCAACCATCAGATTCTTTACTCCGTCTCACTGAACAGTCGCTCCGGAGATTTCTCCTTTGCTGGGTTCAAAAAAGTCGGTTAAAGTGTCGTTTTTTTGCTCGGTTTCTACCGAATTGCTGCTACCGATCTGTCAGTTTAAGTCTCTGTCTGTGGTACCGTGAGTACTAGATGGGTTTTCTTTATAGTTTCTGTGTGGAACTTGAAAATTGTGGATCGGTTCGGCTGAACCGATCAGTTTCAGGTAAAAAAGTTTGTGTATTTACTTAGAGTGTGGTAACCGGTCCATATCGGTTCTAAAAAAAAAAACATATTTTATTGCGTTTTTTTCCAAGACCCGTGACATGGTCAGGAACCGATAGGGGAGTCTTGCCTGGCGGATTGCTGAAAAAAGGGTAAATTTTTTTTTAGGATTGGCCATGTTTGAGAAACCCAAGAAAAAACCCAGGCCCACTGGGTTTCAACGCTGCAGTGTGTGTGGGGAAGTCTTTGCTAAGGCTGATCCCCACACCACCTGTGTTTATTGTCTGGGGTTTGACCACCTCGATTCAGACTGCCAAATTTGTAAGAATTTTCCCAAAGCTACCCTGGAAAAGAGATTAGGTAGACTGAGGGAAAGGGAGGCCGAGAAGTCCGCTGACCTGGGTGGCCAGCCTGGTTCGGTTCTGACCAAACCAGAAGGAGTGCCTTCTGACCAGGGCAATACTTCTTCGGGCAAAAGGAGAGCCGATTCTGAGGAGTTGGTTCCAGTAAAAAGGAAAAGAAAAGATAAATCGTCCGGTTCGGACCCAGAAATTCATACTCCGACTGCCGATGAGATAGCCAAGGCAGCGATAAGAATAGTGCAGTCGCTTACATCGGTTCCGGCCGAACTGGCACCATCTGGCAGGGGTTCGGTTCGGTCACTTCCTCTGGTTCCAGATTACACCTTGGAAGAATTTTATGAACCGGATGAGGAGGAGGAGGGAGAGTATGAGGATGATGATGGTGATTATGAAAGTCTGGTTGTGCCTATTGACCCGGACATCTCCCCAGACAGACCTTTATGTGTTTCTCCTCCTAGGCTTTCTGAGTCCCCTTCTCACTTTATGTGTTACAAAAAAGGTGGCTGAAACCCTCTGGCTTCCTATGGAAGAAGCAGTAGAGGATCAGGAGGAGCCTGATTTTGTTGAAATGATGGACATCCCAGAGTCCAGGACTGTCTATTCCCCTCCACAAATCCTTTGGGAAACAGACACATAAAATTCTTAAGACTCATAATTCCATAAGTCCTGTGGACAGATGAATGGACAAGAGGTATACTTTGTCAGGCTCAGACACAGAGTTCCTTTCCCAGCAATGCAGCCATGTTGGGGTAGTGCAGGCTGCTGCCTGTGATAAGGCAAATATACCCTTGGCATCACACACCCCCAGATAAGGACTCCAGGAGAATTGATGCCATGGCAAAGAAACAGTACATGGCAGCATCTTTGGGACTCAGGCAGGCTAACTATATGGCCTACACAGCTAGGTACCAGAAGTCCAGGTGTGACATTGTGCTGGCTCTGGCTAAACAGGCCCCTGACCAGCTTGCCAAGGAGCTGGAGCAGGTGGCTGCAGATGGGATTGAGGCATCCAAAGTACAATTTCATGCTGCTGTGGACTCCAGTGATGTTTCATCAAGAGTCATGGCTACATCTGTGGCTCTTCGGAGGATGGCTTGGCTCAGATATACCAGCCTATCACAGGATATCCAGGCTAAGGCCATGGATTTCCCTGTTATTGGTAATTCTGTATTTGGGGAGCGGACAGAGAACTACATGAAAAAGATGGACAAGTACAGGACCACTTACAGGAGTGCTCAGGCCAAAGAAAGGCAAGCCACTCCTCAGAGGCAGCAGTCCAGGGGCAGGGGCAGGCCTTTACAAAGGCCTTTTTACCAAGCTCAGGCCTCCTCTTCTTATTCTCAGAGGGGTTCTTCAGAGGGAGAGGCAGATGGAGGATGAGCTGGCCTGCATCCACCCCTCAACCTAAAGCCCCTGCCAAGCAAACACCCTGATGGGTCTGCCCGGGCCGATTGTCCAATGCCAGTAGGGGTCAGGCTGGCTTACTTTGTCCAGGACTGGAAGTCTCTGACATCAGACAAGTGGGTCCTGAAAGTAGTAAGCCAGGGACTGGTTCTCAACTTCAGAAAATTTCCCAAGATGAGAACCAGATCCTTTCCACCTGCAAATCCATCAGAGACCCTTGCCTTAGAGGCTGAGGTTTCTTCTCTCTTAGCTCTCAGAGAGGGTTCCCACTCTACACAATTGCAAAGGATTGTACTCCAGGTACTTCCTAACCCCCCAAAAGACAGGAGAATGGCAGCCCATCCTGGACCTAAGATATCTGAACAAACACCTTTTAAAACCAAAATTCAAAATGGTGACTCTGGGATTAATCCTTCCCTCTCTAAGGCCAGGGGACTGGCTAGCCCTCCCTGGACCTCAAAGATGCCTATTTTCACATTCCCGTCAGGTGCTCCCACAGAAAGTACCTCAGGTTCGAGTTGCCCTCAGGCCACTATCAATTCAGAGCAATGCCCTTTGGCCTAACATCAGCCCCAAGGGTTTTCGCAAAGTGCCTGGCAGTAGTGGTTGCTTTCCTAAGGAGAAAAAAGATCTCTATCTTCCCATACTTGGACGACTGGCTCTTAGTAGGTCAATCTCCAGACCAAGTCAAGTCACATTTACAAATAACTCAGCAAGTGCTCACTTCCTTAGGATTCCTTCTCAACCTTCCAAAGTCAGTTCTCGAGCCAGTACAGCTGCTCACCTTCATAGGGGCGGAGCTGGATACAATAAGGACAAGAGCATTCCTTCCCCTGGACAGGGCAAGGACCCTTATGGAACTGGCCTCTTCATTCACCCTACAGGTGTCTCGACCAGCAAGGCATTTCCTTCAGCTTCTGGGCCACATGGCAGCTTCCGCAGCAGTGGTCCAGGGAGCAAGATTCCAGATGAGGGACATTCAGTTCCACTTAAAGCCTTCTGGTCCCAAAGAAAGGATTCCCTTACCAATCTAGTCCCAGTGACTCGAACCCTGATCCAGGCCTTGCAATGGTGGCAGGATCAGGACAATTTGAGAGAAGGAGTTCCTTTTGTCACTCAGTCTCATTCAGTGATACTCACCACAGATGCTTCCCTGCTGGGCTGGGGAGCCCATCTGGGGGATCTTACCATCCAAAGGCTGTGGTCACCTCAGGAATCTCTGCTTCACATCAATCTCTTGGAACTCAGAGCAGTGTTTCTGGTACTGCAAGCCTTTTCCAAATCTGTACAGAACAAGGTGGTCCAGGTCAGAACAGACAACACCACCACCATGTGGTACATCAACAAGCAAGGAGGCACTCGGTCTACGGCCTTGCGCACGGAAGCAATGAAGTTGTGGTCCCTGGCTTGTTCCCTGCAAACCTCTTTGATAGCAGTTCACCTCCCAGGGAAAGACAATGTCCTAGCAGATGCTCTGAGCAGAATATCCCAGGGCCATCACGAATGGACCCTAGATCCTCTAGTTTTGAAAGTGATTTTCTCGAGATGGGGCACTCCACAGATAGATCTTTTTGCAGCCCCAGACAATCACCAACTTCCTGTCTTTTGTTGCAGACCCCCAGTCTTGGGCTCAGTCCCCCTGGATGCTGTTATCCTGAATTGGGAAGGGAAATTTCTGTGTGCTTTTCCCCACTTCCCTCTCCTGTTCAAAGTGTTGGTCAAGATAAGGTCACAACCATGCAAAGTGATTCTGATTGCTCCAGACTGGGCCAGACAGCCCTGGTACCCCCTGTTGCTGTCCTTAGCAGTCTACCTTCCCCTGTCTCTTCCCAGGAATTACAACCTGTTGACATCCTCTCAGGGGAGGATTTGGTACCTGAACCTCTGGTCTCTCAATCTCAAGGCGTGGCTCTTGAAGAGTTGGAGTTTGCTGACCTACATATTTCCCAAGGGGTTGTGGATATCCTTAAGGCTTCTCGAAAGCCTTCCATCAGAAAGTCTTACAATTCCAAATGGAAAAGGTTCACTATTTGGTGTTCTAAGGAGAATATTTCTCCAGATTCTGCTGGGTTGCCTACGGTTCTGGACTATATGGTCCATCTCAATGGCCTAGGCCTTAGGCCAGCTACACTTAAAGTGCATTTGGCAGGTATTTCTGCTTTCCTGTCAGTAGGCAAGCCTTCTCCTCTGTCAGCCCATCCTGTGTTTTGTAAGTTCTTCAAGGGATTGCTGCACACCAATCCCCCCCTTTAGAGACCCTGCTCCTGCTTGGGACCTTAATGTTTGCATTGCTCAGCTTATTCAACCCCCTTTTGAGCCTTTGTCCTCTGCAGAGCTTAAGTACTTGACTTGGAAAACTGTGTTTTTTGGTAGCCATTACCTCTGCCAGGCGTATCAGTGAATTGCAAGCCCTGTCAGTGGAACCTGATTTCATCTCTTTCCATAGAGATAAAGTGGTCCTAAGAACTAACAGGAAGTTTTTGCCTAAAGTGGTTTCAGATTTCCACCTCAACCAGTCTGTCTCTCCCTGTTTTCTTCACTGACCATTCCTCCTCTGGAGAGAGGAGGCTGCACAGCTTAGATGTTAAAAGGGCCCTCAGCTACTACATAGAGCGCACCAAGGGTCACAGGTTTGAGTCCCTCCAGTTGTTCCTCACGTATGGAGAGGTTGGTAAAGGCAAACCTGCCACTAAGAGATCTATTGCCAGGTGGATTGTTTCTTGTATACAATTCTGCTATGAAAATCTGAGTAGAACTCCACCCTCGGGCCTGAGGGCTCACTCTACTAGAGGTACAGCTGCTTCCCTGGCTGCTGCCAAGGATATTCCTATCTTAGAAATCTGTCAAGCAGCCACCTGGAAAACAGTCCATACATTGACCAAGCATTACTCTCTGGATATCCAGGCTAGGAGTGATGCTCGGTTTGGCACAGTAGCACTTCAGAGCCTGTTTCCAAAATAGGTTCTGTCCCTCCTCCATGGAGGTACTGCTTGGTAGTCTGCATGTGTCAGAATACAGCAAGACTTCATGTTGTTTGAAGAAAAAATTACTCACCTTAGTAATGTTGTTTCTTCTAATGGAGTCTTGCTGTATTCTGACCTCCTCCCGCCTCCCCTCTCAGAACCTAGTTTTTGGGATGTGGGTGGGCAGGAGCAGTGTTGGCACCCTGGAGGTGTCCCTTTTTCACCCTCCTTTATTTTGGGTGAGTGTTGTGTTTTGGGATGTGTTTTGTTTTTTGGGTTTCCTGACTGGAGTCTTTGCTTTGAAACCAAAAAAACCTTTTATATAAATTTAGTTGCCGGTTGGCTAGTTTGAGTTTTACAGTTTCCACACACAACTTCTAGTGAGTATTTCTTGTAAAGATCTGACGGTTGGAGTTTAAACAACAGCAGACAGGGGCTTCAACCAAGCTTGAGGTGAACAATCCATGCTGGCCATGGAAAGTTTAACTCTTTGTTCTCCGGGGCAGTTGAAAGACAGGACCTAACTGCATATGTCAGAATACAGCAAGACTCCATTAGAAGAAACAACATTACTAAGATGAGTAATTGTTTCTTCTCTCCTAAGTTCTGATTGCTGGTTGGGAACCCCCTCCTGTACTCTGGGTTGTGGGGATGAATATGGTTTCATAGGGCTCCCTGTGTTTTGTTGCCTGTAGCTTGGTGAGGGGCCCGTACCTGGAGCTGTACCCACCAGTGATGCCTTTTATTGTTACCCTTTTCCCCTTTTTTAATTTGTTTTGTCCTGTTCCTTGACTGCGCCTTTTTAATTGGGGGTGCTTTGAACCCCTCCCCCTGAGGCCCAAGGTCTGAATGGATCCAGCTGCTCCTGCCTGGGACCTTTGGCACTTAGCACTAGCACCCGTCCCCAGTGTGCATGGCTGGTATTCATACTAGCTTCACCCTTGGAAGCCACATTGTACATAGTTGACTACTCCCTTAGTTCTCGAGGGAGCATCGCATTTGTAGCCAGGTTTCCAGATATCCGGTTGATATCTGGCACTCCTCTCGGTGCTTAAATTGAGGTACTTGTTTATTCTTACTTAATGTTTTGAGTTTACTATCTCCTAGGTTTAGAGTGATACAGAACAAGGTTGCAAAGCATGGTCTTTTAATTGAAGTCTTTTAGATAAAAAAAAAAAAACAGTCGTTATGGGCACTGTTGTTATATCCTGCTGGGTTATTCCTACCTCTCCTTTGGGGTGGAGCTTGATCACGTAGGGTGTCTCTCTGTGTTAGGTCCTATAGGAAGGGCCTTTGGGTGTGGGTTGCCTCTCTCCCTTCCTACTGTTGTGCCTTCTGGCTGTAGGCAGGCTATTCATAGTGCATGCCCCTTTTTCTGCCTTCCCCATGGTGTTGACACAAGTAACATTTCTCTTGCAGAACATTAATGGGCTGAATAATCCCATTAATTGAACTGAATTTATGCAGTATCTACGTACTAATTCAACAGATGTCTTCGTCCAGATATATGTCACCCTCAGAGCATGCCAAGCTGTCTTGTGGAGGGCACTATACTGTCTGTGCGTTAGATTACAAACAAAGCAGGTAGCAAGGAATGGCCATTCTGATTCCCTCCTTCATGCCGTTTGCTCTCCATCAGGAGTATTGCAACCCATCTCTTATCAGTCCTTATAGACACCCAAGGGGTGCGCTTCTTTGCTGACTTGCAATTACAGTACTCCCTGATTAATAGAGAGCACTTCTGCTATATACAGTTTCGTACTTTTCTGTATCATAAAGGACCTCAATGGGAGCTGCTTTCCAGAACCTCTTCCCACTTTATTAAAAATGTTTTTTGACTCCCTAAGGGAACCCTGGGTACCTGTTTGATTGGTATAGCATAGAGAGGGTTACAAAAAAATTTAGGGGCCTCTACAGGATTTATATTGAAGGCATGGAACACTGAACACTGAGCTCTGGATAAAGCACACAATCCCATCTATTGAAGTGTCCTGGGCACCTTATTGGCGAGTTTTCTTGGAGATGTCAGAATAGATACTTCCTGATCCCCTCCTTTTAGAATTCCTGACGTTTGTGGATCAGCCTCATGCTATCTCAAAGTTCTACTCCTGTTTTCAAGCCAAAGATCCGGGAAGTCTGCAGGGGATCTGCTTTTATTGGCAGCAAGCTTTGAATCTCCAGTTGGGCCCCGGGGACTGGCAGTCGCTCTGGAAATGGCTTTACAAATTCATAAAGCAAGATAGGCTCCGCTTTACACAGTTTCATATACTGCATAATCTTTATTTTACTCCTCAGAATTTATGTGTTATGGGGCCATTTCTCAGAGGAGTGCTTCTGTTGTGGATCTGGGGTGGGTTCTCTCAAACATATCCTTTGGTATTGTCCTAAAGTGGCTCCTTTTTGGACCAGTCTCCATGAGTCTCTTGATCCTTGGCTGGGACTAGACCCCTTTTTTCACCCCGCGTGTCTGTCTTGTCGGTGTTTTTCCTACCAAGTTATTCGGTCCTCGTAAGGCATATATGGCTTTAGTCTCAACAACAGCCAAATTAGTTAGTCTGCAGCACTGGACAGATGATACCATACCTTCACTTCATGAATGGCGACAGGAAATTCTACAAGCATTGGCTGTCGAGAAGCATATAGCACACCGACAGCACAGATATGAGTGGTATAAAGAGTGTTGGGAACCCCCTGAAGCGCTTTTAACTTCTGGTTGAATCTCAAACAACAGGCCCCTTGATTTTCTTATCCCACGTCTTTTCTTTTTTTCCCTTTCCTTTCTTTGACATTGTGTCAGCTGTGCTCCGTTGTGGGATTGTGGGGGTTGTCAGGGGGTGTTGAGGCGGTTGGTAGTTTGGGGGGGGGTTTTGTTGTTTTTGTTTTTGTCTACTTTCTCCATGTTGGGAATTTTCCTTTGATATTTGGTATGTAGTTTGTTTGTTTCCCTGTTTCATGTGTTACTGAATGTCCATTTGCTATGGCTTTTTTTCTCTTCAAAACTTCAATAAAGTTAGTTCATTTGGAAAAAGAATAGATACTTCCATACACCTTTGGCACTTGTAAAAAAATGTTCTCCGCACCTAGGCTACTGCTGGAGGCAATGCAACAACTCACTTGCCACCCACAACCATATTTTTTGGTCGTGCCCACTCATAATCCCTTTCTGGCAGCAAATCAGAGACAGGATAACTCATTTATCAGATATAAGTGGCCCCCTGACCCCAGAACTGATCTTTCTAACCATTCCTCCACGGGGCTACTACCGGCATTCCACTTGATTCTTGATTAATCTTTATATATTGGTGGAAAAAAAAAACATCACGTGACTTTGCCACAAGCCAAATCCCACCCCCTACTATTGCAGTGTGGCATGATATACAGAATGGAATGGATAAAAGCATCAGTGGTGAAATCGGGATTCACAGTTTGAGCTTAAATGGCGATGGTGGGTACTTTATATTTCCCAGGAAGACTCAAGTTTTGTACTATAACTCTGGAGCCTACACAGTGTTTAGAGGATCTCTGTTTCCATAATGGAACACTTTGGATTGAGTGAGAGGGGAGCAGCCTGGACCTCATATCTTTCAAAGGGGTTTCCCTTACTAGAAATAGACCAGTAATGGGCATTAAACAGAAAGTAGTCTTAGCGCGGTATTTTGGCTTGTGGTATTGATTTGAAGCAGTATTATGTAACTAGTTATCTTTGATGTTCTCATTGTAGACTTTTCTGTTTTTATATACTAGAGTTCTTCTTGACACTGATCTATTAAAAAAAAGAATATTGCAACCCCTCAGAACAGTATGTAATTTCGAAAAGCAAACTTTTTGTTGCAGATGTTACATTAGTGAACCTTTATCTGCCTCCTAACTCAAACACCCCTGTGACTCAACAGTGCTTAAATACTGTAAACTTAGATTTACTTCAGGGACAATTAATTCTCGGCAGGGACTTCAGTCTGACAGTGTCTTCTTACTTAGACATATCCAGTCCCACTAAATTTCGAGCTTCCGCAGTACAAACATGTCTTCAATGTAGTTTATCACATCTGAGTTTTATGGATGTTTGGCAGACCCCCACCACCACCACCACAGTGTAGGTCTATATCTGTTATTCTTCACTACATTGCAGTTACCCATGATTTGATTTTTTTTTCTTCCTGTGAGCACCTTCGTACCATGCAGGATTTATCCTACAGCCTCTGTCTCTTATCAGACCGTAGCCTGTTGCTATGTAAACTAAATTTGGGTAAATCAACTAAAGCCTCTTTCTGGCATTTTAATACCACATTGCTCAAAGACCCAGTTTTTTTTTTGTTTGTTTTTTAAGTTTAGTATGCTTCATCTCCTGTCCGGCTGGTCCTCATCGGTCGGGGCTACCAGCACTCAGCCCTGCCACACACCCCGGGACTTAACCTCCTCTACTGTGCACCCTGATTCCCCCAGGGTGGGGGCTGCGAGGGCCCTTCCCGTGATGGAGACTGAAAGGTACAGTGGGAGCGAGGCGGTCAGTGGCACTGGGTCTGCTGTGTGGGGGCGGACGTCATTCTGTGCAGTAGGAACTGCCTCTTTCCTGTTTTCTCCCCTAGGGAGGCATGGCATGCAGTGACATTGGGGTGTACATGCTGAACGTCTGACACGTCTCCCGGTCGTAATTAGTCTTAGCTGTTAGACCCCCAGCTTCCATAAGGGGTCAGTCAAGCACAAGTGACACCCCCAAACGAGGAGAGCAGTCCGTCGGATGCTCAATCATCCTCCCCCCTGGCCGGCCCTCCTACTTCCTAGGCTTGCTCCCAAACCTGGGTCATTGGCATAGTGAGTGGTAGTGCTACTACTTTTCTGGTGGGCCAGCCAAAGACCCAGATTTTGCAAAAATTATCAAAGACAGGATTCCACAGATTTTTCCAGGTAACTCGTCCCCAGAGATTTTACCTCCCATACTTTGGGATACTATTAAAACTGTATTAACAGTAGATAAAATCTCATATGCGTCCTGCAAGACGCATCAGCAAATGCAAAAATATACTCAACTTATGGACCAGTTGAGTACTCTACAACTTCTCTGTATAACCAGGGACTGGGCAATCTTGGAAAAAATTAAGAAATTGAAACAGGAGATCCAGGAAATTCTGGACACACGTGTTCTCCAAGCAAGAACCTTTTTAAAACATCTGTGTTACGGAGAGCAAGAGGGGCACGGTGCTTTGCACGTAAACTTCGACAGCAAACATGGGTGGCTTGCATAACTCAGTCTAGAGACCATACCACAGGTACTCTTACTAATGACGCTCAAAGATTTCACAGTTCTGTAGGGATTTTTATCAGCAACTCCATTAAGATACCTCCCAGACACCCCTCACTCCATAACATCTTTCCTAACAATGTTAGTCCTTCCGAAACTCACTGAACTGCAGTTAAGAAGCTTTGACTGCCCCTGTACTTAGCAAGGAACTGCTAGCTATTTTATTTAACGCAAAAATGCAGGAGTGCCTTTGGCTACCAAATTGAATGGCATAAATCGTTTTGAGAGGAGCCCCTTCCTTACCTTCTCCAAAACTTTGAGGTAGTGCGGGATGGGACTCCGCCTCCCCCATCTTGAAAATACCAAATACACGACCCTCTCTGCAATGCAAAAACCCAGGAAATATCAGACATTTCCTTCCTCATACCAGCTTCTCTCCATACTGAATGTAGATTACAAATTAGAAAAGGCAATTTGGATGTAAAGACTCAGTATGATCCTCTGCACGCTTATATACCCTGACCAATCCGGCTTCATTAAAAAACCGCAAACTACTGAGAAAATACGCTGTACTCTTCTTCCTCTTGATTACATTACAAAGTGGATAATCCCAGCTGCTCCTCTTAGTGTAGATGCAGAAAAAGCTTTTGACAGGGTGTCCTGGAATTTTCTCTGGGGCACCCTGTCAACCTTCAACTTTCTGGACCAGTTGCTTGTCTGGCACCGGAATATTTACACTGATCCTTCTGCCTTTATATGCATTAGCAGATTGCATTCCTCTCTCATAGCCTCATGAAGAGGGACTCAACTAGGGGTCAGACTAATAGGTGTAGTGTTCGTTGATCTGTCTAAAGCGTTTGATCTTGTTAATCACAACCTACTGATAGTGAAACTTGCTGCCCTTGGTTTCTCCACTGTCTCCACAACTTGAATTGCTAACTACCTCTCTGGCAGAACCCAAATGGTTTCTTTGGTGATGCCTCCTCCCCCTTCTGCCTGTCATGGTGCGTGTCCCTCAGGGTTCTGTCCTTGGCCCACTCCTCTTTTCCCCTCTTCATTAGCTCTTCCATCAGAGGGCCCCACCTACAATTCACATCTCTATGCTGACGATCTAATACTGTTCCTGAGTGACTCTTCCCCCACCTCTCTAACTCCCTCAGTGATGATTACTGCAAGGCCCATCATTGGTTCTCTGACAACAAGCTACTCATCAATGCTACCAAAATGAACATCATGCTATTTGACTCCAAACCGAAACTCTCTGCCCTTGTCCACTCTGGCTGCTCTCTTTCTGTCCTTTCCCCACTCAAAACTGTTCCTGCCTTCAGATATCCGGGATGGTCCTTGATCCATCCCTTACTTACACCGAACACATAGTCTCTCTAATAAAGTGCATAAACCAGAAGATTGGGCTTTGCTGTCGGCTCATTGATCACCTGACTCCTGATGGCTGCCTAGCCATGGCCCGTGGTAATCTGCTCCCTCTCCTAGACTATGGGTGCCCACTCTACCCCCTTACTTCAGCTGCCAACCTAACACGACTTAACACTACCTACAGTCAAATATATCACTTTGCCCTCCGTGCCCCACTCGCTGTTCACCACTGTACACTTTATCAGTCCCTTAACTGGCTCCCCCCTCAAACCCAACACTCCTATCTCCTGGCGAAGACAGTCGGGGATGCCCTCCACAGTTCCTCCTATTCACCACTGTCTATTGTGATCCAATCCAGATGCTTTAAGTGCAGTCTGTTACAGTCATCCCATCTCCAATTTGAATGCCTCACATTACCACCAGTGTGGGCCAAAGAGCCTTTTTGGGGGCTGACCACTCACTTTGGAATGACCCCCCACCCCTACACTCACCTGACCCCCTGCTAAACCTAAATGCTCTAATAAGAGCCCATTTCCTGTCCTCCTCAGCCTGCTTCTCTCCTTTGGCAGCTACCCCAGTTGTTCCTCTGATGTTGCCCCCTCCAACTCTTCTCCCATTAGTTCTCTCCCTCCCCCCACTGCCCCGAGTATGAACCCCCAAACTGCCTTCCTTCTGGCTAGCAGTTGTTTGACTACCTGAACCTAATTCTCATGGTCTATGTTGTACACCTGAGGTTGCCATAAGACTTTGTTTTTGTCACCTGTGTTATCATCAGTTGGCCTGTACTGTGTATGTTAAACTTTCATTCCAATGTATTCTGGATTGGCAGTGTCCATTGTATTCTCCCCGCCCCCAGTACTGTATGATCAGCCTACTTGTGCTAGGCATGTTATAGTCCCTGTTTTGATTTCTGATGTTTGTTCGAATGTTACTGAAAATGTACTGAATATGAACATACGAAGAAGCCAGCAGAAGAAGGCCATTTGGTCTATCAGGTCTGCTCATATCGCTGGGTCCACAGCTTAAGCTAATGTCCCTGCCCTCCCTCCACACTCCTCCCACCCTGTCTACCCATGATCCTTATCTTCCCCCATGCCTATCCCAGCCTCTGTTAAAGCTGCCCTCTGTCTTCAACGAGATGACGTCTTCCAGCAGCACATTCCAAGTGTCCACCACCCTCTCTGTGAAGAAGTGCTTCCTGACCTACCTCCTACCCTCCAGCTTAAGACTGTGCCCCGTCATGTTATGGTTGCCACTCAGCTTAAAGAGACTCTCCTTATCAACCTTATTTATCCCTTTCAAGTACTTGAAGGTCCCAATCATGTCCCCTCTCTTTCTGTCTTCCAGGGAGTACAGGTTCAGTGCCCTCAGTCTCGCCTCATGACCTATATAAGGACAGTATAACCTCCTCTCTCCTACTACTGATCCCCCATATACATCCCAGCATCTTGTTTGCCTTTGCTGCTGCTTTCTTGCACTGCGTGGAGTGCTTCAGGTCACCAGTGATTATCACTCCCAGGTTCTTCTCCTCCTCCTCCTCTGATGCAGGTACTCGGACTCCATCTAGGTAGTACTCTGTCCTGGGATTTTTGACTCCAGTATGCATAACTTTGTATTTCTTGGCATTGAAGCCAAGCTGCCAGATCCTGGACCACTTCCCCAGCTTTTCCAGATCTTTCTGTAGGTTCTGTATCCCTTCAGCTGTGTCTAGTTTTCCACAAAGCTTGGTGTCATCCATGAATAGGCACATTTTACCCTTAATGCCATCTCTGATGTCATTGATGCAGACATTGAACAACACCAGTTCCAGCACCGAGCCCTGTGGGACCCTACTGGTTACCTCTCTAGTGCCAGATAACTCTCCCCCAACACCCACCCTCTGGGTTCTGTCCCTCAGCCAGTTTTCCACCCACTGAATGTTGTACTGTAAATTGTTTGCTACTTCTGTATTTGCCAGTATCTGGCCCGTGCCGTGTGTGAAAAAGGTCTTCGGATCAATGCACCAACCTGGTTAACGAATGAATAAATAAACAGGGATGTCCCCTTTATCATTTATTTTTTATCCAAGAAAAGGTTAGTGTGTACAGCGGTTTGAACCCAGTGCTCAGGAGTGGGGCGGCTGACCCCTGCTATGGTAAACTGAAAACCACAAATACCTGGCACTCAAAGCAAGTCTCTTGAAGAAATCACAGACGCTTTGTTATATGTTCAAAAAAAGGTAAATTCCTGTATTATAAATCCAAGAACTCCGGTGAGCTAACATTTGCGCAGCATTCACTCATTACTCCAGCGCTTTGACCAGAGTATTCTTCAGGGGGTCACCCCATGTCCTCGATTCATGGCATACTTGTACATTCTTGCAGCAGAGAAGGCTATCACAAAGGCGTGGGTACATGGCGTACGATTATTAATTATATTGTATGGAGAGGATATCTACATACATCCATGGTAGTACAGTTCGATTCCTGGGTCGCTGGCAAAACTTGATTAATTAGATGATGGCTCAGGACACGGATTAGTTCCATGAAAGATTGTCCAACTTTGTATGTGACATTTGCTAGGGATATACTTTTGTCATGGAAATCTGTTTTTATTTTTGGAGGGTAGTGGTGGTGGGGACGTGGGACGCCCTATGACCTGTCTGCTATGTTCGGAGTGTTGTCAAGAAGGTTTCATAGAAACATAGAAGGTGACATCAGTTAAGAACCATGTGGCCCACCTAGCTTGCCCCTTTTCCCTACCTAATGCAATGCTCTATACCCTAGTTGAACTGCTGCTTATCTTCTCTTCCCTGTTGCGAGAGTACTCTTATGTCTAACCCATGCATTCCTGAATTCCAAGGAACTACTGTTAAAATTTGCATTAATGTTTGTCTTATGCTTGTGCTATGCTCTCTATTCTAATAAAAACATGTAAAAAAAGTGCTTTTAGCTGATTGTTATACATTGTAAAACAAACTTCTGAATGATAACATATCATATATTCTGGCTTGGGTTCTGTATTTCTTTGGATTGTTCTATTTCCAAGGCAAATCTTCTATACATAAAAATACAAAAAACAACAAACATTTTTTTCTTCATTTTCTCTAGCTGGCCTCTGGACTGTCTTTACTTTGGGAGGAGTTGGAAATAAACCAACACCCCATGAAAACCAGTCTTCACTGCTAGCCAATCAAAGCCTTCTACTGCTGCTTGTATTAGCCAACTTGACAGATGCACCAGATGTCCCAAACCCCTACAGACAGGCTATCATGTCATTCAAGAACACTCAAGGTTGGTTAATTTTCTTTACCCAGGTAGAGAATGTTTGACATGTTTAATGTTGTCTGTTTAAGATGCGTAGTGGTCTGTTTATGAAGTGGCACATTACGCGTGAAGGAGCAGTTATAAAGGAAGCAGCGTAGTTTACAAATCTCGCCCAGATGGAAGTAACTGTAAACTGAAGGCTTAAAAAAGTTAAACAAAACTATTAACTGGGCTCATGGTTCCAGGAGCTCTTGTCTCAGTTTCTAGTGTTCATAAGTAAACATCGAGAATAAGAACCAAAGATCTTACTTCAAGAGGGCTCTTGCAGTAGGTACTAACACATAGGACTGAAACCGGCAGGTGCCAGCACCACACGGAAAACTTTTAGCTAGCAGTGTCTGGTGGGGGACTGCCCACCTGGCATCATGCGACTGACAGCGTGGCGCTATATAGTGAGCAGTCCCCATGCCTGCCATCCAGTTCTTTCCCGCCGTCGACCTGCGCATGTCGGACTTCACAGAGAACATTGCATCTGTCGACACTATCTTCAATGAGTATTTTTCATTTATTTTACATCGAAATTTAGTATTTTTCTTGTAAATTGTGTATATTATTCAATCGTGCGTGTCGTCTCCGATGTCTTCCAAATCACATAAAAATGAGTGCGACTCCTGTGGGACTCAGCTTCCTCACAAAGACGGCCATTCCCTCTGGCTTTTTTGTCTGGGCCTAGACCATAAGACCGAAGATTGTGAGGTCTGCCATGGCTTTAATCAGTCCACACGAAAGTGCCGTCAGCAGTCCTTGGAAGCCCATTTTTTAAAACTTAATATGGCATCCATAGAGAAGGAGCTGAAAAAAACTCAGGAGCACATCTTCCCCTGAAGGACATTGTGAGAAGAAGAAGCACAAGGAGAGACATTTGGACTGGGAATAGTCTCCTTCGAGCCCACAGCACCCGACAGTGGTACTTTCTTCCTCGGGTAAAGTAGCTTCTTCCACGGCTGCATCTGTAGCTACCCTCCAGGGCAAAGGAGGTGCCCACAACCCCTAGGCCTGTCAAGATCAAGAGGCCTAGCAGGAACGATGGGACCGATAAGATGATTGCTGTCCCCTCCGGTGCTTGCATGGAACCGGCTGATAAGCCACCCATCATCCCCTTTGACAAGCGTGCAGCCCTGAAAAACAGGCCTGATGTCGAGGAGCTGGATCAGCTGACATCTGAGCTGCAGCCGACATCAGAGTCCCCTCTGGTTTCTCCTCCTCCGCCTATGGTAGCGGTCCCTCCGGTCTCCCCCTGGGACCCGAAGGAGGGGGAAGAGTGCCCGACGTCCAGGACAATACCCATCCTGATGCTGGAGCCACCGATGCCTGAAGCACTGCCAGACCTGACCAAGGCTGTGCCGGCCCTGCAAGGCCCCAAGGCTTCTGAAGGGCCGCCAGTGGGCCCTATGCCACCGTCTCCTCCTCCGACGGGGCCTTCTGCACTCCTATCAGGGCCAGTACCGGAGCCATTGGCACCGTCGTCTGGGCTGACACCAGAGCCATCGACCCCCGAGCCGACACCAGGTCCCTCGATGCTCCACCGAGATAGCCGAAGCCAGGCTACCTGACGCCTCAATAAACTTCTGGGTATCTGGTGCCGCAGTACCTGATGCCGCGGTTCAATCACTACCCGGTACCGGGCGTTCCCATGTCAGGATACCCTCCACCATACTTTACAGTTCTGGGTTATCCGACGCTGGGATACGGACATCAGCCCCCACCACCTCATCCTCAACCTCAGGTGGACCTATAGGCAATGTTGCGTTCCTGGTGGGATGAGGCAAAATTGCAGCTCACGTCCAAATTAGAGAAGCGTCAGCCTCCGGCGGCCGCAACACCGTCCCCCAGAGAACCTCCACTCAGACCTTCCCCACTGTCGGGCCCTAGGCCCTCAGTGTCGGCCAGGACAGTGGAAGCTCCTCCACAACCTCAACGGACCACTGAATTCGTGAGGCCTGTAGACCTCTTGAGATCAGTGAACATTACCCTACCGAGACTCAGCTTACCCGACAATAGCCCTACGTTTGACTCGGACAGCAACTCCGCCCATTCGGAGTCAAACTGAATCGCCCACTCCAGACAACCCAAAGCCTAAGGAGTTGCTAACCCCCCGGAGGATCCTTCCTTTATAGAGCTCCTCAGGAAAATCCAGGCAGACTACGACTGGCGTACCGAGGATCAATATCCCCAATGCTGGAGGCTGGCAGAACATCTGGAACTCTCGGATTTGTCTCCAACCCTCATTCCACCATGGATAGGCACCCATGAGGATTTGGCTTCCACAATATGGAAACAACCTGCTTCTCTGGCACCTGTAGCCGGGAAAGCGGACAGACTGTATCAAACTCCCAAGGGTAAAGACCACCTCAGTGTCCACCCAGAGGCAGATTCCGTGGTCATCCACACTGCCCATGACCATTCAGCCAAGCCTAAACACCTTATTACCTCTACTCCAGACAAGGAATCTAAGGTCATCGACCTATTTAGGAAGAAGATCTATTCTTCTTCATCTTTGGCTATCAGGGTGCTGAACTATATCACACACATGGTGGTCTACCAGAAATCCATTCTGGGTCAACTGGAGTCCAAGACTGACAAACTCCAGGACTCTGAACTAAAGAAAGAGATGGCAGGTATGGTCCGGTCTGCTAGATATGCTAGTAGGCATGCCCTGAGGGCCACTTACGATGCTATGGATGCCTCAGCGAGAGGAACAGCTACTGCTGTTAGCCTCAGGAGGCATGCATAGTTGAGGATTTCTGGTCTTGCACCTGAAGTTCAGACAGCCATTTAAGACGCTTTCTTTAGGGGTCCGGTCTTGTTTGGAGGTGATGTCAAAGACATCATCACAGACTTACAGGACAAGGGCAAAGCTTTCCACTCTGTGCAATTCATATACAAGACTAAACAGCCTTTTCATCAGCAGCAACACTGCTGACAGAGGCAACCACAAAACCAACGTCAGAACAAACGTCTGGCCCCTTCGGCAGGCATAGCTCCCCAGACCAAATCTCACAGAGCCTCAGGATCTGCTTGCTTCACCTTCCCTACTGCCTCCTGACTCGCTAGGACCCCTCCCTCCCCTGGAGTGAGTCCCAGGGGAACCAGTAGGGGGCAAATTTGCAAACCATCTACCAGGATGGGAGACAATAACCACAGACTCGTGGGTACTCCAGCTGGTGGCTTGAGGTCACACAACAGAGTTCACAGAGTGACCTCCAGCATATCCCCCAGTTCACTCTTATTGTCCTCCAGGTCATGTCTCTCTGGTAAGAGAGGAAATAGACTCTCTGCTGGCAAAAGCAGTGATAGAGCTGGTTCCTCTAGAGTAACTAGGAAGAGGGTTCTACTCGCACTTCTTCCCGGTTCCCAAGAAGACGGGCGACCTCAGACCAGTATTGAACCTAAGCACTCTGAACCTCTTCTTGGAATACAAGAGGTTCAGAATGCTATCCCTTCATGGTCTAATTCCCCTCTTGCAGAAGGGACACTGGTTGTATGCACTGGACATGCAGGATGCTTACCTGCACATCCTAGTTTTTCCACCCCACCACAGGTTTCTCAGATTCTGTTTTTAGGGAGAGCATTTTCACTTCAAAGCTCTACCATTTGCCCTATCATCAGCACCAAGAGTGTTCACGAAGTGCATAGCGGTGGTGGCAGTGGCTTTATGCAGACAGGGTGTGCAGGTGTTCCCTTACCTTGACGATTGGCTTCTTTCGGCACTGTCGAGGGACAGCCTAGCCAAATCTCTTTCAGTGACCCTGGACCTCTTCAGACAGGTGTGCATTATGGTCAGCTACCCCAAGTCCCACCTTTCTCCTACCCAACACCTCCAATTTATTGGGGCTGTGTTGGACACAATCCAGGGGAGAGCCTTCCTACCATCAGACCAGATGGAGACTCTTCAGCAACAGGCACAGTTTGTGGCCTCTCAGAGAAGGACCTCAGCCAGAATGGTCCACCGCCTTCTCAACCTCATGGCAACAGCCATCACTACGGTGCCTCTAGCCAGATGTCATATGAGGGTCACACAGTGGACTCTCAGGGTAAAGTGGGACCAGGGATACAACGATCTGGACCATGAGATCCTGGTCTCAAACCCAGTAGCTCAGGACCTGTTGCAGGAGAGGACCCGGACAGCCTACTCCTGGGTGTCCCATTCCACACAGATCTTCCCACCCAGACCCTGAAGACTGATGCCTTTAGGATGGGATGGGGAGCCCACTTGGTTGCTCACAGGACTCAGGGTTCTTGGTCCACCAGCGAACTCTCACTCCACATCAGTGTACTGGAGATGACAGCGGTGCTGAATGCCTTACAGGCTTTCCAGTACCTTGTTCAGCCGGGACCAGTCATGATCCAGACGAACAATATGCACATCATCTGGTACATAAACAGGGAGGAACACACTTGTACCCCCCTGTGTTGCGAGGCAGTGAGAGTGTGGTACTGAGCAGTCTAGCACCGTCTTCACCTTACGGCGGTGCGTGTTCCAGGTGTACAAAACATACTAGCAGATGCACTCAATTGTACTCAAGCCAGAGCCCACGAGTGGGAACTGAGACAGTCGATGGTAGATAACATCTTCGAGAGATGGGGAAGGCCAAATCTTGATCTTCTTGCATCCCCATACAGTGCAAAACTACCAGCTTTCTGCTCGCTTCAGGGTTTGGTGTTTTTTGGCGAGATGAGCTGTCTCTATGCTGGAAGGGGAGGTTCATGTACACCTTCCCTCCACTTCCACTAATGCAGAGGGTACTATTGAAACTTCAGGCAGAAGGCGCACGTATGATCCTGATTGCTCCGTTCTAGCCGCGGCAAATCTGGTTCTTTTTGTTTCAATTGTCAGTGGAGCCTCCGGTTCCCCTGCCCATCTGTCAGGATCTGCCAACCTAGGAACACGGCACCCTGGTTCATCCAGGCCTATGGTCCCTTCACCTACATGCGTGGTACCTACTGACATAGTTGCCGCACACTTTGGGGTTTGCTCTAGAGCAGCACAGGTTCTAGTGGACGCCAGAAAGCAGTCCACCAGATTCACCTATGCCATGAAATGGAAGAGATTTTCCATATGGGTGACATCCAAGGAGTGGCACTCCTTCTCCTGCCCTGTTCCACAGGTCTTAGAGTACTTTCTGCACCTTTCTGACCTGGGACTCAGTTATTCGACCTTGAAGGTCCACTTGTCTACCATTTCTGCCTACCACATTCCTGTGGGTGGCAAAACTGTGGCTCAGCTGGAAGTATCCAAAACTTTCTTGAAAGGAATTCTTCATTTGAAGCCCCCAGTCAGGAGCCTTTCTCCTCCCTGGGACCCGAACTTTATTTTGGAAAAACTCATGCTGTCCCCTTTTGAACCAGCAGTGAGTTGTGACATGCCCTATCTTTCTTGGAAAGCACTCTCTTTTGTTGCCATTACTTCAGCTTGAAGGATTTCTGAACTTCTGGCCCTGATATGCAAGGAGCCTTATTTGATTTTTCACTGAGACTGGGTGGCTCTGCATATGAATCCTAAGTTTTTTCCTAAGGTGGTTTCAGAATCCACCTTAAATCAGACTATTCACTTGCCAGTGTACTACCCTGACCATTCTAGTCTGGGAGAAGCAATTCTATATACGCTGGATGTACATAGAATTCTTCATTATTACATGAACAGGATGAAGCCAGTCTGCAAAACTGATCAGTTGTTCGTTCTCTTTGTGCCCAAAAGAGAGGGCACTGCGGTTTCAAAACTGTTTGTCCAAATGGTTGGCAAACTGCATCACGTCTTGTTATCAGAAGTATAACAAGCCCCTTCTGGGGGAGGTTAAAGGGTGTTCAGCCAGAAGCATGGCTGCTTCTACTGCTTGTTTCAGGAACGTCTCCGCCACACATATCTGTGCAGCTGCCACTTGGAGTTTTGTCCACACCTTCACTAAGCATTACAGTTTGGACATTGCTTCTAGGCACAGAGCAGGCTTTGGCCTAGCTGCTCTTCAGGTACTCTTGTTCTAAGATCCCTGTTTACTGCAGACTTGTTCCTACCTCCCATGTCTCAGACTTGTCTGACTTTGACTGCTTGGAACTCAGTCCTGTGTGCTAGTTCCTACTGCAAGAGCCCTCTCGAAGTAAGATAAGACAGTTACGTAACAACTTACCGTAACAGTAGATCTTTGAGAGAGGCTCTTGCAGTAGGTACTGCTTTCCCTCCCACCTTCCCCCTGGGTGTGTTCTACTACTTCTCCTTTCATAGCTTTTTAGCTCCAGGAGCCCACTCCTGTCTCCTGTCGCACCTTCTTAGGTCTCCGGCGGGAGAACTGGAAGGTGGACATGGGGACCGCTCACTATATAGCGCCACGTTGACGTTGGTCACAGGACGCCAGGTGGACGGTCCCCTGCCAGACACTGCTAGCTAAAGGTTTTCCATGTGGTCCTGGTGCCTGCTGCTTCAGTCCTATGTGTTAGTACCTACTGCAAGAACCTCTCTCGAAGATTTACTGTTACAGTAAGTTCTTGCGTAACAGTACTTTTCTAATTCGGCAGATCCATAATTAGAATAAGAGAAAACATGATCTACTAAGAATGAATCTTCTCCATTGATTGTCTGAGCTGGAGGTGCTGTGACCCAGTGGGAGTCGGCACATTTCTAGGGTTGGTAAAATGAGTAGGCCGTGTGTGTCACCGCACATGCCTGTTGGTATACACCGGCACCAGCCCCTAACTATCTCAGTTCCTTTTATCTCGCCATCAACTGTGTAGCGGCTTCGCCGTTTTCCTCATGGGGACCAAAACATCACCATCTGCACGATGACAGCATTCAGTTATTTGATTTTAGATTAAATACACTAGAGTTTGGTATTTTTGTGTCAGTTCTGTTTAGTGTAATTTAAAAATTCTACAGATCTTCAGGGATATCTCTTTCATCTGGTCACACCTATGGAACTTAGCCATCAGGCGCTGGGATCCCATGGAAGCGTTTTCTGTAGCAGTGTACTAGGGGCCGCCCATGCCATCATGTGCCGACATCACAACCCCATATAAGCATGGGCTTCCATGCTCCCTCCTCAGTTCCTGTCCATCTGTTGCCCATTTTGCAAGGAGTCCACGGAAGCTTTGTCGTTCAGTTGACCGCCAAACATTAAACTTGCCCTTTTCCCCTTCATTTGGGATCTCTTTTATACAAAGTGGTTCCCTTACTCTATTTCTATGGCTCTTTTCTATCGCTGTTGCTGCAGAATGAAGATCTCATTGGCAAACGACGACGAGCTCCTAGTCTGCTGTCTCAGGGCCTAGCTACTACGTTCATCCCTGCCAGTCCTGCTGATGATCCGCCGATTTAGGAAAGCCCTGCACACCTTCCTTATGGAGCAGCAGACAGCCAGTAAGGAGGACCTTCGGGGGCACCCCACCCTCCTCCCCACCCAGTTGCTGGCTTCAGCGGGCTTGCAGGCCATGAAGGCCTGGGTGAAGACTGCAAGGAAACTCCATCAACTGGACAAGGACCGTTCCAGGGACCACTCCAACAGGGAGCGCTCTCGTTCCCTGCCAACTCCTCTTTCCTGTTCCAAGAGTGCGGCATTGACAGCTCCAGCACCATCACCCTCCGCTGTCCAGGCCTTTGCTTCTACCAGGCCCCTCATGACAGTGCTCTTTGCCGGCATTTCTGTGGCTGGAGAAGGTTCATTGGCCCCCAGGTCATTGAACTCTGCCCTGCCACTATGACCTACAAAGTCTCTGGGCCTTCTGGGGTCTGTTACCTTGGGCTTGCCCTCTGGGGGCAGCTCGTCATCAGAGCATGGCTTCCTGCCTTCTCTATTGATCCCATTGTCGACGGCACTCCCTTACCCACCCGTCAACCTTAATTTGCATTTACCTCATGTTCTTGGTGCAGCAGCTCATGCCAAGATCTGGGCCCTCCTCGTCAACGCTGCTCAGGCCTCTGCACCCTGCTCCCTCTTGGGAGCAGTCGGTGCCCCAGTTGTCGGGCCTGAGTCTCAGAATGCGCCAATGTCGAGGAGGAATACTGCCTAGATCTGATCCTCCCTAATGAGGAAGAGGAGGGCATTGGAGTAGAAGACTCCTCAGAGGGGTCCACGGTCTCTTCCAGGAGCAAGGACTCAGTGAAGCATACCTCCAGATCCCCTCCTTTTACAATTTTTTTAAAGCACTTGTCTGTTACCAAGGGGTTCCAGACAGAGGAAGAGAATATCACCAGGAGAAACCTGTTAGACATCTTGGATATTCCAGAACCTCCTCCCAAGGCCATTCTTCCATTGCTTTCTGCCTTTCAGGTTGCTGCCGTGGCAGCCTGGTGTAGGCCTAACTTGGTCCCAGCTATGCCCAGGAAGGGGGATAAGCTTTACCAAGCACCACAAAGGCTACCCTTCTATGCAGCCCAGCCTGAGACAGATTCTGTCGTAATCAAGGCTGCCCATTACAGATCTAAGGTGCCCAGTTGCCTTAGTTCCCCCCCCTCCTGATAGGGAATTGAGGAGGATAGATCTTTAGGGCAAGAGGACCTTTGTTGTCTCATATGGTTAAATATCCAGATAACCTCTGGAAGAAGGGCAGGGTGGCTGCACAGGCCCTTCCTGAGGGTTCTCAGAGGCAGGAGCTCCTCAAGACACTTAAGGCTGCAGTGGATGTCAGTAAGCACCTCCTCAGAGTCATCTAGGACATGACAGATACCACTGCGGGCTACTGCCACTGGCATCTGCCTTAGGCGCCATTCCAGGCTGCGGGTTTCGAGCTTTACTGCTAATATTAAGCAGAAGGCTCACAAGTCAGACTCAGGAACCAGGCCTCAGAGTAAATGCAGAGTTGGTTCCACCTTGCTTTCTCCTTCCTCCACCACTGGTGCCCCTTCTGAGAGTCGCAGAAGAGGTTGGGTGGGCCGAGTCGCAGCTCCTGCCTCAGCATGACTTCTTTGCCAGCCCCAAGCTAGGAGGTGGTGGTTGCGGGTTGGTACTCCCTCCACCTGGAGCAGTGTAGAACCATAACTTTAGAAGCTTGGATACTGCAGTTGATACAACGAGGTTACACTCCAGAACTTCTGGAACAACCTCCAGAAACTTCACCTGTTCCCTCTTCCTATCCCCTGGACCATATTCCTGTGTTGCAGGAGGAAGTGTTCAACTTGCTGTAGAATTGGTATGTCACTGCCAGGGCCTTCCTGAGGCTGCTGAGCTTAATTGTTGTGGCTATTGTCACTATTCCTCTGGACTGACGGCAGATGCGGATCCCCAGTGGACATTGAGAGTCCCATGGGGTCAGCGTACAGCCGATCTAGATCAGCAGGTCCTTGTCTCCTCAGCTGTCTGAAAGGTGCTTCAGTGGCAGATGTACCCCTGCAATCTTTTGAAAGGGGTATGTTTTCTCATTCCTTCCCCTCTCCAGGTCCTCACCACGGATTCCTTGGGCCTAGGCTGGGGAGCGCACCTAGGTCCCTTCCAGACCAACAAGGAACCTGGTCCTGGATGGAGGCACACCTCCACATAAATATCCTAGAGATGAGGGTAGTTCTATACAGCTTGTAGGTCTTTCAGAACCATCTGTCCCCAAGTCTTCTGCTGGTGCATTCAGATAACCTCAGTGTTGTTTGCTACATCAGCAAGCTAGGGGGACCTCACTCTCACCCCGTGTCAGGAGGCGATGAGAGTCTGGTGCTGGGCTCTAGAACCTTTTATAAATGATAAAGGGGACATCCATGTTTGTTTATTCATTCATTTGTTAACCTTTTATTTTCTTCCCCCATGTTTCGCTCTGTAGGAGCTTGATCACAGGGATTTGTATCTGTTAAAAAATATATATATTCAGTTTCATATTAATTCGTTATCTTTCCAGAAATTTTTTACAAAATATTTTTACTCCTTTTAACCAATCTTTTGCTGATATTTACTGCATGAACAGAAGAGATTTCTAATATTCGATTACATCCAACTTTACTTAACTTGCTGCCTGTGAACATACAAAATACTTTTTTAGTTGTTCTGCAGCTTTATACATGTTACATTAATTCACCCCACGCTGTGAAAAAAGCAAGTTTTTGTGACATCTGTGAAACCTGATTCCCCTTGCCAGAGCTCATACCTTGCAAACTAGGCTTCATATATTCACCAAACTTTACTGTTAAGTAAGCGTGCTTTCAATCTATCATTGTGTGCCTGTGATACATGAGTAAAGCCATGCTGAGTCCACGCTCATGTCGGACCATTTTAACCATCAATCCATTGTAATACTAGAATATTTTTGTATGTAATACAAATACAGCCCAAAGTCTGAACATACTAATGAAGGAATTTCCCAGGGTTCCAACCTTTTACAGCATACCAAAAATACATGAGCACTTAACTAACCCTCCGGGCCAGCCCATTGTGTCTGGCATGGACACCATATTTGATCCAATATCGAAATATATTAATTTTTACTTGCAACCATTAATTGAAAGAACTAACACCTATGTAAGGGACTCAGCCAACATTATGGTGAAACTTGAAAATGTTTCAGAAACCAGAAGGCTTCACAATGTATTACTAGTAACCTTTGACATCTCTGATCTGTACACTTCAGTACCCCACAGAGAAGGTGGTTATAAGTATGGGAACATTTTTTAACCTGAGAGATCATAATGCCACACCAAGAACAGAGGTGTTACAAGATTTGGCATTATTCATTTTACAAAACATTTATTTTGAATTTGATGGCCAATTTTACTAGCAGGATAAGGGAATTGCCATAGGCAGCACTATGGCCCCAGCCTATGCAAATTTGTATATGCATAACTTTGAAATGGACAGTGTGTTAAATTACAGGGTCAACATGTATGTCAATCAGATTACTGCATGGTATAGATATATTGACAATATATTCTGTATATGGGGAGGAACTGAAGAAGAATTGACAGCTTTCTGTAGAGAATTGAATGGTTGGGATAGAAATCTGAAATTTGTAATGAACTACAGCAAGAAATGTATTCCATACCTAGATCTACTTAGCTTTGAAAATGGCAGATTCAGCACAACATTGTACAGAAAAGAAACTGATTGCAACACATTGTTACACAGTATGAGTTGTCATGAGCCAAAATTAAAAAACAGTATTCCTTATTCCCAACTGGTTAGGGTAAAGAGGAATTGTCATAAACGAGAAGAATATTTAAAAAACAAACAGGATATGGTAGAAAGGTTCAGAAGCAGGGGCTACAAAACAACGGTCCTGCAACAGGCCAGCCATAGAATTGAAAACAAGACTAGACAAGAACTATTGCAAACCAAGTGTCCAAGATCAGATACGGACAGAGTAGTACTGGCTATTAAATATAATTACAGAATGTCTGATGTTCGTAGGATCATTAATGAACACTGGCACATGGTGGCTGCAGACAGCCCCAATATACTCATTTTTCACCAAAAACCTATAATTGTGGCCAAGAAAGTGGACAGTCTTAAAGACAGACTAGTGCATTCACAATTTAAAAAAGAAAGCAAGGGAGGACAGTTACTTTTAGGGCCATTACAGCCAGTTATGACAACGTGTGGGAGATGTTATGTTTGTAACCACACTAGTAAGAAACAAACTTTTAAACAACCACATTTCAATCAGGAATTTGGGATCAAACAACATATAGACTGTAACACGGAGTGTACTATATATGTTCTCCAGTGCCCTTGTGACCATCTATATGTTGGTCAAACTAAAAGGGCACTTAAAAAACGGACACTTGAACATAAAGGAGATATTAGGAATAAGGATGAACAATCCCTAGTGGCTCAGCATTTTAATCAGGAAGGCCATACAGGAGCCTCCCTTCAATTTTGGGGTTTGGAGGTGGTCACACCATCTGCCAGGGGAAGGAATTATAAAAAGCAACTGGAACAAGCAGAAATGAAGTGGATTTTTTATTTAAAGACATTAGACCCAAGTATAGGGATGAATATTGAGAGCAACTGGCAGGCATGTACATAGGGGCAGACTTCGGAGTGTATTAGTATTACAGTGGATTGATGGTTAAAAATGGCAGAAGGCCTTGATGTATTATAAGTGTTGTTGAAAGTGTATGTGTTGAAAGTTATTGTGTAAAATATATAATTAAGTGGATAAAACAAAATTTGGGTTATGCAAGAACATATATCATAGTTCAATAGAATTTCATGAATTTGAATGGTTACCAAAATTTGTACTTGGAAAAAAAAAATTCCTTTTTGTTTTTCTTCTCCCTCCCCACCCCTCGAATCACACAAGTTAAGAGAATGCACAACTTAATGGAATATGAATTTATAGTTTAGAATGGAAGAGTAAACCTTGCCAGACCCTAGGACCAGTAACAAATAATTCCTCCAGAATAATATTAAACATCAATTTAAATCACACACTGGTGACATGAGCAGAGACAGAGCCCACTTGGAGAATCTGCGTCTGCCCTCCGGGCAGAGTGTACAGTTGCTCAGCAACGAATCTCGCAAGGCGAGATGTACAGGTGGTGCTGCGTCACCATGGTGTTTTTTTCCAAGTGGGCTCAAGAGGGAAGGCCACACCACAGCAAACAGTCTTGGTAAGCAATAGCATTTGGGACACCATTATAAGAAAAAAACAAGCGTGGCAAATAGGACTTTTACTGGGGCACTTGAACTCCCACATCAAAACAGGCTTAAGGTAAATGTAAAAATAAACCAGGTACATATCAATAGCCAACTATTGGGTTTTAAAAGATAAATTCATGAAGAAATGGTCCGACATGAGCTTGGACTCAGCATGGCTTTACTTATGTATTACAGGCACACAATGATAGATTGAAAGCACGCTTACTTAACAGTAAAGTTTGGCGAACATATGAACCTTCTTAGTTTGCAAGGTATGTGCTCTGGCAGGGGAATCAGGTTTCACAGATGTCACAAAAACTGTTACTTTTTTCACAGTGTGGGGTGAATTAATGTAAAATGTATAAAGCTGCAGAAAAACTGAAAAAGTATTTTGTACGTTCACAGGCAGCAAGTTAAGTGAAGTTGGATGTAATTGAATATTAGAAATCACTTCCGTTCATGCGGTAAATATCAACAAAAGATTGGTTAAAAGCAGTAAAAATATTTTGTAAAAATTTTCTGGAAAGATAACTAATTAATATGAAACTGAAAATATACATATTTTTTAACAGATACAAATCCCCATGATCAAGCTCCTACAGAGCGAACTCGGGTGCCGGGGTCGCCAGGGGAGGGATAGGATGGAGCGCCCACTGGACTGCTCTCCTGTCCTGGGGGGAGGGTGTTGGGTGGCTTGCTGCTCCGGCGACTCCTGGTGGAGATCGGGGGCGTCGCAGAGCGCTGGGCAGCACGTACATCAGCATGGCCGAATGCTGGCAGGGTAGCCATGCGCCGAGAAGTTGGGGTAAATGCACTATGCATGGGAGGGAGGAGACTAAGGGGCGTAAAAAGAAAAACTCTCCTTGGCCGGATAGGTGACGGCTTCCTCCAGCTCCGCCGCCACACGTCCAACGCTGGTCTCCAGTCGCTGCCCCCTTAATCTCCCCGGGGCTGTTAAGCCCTCTGTGGCCTCAGGGAGTCGTAATGACCTTGAAGATGATGGGAGGGACGGTAGAGTGGTTAGGCCAGTGGGGACAGCCCGAGAGAGTTACGGATACGAGGAGCGAGAAAGGGAATGGGGGTTGGGGAGTTCCTTCATCTGTATGCCTGGCTCCTGAAGAGGTAACCATTGCCCAGTTTGGGGTGTTTCAGAAAGTGGCTTACGTGCTGGTAGCTGCTAGAAAACCCTCTACCAGGCCACCTATTGGATGAAATGGAAGCGTTTTGCTATCTGGGCCACTTCCCATCATCTGGACCCTTTTACTTGTCTGGAGAGCCAAGTTATAGAGTAGCTCCCATCCCTATCTGACACAGGACTTCAGCACTCCTCTATTAAGGTGCACCTGTCAACTATTTCTGCTTTCCATGTGCCAGTTGATGGCCATATTGTGGCTCAGTTGGATGTGGCCTGTATTATTTTATTTTTTATTTTTTTGAGGCATTCCCCATTTGAAGCTTGTCTTTCGTAATCCAGTTCCAGCCTGGGACCTGAATTTTGTTCTACAGCAGCTGACCCTTCTTCTTTTTGAGCCAGCCATGTCTTGCGAGTTATGCTGTTTGTCATGAACAGTGTTATTTTTAGTTACTACTATTTATGCTCAAAAAATTTCAGAGCTGCAGGCTGTCGTGTGAGCAGCCTTATTTACTTTTCCACCAGGACAGGGTCTCTTTGTGTACCAGTCCTAAGCCTCTTCTTCAGGTGGTGTCTGAATTTGCTTTAAATCACTCCATCCACCCCCTGGTTATTCCCAGAGCATTCCAATCCAGAGGAAGCATTGCTCCATAATTCGTCTGTGCATAGAATTTTACGTTACTATACACACTGTACCAAGGACTGCAGACAGTCCTCACAGCTGTTTGTTTCTTTCGCCCCTGGGAAAGAGGGTGTAACTGTGTCTAAACGGTGCTTGTCCAAATGGTTGACCAGTTGCCTGTGCTTATGCACCAGGTCGTGCCTGAAAAAGCTGCACACTGCCAGCGCACTCACCCGGTCAACAACGTTAAATAAATAAAATAAATAAAACTGTATTGCTTTTTGTTGTAGGAAGTACTGTAAAGAACTTCCTGGAGTTGTGCATGGCCATTCAACCAGAGGCATGGCCACTTCTGTTGCCTGTTTCAGGCATGTGTCAGCTGTGGACATTTGTGCTGCTGCCACTTGGAGTACTGTCTCTGCTTTTACCAAGCACTACAGTCTGGACATTGCCTCTAGAAGGAGGGTAGGGCTTGGCCTAGGTGTGCTCCAAGGCCTTCTTTCTTAGGCCTTTAGCTTTCAGCTACTCAAGACTTTCCCGTTCTCTGTAACACCTTGGAACTCGTTCCATAGGTGTGATCTGATAAAAGAGATATCCCCAACGAAGCTATAACAGTTATGTAAGAACTTATCATAAGAGTAGATCTTCGAGTGCATCTCTTTCTTCAGATCATGCTGCCCCCCCCCCCCAATCTCCCTTGTGTCTCTGCTTCCTCACTATCTCTCTTATTGCTCCAACCTTTTATTCATAACTTGGCACCTTCTCTCTCTCTCTCTCCTTGGTCCCTTAGGGGAGGTCTAACTCACTTGGTCCTTAACTGGGGAAAAAGAACTGAGATGGGGAGCAGGGCTGCCCATGCTTATATAGAGTTGTGATGTTGGCACATGACATCAGCATAGTACATTACTACAGAAAAAGCTTCTGTGGGATCCTAGCGCCTGAATGCCAAGTTATATAGGTGTGACCTGATGAAAGAGATTTCCTCAAAGATCTAGTGTTACGGTAAGTTGTTACATAATCATTCTTTTTCTCTCATCTCTGCCTTGAGCAAATGGTCGACCATCTCAGAGGGTAGGGAACCAGAAAAGACAAGTTGCTGTGGCAATGGGGCTGTATCTGGCCACCACCTCTCTCTTGGCAGGTGTTCTGGTTATGGGCAGTTGGCTGCTTGGGAGGATTGACAGTCCTCTCGGAGTCGCAAAAAGAAATTGTCCAGCTGCAATGCACCCTTTGTGTCAGAGTGTTTCCATTGTTCAGCCTTGACCTCTTCCCACAAGAAACACAAGGGGAAGAGAAGGCACAGGTTGAGGTCATTCTCTGGATGATCTGCTGTGAGACACTCTACTCCTGTGGACCCAGGTACCCCACTGCCATCTCTGACAACACCGGGGACACGTTTGCCTGTGTGGTCGAGATCTCTGTCACAGAGACCCCCCCCCCCCGGTCCAATAGAGGGGACTTCAATGAGCAGTTTGGCTATTGAGCAGGTCTTATGGAGCGGTGGGTTCAGCATATAAGAGCGGCAGTGCAGTTATTGCTGACACCATCTTCTGGCCTTGGTGCTGTGGTTGTTTTCTGTGCCACTGTTGCTGCCCCATCCTGTGGTGTTATTCCCTGACTGCACTAGGGATGGGAGCAACCATGGTGCTGCTGACTTCTTCAGATCGGGGAACTCTCTACACCACTATCAGTGCCATGCCTGGTGCCAAGGTTTGGCCCTTTGGGGCCTTCCTCGATGCTCATGCCAGTGTTGCCTTCAGTGCTGTGTGGGCCTGCAGTGCCAGGCTAGTCCCTTCAGGGCTAATCCCAGGTTCGTCTTTGGTGCTGTTGATGGTGCCATTTCGGAGACCCTATCCTGGGCCAGGGCCAGTGTCACCTGTGTTGCCATGGCCTGCATCGTGCCCTTTCAGCCACCTCCCCTCTACTTCACTCTGGGATTAGAGG
This sequence comes from Neoceratodus forsteri, assembly GCA_016271365.2. NCBI lineage: Eukaryota > Metazoa > Chordata > Ceratodontiformes > Ceratodontidae > Neoceratodus > Neoceratodus forsteri. The sequence goes on along the minus strand of CM057449.1, from coordinate 511,537,097 downwards.
CTGATGAGTCTGATCCCGACCTTATTATCATCGGGGAGGATGAAGACTCATCCTATAGTCCAGAGAACCTGGAACCGGTTCCTGAAACCAAAGGAAACCAAAAAGGTCCTGGCGGTCCCCAAGCCAGATCCTCCCCCTCCAGGCCTGCACAGTGACGGGATGGGGGTTGCCAATCCTATACCCATCACACCCACTCTGGGTCCTCCCATGGGGGACTGGCTCTGCCACTTCCTTTCCGCCTGGTCCGCTGTTACAACGGACAGGTGGGTCTTGGAAGTGGTTGGCCAGAGGCTACCTCTGGAATTCAAGCAGTACCCACCAAGCTGAGCCCGCACCCCATAGGAGGAAATAGTTTACATGCACACTCTGTCGGCTCTCTGAGACTGTATCGTCCAGCTCCTCCACAAGGAGGTAGAGGTCAGAGTTGCAGATCCCACTGTCAACTCAGGGTTCATTTCCAGGTACTTCCTGGTCCCAAAACATATTTTTTTTTGGGTGGGGCTTGCGCCCCATTCTAGATCTGCACGACGTGAACCAATTTCTCAGGTCTTGCACCTTCAGGATAGTAAATCTGTCTCAGATCATACCATCTTTTGAGCAGAACATGTGGTTTTGCTCACTGGATCCGCAGGATGCGTTTTTTCACATCCTGATCCATCCATCACACTGAAGGTTCCTCCACTTCTGAGCAATAGGGGCCTTCTTCGAGTTCCAAGCCATGCTGATCGGCCTGTCCTTGCCCCCCCCCCCACCTCCCCAGTCTTCACCAAATGCATTGCATTGGTGGCGGCCCATCTTCAGCGTCGGGGAGGGTCAGAGTGTACCCCTATCTTGATTGGCTCATAGCGGGTCCCTCCACACTGGAGGTGGAACGGTCCAGGGATCTGGCCCTTCAGACCTGCATTAAACTTGGTCTCCTCATCAATGAGACCAAGTCGGAACTCGTGCCTTTGCAGGTAATCTGCTTCATCGGGGCAGAGCTTGACTCTTGCCGAGCCAGAGCCAGGCTCCTGGCGGACAGGGTGGAGGTTCTCTCCTCCTTTGCCCAATCATTTCTGGTTGTGCACTTGCGCCCTGCCTGGGACTTCCTGTGCCTTGTGGGTTACATGGCGGTCTGCACCTCCATGGTCCGATGGGCCTGGTGGCATATGCGCCCCTTCAGTGGGAGCTGGCCAGCCAGTAGACTCAGCAACATGATCATTTCGACCAGCTGGTTGCTGTGACCCAGAAGATGTGGGACGCTCTCCAATGGTGGACCATCCTAGAACATCTGCAGGAGGGATTCCGTTTGTCTGCCCCGAGCCGACGGTTGTTCTTATGACCAACGACTCTCTCACCAGCTGGGATGCCCACATAGGGAATCACAGAGTCCACGGGCTGTGGACACCTGAGGAATCCTGATGTCATATCAACCTGCTGGAGCTCCGAGCAGTTCTGCTGGTGCTGACTGCATTCGCACCGTTCCTTTGTGGTCAAGTGGTGCAGGTCCAGACAGACAATACCACAACCATGTACTATCTCAACAAGCAGGGTGGCACGCACTCCTGGCCTCTGTGCAGGGAAGCGCTCCCCGCATCTGAACCCTCGTGAGCCAACTGGAGACAGATCTCCTAGCCATCCATGTGGCAGGAGCCTCAAATCAACTGGCTGATGCGCTCAGCTGTGTGGGTGAAGCATCCCATGAGTGATCTCTCTATCCGGGGGTAGTACACAGCTTGTTCTCCCAGTAGGGCACCCCTTAGGTGGACCTGTTTGCTTCCAGGGAGTACACAAAGCTGAGGCTGTTTCATGTCCTCCTCCCCTCAGCAGGGCTCACTGCAGGGGGATGCCTTCCCGAGACCATGGACCCCAGACCTCTTCTGTGCCTTTCCTCCACTTCCCTTGATCCACAAGGTGCTCCTCAAGGCCAGGAGGGACAAGGCGCAGGTGATCTTGGTGGCACCAGACTGGCCTTGCCAGTTTTGCTACCCCGATTTCCTCAGCCTCAGCAACAGGCTCCCGAAGCATCTTACAGCATGCCAAGACCTGATCTCAGTCTGTGAGAGGACGGTCCTCCACCCGGACTTTCAATCCTTGCACCTGGCAGCCTTGTTCCTGAGTGGCTACAGTTCCAGGCTTTGGTTCTCTCTGAAAATGTTCTCACCATGATTGAGGCATCCAGGAAGGAATCGACCAGGAGGAGCTATGCCTTCAAATGGAAGAGATTCTCCAGTTGGTGTCAGGGCAAGGGCCTGGACCCTCTGTCCTGTCCGGTGGCTAGCATTCTCTACTACCTTTGGTTTCTCTCCAAAGGGGGTCTTCGGTCTACAACCCTTAAGGTGTACCTGGCAGCCATCTCTGCCTACCGGGTGTGGGCCGGTCAGCAGATGGTGGCACAGGAGAAGGTTGTCTGGTGCTTTTTCCAAGGCCTCGACCACATTTCCCCTCCGGTGCGTGAACCACCACCACCACTGTGGGATCTACTGCTGGTATTGGCAAAGCTCATGGGCAAGCCATTTGAACCGATGCACAGGAGTGAGATGTCACACCTGTCGTGGGAGACGGCCTTCCTGGTGGCTGTCATGTCAGCCAGAAGGATTGGTGAGCTACAGGCACTCTCTATCGAGTCTCCCTATCTGGTCTTCCACAGGGACAAAGCTGTCCAGTGCCCCAACCGGAATTTCTTTCCGAAGGTTGTGTCAGAGTTTCACCTGAACCAGGTGATGACTCTGCTTGTGTACTACCCCAGTTACACCTCGGAGGTCAAGTACAGTCTCCATACTTTGGACCTGAGATGAGTGCTCTCTTATTACAAGGAATGTATGGCTGAAGTTTGGGGAGAGGTTTGCCAGCTGTCTGTCACCTATGCCGAAGCCACACCTGGCAGACCTGTAGCCAAGCGGACGATTGGCAGATGGATTACATCTTGCATTGATCCCTGCTATCGGTTGGCGGGCAAGGAGCCTCCCTTAGGGATAAGAGCTCATTCCACCCGCCGTACTGTTGAGTCGGTGGCTACTTCTAGGGATGTCCCTATCCAGGATATCTGCAGGGCTGCTACCTGGAAGTCAGCAAACACCTTTATTCCGCATTACCACATCGTAGAAACATAGACTTTGATGGCAGATAAGGACCGCTTGGCCCACCTAGTCTGCCCATTTCCCTACCTACAGGATAGGCCGCAGATCCTAGTTAACCAACAGCTTATTTCTTCCTACCCCCCCCCCACAAGAATTGCCTTATGTCTGTCCCATGCATTCTTGAATTCTCCCACAGTTTTAGACCCCCACAACCTCCTCAGGAAGGCTGTTCCATGCATCCACTACCCTCTCTGTGAAAAAATACTTCCCTCCATTGCCCTGGAACCGCCCCCATCTTTAAATTGTGTCCCCTTGTTCTTGCCGTCTCTCTTTCTGAAAGATGCTACCCTCTTGGACTTTGTTGATTCACTGAGGTACTTAAAAGTTTCTATCATGTCCCCCCTCTCCCTTCTTTCCTCAAGGATATACATATTAGTCTCTCTTCGTACAGCTTCTCTTGCAGACCCTGCACCATTTTAGTTGCCCTCCTCTGGACTGCCTCTATCTTGCTTTTGTCCTTGCGGAGATGGGGTCTCCAGAACTGGACGCAGTACTCCAGATGGGGTCTCACCAACTGTCTGTACAGGGGGATAACAACTTCCTGTTTTCTGCTGATGATGCCTCTCCTTATACATCCCAGTATACCCCCAGCCCTCCCTACTGCCTTCTCACATTGCTTGCTAACCTTAAGGTCATCTGATATGATTACCCCCAGGTCCCTTTCCTTTTTTGTTGTTGTTTACCTCCCCCCCATTGCGTAATCTTCCCCTGGGTTCTTGTTTCCCAGGTGCATTGTTTTGCACTGCTTTACATTGAATCCTAGCTGCCATACTTCTGACCATTCCTCCAACCTTGCCAAGTCCCTTCTCATCCTTTCCACGCCTCCTTGTGTATCAATCCTGTTGCAGATCTTTGTGTCATCTGCAAAGAGGCATACTTTTCCTTCCAGTCCCTCTATAATGTCACTTATAAAGACATTAAAAAGGACTGGACCCAGTACTGAACCCTGCAGTACCCCACTAGTAACCCCTCTTTCTTCAAAATGGACTCCATTTACAATTACCTTCTGTGTCCTGTTGTTCAGCCAATGTTTTACCCAGTCTACCACCCTGGGACCCACTCCCAGGCTGGTTAATTTGACTACTAATCTTTTGTGTGGGACTGTGTCAAATGCCTTGCTAAAGTCTAGGTAGGCCATGTCCACAGCCCCTCCCTGGTCTACTACATTTGGTCACCCAGTCAAAGAAATCTATTAGATTCGTCTGACATGACCTTCCAGCTGTGAACCCATGCTACCTTGGGTCCTGTGCCCCACTGGCCTCTAGGTACTCAACTATTTTTCCTTCAGAGTGACTCCATCACTTTCCCTTCCACAGAGGTCAAACTGACAGGTCTGTAGTTTCCTGCCTCTATCTTGGTCCCACTTTTGTGAAGGGAATCACATCCGCTTCCTCCAGTCCTCGGTACCACACCATCCTCCATGATTTATTAAAAGAGTAGTCAGTGGTTTCACTAGCTCCCCCTTAATTCTTTTAGAATTCTGAGGTGAATTCCATCAGGCCCCATTGCTTTGTCCACCTTCAGTTTTAGGAGTTCTTGCAGAACCCTTTCTTCTGTGAAAGGGCTGGGATCGACCCCCCTATCAAGAGTGCTTCTGTTAAGTGGATTAGGCACTTCGCCCTCCTCTTTTGTGAATACTGAGCAGAAATATTCGTTCAGTATCCCTGCTTTTTCACTGTCCCCCTCTGCCCACCCACCATTCATTCTATTCAGCCTCACTATCCCTCCCTTTGTATTTCTACGCTCTCTGATGTACCTATAAATGGTTTTATCCCCCTTCTTAACCGAGTTGGCTATCTTTTCCTCAGTTTGGGCCTTTGCTATTCTGACTTCCCTCCCTGCTTCCTTCTGCCTTAACTGGTACAGCTCTCTGTCTTGCTTCTTCTGTGTTTCCTTATACTTCCTGAATGCTATCTTTTTCTCCCTGACTTTGCCAGCCACCTCTTTTGAGAACCATAGTGGCTTTTTCTTTCGCTTTGATTTGTTTATTTGCTTCACACAAAGGCTTGTTGCCTCTGTGATGGCAGTTTTGATGGTTCCCCATTGTTGCTCCACCCTCCTTCTAGCCTGTTTGCTAGTGCTTTTCTGAGGCACTCTCCCATCTTGCCAAAGTCAGCCCTCCTGAAGTCCAGTACCCTCAATTTTGTATGGCTTGACTCTGTAGCTGAGTTTAACGTGAACCACACTGTTTGTTGGTCACTTGTTCCCAGATGGCAACCCACTTCTAGATCTGAGATCCTCTCACTGCCCCCATTTGAGAGTATGAGGTCTAAGATTGCTCCCTCATGAGTGGGTTCCAAAACTAGCTGTCTGAGGCCTGCCATCTGTAGGGCATCGACCTATAGTCACGCCGGGATGCTGGTTTTTGGGCCTCAGTTCTCCAATCTCTGTTCCCTAAGTAGGGTGTGTGCTTTATCTCCTTGTGGAGAACTGCTAGGAGTCTGCCAAATAGTGTGGATAAAACAACATATCCACGATCCTAGAAAAGCAGGTTACTCACCTGTAACAGTAGTTCTAGGAGTAGTGTATGTTGTTCATCCACACGAACTCATCTGACCTCCCCAGCTTCAACGCACAACCCTCTGCTTCCAGCGGGCAAGATCTGGCATCAGTGGGTGGAGCCGAGGGATATACTACCTGGGTGGGTGGGAAGAGACAGCTTTTAGACCTTCCGGCAAGATTCTCAAAGGGAAAGGACATGCCAGATCATGTGGATGAACAACATATACCACTCCTAGAAGTACTGTTACAGGTGAGTAACCTGTTTTTATGCTTGTAAAACAGCTATGACATATGCAGCTGAGTAATATCTGATAATTGTTTTTCTGTCTTGCAGATAACACTGTCTTTCCCACCCCACATCCACATAATTTCCAGATTAATTTTAATAGTCTGTACACTGCCTTGTATGAGCAGCAGAAGTCGGACCAAGCTACGCTCCTCCTCTACACATTGCTGCATCAGAACACCAATGTTAGGACATATGTTCTGGCTCGCACCGACATAGAGAATCTTGTAAGTATTTCACTGGCCTTTACACATCCCATCTAGTCAGGGCTTATCCTAGTGTCACCATGGACCGCTGCACCCTTCAAGTGGCCAGGAGAGTGGGTAAAAAGATGCTATCACAGCTGGTGCCATTGTCTCTCCTTGGTTAGCTGAGATTGGGTATGGAAATGCTAGGCGCCTCATGTCCTCCTGCTACATGAGCTGAGTGCCTCAGCTATGAGACGTGCTTAGCCCTATGCCAGTCCCCTTGTATGATTCTGGGGCTTGCATCTGTAATCTTTCAGGTGGCAGCATGATGTGCCCCCACTGGGCCAACCCCCACAAATCTCACATTTAATTATCTTCCAATGCTTTTGCAGGTGTAGCCTGCAAAAGCATAGGAAGATTTGGGGGTTGCTCAAAGGTGAAATTAGGATTTCTAGGGACATGGATATGTTGTTCATCCACACCATTGGCAGTATCCTGGCCGCTTAAATCTTGCGGAAGGTCTGCTGCTTGTTCTCCCACCCACCGGTGGTATAACTCCTGCCCCGCATGACGCCAGATCTTCCTCACCGCTTGGAAGCTCAGGTTCCTCCTTAACGCTTCTGCGCTTAGCGACTGGTTCCTATTTCTCCGCTTGCTGGATTTAAAATAAAATTTGCAAAAGACTTCAGTCTTCGATCCCTCGCGTCATGGCGGACAAATCGGACCTCGGATTTCGGAGATGCCCATGCGGGCAGAAGATGTCTCGGACGGATCCCACTCACGCAGGTGTCACTGCTTAGGCCTTGAGCACGACCCGCAGGCTTGCGACCTGTGCTCATCTTTCTCGGCCTACGTCCCTCGGAGACTGCTTGCCCGATTGCAACTGGGCCGCCCCGAGCGTTCCCGGTGAAGTCCAAGGAGGTCCTGTTGATGGTGGTCCGGGCGGGGCGGGCTCAAAGCGGATCAGCTCGAGCTTACGGTCGCCCCGAAGAGGCGCGCTGGCCGATCTCTCTCGGCCGCATTTATCCCGCCTCCTCTGGGTTCTTCCCACACGGCTTTAAGGAGCTTTTGTCTGTCCCTCTCCACTAAAGGAGAAGGGCTTGCGCCTGCTGGACCTTATTCTCGGTCCAAAAGAGGGACAAGGGTAGTCCTCCGCCGACGTCTTTTGGGAGCGGAAAGGTCCCTCTCCCCGGCCGCCGTCCGTCGGGTTTCGCTTCCGCCGGCTTCTAACGCCACTGCCCCACGGTGTCCTCTGCCGGTCAGTTGACCGAGACTTACTGATGAAGTCGAGATTTTTCTCGACCCATTGGACGGCTGTCGCTTTAGCAGCCGAGATTCCTCTCCCGGTTCCCCGGGAGGAGTTGAGGATCCTGGGTTGCCCTAGCCTCGGTTCCGAGAGCCTCGGATGGACCTTCCGAGCCGGCGGAGTGCCGGCCCGCCGACACCTCCCCGCACCGACCCCGGAAATTCCGGACTCGTCTCGGGTTCTGACCTTCGCGGTCCAGCCGCTCCCACTGCCATAGGCGGTCTGGCCCCGCACTGCGGTATGACGGGTACGCCGCTGTCCTCGCCCCTCCTCGGATGAGGGGAGGTTCGCGAATTACGCCTGACGTGCACGAGGACCTTATGTTGCAACAGCTCCTCCTGGCCGAATAAGCTCACTCCCGCGCCTTCCCCGCCATTATGGTTGTCACCGAACGGCCGACACAACCCCGACTTGTCCGAGGAGCCTATACCCAGGTCGGGGAAACACAAACCAGCTGCTCCACCGATTCCGTGGAACCTCCGCCCACAGCCACCGCTCACTGGGGCTCCGGCCATGATTCTCGGTCGGGCTAAGGGTTTACCCCATCGGGTTGTCAGTTACCCTCACTCCCGACCCGACCTCGGCAGAAGGGTGGCTCAGGCCAGAGGCAGTTCTTCGAGGACTCTTCCGAGTCCGAAGATGATTCTCCTTCTTCTCCAAGCGACTGGACTTGGAGTCTTCAGAGGTCAGTCAATGGACGGCAGCCTCGCCGTCTCTTCCTAGGGACTGCTTCGGCTCATCTCGGAGTTCACCGGATGGAGCTCGAACCCGCTTCCAACGGGCCAGGTATCCTCACGGAGATTCTGACCGAGGGATTCTCCGACGGAGGTCTTTCCGTGGCCGAGGCCATAGTGGGTCCGGGCACTGAACTTTGGTAGCGCCTGCTTCCCTGCCCTGGCGCCGGCCAGGATGGCCAGGAAGGCGCGTCCCCACCGTTCCTTGTCCGGTGCCGGAACACCCTGCTGAGGGTTGAGCCACCGACAGCGCCGCGCGCCGGGCAACGCCAGGGATGTGGGACAAACTCTCCTGACAAGGAGTCCAAGAAATTGACTACGCCGGGCTTAAAGTTCACGCTATGGCTCCCTCTCGGTCATAGGCCAGTTCGGCCATCATGGCACATTTCTCATGCCCTGTTGGGCTCCTGGATGAGGTCATCTCATCTTCCCGCCCGATCTGCAGACTACGGTTAAGCAGGTGCGGACCAGGGGCAGTGGCCAAACAGCAGCTCCAGACTGCTTTGGATATAGGGGACTCATGTGCCAGATCGTGGCTGTCAGCAGTGGCTATGCGTCAAGGGCTTGGCTGAGGATATCCACCTTTACTGGATACCCAGCACAAGTTGGCGGATGTTCCCTTGGGACTGACCTCTTCGGCCCTGGGGTGGAAGGTCACCTGCAGAGATCGAGAAGTCCAATGCCACCTTGACTCGGCTCCTTCCGCTCAGAAGGACAAGGCCCAAACCACAGCCTAAGCCTTCGTCCTTCTGTGCCCCGGCGCGCCTGGCCCAGTTATCCGCCAGGGCCAGCAGGCTCGGCCTTGGCATCCCAAACCAAGCCGGCTTCCCTAACAGGAGGCAGGGAGGAGGGGCCCAGGAGGTCCCTCGCCGTCCTCCTCCAGTCTGCCCAGTGATCGGCTGAGGGGTGTCGCCTCATCCCCGCCACCTTGCCCCTGGGTCCCCCTGGGGACGGCCCGCATCTTCCGTCTCCACCTGGTCCGCTGTTACCACGGACAGGTGGGTCTTGAGGTGGTGGAAGAGGCCTGCCTCTGGAATTCGAGCAGGCACCACCTTCAGAGCCGCCGCCTCGGGGGCCGATCCCCAGGCTCACTGGCGGCTCGTCGAGTCAGACATCACTCTCCTCCTCCAGAAGGAGGTGGTAAGAGAGGGTGACCCTCCTTCAGACCCAGGGTTTGTGTCCAGGTACTTCCTGGTTCGAACGGACGGGGGCTGGCGCATTCTCAACCCACACCCACTCAAACAAGTTCCTAAGGTCTCGAACCTTCAGGATGGTCACTCTGGCTCAGATAATACCATCCTTGGACGCGGCGTGGTTCTGCTCTCTGACTTGCAGGACGCTTTTTTCATCCCCTATCCGTCGGTCTCCTCACCAGAGATTCTTCGCTTCCGAGCGGAAGGATCTCTTCGAGTTCAAGTCATGCCCTTCGGCTTGTCTCCAGCTCCCAGGGTCTTCACCAAATGCATGGCAGTGTGACAGCATTCCTGCGGCGCCCGAGGGTCCGGTGTACCCTTACCTGGACGACTGGCTGATAGCAGCTCCTCCAGGAAGGAGGCGGAGGTCCGGAGATCTGGCCTCCAGGCCTGCTCTCAGCTGGGCCTCCTTATGAACGGAGGCAGCTTCAGACTCGGGTCACGGCAGGTGATTCTATTCATCGGGCGCAGCTCGTCTCGAGCCAGAGTGGCGGCTCCACGGCGGACAGGGCCGAGGTTCTTCCTCCTTTGCCCGATCATTTCTGGTTGGGGCAATTGCGCCTCTGCCCGGGACTTCCTGGGCGCTCCTGGTCTCATAGGCGGCCTGTACCAGCGTGGGTCCGTTGGGGTCGGCTGGAACATGCGCCCCTCTTGTGTGGGGACTGGCCAGCCAGTGGTCACAACGCCTGCGATCCCTTGACCAGCTTGTGCCGGTGACACAGGGATGTGGGAACGCCCAGTGGTGGACCGCTCCAGATCATTTGCAGGAGGGCATCCCGTTCGTCCGCCCAGGTGACGGTCTCTCTTGTCGACCGATGCCTCTCTGATGGGTTGGGGTGCCCATCTGGGGGAACACGGGCTCATGGCCTCTGGTCCCCGGGTCCCGATGCCACATCAACCTGCTGGAGCCCGAGCGGTCCGCCTAGCTCTCACCGCCTTTGTCGCTCCTCCGGGTCAAGTGGTCCCAGTCCAGACGGACAATACCACGACCATGTACTATCTAAACCGGCCAGGGCGGGACGCTCCATGCTTCTATGCAAGGAAGCTCCCAGATTTGGTCACTGTGGCGCAGCCTGGAGGCGGATCTCCTAGCCATTCACGGGCAGGAGCCCCAACACCCTGGCCGGCGCCCTGAGCCGGATAGGGGCTGCATCCCACGAGTGGTCTCTCCTGCCGGAGGTAGCACAGCATCTGTTCTCCCTTTGGGGCACACCTCAGGTGGACCTGTTTGCCTCCACGGAGAACGCGAAGCTGAGTCTGTTCCATGCCCGCCCCCTCAGCAGGGCTCGCGCAGGGGATGCCTTCTCGAGGCAATGGACCCCGGCCTCTTTACGCCTTTTCCCATTTCCCTTGATCCACAAGCGGTTCTCAAGGCAGGGAGGGACAAGGCGAGGTGATTCTGATAGCCCCAGACTGGCCTCGCCAGTTCTGGTACCCAGATCTCCTCAGTCTCAGCTCCAGGACTCGCGGCAGCTTCCAGCTCGCCCGGACCTGCTCTCCGTCAATCAGGGAAGGTGTTCCATCCGGACCTTCAATCTCTGCACCTGACGGCCTGGTTCCTGTTGGCTAGAGTTCCAGGCCTTGGGTCTTTCCGACGAGGTCCTCAATATAGTTGAGGCGTCCCGTAAGTCGATCGAAATGTTATGCCTTCAAATGGAAAAGGTTTCCATTTGGTCAGCAAGGGCTTGACCCTTCCTCCTGTTCCTTGGCAAGCATCTTGACTATTTATGGTCCCTTTCTAGTCAAGGGCTTAGGTCGACGACCCTAAGGGTGCACCTGGCAGCATCTCTGCTTGTCGGGCTGGCTGAAGCAGTCGGTGGCGAGGAGAAGGTGGTCTGGCGCTTTTCAAGGGCCTTGATCACATTTCCTCCAGTGCGGGAACCCCCACCTCCGTGGGATCTACTGCTGGTACTGGCAAAGCTCATGGGAAAGCCATTCGAACCTATGCACAGGTGTGCTCTCTCTCACCTGTCGTGGAAGACCGCCTTCTTGGTGGCTATCACGTCAGCCAGAAGGATGGGAGAGCTCCAGGCGCTTTCCATCGAGTCTCCTTACCTGGTCTTCCACAGGGACAAGGTTGTCCTGGCCCCCCACCCGAAATTCCTTCCGAAGGTGGTGTCGGAGTTTCACCTTAACCAGGTGTTGACTCTGCCGTGTTCTACCCCAATCACACTCGAGGGTCAATATAGGCTCCATACTCTGGACCCTAGAAGGCTTCAGTTATTATAGGGAAGCGCACGGCTGAAATTGGGAGAGGTTCGCCAGCTGTTTGTCACCCACGCTGAAGCCGCATCTGGCAGACCTGCAGCCAAGCGGACGATAAGCAGGTGGGTAACCTCCTGCATAGATCTCTGTTATAAGTTGGCGTCATGGAGCCTCCCAGAGGATAAGAGCTCATTCTCACCGCTACTATACTGCTGCACGGTGGCTGCTTCAGGGAGCGTCCCTATCCAGGAAATCTGCCAGGGCTGCTACCTGGAAGTCAGCAAACACCTTCATTACCCATTACCACATCGACATGAGTCACGCGGGATGCTGGTTTTGGGCCTCAGTTCTCCAGTCTCTCTTTCCCAAGTAAGTATATGGGGTGTGGTCTTGCCTCCCTCCTCCCGGAGAACTGCTAGGAGTCTGCCAATGAGTGTGGATGAACAACATATCATGTCCTAGAAATACAGGTTACTCACCTGTAACAGGAGTTCTAGGAATGGTATATATTGTTCATCCACACGACTCCACCCGACCTCCCGGCTCGACACGCACAACCTGAGCTTCCCAGCGGCCAGATCTGGCGCCATGGGGCGGAGCCGAGAGTTATACCACCGGTGGGTGGGAGGAGCAAGCTTGAAGACCTTCCGGCAAGATTTAAAGCGGCAAGGATACTGCCAATGAGTGTGGATGAACAACATATACCATTCCTAGAACTCCTGTTACAGGTGAGTAACCTGTATTTTATGTAGCTTGATTAGAACACATTGGAAATACAGTATTATGCCTAAGTGTATGTCCTTACTATTTATTTTTCATTTATACGAAGGAAAATTCAGGAAGTGTTACAAATGTTCTTGTTTTTAATCCTCTGTTAGATATTTAGATTGATGTTTTATTTTTATATCATTGTACCTTTAGAGGGCATTAGCACTCTGTTCACATAGCTTGAAGTGTATACTTTACCGTTGGAGAGTCTGACCTTTCCATTGTTGCATAGCATGAAGTTTAAGAATGAATGGTTCAGATTAAAGGTATTGGCTTGTAAATTTGCATTGCCGTCATCAATGCTAAATCAATGCACTGATGTAAAGACTAATGTACTGACACATTAAAGAGAAAGTTTAAGTCTTTTATTCTGTTTACCTGAGTAGTTTGCAGGCATGAGCAGTGATTGCCTCTATTGTACCCTCTTAATTTCACCCACATTTAAATGTAAATTAAATCACTTAAGTTTGGTGTGAAAACTTACTTGACTCCATTGCAAAGGTCATGACCAAACTCATGAAAGGCATCCTGGAATTTTATGATGTGTTATTGCTAAAGCCTGCAGTAGTTATACTGCATCAGTCAGTGCTGCTGTTGTACTCTGCGGTCCCTGTGTTCTTCATGTGTTATGCTGGCCATGAAACTTTACAAGGTACAGTAAGTGCCCTGTTATTTTTTGTAGTTTAAATAGGGTTGCCACCTTTGGATAAGGTGAAAACCGGATCCTAAGCTCCGTCCCTAGCCCCACCCCTTTTCATGACTCATCATGCATTGTTCCTCCTAGAAGTCCATTTGTTATATCAATAAAAAAAAACACTTAAAGCAGCAGTTAAATAAAAATGTTAATACTGTACTGTGCCTGTTAAAGTTACTTTCCCAGGTTCTTCCTAATTATTTATTTACTTGCGTATTTATTTATTGACATTAGTTAACCACATAAACATACAGAGATAAAAGAAATCTCATTTACAGATATGATCTGGGGGAGACAAGGGAAATACTGTAAATAGCATACAATAGTATACATACTTTATATCTTTTTCTGGCTCCATTTCGTGTTCTTGTCCACAGTACTATTTCAAAGCCAAAGAAGTGACTATACTTTTTCCTTGAAATAAAATAATTAAAAATGCCTACATTCTGTTAGAGATGAAAATGTTTACCAACAAATGAAAGTGGAGGTAACTGGCTCTGTTACTGTTACAAAAGATGGGGGCAGCTGTGCTGCTATGCCACTTTAAGATGCAGTGGAAAGATTAGATTAAGTAAGTGCTAATGGTGTTAGTTAATGGCCATACTTTACACCTCCCAGGGTGACTGCATTCACAAACAAAAGGCTGCATTGACAACAGAACTTGTTTGTAACCTGGACATGTAGCTGAAACAATAAATGATATGACAAAATTTGTTTCAAAAGTATGTGAGCACTCAAAATGGCTCAAAAACCTGACCAGCACAGAGGAAAACCGAATTACCTGATAGGGACCCTGAAAACCTGACCACCAGGTAAAAAACCTGACAGGTGGCAACCCTAAGTTTAAAGTTTATCTGAGTTAGTAAAAATGCTTTTAGAGGATACAGGGACTTCACAAGACATGTAACAACTGACTGAGAGTATAACTTCTGCTGGCTTGTGCAGATATGCATCTACTTCCGAAACACGTGTGTATGTCATCTGTTAGCACCCTTTGCAAACTGTGTGAGAGGCCTTTCGGGCACCATGCAATTCTGCTTAAAGTTGAACCAGCATAACATTTTGTGGTGATTTGCATATGCAACCCATGATGCTTTGCATTGTGTGGGCATGTGTGATTTTGTATTTACTTCGATGATGCCTTGCTTGAGTGGGTTCATGGGGGCCATGGAGTAAAGCAGGTTTTCGCATCAGGGCAGAACAGAGTGAAGCAACCTTATTTATATTTAAATTAGGAAAAAATTAGAGGGATGCAAGAGAGGGAATCATTGTTCATGCCTACAATCTACATAGGTATACAGAAAACAGGTTGAGGGAATGTTCCCTTTAAATCTTGACCTGTCATCAAGATGTCATATAAAACACACTGAAACTAGCTCTAACTGTCCTAAAGTTAAAACAGTCTAAAGTTAACTTCTTTGAAAAGGGTTAATTTTGAAACTGTTTGGGCTAATAACTTAATGTTTGTTATATGAGAGCTTAGAGTCAGCCAGATCAGCAGGGCTTTATTATGTTAATAATATTTCTGTGAATTAATACATGTTGTAACACGGCTCTCTGTCGGGCGGCGGAAAGGAGCGCGGCGATTGGCCCAACGGCCACAGCTGACTGAAACCGAGCGGGTATTAAGCCACGCCAGAACGCCTCCTGGTCAGTACCAGCTGTGGCCATGGAGGCACCCGAGGGTAGCGCCCGCTGCGGCAGTACCTGGAGTGCCAGGAGGCAGAGGTGCAGCACTGAGCAAGCAGTAGACATGCCAGAGATGGCATCCGAGCTGGCGCCCCCGCCGCCGCCTTCCAGAGAAGCTGGCTCGGCATGCCTGTCCCGCCTAACACCCCAACAGATCACAGCACCTCTGCCCCCCGATGCACAGCGGCGGGTCCCGGAGCCTGCACCACACGCCGGCCCCCTCAGTGAGTGTGGCAAACCCCCCCCCCGCGTCGCAGAGCATTCGAGCGAACAACAGGAGGTGCCTGCTCGTTCTGTGGAAATGGGTGCTGCGGAACATACAGGTCGCCCGCGGGTGGCAGCGCGTAACTGATCCTGGCTGCGGAGGTGATGCGGTAACATAAGCTCGTCGTCGCGCGGCGAGCCTATGTTCGCGCGTGTCACCTTCTGCCGGGCTCTACCGGGTGATTAATGCCCGCTGGGGCGCCTCGAGCACGCGCTCCCCCAGCGGGCATTAATCCACCAGTAGAGCCCTCAGCCGGCCGTGATTAATGCTTACTTAAAGCATGTTAGTATAAAACAATACTAAATGTTTTTAACTATATTGTTATGGTTAATAGTGTCTTTCTATATATTGACCTGTATCAGTAGGATTTTTCCCACCCCAGGAATCCCTTAGTATGCTTGACTTATGCAGGCTTGCCAGCTGGGTTCAGCCACCCTGGAGACAGAACTTGTGCTAATGATGGCACAGCATTAGCCAGTCAGATTGTAATTGAAGACTGCTGCCTGTAGGTACTGCTGTTAGATTAATTTTTCTGCCTGACTGGACAAGTTGGCCCTGGAGCTCTCACTATTCCTCATTGCTTGAAGAAAGTTTATTTCTTGTAAAGTTGCTTTATTTCTTTTCTTTCTGATGCTTTTCGGTTTTTTTTAGTGGTTTTTCAGTATTTTATTATTATTTCCTCAGCTCCCATCAGTTCCCAGAAGCTGAGGGAACTTCCCCTGACAGGGGTTTTCGTTACAGTCACCATGTTTTTTTCCTGACTGGAAAACTTATTTCTGTGGAAAAATCTTCTGTTTGCGATATTTAAACTCTTAGTTTTTTTTGTTTTTTTTTATTGGTTCCCTTATTTTTTAGGGAACCACGATTAGTGCTAATTTTTCTTTTATAGTTTAATATTTAGGAACCATTACTCGCAGGTCCATTGCGCTTGGGAACTGACTGCAAAGTATTAATTTTTCCCTTTTGTGAACCGATTTTAAAGTCTTCTGACAATATTGGCATGTCAAATAGACATAAAAAGAGAACTGGACCTACAGGATTTAAAAATTGCATTAAGTGTCTTAAAATTGTGGCTAATGCAGATGGCCGCGACTTTTGTTTAAGCTGTTTGGGTCCAAGTCACATTTCTGCTAACTGTGAACTTGGTGTAACCCCCCCTACAAATGGGGGTTCACAAAAGTCTTCCAGGAGCTTGCCTGAATGCTCCAAGTCTGGGCAGTGTTCGGTGTCTGAGC
Source organism: Neoceratodus forsteri (assembly GCA_016271365.2). NCBI lineage: Eukaryota > Metazoa > Chordata > Ceratodontiformes > Ceratodontidae > Neoceratodus > Neoceratodus forsteri. Next base: position 511,520,913 of record CM057449.1, on the reverse strand, counting down.
TGTTTAAATGTGGTTTCAAGTGAGTGCTGTTTGAGCCTCCGCGTACTGTCTCTTTAAGAGCTGTCTGCTTGCAGACTTAATTAGTTTTTATTGGGGGACTGTGTATTTAATGCTTGAATCCCGGCCGAGCTGCTGTCAATTTGCTCCGTTTCTGCTGTCGCTCCATGTGCAGAGGGAGCCTTATTGAAAGATATAACTATTTGCCAGAAATCATTTGGAGTGACTGAGAAAATGTAGTTTGTCTAACCTGTCTTCATTTCAGCACGAACTGTTTCAGTATAACTCTTTCATTTTGGTCCTGAACTGCTGAAATGGACCAATCAATGGGGAAGGGTTCCTTAAAATGGAGCCTGTGGACGAATCAGAACTTGGACTCTCAATTTTGTGCCAGCCACAAGGAGATTGTATGGGCAGAGACTCTGGGAAATGTAGTTTTGACCTTGGCGCCTTTTTCACCAACAGAGGGAGCCTTACTGTGAGTGACAGCTGAACCAGCCAACAGAATGGTGTGGAGCTAAAGGAAATGCCCTGCTCTGTGACCGGAAAGATCAGATCAGCTGTGACAGTGAAGAGAGAAGGAGCTCTGTGCTTCTGTGGTATATAGTTTTGCGCTGGAAGCATGTCTGAGGCCGTGAGTTTCGGTCTGCAGCTGTTGTGAGTGCCAGTTTGGACTGAATCCAAGTTGTGAGGAGAAAGAAGCACCAAAAGTGTGGAAACCAAGCTTACCCTGTAGAAGACTGGAGAAATTGCTGAATCGCACTCGGTCTGTCAGAAACTGAAGCTGCCTTGTGTGCTCCCGGGTATTTTGCAGTAAGTGCGATCGGGAACGAGGAGCAGCCTGCCTGGTACAGTACTTTCCTTTTACATATGAATGTGCGTAGTGCTTGTGGGGAATCGCTATTTCCTGTCCCCTGTGCTGTGTGCTGTGTGTTGAAGCTGGAAGCAAACCCCAGCTTATCTCGGACTAAATCCGGTTGCTATAAACTGCAATGGGGTCCAGTCACAAGGACCTTGTCTCCATGCCCTTTTGTTTCTGACAATCCAGAGAACATCCACTATCCGGTTCTTAGCTTGGGTGTTGTGAGTACAAATCAGAGTATTCCCCTGCAGCCTGTTTTCAATCACAAGTGTGTCATCTAATTCTTGTTGTTTCACTGCTTCATGGACCCGAGCCATCCGGCTCCGGACTACTATTTGGTGTTGTGAATATATTTTCTTCTACAGGGCCCTACCCATCTGCACCTACCGGCCATCCCGGGGCAACGGACCTGGCTAGCCTCCCACAACCTGGGTATCCAGAGTGTGGCTTTTCAGACCCTGTATGTGTGCACAGTACTGTGATTTAATGCCGCCAATTAAGCTGATTTCCCCCTCCCGTTTTACTGTCCCCTAAATCAATCAGATTTGTTGTTGTTATACTATATACTGTCTGTGGTGTTGGTACTTATGGAAACAGTATTGTATTTCGCTGTGTATGTTGTTTAACCTTATTTTACAGGGGGTCCTCAGAGACCGTGCTGCAGAATCAGTCTCGAGGGTAAGTGGTGCTTTATGAGTGAACAGTGTGTATACGTGGGGTACTGGGGCTGTAACTCCTATGTACTGTGTGAGCCACTAGAGGGAACCAAAGGGGTTTACGGTGTCCCAGAGGGCTGTGATCAAGCTAGTCTAACCACTACAAACCCTGACCTCTGGGTGGAGGCACCCGCCATGGAACCTAGGCCCCTCAACCTATCAGTAGTCAAGCAGGCAGGGGTAGTAGCCCTTGGGATAGCGCCACCTGGGTGTTACATTTGCACTAAATTTTGTTCTAAAACAGTTAAGGAATGAGCCAAAAGGCTGGAAATTATGACTTCTTATACCTCTCAACTGTCCCTGATTTTCAGGGACGTCCCTGAATTTTGCCTCAAAATTTTACTCTATCCCTCCTAAAAATTGTGTTTCCGTGACCAAACCAGGGGGGTTATAAGCACAAACTAATGTCAAACATTAAAGTTACAGACTTGTTCTTCTTAAGGAAATGCATTTTACACTAAGCCCTTTATTCTACCAGCTTCCTGAGTGGATATCTCCAATTTTGAAGAAGTGTCCCTGATTTTGGTCCTTTGTCCCTGATTTTTTTAAGCCTTGTCCCTGATTTATGAGGCAGGAGGTTGAGAGGTACACTTCTTAGTTTCCCTCCCCCTGTAATAAACCTTCTGAAGAGTGGTCCTCCTCTCATCAAAAATCAAAAGAAAGGACCTCCAAGGACCCCTTAGCAAATAAGTCTGACAAAAATAACTCTGACCGAGTCAAACAAAAAATACATACTGAGCAGGTTTCTGATGGTGCCAGGTTTCAGAAGAGGGACATTCAGTACCATCTGAGGGCTCACTGGTCTCAAAAAATGGACTCCCTGTCAAAGCTGTTTCCAGTCTCAAGGACTCTTTTACAAGCCCTGGACTGGTGGAAAGACAGACACAACCTAAGAGAAGGAGTCTCCTTCCAACACAAAGCCCTTGAGAGTACTCACCACAGATGCCTCTCTGCTAGGCTGGGGCGCACACCTGGCAGACCAGTCCATAAGTGGGGTGTCCAGGTGTCATATAAACCTTCTTGTACTCAGAACTGTGTATTTGGCCATAAAAGCCTTCCCACCAGCTCAAGGGCCAATTTGTCCAAATCAGGACAGACAACAACACCACCACCACCATGTTTTACATCAACAAGCATGGGGGCACAAGCTCCTCAAAGATCTGCACAGATGCTATGAAGTTCTGATCTCTGGCTTACTCCCTGGACATGCATCTAACTGCCATCCACCTGCCAAGCAAGGACAATGTGCTGGCAGACTCTGTGAGTCGCATCAGCCAGGGCCACCATGAGTGGACCCTAAACAAACAAGTGCTGACTGCAGTCTTCAGGAGGTGGGGCACTCCAGAGATAGACCTCTCTGCTTCCAAACATAATTATCAGATTCCCCTGTACTGTTGCAGGTCTCTGGCACTGGGCACAGTGCCAGTGGATGCCCTGTCCCTCAGATGGACAGGGAGGTTCCTGTATGCTTTTCCTTCATTTCCTCTCATCCTCAGAGTGCTCCACAAACTCAGAAGACGGCCAGCAACGATGATACTGGTGGCTCCGGACTGAGCAAGACATCCCTGGTACTCCCTGCTCCTCATCCTGTCAGTCAAACGGCCCGTTTGCCTGCCCTCAAGCCACAGTTTCATGGCCTAGCCTCAGACCGGAGTAAAATACCCCAACATAGAGTCTCTTCGCCTCAAGGCCTGGTGCTTGAAGAGCTAGAGTTCCCTGACTCTCAGTATTCAGAACAAGTCCTGAGAATCCTTAGACTGGCTGAAGAAAGAGAAGTACCAAAAAGACCTATGCTTCCAAATGGAAGAGATTTTCTTTCTGGTGTAAAGAAAGGCAGACTGATCCTCTGCAACCTAGCCTGTCCTCCATTCTAGGTTACCTGGTTCACTTACAAACTTCAGGCCTCAGGGTCTTGTCACTGAAAGTCCACCTGGCAGCCATTTCAGCCTACATTTCAATAGGCAAGGAGAAATCTGTAATTTCTCACTCAGTTTTCAGAAAATCCTTTAAAGGCCAGCTGCACCTTCAACCCCCACTTAGGGAACCTGCTAACCCCCTCGGGACTTGACCTTGTGTATAGCCAAGTTGATGGACTCTCCATTCGAACCTATGGCTATAGCAGCCCTAAAGTACGTCACTTGAAAAACAGTATTCCTCATGGCCATCGCTTTAGCCAGGAGGATATCAGAGCTGCAAGCTACTGTATCTGCACTGAACCTAACTTCATCATCTCCCACAGGAATAAAGTAGATCTTACTTCCAGAGGGCTCTTGCAGTAGGTATTCACATATAGGACTAAGCCGCCAGGTGTCATAACCCCACGGCAAAATCCTCTAGCTAGTAGTCTCTGGCGGGGACCGCCCCCACGTCAGGTGACCGGCGACATCTGATGTCAGTATAAAGGGGTGGTCCCCCACAACCACCTTCTAGTTCTTTCCGGATGTCAGCTTGCGAAAGTACCTCGCAGAAGAACAGCACTCTTTCATCTCGCCATTTTGGATAAGTACTATTCTTTTCGACTTTAACTTTTCAATTTTCTTCTCAAATACAGTTTTTGAATATCTTGCTTTGTATGTCGTCCCTGGTGCCCTCCAAATCGTATAAGAATAAGTGCGACTCGTGCAGTTCCCAGCTCCCTCACAAGGACGGCCACTCTCTGTGCCTTTTCTGCTTAAGCACGGACCACCACGTGGAGGAGTGCCAGCACTGCCGAAAATTCAGTTCCACTACCCGTAAATGGAGGCAGCAGTCCCTGGAAGCTCAGTTGCTGAAAAAGAAAATGGCATCCATTGAAAAGGAATTGAGGCAGGCGTCCACTTCCCCCAAAGGCCAGACAAAAAAAAAAGGGACAAGGAGAAGCACCGGGACTGGGACTCGTCATCCACAGCTGCCACAACTTCGTCTGGAGTTGCGGCCCTTGAGGTACCTTCCCCTCCGGGGGACCAATCCACGACAGCCGCCTTGGTGGTTACCAAGCTGGCGTTGTTTCCCCCCGACGGGCTTGCACTTGGGCCCACTGGGAGCCTGCAGGGCAAAGGAGGCCTTCACTACCGCTACGGCTGCTCAACCCTCTCGGCCTACCGGTAAGAGTGGGTCTGGTAAGTCAGACTCTGGTTCTGCCCAGACAAGGCTGATAAGCTGATCGTCGGCCCCTCTGACACTGCCCAACCTGTGACCCCACGTCAGGCTCTGAAACCACGCCTGACATCCGGAAGTCACCACAACGTACTCCTGCTGCATTGCCCCTTGAGGCCCCTCCATCCCCTCAGACTCCTTCCGAGGATTTTGCTCCTCCCCCCGGCTGGGGTCGCAGACCCAGGGATGCTGCCATCGGGGGGTGCCCTTCCCAATGCCGGATCCTAATACTCCGGACTTGACACCAGTTAACCCGCTGCTTCCCTCCGGTATACCGTTACCTGACGACAGAACCATTCCACCAACAGGACTGGCAGGGCTCTCAGACCCTCCTGTGGGTCTGCCTACTCCAGGCCGATGCCTGAACCATCCGGTCCGCTGCTGGGCCGATGCCAGGACCTTCTACTCCATCAGAGCTCCTGGATACCTGATGCTGCAGTATCCAGCTCCTCAGTACCCGACGCTGCAGTATCCAATGCTGCAGTACCTGGCACCGGGCCTCCCGCCGTCAGGTTATGGGAAACCTTTCTACGGGTTTCCCAACTACCCGTATCCAAGTCCTCCTCCTCCTCCTCCTCCACCACCACCACCACCACCACCACCACCACCCCTGCAGCCTGAGGTGGACTTGAATGAGGTTTTGGCCTCCTGGCGGGCTGAGGCTCAGATCCAACTCACCAGGGAGGTCGATAGCCATTTACCGACGCTGGTCCCTATGCCGGACCCCTTACATCGGCAGCAGGGGACTCCTCCTTCCCTTGCCCAATGCCAGAGCAGAATCGTCTGGATCCCAGATCAGGGAGGACATGCACCCCCGGAGTACCCCCAGACGGGCGATACACCCAGCAGGGAGGACTCTTCCTCTTCATCATCAGAGCCATCAGATTCAGATACTGAGTTTGATAATTCTGACCCTGTGAACGAGCCACACACTCCAGAAACCCCCAGGCCTGAGGACTCTCTGACGTCTCCTCCGGAGGATCCCTCTTTTCTGGAACTGTGAAGGAAAATCCAGGCAGCTTGTGAGTGGCAATCAGTGGAGCCAGATCCACAAATCCATAAAACTTGCTGCCCACCTGAATCTCCTGGAAACCGCTCCCACACCCATTCCACCCTGGATCGAGCCTCATGCGGATCTTGTATCCACTATTTGGAAACAGCCTTCCTCGCTAGCCCCTCTTCCTAGAAAGGCAGATAGGCTATATCAGGCTTAGAAGGGTAAAGACTTTCTCAGTCTTCACCCCAAGGCGGAATCGGTGGTGATGAGTGCCACCCACGACTGATCCTCCAACCCAAAGCATCTCAGCTCGTCCCCTCCTGACAAGGAATCTCGACTTCTGGACTACATAGAAACATAGACTTTGACAGCAGTTAAGGACCACTTGGCCCACCCAGTCTGCCCATTTCCCTACCTACTGGATAAGCTGCAGATTCTAGTTAACCAACAGCCTACTTCCTGCAACCCCCCACTATAATTGCTTTATGGCTGTCCCATGCATGTTTGAATTCCCCAACTGTTTTAGACCCAGCGACCTCCTCAGGAAGGCAGTTCCATGTATCCACCACTCTCTCCGTGAAAAAACATTTCCTCACTTTACCCCTGAGCCGTCCCCCCTCTATCTTTAAATTGTGCCCCCTTGTTCTTACACACTTCTTTTTCTGAAAGATGCTACCCTCCTGAACTTTGTTGATTCCCTTGAGGTACTCGAAAGTTTCTATCATGTCCCCCCTGTCCCGCCTTTCATCAAGAGTGTACATATTAAGCTCTCTCAGTCTCTCTTCATATGGTTTCTGCTGCAGACCCTGGACCATTTTAGTTGCCCTCCTCTGGACTGCTTCCATTCTGTCTATGTCCTTGCGTAGATGAGGTCTCCAAAACTGCACAAAGTACTCCAGATGGGGTCTCACCAACTGTCTGTATAGAGGATAACCATTTCCCTTTTTCTATGCATCCCAGTATCCCCCTGGCTTTCCTTACTGACTTCTCACATTGCGTACCCACCTTTAGGTCATCTGATATGACTACCCCCAGGTCCCTTTCAATTTTTGTTGTTGTTAGTACCTCCCCTGCTATTGTGTACTCTTCTCCTGGGTTTTTGTTTCCCAGGTGCATTACTTTGCACTTCTTTGCATTGAATCTAAGTTGCCATATGTCTGACCATTCCTCCAACCTTGCCAAGTCCCTTCTCATCTTTTCTACCCCCTCTTGTTTATCAGCTGTGTTACAGATCTTTTTGTCATCTGCAAAGAGGCATACCTTTCCCTCCGGACCCTCTGCAATGTCACCTATAAAGATGTTAAAGAGGACTGGACCCAGTACTGAGCCCTGAGGTACTCCACTAGTAACCGCCCTTTCTTCGGAATGTATTCCATTCACTATTACCTTCTGTGTCCTGTCGTGCAACCAGTTTGCTACCCAGGCTACCACCCTGGAACCCACTCCCAGGCTGGCTAACTTGATTATTAATCTTTTATGCGGGACTGTGTCAAATGCATTGCTAAAGTCTAGGTAGGCCATATCCACAGCCCCTCCCTGGTCTATTACTTTGGTCACCCAGTCAAAGAAATCAATTAGATTCGTCTGACATGACCTTCCTGCTGCAAATCCATGCTGCTTTGGGTCTTGTGTTTCGCTGGCCTCTAGGTACTCAACAATTATTTCTTTCAGAAGTGATTCCATCATTTTCCCTACCACTGAGGTCAAACTTACAGGTCTGTAGTTTCCTGCTTCTGCCTTGCTCCCACTTTTGTGAAGGGGAATCACATCTGCCCTCCTCCAGTCTTCATGTACCACCCCACAATCCTGCCATGATTTGTTAAAAAGCGTGGTCAGTGGTGTCACACTAGGTCCTCCTAGTTCTTTTAGGATTCTAGGGTGAATCCTGTCAGGCCCATTGCTTTGTCCACCTTGAATTTTAGGAGTTCTTTCAGGACTCTTTCTTCTGTGAGTGGACTGGTGTCAGCCCCCCTACCTAGAGTGCGTCTATTGTCTGGTTTAGGTAACTCCTCCTCATCTTCTTTTGTGAATACTGAGCAAAAGTATTCATTCAGTATCTCTGCCTTTTCACTGTCTCCCTCTACCCACCTCCCCTCTCCTTTATTAATCTTCACTATCCCTTCCTTAACCTTTCTGTGCTCCCTAATGTACATATAAAATGTTTTATTCCCCTTCTTAACTGAGTTGGCTATTTTTTCTTCGGTTTTGCCCTTTGCTATTCTGACTGCCTTCCCCACTTCTTTGTGCTTTAATTGATACAGTTCCCTGTCGTGCTCCTTCTGTGATTCCTTATACTTTTTGAATGCAGCTTTTTTCTCCTTAACCTTCCGTGCCACCTCTTTTGAGAGCCATAGTGGTTTTTTACTCCGCTTTGTTTTCTTTATTTGTTTCACACAAAGGCTTGTTGCCTCTATGATGGCAGTTTTGATTTTTCTCCATTGTTCTTTCACCCCTCCCTTTTGGCCATTTGCTAGTGCATTCTTCAGGTATTCACCCATTTTGCCAAAGTCAGCCCTTCTAAAGTCCAGTATCCTTGTTTTTGTATGGCTTATCTCCATGGTTGTGCTCATTGTGAAGCACACTGTGCAGTGGTCGCTTGTTCCCAGATGTCTACTGACTTCTAAATTTGTGATCCTCTCTCCATTTGAGAGTACCAGGAAGCTTGTTTCCCAGACTATGGGCATTGGTACTCATTGCCCTCCATTTAATGTTGGCTTTATCCTTTCCCCTCCATCCCTGCTCTTATTGCCCTTGTCTATTTTTCCATTTACCCCTGTCCTGCCATGTGTTGAGCTCTGTACCTCAGTGCTTATATTACTAACTGCCATGTTTTGTGGGGGAAGGCTTGAACTTTCCTGCCTTTTATCAGCACCTCCCCCTTGGCTAGTTTAAAAGCTTGCCAAGGAAGCATTTAAACCTGTCACCTAGGAGCTTGGTTCCCTTCGTGGACAGATGCAGACTATCGTGCCAGTATAGAACTTTATCTCTCCAGGTGGACCCCCAGTCCCCAATGAAGCCAAAGCCCTGTGCTCTATACCAGTTTTGCAACCACTCATTAAACTGAATGGTTTGCAGTACCCTAGCCTCACTTCTGCCATGGACTGGCAGCACCTCTGAGAAAGTTACCATGCTTGCTACCCATCTGAGGCCCCTCCCCAACTCCACAAATTCATTCTGCACTGCACTGATACCATGCCTAGCTAGGTCATTTGTCCCAAGGTGGACAATGATATCCAGTTCCCTCTCCTGTGATGCTGCTTCTGCAATCCCGAGGATTTGCTTCCTGTCCCTCCAAGCCATGGCACCAGGCAGGCACCTTACTTCCTTCTCCTCTCCCTTGCCCAGTTTTAACCCCCTAACAATGGAGTCCCCTATCAGAAGCTGTTTCCTTCCCCTGTGGTGTCCTTTGCCACCCTTTTGTGGGTCTTCCTTGTGGATGTCCTCAGCATTCTTCTGGGTTTCCACTGAGGATGCCATCATAGAGGAACCTTGCTCTGCCAGAATGGCATATGATTTGTGTAGAGGTACAACTAGGGGACTTCGCCTCTGGTCCACCACCCGCACTCTCCCAGAACCCACTGTGGTCCAACTGCTCTTCATACTTGGCAACCTCTGAGGCAGTGGTTGTGGCAGTGGTGCTCTTTGGGTGGGGGAGGCCTCCTTAGTCCTTGCTAGTTCAGCCTGGATGTGGGCAACTTCCTCCCTCAGAGCTGACAGTTGCCTGCAAATAGGACAGCAGCGCAGTTTCCAGAATGTCTCCCGGAAAACTGCTGCCCCACAACCTGTGCATTGCACCACTCCCCACATATCCCTCTCCCCTATAATATACAATATGTAATATATTATTTGTGGTGTGTACCTACCCTTTATGCACTCTGCTGAGTTATTAAGAATATGACAGTTCAGCGCCAAGACCTGTTGAGGAAGTGATGTCTGAACTTTGGCTATAAAGGAAATGCCACACCTGGGGGTGTGGGGAAGGGTGGGTAGGTAGTCCACAGCCACTGGTGACTGTTAGAAACAATCAAATACACAACTGCTCCACCACTCTGTTGAGTAATGCCCTTGATAGGAATTCAACCAACACCACAATTTACTAGACCACTGCTCCTACACAAACCACTCTACTGAGTCCAGAGATAAAAATGAACTCACTCCTCAGCCAGCGGGACACTTTTAAAACGTTGCAAAAATATCCTTCCAAATCCTAGGTCTCAACCCCAGCAATCAAGCAAATTCAGTTGTATCTCACTCCCTCTGGTTATAAAATTACTACACTTTTAATGGAGTCCTCTAATTCTCTGCTTAATGCCAATATGGAAAAAAAAATGAAACTTTTGGTAGAAAGCGTAGCTCTCCTTCTTAACAAGTCCCCGACAATATTATGCCTTACCAGGTTTCCAGGTCCTAAACGGAGTTACAGTTTGTTCTTTGCAGTGTAGCAAGGTTCTCAGCTTCCAACAGACAAATCAAAGTCAGTCTGACCGACTTGAAGATCTACGCATCTTCTACCCTGGGTATGAGGACCCTAAACTATGTTGGACACATGGGGGACTACCAGAAGTTCATTCTTAGTCAGGTTGAAGCCAAACTGTCCTCTCTCCCCTGATTCCCAGACCAAACAGGAACTGGGAGACCTGGTCTGTTCCACGCGTTTGGCCTGTAGGCACATGTTACATGCCACATACGATGTGGTGAGCACTACAGGTAGGAGCTCGGCTTTCACCGTAGGCTTGCGGCATCATGCCTGGCTCCGTGTGTCAGGTTTGGTTCCTGAAGTGCAGACTGCTATCCAGGATGCTTCCTTCAGGGGCTCCGTACTGTTCGGAGGTGATGTCAAGAACGTCATAACCGAATTGCAGGAGAAGGGATTGGCACTTAAGTCTGTTCAGACTATGTACAAATCCTCTCAGGGGCAGAAACGTCCCTTTCGGTGCCAAAAACATAAAGAAATGCAGGCCCGACGTCCAAATAAACATAGAGCCGCATCAGCAGCCAAAGCTTCCCCCAGCAAGAAAGCCTCCAGAGCTCCAGCCACTGCTCTGCCCTCTGCTTCCTGACTCCTTGCCTTTCCCTCGTCCTCTGGCTGTTCCAGAGGAACCAGCGGGAGGAGATTCTCCTCTCATCTGCTGGGTTTGAAGAGGATAATGGCAGATGCTTGGGTGCTTCAGCTGGTCTCAGTGGGGCACTCAGTAGAGTTCTCAGAAAGGCCTCCTTGCAGACCTCACCCTCCATCCTTGTACTTCCCTATTCATCTTCCCTTGGTACTAGAGGGGATTTGCTGTCTCCTTCAGAAGGCAGCAGTAGAACCCTTCCTCTCCCTTTCGTGGAATGGGTTACTATTCTCACTTCTTCCTAGTACCAAAGAAGACCTGAGACCCATCTTAGGTCTCAGCTCTCTGAATCTGTACGTGGAGTACAAGCGGTTCAGAATGCTCTCCCTACAGAACCTTCTTCCCATGCTTTGGCCAGGACAGTGGCAGTGCGCTTTGGATATGCAGGATGCATACCTCCATATCCCCATATGCCCTTCCCACTGCAAATACCTCCGTTTTTGTTTCCATGGGGTGCACTACCAGTTCAGGGCCCTCCCATTTGGTCTTTCCTCAGCTCCCTGATTATTTACCAAATGCCTGGCGGTAGTAGCAGCCTTCCTGCATACCCAGGGAGTGCAGGTTTTCCCCTACCTGGATGACTGGCTTCTGGCAGCTCTGTCCAGGGAGGAACTCTTACAGCTCCCTTTCTCTTACACTACAGGTCTTTTCCAGCCTGGGTATCACTGTCAACCAGGCCAGGTCCCACCTGGTCTTTTGCCAATGGCTGTAGTTTATAGGGGCAGTGTTGGATATGTCCCTAGGCAAGACTTTTTTGCTCCCGGACTGAGTCGAGACTCTCTTAAACCAGGCTCGCCTCTTATCCGGCCTCAGACAGGTTGGAGTCAGGAAGGTCCTTCGCCTTCTCGGGCTTATGGTGGCGGCCATTCCAACTGTCCCTCTAGAGAGGCTCCACATGAGTCTCCCAGTGGACTCTCCTGTCTCAGTGGGACCAATCTCAGGGTGACCTGGACCACAAGGTCCTAGTGTCGGACCTGATGATCAGGGACTTGGCAGTGGTGGATGGTTCAGAAGAACTTCACCCGGGGGCCCGTTCTGCACCAATCCTCCCACTCAGACCCTGACGACGGACGTGTCAGATGCAGGCTGGGGTGCCCATCTAAGGTTTCACAGGACTCAGGGCAGCTGGTCTCACCTCGAGCAGCAATTACACATCAGTGTTCTCAAGCTCAGGGCAGTTCTTAATGCCCTACAGGCTCTCCTTACCTTCATTCTCCCCGATCATCTTTTGATTCAGTCAGACATGTTTGTAGTCTGGTACCTCAACAAACAGGGAAGGACCCACTCCTACCCCCTGTGCTGGGAAGCAGTGAGAGTCTGGTACTGGGCGTCTCAGCACAACCTGCAGCTGGCAGCAGTCCATGTTCCCGGGAGTGGAGAACACCCTGGCCGATGCTCTAAGCCGCTTGCCGGTCAAGTCCCACAAGTGGGAACTAGATCAAAATGTCGTAAACGACATCTTCCAGCAGTGGGGGACTCCTCAGGTGGATCTCTTCGCCTCCCCCAACAATGCCAAGCTTCCCACCTTTTGCTCGCTCGCTCCAGGGCAAGACGTTTTCTGGCGGGACATGCTGTCTCTCTGTTGGAAGGGCAGATTCATTTATGCCTTCCCTTCCATTCCTTTGATTTTGAGGGTGCTGAACAAGCTCCGGGCAGAGGGGATGCGAATGATCCTCAACGCTCCCTTGTCGCCGAGGCAAGTCTGGTTCTCTCTTCTGCAACAGTTTTCCGAGGAACCTCCTCTTCCTCTGCCTCTGTCGCAGCATTTGCTGATCCAGGATTGGGGAACCCTGTTCCATCCAGGACTCAAATCCCTTCAACTTCATGCGTGGCTCCGACAGACATAGCCAAGGCGCGCTTTGATGTATCACCTTTAGTAGCGGATATGCTGGTGAAGGTCAGAAAGCCTTCCACCAGGTCCACATGTGCTATGAAGTGGAAGCGATTCCCCATATGGGCTGGTTCTAAGGAGCTGGATCCTTTCTCCTGCCCGACTAACAAAGTCCTGAACTACCTGAGGAATCTCTGTGATCTGGGCCTTAGCTACTCCTCTTTGAAGGTACATATGGCAGCCATTTCGGCCTACCACATTCCCTTTGGGGACAGGACTTTCGCTCAACAGGAAGTCTCCAAGACCTTTCTAAAAGGGGTTCTCCACCTAAGACCTCCTATCCACAATCCTGCTCCTCCTTGGGTCTTGAACTTTATTTTAGAAAAGCTCACACTGCCTCCTTTTGAACTGCCATCGAATGCGAAATTGAAGTTTCTTTCTTGGAAGACGCTCTTTCTCATGGCCATCACCTCTGCTTGGAGGATTTCTGAGCTTCAAGCCCTGATGTGGATGCACCCACAGAGGAGACTAAGGAGGCTGAGGACAGCTGTCACAAGGAAGGCCCACAGTAAGGAGGCAGAGGACACCACAAGGAAAGGAAGCAGCTCCTGGTGGGGGACTCAATTATTAGGGGGATAGAACTGGGAGGAGCTGGGAAAATTGAAGTAAGGTGCCTGCCTGGTGCCATGGCTTGAAGGGACAGGAAGCGCATCCTCAGGATCACGACAACAGCTGCAAGGATTCTGAGCTGGGCGTAATTGTCCACCTAGGGACAAATGACTTGGCTCATCATGAGGTTAGAGCAGTGCAGGAGGACATTGCAGAGTTGGGGAGGGGCCTAAGACAAGTAGCACACACAGTATCCTTCTCAGAGGTGCTGCCTGTCAAAGGCATGGGTAAGGCGAGGGTAATTGGCACCATGCAGTTTAATGAATGGTTGAAAAAATGGTGTGGAGCACAGGGGTTTGGCTTCATTGGGGACTGGGGTTCCACCTGGAGGGACACCAGCCTATACTGGCAGGATGGTCTGCATCTGTCTAGGAAGGAACAAGTCTTTGAGCAATCGGTTTAAATGCTTCATTGGCAAGCTTTTAAACTAGTCAAAGGGGAGGCACTGACAAGCAGCAGAAAATCCCAGCCTCCCTACAAAACAGGGTACTAAATGAGAAAAAGACCGAGGTAGAACAGTCAGTGGGGATGCTGCAACAGAAGGTAAAGCCATCAAAAATGGAGAGCAATGAGTACCAATGCCCGTAGTCTAGGTAACAAGCTTCCTGAATTAGTGGCCTTGATGGAGGAGGAACATCTGGATATCGTGGCAGTCACAGAAACATGGTACACAAAAACCATGACTGGGACGTAAACATACCAGAATACACTATCTACAGGAGGGACAGGGAGGGTAAAGAGGAGGAGGAGTAGTTCTTTACATAAAGGAAGGAATAAAGCAACAGAACAAAAGGGTAAACAGGGAGGAGAAGAAGCACTGTGGGTAAATTTGGAGACAGGCAATGGCACCACAATCCGCACAGGGTTAGAACAGACCCTTCTCAGGGGAGGAAATGGACAAGGAAATGATAGAAAGTATGCTTAGAATGGCAGAAAAGGGAGATACTGCTGATGGGTGGTCTGAATATGCCAGATGTTAACTGGAGTGCAGTTGCAGTTGCCACTCAAGAGTGCAGTTATTCTAGATGCCCTACAGGGGCATGCCTTAGACAACTAGTACTGGAGCCCACCAAGAGGGAGCAATATTAGACTTGATACTCTCAAATGGAGATGGAGAGAGGATCACAGATGTAGAAGTGGGTAGCCATCTGTGAACTAGCGACCACCGAACAGTATGGTTCCAATAAACACAGTAATAGAGTCAAGCCATACAAAGACAAAAGTACTGGACTTTAGGAGGGCTGACTTTGCCATAATGGGTGAGTGCCTAAGGAATGCACTAGCAAATGGGCAGGAAGGAGGGTGGAAGAACAATGGGAATAATAAAACTGCCATCACAGAGGTAACAAGCCTTGTGTGAAGCAAATAAACAAAACAAGACGATGTAAGAAACCACTATGGTTCTCAAAGGAAGTGGCAGTGAAGGTTCAAGAGAAAAGAAAGCTGCTCAGGAAGTACAAGGAATCGAGAAGGAGCAGGACAGAGCACTGTATCAGTTAAAGCAAAAGGAGGCTGGGAAGGCAGTCAGAACAGCAAAGGCCCAAACCGAGGAAAAGATAGCCAACTCAGTTAAGAAGGGGATAAAACCTTTATAGGTACATCAGGAGCGAAGGAAGACCAAGGAGGGATAGTGAGGCTTAATAAAGGGGAGGAGGGTGGGCAGAGGGAGACTGTGAAAAGGCAGAGATACTAAACAAATATTTTTGCTCAGTATTTAAAGAAAGAGGGAGATACATAAAACAAACAGTAGTAACACTCTGGATACAGAAGTTGATACTGGCCCATTTACAGAAGAAAGGGTTCTGAAAGAACTCTTAAAACTGAAGGTGGACAAAGCAATGGGGCCTGATGGGATTCATCCCAGAATTCTAAAGAACTAAGGGTAGAACTAGTGACACCACTGACTACCCTTTTTAACAAATCATGGGAGGATGGGGTGGTACCCGAGGACTGGAGGAGGGCAGATGTGATTCCCCTTCACAAAAGTGGGAGCAAGGCAGAAGCAGGAAACTATAGACCTGTTAGTTTAACCTCAGTGATAGGCAAAATGATGGAATCACTTCTAAAGGAAAGAATTGTTGAGTATCTAGAGGCCAGAGGGGCACAGGACCCTAGGCAGCATGGATTCACAGTGGGAAGGTCATGCCAGACGAATCTGATAGATTTCTTTGACTGGGTGACCAAAGTAGTAGATCAGGGAGGGGCTGTGGACATGGCCTACCTAGACTTTTGCAAGGCATTTGACACAGTCCCACACAAAAGATTAATATACAAGTTAGCCAGCCTAGGAGTGGGTCCCAAGATGACAGCCTGGGTAAAGAATTGGCTGGAGAACAGGACACAGAGAGTTATAGTAAATGGAGTCCACTCAGAAGAAAGGAGGGTTACTAGTGGGGTACCGCAGGGTTCAGTATTAGGACCTGTCCTCTTCAGTGTCTTTATAAGCGGCATTGCAGAAGGACTGGAAGGAAAAGTATGTCTCTTTGCAGATGACACTAAGATCTGCAACAGAGTTGATGCACAGGGTGGGGTGGAAAGGATGAGAAGGGACTTGGCAAGGTTAGAGGAATGGTCAAATGTATGGCAGCTTAGATTCAATGCTAGAAGTGCAAGGTAATGCACCGGAAACAAAAACCAGGGAAGAGTACACAATGGGGGTGAGTACTAACAACAACAAGAATGGAAGAGACCTGGGGGTAGTCATATCAGATGACCTAAAGATGGGCAAGCAATGTGAGAGGCAGCAAGGAGGGCTGGGGGATACTGGGATGCATAGGGAGAGGCATCACAAGTAGAAAACAGGAAGTTATTATCCCTCTGTACAGACAGCTGGTGAGACCCCATCTGGAGTACTGTGTGCAGTTCTGGAGACCCAATCTCCGCAAAGACATAGACAGGATGGAAGCTGTCCAGAGGAGGGCAACTAAAATGGTGCAGGGTCTGCACCGGAAGTCATATGAAGAGAGACTTAAGGAGCTTAATATGTATAGCCTCGAGGAAAGGAGGGAGAGGGGGGACATGATAGAAACTTTCAAGTACCTCAAGGGAATCAACAAAGTCCAAGAGGGTAGCATCTTTCAAAAAAAGAGGTGTGCAAGAACAAGAGGGCACAATTTGAAGATAGAGGGGGGCTCAGAGGTAATTTAAGGAAGTATTTTTTCACAGAGAGGGTTGTGGATGCATGGAACGGCCTTCCGGAGGAGGTTGTGGAGTCAAAATCAGTGGGGGAATTCAAGCATGCATGGGATTGTCATAAGGCAATTCTGGGGGGTGGGGATAGGAAGAAGTAGGCTGCTGGTTAACTAGGATCTGCAGCTTATCCAGTAGGTAGGGAAATGGGCAGACTGGGTGGGCCAAGCGGTCCTTATCTGCCATCAAATTCTATGTTTCTATAATGTGTAAGCTCCCGTACTTGATTTTCCACAAGGATCGGTTGGCCATGTGCAGTAACCCTAAGTTTCTTCAAAAGGTGGTCGCTGAATCCACACTGAATCAGTCCGTTGAGCTCCCGACCTTTTTCACGGAACACTCCAATCATGGAGAGTACCTTCTGCATACACTGGATGTACACAGAATTCTGAGATACTACACTAACAGGACTAAGGATCTCAGAAACACAGATCAGCTCTTTGTTTCTTTCACTCACAAAAGAGAAGGCAATGCTGTTTCCAAACAATGCCTCTCTAAGTGGTTAGCAAATTGCATCACTTTCTGTTATGACAAGTATCACAAAACCCTGCCGAGTCAGGTCAGAGGTCACTCCACTAGAGGGGTAGCTGCCTCTGCTACTTGTTTCAGGAATGTGTCAGCAGCAGAAATCTGTGCTGCCACAACTTGGACTTCCGTCCATACCTTTATGAAACAATAGTTTTTTTTTTTTTTTTATAGTAAAATTTTTATTAGGCACGAGGACATTTATACATTATACAAGACATTTTACATAGATATATTCATTCAGTTGATATAATTATACATTGGACTGTAAAAAACAAATTGTCACCCAGCATCAGGACTAATTAATCACATGAACTAGACAAGTCTCGTTTTAACGTTTTTCCAGTATTGATTTGATTAGCTTCAAGGAACAAAGTCTGAATAAGTGCTTAACTGATACATAATCCATTTTCTCCATTTTGTATCAAATACCTTCACTCTATCCTGTACTCTGGCCGCCATCCTCTCCATCCTATATATCTCTCTTGTCAAGTTTAGCCACTTTCCCTTAGTTGGCAGCCTGTTTGTTCCCGTAGTCTGGTTATTATGTTTTTTGCTGCCAATATTAGCAATGTAGTCTGCAGGTATACATTCTTCTCTACTTTTAGACCAAATGGGGCAGTAGCTGTCAGTATATACCCAGAGGTAAAAAGACCTAGGTTTTCATATATTGCCACCAGCTCCGGCACTACATCCCCCCAATAAGGACCCAGCGTGCTGCATTTCCAAAACATATGAGTCTGGTCTGCATGTACAGTACTGCTCCACATCCCCTCCAGCACTTTCCTTCAGGATTGCCTGTAAAACTAGCTACCACAGCAGGAGTGCGAAAAAATCTATATCATAATTTCCATGCAAACTCTTTCCAGTATGGGGATCCCGAGGCCTTACGCATAAGTGGGGAGGCCATCTTCCAGTTAGTAACCGGTAGGTCAGTCCCCAACTACAAGAACCAACGGGCTCTAATTGACTCAGTAGAGTCTTCTGGTTTCTCTCCCAAAGCAAGGTAGGCCAGACTAATACCGTGGTCTAGAGTGGTACCTTGTCTCTGTGATAGAAGTAATTTTATTATTAGTAGGGGGTTTTCAACCTCTGCTGCCAGTGCTTCCTCCATTGGCCACAAATTCTTATGAAAGAAGCCCTGGGGTATTTTATACTGAGCCTGGAACTAGACAAATGAATAAAGGTCCTGTGGGCCTAGTAATTGAAAAATATGTTTGATGTTATATTTATACCACCGGGTTAAGGATCTATCTAAAGAATTGGGTGGAAAGGCACTGTTCACCGCAAGGGATCTCACAAAAAGTGCCTTCATGGGCAATAATCTTTTATTGAGTACAGTCAGCCACTACTTAAACAACTCTGCAGTATATTGTGGGAATCTAGAGAGAGGTATGTAACCAGGAGGATGTCCAAAGAGACAGTCCGTCAGGTCTTATATGCCATTCCAAGTAATTTCAAACTGCATCCAGGGCACAATATAATTGGGGTTCATCCAGGAGAGTAAGATCTTTAATTTAGAAGCTCTGGCATAGTTCAGTAGATTCGGTAAATTTAACCCACCTCTGTCTTTTGATAACTGTAATAGAAAGTACCAAATCCTAGGAGGTTTCCCCTGCCATATAACGTGAGAGATCAGCATATTCCAAGCTTGAAAATAAGTCTGTATTGGAAATAATGGGAGTGTCTGCAGATAGAACAAAATCCGGGGAGATATGTTTTGTTTAATAGTTTCTATTTGAGCTAGGAAACTCAAAGGTATCTGTGACCATCGTGTGAGGTCCTCAGTTATGTTTTGGGTTAGGGGTTCAAAATTTGCAATGTCTGCATGTATCTGATTTTTAGTAAGATGGAGCCCAAGGCACTGCATCGATTGTTTATACCACTTAAGGGGAAATACACGTTTTAAAGCAGAGGAAGGTATGTAGTTACACAGCAGTACCTCTGTTTTCTGTTGGTTAATTTTATACCCTGAGATTTTACCGTACATCTCCAGTTGTTCCCAGACCCTTTGGATTGATATATCCAGAGAGGACAAAGTGAGAAGGATGTCGTCCGCAAATAGTGAAATTTTATGGTTTGTGCCTCCCATAGGTATGCCCTCAATCTCCGGGTGAGCTCTAATGGCTTGGGCTAATGGCTTGAGATACAGAGCAAATAACAGGGGTGAGAGGGGGCATCCCTGACGAGTTCCCCTCTGTAGTGGAAAAGGGTCAGAGATAGAGCCATCTAATTTTAAGTAAGCCCGAGGGTTTTTATACATATTGTACAATTGTTGTATGATCACCAGGGGAAAGCCAAAAGTAGACAAGGTAGCCCACAGAAATGGCCAGGCCACCCTGTCAAATGCTTTTTCGGCATCCAATCCAATGAATACCAGGGGAATCAAATGTGTTGCTGTGTACTCTTTAAGTAGATGTGTACATTGCACTGCATCGTGAACCTGTTGTCCTTTAATAAAGTCCACCTGATCATGATTGATCAACAAAGGCATGATGTTTTCAAGTCTATGAGCTAGCACAGACATACATTTTGTAATCAGAATTTAACATTGAAATTAGCCTGTATGATGAGGATAGTTTGAGTATGGCTGATATCACTGTGTATTGCCAAGAGGATGAAACATTACAGTTTTGATATTGCCTCTCACCGCAGAGCAGGCTTCGAGTTGGCTGTTCTGCAGGGACTTCTTTCTTGAACTCTGCTCAGCCTTTTTTCAGTCATTTGTGGATGACGATGACTCCTCCCGCTTTTCTGTTTGTTCCGGACTGCTTGGAACTCTGTCCTATATGCGAATACCTACTGCAAGAGCCCTCTCGAAGTAAGATAGTACAGTTACGTAAGAACTTACCATAACAGTAGATCATCGAGAGAGGCTCTTGCAGTAGATATTACCTTCCTTCCTCAGTCCCCCTGGGTTTCTTCTTTTCCTTCTATGGGGGCATATCCTTTTCTCTCTTGTCATGCCTCTTTTGGCCTCTGGCGGGAAAGAACTGGAAGACGGGCATGGAGGACCGCCCCTTTATACTGACGTCGGATGACGCCGGTCACCTGATGTGAGGGCAGTCCCTGCCAGAGACTACTAGCTAGAGATTTTTCCATGGGGTCCTGACACCTGGTGACTTAGTGCTATATGTCCTATATGTGAATACCTACTGCAAGAGCCTCTCTCAAAGATCTACTGATCTTCGAGCGGGAGCCCTTGCAGCAGGCTATCACAATTAGGACTATGCCGCAAGCACTAGGACCCTCTGGAAACTTCTCAACCAGAAATACCCAGCAGGGACCACCCCACAGTCAGCTCTGGTATAAAAGGGGGCAGACCCAGCTCCACCCCAGTTCTTTTCCCGCCGTATCCCGCACATGTGAAGAGTTCCTGCTCATCTTGGCTTGCCAACTCAGCAAAAGTTCTTATTTTTTCAGATTGTTTGTGTTTCTCCACCAGTTTTCGACGGTCTACAGACGCATGTCTTCGCCATCAAATGCGGTCTCTCGGCGAGGCCCCACATTAATAAAATAGGTTGTGGCACTTCAAATCCCGATTGAAAGATGGTAATCGGGTAGCATTTTCTGCCTCGGCCTAACCTCGACACCGCGTCCTGTTCAGCCTGTCAGAAATTCACGAGCCGAACCCGGATCCGCCGCCTGAAGGTCTTGAAAGCATTTCTGCTCGAAAAGAAGATGGAGGTGCACACCTCGGGGGAGAAGCAGAAGAAGAAGGACAAGACTTAGCGGTCCCGCGAAAAGGACCGTAGTTGGTCCTGGCACTGGTCCAGGTCCTGGTCTCGCTCCCGCTCACGGCGGCCTTCTCCCAAGACAGCACGTGGATCCAGGGGCTCAGGTTAGCATCCCAAAAAAGATCAGGCTAAGGCTGGGCCTTCGGGTGAGAGGCCAGCGAAGCCCAAGGTGACTCCGCTCAGGGTCACCGTGAAGACCTCAGAGGCGCAAGCTTTGACCCCACCTTCCAAGGCACCGGCGCCGCCCATCAAGAGGGCGCCGACAGAGTCTAAGGACACTCCAGCACCCTCGATCAGTCCCCCGTGTTCGGTCCCCCTACCGACATCAGGTGATGGGGCGACGGATCCGGACGCAGCCAGCGAAGGGGCTGCATCCTCTTCCCCCAAGTCCTCATCCCATCAGGGCTCAGAAGTGGGCTCTCCTGTGAAAGTCGACGTCCTGGATATTCCATTTCCAGGGAAGGCAGCCTCTCTCTTTTTGAAGGACGAGCTCAGGGATCTATTTTCCTTCTGGTGGGGGCAGGTCCAGAAGCCCCAAGCTGTCCCCATCACTGGTCCCAGACCCTTCGGGTGAACCACAGCCAAGAGGTGCTTCTTCCCAAGGAAGAACCCCGAAAGGCCTCCGCCTGTTCCTCCTCTTAAGGCTTGTTCCCGGACATGGTCCGTTGACTGACACCGGCGCTCTAACAGATCAGGTAGCTGATGCCGGGTCAGGTCTTACACGAGGAGCAATTCCCATTCTGCCAGATGGGACTGCTCCCGACATCTGTCCCTTGACTGATGTCGATCTCCGCTCTGTTGTCAGTCCCATGACCATCGTCGGTCTTTGGACCGACATTGGTCGGTGAGCTACCGACGCTTGAATGGGGCTAGCCATAAGGACAGATCTGGCTACTCATCACCCAGTAGCCATTCTTCCTCTTCCTTGTCATCTTCTACCTCTTCCTTTTTGGGAATTTGGGATTCCCCAGGAGAGAAGGACCATCCCTGCTCGCCTTCTGACGATCCCACCTTTATGGACATCATGAGGCACATCCAGGCCTCCAGTGAGTGGGACATGGAGGACCTAGATCCGGAACGCCGACGTTTGGCTAAATACCTGAGGCAAAAGGATCCCAAGCCCTTGGTGGACCCTCCTTTCGTGGACACATTCCAGGACCTTACCAGAGTTGCCTGGAAGCGTCCGGCTTTGGTCCCGGCAGTTCTGAAAAAATCGGACAGGCTGTATAGAGCCCCGAAGGATGAACCATTCTTGGCAGAGCATCCTCAGGTGGACTCTTCAGTTATTGTGGCTGCCCATGACAAACGTAAGTAGCCTAAACATCTTAACTCACAGCCTCCCAACCCAGAATCCCGCTATTTGGACCAGGTGGGCAAGAAGGTGTATTCTGCCTCCACCTGTTCAGTTAGGTCTCTGAATTTCCTCATGCATGTGGTCCAGTACCAGAATGCATTATGGGAGCTGGGACAAGAGCTGGTTAATGCCTTGCCAGACTCTGAGAAGAAAATGGAGATCCTGGACGTTCTCAAGTCGGGCTTGGATGTTGGCACACATGTGTTGCATGCCTCGTACGATACTGCAGACACGGCCACCAGAGCAGCAGCATCAGGTGTGTGTCTTAGGCGCCATTCCTGGTTGAGGGTCTCAGGCTTTCATCAGGATCTGCAGTCTGGAATCCGGGACTTACCATTCCAGTGTTCTGTGTTGTTTGGTCCAGAGATGGAGTCCTTGATCTCTCGCCTCCAAGAGTCAGGTAAATCCATCTGGTCTGTCCGCCAAATGTACCGTGGAGACCAGTGGAGACAGCGAATGCAGCCATTTCGGAAGCTCTCAGGTGGTCAAGCTGGTGGTAACCAACAGGGCCAGAGAGGAGGCTTTTGGAGGAGAGCCGGCAACCAGCAGCCTGGAGGCGCTCCTCCCCATGGCCCCAAGTTCTCCCAGGCCTCTCTTCTCACCCCTGGCTCCACCCAATGACTCCCTTCTGACCACCCCTCCTCCACCGGAGGTACCAGGTGAGGTGGTAGGGGGTCACTTCTCCTTGTATCTTCAGGGATGAAGCTCAGTAACTACAGACAAATGGGTCCTGGATGTTATAAGGAGAGGACACACTTTAGAGTTCACAGAGATTCCTCCAGACACTCCACCAAGTTTCTCCAGAAATCCTCCTTCTCATATTCCTCTCGTAGAAGGAGAGGTACAGGCCCTCTTGCAAAAAAGGGCAATAGAACCAGTCCCTCTGCAACAGTGTGGAAGAGGGTATTACTCCCACTTCTTTCTAGTTCCAAAGAAGACCCAGGACCTTCGTCCCATTCTGGACCTAAGCTCACTAACTCTTTATATAGAGTACAAAAAGTTTCGGATGGTGACCCTGCCAGGTCTTCTTCCTCTGCTGCACCAAGGGGACTGGTTCTGCTCCCTGGACATGCAAGATGCGTATATGCATATCGGGGTCTTTCCCCCTCACAGGAAGTTCCTGAGGTTCCACTTCCAAGGGGAGCATTATCAGTTTTGAGTTATTCCGTTCGGCCTTTCCACTGTTCCTCGAGTCTTCACGAAGTGCTTGGCAGTTGTGGCTGCGGCTGTAAGGCGTCAGGGACATTATGTCTTTCCATACCTGGACGATTGGCTGCTGGTGGCTCCATCAAGGTCTCGCCTGCTTCAAGCTCTTGGAGACACATGTACACTCTTCCAAGACTTGGGGGATCACCCTGAATCTTCCAAAGTCTTCCTCAGAACCCAGCAAAACACTCATGTTTATTGGAGCGGTCCTGGAGTCGGTCCAGGGCATGGCTTTTCTACCCCCGGAGAAGGGCAGTCGCCTGCAGGAGATAGCCAGATTGGTTCTAGAAACTCCTCAGGTCTCAGCAAGAACCTTCCTCAGACTTCTGGGGCACAATGTCGTGGCCATTCCAGTTACTCCTCTGGCTCGCCTTCACATGTGAATCCCACAATGGATGCTCAGGGTGCATTGGGATCAGTGCTCAGACAATCTCGACCACATGGTCAGAATCACAGAGCCCGTAAAGAAAACACTTCATTGGTGGATGGATCCTCTCAGTCTGAAAAGAGGGGTCTCCTTCTGTCCGGAGCCCCCAAATCAGACTCTTACGACGGATGCCTCGGATTTGGGATGGGGTGGGCGCACCTAGGGATCCACCAAACACAAGGTGTTTGGACCCCTGAGGAGCATGACCTCCACATCAATGTCCTGGAGATGTGAGCAGTCCTCAGTGCGCTACATGCCTTTCAGGAGGACCTAGTGCCAGGCTCTCTTCTAATTCAGACGGACAATATGGTGATTGTCTTCTACATCAACAAGCAAGGGGGAGCTCATTCTTACCCCTTATGCAGGGAGGTGATGAGAGTCTGGTATTGGGTGCTGGAGCGGCACATCACTCTCTCCGCGGTACACGTTCCGGGCGTCCTCAACGACCTGGCCGACTGTCTCAGCAGATCTCGGCAGAGGGTGCACGAGAGGGAGGTACTGCAGTCAGTAGTGGACCAGCTGTTCGACAGATGGGGTCATCCAGATCTGGACCTGTTTGCGTCACCACACAATGCCAAACTGCCGCTTTTCTGCTCGCGAGATCCCGCGCCTGGTGTTTCTGGCCAGACGCGTTGTCCCTATGTTAGGCAGGGAGGTCTCTCTATGCCTTCCCTCCCTTTCATCTGGTCCAGAGGGTTCTGTTGAAATTGCAGGCCGAGGGAGCGAAAATGATTCTGATCGCCTCGCTCTGGCCTCAGCAGATTTGGTTCCCATTACTTCAGCAACTTTCCGTGGAATCTCCTTTTCCCCTGCCAATATGCTTGCAGTTGCTGTCCCAGGATCAGGGATCGCTGGTTCATCCAAATCTCCTGTCCTTGCACCTTCATGCTTGGCTCCTTCAGACGTAGCAAAGCACAGGTACGGGGTATCGCCAGAGGTGGCAGAAGTTCTTGTGTCGGCAATAAAGCCCTCCATGCGCTCCACTTACAGTACACTATGAAATGGAAGCGTTCTTGTTTGTGGGCCTCGTCTCACCATCTGGATCCCGTTTTCTGTCCGGTGAACTCAGCTCTTCAGTATCTTCTCTCCTTATACCAACAAGGCTTGAGCTACTCCTCCATTAAGGTGCATATGTGGGCCATTTCGGCTTATCACATCCTTTCAGGTGACAGAACTTTAGCCCAGTTAAATGTGGCATGCACCTTTTTAAGAGGGATTCTCCATGTGAGAATATCCCATTTGGGATCCTGTCCCACCCTGGGACCTCCTTTTTGTGGTGGAGAAGCTTACCTTGCCTCCATTTGAACCTGCAGTGGATTGTGAGCTGCAATACTTGTCCTGGAAGGTTTGTTTTTTGGTTGCCATTACTTCAGCTCGAAAAGTTTCCGAGCTTCAGACTCTGATGTGTAAAGAGCCGTATTTAATTTTCCACAGGGAACGGGTTTCCCTGAGGACGAACCCTAAGTTTCTTCCAAAAGTGGTCTCGGAGTTGACCCTCAACCAGTTTGTTGACCTTCCAGTTTACTTTCCTTCGCCCTCTTAGAGAGGGGAGGCTCTTCTTCACACTTTGGACGTTCACAGGACGCTTAGGTATAACCTTAAGCGTACGGCTAATCACTGTAAATCGGAGCAGCTGTTCGAGGCCTTTGCGCCACAACATTTGGGTAGACCGGTGTCCAAACAAACCATTTCTAAATGGATTGTCCACTGTGTCTCTTTCTGCTATGAAAAGCATAATAAACCCCTTCTGGGGCCGGTTAGGGGTCACTCCACCAGGGGAGTGTCTGGTTTCTTTGCCGCGCTGTGGAATGTATCCATTAAGTATATTTGCGCCTTCGCTACCTGGAATTCAGTGCATACTTTCATGAAGCACTACAGCTTGGACATTGCCTCCAGATGTCAGGCGGGCTTCGGCCTGGCAGTACTTCAGGAACTTCTGTCTTGAGCCTATATGTTCAGTTTTTTCTCCACCTCCCGGGGTCGATTACCTCCTTGGCGAGGGACTGCTTGGGATTCAGTCCTAATTGTGATAGCTTGCTGCAAGAGCTCCCACTCGAAGTAAGATAGTACAGTTTCGTAAGAACTTACAGTAACAGTAGATCTTCGAGAGGAGCTCTTGCAGCAGGCGTTCCTTTCCTGCCCTCCTTCCCCCTCTGAGGTGTGTAGATTCCATCTTCATGCTCTGCTTCATTCTCCTATCACAGTTCGTGCTCGGGACTTGGCAGGGGAACTGGGGTGGAGCTGGCTCCGCCCCCGTTTATACTAGAGCTGAAGCTGGGGTGGAGCCGACGTCGGGGGCGGTCCCTAATGGGTATTGCCAGCTGAGAAGTTTCTGGATGGTCCTAGTGCCTGCAGCATAGTCCTAATTGTGATAGCCTGCTGCAAGAGCTCCTCTCGAAGATCTACTGTTACGGTAAGTTCTTATGTAACTGTACTTTACGGTAAGTTCTGACATAACTGTACTTTCTCAGGACCAACATGAAATTCCTTCCCAAAAGTGGTGTCTGAATTTCACCTCAACCAATATATAACTGTCCCTGTCTTTTTCACAAATGAATCCATTCCTGGTGAGTGCATGCTCCACAGCCTGGATGTCAAAAGGGCACTGACTTACTACCTAGAGCACACCAAGCAGCTCAAGTCCTCTCATACCCAACTATTCCTCACCTACGGTGAGGTGGGCGAATGCAGTCCAGCCTGTAAGAGAACCATCTCTCACTGGATAGTCTTTTGCATCCAGTTCTGCTACAGTAAGGCTGGCAGACAGCCACCTCAAGGCCTCAGGCGCCTGTTGTACCAGTGGCACTGCAGCCTCAGTGGCAGCACAGAGAGAAATACCTTTGACAGACATCTGCAAAGCAGCTAGGTTAGGGAACCAGCAACCAGGTTAGGGAATACCCTTGACCTTGTGTTGGCAAATGGGGACTTTGTGAGAGAACTTACAGTGGAGGAACTGCTGTCAGGGAGTGATCACCACTCAGTGTGGCTCACATTGGATATGGGCAAGGAAGGAGTGGAATCTGGCACAAGAGTGCTGAACTTCAGGAGGGCCGACTTTGGGAGGATGGGGGAAGTGGTAAAAGGGTACCTGGCCAAAATTCAATCTAGTATGGACACTAACCAGAGGTGGGAGCTCATAAAGCTGGGGATAGTGGAGGCAACCAAAACCTGCTGCAAAGCCCAGAGCAAGAAGGCTAGGGCTAAGAAACTGAGCTGGTTGAGCAAGAAGGTCATGGAAAAGGTAAGGAAGAAAACAGCTGCCTTTAGGAAGCACAAGAAAATAGGAAGGGGGAGGACAGGGAGAAGTACTTGACAGAATCGAAGGAGATGACAGGGGCAGTAAGAGGAGCCAAAGCATCTACGGAACTCAGGCTGGCACAAGGCATTAAGAAGGGGGAGAAGGACTTCTTTAAGTACATCAGGGAGAAAAGGAGCTATAAGGACCACATAGTAAGGATTAGGAAGGGGGGGTTGGGTAGAAGCAGGGTGCTATAAGACAGAAGCACTAAATGAGTACTTCTGCTCAGTATTTACTAAAGAGAAGGGGGTGACACCCAAGGTGGGAGAAATGGCAGAAACAGGGGGAATGGGTGACAGATGGGGAAATCATGGAGGGCAGAGTTCTTGAGGGTTTGAAGGCACTAAGGGTGGACAAGGTGCCAGGCCCAGATGGCATCCACCCCAGGGTACTGAAGGAGTTGGCAGAGGTCCTTGCAGGACCTTTAGCAGACCTATTTAATGCCTAACTGCATTCAGGGTGTGTACCTCAGGACTGGAGGATGGCTCATGTGGTGCCCCTCCACAAGAGTGGCCCCAAGGATGAACCGGGAAACTACAGACCAGTGAGCCTCACATCCATCGTGGGTAAGCTAATGGAGACTATCCTGAAGGAGGCTGGTGGCCCTCCTAGAGGCCAAAGGACTACAGGATAGCAGACAGCATGGCTTCATACGTGGCAGATCCTGCCAAACCAACCTGGTGGAGTTCTATGACTGGGTAACTAGGCAGCTGGACAGGGGCCATGCAGTGGATGTCCTGTATCTGGACTTCAGTAAGGCATTCGACTCTGTGCTGCATGAAAGGCTGGGAAGGAAGTTAGTAGGCACAGAGGCGGGTGCAAAGCTGGTGAGATGGGTAGGAAACTGGCTTCAGGGAAGGCAACAGAGGGTGGTGGTGGGTGGGGAGCTCTCACACCCAAGGGCAGTGATGAGCGGTGTTCCACAGGGCTCTGTGTTGGGACCAGTGTTGTTTGGGATATTCATTGCAGACATATCATGGGACATCAAGAGCAAGATCAGTCTGTTTGCTGATGATACCAATGTAGGCATGGTTGTGGATGACCTAGGGGGATGGCAGGGGTTGTAGGATGATCTGGCAAAGCTTGAAACCTGGTCAGACACCTGGCAACTGGGGTTTAATGCCAAAAAGTGCAAGGTGCTACATTTTGGGATGAAGAACCCAAGGAGGAGGAGGAGTTACCAGCTGGGGGGAGTGCAGCTAGCCCAGACAGAGGAAGAGAAGGATCTGGGTGTGCTCATTACAGGGTCAATGAACAAGTCGGCACAATGTAGGAAGGCTGCTACAAAGGCCAACAAAATGCTGCGTTGTATTGCAAGGAGTATATCCTCGAGGAGGGAGGAGGTGATTCTGCCACTATATAGGTCATTAGTTAGACCACACCTGGAGTACTGCGTGCAGTACTGACGCCCGTATCTGAAGAGGGACATTGTTATTGGAGGGGATGCAGCGCAGGGCAACAAAGATGATCAAGGGACTGGGGGACTTATCATACGAGAAGAGGTTGAAGAGTTGAACATGTACTCACTGGAAGAGAGGGAGGGACAGGTGACATGATTGAAACCTTTAAATACATGAAAGGAATAAACAAGACTGGTACAGAGGGCTGTTCAAAGTAAGGAGGGAGGGCCACCAGAGGCCATGATATGAGACTGGAGGAGGAAGGTTCAGGAGGGAGATGAGGAGACACTTTTTTACAGAGAGGGTGGTGGCTGGGTGGAATGCGTTACCTGCAGAAGTGGTGTCCAGTAGAACAGTGGACTGCTTCAAAAGGGGATGGGACAGGACAACGGGGAAGGTTAATGAAGTGGAAGGGAGGGGCAGCTGCAGAATAAGGTGTGCTAGCTGCACATTCGTGCAGACTTGGTAGACCTCTAGGCTTTTATCTGATGGCAAATTTCGTATGTTCATACTTGGAAGACTGTACATACCTCCACAAAGCACTGTTGCCTAGATATACAGTCCAGATCAGATGCCACATTTGGCACTGCAGTCCTGCAGAGCCTTTTCCCAAAGTAGGTTCTGTTCCCTCCTCCCAATGACACTGCTTTGTAATCTGCATAGGTCAAGCATACTGAGGGATTCCTGGAGTGAGAAGAAAAATGACTTACCATAGTAATATTGTTTCCTCCAGGGAATCACTCAGTATGCTTAACCTCCCACCCATCCTCCCCTCACATAACCTTTCTGTAAACAGTTCTGCAGTCCTTATCACAGGCCAGATTTCTTACTTGAGGGCCATAAGTTGTGTGATGTGTCACAGTTAAGCACAGTGTATGTAGTTTGCCTGTAGGTGGTTTGTTTTTTCCTCGTTTCTTTTTCTGTTCTTTCCATAGTTTTTGATTAGTGCTAGGAATTGGGGCCTTTTGCCCCTCTGGCTTCAAAATGAATCTGACAGCAGCATCTAGTCAGCAATCTTCAGCTACAATCTGATTGGCTAATGCTCTGCCATTATTAGAATAAGCTCTGTGTTGGGACAGTTGAACCCAGCTGGCAATCCTGCGTAAGTCAAGCATAGTGAGGGATCCCTAGGAAGAAACAATATTACTATGGTAAGTTATTTTTTCTTCCATGCCAAACTAAGTACAAGCTTTCATTCTTAAAAATAAGTGCAGCAGGCATCAAACTGTGAATTGGAGATGGACAATACCTGATAAAATATCTGTGTCTGCATCAAAATAAACTGCTGGTGAAAATTCTGTCAAGGCGAACCACATATGTTTTTCTGGTTTTATCTGCTTACAGTTCTATAGCTCCTATTGAAAATTATTTATTGAAAATATTGAAGTGTTGAAAGTTTTTTTTGCATGAGGCATTGTGCCAGGCTTTCCCTTCATACTTGCAGTGAGTATTTTGAGAAGACCTGCTTTTCCCTTCATACTTGCAGTGCGTATTTTGAGAAGACCTGTTGTGGTTTTTGGGATCTTTGTTTTCCTATACTCTCTCAGTTCAGTTATACTTGGCAATATGAAATCACATCTGGCTGCATGCCTCATGTTTTTCAGCACTACCTTCTCTCTGGAGTTCATTGCATGAACCAGTTTCCAGTAGGACTTGGGTGGGATTTTGGACTGTTAACTTTCTTGAAGACTGGGTTATTAAAGCTCTGTTGAAATACAAGCCCGTATTTTCCCTAGAGTACTCTCAAATTGATCTCAGAGGCATTTGATAAGAGTGTAACTGCAAACCATCCCACCCAGTGCAGTGATTACACAACCTTGGTGATTTTTTTATTTGAACAGTTTATGCACATGGTGAGTAAGTGATTGGTAGGATTTGAGCCTGAATCTCCTGGTTTACAGTTTTGCACTTTAAAAACTAGGCAGTGCTGCCTCTTTGTTGTGTCTTTTTCAAGGAAGAAAGTATTTTCTGCTGCCCATGATCACATTATGAGAAAGTATCCAAATGTTTCTTCTTTTTGGGCTGTCTAGCATGCATTGTGCAATGCTGTATCCAGGTCCCCCACCCTTTGCAGGAGGAAGTGCCGGGGTGTTGGATGCTTCTGCACCGTCATTACAACAGTCAGTCCATGAAATAAATATGAATTGTGCAAGAAAGATCATTGGTGCCAGAACGGACTGAAAAGTGGTAGGGCCAAGGATGTTAGGGGTTAATTCTCCCCTAGTAATAAGTTAACATGATTGCAAAAACTGATGAAGGTGGTAGGGCCATGGCCCCCCCGGTTCCGGCACCTCTGAGAAAGATTATATTATAGTCTAACGACACCAAAGGCACCGGATACTCTCTAAGAACAGTACTCTCTTTATTAGTGAAGGAGATGCAATATTTATAAATAGAATAATACAGCCCAGAGGCACTAGTTGCCTTACTCTGTAACGCCAGCGACCTGTGTTCGGAATGCTATGGACCGCTAGGTCGGCAGGGGCGAGGGAAGGATTGAGAGTCTGATGGGCTGCTTTCCTTCTCTGAGGGGTGGGGGGCTTCAGCTGTGGCGCCTGGCTCCCTAGTGAAGGCTGGGGGACACAGCTGCTGTGCTGCAGACAAGGGAGGAGTCGGAGCAGACCCTTGCAGGGGAGCACCTGTGGACTTGTGCGCGCTCCACTCTGCAGGCATCATTGCATGCCCCGACCCCTAGGGGAATGTAAAAAGGAAAAACACCAGCCGCAGCAGTGTGATGGAGGGTGCCTCGCAGGCTCCGCTCCCGGCCAGCCACAGCACTGGCCCCTTGAATCCGGTCTCTGGGGGTGTTGGGGAATCCCTCCTGCCCTGCTGGGGGGGGTTAAGCCCTGGGGCCGGGTCAGTGCCGGATGGTGGACGTCGGGTGATGAGCTGGGGTTGCCCTCTGGATGTAGGCTGGCAGCAAAAAATTAATAGCTGCAAAAATAAATAAATAGAATAATAGATAAGTGTGTATTACAAGGCAGTAACACCATTGAGAGGTCCTAAAGTCCCCAAAACCTCGAGATGGTATTACTGCCTTAAAAAACAATTCTCTTTCTGTTATTTTTTGTAATACATGGATCCATTGATAATACTACAGTTGGAGATGACCTTTCAACTGTAGTATTATCAGCAACAACGATAGTATTCTCACTTTTCAGGGTAGTATTATTGAGAGTAGTGATGTATTACTGGGAAGTTTGTGTATAACTTAGTATAGTATTATTGAAGCTTATCCATATATTGCAAATGTTTTACAACATGTATGCTTGCTGATAAAATAAAGTTTTCAACAAAAAAGTTGTTTCTATTTAATCAAACAAGTATGGTTAACTAGGGTGTATTGCCTAATAATTTTAGCTTTCTTATTTATGTAAACGCTACGACCATCATACTTTAAAAAAAAAAAAAAAAAAAGCTTACTTTTTATAATTTTCCTACAGTATGTGACATTGGTTATTATGTACGGCATAGCAAACTTATTCCTTTTGGTCACAGGTTTGGGCTTATCTGTAATAATGCAGGAAGCTGTACGTTTTGAAGGCTGTTCCAATCTGCACAAAACCTATTCTGCAAACCTATGCTGCTAGCAGTGTTTCATTTAAAAACTGTATCAAAACTATTTCTCCCCAAAACAATCTAGTAAACTTTTTGCATTCATAAAATTTCTTTACTAATAGATAAAACGAGTAAGACAACATTGAAAAGGTGATTATATGCTTTTGAATACTCCATGCTGTGATACTAATGATGCACACAACGTTACAGACATCTAGGAGGTTGAAGCCACTCTGCTCTTCTTAATGTTATATTCCCCATCACTATTTGCATGACTGTTTTACAACAGCTGCATACCGCCAATGCATCATATTGCTTAATTCTTTACAAATATTTATTACTGAATCCTACAAGTCATTGTTAGCTGCATAATGCTCAGCAGTTCCCTTTCCAGTCATCTCCCTAGCTCATCCTAGCTGCACAATACCGCGATAAGATGAGAGCTGCCCCACCAATGCCTCGATTGTCCCATTTTTGATTAGGACATTATTCATTCTAGGCCTGTGTTGTAGAGGCATAGGTCAGGAAGTATAGGAAAAGCATGATAAGTTATAAAATTCTCAAGTAGGTTTTTATTATCAATAACAATAAAAAAAAATGTAAATTGTACAGGATAGCTCTTCATACATGCAGTACAAACAAAAATCCTTCCTCCGAGTCTCTCTCTGAAATCTCAATATTTTTATATCCCTAAACAAAACATTGCTTTCTTTATAGCAGATGTCTTTTCCTGGAAGTTTAATACTGCTTCCTGCTTTTGTAAATTACACCTCCTATGATCCACAAGATGTATGACGACGACTTTGACAGTTTCTTTCCTATGACCAGCCTGAAGAGCACATCTAGTTTTATCAGGTACAACAGAATAGAACATTCTGTCCTAGACCTGGTCTCCTGTTGACAGTTCTGTAAACAAGCATGTGGAAGTCGTAAAAAAAATACATCCCAAAGTCAACCCCCTCTATTACAGATTGGTATACTGTATTTTCTAATAAGCCCGAATAGCTTTCTGTAATCATTTATACAGTATCATTTTTATCTTTACAAAAAAATTGCATTAATTCACCAGTTAGGGTTCAGATGAAAGCGATTGTGACAGGGCTGAATACGGCCCTGTCCCAGTTGTAATGGAGAAAGAGTAAATGCAAGGATCTGTTCTATTCACTCCTTTGCTGTCTCTTCTCTGGTTGAGCAACCAAATTTTCTAGTGAGACCTAGGACCTGATCACCCCAATTGTCTTTTCTCTGCCTCTCGCTATCTCTCTACCCTCACTTGCTGTTCTATCTTTTCTTCACCCTTGCATATCTGCAGGTATAAAAATATATGTGAATCATTTTGTGGAAATGTCACTGATACTGGAATCCCTGTGTTTAAAACTGTATATAGTTATAATGAATGCAGAAAGCTATTAGGAACCCAAGGGGTTAGTTATCCTGAAATGCAGTTGCAGAGATGTAAACAGGAGGTCAGTTCTGGGTCACAGTGTTCGTTTTGCTGCACCTGCTGAAACTGGCAAGAAGACTGTGAGAAGCAGAATGTTCTCTTAATGAGCTTCTCCAAAGACTTGTTATAAAAAGAGCTGCAGTGTTTTTGCAAGAGACAGAGACAGACTGGGATTTGAAATTGAGAAGAAAAAGGACTCTGCTCTCTTTGTTTATGCTGCCATTGTAAATAGTTATTCTGAACTATTTTTTATTTTACTGTTATTAATAATAAAACACTTGTAAATTTTACAACTGCTCCTGGTTTTCCTATGCTTCTTGACCTGTGCCTCGATGAAAGTGACAAAAGTAGGGAAATAAGGCATTAGGGTTTCCAACCCTAACTCCCCAGCACCCCTAGCAGCAGCAGAAAAAAAATTACAGTTTTTGCTGTCCTGAGTCTTGGCGAATCATGAGTGGGTTCTTCCTTGGGGTTCTCAACCCTGACGCTCACCTCGTTGAGATATAGTGTCCCAGACCTACAGAACTGTGTCTCCCAACTTGTTGCCAGCAATCTGTAGTCCCTGGCTAAAGAAAACAGATCACATCTGACCTTATTTGGTAATGGAATGGGGTGAGCATTAGGGTTGAGAACCCCAAGGAAGACCCCATTCCTGATTCGCCAATACTTGGGACAGTAAAAAACGTAATTTGTTTTCCTTTTGCTGCTTGGGGGGATGGGGGTTGGGGAGTTAGAGTTGGAAACCCTAGCACAACATTTCCCTACTTTTGTCCCTTGAATCTGAACCCTAAGTGATGCATTAGTACAGTTTTGTTTTTTTTACAAAGAATTTCCTTACTTTTTGAAATAGTAGAATTGTATCCTCATTCACACACATCCATGAAGTTATGGAATTGCAGGGCCCTCTGGGTCCTGCTCTGCCATTCCTTCATTGATGCACACATGTATCTGGGTGTGGTAGCGCAGGGCCCAGAGGGTCGTGCATTTTCCCACCTCTAGAAAAGCAGGTTATCTGCTTCATTGTAATTTTTTTTTTTTGTTTTGTTTTTGTGGAGACTGAGTCATGGCTTGTTAAAGCTGCAGTGTTATGTTATGGGAATTTTCATTTTTTTAATTTTAACGATTTTTATATGTTTATTTTCAGTTGGTATTTCT
This sequence comes from Neoceratodus forsteri, assembly GCA_016271365.2. Taxonomy (NCBI): domain Eukaryota; kingdom Metazoa; phylum Chordata; order Ceratodontiformes; family Ceratodontidae; genus Neoceratodus; species Neoceratodus forsteri. Next base: position 511,486,299 of record CM057449.1, on the reverse strand, counting down.
TAGAGATTAGTCTTGTAGTACTCCTTGAGGCCTTTCTTTTGATCTATAGATTGTCCCTGAACTCCAAATATTAGGGAGTTATGGCTTGTTAAAGTTCAAATGTGCAAAAATAGCTTAGTTTACATTCTTTTTTATGAACCAGTCCTCTTTTGTGTGATTGTGCTGTTCTCATGAAAGAGGATTGATTCACACAGAAGAATGTGAAAAAAAAAGTCCAAATTCTTTTTTCATATGAACCTAATCTTCTTTTGTATGGCCCTACTCTTTTGTGAGGCCATAAGAAAAAAGAAAATCATCTCATGAAAGAAGATATTTAAAATGTCTTTAAAACAAATTTCTGGGACCTTTTTCCAAAAACTAACTACAGAGTCCAGATAATGAGGCCCTGTTTAACAAGATACATGTGCTGGTGTCTCTGTAGGATGTGATTTATATGGGTTTTCAAAAAAAAAACTGGAAACCAGATGGCTGCCATATGAAAGAAGAATTTTTTTGTTATGTAACAGGATTACCCCTTACAAAAGAGAATCCTCTTTCATATGGCCAAATTCTTCTTTCATATGAAGCAGCTATCAAAAAGACTGTACTGAGTTTGCTCAGAACCAGAATTTCAAATCCTTATAACTCTGGAATGGATTAATATTTTCTTCCCATTCTGCTGTTGATTAGCCCCCTTCAGCAGGTACCCTTGCACCTTCTGCTACCCTTTAACACCTCAGCACTTTTGAATTGTACTTCTTAGTCACCCCTTAACACTGCTATTCCCCTCCTAATTCCTCACTGCATAGTTTACTTTCTCATCCTTCAATAAATTGCCTACTGCCCTTGATGCCGACCATCTTAGACTGATGGAACACCATCAATTCTATCATTCCACAATCTCTCGTAAGAAGGCAGAGTTCCTGTCTGGGGAGATTGCAGCTGCTCAGAACCGACCAGACCAGCTTTTTTGAACTGTTGACAGACTGTGCAACCCAGCTTGTCTGCAGGTTTGGAAAGCCTTTTTTACAAATAATAGAATGTGATGAGCTTGCTCGCTTCTTTGTAGATTAGGTGGCCGACATCAGGGCAGAACTCCAGCCCTCCTCCTCTGTGGGAGAGGCTATTGATTGGTGTTTGGTTGCATCCTCCGGTTGCTCCTGGAGTTCCTTTGACTGTCCGGAGTTCATGGATGTCATGAGGATTGTCTGTAGTATGTACCCTATTTGCTGTAGTTTGGATCGGGGCCCGACTTCCCTGATAAAGGGTTGCCTTGATATCATCGGCCCTGTCCTAGCACAAATAGTCTGGTGCTCCTTGGATATGGGTGTGTTTCCTAGCTCCCTGAAGGAGGCCATGGTGACACCCCTCCTGAAGAAAGCTTCCTTGGACCCTGGCTGCTTTAACTACAGACCAATCTCTAATCTTCCCTTTGTTGGGAAGATTATTGAGAAAGTAGTGGCTGCACAGTTGGAGAACCATTTAACTATCCATGACATCTATGAACCACCCCAGTCTGGATTTCGAAAGAGGCATAGTACCGAGACAGCGCTGGTTTTGAATGCTCAGTGATCTCCTGATGGCTAGAGATCAGAAGAATCGTTCCATTCTCGTTCTTCTTGTTCTCTCATCTGCCTTTGACACTGTGGACCATAAGGTACTTCTCGCACGTCTGGAGTTCATCTGTGGTCTGTCAGGTACAGTCCTCAGATGGTTTAGGTCTTTTCTCACTGACAGAACTCAAGAGAGTGGTGTCGGGGATAAATTCTTCCCGTCCAGTCTCTCTGTCTTGTGGGTTTCCCCAGGGCTTGATGTTGTCCCCCATGCTGTTTGCAGTGTATATGCTGCCCCTCGGAGACATTGTAAGAAGGTATGGGCTGAGGTTTCACTGTTATGCAGAAGATACCCAGCTCTGCCTATCTTTTGCACCCGACCAGGATAGAGCTCTCTCAGTGTTATCTTTTTTTTTAATTTTTTATTTATAGTATTTTGATATACAAGTATACATCATACTCATTTCCTGAACAGGTATAAAGACAGCCAGTAAGACATTACATTACATAGGGTAGAGACTATCTGTTCGGTTGGTACATCATTTGGGAGGTACCTCATCCATAATATTTTCAGGGTCCATAACAATAAAAATATTGGAGCTGTCATGCAGCCAAAGCCCTATTTGGCTTTAAGAAATTCCTAACGTCATATTTAACTGACCAAAGGTCTTAATAAAAATGTTTTAACCTCTTTCAAATAAAAGAAAAGGGATCTCTGCTCTGGAGCAACCCCTTGCAGGTCTGGGAGCACGTTGATGCTATCCTCAGCCAGATGGGATTTTGCCCTCCTTTGTATAACAAGACAGAATATACTTCCCATTAAAACTGTGCCCCGGTTTTAACATCCAATCATATACAGAGTAAAACACTGAACATACTTTTTAATGCAGTAAGACAAGTTATGGGGACTTCCAAGCACAGCTGCTCTGCTAATCGTGTCGAAATAAAAACATAAGTAGCCCTAAATATACTTAACACAAGTCAAATCATATCAATAGGACACGCAGGCTATGCAATCATATTGCTACATCGTGCGAAGTAAAAAACCTTGAAAGTCCAGACCCACTAAGCTTTTGCAGGATTTTAAAGAATGCTGTTTAGCATTTATCAAGTCCATACATTAGTAATAAATTGTCCAGGACTAGAGAGAAAAACTTAATGGAGAGAACATGGTAATTATTCACTGTCCAAAACTCAAAGTCTCTGCAGAGATTTAGCGTATGGTAATTTTCCTATTTCAAAACTCATTGTTTCTAGACTTAATTTAGTCCCCTTCCGATTCCTCTTCATCTGTTAGTTGAGACTCCCGTTGTCTTTTGGAAATTATATTTTCAATGCAAGTCCCAGCTTCTTTTGGGTCTGTAAACCGATATTAGCGTCGATTTATAGTGAAACACAGGCGAGCAGGGAAAGCGAGGGAATAAGAAATGTCCATCTCTCGGAGGCGCTGTTTTACTCAGTCAAAGACCTTTCTTCTCATGCGAGTAGCATACGAGATGTCTGGAAAGAATAAAATACAGGCCTCATCCACAAAGATTGGGGATTTGTTTCTCAGGGCCCCCAACAGCAGATCTCTCTCGCCCGGGGAACACAGTGTAAAAAGCACCGTGCATGGGTTTGCCAGTCCATTAGAGGGTCGCCTCGGATTAATTCGGTAAGCCTTGATTATTTTAAAATCTGTTAACTCAATTAGGCCCTCAATCCAGGATTGTAGGTAATGCATTAAGGACTCTCCTTCAGACTCCTCGGGCTGTCCGAGAACACGGATATTGGCAGCCCGTATTGAATTTTCCAGCTGCTCCACGTGGCTTCTAAGTGCCGCTTGCTCTTCAAGCGATGTCGCCGTGGCGGCCAAAGCCTTTCCCGCTGCAGCTTCCGACTGTTTTGTTGCTTCCCCCAGCGCTTCCATTCTATGCTCCATGGTCATAAATTTTTCAGTGAAATTATCCAACTTCTGATCCATCTGTTGTACCGTTTTGGTAAGCGCTTGCACCGCAGTTTGAAGAGTCGTCAATGTTGCCCCATTTGTATCTGAACTCGAGGCATGTGATGGGCCTGGAGAATCCTCTGGGGGTTTGGTAGATGAAGATCATGGAAGGAAGAAGTCCTGCTTATTTGTCTTTGTGCGCCCCATTATGAGCTTCAAGAGTCACAATCCTGCTGCAGAAGTTTTTCTTTTATTGATATATTATGGCTGTAGATAGTTCTAAGCTTAGGAAATTATAACTTTTATAGTTTAATTAATCTGCGATAAGGAGCTCCAGAGAAAGGCTGTTGCTGGCTGGGCTGTAAGCTCTGCCCCCAAGCTCTCTCAGTGTTTAATAGCTGCCTCACTGAAATCCAGTGCTGGATGAATTCAAGCTAGCTAAGTTGAATTTGGAGAAGACAGAGGTAACGGTAGTGGACCCGGGTCGTAGGGTAGAGGGGTCGGGAGCTGGTCTTTCCTCAGGTTTATTTCTGGGAGGTGTCCAGCTCCCTACCTCTGAGCGGGTGTGGAACCTGGGGGTGATTTTTGACAATGAGCTGACACTTCATTCACAGTTGTTGGCAGTTGTCAAACTTTCCTTCTACCATCTTAGAAACATCGCCAGAATTAAGCACCTTGTTCCATCCGCGGATTTGCCAACTTTGGTCCATGTCTTTGTGTCCTCATGCCTTGATCATTGCAACTCCCTGTATCTAGGGCTTCCTGGGGTTGATATCCACCGCTTGCAGCTGGTGCAGAATGCTGTGGCCCAGTTATTGATAGGTACATCTCGTGCCTGTCATATTTCGCCGGTGCTGCATGATCTGCACTGGCTGCCTATTCAGTGGCGGATCACTTTTAAAGTTGGTCTTTTGACTTACAGAGCCCTAAACGGACAGGGTCCGGACTATTTGAAAGAGCTTTTGGTTCCCTACTGCCCCTATCACGATCTCTCCCGGCATGGACGAGGGGTTACAGAGATTCAGAGGGTTTCTTTAAAATCTTCGGTGCTTGTGCCTTTATGTATGCTGCTCCGACCCTCTGGAATTCTCTACCCCGTCCACTTCATCAGTGTGCATCCACGGAGGAATTTAAAAAGGCCCTAAAGACCTATTTATGGTCAAAGATTTATTTTAATTAAGACTATTGATTTTTGGAGCTCAGATTATTATGTATTGGTTTTATTTTTTGTAATTTTTGATATTGTAAGGTGCCTTGAATTTAGAAAGGCACAATATAAATAAAGTTTTATCATTTATTATGTTTGTTGCTTAGTTACCATGCTTGGTTCCTATTCTACCTATTATGTAAATTTCAAGTTTTAATTCTTGTAACTTCTTTATAATTTTGGTACTATTATGTTCTTGATTTCTCATTGCCCTCCCCCCGCCCCGGACACATCTGGAAATGAGCTGTTATCCTGATGAAACATTTGAAATAAATGAATGAATATTTTTTCATCAAACCAGTGAATGGCATCATTCTGGAACAAGCCATTTCGGTAACCCATGATATGGGCTATTCAAATTGAGCGACTCAGTATGAGCGATTATGGAGACAGCGACCATGAAGAAATAGTGACGGGAATGAGAGCGACTGTAAAGGATGGCTACTTACTGAATAGCGAGGCAGAGATAGTGTACATAGGTTAAAGGGTTTGTTTGGGAAGGTTGCTTCCAGCTGGCCATGTGGCGTGGTGGGTTTGGGTGACAATATGCGGATCTGGTGGACCTGAGTTCAGTACTGGAGCGATGCTTCTGATTTTGTTGATTTTCAGTTACGAGTGTCAATTTTTTTCTTTTTGCAGATATTCCATTTTCTCTGACTTTGTCTCTCCCCCCCCCCCCCCAACGTTTTCCTTTTGTGCACTGGTAGCCTCCTTCCCGTCATTTCCTCTCTCCCAGTGCCACCCGAGTTGATATAAGCGGGGGGCAAAGACCCCATAGAATGATATTCTCATCATTTTTTATTTTAAAATTAAGTTCTGATCGCTGACATTGTAGGGTGCTGTTGGGTTGAGTGCTGTTATTGTTGTCGGCAACATGTAGTTGCTGTTTATTTCGGCACTGTATTTCATGGTGGTATCACATGGTACCGACCCCTTTCTACCCTGAAAATTTTCTGAAAAAAATTCCAAACTATCTGGGCACTAGGCAATGACAATAAAAAAAGACAGCCAAAACACCCAATTATTTTAACTTTTTCCACTATCCGTATCTCAGAATCCGCACACCCAACCAGAATGAAACTTGGCACATCAAAAGACCTTGCCGTCCAGGCTGTGCATGCAAATCTGCTTGCAAATACATTGAAGGGGGATGAAGCTATTAAAATGCAGAGTTAGAGGTTCAACATTAAACAGCCTACTCCACCCTAGGGATCCCAGTTTCACATAAAAATTCACAGATAGTTTTTTTTAACCACAGAGAAGCAAGGGGAGAAGGAAGGAATAGAAACAGCGAGTGAAGGTACTAAGGGAGATAACAGGGGAAATGATAAAAAATAGCCCAAATATCTGGTTTCCTGCATGCTCAGTGCACATTTGGTAGGATTAATAGTCAGACCTGCATATTTGCTAGCTTGGATAACTGCTCATAGGTATTCCAGGTGGCTTTACCAGTCTGGACTGTATACCACAACATCATCCAGGTATGTATCACAATAACCAATGTCAGGGGATACAATTACATCCATGTACCGCTGGAATAAAGCTGGCGCACCATGTAAACCAAATAGCATGCTGGTGAACTGATAGAATCCAACAGGAGTGGCAAATGCAGTTTTATTTCTGGATTCTTTAGCTAAAGGAATTTGCCAGTAACCCTTGGTGAGATCAAGGGTACTGATATACTTTGCACTCCCCAGTCTGTCCACCAAATCACCTATTCTGGGCATAGGATAACTGTCAAATTCTGACACTTGATTAAGTTTCCTAAAATCAAGGCAGATTCTAACACTGCCTTCTTTTTTGTTTACAATTATGATTGGAGACGACCAATCACTCCTCGACTCTTCTGTGAGACCCAGTTCTTTATTTTTTGTGTTTCCTGAACCTCGTCAGCTCTTAACCGCTCTGGTAACCTGTATGTCTTTTGCCTAATAGGACGAGCATCCTTGCCCCTATAACATGCTTAGCCTGGTACTGTGTTAAAAGTACTGTTAAATGTCTTTAGCACATTACGAATGTCTGCAGTTTGTTCTGAGGTTAAGGAAACATTCACCTTTACAACATCAGCAGTTACAGTTTGTTCCAGTCTGTCATAAACTACATCAATATGTTCTTTATCAGTTTCTGGCAAAATTAGCAAAGCAGCTTTGGGCATTTTTTCAACCCATTTCTTGAGGAGGTTAGCATAGTATATCTTAGTAGGATTTTTCCTGTCAGGGGTCTCAATCTCGTAGTTAATCGTGCCAGTACATCTAAGCACTCTTTAAGGCCCTTGCCACTTCATTAACAGTTTATTTTTTGTTGTGGGTAACAGTAGCAAAACCTTTTCACCTGGCTTGAAAACTTTTTTTTTTTAACCCATGGTCATAAGAAAAAATTACTCACCTTAGTTATTATGTTTCTTCTAATGAAGTCTTGCTGTATTCTGACTATTGCAGTTAGCCCCAGCACTCAAATTGCTCCGGAGAGAAGAGGGTTAATTTTCTATGCAGAGCATATAGCGTTGAGCTAGAGCTTGGTTCAGACCTCTGTCTGCAGCTCTTAGAAGCACAACCATCAGATTCTTACAAGCTAATACTAAATACTATGTGGAAATTGTAAAATTTTTACTAGCCAAATGGCAACCAAATATTTTGGGTCCCCAAAAGACTCAAGTCAAGAAATCCAAAATCAAAAACCAGGTAGTGAACAACTTAAGACTGTTAAATTAATAATATAACCCACTCCCCCTCTCTAAAAGGAGGGAGTGCCCAAATGCACCCCTGGGGTGCAACACTGCACCTGCCAGCCCACTTCCCAAAAACAGGTACTGAGAGGGGAGGCAGGCAGGGAGGTCAGAATACAGCAAGATTCCATTAGAAGAAACATAATTACTAAGGTGAGTAATTTTTTCTTCAAACCACATGAAGTTTTGCTGTATTCTGACTAACTGCAAACTACCAAGCAGTACCTCCATGGAGGAAGGAATTGAACCTACCTTGGGAATAGGCTCTGCAGTACTGCTTTACCAAACCGAGCATCACTACTAGCCTGGATGTCCAGGGAGTAATGTTTTGTAAATGTATGGACTGTTTTCCAGGTGGCTGCTTTACATATCTCTAGCAAAGGAATATCCCTGGCCACAGCCAGGGAAGCAGCTGTACCTCTAGTCGAATGAGCCCTCAAACCTGAGGGAGGTATTTTGCCTAGCTTCTCATAGCAGAATTGAATACAAGAGACAAACCACCTGGCAATAGTTCTCTTAGTGGCAGGTTTGCCCTTCCCCATAAGTGAGAAACAACTGGAGGGAGTCAAACCTGTGAGCCTTAGTATGCTCAATGTAGTAACTAAGGGCTCTTTTAACATCCAAACTATGTAAACTTCTTTCTCCTGAAGAAGAATGATCAGTGAACACAGGGAGAGACATAGATTGGTTCAGATGAAAATCTGAAACCACTTTAGGTAAAAACCTCCTGTTAGTTCTAAGGACCACCTTATCTCTATGGAATGAGATAAAATCAGGCTCCACTGACAGAGCTTGTAATTCACTGATATGCCTGGCAGAGGTAATAGCTACCAGGAACACAGTTTTCCAAGTCAAGTACTTAAGCTCTGCTGAAGATAAAAGCTCAAAAGGGGGTTGCATAATACATAGATACATAGATACATAGACAGTGTCAGCAGATAAGGGCCTATGGCCCACCCAGTCTGCCCATTTGAGCTTGTAAGTTCAGTTTATGTTTTCCAAGAAGTCTGTTGCCCCTTACCCCTGACCTCCAGAATTCCTTTATGTCTATCCCATGCATTCTTAATCCCGTGATTGTTTCAGCCCCCACCACTTCCTCTGGCAGGGTGTTCCACTTGTCCACCACCCGTTCTGTGAAGAAATTCTTCCTCATGTTTCCTCTGAATCGTCCTCCCTCCAACTTCATCCCATGCCCTCTAGTCCTGGAACATCTTTTCCGCTTAAAAATAGTGTATTCCTGCACCCTGTTCCTCCCTGTAAGATACTTGTATGTCTCTATCATATTCCCTCTCTCCCTCCTCTCCTCCAGGGAGTACATGTTCAGTTCCTTCAACCTGTCTTCATAGGACTTGTGATGCAATCCATGCACCATCTTTGTTGCCCTCCTCTGAACCTTCTCTACCCTGTCTATGTCCCTAAGTAGGTATGGTCTCCAGAACTGTACACTGTACTCAGGTGGGGCCTCACTAGTGTCTTGTATAGCGGAATTATGACCTGCCTTTTCCTGCTGGTGATGCCCCTGCCTATACATCCCAGCATCCTATTTGCTTTTACCTGCTGCCTTGTCGACTGTTTCCCTGATCTTTGAGGTCATCAGAGATGACAACCCCAAGATCCCTTTCCTGCTTGGTGCATGCTATATCCTCACTCCCTAACTGATATATTGTGCCAGGGTTTTTGTGCCCCATATGCATTATCTTGCACTTCTTTGCATTGAATTTCAACTGTCAAACCCCTGACCATTCTTCAAGTTTCTGCAGGTTGCTTCTCATTCTGTCTACACCCTCTGGTGTGTCTACTCTGTTACAGAGCTTTGTGTCATCAGCAAACAGGGAAATTCTGCCTTCTAGGTCCTGCGCAAGTCACTGATGAAGATGTTGAATAGGACCGGTCCTAGCACTGATCCCTGTGGTACTCCCACTGGTCACTCTTCCTCTGTGGAGTGACAGCCATTTACCACCACCCTCTGTGTCCTGCCACCCAGCCAGTTACCTACCCACCACACTACTGTCCTGCCCACCCCATATTCCCAGTTTGTGTAATAGTCTTCTATGGCACAGTGTCAAAGGCCTTGCTGAAGTCCAGATAGGCCATGTCCACTGCCCTCCCTGATCCACCTCCCTAGTCACCCAGTCAAAAATTCAATGAGGTTGGTCTGACATGACCTCCCCTGGTGAAACCATGCTGCCTTGGGTCCTGTAGTCCATTGACAACTAGATGTTCCACCAATCTCTCCTTCAATAGTGCTTCCATGATCTTCCCCACTACCGAGGTGAGGCTGACTGGTCTGTAGTTCCCTGCTTCCTCTTTGTTCCCACTTTTGTATAAGGGGACTACATGTGGCCAGTGCAAACATTAAGATCCCAAGCAGGGGTAGGATCCCTAAAGGGGGATTGGTATGAAGCAATCCCTTGAAAATTTACAGAGTACAGGGTGAGATGACAATGAGGAAGGCTTTCCCACTGACAGAATAGCAGAAACAGCTGACAAATGTACTTTGAGAGTAGCTGGTCTGAGGCCTAGGCCATTAAGATGAACTATATAATCCAGAACTGTAGACAATTCAGCAGTGTCTGGGGATATATGCTTCTTGGAACACCAAATGCTGAATCTTTTCCATCTGGAGTTGTACGTTTTTCTGGTGGCAGGCTTTCGAGAGGCTTTGAGAATATCCAGATCCCCTTGGGACAGACACAAATCTGCATGCTCTAACTCTTCAAGAGCCATGCCTTGTGATTGAGAGACTGAAAATTGGGGTACCAAATGCTCCCTTGAGAGGAGGTTAACAGGTTGTAATTCCTGGGAAGAGACAGGGAAAGATTGACTGCTAGGGACTGCAACAGGGGGTACCAAGGCTGCCTGGCCCAGTCTGTAGCACTCAGAATCACTTTACAGGGTTGTGATCTTATCTTGACCAGAACCTTGAACAGTAGAGGAAAGTGAGGAAATGCATATAGAAATTTCCCCTCCCAGTTCAAAATCAGAGCATCCAGAGGGACTGAGCCCAAGACTGGGGGTCTGCAGCAAAACAGAGGCAGTTGGTGATTGTCTGGGGCTGCAAAGAGATCTATCTCTGGAGTGCCCCACCCTGGAAAAATCACTTTCCACACCGGAGGGTTCAGGGACCATTCATGATGGCCCTGGGAGATCCTGCTCAATGCATCTGCTAGCACGTTTTCCTTTCCTGGAAAGTGGACTGCTATCAGAGAGGTCTGCAGAGAATAAGCTAGGGACCACAATTTCATGGTTTCCGTTCACAAGGCCATGGACTGAGTGCCTCCCTGCTTGTTGATGTACTACATGGTGGTGGTGTTGTCTGTCCTGACCTGAACCACCTTGTTCTGCACTGACTGAGAGAAAGCTTGCAAGGCCAGAAAGACCACCCTGAGTTCCAAGAGATTGATATGAAGAAGGGATTCCTGAGAGGACCACAGTCCCTGGGCTGTGAGAGCCCCCAGATGGGCTTCCCGTCCCAATAGAGAAGCATCCATGGTTAGGACCACAAAGTGAGACTGAGTGACAAATGGGACTTCTTATCTGAGGTTGCCCTGATCCTGCCACCATTGGAGAGCCTGGATCAGAGTCTGAGTCACTGGAACTAGTTTGGCTAGAGAATCTTTCTTCTGAGACCAAAAGGCCCTCAGGTGAAACTGAATGTCCCTCATCTGAAATCTGGCCCCCTGGACCACTGCTGCAGAAGCTGCCATGTGGCCCAGAAGCTGAAGGAAGTGCCTTGCTGGCTGAGAGACCAGAAGGTGGAATGAAGAAGCCAGCCCTACAATAGCCCTTGCCCTTTCCAGGGGAAGAAAAGCTCTTGCTTTGACTGTATCCAACTCTGCACCTATGAAGGTGAGGAGCTGTAGAGGCTCAATAACTGACTTGGGAAGATTGAGAAGGAATCCTAGGGAAGTGGGCACTTGCTGAGTCACTAGCAGGTCTGACTTGACTTGGTCTGGGGACTGACCCACAGTGAGCCAGTCGTCCAGGTGTGGAAATATGGAATTATCCTTCCTTCTTAAAAAGGCCACTACTACTGCTAGGCATTTTGTGAATACCCTTGGAGCCGATGTCAGGCCGAAGAGCATAGCTTTGAGCTAATGGCCTACAGGCAGTTCGAACCTGAGGTACTTTCTGTGGGAGCACCTGATGGGAATGTGAAAGTAGGCATCTTTTAAGTCTAGGGAGGCTAGCCAGTCCCCTGGCCTTAGAGAGGGAAGGATTATTCCCAGAGTCACCATTTTGGATTTTGGTTTTGAAAGATGTTTGTTCAGGTATCCTAAGTCTAGGATGAGTCGCCACTCCCCTGTCTTTTTTGGGGTAAGAAAGTACCTGGAGTACAGACTTTTGCTCCTGTACGATGTAGGAACTCTCTCTACAGCCTTTAGAGCCAGTAGAGTTGAAACCTCTGCCTCTGCAGGTGGAAAAGATCTGGCCCTCAACTTTGGAAATTTCTTGAAGCTGAGAACCAGCCCCTGGCTTACCACCTTCAGGACCCACTTGTCTGAGGTAACAGACATCCAGTCCTGGACGAAGTAAGCCAGCATGCCTCCTACAGGAATGGGGGAGTTGACCCGGGCTGACACATCAGGGTGTCTGCTTAGCAGGAGCCCTAGGTTGAGGGGTGGATGCAGCCCTGCTTATCCCCCTTCTGCCTCTCTCTCTCTCTCTCTCTCTCTGTCTCTGAAGAACCCCCTCTGAGGAAAAGGAGAAGAGGCATTTGCTTGGTAGAAAGGCCTATGAAAAGGCCTGCCCATAGCTTGCTGCCTTTGAGGAGTTGTCTGTCTTTCCTTTTGTGCACTCCCATAGGTGGTCCTATACTCATCCATCTTTTTCGTGTAATTCTCTGTCTGCTCCCTAAACAGAGAATTACCCACCACAGGGAAATTCATGGTCTTAGCCTGGGTGTCCTGTGAGAGACTAGTACATCTGAGCCAAGCCATCTTACCAAGAGCCACAGATGTAGCCATGACTCTAGATGACACATCATTGGAGTCCACAGGAGCATGGAACTGTACCTAAGATGCCTCAACCCCATCAGCAGCCATCCCTCCAGCTCAGAGGCTAGCTGGGAGGAAGCCTGCTTAGCCAGTGCCAGTACAGTGTCCCACCTGGACTTCTGGTACCTGGCTGCATAGGCCATATAATTAGTCTGCCTGAGTCCCAAGGCGGATGCCATGTACTGTTTCTTTGCCATGGCATCCATCTTCCTAGAGTCTTTATTTGAGGTGTGTGAAGCCAAGGGTATATCAGCCTTATCACAGGCTGCAGCCTGCACAACCCCAACATGGCTGCATTGTTGATACAAGTACTCTGTACCTGAACCTGATAAGGTGTACCTTTTGTCCATCCTTCTGTCAACAGGAGGTACGGAATTTGGAGTTTTTAAAATCTTTTGTGTCTGTTTCCCAAGACTTATGAAGGGGAGTAGACAGTCTCTTGGACTCTGGGATGTCCATCATCTCCACATAATCAGGTTCCTCTTGTTCCTCCACAGGGAGCTGGAGGGTTTCTCTGCCCCTTTCCTGTAAAACATGTAGTAGGAAGGGGACTCAGAAAGCCTAGGAGGGGAAACACCAGAAGGCCTGTCTGTGGAGATGTCCGGTTCAATGTGCTCATCCAGACCTTCCACACCATCGTCATCATCATCATCATCATCTTTATCCCCCTCCAAATCCAGTTCATAAAAATCTTCAGAGGCATAACCTTGAACTGGAGAAACCGAACGAACCGAGCGCCTACCAGAAGGCGCCGGATCAGACAGAACCAGGCAAAGCAATTCTACAATCCTTATAACTTTGGCAATCTCCGGCAGTCGGAAAATGGGTCTCTGGATCCGAACCGGCTGATTTTTCTTTTCCTTGTCTTTTTGTAGGAACCGATCCCTCAGGATTGGCTTTCTTCTTGCCCAAAGAAGTATCACCCTGGTCAGAGTTGCACTCCCTTGGGTTCGGTCGGAACTGAACTGAGCTGGCCATCTGGGTCAGCAGGCTTCACGGCCTCCTTATCCCTAAGCCTACCTAATCTTTTTTCCAGGGTAGACTTAGGGAATTTTTTACAGATTTGGCAGTCTGAATCGAGGTGGTCAAACCCCAGACAATAAACACAGGTGGTATGGGGATCAGCCTTAGCAAAGACCTCCCCACACACACTGCAGTATTGAAACCCAGTAGACCCGGTTTTTCTTTTGGGTTTCTCAGACATAGTCATCCTAACCACAAACTTACCCTTTTTATGGCAAACAACCAGGCAAGACACCCTTATCGGTTTCTAACCGTGTCACGAGTATTGGAAAAAAACACAAGAAAATGCATTTTTTTTTTAAACCAATAAGGACTGGTAACCAGACTCTAAGTTTAGAAACAAAGACAAAATATGTACAGTAATTCACTAAATGGCCGGTTCAGCCGAACTGGTCAAAAATCAATTTTTACAATTTCCACAAGTTTACTATGTCTAGTTTACTACCTAGTACTGACTGTACCACAGACAGAGATCTGAATAGAAACTTGCGAAAAATAATCGGTAAAACAATTACTTTAACCGACTTTCGAACCGTGCGCAAAGGAGAAATCTCCAGAGCGACCGTTCAGTTAGGCGGAGTAAAGAATCTGATGGTTGTGCTTCTAAGTGCAGAAGACAGAGGTTTGAACCAAGCTCGAGCTCAACGTTCTATGCCCTGCATAGAAAATTAACCCTCTTCTCTCCGGGGCAGTTTGCTGGGGCTAACTGCAATAGTCAGAATACAGCAAAACGTCATGTGATTTGAATATACCTTCTGCTGGTTTTGGGCCTCTTCCTGATTACTGTAGGCAATTTCAACATATTTTGCCAGCTTCTTTCTTAGGGCACACATATAAGATGTTATAGACTGTTTATCTTCCCACGTTTCTTTTATTGCATCCAGTGGCCCTCTTAGCTACCTACCATACATCATTTCAAATGGTGAAAACCCTGTTGATGCCTGTGGCACTTCTCTGTAAGCAAAAAGTAGGTAAGGCAAGTATTGGTCCCAGTCTCCCTTCCCCTTTTACAAATCTTTTTAACGTGCGTTTTAGAGTTAAAATGCTCAACATGACCATCTGTTTGAGGATGATAAGAGGAGGTTCTTATAGCAGTGATACCTAGTAGTCTGTAAGCTCCTTAAGTAATGCAGCACCAAAATTACTACCCTGATCAGTAATAATTTCTTTAGGTATGCCCACTGTGCTGAAAATGTTTGCAAGCTCTGCTGCCACTTTTGAAGCTGTGACAGTACGCATTGGAACTCCTCCTGGGTATTGAGTAGCATAGTCACATACTACCAGAATAAGTCGATTATCCTTTTTAACTTTTGTCTAAAAGGCCAACCACATCCATTGCAATTCTCTCAAAAGTCACATCTATCAAGGGTAGGGGTACCAGGGGCACCTTGTCTTTTCTAGTGACAGGGGCTACTTTCTGACACTCAGCACAGGAATTACAATAGTAGCAACATCTTTATGAATTCCAGGCCAGTAAAATCTATACAGCAATTTGGCAAGGGTGCGATCCCTTCCTGAGTGACTAGCCATAGGATTGTTTGTGCTATCTATAACAACTCTGTTCTGTCCTTCTGTGATATAACCGCTTGTTCTGTCGGTTCCTGTTTCTGAGGTTTAACCCAAACTCTATATAGTAACCCATTACATTTTGTAAACATTGGGCCACCCTGTTTTGGTTTCACCCTAACTGATTAAAATAACCCTGGAGAGAAACAGTGTTAGCTTGTTCTGAAAGAAAATCACAATCAGTTAGTTTAGTTTCAGCATTTTCATATGTTAACCCCTTATGTCCATCATTCATTTGTTGCCACAGTTTCTTCAGGCATTGTGTTTCTTTCCTGGATTTCCAGATCTTGGAGCTGTGCTCAAATAGGTCAGAATCAGAATCACTGAAAAGAAAACTGTCCCCACCATCTGAGATTTTCTTTGCCTGAGCTGTTGTTACCACTGCTGCTGAAACTGCAGGGTTTAGTTCCTCTGAGGTTAACTTGGTAAATCCTCAAAAGTCATTTCCAATAATCACGGGTACTGGTAACTTAGGTACTACCCCCACTTTCATTTGGTGCGACACACCCTTAATGGTCAGAGTCACTTAGGTGGTGGGATAGTATCGAATGTCCCCGTAGATGCAGATGACACCAGCACCTGGTCCTTTTGCAGTGTTTTCCCAGCACTTCAACATGACGATAGGGTCTGTCTGCTTCCCGAATCAATGAGTCCCTTTACAGTCTTATCCCCCATCTTCACATCTGTTAAGTACTTGCCCCAATTTGCCAAGGACAGATATGCTCCAGTGTCGCTTTTCTTACAGCAATTTCTTGCAGTATGACCAAATAACATCTTTGAGTACAGATTTGTTACCCCCACCAGAGTGCTTATCAGACTTGGAGTTAAAATGGGAAAAAAGTGTGTCTTGACTGTTACCTCGCTGCTGTGGTGTCTCTCTGGCCATTTGGTAGTCCTCGACCAAAGAACAGCCTTTTCCCACTCTAACAAGCTGCTCCTTTACCCAAAGCTGCAACATCGTAGGCAGGATGTTGATGAATTGCTCCATTGGAAATGTGTTGATGATCTGTTGGGGACTGTTTTGCTTTCTGGTTGGAGCCATTTTATCAGAAGTTCTCTGAGTCGGGTGAAGGCTTCTCAAGGATTGTTGACCAAGTTGTGCTTCAGAGACCGAAATCTCTGCCTGTAGGTCTCTCCTGAGATGTCATACCTTTTCAGGATTTCGCTTTTCACCAGGTCATAGTTTTTTGACTGTGCAGTGTCCATATTGCTGTAGGTAAGTTGGGTTTTCCCTGTCAGATAGGGTACCAGTCTGATTATTCATTGCTGCTTTGGCCATTGGAGCTTTAGCAACTCTTTCAAAAGTTGTCAGGTATGCCTCGGTATCATCCGAGGACACAACTTGTAAGTTTAATGGCTTTATATGTTGCTTGTCTGGATCGGTAGATCCCCTGCCTTGCTAGCTTGCAAGGCATACAGTCATCGCTGCTGCTGTCGCTGCATCTCCTCTGTCATCTGCTGCTTCTCTTCTCTCCTCTGTTTCTTCATCTCTTTTTGTTGTGTAGCCCACTATTTGAAAAAGTCCATCAGGCTTTCAGGTTCTTTCACTGCCTGTTCTTTTTCCATAACTTGTGCTAGCTGTACAATCTTGGCTTGGACTTTTGTCTTTGCTAGTTTGGCTGCCATTCTCCTGGTAACCACTCCTGGATTTACTGCTGCAGAATCCATACCTTTCTCTGAGCTTCCCTGGTACTAGGTCCAGTACCCACACACAAAACTCCTGGCTTTGAGTATGCCTGGCGTAAATCCCACTTAGGCTGACACCACCGGTCATCGAGGCCCAGGTCAGGAAGCATAGGGAAAACCAGGAGCAGCTGTAGAATTCACAAGAGTATTTATTTCTACTAGCAGTGACATATAAATAAAACTGTTCAGAATAACTGTTTACAAAGGCAAAATAAAATAGAGAAGATCCTTCAGAGTTTTTCTTCAATCTTTGTGTGTCCCCTTTTTCAAGCAATTGCAGCGCTGATTTATAAGTCCTTCCAACCCCCCATCTTAACAAGCATCCTGTTTTTATAAAGTGTTATAGTATAGTTCAGGCAGGTGCTGGCAGGAACACAATGTCCCAGAACAGAGGCCCCTTTTTCACAGCTTTTGCAAAAGGCTTACAGATTGCACTAAGGTAACCTCTTGAGTTTCCAGTAGCTTTTTGCAATCATCTCAAACTATAATTATATGCATTTCAAAAAAATTAACATTATATAATTTCTAAACAAAGGATCAATATCAGTTACATTTCCACGAATTATTTGCATATATTTTTATATCAGCAGATATGCATGGGTGGAAAAAGGCGGCAGCAAGGGAAGACTGAAAGATAGCAAGAGACAAATAATTGTGAGACTGTTGGGGTGATCAAATCCTAGGTCTCACAGAACATTTAGTTGCGTAACCAGACAGAGAAGAGACAGAAGAGAGAGAATAGAACACAACAGATCTCTGCATTCAAACTCCCCTTAACAACTGGGACAGAGTCCTATTCCACCCTGTCACACTCCTGCTCTTTAAGACCCAGTCAGTTCATTATTATGGATTTGTTTCCATCTTGTTCTGGGAGCATGGCATTCTCAGCAGGTGAGGATTCTCTTATCAGACTGGGATATGGCCCCAAACAGTTGCCCTTTCATAAACTTCCAGTCTTCTTAGTGATCTGGTCTGCCCTTTATCATGTCTTTGATTCTAGGAGTACCATTTCCTCAGCAGCAGTGCCATCACCTCAGGAGCCCTTTGTCCCTAATGGTTGTGACTCATCAAGAGAGTCAATTCTTCTAGTTCTGTGTGCATTCCACTTCGTCACCTAGGCAGAAGTTTTGTCTCACAGTCCAACCTCTCCTGAATATAACAGTGATTCACTGTAGCCCTTGTGTACTCACAGCTCACCGCCTACTTCGACTGCTATAACCTTTTCTCTGATGTCCAGCATGGTTTTAGATCTGGACACAGCACTGAAACCGCCGTGGTCAGGTTCACTAGTGATATCCTTAAGGCGCACGACAAGGGCCAGTACACAGGGTCTGTTTTTGTGGACTTGACCAAGGCGTTAGACTTTGTAGAACATGACCTTCTCCTTGACACCCTCAAGGGCTTGCATCTCTTGGAAAATGTAATTAATTGGATCAGTAGCTACCTCTCCGCAGATTTCAGAAACCACCATTGAAGTTCATTTCTCCGTTGAATGTCCGATTAAATATGGGGTTCCCAGGGCTCAATTCTGTGCCCACCCCTGTTCTTGCTTTTCATCAATAGCCTCCTGCTATCTGCCAAACCACTAGTCCTGTACATTACAGTGCGGGTCTATACTGCAGTGACACGAATCCTGACACTGTTCTACAGTCTGTAGTCTGATTTCAGTAAGTTGTATGCCTGGTTCTCTGACAGTGGGATGGTCCTTAATTCCAAGAAAACCAAGTTCATGATCTTCCTCAGGCCCAAAGAAAGCTTCAGTCCCAGCCTAAAACTTAGACAACTGAGGTAACCATATAGAACAAGTGTCTGTTTTCAGATACCTGGGTCTTTACCTCAGCCCCACCTCTCCTATAATATCCATATTAGCAACCTCATTAAGAAGATCCACGGGAGGCTTGGTCTTCTTGACCGGATTAGGAAAGTTCCTTAGTCCGCATCCAGACTATGCCTCGCCAGCTCCATACTCCTGCCTCTACTTGACTATGGCTCTGTTGTCTACTCTTGCCCTAACACTTCCCTCTTTTCTCCAAACTCAGGTCTACATATAACAATATACATACATTTTTCACTGGCTTCCCATGGAAGACTCACCACTGTACCCTCTATTCCTCCCTCAACTGGACCACCCTTGAAGGCAGGTACCATCTTAAAATGCTCTCTTTCCTTCACAAGATTTACTTTAATTTGCTGCCATCCAGCGTCAACTCCCTTTTCCCAATATTGGCCCAGGGTACTGGACAAGAGGGGCCTCCCGTCAGGTTTTTGAAACCCCTTTCTACCAGACCAAGCTTGCGCAGATTTCAGTCGCCTACAAGGGCACAATGTTGTACAACAAACTGCCCCCCCACCGAAATTCAGGCCTGTAGATCCATTTGCTCTTTCAACTTCTCCCTCAAGGACCACTTTCTCAAATCGTCCACCTGCATCTGCCCTGGTCGGCCACCCCTGAACCCATTAGTCACCCCCGAACTCTTAACTCCCCTTCTCCCTCCCTCTGCTTGCCCCTTACTCATTCCCCTCCTCCACCTCCCTCTGCTCTCCGTGACCTCTCTAACTCCCTAGTCCCACCTAAACTCCCATTTTAGTTGCTCACCTCTCTTCACCCCTCTTTTTCAGTCCCCCCCATTTCACCCTTTTCACCCTGTACCCCCTCCCATGCCAGCCCTCTCAGGCTCTATCTATGATCTTCCTGGACATAAAGTCTCCACCACTCATTCACACTAATGAGACTACGCTGGAGGTGCTAGGACTCAGTGGGAGCCAAAAATCTTCAGGAGGGCCGGGGCCTAGGTAGAACCGCACATGTGCGGCACCTCAAGGCTTGCTCACACCTTATAGGCTATCTCGGCATCTACCCTCCAACTGCCTCAGTTCCTATTTTGCCGCTGTCGAGTGTACTTCAGTGGCCTTGTCGCTCGCCCGCTGGGAGTCAAGTCTTCACGTCTATACGGCAGCAGTAGTAGTTTTAGTATTTGAATAGGTTTATTTATTTTCTTATTTCAGTAAAAAAAAAAAAAAGTAAAGTGATTTAATTTAATTTTCATCAAGAAGAAGTCTTCAGCCCTCCTTCGACAGAGTTGACCATGAATGGGGCAGATGACGGTAGAGAGACCTCGCATTAAAGCTCTGTTTTCAGCAGGGCTGGGTCCGTGCCCGTTATGGGGGGGGGTCTGTCCCTCCGTAAGCACAAAAAGAAGCGGGCCCATTTTCGATTGTCGTCGAGGACTCGGCGCCACTCGACCTCGAGTTCTTCTTCTGCCTCCCAGTCGAAAAAGAAATGGTACTGCTTGAGGTCACCCTCTGGTATGTCTGCACGTCGATCGTCTGTGGTTAGGGGCAGAGGCTCAACTCTGACTCTGGGGTCTCCTTCGGCCTCTGTCTCTGGTGGCCTGCTTCCTCGACTCTGGAGTCCATCCCCGTCCCCTGGGGCATCCTCTGGTGAGCAGTTTCACCATTGGGTCGCTCTTATGGAGTAATGGGTTCAGCGGTTGTCTCATCTGCCTGAGTTGGTGAGCCTGTTCCCAGGGCCTTCAGGCCCTCTGGGGTTGGGCTTGCAGGCAGGCATTTGGGACTTCTAGTCGCTGCTGCTCCTCTCCGTGCTAATACTGCCATTTCTGGTGCTTTTACTCCTCATATGGCTGAGGCGCAGGGTCAGCACAGGTACCCTTTTTTCTCCTCTGAACTTATCAGATCTTCTCCCCAGGTTGGCTGTTGAGGGCCCCTGGTCTGCCCAATGCCGGCTCCCTTTGTGCCGTGTCTGGTGCTGCGTCCTGTGATGGCAGTGCTGATGGTTTCAGTGGCGCATTCTGTGTCGGCACCACATAGGGTACCGGGGTTCTTGACTCCCAATTTGCAGACTGCACCTCCTTTTCCTCCCTTTCTTGTTTACTCTGTCCCTCTGGGGATAGTAGGGGCGATATTGAGCCTGATCCTGATCTTTGGTTGGGTGATGACTTGGAAGATGATTCCTCTCTGGGGACAAATAAACTTCCTCTTCCAGCAGAGCCTGTGGTCAAAGACCATTCCTTTAAGTTCTGCTTGGAACATGATTCCCTCTATCCTCCAGACTTCTGAGATTGTTCCTGGGAAATGCTGCATCTGCAGTATCTGCACATTCTGGAGATTCCAGTGGATTGACTCCTCCTGTGCAGCCCTCTTTGAGACCCTCTCACAAATGGTGTGGGTTAATCTGACGCTCATTCTTTCTGTGGCCAAGTCCATAGACAGGAAATACGCCCCTCCAAAGGATCACCCTTTTCTGGCCTCACAAGCTTTTGCTGATGCCATTGTTGTCTCAGCAGATAATGACAAGGCTGTCCTTCCTCAGGAATCTACGGCATGTCCAGTGAAGAAGGAATCTCGTAAGATTGACACTTTAGGAAAGTGAGTTTTGCTGCCTCCACCATGAGCATGCGCATTGGTAGTTGCCAGGGTTATTTCTCTCAATAGAGTATACCTTTGGCATTCATTCAAAGCCACCAAGAAGCTCTTCTGGAGTCAGGCGTTAATGCAGAGCTTCTCCAAACCATTACTAGAGGCATTGAATCCAACAGCCAGCAGCTATAAGCGGCTAGGGATGCCTTCGACACTGCCTCCAGGGCAGCAACAGCGGTATATGCACCCAATGCCATTTGTGGTTCTGAGCGTCGGGATTCACAAATGATGCCCAGCAGAGGGTTATGAATTTACCATTTGACAGAACGTATCTGTTTGGTCCCTAAGTTGAGCAGGCACTAGAGGCCACACAGAAAATGAGAATGGCTATCAGAAATGGCCAGACTGCCCTCTGCTGCTCCTCAGCGGGGTGGGAACTGGCGGCAGTTTCATAGCTATCAGTCCTTTAATGGCAAAAGCAGAGGGCTTTGCCAAAATCTACCCCAACCACAAGAAAGTGCAGCAGATGGCACAGGGCCCAAAAAGCGCCTGGTGCCACCCTCTGAGAACTGGGCACAAGTACCTTAGCTGTCCGGGGGATTTTTCATGGCGGTAGGAGGCGTCTGATTCACTTTTACAACCAGTGCAAGTCAGTCACTACAGACAAATGGATGTTCAGGATAATCCGTGAGGGCTACTGGCTACGTTTTTTGGAAATTCCTCCGGATCATCCACCCAAAACAACAACCCAACCTGTCCATCTTTCAGTCAGACCTTCTTGCTGCCGAGATTCAGGGCCTTCTGAACAGCAGGACAGTAGAAGTAGTTCCGTTTGATCAGCGAAACTCAGGTTTCTACTCTCATTACTTACTAGTTCCAAAAAACAGGCAGCAGTGCCCTATTCTCGATCTAAGGAAGCTGAACAAATTCCTTCACAAGGAGAAATTCAAGATGATTATCACTCGGCACTCTGTTACATAGATTCATCAAAATGACTGGCTGGCCTCCCTGGACATGCGGCACCTACCAGCATGTTCTCACACACCCAAACCACAAGTATCTCAGATTCGTGGCTCTGGGTCAACACTGCCAATTCAGAATCTGCCTTTGGGCTATCCTCGGTGTAGGTCTTTACAAAGTCTTTGCAGTTCTATGGCATATCTCAGGAAACCTCGAAATTCAAGTGATCCCATATCTGGACGACTGGCTTCTAGCAAGCCCCTCTGGGCGAGAAACTCAGGAAGCCGTGGCTATGACTTCCGAATTCCCTCGTGTCATGGGAGTTCTCTTAAATCTAGAAAGTCACAACACAACCCTCCCAACAGCTCCTTTTACAGGAGCCCTTCTGGACACCTCCAGTGCAAAGTTTTCTTCCAGAAGGCAGAAGGTGACATCCTTCAGATGGCCACTTCTTCAGAGAAGAGCGACTCTGTTGAGCCACTCTCGATGCAGCGGATGTAGCGCATGGCATCCTCAGTGTTGACTGTGCCTCTGGCCGCCTCCACATGAGGATGGCTTAGTGGATGCTCAGTACTCAGTGGTCCCCAACCACATCCCCAGTCTTTCACATCAAGGTGACAGAACTGCTAAAGAGGTGATGGTGCCCAGTGTCTTGAAGGCTACCACGTGGTGTATGCTCATTCTGTTCCTGTTCGGAGGCATCATATGATTGTGTTCTGTTACTTTTTTACTACGTCTTGCTGTGGTTTCTTTTCCCATGGCTCTGTCAGTTTTTGTTTGTCACAGCTGTGTATTCACCTGGTAGATGCAAGAGGGCAACCTCCAGAAGGGGCTTTCCTTTGCCCCTCTGGAACCTCAGATCACCATCACCACAGATGCATCCCTGCTCGGATGGGAGCTCACTGTCTAGATCTCACACCCACAGTTGATGGAGTCAGGGCAGTCTCAACTCCACATAAATGTCTTGAAATGAGAGCTGTCCTGTTTGCAGTCCGTGCTCTGAAGGACATTCTCTGTCACAAGATCATTCTCCTTCAAATGGACAACAAGACTGTGATGTAGTACATCAACAAACAAAGGTGGAGCACACTCTTACCCCTTGTGCAGGGAGGCGATGAGAGTGTAGGAATGGTGTCTGGAGCACAGAGCCTTGATCCAAGCAGTTTACCTTCCGGGAGTGCAGAACAATCTGGAGGATCATCTCAGCAGAACGGAGGGGATCTTCCGCAGTGGTCTCTCAACACAAGCGTCGTGCAATTGCTCTTCAGCGAGTGGGGAACTCCGGACCTGGACCTTTTGCATCCCCACTCAGCATAAAACTGCCTCTATTCTGCTCCAGAAATCCAGAACCTGGTGCTTTCTGTCAGGATGCATTCAGACTGCGGTGGACAAGTTGCTTTCTGTGCGCATTTCCTCCTCTTCCCTTACTTCAGAGGGTGCTGCTCAAGTTGGAGGCACGGGGGCAGAATGATCCTTATTGCCCCATTCTGGCCTCGTCAGATTTGGTTTCCATCGATCAACAGACTATCAAAACTTACGAAAAACTTCCCTACGTCTGGACTTGTACCCAGGGTCCAGTGGTCCATCCCAACCTAAAATCCCTTCATCTCCACATGGCTCCTGAGGAGATAGAAGTGAGTAGGTTTGACGCCTTGTGTAGGGTCTCAGACATCCTTTTAGCAGCACTCAAGCTGGCTACTAGGAAGACTTATACTGCTAAGTGGAAACGTTTCTCAATTTGGTGTGCACAGTCCTCCTTAGACCCTTTCTCCTGCCAACCTAATAAAGTCTTGGAGGATATCCTAGACTTGTCCAGTGCAGGACTCCAGTACTCAACCATGAAGGTCCACCTCTGCATGATCTCGGCATATCATGAGCTCGTACACTCCATGTCTCTTGCTCAGTTACCCTTGATCAAGAGATTCCTTAAAGGGATACTCTACACTAGACCACCAGTCAGGAGACCAGTGGCCTCTTGGGATATTAACCTTGTGCTAGACATGCTCAACCGTAAATCCTTTGAGCCCCTAGCAACTTGCAACCTGAAGTTCCTGACTTGGAAGGCTGTCTTCTTAGTAGCCATTACCTCCACTCGCTGAGTGTTTGAAATACATGCTTTGGTCACAGACACCCCCCCCCACCACACTGTGTTTCACAAGGACAAAGTGGTCCTTCAGACTCACCCTAAATTTCTCCCTAAGGTGGCCTCGGAATTCCATCTGAACCAACCTTTAGTTCTTCTGACCTACTTTGTGAACTTCCAGAATGAGGGTGAGCACATCCTTCATTCCCTGGATATTAAGT
This sequence comes from Neoceratodus forsteri, assembly GCA_016271365.2. Classification (NCBI taxonomy): domain Eukaryota; kingdom Metazoa; phylum Chordata; order Ceratodontiformes; family Ceratodontidae; genus Neoceratodus; species Neoceratodus forsteri. The sequence goes on along the minus strand of CM057449.1, from coordinate 511,461,995 downwards.
GAGTTTTATGGTTCTACTTAGACAGGACTAAGGAGATCTGCAAATCTAAACAACTCTTCATCTCTTTCAGCATGGCCCGGCTAGGTCAGCCTGTTGCCATAAGATGTATTTTGGCGTGGCTGGTGGCATGTCTCCACCTTTGCTACTCCATGGCACAGGTCAAGCTGGAGGGTAGGGTTTATGGTCATTCTGTCAGAGCAGTCGCGGCATCTGTGGCAGAAATTTGCAACGTGCCCATTGCAGACATCTGCAGTGCAGCCACTTGGCGCTCAGTGCACACTTTTGTGAAGCACTACCCCTGGATGTCCATGCCAGACAGTGCCAGTCTTTGGCAGGTCAGTCCTGAATGGACTCCTTTCCTAAATGAGCTCCTCTCCTGCTGCCCTTCTTTGGAGACTATTTTAGCTTGGTACTCTCCCATTAGTGTGACTGAATCTTCTTGGCGGAGTCTCCACCACTCATTCACACGCCCACCCACCATCCCCTGAGCTCACTCATCCTGTTTTTGTTCTTCACTCCCTCGTTGGTTAGGCTGTGAAGACTGTTGAGTTGACCCTTCTTATATGGGTCATACAGACTATCTTATGTCCGGGTTAGGTTAGTTTCACTAGGTTAGTTTACGCTGCACCTCCTTGGTTAAAAAGGTACTGAGGCAGTTGGAGGGTCGATGCTGAGATAGCCTATACGACGCGAGTGCGTGGCCCTACCTTGGCGCCGGCCCTCCTGAAGATTTTTGGCTCTGCTGGATCCTAGCGCCTCCAGTATAGTCCCATTAGTGTGAATGAGTGGTGGAGACTCCGTCCAAGAAGGTCAATAATTACGGTAGGTATGTAATTTTCATTTCTTCGCTAATAGAATGTCGCCTCTGCCTTTTATTCACCAAACCCTTTCTCTCTCCCACCTTTCTAAATTGCATCCCGCGCTGCACCCCCTTTACCTCCAACCTTCTACATATTAGCCTCTTTCTGACCCAACCAACTCCCCAGGTCCTTCATGCAACTCCCAAGCCCTTTTTCCTGCTCACCTCAGTTATCACCCTCACCTACATCCCCTCAATTTCACCTCTTCTACCCTACCCCTCTCTTGCCAGCCTCCTCAGGCTCTGTCCATATCTTTATCATGCTACCTCTCCTGCCACCCCTCATCTTCTGTCACCCCTCAATTTGCCCTTTTCTCCTCCCCCCCATGCAAGCCCCCTTGGGCTCTATCTTTGTCTCTTCTTACTACTTGTTGTCTCTGCCCTTATCCGCTGAACCCTGTCCTCCTGTCAGTCTCTCTAGCACCTCTGCCCAGCAGTTTTCACCTCTCACCCATTTTATATGCCTCTTTAACTGAGAGCTTTTTCTGTGCCATGACACCAATTTGAAACACAGCACTAGTTTTGCACCTTATGCACTGTATTTATACATTATCCTTTTTATTTTGCCTGTATATTTGTTCTGAATTGTAACTTTTCTACTCCTGTTTTGTTCACTGTCACCCCTGTAAATATTATGGTACTGTAAGTGTTTTTGTTCTTACCTATCTTAACTGATGTATCTTAACTGAGCGTTTGTAACAGGCATTTTGCTCACATTCCTTCCAGTACACAAATACATTGAAAAATCACCTTCCATCCATCAAGGGGCTGTTTGCAAACTACCTCCACTGAAAGAGCTAGAGGTCTTCAAGACTGCTCAGAGGGAATCCTCATCTGAAGACCTCTTCCCAGTTATTCCTTCACCCCCATCATATTGTATACTCACCAGAGTATCAGGCTGCTAGTCACGTGCCTATCATAAAATCATAAGCAATAATGACCTCAGAGGCGGTAATTTTCCGAGAATCGACTGGCTGAGGGGTAGGGGTGACCCGATGCATGGCGAGCCGACCCCTGCCAGCTGGTGGGTTGATCGGCAGGAAATGAATAGCTGAGGTCATTACGCGATGGCGTCTAATCGCAGTAATGACCCTTGGGGAGATTTTTTTTTGGGTTGATTTTTTTTCGTTCTGTGCGGCGTGGTGATAGTGCCCAGTGTCTTGAAGGCTACCACGTGGTGTGTGCTCATTCTGTTCCCTGTTTCGTGAGGTATCATATGATTGTGTTCTGTTACATCTTGCTGTGGTTTCTTGTCCCATGGCTCTGTCAGTTTTTCTTTGTCACAGCTGTGTAGAAAATAGAATGTACTGCGTGCGAACAGCTGTGCCGTGCATTTCTAAGAGATTTCAACCCGTCACGGCAGCCAGTCAATGAGCTAGTTAAGCTCATGAATAATTAATCAGACCTATAATACTGCTTACAGCAGCATACTATTTCACATCAACCCTAATCTCAGTCGAACCTCTCTCCTTGTCTTCCGACTCTCACTACAGAGTTTGGCTACTGAATAATAGATCTGTCCTGAAAAAGGCCCTTACTATCAAATACCATGTACTCTGCTTAAATCTGGACCTAATCTACTTTACTTAAATTTCTTCCCTAGCCACGACACGGTCACAGTTCACAACCTAATACACACACGCACACACACACCATTTTGCTCATACTTCATTCCACATCACAGTGGTCATGGGGATGGCTGGGCCTAATGTGGAAGCATCCCTTCTGCAACGTTTCAACCTTTTGAGAGCATCTAACAATTAAATTCTCCAAACGTTTGTTCTTTCATTTATCATCCCCTCAAACCAACCTAATACTTCTTTGATGATTTCTCTAGTAATCTGTCAGACTCATTGCGATTTTTATTACTTATTTTGACTGGGCCTTCTCTTTATTTATTTAGTTTCTGTTTACCGGGTAGGTGCGCTAGCCAGCAGGTGACTATTTTCAGGCACGACCCGGGAGAGTACAATACATCATAACACATGGAAGCAACAATACAATTGAGGCAACAACCATACAAGTACATTCCAGACATATAGAGGCGGTTCCAGCTAGTCTAACATGATTTAGGCTATACTAAGCAGTGACCAACAGGCCAAGAGCAAGGAGGTGTTTACAGGGGTGTTGGTACAGGTAAGGGGTAAGGAAGGAGTATAGGGCCAAAGGACTGCTACGGCTTTACGGGGAATGCATATGGAGACTGCGGGTTTGTGGTTCCCAGCCAGGCAGGATGATGTGGAGTGACAGGAAGGGTGCAGGCAACAGGAATAGCGGAGAAGTAGTCGGCCAGTGCATGTCGGGGGCATATATGGGAAACGTACAGAGCACCACAGCGAGAAAAGTCAGGAGGAGGGTAGAAGGAGTCAGAATTCCTGGCGGCCGGCAACAGCCAGCCTGAGCAGCAGCAGGGGGACCCAGGGAAGTAAGGGAGGATGCCAGAGACATCCGGCGGTAGGCTGAGAGGATGCCAGGTTCATAGCCCCACAGTCAGGGATGAAGAATATGGGAGGGGTGGACGGGAGGAAAGGGCTGCATGAAATACTGGCTTGGCGGTAGGAGGCATGTAAGTGCAGCCAGGTCGGGTTCCGAGGCTGGGCTTGAGGGGTCATGGCAGTCTCTGGCCTTGGACATCCTGTGGCAAATGGTAGACAAGAGAAGGGGAGGGAGGAGGTGAGGCCTTATTTTACCAACATCCACCTGTGGCAAGTTTGGGCAGTGCCCAGGAGGCAAGAGGATAAGAGGCAGGAGGAAGGGTGGAAGGAGCCGTAATCTGTCGGCCGTCAGCAGCCAGCCAGAGCAGCAGCAGGGTGCCCAGGGAAGTAAGAGAGGATGTCAGAGACATCGGCGGCAGGCTAGAGGGACGCCAGGTTCATGGAGTACCACTGTCAGGGAAGAAGAAAATGGAAGGGGTGGAGTAAAGGCGTGCCTGAACACGGCTTAGTGGAGGCGGCAGGTGCAGCTGGCCTATGGTTCCAGGCTGGGCATAAGGGCCGTGGCAGTCGCTGGCCATGGACATCTTGTGGTAATGGAGGACAAGTGAAGGGAGGGAGGAGGTGAGGCCTTACAGTACCAACATCCACCTGTGGCAAGTTTGGGCAGTGCCTAGGTAGCGCAGGGATAAAAACAGTACAAGATACAACAGTAATGTAGGTAGTAGTAGTGAGTGCATACATTCATAAAACCTATACATAATTATAATTTAAGATAACGATAGGTGAGTTTGAGGAGAGGTTGGATTAGGGAGAGAGAACAAAGGAGGGTGGTATGGAAACCAGTAGCAGGGGCGGGGAGTAGGGGCAGGAAGATTCAGGGATCAGGTAGGATCAAAGCAGGTGCATGAATCTGAAATGGCCAGTGTAGTCTCAGCCCACGTTTGAAAGAGGGATGCGAGGGTGCTTGCCTGAGGTCCAGAGGAGCTGGTTCCATAACATAGGGGCTGCGTGTTGGAAGGAGCCTTCGCCTATTAGTCTGCGGCAGCGAGGAATTTCCAGCAGGTCTTTATCAGCAGATCTGAGCGTGCGGTTTGGAATCGCAGGAAGAAGGAGCTTCGCCAGTGCAGCAGGCTGACTTTGTCTCAGTATAGAATCATTTAGGCAGGCCAGAAGTAGCTCCTGATGGCCGGGGAGAAACCACCCAGGGTCCTCATATAGCTGGCAGTGATGAAGAAGTCGTGGGGATTGTGAGCGATCGGCATATGTTATATGTAACATCCCATTTGTGCAGTGCAGATTGTGGGCAGAGGTAAGTATAGGCGCACAGTAGGTAAGCATTGGTAGCAGGATCCCCCTGGCTATGGCAAGTTTAGCGGAGGAGGTAAGCATATAGCTAGTTCTGTAGGCTGCCCCTAACTTGCAGTTTATGTTTTTACCACTTTCTTCTCTATTTCAGTGTCTTACTTCTGGTGCACGGCAGTGACTATGCCCATTTTGAGTTAGGACATGCATCCAAGCTTAATTACTGAAATGTCACCATTACTCGTGCTGTAAAGCTTTTCTTCCTCAGGAATCCATCTAGTCCTACATCGAAAGTCTTAGCAGTGCAAGCTGCCACAACCTCACCCAGTAGGTTACTCTGCCAGCTGACCACCCTCAGTGTGATATATGGTTTTCTTTTTTTGAAATATTTTATTGCTTGATGTTAAAAACAGTTCAGTATAATTCAGCTTATGTCAGACATCACATACCTTTCCGATAGGATCCATCCAATATAAATTAGTATTGTGTACAGTCAATATTATTTGTAACAAGGCAATAAATACTGTAGCATAATACTGTAACTGGTTTGGTTAAAGTAAGACACATGACCCAAGTTCAAGCCGGCATTAATTTCTTAGTAATGCCCACTTGGTAGTGTAGTACGTGTTAAGCCACTGCAAAATCGCCACGTACAACCATATAAGCACACGTTGTCTCCCACCCACCCACCGGAACGCTGAGAACTGTAGCAAAGATTTGTGATCACAGCACTCTGTACAAAATGAGCATAATAAATACAGTGGAGTCAGCCACAATGAAGCACAGTAACGTACAGTAATGACATGTCACAAAATCCTGCATGAAAAAAGGGCTTAAATGCCATTGACTTACAATGGCCCCAGCAGTAAACGGCAGCATTCTGGGATATTCTACAGCATTTCTGTATTGCATCCTGGCTGTCACATCTGTACTGCGATGTCACTTTTTCTGTTTGTGGAGTTATGGAGATCACAGCATGGGTTGACCAGAAGTTTTGGGGAAAAACATCAAATCCCACCCCTCCTGTTGTGCCAAAAGCTCGTCGTCTTAATACAGGTACCAATCCAAGAAACCCTGTTATAGCAGCTGCTGTGTCGCATTTAAAAAAAAAAAAAGAAACACATTGAGGGAAATAGTGAGGAGTCACTAAAATAAATGAGCACTAGTAGACATGCCATTCTGTCATCCGAACAGCTGGACGACCTGGAACGAAAGTAGTGTGAGGTTAATACGCATCAAAATACAGCATGGGCCTGCAGTGTGTTTTCTGATTGACTGACAGCCAAGAATCTTTCATTGGCTATTTAGTACAATTGATATTCCTAATCTAGCTGCAATACTACAAAGAATTGTGAGGCAGTCAGAACCAAGGAAAGGAAAGAGTACAGCATTGGCTCCTATATTGGTATCCGTGCAGGACTGAACCGTTATTTTAGCAGTCTGGAAGTTAACAGGAAAATTAACATTACTTCTGACCCTGAATTTCAAACTGCGAACAATGTTTTTGTGGCTGTCCTTAAAGAATATAGAAGGTCGAGATGTAGCCAGTCACCACCCTGTATATCTCAAATGGACATTGAACTAATAAGAACTTGTCAAAAACTGCATCTGGAACCTGCGTACGGGCTTGCACGCAGACTGTGGTTTGAAATGCAGCTTGGCCTCAAAGACAAGGTAGAGGACTCTGACAATTAACGCAAAATTCCTTTTCAGTAAAAAAGACAACATGGCAATGAATACATAGCTATTGCTTTTAATGAGGCTACTAAAAACCACAATTCCATAACCAAAAGCAACAGACAGGTATTTTGAGGCGTGCTTTACTCCCAACCAGGTTCTGCCAACTGTCCAGTAGCTCTCTTCAAAGAATACGTGGCTAGATGTCCCCCTAATACACCTGCTTTCTGTTTGCACCCCTTGAAATTCCCACAACATGTGCTAGCTAAGAAACAGTACTGGTGTAGTAAACAGCCCATGGGCTGAAATTATCTTAGTGAGATGATGGTGCAAATTTCTGCAGATGCGAACTCAGTGTTAGATATACTAACCATTCCATTGAAGTGCACATTCTGTCTGATGCTGGTCTCGCATCGAGAGAGATAATGTCAGATCTTACGAGACACAGCTCTTTTTTTTTCCTCAGGGCCTCCCCCGCACTCCGCCGTTCCTCGGCGTCATCCCGGACAGGACCCCCTCCTTCAGCACCCGCGACTTACCCTTGGCGGCAGGGTGGTGAGGGCGACTCAACCCACCAGAAGCGGGTCCATGCCAGGGGCGTCCTCCGGGAATGGCGGACGAGGGAACAACGTCTTGCTGCGGCTCCATTTTTCCCGATTTTCTCCCGGCTGGCGTGGCGTGCAATGGCGCTTAGCGACTGAATCGCCTTGCGCTCCCATGCGCGCACTAGTCAGCGTCTGCCCGTCCGCCTCCCCCTGTCTCTGCGGCTGCATGTTGTCAATCCCCAGCCTCCGCTGGGTCAGGCAAGCACCGGCCGCCCGAATCCCCACCCGGAGATGGAGCAGTCCTCCGAGCGCTCGATCCATCTCCTCCCATCGACCCCGACAACCCGTGCTCGTTCCCGAACACGGGTCGCCAGCGTAAGGCGGGTGTAGCGACCAGCGCCTCAACCCTCAGCGCCACCGGGCGGCAAGACACAACTCTTGCAGCAGGTTACACCATTAGGACTGAAAGCCGGCGAGTCAGGACCCGCGAAAAATTCTAGCTAGCTATCTTCAGCGGGGACCACCCGGCGTCGGTCCCACCTCTGGCGTCAGGCATAGTACATAAGAGCGGTCCGCCAGATTCCCAGTTCTTTCCGCGCCGTCGACTTGCATGTCTCGACCCTTTGGTTCGGTTTCTAGCGGCGTGGCAGCGTGGTAAAGTTTTCTCGGAAGTGCGTTCTCTGAGTTCAGTTTTTTCTCTGATGTCCTCTTCGACCTCCGGTCACTCCTCGAAGTGCGCCTGTGGGAAGCAGATCCCATTCAAGGATCCGCACTCGGCTTGTGTCCGGTGCCTAAGCCCAGACCACGACATCTGGTCCTGCACCTTTTGCCAGGGTTTCAACAGCAGAACCCGGATCCGTCGCCAGAAGGCCCTACAGGCATTCCTGCTAGAGGAGCAACTCAAGACCATGGCTTCAAGGGGATTCTTGCGAAGGCCCTAACATGCTGAAAACATGAGGAAAGGCCCCTTCCAGGTCCCCGTCTAGGGCCTCCGATTCGCGCAGCTCTGACTCCAGGTCCGACCGCTCTCCTTACCGGGCCAGCTCTCAGCCTCCCCGCTGCGGTGAGAAAGTCTTCATCCTCTTCTCAGGCCAAGACTCCCAGGCCTTCCCTCGTCCTCCAAGGCCCTGCTAAGTCGGAGGATCGCCACCCTCACCACAAGTTGGGTTCCTGCCATTCTGAACCCGGCGTCAGGTCTGCTTCCTTGCCTTCTCCTCTTCACTGGAGAACCAAGGAGCTCACCTCATAAAGCCGCTGGACCCGGCGCCAGTTCGTCTGTGACCTCTCGCCACAGGTCCCCAGAGCCATCGTCCGTCAGAAGACCATCACCGGCCAGGCCAACTCATCACGGACACGGTAGAGGGACGGCGCCCGCTCAATTGAGAAGAGGACCCAGGCGCCTCCAACAGGCGTCGGTCAGGAGACCATCACTGAGGCGGAGTTAACTCAGCCCGAGGACCGAGACAGGCGACCCTGGTCCTGTTGAGACTCCCAGGGAACCCTCACCACAACCCGAGCCCCTGTGGATCCGGCGCCGGGACCGGCGACCGTCCACCGATGCCTGGGCCGTCACCGGGCCTTTCTTTTTCAGAGGTGAAGGAGCTTTCACTTACTGATGGGATGCCATCAAAGGACATGGTCCCACTCCACCTCCTTCCTCCTCCTCCTACACTGGTTGCTCCTCCGGTTCCTCGCCCCTTCTCCGTCTGGGTCTGCAGGCGGTTACCTCCTCCCGGGGCCCAGGTCCCCTCAAGGGAGACTAGATAAAGGAGACCTCCGTCCAGATCCTCTTCTAGGTCACCCAGTCCCAAGAGACCCAGAAGGCCGCCATTCACCTTCGACGGAGGACACGGGATCAGAGTTTTCAACATCAGATCCCCATCTTCCTCTCCATCTCTTCTCCGGACCCACGTGAGCTGCCAAAGTCTCCTCCGGATGACCCTTCGTTCTCAGATATTATGAGACACATCCAAGAGAACATGGGATGGGATGCAGAAGAGTTAGACCCTGAAAGGCTGGAACTTGCAGTATCTTGACAGAAGGACCCCAAGCCTGTGATGGTGCCACCCTTGGTAGACACTCGTGAGCGTCACCAAGGCAGCGTGGAAGCGTCCACATTCGGCTCCCGGCGATGCAAAAAGCTGACCACTTGTACAAGGCTCCAAGAGAAGACCAGTACTTGACTCAGCATCCTCAGGCCGACTCTCTGGTCATGACAGCCTCTCATGACCGGTCCCAGAGACATAACATCTGAGCACCCTGCCACCGGACCCAGAGTCCAAGCAGCTGGATGCCATGGTAAGCGCGTATGCTTCCTACCTGCGCCATCAGATCCCTGAATTATTTGACCCACATGGTGCAGTTCAAAATGTCCTGTGGGAGCAGGGTCTGGATGCGGCTGAGAAATTGCGGAAGGTGAGCAGAAGGAGGAGATGTTGCAGCTCCTCCATACGGGTTGGACGTGGGAACCAGGTGCCACGAGCTGCGTACGACTCCGTGGACTTCTCGGCCCGAGCAGCAGCTTCAGGCGTATGCCTCCAGAGGCACTCTTGGCTCTGTGTCTCCGGTTTTAACCCGGACGTCCAGAAAAACATCATGGACGCCCCATTCAAGGAGAAGATTTGTTTGGTAAACCCTCAGAGAAGATAATTACCAAACTCCAAGAGGCCGGGAAGGCGGTGAGGTCGGTTCAGGCCATGTACCGACCCTAGCTTAGTTCCTTTCGTAGGAACCAAACCGATTTCGTAGACGGACGCAGAGACAACAGTCCCGCCCGTTCCACAACAGAGGCTCCGGTTTGCAGAGCCCAGGAAACAACCCGCAGGTCAAAGCCAGCGCACTCTAAGCCCGGTCCAGCCAGCGGGACCCTCAGCCGCCACAGCCTGACTCCTTCCCGGCCCCCGCCCCTCAGGATCAACGGGACTTCATGGTCGGGGGTCGCATTGTGAATTTCCTGCCGGGATGGCAGACTATAACCACCGACAGGTGGGTTCTACAGTGGGTCGGAAGAGGCCACTTTATAGAATTCACGGAAAAGCCACCCTCGAGACCTCCATTGCTCTCCCAGTACCCGGGTCAGCACAAGTCATTGATCAGACAAGAAGTACTCGCGCTCCTGCAAAAGGGAGCGATAGAGTACGTCCCAGAGAACCAGAGAGGACAAGGATATTATTCCCACTTCTTCCTAGTTCCAAAGAAGACAGGGGACCTCCGTCCGATTCTGGACCTCAGCGACCTCAATTTGTCTGTCGCTTACAAAAGATTCCGCATGGTAACTCTTCCGGGTCTGATTCCCATGCTGAAGCAGGACGCCTTTTTAGCATCTCTAGATATGCAGGACGCTTACCAGCACATCCCTATAGCTCAAGCGCACAAGAGGTTCCTGCGCTTCGAATTTCTCGGCCATCATCTTCAGTTCCGAGCCCTTCCATTCGGGCTGTCATCGGCACCCAGGGTCTTTACCAAATGCATGGCAGTCATGGCAGCGTCTCTAAGGAGACGGGGCCATTATGTGTTCCCGTACCTGGACGATTAGCTTCTCATGGCCGCCTCCAGAGAGGCGTTGTTATGGGCGATTCAGAGCACCCAGGACCTGTTTCGATCTCTGGGTATCCTAATCAACCACGAGAAGTCTCTCCTGGTATCGTCGCAGAAACTGCAGTTCATAGGCGCAGTACTGGACACCGTTCAGGAAGAGCATTTCTTCCAGGCGACAGGCGGAGCGCATCAGGTCCCTCATCAGGGAGCTTTCGTCTAACAAGACCGCCCCAGCCAGGTCGGTCCTTCACTTGCTTGGACACATGGCTGCAGCCATTCCTACTGTCCTTTTGCAAGGCTCCACATGGGATAACTCCAGTGGATGCACAAGGTGCAATGGGACCAAAGGCAAGACCACATGCAGCATCCGGTCAGAATCACGAACACCGCGATTCGAGACTGGCAATGGTGGCTAGACCCAGCGACACTCTCTATGGGTGTCCCGTTCATAGCGCCATCCCCGGAGGTAATCCTCACCACAGACGCCTCAGGTCTAGGGTGGGGAGCACACCAGGACCGGGTGAAGTCCCAGGGTACGTGGACCCCTCTGGAGGCCCACCTCCATATCAACGTCCTAGAGATGAGGGTGGTTCTTTATGCCCTGCAGGCATTTCAGTCAGAGATCCTGCTGAGTACTCTCCTGCTTCAGACAGACAACACGGCGGTGATGTATTACCTCAACAAACAAGGAGGCGCACACTCTTACCCCCTTTGCGGGGAGGCCATGAGGGTGTGGGATTGGGTAATCCGACGTGGCGCAAACCTGATCACAGTACATGTTCTCGGGGTGGACAACACAATTGCAGATGACCTGAGTCGCTCCCAGGCCAGAGTCCACGAGTGGGAACTTCTTCAGGAGGTAGCAGAGGATCTGTTTCTTCGATGGGGAACTCCAGAATTGGACTTGTTCGCTTCCCCATCCAACGCAAAACTGCTCAATTTTTGCTCGCTAGATCCAGGGCCTGGTGTTTTCTGGCGTGACGCGTTGTCCCTCTCCTGGACGGACAGATTCCTCTATGCTTTCCCTCCCTTCCCATTGATCCAGAGAGTTCTTCTCAAATTGTGCAGGGAGCATGCAACAATGATCCTGGTGGCCCCTTTCTGGCCCAGGCAGATCTGGTTCCCTTTGCTAATTCAGCTATCCCGGGAACCTCCGCTCCTATTGCCATTCAGCTCCCTCCTCTTGTCTCAGGAGAAGGGTTCACTGGTCCACCGGACTTACGCTCACTGAACCTGCATGCATGGCTCCTAGAGACATAGCCATCTTGCATCGAGGGTCTCGCAAGAGGTTGCGGAAGTTCTTTCTGCAGCCAGAAAGCCGCAACGCATGTCTGACGTACGCCATGAAATGGCGCCCGTTTTTGTCTATAGTGCGCAAGCATGCGGCCTTTCCCTTTAGGTTGTCCGGTGAAAGCTGAAGTTAGTGTACCTGCTCTCCCTTCCGCTCGGGTCTCAACTACTCCTCTATTAAAGTGCACCTCTGTGCCATTTCAGCTTATCACCTCCCGGTGGGACAGCGCACAGTGGCACAATTAGATGCCTGTCGAGAATTCTTGAGAGGGGTGTTACACCTTAGGCCACCCATTAAGGACCCAGTGCCTCCATGGGACTTGCTCTTTGTCCTGGAGCAACTCACGCTCCCCACCTTTGAACCTGCCTTGGATTGCGAGCTGCGTTTTCTGTCATGGAAAACGTTGTTTTTGGTTGCTGTTACGTCAGCGAGAAGAGTCTCTGAGCTTCAGGCTCTCATGTGCAAAGAGCCTTATTTAATTTTCCACGGGACAGGTATCCCTGAGGATGAATCTAAATTCTTGCCTAAGGTGGTTTCACACTCACTGTCAATCAGGATATTGACCTGCCCGGTCTACTTCTATTTATTCTAACAGAGGAGGCGCTGCTCACACCCTGGATGTTCACCGCAGCTTAAGGTACTACCTGAGCAGAACTAAGCAGCTCATCGCTGGAGCAACTTTCGCTTTCCTTTACTGAAAGGATGATGGGCCAACCAGTATCCAAACAGTCCCTGTCTCGCTGGCTTGTCCAGTGCATCTCATACTGTTACAATATCAACAAGCCCTCCCAGGAGCAGTCTGGGGCCATTCCACTAGGGTGTGGCCACCTCCTTTGCAGCACTTCAAACGTCTCCACTTCTGCCATTTGTGCTTCAGCCACTTGGAGCTCTGTATATAGCTTCATCAGGCATTATAGCCTGGACATCGCTTCATGGCTAAGAGTCAGCCGCCTGGCTGTGCATAGGTCTCTTGTCCTAGATTCAGGACCTGAATGTACTTTCTAGTTTCCTCCTCCCAGAATGTTTGCAAGCGCTTACTGCTTGGCAATCAGTCCTAATGGTGTAACTGCTGCAGAGCTGTGTCTCGGTAAGATAGTACAGTTACGTAAGAACTCACCGTAACTAGTAGATCTTGAGAACAGCTCTTGCAGCAGGTACTTCCTCCCACCTTCCCCTTGAGGAGGCATGGCTTAAGCCCTTTTAATAGGGATTTTTACCCTTTTATCTTCTGACGGTGGATCCTTGGTCTCCCATTTCGATGTCAGTCTGCGGCCGGAAGTCTCCGGCGGGAGAACTGGGGAATCTGGCGGGACCGCCCCCTTATGTACTACGCCTGACGTCGGAGGCGGGACCGACGTCGGGGCGGTCCCCGCTGAAGATAGCTAGCTAGAATTTTTCCCTGGGGTCCTGACGCCTGCCGGCTTCAGTCCTAATGATGTAACCTGCTGCAAGAGCTGTTCTCGAAGATCTACTGTTACGGTAAGTTCTTACGTAACTGTACTTTACAGGACATTGATGCGAGACCAGCCTCAGGAATGACTGGTTACCATCTCAAACTGACAGGAAGAAATGGTCAGAAATCTTATTTGACAGCAGCAGTAAACAGAAAAAGGAGAGTCGCACTAAATCCACAAAACCAAGTGCGACATTGTCAAACATGCCGGCATGTTCCATAAATCCCTCCGTGAATGATCCACAGTCTGTTACCGAACAAACACAGAAAAAGCAACACTGCAGAACACCACAAAAGAAACCTAATTCTGATAGCCAGCAGCCCACACCCGAAGCCAAACAGAACAATGAAAAGCAGAATACCCCAGCAACTGTCTTCCATCAGTAACAACCCATTTAATGTCAGCCACTTTACTGTAAATGGACCAGTAAATTTTAAATATTATGCTTGCATTGACAAACAGGATACCCCTTAAACACTCTGCATATTCCGAAATGTTATAGTATGTTTTCTCCCAAATTAGTATAGTGCCATAGATTCCTGAAATCGCATTTTTTGCAATATTTCCATCATTGCTCCGTTGTTAATCCACAAGGTTTTGTAGTAGTTTATAACTTAATATTTTGTAATACTACTTAAAAAATATAAAACGTCTTCAGTATTTTAGTGCAGCTTGCACTGTTCGCAGCTCACACTGTTCAGCAGACACCGGGGTTACAGAGAAGCATATGCAAATTTCTTCCCAGAATGCATCACAGCCCTCCAGAAACTGAGTCCTAGTCATTTTTCAAGGGTTGTAGAAATAGTACTATTAATAATTTGTGCAAGTTACAACTCATTCCAATATCTATCAATCCATTACTATTAAAATCAGTGTTTCTATCTGCACATAAAAAATTCAACCCACAATATTAATAAATGTTAACTGGATAATCACCTGTAACGTTGAAATGCAACAGTAAATACTTTTAAAATCAATAAAGGTGTCTGTATTTTATGCCTCTGAATCAGTACCTTACAAAATAATATTTAACTTGTGCTTGCCATGCTACAAGTGCATTAAGTCACTCCAAAGGAGGCTTTTGCTGGGGAATTAATACATGGTTGGGTGGTTGTAGGCACTCTGCCGAAGCATACATTAATTCCCCAGTAGAAGCCTCCTTTGTCGTGGCTTAATGCTTACATAAGGACGTGGGGTATACCAAAGTAGCCACTTAATACAGCATAATATTCATTATAGCTACATGCTGCAAACATGAGGGGATCAATTCCTTTATAAAACTGATTCCTTCATACAGTTTGAACTCAACACTCAGTGTTGGTGTGACCCCTTCCCAAACATTTAGCCAAAATAATACGTTATCAGATGTCACCCTTATATGATTAAGACATTGACTGGCTATTTTGTAAATTAGTGGGTTGAAACACCTCGCTGTCTGGAACCTTGTGTTGTCTTGGAACAGCTTATGAAAACGGCTATATTATTACCACCCTTCGCCCAACTGCTTATACTTGCTGAACGAGAGCAGGAAAAAAAATATGCTACTGAGTCAAACTCTGCAGTTCAAAATGGTTACTTTGTGAACATATGAAGTCCCTTCGTGCTGGGATCAAGTCCATGTGGCAGTTGCTATACTGAGTCCTAAGAAAAACTAATAAATTGTTCTAAAATTCACTGTAAATGGTCTGCAAAAGGTCTCTTGTTTTAATTAGTACTCATCCAGATAGAAAGTTTACATTTCCTCTGCTGATTCCAATTCTTCATGCTCTTCACCTTTACAGGCTGTTCAGACTACTGGCAGTAGCTCCACTTTCTTCTCTGATTCCATCACACTAGCATATTGAAGCATGTGCTCATCGACAGTGAATTCTGAGATGGGCAGGCATTAAGAGGAAGTGGACAATCCCCAAGCTATGCAGACTGTCCCTGACCATGTCAGATTTCTTGCAACAAACCCAAGTTGCAGACAGGAGCTCTGGGAAAAGATGCACAGTAGTCCCTTGGAAATTCAAATTTTGTGATTCCCTGGAAGCTTTCAATAATCAGTCTCTGGTCACTATCCCACCCTTCACCAGAGGTTCGTGGAGCCTCCCTTTGAGTGACTGCTGAGCTGGGAGACACCCAGTAAGTTTGCTGGAAGAGTTGTTCTGCATTTAGACAGCTAAGGATTAGGGCTTTTGGTAACCAGTATGTCTGGAATGATATGAGATACAACACCTTATACCCTTCAGGCAACCCCACAACACATACATTGGAGGCTCAGTTGGCATTTTGCAGGGCCTCCATTCTATACCTTAATTGTGTGTTCTCTTGCACTAGCTTGCTAGCTGTGGCCAGAGCCTGGGCACCTTGTAGTTCAGCTGTTGTTGCAGTTTTCATAGTGACCTCAGTGTTCACCTCTTGGTCACCAAGTCTTTTTAAGATGGTTTTCACACAAGTCTTTTAAAGATGTTTTTCACCTTGGCCTCAATTGCCTTCATGGACAGGACCATGAATTTCCAGGCTGACTCTGTCTCCACTTCTGTGGCTGTAGATGGTGACATCTTGGCCAGGTTCCCTGATGGCTGCTGCTGTTAGAGTACAAGCGCCCAACATTGGAGAGCTACAGGAGCTCTCAGCTGATATGGTAGGGCTCTGTATTTGAAACCTGTCACAACTAACTAAACCCAGTGCCCTAGCCAACAACGTCTACTATTAAAAAAGGACAAAGTGATTACTTGACTAACCTTAAAGGATGAGTAAATAACTTGCTAGAATCGTGGTTCAGTGACAAAAAACTGCTGCTAAACTACAAAAAACTAAGAGCATTCAGCTCACTGTCCCACAGAACAGAAAGAAGTTCCACCCCATGCTGATATGGAACCTTAATGGAGGTTCCTAGAGCAAGAATCTACTCTTTAAATATCTAGGAATTCACATTGATAACACTCTCAACTTCTGCGGTCATATTGACCATGTGGTCAAAAACAGCCAGTATGAAACTAGAGTGCTATATACCACCACAGACACTTTGACACCTGATGCGCTAAAACTTGCCACGAGCAGCTCGGTCCTTGCATGTATTGACTACGGCCTACCAATATATGGGGCTGGCACCGACACTGCCCTTAATCGAATAAAAACCCTGTTAAACAATGCATGCCAGCTGACCCTAGGAGCCAAATCTTCTACCTACACCTGTGCCCCTCTACACAGGAACTGGATGGCTTCCTGTCCATCTCAGCACTCAATACCAGACCTGCTTACTTGTCAAGAAAGCCCAATTAAGTCTAGTGCCTCCATCTCTGTGTGGACTCTTCCAGCAGGCTGGACCATCTAAGCACACCAGGAATACTGAGAAAGGTGGGCTCCTGGTACTATATAAGTGCACCACCCTGGCACATAAATCCATCTTGTACCAAGGACCAAAATGGTATAATGGGCTACCAGGATCAGTCATTGAAAGCAGTAAGATTAGCCTCTTCAGAACAGGACTCAGGACTCTCCTGCATCATAAACTGGCCTGTGTATGCTTCAGCTAGCCAACTACAGGACTCAATAGCCTGAACAACCTTCCCTCTCAACCCCCACCTTCCCACCCCATCACCTCCTGCTCTATCCCCCCATCACCATTCAACAACCCACCTTCTCCTGCACCTAACATTCCCACCCCATCCTCTCCTGCACAACCCACCTCCACTATCACACTATCTTCCTCCCTTGCTGTTACCTCCCCAGCTACACCTGTACCCTTCCCCTTAGTTTCTCCCCTCCTGTTCCCCCGTTACTTGCTTCTTACTAAGCTCAATTTGCCCCCACTGCTGGCTCACTGCAGCAACACCTCCCCCTCTCCCTACCATCACCCTCCCACAGAAATGACAACAACATCCTCAGGCTGCTCACCCCACCCCCCCCCTCTGTATAGCTAGTCCCCACCTGTGTGCTAGCACTCCCAGGGTCTAATGACCCTGTATTGACAGACTAAAGCACTTCCTTTGTATCTGTTTCCTTTGTATGACTTGTATTCTTTTTTTTTTTATTCATTCTAGGATTACAAGTAACTTTGAGCCAAGGCTTTTTTACAAACGTTCCACGTCAGAAATAACAAACAACAAGGAAGCAACAGTGAAATAACAGTAACCAATTCATGTACAACAGTGCTATTGAAAGGGGTCAATTATAGGAAGAGTAAGGTGTAGAGGAGGAGGAGAAGTGTAGGTAGTTAACGGAGGCAGCTACAGTAAGATGGTAAACAGAGCTAGGATGCATGTGCCCACAAGGAATGGGTAGGGTCAGGCACCGGGAGTGACAGAGAAGCAGGATGAGAGGAGAGGAGGAGGATGAAGATGCAGCCGGAGGTATTTGTCGAAAAATAAATTGTAAGGAGTGATAGAAGAGATAAAGGGATCAGAGTGGGCGGGGGAATAAGTGCTGTAATGGGGCAAGGAGAGACTAATGAGGTGGTATGAAGACCTGAGATTCTGAATGTTTCTTTTTTGAAATGCTATATCCCCTTGTAACCCTGTCCACCTATTATATCTGTAACCTGACTGAAATAAACTGTTCCTTCATTGTATTTTAACTTGTATCGTTCTAATGTCTGCAACTGGTATGTTTTGACTAACTGTTTTTTGTATGACCTGGAACCTTTATAAACGAGGCCCAGGACTCAGAGGTATTAATCCTAAACTGCAATCAATCAATCAGTAAATAAATAACCTTTCCCTCCATGCACAATACCAAAATCTGACTTCACAGAGAGGTAAAGGAAAGGCTGCCATTTACATTGATGCTGAAACTGCATTTATAAATTGAAGATAAATGCAGATCTTACTTCGAGGGGTCTCTTACAGCAGGTAACACCTTTAGGACTGAAGGCGGCTGAACACCAGGACCCCACGAAGCTTCTAGCTAGCAGTATACAGTGGGGACTGCCCCTGACTCTAGCCCACCCCGGCGTCACATATGGTGTAAAAGGGGTGGTCCCAGCCCATCCCAATTCTTTTCTTGCCATCGACCATATGCAAGTTGGACCTCCACGGACGCCTTAGCTAGTCGACCACCATTTTGAATCGTGTTTACCCGCACTTTATTTTATTCTTAAAACAATTTATCTTCAAAGTTCATCTTGCATGTTTTCTTCTCCATCTTCCTCAGTTGAGAGGAGGTGATCAAAGTGTGCATGCAACAAGCAGATCCCACACAAGGACGGCCATTTGGCCTGCCTATTCTGCCTAAGCCTGGACCATGACATAGAGGTCTGCCAGCATTGCCAAGATTTCAATCGGCACACTCGGCTCCACCTCCAGAATACCCTAAAAGCCTTCTTGCTTACTAAAACGTTTTCTGAGATGGAGAAGGAGCTTCACAGAAAGAATTCATCCTCTTCCCCGGTCTCCGGGGCCCCTGCCTCCTCTTCTTCTCATAAGGAAAGGAAATCAAGCATCAATCACAAGAATCGGGAGAAGCACCCCTTGTTCCCCACCTGACGACCCATCTTTTATTAACTTAATGTGACACATTCAGCAGTTGAATGGCAGGGATACAGAGGAGTTGGATCTGGAGCAACTTCGGTTGGCTTTCTTTCTCAGGAGGAAGGACACCGAACCCATGGTGATCCCTCTACTTGTGGAGTCCTATAAGGATGTTAACAGAGTGGTCTGGAAGTGTCCCTTTTCCATGCTGGCTGTTTCCAAGAAGTCAGACCTGCTATAATGTGCCCCCAGAGAGGATCCCTTTTATGGAGAGCACTCAGAGGCAGACCCTGTGGTAATCAGTGCTGCTCACGATACTGGAGTACACAACCTCCAGACAAGGACTCCAAGCAATTTGACTAGTTGGCCTAAAAGGTTTATTCCTTGGCCACGTTTGCTATACAATCTTAGAATGTCCGTGCCCACATGGTTCAATACCAGAACGCCCTATGGGACAAGGCAGTGGAGGTCGCTCAGGCCATACTCGATTGCCCCAGTAGAGCAGAAGTGATGGCCATCCTAAAGTCAGGCTCGGACATAGATAACCACATCCTCCGAACTGCTTACGATATGGTGAACTCCACGGGCAGGGATGCAGCCTCTGCAGTATATATCTGTTGTTACTCATGTTTGAGAGTGTCTGGTTTTGCCCTGAAAGTGCAATCCAAAATCTTGAATGCTCCTTCCAGGGACCTGGTCCTGTTCTGCGAAGACTCGCAAAACATCATTCAAACAGCATGAAGTCTTGCTATATTATGACATATGCAGTTTGTCCCAACCTTAGAACTGCTCCGGAGGTGAAAGAGTTAAAGTCCATGCCAGGCATGGAACTTAGAGCTCGAGCTCGGTTGAAAACTCTATCTGTTGTTCTTCAAACTTAAACTGTCAGATTCTTTACTCCGCTCCGGAAATTCCTCCTTCTGCTTGGTTCATTTTGTCGGTTAAAGTATAAAAGTTTTCGTCTTTTTAACCAAAATTAAACTGCAACTGGTCGGTTCAAGCTCTAACTGTGGTTTTGTAAGTACTAGATAGGTTTTACATTTATTCTCTGTGTGGAACTTGTAAACATTTTCATCGGTTCGGTTTGAACCGATCAAGTTACTTCTATTACATTACAGTCTTTTAGAAGTGCGGTTCCGGTTCTCGGTTCTACAAAGTTTAATTCGTTTTTTCCCGACCATGTACGGTTGGGAACCGATAAGGAGTCTTACCTTGGCAGATTGCCGTAAAGGCAAGTTTTGGTTAGGCTGGCACTATGTCTGAGAAACCCAAAAGAAAACCAGGCCCACTGGGTTTCAGCACTGTGTTGTATGTGGGAAGCCTTTGCCAAGGCTGACCGTCACACCACATGTGTTTATTGTCTGGGGTTTGACCACCTCAATTCAGACTGCCAGATTTGCAAGGTTTTCCTGCAGCTACCCTGGATAAGAGAGTTGGTAGACTCAGGGAGAGGAGGCCAAAAGTCCGCTGACCGGGATGGCCAGCCGGTTCGGTTTCAACCGAACGGAGGGAGTCCCTCTGACCAGGCGATACTTCCTCGGGCAAGGAGGCCGACTCTGAGAGTCGGTTCCAACAAAGAAATCTAGAAAATCAGCTGGTGTGGAGTCAAAACTTCCCTCTCCAACCGCTGAAGAAATAGTTAAAGCAGTAAAAATTGTTCAGTCACTCTCCCCGGTTCCGACTGAACCGGCATCATCAGGTAAGCGCTCGGTTCGGTCGGTTCCTCCGGTTCAAGAGTATTATTTAGAGGAATTTTATGAACCAGAGGAGGGGGAAGAGGAGTATGAGGAGAGTGAATGTGGTTTTGAAAGTCTGGATATGCCCATTGAACCGGACATCTCTCAACACAGACCTTCAGGGTGTCTCCCTAGGCTTTCTGAGTCCCCTTCTCATTTCATGTTTTATAAAAAGTGGTTGAAACCCTCCAGCTCCCTATGGAGGAAGCTGTGGATGATCAGGAGGAGCCTGATTTTGTAGAAATGATGAATATCCCAGAGTCTAGGAGACTGTCTATTCCTCTGCATAAATCTTTTGGAAACAGACAGTAAAGATTTTAAAAGCTCCTCACACCATACCTCCTGTTGATAAAAGAATGGACAAAAGGTATGCATTATCAGGCCCTGATACGGAGTTCCTTACACAACAATGCAGCCACGTGTGGTGATGCAGGCTGCAGCCTGTGACAAGGCAATGTTCCTTAGCCTCTCACCCCTGACAAGGACTCCAGAAAGATAGATGCCATGGCAAAGAAACAGTACATGGCAGCTTCCTTAGACTCAGACAGGCTAATTATATGGCTTATGTTGCTAGATATCAAAAATCCAGATGGGATACTGTTTTAGCTCTAGCAAAGCAGGTTCCTGGCCAGCTGGCAAAGAGCTGGAGCAGGTGGCCGTTGATGGTATTGGGGCATCCAGGTGCAATTCCATGCTGCAGTGGACTCTAATGATGTATCATCCAGAGTCATGGCTACATCTGTGTCTCTCCGTAGAATGGCTTGGCTCAGATGTACTAGCCTGTCCAGGATACCCAGACTAAGGCCATGGATTTCCCTGTTGTGGGCAACTCTCTGTTTGGGGAGCAAACAGAGAATTACATGAAGAAAATGGATGAATATAGGACCACCTATAGGAGTGCACAGGCCAAGGAAAGGCAAGTCACTCCCCAAAGGCAGCCTCCCAGGGACAGGGGTAGGCCTTTTCATAGGCCTTTTTACCAAGCCCAGGCTTCCTCTTCAGCTTTTGCACAGAAGGGGTTCTTTAGAGGGAGAGGCAGACGGGGTGCAGGCAAGCCTGCTTCCACCCCTCAGCCTAAAGCCCCTGCCAAACAGGCACCCTGATGGGGTGCCCAGGGCCGATTCTCCACTACCTGTAGGGGGCAGACTGGCTTACTTTGTCCAGGACTGGGAGTCTCTAACGTCAGACAAGTGGGTCCTGGAAGTAGTAAGCCAGGGACTGGTTCTCAGCTTCAAAAAATTTCCAAAGATGAGAATCAGATCCTTTCCACCTGCAAATCCTTCAGAGGCTCTTGCCCTGGAGGCAGAAGTCTCTACCCTTCTGGCTCTCAGAGCTGTGGAAAGGGTTCCACCCCACCAAGGCAAGGGTTGTACTCAGGTACTTCCTTACCCCAAAAAGACAGGAGAATGGCGGCCCATCCTGGATCTCAGGTATCTAAACAAGCACCTTTAAAACCAAAATTCAAAATGGTGACACTGGGAATTATTTTACTCTCTTTAAGGCCAGGGACTGGTTAGTGTCCCTGGACCTCAGGATGCCTATTTTCATGTTCTCATCAGAAGCTCCATAGAAAGTACCTCAGATTCGAACTGCCCTCAGGTCATTACCAGTTCAGAGCAATGCCCTTGACCTTACATCTGCCCCAAGGGTATTCACAAAATGCCTGGCAGTAGCAGTTGCCCACTTAAGAAGGCAAAAAATTGCCATCTTTCCTTACTTGGACGACTGGCTCATAGTAGGTCAGTCCCCAGACCAAGTCAGGTTACACCTTCAAGTAACTCAGCAACTGCTAACTTCTCTAGGTTTCCTTCTCAGTCTTCCAAAGTCAGTCCTAGAGCCTGTCCAGCTTCTCACCTTCATAGGTGCAGAACTGAACACAAAAGAAGCCAGAGCCTTCCTTCCTCTGGAAAGGGCAAGTACCCTGATTTCTCTGGCTTCCTCCTTCACCCTGCAGGTCTCTCGACCAGCAAGGCACTCTGCAGCTCCTGGGACACATGGCTGCCTGACAGCAGTAGTGCAGGAGCCAGATTTCAGATGAGGGACATCCAGTTCCATTTGA
The DNA here is from genome assembly GCA_016271365.2 of Neoceratodus forsteri. NCBI lineage: Eukaryota > Metazoa > Chordata > Ceratodontiformes > Ceratodontidae > Neoceratodus > Neoceratodus forsteri. Next base: position 511,439,647 of record CM057449.1, on the reverse strand, counting down.
GAGCCTTTTGGTCTCAAAGAAAGGCCCTCTAACCAAATTAATTCCAGTGACTGAACCTGATCCAGGCCCTTCAGTGGTGGCAGGACCAGGGCAATTTGAGACAGGGGGTCCCTTTACCCCTCAGTCTCACTCCTTAATCCTTACTACAGATGCATCCCTATTGGGGTGGGAACTCATGGGCGACCTCACCACCCAGGGATTGTGGCCCCTCAGGAATCTCTGCTCCACATCAATCTGTTGGAACTCAGACCAGTTTTCTAGCACTCAAGCTTTTCCAAATCTGTTCAGAACAAGGTTATTCAAGTCAGAACAGACAATACCACCACAATATGGTACATCAACACAAGGGGGCACTCGGTTCACGGCCTTGTGCACCAAGCAATGAAGTTGTGGTCTCTGGCTTACTCCCTGAACACCTCCCTTGTAGCAGTTCACCTCCTAGGCAAGGACAATGTCCTGGCAGATGCTCTCAGCAGGATTTCCCAAGGCCATCACGAATGGGCTCTGGATCCCCTAGTTCTGGAGGTGGTATTTGCCAGATGGGGCACACCCCAGATAGATCTTTTTGCAGCCCCAGACAATCACCAACTCCTTTTTTGTTGCAGGCCCCCAGTGTTGGGCTCAGTCCCCCTGGATGCCTTCCTTCTCAGTTGGGAAGGGAAGTTTCTCTATGCCTTTCCACCCTTCCCTCTCCTGTTCAAAGTGCTAGTCAAAATCAGGTCTCAATCCTGCAAGATGATTCTGATTGCTCCAGACTGGGCCAGACAGCCCTGGTACCCACTCCTTATGTCCTTAGCAGTCCACCTTCCCCTGTGTCTTCCCAGGAATCACAATCTGTTATCCTGTGCTCAGGGGAGGGTTTGGTACCCGAACCTCAAATCTCTCAATCTGAAGGCCTGGCTCTTGAAGAGTTAGAGTTTGCTGACCTACACCTTTCCCAAGGTGTATTGGATATTCTGAAGGCTTCTAGGAAGCCTTCCACCAGGGCTACTTATAATTCCAAATGGAAGAGATTTTCCATATGGTGCTCAGGGAAGCATATTTCCCCAGAATCTGCTGACTTACCCACCGTCCTGGATTATATGGTTCATTTAAATACTTTAGGGCTGAGACCAGCTACCCTAAAAGTGCACTTGGCAGCCGTGTCTGCTTTCTTGTCAGCAGGTAAGCCCTCTTCTCTTTCAGCTCATCCTGTATTCTCCAAGTTTTTCAAAGGGTTGCTTCACACCAACCCCCCATTCAGGGATCCTTCCCCTGCCTGGGATCTTAATATTTGCATTGCCCAGCTTATGCAACCCCCTTTTGAGCCCTTGTCTTCAGCAGAGCTCAAGTACTTGACTTGGAAAACTGTGTTTTTGGTAGCCATCACTTCTGCCAGGCGCATAAGTGAGTTACAAGCATTGTCAGTGGAGCCTGATTTTATCTCCTTTCACAGAGATAAGGTAGTCCTCAGGACTAACCGAAAGTTCTTGCCTAAGGTGGTCTCAGATTTCCACCTTAATCAATCTATATCTCTCCCTGTGTACTTCACTGACCATTCCTCTTCTGGTGAGAGGATGTTGCACAGTTTAGATGTCGAAAGATCCCTTAGCTACTACATAGATCGTACCAAAGGTCACAGGTTTAACTCCTCCAACTGTTCCTCACTTATGGTGAGGTTGGCAAAGGAAACCTGCCACTAAAGATCCATTGCCAGGTGGATGCGTCTCTTGTATCAATTCTGCTATGAAAAACTGGGTAAGTTCCTCCCTCAGGCCTGAGAGCTTACTCCGCCAGAGGTACAGCTCGTCTCTGGCTGCTGCCAGGGACATCCCTATCCTAGAGATATGTCAAGCAGCTACCTGGAAAATGGTGCACACTTTTACTAAGCATTACTCCTGAACATCCAGGCTGGGGTGATGCTGGTTTTAACACAGCGTAGCTGGAGCCTATTTCCTAAGTAGGTTCTGTCCCTCCTCCATGGAGGTACTGCTGTGTAGTCTGCATATGTCATAATATAGCAAGACTTCATGTTGTTTGAAGAAAAAATTACTCACCTTAGTAATGTTGTTTCTTCTAATGGAGTCTTGCTATAGTATGACCTCCACCCCGCCTGCCCCTCTCAGAACCTTACTCTTGGGGATGTGGGTGGGCAGGGCAGCGTTGGCACTTTTTAGATGCCCACCTTGTTTTCATCCCTCTTTTTGGGGTGATCTTTGTTGTGTTTGTCATTTTTTGGGTCTCCTGACTTGAGTCTTCATTGTGGCACCAAAAATGTGTTTATTTAATTAAGTAGCCAGTTGGCTAGTGTAGGTTTACAGCTTCCACACAGAGTCTTAGTGAGTTTTTGCTCGTAAAGATCTGACAGTTTAAGTTTGAAGAACAACAGATAGAGTTTTCAACCGAGCTCGAGCTCTAAGTTCCATGCCTGGCATGGACTTTAACTCTTTCACCTCCGGAGCAGTTCTAAGGTTGGGACAAACTGCATATGTCATAATATAGCAAGACTCCATTAGAAGAAACAACATTACTAAGGTGAGTAATTTTTTCTTACTTACCTACAGGAATCAGGAAAGGCTATCAGGTTTGTACATACCATGTACAAATATCAGCCTAAGCAGCATCCCTAAGCAGTCCTTCGGAGGGAATGCCAGACAGCAACAGAGGACAACCGCAGAGAGCAGGATTTAGCGTGGCTTCACTCCTGCTTCCAGAGGGAGTTCCACCCTTAGGCTCCAAGAACTTTCCAAGCCACTCTGCCCTCCCTGGCTCCTCAGCCCTGACTTGTTTGCCCGACCCCCTCCCTCGGCCAAAGCCTTAGGTGAGGCGGTGGGGAGTGTCGATTTCCTTGTACATAGAAGGATGGTGTCAGATAACCACAGACCAGTGGATCCTGCAATTCATTGAAGAGGGGCATACTCTGGAGTTTATCGAGATACCCCCAGACAACCCACCGGTCCCCTCCTATTACTCTCAGGTTCACGACGCTCTCATCGCAGAGATCATCTGGACCCTCCTGCAAAAGTGGGCCATAGAGCCAGTCCCTGTGGCACAGCAAGGGAAAGGGTTTTATTCCCACTTCTACATGATGCCAAAGAAAATCGGGACCTGTGTCCTATCCTTAACTTCAGCCACCTGAAGTAGCACATAGAGTACAAACAATTCTGGATGGTCACTCTGCTCGGACTCCTTCCTCTACTTCATCAAGGGGTTTGGTTATGCTCTGTAGACATGCAGGATGTGTACCTCCATATTCTGATTTTGCAACCCCACGGGAGGTTCCTTTGCTTCCGCTTCCAGGGAAGTCACTACCAGTTTCGGGCTCTGCCTTTCGGCCTGTCCACGGCCCCCAGAGTTTTCACCAAATACCTCGCTTTAGTGGCTTCAGCTCTAAGGAGACAGGGGCATTATTTATTCCCTTACCTGGATGACTGGCTGCTGACCCTTCCCACCAGGGACCAGCCACTCCACACCATGCAGGCCACCTTTGTCTTATTTCAGGACCTAGGGGTTACCTCAGACCACCCCAGATCCTCCTCTTGGCCAAGCCACCAGCTGCGATACATAGGGGCAAGTCTGGACATGGCGCAAGGCAAAGTCTTCCTCCCTCAAGACAGAGCAGAGCACCTTCAGACGCACACTCTGCAGATCTGCTCCTCTTGCCAGGTTCTGGCCAGGTCTGTCCTAAGACTTTTGGGACACATGGTAGCCACCATCGCTACAGTCCCCCTGGCCAGGCTGTATTTGAGGGGGATTCAGTGAAACCTGAGAGTTCAGTGGGATCAGCGTTCGGACGACCTAGAGCAATTGGTCTTGGTGTTGAACCCTGTACAACAGGCATTAGCATAGTGGTTGAATTTCCCCAACCTTTCCAGAAGGGTTTGCCAATGGAAGGAATCCCCCAGTCAGATCCTAACCAAAGACGCATTGGTCCAAGGCTGGGGAGCACACATGGGAGGCCGTCAGACACAAGGAACCTGGTCTCAACCCAAGCTCCATCTCCACATCAGCATCCTGGAGATATGGGCAATCTTATATGCCCTCCAGGCCTTCCAGACAGTCTTGCTATCCAGACCCTCTTAATCCAGACAGACATGTCAGTCGTCTGTTTCATAAACAAGCAGGGGAGGACTCATTCTTATCCCCTCTGCAGGGAGGCCATGCAAGTCTGGTCATGGGTGGTGGACCATCACTTTCTTGGTGACTATCAGGTCAGCCAGAAGGATCATTGAGCTCCAGGTGCTTTCGGTGGAGTCTCCTTACCTGGTCTTCCATAAGGACAAGGTTGTCCTGTGCCCCAACTTGAAGTTTCTCCCGAAGGTTGTGCCAGAGTTTCACTTTAACCAGGTGATAAATCTCCTGGTGTACTTCACCAGTCACGCCTCAGAGGCTGAGCACAGGCTCCATACTCTGGACCTGAGGTGAGCACTCGCTTACTATAAAGGGCGCACAGCTGGAGTTCGAGGAGAGGTTCGCTAGCTGTTTGTCACCTACGCTGAGGCGGCACCTGGCAGACCTGCAGCCAAGCGAACGATTGGCAGGTGGCTCACATCCTGCATTGATCTCTGCTATAGGTTGGTTGCTAGGGAGCCTCCCAGAGGCTAGGGCTCATTCCACCCACCATACCACTGTCAGTGGCTGATTCCAGGGACATCCCTGTCCAGGAAATCTGCAGGGCTGCTACCTGGAGGTCAAGCACACCTTCATTCCCATTACCACATTGACCTAGAGTCACACCGGGATGCTGGTAAGTAGAAAGGAGGAGTGATGACTCCTAGGGCCATGCTTCCTCTCTAGACCCAAGGGCTAGGCACGATAAAAATAAAGGAAGCATTCCAGGAGCAGGGAATAGGTGGGTGGGAAACTAGACCCACTGGGAACCTCTCGAAGAGCTACTGTTATGGTAAGTTCTTACGTAACTGCAGTAGGTCTTGACATATAGGACTGAATACCTAGCAGTCCAAAAGAAAAATTAGGAGATAAGTTCTGGGAGGAGGAGGTGAGTGCCAGCTGAGTACTGTCTTATGACAAGAGACCTTGCAGGACCGCAAGGCGAAACAGTCCCTGCGCCTAGAGGCAATGTCCAGACTGTAGTGTTTAGTGAAAGTGTAGAGAGCGACCCACATGGCTGCTGCAAAAATATCTGCCGTGGACACATTCCTGAAAAAGGCGTTGAGGTGCAACTCCAGTGGGTGGCAGCACTAACTGCCCTGGAAAGGATTTTCCATGTTTTTGATAAGTGAAGTTGATGCAGTTAGCCAACCACCTAGAATATGGTCTGTTTTGAAATGGCCTTACACTGGGGGGGCAAAGGCCACAAAGAGCTGATTGGTCTTACGGACCTCTTTAGTCCGATTTGTGTAATACCTCAAGATCCGATGCACATATAAGGTGTGCAAAAGATATTCACTCCTGTTAGAATGCTGGGGATAACAGACCGGCAATTCCACACTCTGAGAGTGGTTTCTGAAACTACCTTTGGAAGGAAGGATGGGTTAGTTCTAAGGACAACTCTGTCCCTATGAAAAATCAAATGGTGTTCCTTGCAGACAAATGCCTGAAGTTTGAAACTCTTCAGGCGAAGTGACAGCAGCTAAAAACAAAGTCTTCCAAGAAAGGAAGCATGTCACAGTTGAAGCCAGTTCATAGGGAGGCAAGGTAAGTTTTTCTAACATAAAGTTAAGATACCAGGGAGGGCAGGGGTTCCGGACAGGAGGTTTTAAAAGGCGGATACCTTTCAAAAAGGTTTTGGCGACCTCCAGTTGAGCCAGAGTTTTGCCCTGGTAGGTGGTAGGCCGACACCGCAGAGAGATGACCTTGATGGAGGAATAACTAAGGCCCGTCTCCGATAAATATACGAGGTACTCCAACACCTGGGTGGCCGAGCATAAAAAGGGGTCCAAGCTCCTGGCTAGGGCCCAGATCGAAAATCTTTTCCACTTCATGGCGTGGGTGGATCTGGTAGATAGTTTTCTGGCTTCCACAAGATATGAGCAACCTGGGAGGAAACTCCATGGTGAAGCCACTATGTCCACAGGTGCCACGCATGAAGGAGAGAGTGAGAGCTGGGATGCACCAGGGTGCCTTGCTCCTTTGTCAGAAGGTCATGGGACAAAGGCAGGAGAATTGGAGGTTCGCGCCAACAGTGGGAATCAAATCTGATGGGGTCACAGAGGTAATCTGAATTAGATGTACCCCTTTCTCCTGAAGTTCCACCAGAACTTTCTGAATGAGAGGAAAGGGAAGAAAGGAGTAAAGAAACCTCCCTGTGCAAGAGAGAGACAGTGCTTCTCGCCAAAAAGCACCAGGCCTGAGAACGAGTGAGCAAATGTGTTCCTCCTTGTCGACTGGAGGTAGCGGGAGGAGGGGAAAGGAGTCAGGATACTGAGGGGAGCTTTAGCCCCGGAGGCCAGCTTTGGAAATTTGGCCTGGGGGGTTTGGGCTCCAGAATCAGAGGCTCGTCATTTGCCCTGATGCTTTCCCTGGGTCTTATTCCATTGTCTTCGATGGCGAAAAGGCTGCTTTTTCTGCCCCGTCCTGTACATGGAGCGTATGTTCCGCAAGGAGCGTCTGCTCTCCTGCAGCCCAGTTATTATATCCTTGGCGTCGCCACCAAAAAGGACAGAACCCATAAAGGGGCATCCAGGAGGGAAGACTGGGCGTCCTGTGCCAAACTTGCAATCCTGAGCCATGAAAGACGTCTGACGAATATCACCGTAGCTGCCACCCTAGCCACTTTGTCTACGGAATTGTATGTTGCTCGAAGAGCATGACGACATGAAGACTTGCCCATACGGACCTTGTCCAGTAACTTGTTTCTGAGCGTCTCATCCTGGACCTCCAGAAGGGTTCCTCTCAAGTTCCGAGAGGGAAGCCTTCTGGAAGGTTACCACGTGTGATACGTAGTTAAGGGACCAGATGGCACAGGGAAAAAGAGGAATATACCTTCCTGCCACACTGATCCAATTGCCTTGAGTCCTTGTAGGGAGGCAAGGAGCTCAAATGCTTGGGTTGTGCCGACCGATTATGAGCGGCTGTAATGACCATTGAGTCGACCTTCGGATGAGTCGTTAGATGTTGAATCCCTTCTGGGGGAAAGTAAGTGCGATCAGACTTTCTGGATACAGCAGGGATAGAGGATGACTGCTACCAGAAGGTGGTGACCAGATCCTCATGAGGACCCATCCAGGGAGGGATTGGTAGAGGATCTGTAGTGGCCAGATCCAAGTGCTCCACCAGTTTCTTGCGCTGGGGGTCCACTTCTTTAGAAGGCCAGCCTCCTGCTACCTGAATAGTCCTCAGAAGGTCCCCAAAGGAGGGATCTTCTGGGGGGGATTTAGGAGATTCCTTAGGTGGGACCTCGACTGGAGACCGAGGGTCCGAAGGGTCGGAATCGATGTCTGAGTTAGAAGGTCCTGAACCGCTGGAGATGGACGGGTCCACCCCAGAGGGACCCACCGGTAGAGAACCCGAAGCTCATCCGGAGGGGATTGGTGAGGGAGGTGCCCTAGGCCGGGGAATATCACCCACCAGATGTCGTAACTTCGTGATAAGTTGGGTCCTTGCATCCTGCCACCAAGCCAGGATCGTATCTCGATGAATTGGCGGTGGAGGAGGAGGAGGAGGCTGGTAGCCTGGGTATTGTGGGTGTTGCCAAGGAGGATACTGGAATCCTGGCAATCCCGGGTTGTAGCCATAGGGAGGGTACCCAGGGTATCCAGGCGGCGGCAGCACAGGGCCTGGCGTCGGATAGTGAGGTGCCAACGGAGGCCCGCCTGGTGGTGGAAAATGGGGGTCTGGCCCGGAGAAACCACCTGGAGGTTCTGTGAACCTACGGGGGCTGCCTGAGGACCATTAGGTGGCATGGGATCGGGAGGCTCCGAAGGTCTCGAGGAGGCTCCATAATAGGATCCCGGGCCAGTGACAGACTCCTGTCGGGGGCGGCAGAAGACCAGGCGATGGGGGTAACTCGGGTTGAGACCCCAGCAAAAGGTCCAAAAACGATCCTGACGGAAGATACAAAGCAGGATCGGGTGGCGAATCCCTGGGGTGAAGGACCCAAAGGGATGAAGGGTCTCCAGGCAGCACGCTCAAGCCGGCATCTGGATCCTCATGGGAGCCCGAAGGGCGAGACTGAGGATCCGGGCGGATGACAGAAGATCCATCGCTCAACTTATCAGACCTGACCAGGCTGGCAGTAGCCGGGAGGCCGCCTCTAGGCTTATCGGTCGCGGCCACGCACCTGACGACGGGGTTGAGGGGCGACTTATCGGCAGTGCTGGAAGGAGGAGACACAACAGGCACCTCTATAGAAGCTACCCCAGGCTGCCCGCTCACCTCGGCAGGAGGGGGAGAAGCTGTCCGGCCCAAAGAAGCGGACAGGGTACCCGAAGAAGTACTCACAGTTTTAGGAGCAGGCCTTCCACATGGTGACGGACTCCTCTCCCGGTGCTTCTCCTTATCTTTCTTCTTTTTCCTTGGGGCCGGCGACGACAACTTTTCCCTTAACTCCTGAAGCTCCTTTTCCATCAACGCCAGCCGTCGGGTAAGTAGGTGGGCCACGGTCTGCTTGCATCTGTTCTGGTGTGGCTTGATTGAAGGCCAGACAAATGGAAAACTCTCTTTGAGTCGTGCCTGGGGCCTAGTCACTGAAGGCAGCGGAATGGTCGTTCCAGTGCGGGATTTGGGCTCCACACTTAGAGCACTTCTTTTGGGTGAGTTGATCATACAATTGGTCAGATGCTGAGAGAAAACATGTTATAGAGGAAGAAGAAACTTCAACTGACATACAGGCGTTAGATGCTATTCTACAAGGCAAAACAAACTGAGGCGACGGAAAGAAGAACTGAAGGGCGTAGGACCGCACCCTTTATAGTAGCCCTGACGTCTCGATCACCTGGCGTGAGGGGCGGTCCCGCTAATGATTGCTAGCTATAAGTTTGCCGTTGGAATCTGACACCAGGGGCGCGAGTCCTATATGTGAAGACCTACTGCAGGAACCTTCTCGGAGTAAGATCTACTGTTACAGGTGAGTAACCTCTTTTCTTCCCTAGGAGGTGTCAGAGTTTACTTTGACTCTGAACATCCACCTTCCAGTTTACTACCCAGAATACTCAAACTGAGAGGAGGCAGTACTTCATACTCTGGATGTTCATACGGTGCTTCTTTATTACTTGGAGCGCACCCGAGCCATTAGAAAGTCTGATCAGTTGTTTGTTTCCTTCGCCCCAGGGTGGAAGGGGCTCCTGTTTCTAAGCAGTGTTTATCCAAATGGTTGGTTAATTACATTGTTTTGTGCTACAAGTATGACAAACCCTTTCTGGACTCGATAAAGGGTCACTCTACCAGGAGCAAGACTGCTTCCTTTGCCTCCTTGAGGAATGTGTCGGCTGTCGACATTTGTGCAACTGCTATTTGGAGTTCTGTCCACACCTTTATCAAGCATTACAGTTTGGACATTGCATCTCAACACAGAGCAGGTTCGGACTAGCAGTCCTACAGGGCCTCCTCTCCTAATCCTCTTTGGGAGACTTCTGCCTCTGCCCAGCTGACCAGGGTTTCTCCTTACTGCTTGGGACGCAGTCTCAGTAGAAACATTCTGCAAAAGAGCTCCTCAAGTAAGATTGTTCAGTTATGTAAGAACTTATCATAACAGTAGATCTTTGAGAGGAACTCTTGCAGCAGGTACTATTTTCCCATCCACCTTCCCCAGTAGCTGCTTCTCCAAACGGATACCTTTGTTTTTCCACAGAGGAACCTCCTTGGTTTCCATTTTACTTACTTGCCGGGGTCTCCAAGGGAGAATTAGGATGGGCTGTGGATCACCCCTTTATACCATACCTGATGTGGGGCAGTCCCCTGCTGTTTACTGCTAGCTAGAAATTTTCTGTGGGGTCCTGGCGCCTGCCAGCTTTAGTCCTAAAGGTGTTACCTGCTGCAAGAGCTCCTCTTGAAGATCTACTGTTGCAGTAAGTTCTTACGTAACTGTACTTTTTATAGCATTTTAAAAAATGGAAACGGCCATACAATTTCAAAAACCTGCCCTACCAGCTCTACAGAATGGCCAGCATATGTGTTGGACTTTAGGAGGGCTGACTTTGGCAAAATGGGAGAGTGCCTCAGAAAAGCACTAGCAAACGGGCAAGAAGGAGGGGATGAGGATCAATGGGGAAAAATAAAAACTGCCATCACAGAGGCAGCAGACCTTCGTGTAAAGCAAATCAGCAAAACAAAATGAAGGAAAATCCACTATGTTTCTCAAAAGAGGTGGCAGGGAAGGTTAAGGAGAAAAGGATAGCATTCAGAAATATAAGGAAACACGGAAGGAGCAGGACAGATAACTGTATTAGTTAAAGCAGAAGGAGGAAGGGAAGGCAGTCAGAATAGCAAAGGCCCAAACTGAGGAAATGATGGCCAACTCTGTTAAGAAGGTGGATAAAACCTTTTATAGGTACATTAGGGGCGAAGACCATGGGAGGATACTGAGGCTTAATAAAGGCGGGAATGTGGGCAGAGGTGACAGTAAAAAGCAGGGATGCTGAAAGAATACTTCTGCTCAGTATTCACAAAAGAAAAGGAGGAGATACGAAACCAAACAATAGGAACACTCTGGGAAGGAGGTCGATACCAGTCCATTCACAGAAGAAAGGGTTCTGAAAGAACTCATAAAACTGAAGGTGGACAAAGCAATGGGGCCTGTCTGGATTCACACCAGAATTCTAAAAGAACTAAGGGTACAACTAGTGACACCACTGACTACACTCTTTAGCAAATCATGGGAGGATGGGGTGGTACCTGAGGACTGGAGGGGGGTGGATGTGATTCCACTTCACAAAAGTGGGAGCAGGGCAGAGGCAGGTAACTACAGACCTGTTAGTTTGACCTCAGTGGTAGAGAGAATGATGGACTCACTTCTGAAGGAAAGAATTGTTGAGTACCTAGAGGCCAGCAGGGCACAGGACCCAAGGCAGCATGGATTCACAGCGGGAAGATCATGTCAGACGAATCCATTAGATTTCTTTGACTGAGTGACCAAAGTAGTGGACCAGGGAGGGGCTGTGGACATGGCCTGCCTAGACTTTAGCAAGGCATTTGACACAGTCCCACACAAAAGATTAATATACAAGTTAGCCAGGCTTGGATTGGGTCCCAAGATGGTAGCCTGGATAAAAAATTGGCTGGAGAACAGGACACAGAGGGTAATAGTAAACAGAGTCCACTCCGAAGAAAGGGGGGTTACTAGCGGGGTACCACATGGTTCAGTACTGGACCAATCCTCTTTAATGTCTTTATAAGTGACATTGCAGAGGGACTGGAAGGAAAAGTATGTCTCTTGGCAGATGACACAAAGATCTGCAACAGAGTTGATACACAAGGTGGGGTGGAAAGGATGAGAATGGACATGGCAAGGTTGGAGAAATGGTCAGATGTATGGCAGCTTGGATTCAGCGCAAAGAAGTGCAAAGTAATGCACCTCGGAAACAAAAAAACAGGGGAAGATTACACAGTTGGGGGTGAGATACCAACAACAACAGAAATGGAAAGGAACCTGGGGGTGGTCATATGAAATGAGCTAAAGGTGGGCAATCAATGTGACAAGGCAGTAAGGAGGACTGGGCAGATACTGGGATGCACAGGGAGAGGCATCACCATAGAAAACAGGAAGTTGTTATCCTTCTGTACAGACAGTTGGTGAGACCCTATCTGAGTACTGCGTGCAGTTCTGGAGACCCCATCTCTGCAAGGACATACAGTCGTGGCCAAAAATATTGGCGCCCTTGCAGTTTTTTCTAATAATGCACCATTCCTTCCAGAAAATTGTTGAAATTAAAAAAAATGTTGGTATCCACATATATATTCTTTGGTTTGCAGTGGAATAAAACACAAAAAGCAGAAAAATTTACAAAGTCTTGGCTTATTCCACACAGAAATCCTTAAATGGCCGGACAAAATTATTGGCACCTTTTAGAAGTAGTTAGAATTGATTGATTTCAAGCAGGTGATTCTCCTTCACTTTGGAATTGAACTCACCTGTGGTGAGTTTTAGGTGCCTGCAATATAAAATCACTCATTTAACCAGTTTGAATAGAGAAAGGACTCATTCTCCTGTTTTGTGTCACTGTGTGTATCGCAGTGAGCATGGAGAAAAGAAGACAGCCAGAGAATTGTCTGAGGAGGTCAGACAGAAAGATTGTAATAAAGCATGGACAATCTCAAGGCTACAAATCAGTCTCCAGAGACCTTGATGTTCCTGTTTCCACCGTCACGTAATGTTATCAGGATGTTTAAGGCCCATGGCAGTGTAGCCAACCTCCTGGGCGTGGCCGCAAGAGAAAACTTGATCCCGAAGATTGCAGGCGCAGGATTGTTCGAATGGTGGAGAAAGCACCTCGATCAACTGCCAAACAGACAAACTGACCTTTCAGACACAAAAGATCGACAAGTTTCAACTCGCACCATCCGTCGCCAACTCAATGAAAGGGTTATGTGGTAGGAGGCCCAGGAGGACCCCACTGCTGAGAGAGAGACATAAGAAAGGCCGACTGGGGTTTGCCACAACACAACTGAACAAGCCAAAATCCTTCTGGGAGAATGTCCTGTGACAGATAAGACCAAATTAGAGCTTTTGGTAAAGCACATGATCTCTATATTTACAGAAAACAAAATGAAGCCTTCAAAGAAAAGAACACCTTCCCTACAGTCAAGCATGGAGGAGGTTCAGTGATGTTTTGGGGTTGCTGTGCTGCCTCTGGCACTGGGTGCCTTGAACGTGTGCATGGCATCATGAAATCTGGAGATTACCAGGCCATTTTGGAGTGCAATGTTGAACCCAGTGTCAGAAAGCTGGGTCTCCGTTGAAGGTCATGGGTCTTCCAGCAGGACAATGACCCCAAACACACTTCAAAAAGCACCCAGGAATGGTTCAAGACAAGACGCTGGACTGTTCTGAAGTGGCCAGCAATGAGTCCAGATCTAAATCCCATTGAAAACCTGTGGAGAGATCTGAAAACAGCAGTTGGGAGAAGGCACCCTTCAAATCTGGGAGAACTGGAGCAGTTTGCACAAGAAGAGTGAGCCAAACTGCCAGTAGAGAGGTGCAGGAAGCTCATCCATGGCTATAGGAAGTGGTTGATTGCAGTTATTTTGACCAAAGGCTGTGCTACCAAATATTAAGTCTAGGGTGTCAGTAATTTTGTCAATGCCAATTCTTTTCATTTTCTGATTTAAAAGGATATATTAAATTCTGAATCAAAAAGCAAAGGTTCTGTAATATTAACAAAGAAAAAAGAATTGTGGAGACCAAATACTGTACTGTTGTTAATTTCAGCTTATTTTAGAGGAAATTGTGAGTTATTTGAAAAAGTGCAAGGGCGCCAATATTTTTGGCCACGACTGTAGACAGGATGAAAGCTGTCCAGAGGAGGGCAACTAAAATGGTGCAGTGTCTGCACCAGAAGACATGCGAAGAGAGACTAAAAGAGCTTAATATGTATACCCTTGAGGAAAGGAGGGAGAGGGACATGATAGAAACTTTCAAATACCTCAAGGGAATCAAGCAAAGTCAAGAGGTAACATCTTTCAGAAAAAGAGATGTCAAGAACAATGGGGCACAATTTGAAGATAGATGGGGACGGCCCAGCGGTAATGTGAGGAAGTATTTTTTCCTGAGAGGGTTGTGACACATGGAATAGCCTTCCTGAGGAGGTTGTAGAGTCAAAAACAGTGGGGAATTCAAGAATGCATGGGACAGACATAAGGCAATTCTAGTGGGGGTAGGAGGAAGTAGGCTGTTGGTTAACTAGGATCTGCAGCTTATCCATTAGGTAGGGAAATGGGCAGACTAGGTGGGCCAAGTGGTCCTTATCTGTCGTCAAATTCTATGTTTCTGTATGTCAGATGCAATGATGTCATAGGAGTGAGTGGCAGAGAGCTACGGTGCCAACTGGTTCCTTGCATTTCCAGTTCTTTACACTTCTTTAACCAAAACCAGCAAACTCATGACTTAACATGTGTATTGTTTTTAGCAATACACACATGGGAATATGATGTTGATTATTTTTGTTTTTACATAATCTGTTGAATTGTGTCATTTTATTAACTGAACTGCACAACAAAGTAAGTTAGCAAATACCTTGTGGTCTAGTAGTTAAGTCCTCCTGAAGTGTGCTTATCTTTGGTCAGTCAAATACAGGTATAGTCTTGTAAATCCAAGTTTTTAAAGTTTTGTGTGTCACTGTCAACTCCTTCCACATTGCAGCCAGCTAACCTGTCAAGGCTGCCATGCTTTCCTCCATTGAATGGACATATTCCTGATCCTGCACATGAATCTCTTGTTGGTCCCTGTTTCCTTGACGATGTATGCCTGCTTGCTTCTAATCTTGTACTAGTCCGAGTGCGTGCCTACCAAATTGTGTTCTTCCTTCCTTCCTAGGGCTGACAGTATAGCCTAAAGGTTAGTGTAATGAGCAGTGGATAAGCTTGGTATGTCCAGCAGACCTTGGATGGATTCCCACAACCTCAGCTTGCATACTGTATGACTTTGCGCAAGTCACTGAACCACCCAGTACTCCTGAAAACAGGAACTTTTGCCTAGTGGGCCTTACACGTTTATCAAAGAATAACCAAAAAAAAAAAAAAGATTTTTCAGCCTTGCATTTTGTTTGTGTCTGTTTTCCCCTTAGAGGGATTAGGCGTGAGTTTGTACTTTACCATTAACCTGTGAGGAAGGACATGGTGCATGTATATTGCACTAAAATCCAAAAGATCCCCCCTCCCATGTTATCACTATGATAAAGAATCCACCATGCCTCTGCTACCCGGCCTACTTCCCCTGTTGTGAAACGGGCACTTAAGTATAGGCAATGAGGAAACCTGAGAACAGCACTTCATCTGCAGTAATTACTTCACAAAATGTGAACAGTTAAGTACATCATCATATTTTCATATTTTAAGTACAATCAGTTCTCCTCCCTATCATGGGGGAACTGTTGGGTGCTGAAATCATTCATTGGCTTCAACTTTATTCCTGCTTGTTGTGGGTTTATGAAAATAAGTCTTATCAGCATAGCTAAGGTGGAGTTTGGTAGGGGAATTGTACACTGTAAAGATCAGTTAAAGCTTGAGCTGACTCAAACTGCATCAAAGGCTTTCCAATATTTTGGGTTTCAAGCTCAAGTCCAGAAAGCAAAAATGTTGACTTCCTGGTGTTTGTAGTTACCCTCTGCCTTTGCCACATTCAAAGTTGAGTGATGAGGACTATTGGTGACTGCCAATATGGTGTGTGGTTATCCAGGATCTGAAGGATGCCAGTAGGGAGTTATCTGGTGTGCCTTATACAGCCATGTAAGTCCCATGGCAAATTGTGTCCCTTCTTGCACCTCATCAGATTATGCCAGACCTAGAAGGTGCACACTGATCACTTTGGCACCATTCTGTTAATGATTCAGCCCGAGTGTTAGCTGTTTATTCTCCTTTATTATGCCGGAAAGTGTCATAGATGTGTGGTTGACTATGTCTGTTGCCTGCATAACTTCCCTGACAAGTCCTCCATTCTGGCCTCCAGCATGGTGAATTTTGCTTCTGTCCTCCACTATGTGATCTAGATTACGAATAGCCTGAAGCAGCGCTGCTTTCAACGTTCTGCCAAGCTACATGTTCTAGCTGACTTGCCACCCTTCCCTTTACTGGCCTCAGATGGAGCTGTTTTCTGAGGATTCCACATGTCTGTTTTGTTCCACACTTTCACCAATTAATCTTAACATGTAAATAAAAGCACTCTATATAAAAATTACTTCAAAAGCAACACTTGTGTCTGCTTTTTAGATAAAAAATAAAAATACATTGCTATAGACCTCTCTTAGTTGCTGCTTCTTCTGCTGTCTTATAGCGCCACCCCCTTAAAATAAATTTTGAATATACATAAGTATCTTTATTCTAGAGGGATGTTGGTACTCTCACCCACTGAGTGCACGGTTGAACCCATTGTCCGTGCTGGTGCTAGGCGCTGATGTAAAGAAGCCCTGGGTAACAAGGAACTGTGCACTGTATCAAAATGCACAAAATTAAGTAGTCAATAAGTAGTAGCTGCTTACCTTCTGCTTTTAGAGTCTGCTTTTTATTTTCCAAAGAATGTGGAGTTTAATAAGCCAGGCTGTAAAGACGAAACTGCCACCACGCATGCTCCTCCAACTTGGTGGTGGTCTTGTTTTTGAACATGGCCTGTTAAGCTCCACATTCTTTGTATAGATGGATAAAACACTTTGGGAAAAGCTACCTGGTTATCCTGGTCTTCTCTGCATAAGTATCATTATGTGGCTTGGTGTCTGTCTCTAATTCTTGTGTTCAGTATGTGTCCTAAACATCCAAAAAGGAATGCAGTCACAAATTCACATTAGCAGTTATTTGCATCATCCTTCTTTTATCCTGCATTTTGTTTTTCGAGACTTCAAATTGAGGTGAACTATCTGAAAGACATTTTTCTGTAATACCCTTGTATGTCATTGTTAACATCACATAAAGTAATTTCCTTTTTTTGGCAGGTAGCTTACCCACCATGGGAGACCCAAAATCATGTCAGAAAAAGAGAAAGGATATTTTGTGCAAACCACTACTTGCCTAATAACCTTATGGATCTGTTTGCAGTATATTAGAATTTGCTGGGCAGTTCCAGAATATATGCATGTGAAAACCTTCCTCCCACAATTTCACCAGCACTCATTACTGCTGGAGTTAGCAAAATGTTTTGTTACAACTGCAATAAAGAAAACAGGCCAAGACCTTCCAGGCAAACACCAGGCTGACATCAGTTTCCACACACACCCCACCCCCGGGAGTCTTCGCTGTCATTTCTTATCAGGAGTCTTTACCCAGCTTTCTTGTTTCCATTTCTGTCAAAGGATTTCAAGTGGATGTTCATTACTGTTTGCAGTTGTTCTATACATCTCAGACATGTATCTGAAGTATTCCTTAAGTATCACCACCAATACAAACAATCTTCTAAGACTGTCTTATCCCTGATTACTTTGGTAAGATTGCTTCACTATTTAGAAAATCATTTATTTTCCTATATTTGAACATGTCTAGGTCATCCAGGTTACATTTTCTTGCTTCAAGGCGTCGAAAGCTATTACATTACCTGCAAGACACAATGTGAAAAACAGGGTAATCCTTTCTCCACCCACCTTCTGGGCCCCACATGTAATCTAGGAGATAGAAAATCCAAGTGATGACATAACAGTGCGAGGGGCCAGGTCACCTTGGGTCTAAGTGGCCTTTTGAATTTCTAAAATAATCTGGAGAGTATGTTTTATCCTTGGATTTGAGATCTTAGACGAGCGGTCCAGTCTGAAAGGTTCAATGGGGCAATGCCCAAACTTGCACTGGAAGTTCTCACTGTGTGTCAGTTTGTCTCTTCAACCAGAAACAAAGCTTTATCACTTGTGCTGCCAAGTAATATCTCCTCCAGTTGGCTGCACCTAGTCCTCATTTTTCCATAGAAACATAGAACTTGACGGCAGATAAGGACCGCAAGGACCATCCAGTCTGCCTATTTCTTTTTCTACCTTATAGATGTGCCATCGGCCTTTGCTCTGTCAATGGCCTATCTATTCATACTCATCTGTATTGCTCCCTTATGCCTATCCATGCCTGTTTGAAGCCTGCACTGTATTTATATCCACCACTTCCTGATGTAGGCCATTCATGCATCCACCACCCTTTCTGTGAAAAGAACTTCTTCACATTACCCTTAATCGCCTCCCTCTAATCTCATGCTGTGCCTCTTGACCTGCTATTTTCTTATAATAAAACATGTTAGACTCTTTCACCTTTTAATGCCCTTAGTTTCGATCATATCACCTCTCTCTCCCTCCTTTGCTCTAGGGTATGCATATTGAGCTCTGTTAATCTGTCCTCATATTTTTCTGATACAGTCCCTGCACCATTTTGGTTGCCCTTCTCTGGACTGCCTCAATTTGGTTAATGTCCTTGTGAAGGTGTGGCCTCCAGTTCTGCACACAGTACTCCAGATGGGGCCTAACCAGTATCTTGTAGCATTGGGATCATTACCTCACTCTGCCGACTTGTGATACCCCTACTAATACACCCTAACATCCCCCCTAGCCTTACATTGCCACTTTAGTAGTCTGCTTGAATGATTTCAGGTCATCGGTGATGACGATGTCCAAGTCTCTGTCTTCCTTGTGACCTGCAACTCCCTCCCAGCCTATAGGTGGCTTCAGGGTTTCTCTTCCTATGTGCATGATTTTGCATCACACCCCAGTTGCCACTCTTCCAACCATTTTGCTGGTTTATCCCGATCTCTTCTCATTCTGCCCACCCCATCTGGATCATCTGCTCTGTTGCAGATCTTGGTGTCATCTTCAAACAGAAAACTTACCCTCCAGTCCATCTGCAATGTCACTAATGAAGATCTTGAAGAGGACTGGCCCCACGACTGATCCTCAAGTGTACCCCACTTGTGACTTGCATCTCTTCTGACTTTATAATGTTTACCACCATGCTCTGTTTTCTGCCTGCCAACCAGTTTGCCACCCAGTTGACCAACTTCTGACCCACCCTGAGCTACCCAGCTTATTAATCTTCTATGTGGAACAGTATCAAAGCTTTTCTTAAGTCAAGGAGATGTTAAAATAGACCGGTTTCACCCAAGGTTACATCCTGTCCACAAAATCTGTGAATATCTTTAAGAATGGCCTTCCAAAGGTTTCTGGGATCTGGACTAGTTGAGTCTGAACTAAAGAAAAGCAGAAATGGCAAAATATTCACCTTCACCCTATCAACCCTCCCTGTTCAGGAGGGAGGAATGGCAGATCACCTTGCAGTGTCATTTTGTGTTACATTTTGGAGAAGTTTATAATTAATAGCAAATAATTTGTCAGTTGCCGGTGTGACTTGCATCCTCAAAATGCCTGATTTGGTTGTGTTTTGCTCATAGAAACAGAATCACTTTTCTGATTGGGGTGTGTAAGTCCCATTAATCCACACCACCTCTCACTTTGTATAGTTCATTTTATATACTGAAAATTTCTGAAATTGCTTCAGATGTCCTGTCAACAGTGGCATTGAGGTTCAGAGTTTTTTTTCTTTCTTTCAATTCCGTTTATTCACTAGGCACAGGCGGGGGATGCACCCTATTTCTGACCCCTAGACCTTCCACCAGAAGGCCTGAATGGAGGTCCCGTAGCCTACCCCCATGGCAGGGCTTCCAAAAGAGATACTCAGATCTACCTTGTTTCCATCAGGTTTTCAGTGTTGTTCAGCTGGAGAGAGGGCTTCATGTGGCACTGCTCACAGAGCTGTTTCTCTTAGGTGTCCCCAGAAGATACGGATGTGCAGTGGCATCAGCGCACTGGTGTGCGTGCTCCCACACATGCCCTGCAGATGTCCACCACTGTCTTCTCCCCTGCAGTGTTGTCCTGGCCTGGTGAACTCCCAGGCACTGCTAGTGTCAATTAGGCACCAGGTTCTAATGACCCCCCCCCCCAGGTGGAGATCAGTCCATGGGATGCTCATCTAACTTTTTCCCGGCCGGCCCTCTGACACGCCAAGATCGTTGCTGAACATGAGTCTTCAGCATCACAGGCAGTAGTGCTACTGCTGCACCAGCAATGTTTGGAGGTTTGGCAAAAATATGGAGTTGTTGGCTTATAACAACAGTTTGTACTCTTGTGCACAACTCCCCACATTTATCTCTTGTATTTCTGGTGTTTGGCCCACGTATGCTGCCACTGGCTTTGGGACTGAAGCAAATAACAGGGGTGACAAAGGGCATCCCTGTCTGATGCCATTTTGCAGCTAGAACCTAGAGGATTGTAAGTTGTTCACTTATGCCTCTGCCACTGGTGCTCCATAGAGGGCATCTACACTGTTGAATTTAAAGGATTGCAGAGTATAATTTAAGAACTACTAATTAACTCTGTTGAAGTCTTTCTCTGCATCCATTGCTAATGCCAGCTGGGGTTCTGTATTAGCTCATTGTGCAGAAATAATACTGAGCAGGCGCCAGATATCAGAGATGAATCTCTCTTTATGAATCCAGTCTGAATGAGTGTACAAATGTGGATTTGCAGGCTTATATTTTTTCTGCTGAGACTCCAGTATAAATTTTGAGATCTACCCCCAGGAGGAGACGGACCGAAGGAGCCACCTTCCAGAGGTCCTTACCTAATTTAGGATGTATACTTATTTGTGCATGTCTCCATGAGACTGCTGCCTGCCCGTCTCATGAAAGAACTCTGGAGCAGTGGGGAAAATCCCTCTGAAAAGGCATCATACCACTGCGGGAAAGCCGTCACCTCCTGGCAATTTAAAGTTTTTAACCCTTTTGTTTTTAGACTAATCTCCCCCCTGTAATGCTAGCTTCTAATTTAGCAGTAGCTGGCTTGCAGAGTGTGGGTAAGTGCAATTCCTTTAAAAACAACCAAAAAAAAAATAACTTTGCTTTCTCCAACTTGTAAAGGGCTCTGTAGAACTCTGTGAATGTTTCCAAAATTCTAGAGGTGTTACCCGAAAGCCCCTGTGCAACACATCATCCCTGAGCTGTTAAACTGCCCAGTTAGCTTGTTGCTGCTTTAGGCACCATGCCAGCACCCTTACCCACTCTGTCTCCCCACTCATAATACCTTTGCTGTGTAAATCTGAGCTGGCTTTCTATCTGGGTTTCTTTTAGTCTTCAGCTATCTTTTAACCATTTTGTCTGACATTATCTGGTGTTCTGCCTCAAGATCAAAGATTCTAGTCTCCAAGTCCCTGGGAGCACAGACATCTCTTTCTTTTGGGCAGACGTAAATGTAATTTCTTCTGAAATACACTATCAGGCTATTCTGTACTACAGCCTGCAAGGTGTTAACTGCCTTATTCTGAGCTAAAAAGGTCTTTCAACCATTGTCTAATTTGCGTTTTAAAGGTCGTGTATTCAAAAACCCACACAGAGCCACCAGGTCGTATGTTACTGCAGGGTACCCTCTGTAACTGCAGCACCACTGGGGCCTGATCAGAGGCAGTAATATTTTTGATAGAGCGTGTCCACACCTCTTGCAGCCACTCAACCTGCAATACAGAATGCTGTGTCCTGGAATACGAGTCTTGTCTGGGCGAATAAAATGCATAACCCCAGTCAGAGGGGTTCGTGACACGCTAGACATCCCTAAGACCCGTTTCTCCCTCCCAGTGTAATCTGTTTGCCTAACCCCCTCTCCTGTCCAGTGTATCAGAAAAGGTAGAACTAAAGTCACCTCCAATAAACTGAATTTGTGTCTCCATTTACACTGAATCCATTATGACTTTTTACAGTAAAGACCACCTTTCTGTGCTGTCATTTGGGGCATCTAATTTGAACTGTAACTGAACATGTATATGTATGTAAATTCTACTAATACTGTATCCTGCCTATCTCTATTCCCCCAGGGCACATCTGGAATCGAGTGGTACACTGCTCAGTATGCCTTCCTGGTAAAACTCTTAAATAAATAAATATAGATTGAGGAAGACACACTGCCTGTCTTTATATAAACATTTTATGTGAACCTGTCTATCTCCTGTTAAAGTGCCTTAATAGGGAGCTTTTCCTAACTAATATAACCGATCTGAGCAGGTCTTTATGAAGCTTGCAGGTTCCTTTTTCAGTATTCTCCCTCAAGCCTCTGATGCAGCCCTTCCTACCAGGGTTGCTCCCCTGCACTACCACCAGGTCTTCTGGCAGTCAGAGGCGAGATGGCTTGCCTCCTCTTTTGAGAGCAAAGCAGTGCTTTGGCTGCTCAAGTCCCCAGCTGACCTCCAGTGACCCATGTTCGCTTTCAAACCCAGGTCGCTAGGGTGGCAGTCTAGTCTACTGCTGAGCCCCTGGGCCAGCTGATATAAGGCTTTCCAGTGTTTCTACTTTTCTGGCCTCCCCTTTCCTGTCCGAGTACATATTCTTGTTTTGCTGCACTCACCAGCCAAAATATATGCATATACTCCACCTTCTGTGACACTTGTTCTGTTATGTATGGCACCCCTCAGCATCTGGGGAAGTATGCCTAAGAAATAAAAACTGCTTTTACTTTCCTACCCATTTTGTAGTCAGAACTGTGATCATGTCTTCTCTCAGCCTCCTGTCCTCTAGGCCAAATCTAGATACCATTTTAAGTTTTCTTTGGCTAACTGGTCTTTCCATAAATAAATAAATTGAAATAATTTGATAAAACAATTTGATAGATAAATATGATTAACCTTTCCTTGTAGCCCCCCGCAATGCTAATACTACAGTTCAAATGCTGGAGTGTCTAAATGTTTAATAAATCTTTTTATATGAACTGAATGTAACTGAGAGTAGCATTAAAGGAAGTTCATTTTAGTTGTGTATTACATTTTTAGACATTACCCTTGAGTGGTGCTTTGGCTTAAAGTGGGACTTTGGCACCATTGTGCTTGCCAAATATACTGATAGGAAACATAGTGTTGATGTGAACTGGAAAATGCATGTGGAACTGTAAACTTTCAGGACCTCCTCAGAGTGCTTGGTGCACAGAAGGGCATGGTGCAGCTGCTGAGGGCATGGCACTACACAGTCCAGATCACTCAAAGGTAGTTCGCAAAAACGATGACTTTGCTACTGAGGTGAATTTGAAAGATTTTGTTAGTTTAAAGGAAAACTGTTGTTTTTTTTTCTAGCTTATGCCATACCCTGCATTATTCCCTAATGATTAAAGACAGCATGTATTGCTTACCCTATTCAGGGGGAATTAAAATGAGTGGTCTGTATATTTTTCTTTATTTTATTCTTAATGTATTCAGTTTTGAATAGCCTACTTAAACATCGTGACAGTATGCTCTTGGTCTTTCTTTTTTACTTTTATTTATTAGTTTTTATAAGTGAGACTTAAAAAAATTGATCCACAGTACATGAACCTACAAGTATTTTCTTATATAATACATTGTAGTAGGGCCAGCCCGTAGGCACAATGGTTGGATTTCCGCTTGCAACACCAGCGACCCGGGTTCAGGAGCGGACTCGGGTCGCTGGAGGGCCAGCCAGGGGAGAACGACTTGAGTGTCCCATGACAGCTCGCCTTCTCTGGGGGGAGGCCAAGGCCCGCTATTTGCCTGACCCCGGGCGGAGGCTTGAGATTCAGTAGGTTCCTGCCGCAGGGGGGCCGGGCCGTGACATGTGTGCTGGATATCATGCTGCAGCGCTTGACGCTAGGGCACACACCAGGTGAGGGGAGGAAACAAGAGGAAAACACAGCCTTCCATCGGCTGGAAGACGGGGCACCAGGAGCGTGTCTCGATGTAGTCACTCACCGCCCCAGACCACCTTGCCTGATGAAACAAGAAAGTGTATGGTGTAAGGGCCCCACCTCATTCCTCGCCCGGTGGGGTATAACTGCGCTTACATGGGGTGCAAGGTAGGTCTCTGGTCAGGTGGTTGGCAGAGGATGACTCCCAGGTGCTCAAGGGTCGGAAATGGGGGCATGTAAGCAGGAAAATAGAAAGTTAAAAAAAATAGAAATACATTATAGTAGGATTCATAGCTCAATGTGCTCAGGTTGTTACATCGTGAGGGCAAAAGTAGTACAGTACTAACCATAGGTTCAAACAATTATTAGGCTGTATTGCCAGCATACTGCCAGCAAGCGAGGACCCATTTAGCAAAATCTTAGTGTCCAGGATATATGTACGCAAGCAATTTAACACCAGTAATACTCAGGTATTCATAACTTCTGCAATGTCCCCTTAAGACTGAGCTGCCCAGAGAAATAGAATGCTATGCAAATGATGGAATCTTTGCATGTGCTGTTTTTCAAATGCTGCCTTGAACTAACTGCCTTGGTGCTAAACCCTCAGATTTCACTCTCCGCCTGTCAAGGCGAGAAGCCGGAGATCCTCTCCTCATCCTCTAGTCCTGACATGTTAAAATTTAGAAAAATACATAAGTATTTTTTATCCTTTTCTCTTGCTTTTAGCTAGTGTTGTTTATTAAACCGTTGTTTTAGTATTAAATACTTTGTTTCTCTGCTTCTCCTGGTTCGGTATAACCAGTGGGAACGGGTCTTTTCTTAGTGTTTTGGAGTTCCTGACTAAGGAACCCCTTTAGTTTTATTTAAATGTAAGTTTATGTATTTTAAATTTGAACGCTAATCCCAGTTCGTGAACCGCTAGCTCCGGTTCATTTCTCGGTTCGGTTCCCGGTTCCGAAAGGATTTCTCGGTTCAGGAACCGACTGCAAGCACCAAATAAGATTTTAAAATCCTTCTTATTTAGCAATTATATATAATTTTCTTTCTCTTACACAGAATGTCTGAAAAACCAAAAAGAAGAACCGGTGAACCCGGTTTTAAACCACGTACTGATTGTGGTGAGATTTTTCCCAAAGCAGACAAGCGTACCCTTTATGTTGTCTGTTTGAGCGTTGAACATTTAAAAACAGACTCTGATATCTGTAATACTTATCCTGAAAAAACAGTGGAAAAGCACCTTGAAAGGCTCAAGAAAATAAGGGTCCCTTGAGCTCTGACCAGCCGACACCCTCTGCTCCTGTGGGTGACACCACTTTACAACATCTGTAACTGCCACCCCTGAGACTGGTACACAGGCAGTTTCAAAAAGGCTTGCTGAACCGCTGACTCTTCGGTTCCTTCAAAGAAATCTAAAAAGACAAAGCACACAGAACCCCCTGCTGACAAACCTCTGGGGACTTCTGTGTCTACAGTAAAATGCCAACTGCAGATGAGATTGCACATGCTTTTCGTGGTCATCCAGGCATTACAAAGGGCTGACTGCTCCTTTGCCTCATACTCCAGCTAAACAGACTGGCTCTTCTTCTCAATCTTCCTCTATTAACAAGAAGAGTACTTGGATGTTGAAGAGGAGGAAGACGGGACCCCATTGAACGGAGGTTTCCTGAACAAGAATTTTGATTTCCTCCTAGGGCATCAGAGGATTTTCCTCTCATTTCTCCTTTGTAAGAAGGGTGGTGGATGCATTAGACGTCCCACAAGTGAGCTTAGTGAGGATGAAGAAGAAGCTGAGAACATGGAAATGATAGGGTTAACACCCACTAAAAGCTGCTTCTTCCCATTAACAAATTCTTTAAAAAGATGCCCTAAAGATATTGCAAACTCCTAATACTTTCCACCTCTGGATAGAGGCTGGACAAAAGTACCAATTAGAAAGGCAGGGTGCTGAATTTTATTCTCTCACCCTGACCAAGGAGTGGTGCAAGTGGCAGCCTGTGACAAGGCAGGGGCCTACTAGCCTCCCATCCTCCAGACAAGGACTCAAGGAAAATTGACAGTATGGCCAAAAACAGGTTACCTCCGGCTTCCTTGGCTATTAGGCAGGCCAATTTCAGGCCTATGCTGCACAGTACCAGAAATCTCTCGAATCGGTCCTTGCTATGTTAGAAAAGCAGTATTTCAGCAGACCTAGCTGAAACAGCTAGATTTAGTCTGGAAGCAGCCAAATATAAATTTCAAATGGCTGTTGATTCAAATGACACAGCTGCCAGATGGATGGCAAACACTGTGGCTCAGAGAAGGTTTGCTGGTTAAGAGCCACAAACCTTACCCAGGATACACAGACCAAAGCATTAGACTTCCCATTAGAGAAAATTCCTTCTTTGTGCAAATGACAGAGGCTTACATGAAAAGGTGGATGGTGTGAGCCACCTACAGAAGCAACTCTGCAAAGGAGAAAGCTTCTCATCCACTAGACCCTATGGAAGGGAGGCAGGAGTAGGACCTTTCAAAGCAGGCCCTTTTCCAGACCATGGCTATGACCCCATACCAGCAGTATCCACAGCAGGGATCCTTTAGGAGTAGGGGCAGACAGGGTTCCAGACATAGTTCCCACCCCAAGCTCAGTCCCAAGCAAAGCAGGCACCCTGGCGTGTCTGTACAGGCCACCTCCGTGACTGCGTGTATGAGGCAGACTGGCTCACTTTTCACATTCCTGGGAAAACATCACCACACACAAGTGGGTACTGGAAGTAGTGAGCCAGGGACTGTCTCTAACTTTCAGATCCCTTCCACCTTTAAGAACTGAGTTTCTAGGGACATGGATATGTTGTTCATCCACACTATCTGGCAGGTTCCTTGCCACTTTAAATCTTGCCGGAAGGTCTTCAAGTTGGCTCCTCCCACCCACGTGGGTGGTAAAACTCTTGGCTCCGCCCCATAACCCAGATCTTCCTTACTGCTTGGAAGCTCAGGTTCCCTCCTGAACGCTCTGCATGATAGACTGGAGCCTAATTCTTCGGTTCACCCAAAACTCATTTTAAAATTTTCAAGACTTCGGTCATCCTTTTCCCTCGTGGCTGCAATGGACAAATCAACTCCCAGTTTTTGGCGGTGCCCTTGTGGGCAGAAGATGTCCAGGGCGAACCCCGCACTCACGTGCGTCTACTGCCTCGACCTAGAACCGACCCTTGAGCCTGCAAGTCATGCTGTTCATTTCCTCAGCACGTCCTGGGGACCACGCTGCCCAGTTAAAGCTAGGGCGCCCGAAAAGCGCTACCCGCCGGTAAAGTCGAAAGAGGCCCATTGGGCGGTTACCGTGGCAGCTGGCTCAGCTGAGCAGCTCGAGCAGATGATCGCCCTCGAGGAGGAGGCGGCCCAGGCTGCATCTACCTCCTCCTCGGTCGCGGCATTTATCCCGCTCTCTTTGGGCACCTCGTATTCAGCTTTGTTCAATGAGCTTTGCCAATCCCTTTCCACGAAGGGAGAGGGGCCATTGGGACATTCCTCTTGGTCCAGAAAGAAGGATTCTAAGGGTAAGTCCCATCGTCGGCGTTCGTGAGAGCGGGAGAGGTCCCCTTCCCCGGACAGCCAACTGTAGACCGGTCGGGAGGTTGCGGCTAAGGCTGCTGGCTTCCGCAGCGTCCTCGTCAGGCCAGCCGGCCCGAGACTCCTGTCGACGCGGTCGAGATTTTTCTCGACCCGTCGGACAGGCTGTCGACTGGTGAAGCCGACAACCCTTCTTCGCCAGTTCCCCCGGTGGAGCAGAGGATCTGCCTGCGCCCCCGGTGCAGCAGTCCCCGGTTAAGGTGTCCGAGCCGAGGGAAGAGCGGGTGTCCCCCGCTCCTTCCCAGGCCTGTCCTCAGAAACACCAAGGATCTCGGTCTCGGACTTCTTCTCGGTCCAGCCGATCCTGCTGACATTGGCGGTCTCGATCTCGGCACCGAGGTAAGCGGCGCCACCGCTCGTCCTTGTCTTCCTCCTTGGAAGAGGAGAGGCTTTGGTGCAAATTGCGTCGACGTTATGAGGACCTGATGTGGCAGCAGTTACTTTTGTCCGGGAGCAAGTCGACGCTGACGCTTTCCCCGACCATCAAGTGGCTGTCACCCGAGCGGCCGAAACAACCCCTCGCTGCAGTCGAGATGCCCAAACCTGGGCCGGTTGTTCGGCCGAAACCTGCTGCCCCACCGATTGTGGTGGAACCTCCGCCTCCAAAACCGAAATCGGGGGCGCAGACCAAGAACTCTCGGTCGGGTCAAGGCCTGCCCCACAGTTTGTCAGTCACCCTCACTCCTGACCGTCCTCGGCAGGTGGAGGGTGGCTCAGGCCCAAGGTGACGACTCCTTGTTCTCCAGGCCGGTTGACCTGGAGTCCTCCAGGGGGGCCAGTCATTGGACGAAAGTCCATCGTCCTTCATGGGTTTGCTTCGGCTCATCTCGGAGTCCACCGGGATGCAGCTCGAGCCCATATCCAAACGGGCCAAGTATCCCCTGATGGAGATACTGGACCGAGGGGATTCACCCATGGAGGCCTTTCCGGTGGCTGAGGCCATTGTTGGTCCAAGCCTTGGAGCTTTGGCAGCTGCCTGCTCCTGTCCTGCGCCCTCGGCCAGGATGCGCCAGGAAGTAAGCGGTCCTCCACCGCTCTTTGCCGGGTTTGCAGGAACACCTCTGCCGAGGGGTTGGTCACCGACAGCATTTCTAGCGTTCTGGGAACACTAGGGACATGGACAAGCCCCCAACAAGGAGTCCAAAAGCTGGACTACGGCGCAAGGTGTATGCTGCGTCCTCCCTTGGCCTCCATCAGGCCAGTTCGGCCGTGCTGATGGCACACTTCTCCCACGCCCTCATGGGCTTCCTGGATGAGGTGATCCCTCATCTCCCGGCTGACCTGCAGATCACGGTCCGACAGGTTCGGGACCAGGGTAGGCGGTGGTGAAACAGCAACTCCAAACAGCTCTGACATAGGGAGACTCCTGGCCAGATGGATTTGACCCGGCCAGTGGCCAATGCGCCCGCGAGAGCATGGCTGAGGATATCCACTTCACGGATACCCAGCACAAATTGGCAGATGTCCCTTTCTTGGGGACCGACCTCTTTGGCCCTGGAGTGGAAGGTCACCTCCAGCGGATCGAGAAGTCCAATGCCACTCTGGACTTGGTCACCTCCGCCCAGAAGGACAGAGGCCGCCAACAGCAGCAGCACAAGCCCTTTCGTCCGTCTGCGCCTGCAGCACGTCCAGCCCAACAGCACCAGCACCAGGGCCAGCAGGCTCGCGCTTGGCATCCCAAACCCAAGCCCGCGGCTTCCTCTAGTAGGAAGCAGGGTGGTAAAGGCCCAGGAGGTCCCTCCGCCGGTCCCTCCTCCAAGCCTGCCCAGTGACGGGTTGAGAGGTGTTGCCCCCAGCCTCGTCACTCCCCCGTGGGGAGATGGCTCCGCCACTTCCTTTCCACCTGCTCCGCTATCACCATGAACCGCTGGGTGTTGGAGGTGGTAGGAAAGGGCCTGCCTCTGGAGTTCGAGCAGGCCCCACCCTTTCGAGCCGTCGCCCGTTGGGGGGCCACGGGGTCCGCAGCCTCGCTGTTGGCCCGCCGAGCCGATATTGCCCTGCTCCTTGAAAAAGAGGTGATCAGAAAGGTGGTGGACCCTCCTCTAGACCTGGGGTTTGTGTCCAGGTATTTCCTGGTCCCAAAACGGACGGGGGGCTGGCGCCCCATTCTCGACCTGCACAGGTTCCTAAGGTCTCGGACCTTCAGGATGGTCACTCTGGCTCAGATAATCCCATCCTTGGAACTGAGGCCTGTGATTCTGTTCCCTGGACCTTCAGGACACGTTCTTTCATGTCCCAATCCGTCCATCCCATCAGAGATTCCTCCGCTTCAGAGCAGAGGGATCCCTTTTTGAGTTCCAGGCCATGCCCTTCGGCCTGTCCCTAGCTCCCAGGGTCTTCACCAAATGCATGGCAGTGGTGACAGCATTCCTGCGGTGCCGAAGGGTCCGGGTGTACCCCTACCTGGATGACTGGCTGATTGCAGCCCCTCTAGAGCGGAGGTGAGCGGTCCAGAATCTGCCCTCCAGGTTTGCTCCCAGATGGCCTCTCATCAACAAGGCCAAGTCGGAACTCGTACAAAGCAGGTGATACATTTCATCGGGCAGAGCTCGACTCTCTTCGAGCCAGAGCAGCTCCCAGTGGACAGGGCCGAGGTTCTTTCCTTTGCCCAGTCATTTCAGGTTGGGCACCGCGCCCCTGCCCGGGACTTCCCGGCGCCCTGGACCTCATGGCGGCCTGCACCAGCGAGTCCGCGGCCCTGCTGTACATGGCCCCTTCAGTGGGGACTGGTCTGCCAATGGTCACAGCACTTCATCCGCTGGATCAGCTTAGTGACAGTGACCCAGGGATGTGGAACACTCTCCGTGGTGGTCCGCCCGCACATCTGCAGGAGGGCATCCCGCTTGTCCGCCCCGAGCCGACCGTCTCTCTATCGACTGATGCCTTCTGATGGGTTGGGGTGCCCATCTGGGAGCACAGAGCGTAGGCCTCTGGTCCCCTCAAGGAGTCCCGATGCCATATCAAACTGCTGAGCTTTGAGATCCTTTCTCTACAAGACAGGGTGTGTTCATGCATGGCTGTACTGCATAGGGAAAAGAGTGGTGGCAAATTACATACAGTATAGGGCACAGTGGATTTTCTGTTGTGTGCAGCTGATTTTGTAGGTTTCCACGATTTTTTGTCATGTGAGGCTCATTTTTGGAATCTTCCTCAGTACAGGCAGTCACTTCATGTTAGTTTGATCTCTGTCAAAATGTGTGAATGTAGTGATACTATTCTGTGTTTATGTCATGGGCTTCAATGGCTATAAGTAGTTCTGGCATGTAATTAAGATCCATAGCGAAGTGTCGCAGAATGAGTGAGCCAAATGCTTGAGAGGTTTCGAGGTGATTACGACTGCTTCAAAATTTGTATTGGGGCTATCTTCCTGGCCTGTTACTGCCCCTGCACTTTCAGTTCCCTGGGTCGCTGCTTCTTGCCTCGTCTACTCCTGTGAGGGCTGGTTTTCTCTATTTTTGCTGGAGACTGTACTACTGGAGTTTGTGAGTGGTTTAATTCACCTCATATGTGACTGTGGTGCAGATGCCGGAACATGTTGTTCTATCAAGAGTGGGAAGACTCGAGATGGGATCTTGTTTTCTGAGGAGAAGACTGAGTTGATGTGGTGTGTAGCCTGCCTTGCAGAGGACGTCTCCGGAGAACGATTGGGAGGAACTAGCCAAGTTTGACTTTCATACTGTGGGGTGTGTTTTCCCCCAATTGTTGGTGCAGAGTGCTCGCGGGGATCCTGGACTGTTCTGCTGGGTCGGCTGTTGGCAGCACAGGTGGGCCTGGCTCTACTGGTGTTCAACGACCGGATTTGTTGTGAACACAGGTGACAGGGCACTAGAGCGGCCAGGAAACTGATTGACAAGTCTACTGTTTCCCTAGACTCTTGGGGTTTGGCTATGGCCTAGTCACTTCCCGGGTGTTGAGGTGCCCCAACAATTATTTCCAGTTGTGGCCGCTGGGAGTGTAGCCTGGTAAGCCCATGTTTGCCATTTTTAGCTGACTGGATCCTTTGGCTGGTTTCTTTTGAAAACTTTGGATTACTCCCTGGACTACCTACACTCCCTGGATTGTCTATATCACTCAGCCCTGGATACATTGATCATTTTCATGCTTGGACAGTGAGAGTATCATTTTGTGGTTCCCTGGTGGTGAGAGGACCTGGGTGTCTACATTTTATTTATTTCTCATTTTATTCAAAGAAGACTTTTTTGTTTTGGATTATTATTTGCACACTGACTTGCTTTGGGCAGACTTTGGATTTTCAACTCTGAGCAGCCAGAGTGCTTTGTCTTCTCTAATTTCCAGGTTGTGAGAGGACCTGGGGGTGGGGGTGGGGTTCATATTTTCATCTGCATTCCAGTGAGAGGGGTCTGCAGTGGATTTTTTTACTATTATTTGGTTTTAGTTCACTGTTTATCATCTGGTTATGTTTTCCATTTGCTGAGTTTTGGGTTAGGGTATCCATGCTGTGTAAGGGTAGGAAATATAAAAAAAAAAAAAAAGTTGAGAGATCGAGGGGTACTTTACAGTATTTTTGGTATTTTATTTTATTTTATTAGTAGAATGTTGATATAAGTGTTGATCTGTTTGTATTAAATACTTATAGTAGTTAGTTGTGTAGGTAGTATGTGTTGGAACATGTTGTAGTGGGCGGGCACTATTCCCCATCCAGGTTGAGGGATCTTTACCCCTTTGATAGTCCCCCATTACAGCCCGAGGTGTATAGGCACTGTCATGCCTTGGGTATTGCACGGAGGGGCCAAAGGGGTGAAGTCCCTGGACTGGGGAAGGGAGGAGCAGGGTGGGCGGATAGGGGTGGTGAGATCGAGGAGCCACCCTGGGGCAAAATGGGTTCAGGAAAGAGGTCCTCCATGCCTGGTTCTCATACCCAAGGGCTCCACTGATAGTGGGCAAGTTGCCCGTTCTTCCGTGACCTCTCATCCAACTTGGGCAGTGTTGTGCAATGCCATTTCTATAAAAAACAAGACAGCAATTATTGCTGATCTTGTTGAGTCATCTGACCTGACCTGCATCACCGAGACCTGGTTGGATGAAAATACCGGTCCAGTATTGGAGTCAGCAGTTCCAGACGGGTACTCGGTGATACACCGCCCAAGACTGGATCGAAGGGGCAGGGGTTTAGCCAGCTGTTTTAAGATGAAACTGGATCTTGTGGAGGTTCCAGTGGGGATCACCAAATCCTTTGAGTATATCCTGGGGGCAGGTGTGGGCAGCAGGATTCTTCTCCTCTACTGTCCACCCGGAGATGAGAATGTTTTCCTGCAGGAAGTTGCAGACTTCATGGTCAACATGGTGTTGGAATCCTCCAAGTGATTGGTCCTGGGGATTTCAATGCCTGGGTTGATGATGAACTCTGCCTTTTGGTCAAAACTTCCTCCAACTGATGACCTCGTTGGGCTTTACACAGGTAGTTACCACTGCAACCCATTGTCAGGGCCACTCCTTGGACCTGGTGTTCCTCCTGGGGATGGAGGCCACTGACTTGGTGGTGGAACCAGTTGGATGGTCCGACCATCACTGTATCAGATTCTGTTTCGCAGCTCCCCCTATGAGACCAGCCCCTTTGGAGATGGTCCGGTACCACCCTTTGAGGGGCGTTTCTCCAGAGGGTCTGTCAGCAGTGCTGGACCTATCGAGTTGGCCATTGGAATGCTTTGATCCAGGGGATCTAGTCTATAATAGTATGGTGCTGGAGGCCCTGGATTCCATAGGTCCTGTCCGTGTTCACCCCCTCCCTCTTTGTCCTCAGTCCCCTTGGTTTGATGGGACTTTGAGGGAGTTGAGGAGAGTGGAGCGAAGGTTGAAATGGTGTTGGCGGAAATCCGGCCTGGAGGAGGACAGACTTAGGTTGATTGCCCATTATTCGGACTATCAATCAAAAATCTCCCGTAAGAAGGCAGAGTTCCTGTCCAGGGAGATTACTGCAGCAAGAAATCGACCTGCTCAGCTCTTTCAGACCATGGACAAACTGTGCAATCCAGCCTGTCTACGTGGCCGGAGAGCCTTTTCACAAGTTAAATGTGAGGAGTTTGCTTGCTTTTTTGCAGATAAGGTGTCGTCCATCAGGTCGAAGATCTGTTCAACTCATTCAAATGAGTACAGAGGGAGGTCGATGCAAAGGCACAGACACCCAGTCTGTCTGGACAGATTTTGACCAGCCAGCGATCATGGATATCATGAAGATTGTTCTGGGCTTGCGACCATCTTACTGTAGTTTGGATCCTGGTCTAACGTGCCTCCCTATGGGGTGTATAGATGTCATCGGACCGATCCTTGCGGAGATAGTCTGGTGTTTACTAGATCAAGGGGTGTTCCCTGATCCATTGAAGGAGGTGGTGGTAACTCCCCTGTTAAAGAAACCATCCAGCGACCCAGACTGTCTTGCGAACTACAGACCAGTCTCTAACCTACCCTTTTTGGGTAAGGTTATTGAGAAGGTAGTCATGTTGCAGCTTGAGAACTTTCTTACCACCCATGAAGTCTATGATCCTCTCCAGCCTGGTTTCAGGAAGAGGCATAGTACCAAGACAACATTAGTTCGGGTGATGAATGATCTCCTAATAGCGAGGGATCAGAGGAGTCATTCGATCTGGGTCCTCCTTGATCTCTTTGCAGCATTTGACACCGTGGATCATTGGGTGTTGTTGGAATGCCTGAGGCTAATCTGTGGACTGTCGGGGACAGTCCTCAGATGGTTCCATTCTTTTCTCATAGGCAGATCTCAGAGGGTGGTGTCAGGAATTTTTTTCTTGGTCCACTTTGCCCTGCCTTTGGGGTTCTGCAGGTTCTGTACTGTCTCCATGTTGTTCACGGTGTATATGCAGCCACTGGGAGACATTATAAGGCGGTATGGACTGAGTTTTCACTGCTATGCCAATGATACTCAGTTCTACATGTCCTTTGAACCTGAACAGAGTAGTGATGTCTCGTATTTAACAACTGCCTCACTGAGATTCAAGATTGGATGAGTGCTAACTGGTTGAAATGAAATCCAGATAAGACTGAGGTGTTGCTGGTGGACTCAGGTCACTGGGTAGAAAGTTGACTCCTGGACAACCGTCCGGTTTGGTGTTGGAGGTGACCAGTTCAGACCTTCTGAACGGCACGGAATCTGGGAAGAAGCTTGACAACCAACTGATGCTTAAAGCACAGGTGTCAGCAGCTGTCAAGTCCTTGTTTTTCCATCAGAGGAACATCACCGGATAAAGCACCTTGTTCGCCCAATGACCTTCCTGATTTAGTTCATGCCTTTGTGTCCTCTCGTCTTGACTACTGCAATGCTCTATACCTAGGGTTACCAGGGGTGGATCTTCGTCACCTACAGCTAGTGCAAAATGCAGTGGCAAGGCTGTTGACTGGGCAGTTGAGATCTTGCCATGTCATGCCTGTGCTGCGCGAATCACACTGGCTGCCGGTGCGGTGGAGGATCACCTTCAAGGTCATGTTGCTGACCTATAAGACCCTACATTGACAGGTACCGGGTTACTTGCAAGACCTCCTTCAGCCTTACCGCCCCCCTGTCCTATCCACTCTGCTGACGAGGGATTGCTAGAGGTTCCCAGGGTTCATCTACAGACATCAGGTGCTAGAGCATTGCTTATGCAGCTCTGACCCAGTGGAATTCTCTACCTCATTGGATTAGAGAGTGCCCGTCCACCAAGACTTTTAAATCCTCTTTGAAAACTTATTTATTTTGCTTAGCATTTGGGGAGGATATCTAGACTTATATCTGCTGCCCTTTAATTTGTGTATTTTAACTGTTTATTTGTTGTTTTAATATTGTATAGCGCTTTGATTTTGAAAAGCACTTTATAAATTAAATATGATTTGATTTGATCAATAATTACGTGGCTCAGAGGTACTTTCAGCAAATCAAATCACCTGAATGTTTCTACACATAAGTTTTTTCAATACTTACACTTTGATTTATCTCTGTGTTTGCTACTTACTTACTTCCCATTTTCTGATGTTAGATGTAATTTATAGCCATTAGAGGAGTCACTCAGACTCCAGTGCAGTGTTGGCCATAAATTGTAATGATCAAACAAGAACATCATTCCACTGGTGCACTCTGGATAGATGAAACAGTAGACTAGGTATGGGGGGATTGGGAAATCACTGCATGCCAGAGAGTTGGGGGGGTGCTGTGTGGGCAAAGATTAGATAGTTACAGTACTTTGTATGTGAGCTAAAGCACACTGCACAGGGCTGGGGTGACACATTGCTAGTCGAGTGCACAGTGAGGAGGCTCATGAACAAGGCCTTTGACAGAAATTATTTAGTGAGTTGCAGGTCTAAGAATGTGCTATTTGCAGGCTTTTTCAGAAATAGTGTTGGTGAGCTAGGGGAGACAAGGAGGATTGCAAGTGACAATCAAATGAGCAGCAGAGTGACAGCAGGGAGTGCGAGCTGGCCTGCCCGTGTACAGTGCACAGCTTGCTAAAGGGGCTCCCTCTAACATGCCCTCCCTCCCCAACAATTGCAGGGACAGCGGGTGTCCAACATCTGCTCTGGTTAGGTGGGTCACATAAAGGGCAAATCTGCATATATTATTATATGCAAGGTCCCACTTAGCCAATAGGGATTTACACATATGGATAAAGGAGATGAGTCCACAATTTATGGTGGGAAGAAGAACTCATCTGGCAATTGCTAGATGGGCAGCTGGAGTCAGAATACGTGTTACACAATGCCAAGTTAGTATTTACTGCCCTGCAGTTATTCAGAATGTGCAGGAAAAAATCCAGGTGTGGATTCAGACTGATTCTTAAATATTTAATATCAAATGAGGACCCATCAGCACAACTAACAGACAGGTGTTCCAAGATAGTTCTAACTTTGGCCAGCAATCCAATCAGCATGGATTGGATTTTCTTTGCATTTACTGTTGAACAAGTTGATTGTTCACAAGCCATGTTTGCATTTTGTGGAAACCAGCAGTAAGCTGGGAAGTAATAAGCCTTATCCTTTTAGAACTGAAAAGAAGCACCAAATAACCAGCATATAATGAAATGTTGCAAGAGGCTATAACGTTGAAACATAGAAACATAGAATTTGACGGCAGATAAGAACCGCTTAGCCCACTCAGTCTGCCCATTTCCCTACCTGATGGATAAGCTGCAGATCCTAGTTAACCAGCAGCCTACTTCTTCCTACCCCCAACCCCTAGAATTGCCTTATGACTGTCCCATGCATGCTTGAATTCCACCACTGTTTGTGACTCCACAACCTCCTCTGGAAGGCCATTCCATACATCCACCACCCTCTCTGTGAAAAAATACTTCCTTAAATTACCTCTGAGCCGCCCCTTCTATCTTCAAATTGTGCCCCCTTGTTCTTGCACACCTCTTTTTGAAAGATGCTACCCTCTTGGACTTTGTTGATTCCTTGAGGTACTTGAAAGTTTCTATCATGTCCCCCTCTCCTCCTTTCCTCGAGGCTATACATATTAAGCTCCTTAAGTCTCTCTTCATATGTCTTCTGGTGCAGACCCTGCACCATTTTAGTTGCCCTCCTCTGGACAGCTTCCATCCTGTCTATGTCTTTGCAGAGATTGGGTCTCCAGAACTGCATGCAGTACTCCAGATGGGGTCTCACCAGCTGTCTGTACAGAGGGATAATAACTTCCTGTTTTCTACTGGTGATGCCTCTCCCTATGCATCCCAGTATCCCCAGCCCTCCTTGCTGCCTCTCACATTGCTTGCCCACCTTTAGGTCATCTGATATGACTACCCCAGGTCCCTTTCCATTTTTGTTGTTGTTAGTATCTCACCCCCCATTGTGTACTCTTCCCCTGGGTTTTTGTTTCCCAGGTGCATTACCTTGCACTTCTTAGCATTGAATCTAAGCTGCCATACATTTGACCATTCCTCTAACCTTGCCAAGTCCCTTCTCATCCTTTCCACTCCGCCTTGTGCATCAACTCTGTTGCAGATCTTTGTGTCATCTGCAAAGAGACATACTTTTCCTTCCAGTCCCTCTGCAATGTCACTTATAAAGACATTGAAGAGGACTGAGTCCTATCTACTGAACCCTCGCGCTACCCACTACTAACCCCCCTTTTTTCAGAGTGGACTCCATTTACTATTACTCTCTGTGTCCTATTCTCCAGCCAATTCTTTACCCAGGCTGTCATCTTGGGACCCACTCCCAGGCTGGCTAACTTGTATATTAATCTTTTGTGTGGGACTGTGTCAAATGCCTTGCTGAAGTCTAGGTAGGCCATGTCCACAGCCCCTCCCTGATCAACTACTTTGGTCACCCAGTCAAAGAAATCTATCAGATTTGTCTGGCATGACCTTCCCACTGTGAATCCATGCTGCCTTGGGTCCTGTGCCCCTCTGGCCTCTAGATATTTAACAATTCTTTCCTTAAGAAGTGATTCCATCATTTTCCCTACCACTGAGGTTAAACTAACAGGTCTGTAGTTTCCTGCTTCTGCCTTGCTCCCACTTTTGTGAAGGGGAATCACATCTGCCCTCCTCCAGTCCTCGGGTACCACCCCATCCTCCCATGATTTGTTACCCTAGCCTAGTTGTAGCTGAGGAGATTATTAATGAACAAGGAAAAGAGGATAGGACCTAATATAGAGCCCTGCAGGTTACCAAGTTAGACAGGGCCAGGTCAGTCAAAGACTACTCAGTCTTGACAACTTATTGCTGGGTAGACAGACAATGCCTGAACCAGACAATTTCATCTGGTGATAAGCCTAGGTCCTGTAGCTTAGAACAAAGAAGACTATGATCAACCAGGTTCAATGCTTTTGATAGGTCAACAAAAATTCCACCAGTTAACATACCCTGGTCCATAGTGGATTTAATATCTTTTTACAAGTTTAATGAGGGCTGAGGTTGTACTATGGCCAGTCTTGAAAGTCATGCTGCTCAGGCATAATTAGGTTGTATTTATACAGAAGTCTGTGAGCTGACTTACAACAACTCTTTAAAGCAGTTTACTGAGACTAGGGCAATAGTTCTTAAGGCACTTTTGTTGGGTACTAGGACAACTCTGCCTGTTCTGTAGACGTCTGGAAGAGTACCAAAGTAAAGTAGTAAATTAAAATATGCATGATCAGTGGGCAAAGAAGGGCACCAAGCTGTAGAAGCTTGGGCTCTAGGATGTCATGTCCTGGACTCATAGCAAGCTAGACTGTTTAGGAGTTTATGGGTATCATTAGTAGTCACAATTCTAAGATAAAGAGAAAGATGGTCTTGAGAGGATGGTAACAGGGACAGAGGTGGGTCCAGCTCACAAGGATGTGAGGTCATGGTGGTGAACACAGATAAATCAGAAAATATAGAATAAAAGCATTGGCAGTTGTACAGGAGATTTTAAAGTTTATACCTCCAAGAAGATTGGCATTGCTGTGTTGCTTAGATGCATCTCCCGCTAGTTGTTCAATATTGCTCCAGAAAGAATGGGAGTCCTTGATGCTAACAAGGCATCCTAACACTACTCCCTCTTGGCAGTATGGATAGCCCACTAACAGGCATTCCATAGCCTTCTATACTCAAAAGATCAGCCAAGATTTTGGAGACTGTATACCGTAGGTGTACTGTACCATTGTCTTTCTCTACTTTTCATTAGTTTTCAGAAGTCACCATGAAGCCGCTTAGTGGCAGTGCTTCTAACCTTCCTCCTTAAGAAAGGGACATGGACCTCTTGTAGAGTTGCAAGCATCTGGGTGAAAGCAGAGAGGTCACTGAAGATACAGAAGGATGTTAGGACATGGAACCAAATAGTTTAGGCTATATGGGACAGAAATATCCTGGATCTAAGTTAAAGTAGTCTCAAAGAAGGATGATTTTGGATGGGATAATTCTATCTGATCTATTAGTAAGGAGACAGTCAGTCAGGGTATGAGATCCACCCATGAGGTCTAGTGGGGACAGGGATGATTAAGGTAAGATTTGGACCAGATAGCAGTAATTCATATTGCTTGGTGTTTGACTTACACCAGTTAAGGTTAAAATCTCCAATAATTATATGTTTTCTTGAGAGTCCGCTGAGCCCTTTACATAATCAATTACTTTGAAGAAGCTATTAAGGCTACATGTGAAGGACTGTAGATGTACAGCAAGTGATTTTCTTGGTATTTCTAGGAGAAACCCAGTGTGCATGTATTCAACAGACACCATGGGTGATATATCGGGTTGGGTCAAAGAAATATTTAGATGGGCTTTATGGTATAAAAGGACACCACCACCTCTCTTAAAGCCAAAGTGGTCCAGCCTGATGAGATTATAGTTAGGAAGTGAGCATGGCATGGTGTCAACTATAGGTTTAAGTTATGTCTCTGTAAGGATAAAGATGTCAAGCTGTGAGTTCAGACAGATTAGCAAGACGACTATGAATATTCATGTGGTCAATTTTAAAGACTTCACAGGTCAACCAGTAAGGAGAGGCTGTGAATGATGCAGATGTAGGATCTAGGTTACATGAAACAAAGAAACATGGACTACGTCAGCAGAAAAGGATTGCTAGGTCCATTTAGTCTGCCTCACATTCCCTGACTAACACTATACCCTGGACTCTGTTTGGTCACAGGTGTTCCTCCTCCTCCCTCACCTCCATTTATTTTATCCACGTGCCTATCCTACACATGTCTGAAGTTGCCCAATGTTTTTGCCCCACCACCTCTTCTGGCAGGCTGTTCCAGGCATCCACCATACTTTCAGAACTTCCTCACATCTCTCCTAAACCTCCACTCCTTAAACTTCATAGCATGCCTCCGTGTTCTGGTGTTCCTCCTCTTGTGAAAGAGACTCTCCTCCTGTACCTTGTTCACCCCTGTAAAGTACTTATAGGCCTTAATCATGCCCCTTCTTGCTCTCTTCTCCTCCAGGGAGAACATGTTGAGCTCCTGCAACCTCTCCTCGTAAGGCTTTCTGGGCAACCCCCACATCATTTGAATAGAAACATAGACTTTGATGGCACATAAGGATCGCTTGGCTCACCTAGTCTGCCCATTTTCCTACCTATTGAATAAGCTGCAGAACCTAGTTAAACAACAGCCTGCTTCCTCCTACCCCCACTATAGTTGCCTTATGTTTGTCCCATGCATTCTTGAATTCCCCCACTGTTTTTGGCCCCATGAACTCCTCAGGGAGGCCACCCTCTCTATGAGAAAATACTTCCTCACATTGGCCCTGAGCTGTCCCCACTCTATCTTCAAATTGTGCCCCCTTGTTCTTGCACATCTCTTTTTCTGACAGATGCTACCCTCTTGGACTTTGCTGATTCCCTTGAGGTACTTGAAAGTTTCTATCATGCCCCCCTCCTTTTCTCAAGGGTATACATATTAAGCTTCTTTAGTTTCTCTTTGTATGGTTTCTGATGCAGACCCTGCACCATTTTAGTTGCCTTCCTCTGGACTGCCTCCATTCTGTCTATGTCCTCACGGATATGGGGTCTCCAGAACTGCACACAGTATTCAGATGGGGTTTCACCAACTGTCTGTACAGAGGGATAACAACTTCTTGTTTTCTACTGGTGATGCCTCTCCCTATACATCCCAGTATCCCCCCAGCCATACTTAAGCCTTCTCATATTGCTTGTTTACCTTTAGATCATCTGATATGACTACCCCCAGGTCCCTTTCCATTTTTGTTGTTGTTAATACTGCCCCCTCCCATTGTGTACTCTTCCTCTGGGTTTTTGCTTCCTAGGTGCCTTACTTTGCACTTCTTTGAATTGAATCTAAACTGCCATACTTTCGACATAGCCTGACTAGCTCTTCTCTGAACCGCTTCCACTCTGTCAATGTCCTTGCAGAGGTGTGGCCTCAGAACTGGACACAGTACTCCAGGTGTGGTCTCACAAGTGAGCAATACAGAGGAAACACCACCTCCTTCTTCTGCTAGATGCCTCTCCCTATGCATCCACATAGGTGCTGAGTGATATGGGCCAGTGGGGCATGGACCCCAGCAATATTTTGGGAAGCGGGCTCAGCCCCAACAATAATTTTAAACATTGAAAATAGTTTCTGTGTTTTTTTGTTTTTGTTTTGTTCTCACTTCTGAATATGTGTGTATGCAGCCTGTTGCTCCCTGCTGCTGGCATCCCCCCTCCCCCGGGAGTGAGCCTGGCACCATTCAAATTCAATCATTGGTGGTCCAGTGGCATTTTTTTTAAATTGGTGCCAATTCCTGTCAGGCGCATGCATGCAAAGAAGACAGTGGACAATGTGACTGGGCAGCAGAGCAGAGGACTTTATTGAGGCGGGCACCAGGTGACGAGAGCCAGTGAGATATTTACAGCATGGTGACATGGCAGGTGTGATTGTCTGAGGAGGCAGCACAGAGCGACATCTATCCAGACCACCACTGGCACCATTTGTAACCAAAAAGAGAGAGAGAGAGTGATGGTGGTGGCACAAGGCAGAGAGTGCAACCAGGCCCAGAGGCAAGAGCGTGAGTCCTGCAAGGGAGCAGCCGATGAGTGCCAGGGTCCAGGAACTGTAGTGCGTGGGTGGTGAACACTCAGAAGAGGAGGTCAGGAGAGGACACACACCACATGGGAGCAGAGGTCAGAGGACATGAGCCAGGGATGGGACATCACCAGTCAGTCCAACTACACAGCAGTGGACCACCACACCAGTCCAGCAGCAGTCAGCGGAGGAGCGTGGAGCAGTCCACCAGTGGCAGGAGGGGCGAATCAGTAGCACCATTGGTTGCAGTAGAACCACAGTATCCTATTCCCCTGGCCAAGAAAACTATCAAGAGACCAGCATACTAGCGCTACAGGCCAGCCAGCAGTAGCCAGGTAAGGTGGTGGGGGCAAGGAGGTGTGGGGAGCAGAGCCTGGCAAGTGGCAATGGGAGGAGAGGCTCACTTTGACTGTGATCCTGAACCTGTCACCAGATCTGGCCTGCAGTGTGAGGCAGAGGCCCAGCCGCCCAGAGGAGATGGTGATAATCATTCCTACGTGGAACTTCTCAATAAAATAACTTGTGCGGGTTGGGGCACTGGGGGTTCTTCTAGCATTCAGTCTTCTGTAATCTGTTCAGGAGACATGCATGCAGGCTTGCAGTTTGACGTGACTGGGGGGGAGGCGGGAAAAAACAAAGCTGCCTTTTTTGTACAAAAAATACTTTCCAGCTGGGGGGGGCACATACCTCTCAACTGCCCCTGATATTCAGGGATGTCCCTGATTTTGTCTCAAAATTTTCCTCTGTCCCTTGCAGAATCTGTGTTTTTGTGACTGAACAGTGGAGATTGTAAGTACAGAATAATGTTAAAAGTCAAAGTTACAGACATGGGGCCAGATACTAGAAGGGTTACGCCTGGTGTAACAGCAGT
The DNA here is from genome assembly GCA_016271365.2 of Neoceratodus forsteri. Lineage (NCBI taxonomy): Eukaryota > Metazoa > Chordata > Ceratodontiformes > Ceratodontidae > Neoceratodus > Neoceratodus forsteri. The sequence goes on along the minus strand of CM057449.1, from coordinate 511,397,514 downwards.
TGTGCCAAGTAGAATGGTGCATGTGGCAACTTATGCCAGCAGTTAGGCATGCGGTTCTGCGGCATGCTCGCAGGCCACTTGTCTAACAACAGTTATGCTGCATAAACCCCTGTGACATGGCGCCAGGGGGTTTACAGCAGCAGTTGCACCCCATTCTACAAGGACAGCTATAAAGTCCCCACGCCGGGATTCTACAAGAACCCTCGGGGAGACTAGCAGCGTAAGTTACACCAGCATTTAGCTGGTATAACTTCTGGATACTTCAAGAGTCCTAGACCCATTGGATGTCCAGCGGTCAGTGCATGGTTGCCTTCCCCCCCATGCCCAGCAAACCCCAGCAGGGCCCCACAGGGCTACCCATACCCCCAGTCCCCTGAAAGACCCATTGGCAGAAGCCCCACATGGTGGTGCTGCCAACCCCGCACCTGTGCCCTTAACTGCGAGTTGCAGGCCACATATGCAGCAAAATGCCAGCCCTGGTAGTCTGGTGGCTCCCCACCCCAAATCATCATTAATAAATTAAGGTCCTTAATGCCCTGGTAGTCTAGCGCCTTCCCACAATCAACATAATTAAATTAAGGTACATCTATTCCCTGGTAGTCTAGTGGTCCCCCAATCCCCCAACCCAGCTGTGCCAGCCCACCCAGCGCCCCCCACTCATCCCCAGCCGGCGACTGGCACAGCCCATCTCTCACCACCACGGCCAGCCACCGACTGAGTTCAGTATCACGCGCATGCTGTAAAGGCGCCTCGGATATTAATATCTAGTGCGTGTTTCACATGCGCTGATACTGGACTCATCGATCGACTAACGTGATGAACTGAACTGTGCCGGTTGCCGGCAAAGAAGGGTGGGGGTGCTGAGTGAACACAACTGAAGTGAGACCACCGAACTACCGAGAAGAGACATAATTTAGGTATATTGATAGGATGAAGGGTGCTGAATTACCAGGGCATTAAGAATATGTGTAATGATGATGAAGATGAAGGGCACTAGACTTAGGAGATAACGGACATTTTTTAATTATGTTGATCGCGGGCAGGGGCGGCTAGACTACCAGGGCAGGCTTTATGCCGCATTTGGCCGGGTGACTCAGGGTCTGGACACGGTGGGGCTGATAGCACCGCCCTTGTGGCATTTGATAACGGGGTTTCGGGGCTGGGGCTGGGCACCCTGCAGGGCTTAGCTAAGGGGGATTCGAGGCCAGTTGTTGTGGCCAGCACTGCAGGGCAGGTACTGATGGCTGGGGGGGGCAGGGGGTGTAGGTTGTAGCTTGCTGGGCAGGGGGTGCACTTGTGACCTACGGCAGCAGTTGCGACATGCTGGCCACGTACGCCATCTGTGCAGCGTACCTTGCCGCGTGTCACAAGTCGCAGGATTTTGCTGCGGAGATCCTGCCCCTTCTAGAATAGGGCACAGGGTCAATGTCGCAGTTGCGGGTGGCACAAGTTGTGTTCGGTGGTAACTTGTGCCACCCTTCTAGAATCGAGTCCATGTTCTTCTTCAGAAAATGCATCTTAGCACTAATCTCTTTATTCTGTCAACTTTATGAGTGAATATTACCAGCTATTTAGATGTGATCTTGATTTTGGATCTGTGTCCCTGATCTTTTTAAGCCTTGTCCCTGATTTATGAGGCAAGAGGTTGAGAGGTATGGGGGGGGGGGGCCAAAACAAAGCTGCCTTTTTTGTACAAAAAATGCTTTCCAGCTCAGTTAAGCTGCACATCATGTTGTACACTAAATCCTCCTCCTGCTTCTGCTGTACAGCAGCATGCCAGGCATCAGACACCCACTCATGGTGAGGAGTATAGAATGGGGCAGGTTGCAGATTTTATTGAAATGGTTGCCATAACATAAGCTCTCTGCAATTCCTGAGTGCAACTTGGAGGAAAGACTGAAGTTCTGAATAACCCTTAAATTCCCGTGCTCTTATCCCTGTATCCTTCTGGGTGCTCTGTAAGTCTTCTCACTTGCTGGAGCTTCAGGAGAGGTGGTAGTTACTTCAAATGACAAAAACAGTCAAAATGCACACTTCCTTTAAATGTTTTTTTTTTATTTTGAAGGAATTAAGAATACAAACTAACTATGACAGGGATATAAGACAACAGGGTATGTGATTTTAAGTGAACAATGTATACAATGGGTAGTTGTGAGACATGAGGCATAACTAGCTGCTGTAAGCAGCCAAGAAATGCATTACTCCATGATTTTCATTCACTCTGGCCTGAATATGTACATATGCTTTGCAATACACGTTTGTTTAGAAACATTACTACTGTATAATTAAAATGAGGTGTTGCTGTAAGAGAATAATCAATGGTCATGTCATGTGTTGTGGTTTGATGAAATAAGTTATGATTCAGGATGCTGAGGCTGCTAGGGAACCTGATTACAAGAAGCACCTGCAGGGCTCTCACTATTATGTTGTCATCTTTAGGCTGAGTTTTGTGGCATTCCCTGCCATAGTGGGGTATGGGTATATTATACTTATAGACCAGACCACTGAAGTAGTACTTGACCTGGGTGTGCAGTCTCATGGTTCTCTCACTGCAACCGAAAATGGGATGTAAAAAGACAGACTTACAGCCCGGTTATCTATCAGAGTAGTTAGAGGTTGCTTACTTGCCTAACTGATAACAAAGGGTAAATTGAAACCAGTTTTGTTCTTTCTTTTGGATTTGGTGTTGTGTGCCAAACTGCCAGTCTTATCACTATGAGTGTTTACTTAAGCAGTTAACGGGGATTGATTGTTAGGGCTCAGATTGAGAGGGCTGTCATATTCATATAAGTTTTGTATTCAAACATGCCTGTAGGGAAACCTGAAAGATTGTAATTTCTTGGCATCCTGCACAGATGCTGCTGCAGTTCATGCAATAACATAAGCTTTTTTTGGTTTCTGTTTAAAACTGAGCCTCCAGTGGCACAGATCTCAAAAACTCTATTGTATAAGGTGTATGGTGTGTGTGTGTGTGTGTGTGTGTGTGTGTGTGTGTGTGTGTGTGTGTGTTTTGCCTGTATTTTTAACTTGATAGCACTGAACAGCTGGTATGATTCTGAGCTGCATATATTTTTGTACTTCGGCACATATGTGATACGCTGGTTATTGTATGAATACAATATTTTTATTGGCAGAAAGATTTAGATTGTTTTTGTTATAAACTAACGTGCTCATAGCTGGATAAAGGACAGTTAATGTAGCCCTGTAATGATAGGAATCTGAGTGGTAAACAGGGAAACTTTACTTTCCTGCTAATGTGTCACCAGTCCAGGGCCAGGCTTCATGGTGAATGAATATTTATTACAAAAGAGTTCAGCAGCAACATGAAGTTCAAGTTGGAAGTGTGACTGATAAAAACAAGCATTTGTCAATGCCGAATGTTGTCTCGCTGGCATTGGCATTGGTAGTGCCAGAGCTAGAGATGCATAATAGGAATGGCAGTGAAGTATTGAAGTGATGCCAACCCCACACCCACCCTGAAGAGAGCGACAAGCATTGGGATGTGCCTTTGGGTCATCAGCTATAACGCTCATGCCATTGTACCCCACCCTACCCTGTAGACACTGACAAGTGTCGTAGAGTGCTTTGGACGTGGGTGCAGTATATGAGAATGGGGTGAATTGTGTGGCCGAACAGTGCAAGGCACACCACAATGCCTGTCAGTGGCTGCAGGGTGAAGGTGGGGGTGGAATGGTGTGAGAATTACATCCGATGATCCCAAGTCACACCCCTGGCATCTGTCAGTCGTACTGGGTGGGGTGCTACAGTTGGAAACCCTAACACCGTAGGCGTGCGGTGGTATTTTCACTCCAAATTTCAACATGGGCTGTTTGTAAGCCCACCTCATGAAAAGCGGCACAATCAGTTTGTTAGCTGAAAGGTGGTTTTGCACAGCAACTATGCCATTTGGCGACACAGGGATGAAAACACATTTTGGGCAGGATGTGAAGAATGGCAACTGTATTGTTCATGAGGAGACATAAAAAATGGCAACGTTAAAAATGTGGAGTAAAAATATGAAAAACTGTTGAAGTCATGAGCATGCATAGAAAGTGCGCAACACACGTCCGTAACCCAATTATTTTTGGGAATTTGTCACCCACAATTTTAACATAGGCATTTTGGGACCTCCCTTCATGCACAGTGGTGCTGTGATTTTGTTAATCTGTCCCAAAAGTTGATTTCCCACAGCGACCACGCCATTGTGTGCCTCAGGAGTGGAAACGCATTTTGGGCAAGATGTGAAAAAAAAAAGCTGTACTGTTCATAAGAAGGTGTGAAAAAATGCCAGTGTTGAAAATCTGGCATTGAAATATTGCAAATTTGAGAAGTTACAAGGGTGCATGAAAACTGTGCAACCCACGCTTGTAACACAGTCATTTTATGGACTTTGGCACCAAATTTCAACATAGGCATTTTAGGACCTCTGCTCATGTACAGTGTCACCCGTTATTTCCTCAAACTGTCGAAAAGTGATTTCTCACAATGGCCGCACTATTCTGCGCCGGAAGTGTGAAAACACATTTGGGCAAGGATGTAAAAATGACAGCTACACTGTTCACAAGGAGTGTGGAAAAATCCCAATGTTGAAAATCTGGCTTGAAAATGTACAGAAATTTGAGAAGTTACAGTGTGCGTAGCAACTTCGCAACTACCAATAAAAGCACCATTTTGGACTTTTTCCACCAAATTTGCAACATAGGCGTTTTGAGAGCCCACCCCATGAACACTGGCACTATCATTTTGTTACTCAGTCCCAAAAGGTGATTCTGCGCAGTGACCGCGAAATCACCTTTCCGGGCTGAATAACGCCATGACAGTGGCAGAATTCATGAGGAGGGGTCCCAAAAACCCCATGTTAAAAATTTGTTGCAGAAATTTGAAATAATGCCTGAGATATGCATCAAAGTTGAAAAAAAACCCATTTATACCATTATAGAGCTTACCAGCATTTTGTCAGTTCGCAGTAGGCTTTGAAGAGTGCAGACGTGTTCCCAGTCCACCGAAGATCATCACGCCAGACTCCAGAGGTAAATATGGGATGGGGGGGTGTGGGGAGAGCAGGGTGCACAGAGGGTGGGTGTGGTTGTGGGAGGGGGCAGGGAGACAGCGAGGGACTGTTTTGTTTTTCACAGCTTTAAAAAAAAAAAACATTGTGGGACTTTTTTTGCAGGGCATTTGGCATGCTGGAGTGGGCTCCCATGCCACCTAAGTCTTTTGTTGGGGGATTCTGTAGCTGATGGGGATTGGGCACCTCATTGGCACATACTGAGTGGGGAACACACCACCCGAGGGGATTGGGCAGCCTGGCTGCAAGCAAATAAAGGTGGGGAACATATTATGCCGATGGAAGTGGCCCCTGTTGACAAAATAAAAGGTGACAGGGATAAACACACAGGAATTTGGGCCACTGTTGGCAAAGGAAAACTGTCAGGGGGGACGCATGATGCTGGGGGGATTGGCCACCCCCTCGGCATACATTGTACATGTGAGGGGGCACATTATGCCGATGGGGAGTGGGTTCCCCCATTGACATTGTGACAGGCAGCAGCGACAGTTACTGCCGCCATGTTTAGGGATGTATGTTTGTCATGGCAGTCATACACGTCATTGATTCCATGACATTTGATCTTTATTCAGGACTGCCATGACTTTCACTAGTGTCATCAGAATGTAGCAATGATGACAGTGCCACAACATTTACTACTGTTTCCTAATGATTTCATGCACAAACAATGAGTCATTAAAACCTCATCCATGACAAACTTACATCCCTAGCCATGTTGCCTGCACTGCAGGTGGCGTGTTGTGGTCACACTGCATAACAGCTTCGCCCTCATTGCAGCGGACCTTTTCTTTGTTCTGGTGGCCACATTTGGTGGCGTTAGGGTCAGAGCCTGCTGCTGGCTGATTGGGGAATGAGGACACCTTCTGATGTGTCTCTGCATTTGCCCAACACTGGCTCGCCTCCAACTGTGCTACCACAGCAAGATGTTGGCTGGCACACACAAGCGCGGAGCCAACATAAAAAAGGGAGATTATGCCTCATAAAGAGAGCTGTCCCATTATCAAAAATGGGATTATACTTATGAGATCTGGGAGGTGAGGGGTGAGGGGGTGACTCCATGATGAGGGTCTTACTTTTAAAGCAGTGCATGACAGTGGTGAAATTTTATTCTGTTTACGTTACCCCTTATCTCCTACTTATGTGATGCACCTCTCCTCCATTTTGAGTCTTATTTAACACTTTTTGTCACATTTGAAATACTGAAATGACTAAAGAAGTGCTTCCTTTAAAGGAAAACTACACCCAAAACTTGAAAAAATATATGTTGTGCAGAGTGTTTTAATTTGTATGTGAAGTTCTAGTGTTTCCTTCACTCTGACTGGTATTAGGAGTTTTTCCCAAATTAGCTTGCTAGCTTTATGCTAGTTTTACGACCCCTGGGGATCTTCATACCTGATAGTGTAATTGTATTTCTTGTTCCCACAGTGCATCTTGTCTCACGTGACTGTGATGTAAGAGACCCAACATTCAGCACACACATGCCAAACAAACTAAATATCTTGAAGCTTTACAAGCTGCACAAAATTACCAGCAGCAAGATTTTCAGGACAGTAAACCTTTAGGATGAGGTAGTACCAAGCTGAATTCTACAGATTTTAAAATATAGCCATCTCTATTGTTGTGAACCTATTGTAATGCAATGCTTCTGCTGGATTTATGGGCTCTGCTACATCACCATTACTTGAAACAAGGTGCATTGTAGGACAAAGAAATGCAATAAACCTATTTGATATGGAGATCTCCAGGGGTCGTAAAACTACCCTAAAGCTAGCAGACTAATTTAGGAAAAACTCCTAATACCGGTCAGAGGGAAGGAAACACTAGAGCTTCACATACAAATTAAAACACTCTGCACAGCATATATTTTTTCAAGTTTTGGGTGCAGTTTTCCTTTAATATGGCTCAAACCAGGTTTTCTGGAGAAAATCCAGTCCAGCCAACCTCGGTACAAAGAAAAAGGTTAAATAAGGGAGGAGTCACTACCAATCATAACTCAAAAGATCAATATGCACGGATTGGTAAACAAGCAGCCCACTCACCAAATGTACATTATATAATGTAAATCTTATTTTATTTCAAAAATATATATATTGTATATATGAATAGGTGATACAGTCAAATAATGCAGACGCTTCGGATCAAGCTCCTTCATTAGTGCTTGTCTGTACCACACCATATCAAAGAGTTCTCACCAGCTTGTGTATGCAGCATCTTTTAAGGAACTACCCTCTGGTTTCAAAGCTTCCTCAGTAATTGGACCCAACAGGTCAGGATTGGTGAATGTCTCATCATCCCTACCGTTCACTCTGGAGTACCCCAAGGATCAATCCTGGGTCCCTTGTTATTCAGCATTTTCCTGAACAACCTCCCTGCCTCCTGCCATGACAGAATGCTACTGTATGCAGATGATGCAGTAATCTTCATATGCCACACTGACCCCACCTCCCTTCAGTTTCAACTGCAGAAAAGTTTCACTGATGTGGAAGGCTGGTTTTGCTCACACAAACTCATCCTTAACCACAACAAAACTAAAACAATGTTTTTCCATGGAACCCGCCATAAGTACAAGGACCATAAGCTAATAATTAACAACCATGAAGTTGTTGCACTAGAGCAGGTGAGCATGTTTAAATATTTGGGCCTGACCCTTGATTGCTCCCTCTCATATTACAAACACATTGACAATATCACCAAAACTGTGAACCCCTGCATAGGGCTACTGTACAAGCATAAACACTGCCTTATGGCTGAAGCCTTGAACCTCGCTATCCAGAGCTCCATTATCTTAATTATTGACTATGGGCTTATCTATGGATACACTACTGACACTGCGCTCCAGTGCACAGCACTAGCCCTTAATAAAGCATGTAGACTCCTTATTTCAGCTGACCGCCTTTCTCACACATGTGACATCTATGAACAGGCTAACTGGCTCCAGCTAGCTGGCAAGCTAAAATACCAGACCTGTATACTAGCTAAGAAGACAGTACTGAGCCTTACGCCCCCTGAAGCATTGGCATTGCTAAGGCTGGGCCTCCGGGGCTGGAGCCCTGAATGTTTTGTCTGGAGCCCCAAATGTTTTTTTGTTGGTGATGTTCCAACTTCCCGTTTAAAAAAAACAAAACACACACATTGCAGATTGCAGCCCAGCCGCCTGAATTGCTTACTTTAGTTAGCAGTTGAGTACACACAGAAATGCTCACTGACTGAGCCTCGTTCGTTTCGGCCCCGTCGTCGCGTCACCATGGCAACCATCACAGCTCCTAGTTCAGATTGTTTTCTGATTGGTGGGAGTCTGTGTGGTTGCCCTAGTGATGGCGCATGCTGATTGCAGACTCAAAGGGGGAGCGGGAGCGAGCGAGTACTGTTTGGGAATCAGGACTTAGGAGCCTGAAGAAAAATTAAATGCCTCCAGTGTCAGTGTGCCAGTAGACAGTGGCATGTCTTGTCAGAGTAGTCTGGGTCCGATCACAGCATTGTCTCATGCTGCTTGCTTGCAGAATAGATGCAGTCTGCAGGGGAGATGGGGATTTAAGTGGCACTGCCGCGGCACCCGGCAAGCGGTGAGCAAGTCTAATAATCCACTTGTGCTCCTGTGTCATACCCTAAACGAGGGCAGCGCTTATTACAAGACCTTGATTCAAGTAAAACACATGTAAATTTTATCATACATAGTAGTGTTTTCCCAAAAAAACTTTTTTCTTTCTTATGTCTGTAATATAAGATAATGATTGCACCAACATTAGAATGAATACACATGGCACCAGCAGAGAATTGTACTTCCATTGTGATTTATAGGATTACTTTCTGGAAGGCTGTCTGATGTGGAGTGTTGAGAGCTACACCCATGCCTCTAACATTATTCAGATTAGTTGAACTTCGCCTGATTGCAGTTCGAGGTAGTAAAAATCAACACGGGAAATTTTGGTTAATAAGAAGGAATACAGCATGATATTGTGCAGATAAGCAGCAAACTGCAGGATGGGACTTTATTTTCATTCATGTTCTGCCTGCAGCAGCTAGCTGAGTTACTCTTCTGGGCCACCCATGTGCATTGTGGGATACCTATTTTGTAGTTTATGCTACTTGATAGTCATGTGACTATCAAGTAGCATAAACTTCAGAGTCATCACAGCAACAGAGACTTGTGGAGTGGCCAGTGAAAATCATAGGGTGTGGCCTTTATTCAGTTAGAGACAGAGATAGACGAGGTGGAGAGAGACAGAGGAAGCAAAAGCACTGCAGCTGTTCAGTGAGTCAGTGCAGAGTCGCTCTCTGTGTTTGTGGAATTTGAGAAAAAGGAATACAACTTCTATATTTTTGCATAAAAACAGTCATTTTCTGTATTTCAGCAATTGCTGCTGCTAACTTTGTAGTTTTTTTTGCCACTACTGCTGTAAGGCAAGGAAGGCCCATTTTTCACTCTAGGCCTACTAGGCCAGAAGGTCTCAAAGAAACATAACTTTCTAGTCTAGTCTGTATCTTGTGTGACTGAGAACTGAGCCAACCTCTAAAGTCATCAACTCAAGTCAAAGTCAGCACAATCTAGGTGGCCTGGCTGTGAAGGCAGGGGGAAATTTTGTTGTAAAAAAAAAAAATTTGTTGTACTTGCAGTTTAAATCTGATCCACCTCATCAGTGACCCAGAGTACCTGAGGCTGAGATTTGTTTTTTGCCAATACTGGGCTTGTTGTGGTAGGGCTGAGAGGGCAGCAGCAGTGTGTGTCGCTGTACTGTACTAATAAAAGAAAAATTGTAGTTGCAGTTTAAATCACAGCAGCCTCTGATCCACCTCACCAGTGACCCAATGTACGGAGATATTTTTTGCCAGTAGTACCGGGCTTGTCTGAGGGTGGAGGGCAGCAATGTGTATTGCCGTACTTTGTTAAAAAAGTTGTAGTTGCAGTTTAAACCACAGCAGTCTCTGATCCACCTCACCAGTGACCCAGCGTACCTGAGATATTTTTTGCCAGTTGTACCGGGCTTGTGGGAGGGCTAAGGACAGCAGTGTGTGACGCCGCAGTTTGTTAAAAAAAAATTGTAGTTGCAGTTTAAATCACAGCAGCCTCTGATCCACCTCACCAGTCACCCAGTGTACCCGAGATATTTTTTTGCCAGTTGTACCGGGCTTGTGGGAGGGCTGAGGGCAGCAGTGTGTATCGCCGTACTTTGTTAAAAAAAGTTGTAGTTGCAGTTTAAATCACAGCAGCCTCTGATCCACCTCACCAGTGACCCAGCATACCTGACATATTTTTTGCCAGTTGTACCGGACTTGTGGGAGGGCAGAGGGTAGCAGTGTGTGACGACGTACTTTGTTAAAAAAAAATTGTAGTTGCAGTTTAAATCACAGCAGCCTCTGATCCACCTCACAAGTCACCCAGTGTACCTGAGATATTTTTTTGCCAGTAGTACTGGGCTTGTGGGAGGGCTGAGGGCAGCAGTGTGTATCGCCGTACTTTGTTAAAAAAAGTTGTAGTTGAATCACAGCAGCCTCTGATCCACCTCACCAGTGACCCAGCGTACCTGAGATATTTTTTTGCCAGTTGTACCGTGCTTGTGGGAGGGCTGAGGGCAGCAGTGTGTGACGTTGTAGTTTGTTAAAAAAAACTGTAGTTGCAGTTTAAATCACAGCAGCCTCTGATCCACCTCACCAGTCACCCAGTGTACCGGAGATATTTTTTTGCCAGTTGTACCGGGCTTGTGGGAGGGCTGAGGGCAGCAGTGTGTCGTCATACTGTGTTAAAAAAATTGTAGTTGCAGTTTAAATCACAGCAGTCTGAGTGACAATAAACCTTAGTGTGTCTGTGCCATTGCCATTGTATTGCTGTGATCCTGAGGTGGCAGTGTATTGGCTCAGTCAGTTGTATTGCAAAGAAGTACTATATATCAGAACTTGTTGGTTTCCACTGTTTCATAAAATGGATATCCAACATTCCTTAAGTCAAAGAAAGAACACACATGAAGAAGTGCAAGTAACTGCCAATTCAGAAAGTAATGATGATAATGTTGCACTCCCTGATTCTACTGCATCACGTACCACTGTCCATGAGGGTAACGCTGAACCAAGCACAAGTGACCAGAACAGTCACAGTTATGTTGATGCTGACACTGACAAAGAAGGCATAAATAAAATGAACAGTGAACTAGTAAATGCTCAAAATATCACCAGATTTGGGAACACTTGAGACAGGGCCTATCAGAGTAAGTTGCCTTGTTACTCACAGCACACATTTGGAGGAGAAAAGGTCATTCCAGTTTCACTGGTTTAAAAGTACAACTGGTTAGAATATTCTGTTACTCTGGATGCTGCTTTTGCTATCCTTGTAGATGCTTTGGAATGAAATATGGAGCAACTCGCCTAATAAAGATTCTTTGTTAAGCACAGGATTTGTTAATTGGAAAGAGGCACTTGACTCATTTAGACACACGACAATACTTCATATCATGCAAACACAACACCTTATGGGCTGGGTTTAAGACACAAAGAGTACTGGTGATATTGTACACAAATTACAAGCTGCAAACATCAAAGAAGTAAATGACAGGCAATGCTACCTTGAGCGCATCATTGCTGTCACATTATTTCTGGGTAGGCAAGGACTTTCTTTCAGGGGTCACGATGAAACGCATGGTAGTTTAAATACAGGAAATTTTCTGGAATGCTTGGATCTATTAAAACAATTTGATCCTTTTCTACAAATGTATAAGGCACCTTCAAATGCCAGTTATATTTCTCCCCAAACTCAAAATGAGGTGATTGCATGTTGCACAGACGAGGTCATTTCAAAGATAGTTGCTGAACTTAACAGCTCAGGAATGTTTGCTGTTATGGCAGATGAAGCAAGAGACAAACATAAAGAGCAGCTGGCAGTTTCGTGAGGTATATTGTACCTGGAACTGGAAGCATTACAGACCATTGTATAGGATTCACAAGAACTTAAATCTTTTAATGCTGACTCCATTGTGGAATCACTGCTAAAATGTCTCCAAGACAGTGGAATTACAGGTGCAAAATGTGGCACAAGCATATGATGGTGCCTCTCTGTTATGAGTGGGGCAGTAGGGGGAGTTCAAGCTAGTTCCATAGCATCATCCAGAGGCTGTGTATGTGCACTGCTATGCACATGAGCTGAATCTTGTACTTTGTCACACATGCAACTGTATTACTGAAGCAGAAATTTTTCTGCACTATGGAAACTGTGTATGAGTTTTTAGCACTTCCCTTGTTCATCATCATGAGTTTGTCAATATACAGTGTCAGTTGGGCTTGAGTCCATCAGAGTTGGTCAGTTGTCAGGTACTTTCGCTGGTCTTGCCAGATCCGATCAATCAAGGCCTTGATGAACTGCTATGTAGCTGTACTTCAGTGCCTTGCTACTATTCGCACTCCTAAAGCCATTGGACTGTTAGCATCCTTGCAAAGTCAACCACAATTTACTGCCTGGTCATCTTTCATTCTCTTCTAAAAGTAACAGAAGGCATCCAAAAAGTTTTACAAAGGGAATATCTAGATCTATCCACTGCAGTAGATTTTGTTGACTCGGTTCATCACACTCTGAAAGAGATGCAGAGTGAGGACAGTAGCAATGAACTGTTTAAGGAAGCTGTGGATTTCTGTAACAAGAATAATGTGGAAATCACAATGACACAAACAGAAGAAAAAACAGAAACCGATGGATGATTTTATTGTTGAGGCATCAGTGGAGTCGGGACCAAACTTCTTCTCCAGTGGACTTTCAAAACAAGCTTTATTATCCATGCCTTGACAGAATGTCTGTTGAACTAAAGCAAAGATTTTCTAGTGTTGCAGTTGAGATAATAAATGGCATCCGTGCATGCAACCCATCGTCTGCAACATTCCTTTGCTCTGAATCTCTGTCACCTCTAGCTCATTACTATGGGATTGAACTGCAAAAGGAGGAATTGTTTGTTGCAAAACATTACCTGAAACGAAAAATGGAAGAAAAACAAATTAATACAAATGAAGTTTATTAGCTACTAGACCCTCTTATGTTTCCAAAACTCAAGCAGTTGGTCCAGGCAGCACTCACTATTCCAGTGACAAGCTGTAGCTGTGAGCGCTCCTTTAGTGCACTGCGAAGGGTACATACATGGCTCAGAGGCACCATAACTCAAAACAGATTACATGATCTTGCAATTCTAGCAATTGGAAAGGAAATGTGTTCTGTTATCATCAGATCAGGTAATTACGATTTGCAAGGAAAAGCACCAGATGGCATCAGTTGTTATTACCAGAGAAGAGAGAGAACAGCATGGAGGAGAACAACAGAATGCACAAAATATAAAATGATTAGGCAATCTTATTTAATGTTCTTTGTTATTGTGTATTTCACTGCTGTATTTTTGAAAGTAGACTTTCCAGTCAGAGTCTGAGCAGAAAAATTAAAACAAAATATTTTATTAAAGGGCCCATGTGATGTGAGTATCAAATTAATGTCATGCACCACCTTCATATGCCTGTGCTTCACATTTTCCAATTTTGGTTAGCACCGTGGTTAGGTGACATAGCTAGGATACAGTGTTGCTGCATATAAACATTAAACAGCAGCTGACACATTTCCTTTGGGAACACTCTGAAAAACCTTAAAAAGCATTTTAAATTTGGACACCATTCACATTGCATTTTGTTATTTATCTTCTATAGATTTCTTTTCTACATTATTTATTACTGATTGCCTCTGTAGGTTGTTCCCTACTTGAATTGCATATGCTCTGTTGTGACATCACCTTCTATTGCCTTGGGAATAACAGTGATGTGACAAGCACAGTATTATGACATCAAGTTGGGAAGAAACAACAGGTGCCGATGAACACTCAGAGAGCAGTGCCAGCAGATATCCTGTTTCTGTTTCCATGCATATATGAACTCAATAATAACCAATAAGGATAAGAAATACAGGATGAATAAGAAATATATAGCTTCTTTGTGTACAAATATTTTTAAAGTTATTCCAGGGGCAATCCACCATAAGAAGGCAGTGTTCCTGTCCAGGGAGATTGCTGCTGGGAAGAACTGACCAGCTATACTTTTCAGACTGTGGACAGGCTACTTCACCCAGCTTGTCTACAGCCAAAGAAGGTTTTTCTAATGCTGAATGCGAAAAGTTTACTTGCTTTTTTCAAACAGAGTGTCCGGTATCTGGCAGGAATTCCTCCAGTTGCAATGTTATAACTGGCAGTGGCTTTCAGAAGTGTTCTGAGTGCACCCTGCCTGGTTGGGGAGTTTAGACCAGTGGAGGTAAGTGAGGTCATCGGGGTGACAACCAATCTGAAGCACACTTTTTGCAATTGGATCCAGTGCCGACACGTTTCTTGATGAGATGCATCGACACTATTGGCCCGTGTTTGCTCTGATTGTCCGGTGTTCCTTATCTAAGGGGGTCTTCCCTGATGCCTTGAAGGAGGCATTGGTGAGACCACTCCTAAAGAAACCATCCTTGGACCCAGAGGTTAGGGCAAATTACCAACCTATCTCCAATCTTCCCTTTTGGTGAAGATTGTGGAGAAGGTAGTGGCTCTTCAGTTGGAGAAGCACCTCGTGACCCATGAGTTGTACGAACATTTCCAGTCAGGGTTTTGGGTGAGGCATTGCACAGAAACCACGCTTGTTCGGGTGCAGAATGATGTCCTCAGGACTAGAGATTGAGCAGAAAAGACAATTCTTGTTCTCCTTGATCTCTCTTCAGCATTTGACACTGTGGACCATTGTGTGCTGCTTGACCACCTCAGAAAACTCTGCAGACTCACCGGCACTGTCATCTGCTGGTTCGAGTCCTTTTTAACCAACAGGAGGCAATGGGTTGTGATGGGGAAATTCTCCTCCACCCCTAGCCCCCTATCCTCCGGAGTACCTCAGGAGTTGGTGTTAGCCCCAATGTTGTTTGCAGTGTACATGCAACCCCGGGAGGGATCATTAGGAAGTATAGCTTGGGTTTTCACTGCTATGCTGATGATACCCAGCTATACTTATCCTTTGCCCCAGGACCATCCAATGTGGTAGATGTGCCAAACAGCTGCCTTGCTGAGATCAACGACTGGATGACCTCTAGCTGGTTGTGACTGAACCCCAGTAAGATGGAGGTATTGGTGGTGGAGTTGAACAGAGTGCATGATAGGATGACCTTTGGATCAGAGACTGGACTTGTTCTGGGATCTGTTCCATTGAAGGCCTCTTCTTGGGTGCGAAATCTTGGTGTCATTCTTGATAGGAGTTTGACGATGGAGGTGCAGATATCTTCCACTGTCCACTCCTGTTTTTTCCATCTCATAATAAAGTCCCTTGTTCAGCCTCTGGACCTCCCCACTTTGATGCATGCCTTAGTTAAATCAAGGCTTGACTACTGTAATGCGCTCTACCTCGGGATCGCAGGAGGATCTCTCTGCAGACTGCAGTTAGTGCAGAACACAGTTGCCCGGTTACTTACTGGGCAGCCAAAATTCCGCCACATTACATCGGTGTTGTGTGAGCTGCACTGGATGCTGGTCAGGTGAAGGATCCTCTTTAAGGTGGGTCTTCTCACCTATAAGGCCCTACACGGTCAGGGCCCTGGTTATCTGTTAAACCTTCTTGTACCTGCTCTCTCAGTTTTCCCCCCTCAGTTCCTCCATTGGAGGCCCCCAGGCGATTCCCAGGATGAGGTTGAAATTGGCTGGTGACAGGGTCTTTAGTGTCACCGCCCCATCCTGTGGAATCCGCTGCCCTTGGGGTTAAGGGGGCCCCTACTCTGGAGGTATTCAAGGCCAACCTTAAGGCCCTCCTATTCACTCAGGCCTTTTTGGATTAAGCTATCAATTTACAGATCTGATTTGATTATAGCTGTTGGTAATCTGATGTTTAGTTTATTATCTATGGGTAATGTTTATATGAAGTGTTATTATTTATATGTTTATATTTATCTGTGAGTTTTCATTGATCTGTTTCTGAATAAGTGTCTACTTATTCGTACAGCAACCAGAGCCTCCAGGATTGGGCGTCTTTTAAATAAAGTTTGCCTTGCCCACGAGGTGGGTCCCAAGAACCCCATGTTGAATATTTGGAGCCAAAATAAAAAAAAATGGCTGAGATATCCACTTAAGTTGCACCCCCCTCCCAATGATGTCATTATACAGCTTACCGTCATTTCTATATTTTGCAGTTCTGCTTTAAAGAGTCCAGACGTGTTCCCACTCCACCGAAGAGTGCAGCACTGGACCTCCAGAAGTAAGTATGGGGTGAGGGGAGTGAAGGGAGGTGGGGAGCGCAGAGGGTGAGTGTGGGTTTGGGGAAGGGGGTCGCTATAGACAATGGACCATTTTCTTTTTTTCAAGTACAACCCCCCCCCAAAAAAAAAGGACACTGTGCAGCGGGATGGTTTTCTTTCTTTACAGGTGTAATAAATAAATGTTGTGCACACTGGGGTGGCTCCCAATGTGCCCCATGACTTTTGGGGGGGTGATGTTGGCCACACTGGGATGGAATCCCAGTGTGCCATACAATGGGGGTGGGGTGAACATGCCAAAGGAGTTGGCTTTCTTTGAGCAGAGGCACACTGGGTTGGGCTCCCACCATGCCACACAATGTGGGGAGAGGGTTGTGGACATGCTGACACAGGGATTGCACCCCCGATGTTGGCCTTCTTTGCAGATTGTGAAGCTGCAGCAGGAGCCGCCACCATGTCTATTGAAATGTTTCACCAGGAAAGGCATGTCATCTGTGCTGCTGCATGACGAGCTTGTCTCTGATTGCAGTGGCACATTTCTTACAAGTTGTGTCCACTTTACATAATTCTTGTGTCAGCACAAGCATGCTGGCTAATTGGGGAATGAGGGATGTACCTACTAAAGCGTGCCCTGCATTCGACAACACTGACATACCTCTGCATTTCTCCTACTACCACAAGATGTTGCCTGCGCAAACGCAAGACAACATAAAAACATATGTTACAATTGATCACATTTTGTAGACACTGCTGATTAAGCTGGTAGAGTTTGATTCTGATTTTTTTTAAAGTGAAAAACAGACTGCCCAATATACTGGTGTTACCGCGCAAAAACATGTTTGCTTACAGTCCTTGATCAAGTCCCTTTGAATCTTTCCTGAACTTGGGAACACTCCAACACAGTCTTGCCATTAATTATGCAGTGGTAGGAGATGTGACTAGTGCATTGTGAGTAGCTGCACTGTTTGGGGGGTTCCAATGTTCAGAAAGTATGCTGTCAGGAGATCTAAACTTCACTCTCAGGTTCTTGGCAATAATGGGCATGCAAGGAATCACAGGCATGTTGCATAGGAGTAATAAAGCTTGTTTATTACTACTAAAAGGATAATCACAGTTGCCCTTAGCAGTTCTTACCAAAAGGAACTGGGAGCCAATGCTAAGCATTCCGTACATAGAAACATAGAATTTGACGGCAGATAAGGACTGCTTGGCCCACCCAGCCTGCCCATTTCCTACCTACTGATAAGCTGCAGATCCTAGTTAACCAGTAGCCTACTTCTTCCTACCCCCACCCCCAGAATTGCTTTATGACTATCCCATGCATGCTTGAATTCCCCACTGATTTTGACTCCACAACCTCCTGAAGGCCGCTCCATGCATCCACAACCCTCTCTGTGAAAAAATACTTCTTTAAATTACCTCTGAGCCGCCCCCATCTTCAAATTGTGCCCTCTTGTTCTTGCACACCTCTTTTTTTGAAAGATGCTACCCTCTTGGACTTTGTTGATTCCCTTGAGGTACTTGAAAGTTTCTATCATGTCCCCCCTCTCCCTCCTTTCCTCGAGGCTATACATATTAAGCTCCTTAAGTCTCTCTTCATACGACTTCCGGTGCAGACCCTGCACCATTTTAGTTGCCCTCCTCTGGACAGCTTCCATCCTGTCTATGTCTTTGTGGAGATTGGGTCTCCAGAACTGCACACAGTACTCCAGATGGGGTCTCACCAGCTGTCTGTACAGAGGGATAATAACTTCCTGTTTTCTACTGGTGATGCCTCTCCCTATGCATCCCAGTATCCCCCCAGCCCTCCTTGCTGCCCTCTCACATTGCTTGCCCATCTTTAGGTCATCTGATATGACTACCCCCAGGTCCCTTTCCATTCTTGTTGTTGTTAGTATCTCACCCCGCCATTGTGTACTCTTCCCTTGGGTTTTTGTTTCCCAGGTGCATTACCTTGCACTTCTTAGCATTGAATCTAAGCTGCCATACATTTGACCATTCCTCTAACCTTGCCAAGTCCCTTCTCATCCTTTCCACCCCACCCTGTGCATCAACTCTGTTGCAGATCTTAGTGTCATCTTAGTGTACACCTCGAGTAATCTTCTTGTCTCCTGGGGTCTCCGAGGTAGAAGACGTAATGTCTTACATTATATACCTATGATTACCATGGTTACTGTAAGATAGAAACATTTCTAGTTACAGAGATGAGCCCTATTGGCTAAATTAGAGGTGGCTCCACAGTCCAAGATAACATTATACAATTTTGTAGTAGTCATCACTTTGTAAAGACAAAGAAGTACAGTTGTACATAGCCATGTAATAATACAAATCAACAGAAGATGGCAATGCCGACTCACATATCATAATTATTAGAAGGACACAGATGTCCTATCATCCTGTAAGCAAGAAATATATATATATATATATATATATATTAAAAAGTAAAGTGTATAACAGTAATATGCATACACATCCTGATATCTACTCTTATACGGTAGATGCCCTTAGCTCCATATGTTAGTATAACATATGCCTAATTACTAGCTGTCTACGGTGTGCCTCTGGGGGTACCAATAATGGTGCGTGGACCCCGTGTAACATTCCCCCCTTGCTGCCTCAGAAGGGGCAACACAGCAAAGGTAGGGAAGTGGATAGAGAGCAGGGGTCGTTACAGACCTGACACATGAGCCTTGTAAAGGACCTCCAGCTGCTCACAGTGGTGATGCAGTGTATGCTATAGGCAGCAAAGCATAATAATGAGAAAAGATATCAAAAATGCTTGTATAATAACAAAATCTTTAAAGGTAATCTCTAACCAAGTGTTAGTAAGTGCACTGTTCATATCACCATCATTAATAAGTGCAAGGACAGCTTTATTAGCTTTAGAAATATTATTGCCGATGTGGTTGAGATGGGTGTCTTTCCTTTCTAAAAGTGATTTTAATGTCAAAATAAGGGGATCAATGTGTACGTTAAAGTAAGGTAAATATTCAGAAAGTGTAAGCAGATAATCAGGGTTACCATCAATAATGTCAGCGTCCATAAGAGGGACGAGTGTAATAACTGTGTGCCCAATAACTGACTTTTGATGGGGCATGAAGCAAAAGTTTGGACTATCAACAGAACATGTTTGCATTCCATAAGTATAACTTTTAAAGTTTGTGACGATGCAGTACTCACTGTCTGAATTATATTGCATTTTAACAGTAGGCAGTCTCCATTTTTGCAACTGTACTGGGCAGGTGTAGGTAGTCTTGGAAATCCATGTTGACAGGCGGTGAACCTCCTCTCTATAAGACTGGTAGAGCTTGTCTGGAGCTGATGTTGAGTCCTGGTAGTCTGTGTCATTAGTGATGATGTCATCGTCCATGGAAAAAGACCAATCAATACTGTCTGGGGAATAGCCACATACAGGTTTAATAACATCAAATACGTCACAGTGACACAAATAAATATATCCTTTCTTCGCACAATAATCCATGTGCAGGGCAACCCAGGTGTCCAGAAGAGAATGGAAGACCAATAAAGGAGGTAGGTCGAGGTGTTCTCTGTATATGTCATCATCAAGATGCCCAATGGATTGTACAGATGTGAGTTTATCGAATAAAGCTGTAGTAGGATCAAAACATGGTAAAGAGACAGTAAAAGAAACAAACATAGGCCCAGATATTCAAAAGGGTTGCGCCATACGCAACAGGGTTGCGCGTGCGCAACTCCAAAAATAGCCATTCTGCAATATTCAGAAGGGGCCAGTTGCGCCACCGAAAACATGCTGAGCAACAGCGCAATGGAAATGAAGGCATGCGCAACGAAGGGGCGGGTCCATGCATAAAGTGCGCAATGCGATATCCGAACACTTGCGCGATATGCAAGAGTGGCTGGAGCCGAGGTTGCGCAGGTACCGGATTTGAGCCAAAATAAAAAGGCTCAAGGAAGCGGCGCAAGAACCTAGCAGGCCGCAAACTGGGGGAGAGAGAGAGAGAGAGAGAGAGAGAGAGAGAGAGAGACAGGAGCTGGAAGGGCAGAGAGGGACAGTGGGTCCAGGAGGACAGAGAGGCCAGTGGGGGGTGCCCGGTGCAGTGGAAGCAGCAGTGGGGGCAGCGGGGGTAACACAGGAACAGCAGCGGGGCAGAAGCCAGGGAGATGGACAGTGTCAGCTTCCACATGGAAGCTGTAATGAGGGGGGTGAGACACCATACTGCAGGGGGACGTGGCCGCGGAGGGGCCCGTCGGCGGTATGCCCCCAACAGGCGGTATCGTGCCCGCATCAGCTTCGAGCTGTACACAGACGTCGAGATTGTGGCTCGGTACCGCCTGAACAGGGCAATACTGAGACGGCTCAGCAAGCTGTGCAGTGATGTGATGCAGGCACCCTCACGACGGAGTCATGCTCTGTCCGTGGAGACCAAGGTGACAGCCTGCATGTGCCTGCTCACCACGGCACCTTCCAGAGGCCGACAGGGGACACCACAGGCATTACACAGTCGGCCATGTCACGCATCCTCACCCAATTCCTCAGCGCACTGCTGCCTCATGCTGCGGAGTACATCCATTTCCCTAGCACCGCGGCAGAGCGTACAACAAACATGCAGGAGTTCCACAGGGTAGCACATATGCCTGGCATGCTAGGGGCCATGGACTGCACCCATGTGGCCATTCGCACGCCACCTGGCCCCGACGGCCATGCTTATCGGAACCAAAGGGCTTTTCCAGTGTCAACTGCCAGGTGGTGTGTGATGCCACTGGGCGCATCATCAATGTCTGTGCCACACACCCTGGTGGAGCACATGATGCCTTCATATGGCATGAGTCTGCACTGTGCCATCGATTCGAGAGTGGGAACATCCCCACGGGTCATCTAGTGGGTGAGTACACATGTATGGAATGCAAACTCTGTGCAAGAGTGGTAATGACACAGGTGCCATGGTAGTGGCACACAAGGATATGAGCAATATGGACCTGACATGACACTGATCTCCACTATCTCCACACTGGTGACTCATGGATACCCACTCCGTCCCTGGCTGCTCACACCATACCGGTGCCCCATGACCCCAGCGCAGCTCAGTTTCAATGAGGCACATGCAGCAACACGTAACATCATAGAGCGGGTGTTTGGGATGCTCAAGGCATGCTTCCGATGCCTGGACACCTCCGTGGAGCCCTACAGTACAGCCCCCAAAAGGCCTGTGGGATATTCCTGGCCTGTTGCATCCTGCAAAACATGGCCAAAGACCATGGGATAGCCGTACAGGTCCAAGAGGGGACAGCGATGGGGGACGCCAGTGGCGCGGTGATGTGGGTGATGAGCAGCCCCCTAGGACGGAGGGACCCCGACTGACCCGGCAGGCCCAGCTGCACCGGGACACCATTGCAGAAGAGCACTATGCCCAACACAGGTAAGTCAAGGGACATGTGCAGGCAACACTGTCCATGCGCAAACCACAGGCACACAGGGAACACACCATGCATGAAGGTCAGGGAGTTGAAGGTCCAGGCGTACCAACACACCATCAGAGAGGGGTGAGCACTCATATGGACACACACACACACCAGGCAGCATACAGGGCAGCAGCACAGCACTGCGAAATGACATTGCCAACACACAGCACCACCAACCACCCCCACCACTGGACTGTCCACGACGTGTGTCAGGACCTGGGCAACCTTGCACCTTGGTGTACAGTGCAATGCAGGCATCATCATGCACACGCACCTGTGGACAGCAGTTGGGAGAGTGTGCAGGTGGTCCATGTGTCAGCTTGTGAGCAGAGCACCCAGCAGTGCACTGCCCACCATGACACACATTGCACACAGGGCAGCACCAGACAGGGCCTGCATTGGGAGACAGCTCAGTCAGGTAGCACTGTCCCACGGCCACCATGGATGCATGGGCGGCCCCGCCGTGGCCTAGCAGCACTGGCAGGCTGAGCAGGGGCCACATTGGGTGGTGCTGGTGCACCACCAGGGGTCCCAGTGCGCGACCACGACCTTGCCCGCACAGGGGTCTGCATCCTGCCAAACAAACTTGCACCAGGGGTGCTCAGGATGCCCACAGCAGAACCCGGCATCGACGGGCCTGGTGTCGCACGACGCCAGGAACGGGGAGTGGAGTGCGCACTGTGTGGGGTGTGTGGTACAGGGGCACCTGACAGTGTGGCCAATGCGTTCGCCACAGAGACCACTGCCTGGGTCAGCCTGTCAATGGCAGCGGTCACATCCGTCCGCATAAGGACCAGCTCGGCTCGGTCCCAAGCACACTCCCTGCTATGCCGCTCCACGGACACAGACAGTGCCTCCACGGACCTTGCAACCCACCCCTGCAGCTGTACCGACTCCTGCAGCAGGCGGGTGTGTGCGTCCAATGGGTACTGTGCCCCAATGGCATCGTCACCCCCAGGGTGTGGACGGTCCTGGTGCACAGCACCCCTTGAGGGTGGGCGCTGTTCGCCAGGACCAGGTATGGGCAGATCAAAGGCGGTGGACATGTGCCACTGCTTGACACTGTCCCCAGACCTGGTGTGCAACTGCTGCTGCCGCCTCCAACTGCTGAGCCCCAGGTCCACCTGTTCCACCTCCATGCTGTCAACAGTGCCAGACACCTGCACAGCCACCGATGCTGCCCACCGGTGCTGACAGGCACAGCCTGGGACTGTGCCAGCATGCTGGTACACAGGTGTGAACCAGGAAGGCCCAGGGCACGTGCTGGCCTGCCATGTGTCCGTCGTGGGACACACACCTATCACTGGCCATTGCAGGCCTGCTATCATCAATGGTGCAGGTGCGTGCCACTGCCATAGGCACAGCATGCTGGCATACCTGCATGCCAGACTGCTGTGACACAGGCTGTGCACCCCCTGCACCCGTATCACTGATGCCGGAGTTGTTGGCCCAGCCTGCATGCTGCTGCAGTGCCTGCAGGCTGGTGGCGGAGGTGGATGGTCCCTCCTCCACGTCCAGCAGGTCTGCCTCACTGTCTGGACCCACCACCACCACCACCTGCCTCCTGCAGATGAACAGGATCTGTAACAGAAGAAAGTACATGTGAGTGCATGTGAACAACAGCCCCCAACAACATCACCATGTCATACCGTGCAGTGATGGGCTTCCACCTGTCTGGAATCCTCCGCCTGGACGCCCGAATGGCACTTCGGCTGCATGGCGCGACCAGTGTCTCCTCTGTGAGGGTCAGCTGCAACACCACTGGTGGGCCCCCACCAGTGCCAGCACGTGCCACCCTGAAGGCTGCCACCTTCTCCTTCAGCCTCCTGCGGTCAGTCCCCATCTTCTTCCGGCATTCCTGCACGGAGCACTGGTGGCTTCCGTGCAGGTTGGCGTCTGAGCTACCCCTCCCATGCAGCTGCAGCTCCTGAGGGTGCCCTCCATCCACTCAATACTGGCTCATCCTCCAGGTAGGCCTGGAAGAGGCCTCGGTCTCTGCCGTGGTGAAGTTCGGCCTCCTCTCGCCGGCCCCATCACACCCTCAGCCTGGCTCTGGTCAGTCATGGTGATCTGTATGGGTGGAAGTGGACACCTGTCACTGTGCAGTCCACAGCATTTCCCCATGAGCATAGCTGCTGGCCGGGGGCAGAAGCCCCCGTTTCCTCTCCGATGGCAGATACTGATAGAAGGGTGCCCTTTGTCCCTTTCTAAGTGCCTTTCATGCTCAGCCCCTCAACCTTTATCATCCTCCAGCACCCTGCCCATGAGCATTGTCCTGAGCATCACACAGCATGTAACTCACCTCTCACCTCAGCAACCAAATCTGGCCGGCACAACCCACTGTCACAATTTTTATAGCAGCAACACATGCAAATGAGGTGTGGCGCAACTTTAATGACATGCTAATCGCCACCGCGCCTTTGAATGGCTGATCGAATGATTTGCGATGTCGCTGAATATCGCGCATTTGCGCTAGCGTGCAATATGGAAGGTCCGCTGAGCCGATGGCACATGTTTGTGGCTGCCTGCTACACTGCATTAGCATGCCCAGACAGGTTATGACAACGTCGATCGGGGCTGCAGACCTGCTGAGGCGATAGGCGATTCTGCGCCATGCCACCATTGTGCCAGTGGCGCTACAGCACTGGGCACTATATGGCGCTGTGGCACTTCTGTGCGATAGTCCACTGTGGCACTGGTGCTCTGTTCGGCAGTCACGTAGGATGCCTATCTGTCCTATGGTGCTGTGCGTAGCGTCATTGCCGTGACCTTGTGTATGCCCTCTGACCCCTGGGCGCTGTTGGCATGCCGTATGTATCGTCTTTATTGCGCCTGTCTGGTGACAGCGCCATTTAAAGTGACGGCGCTGTTCGATCAGCGATTGGAGCCTGTGCTGGTCTGTTGTGCAACAACTCCACGTGGGGTTACGCGCGCAGCCGGGCGCCATATTGCCTGCTGTAAAGTTGGTGCCATGGCTAGGAGGAGGCGTGTCCTGGAGCCAGCTTGAGTGGCCAACCTGGTGGCCTGGTGGAGCCCCACTGTGAGGCACTGTATGGTGAGGCCCCCCTCACCATGCCTAGGACCCATGTGTGGCAGCAAGTGGCCACTGACCTGGTGGAGGTCACTGGCCGGGGCCGGTCTGCTGAGCAGTGCCGGCACCGGTACAGTGACCTCCGCCGAAGGGAGCCGGAACTGTTGACGCGGCTGCGTTCACGTGCCAGGCGGGCGTGGTGCCTAGGCCAGGTGAGTGTACCATCTATGCACCTATATTCTCTGTAGGGTGTGTGTGCTTGGGTGGCTGTGCATAGGTGTGTCAGTGTGCAGCTGTGCGATGGATGGTATGGCTGTGTGGGCAGGCACTCACTGGGGCAGGGGGCACTTGCTTTTGAGTCACACTGATGTTTGTCTCAACATATGTCTCCCACAGGCCAGATTGTGAGGACACAGGACCAGGGTGATGTGGGCCATGCCAGGGCCCCGTGCCAGGGGTGTTAGCCACAGCAGCAGCAGCAGCAGCAGCAGCAGCAGTGTCAGACCCAGCTGCTGGAGGAGGTGAGTATCATTACTTCATGGATGCTATTGCATGCTGGGGGCAAGACCACCAGCCATGCGGGACACAACCAAAGGGAGGTCATAGTTCCACTATACAAAACACTAGTGAGTCCCCACTGAGTACAGTGTACAGTTCGGAGACCATACCTGTGTATGGACATGGACTGGGTGGAGAGGGTTCAGAGGAGGGCGACATGGATGGTGCATGGATTGCATCACAAGTCCCATGCAGACAGGTTGATGGAACTGAACATGTACTCCTGAGGGGAGGAGGGTGTGAGGATGTGAGGGACATACAAGTATCCTACAGGGGAACAGAGTGCAGGAAAACAATATTTGTAGCGTAAAGGATGTTCCAGGACTAGAGGGCATGGGATGCAGTTGGAGGGTCGTTTAAGAGGAAACAGAGAAAGTATTTCTTCACAGGATGGGTGGTGGACAAGTGGAACACCCTGCCAGAAGAAGTGGTGGGGCTGACTTGGTCAGCGGATTTATGAATGCATGGGTTAGCCATAAAGGAATTCTGGAGGTCAGGGGTGAGGGGAACGGACTTATAGGACAACAGAGTGAACGTACAAGGTCAAATGGACAGACTGGGTGTCCCATAGGCCCTTATCTGCCGACACTGTCTATGTATCCATGTATGTAGGCATGACACAGGTGACCTGCATCACAGTGCAGCATCACGGCACGCCTGTGTATGCATCACAGGTGGTCCAGGCATGCACTGGGCACATAGCTGTAACTGGCATCGTATTCACGCTGCCACATCACTTGCCAGCCTAGTTTGTACTGTGATTGACGTGGGCATGGTGTGTGGGCGGGCGAGAGCTGAGCCACCTGCTTGTGATGGCCATTGCATGTTCACTGTGGGGTATGCCATCACAGGTGCGGGACATTGCTATATGGCTTGCAGGTTGGGTGGTGTTCAGGGTTGTGGTCAGTCTCAGCCATTGACTGTGTTCCCATTTTCCCAGGCCTCGAGGTACTCAGGAGGATTGAGAGGGGTATTCGGCACCTCACCCAGGTGTCACAGGAGAACCAGGCGATACTGCAGGCCACAGCGCCATGGTTCCAGGAGGCGGAGGCACAGGACGGACACCAGCAGGGGAAGACCAGCAGCCAGCTGAGCCATAGGCCACATTCCCTTCCCACTTCTCCCATCCCTATCACCCTGCCTTCCTCTCCAGGTTTTTATTCCTCCCTTGAACACCCCTGCCTTTACCCGTCCTCCCCACTTGTACATAGTTTCACCTGTTTGTGTTTATATGTTGATCTTTTAAAATACATTTCTATTTTGATACGACTGCTGTGTTGGTCTCTGATTTGCAACTGGCTATGGGTGCTCCGTTGCAGGGTGTACATGCCAACTGGGCTGGTATGGTCCTGGGTATTTGTGTGTGTGTGTGTGTCCATGGGAGGTATCACCAGCATGGCATTGACTTTCTGTTGGTCTTGTTATCTGCTGCCACCCACTGCTGGGTGCACAGGTGGGTCTGGCTGGTATGCTTCTCTGCAGCATGGGGTTGACGTGTGGCAGGGGATGCATGGTGTTTCCTGCAGTGCCAGTCACTGCACATGAGCGTGTCTTGGGGTCACGGTGCACGGTGTGCTGTGCGACGGGGCTGATGTGCACTGTGGTTGTCAACCCCCTGTGTGGCACTCTGCCTGCCAGTGGTTGTGCTGGGGTGTCATGGCTCTGCTATGCATTGTGGCTTGTCCCCATGGGCACGTGGATCATCGTCCACCCCAGTGATGCTGTGCTTGGGTGTGCCGTGTGGTGTGGGTTCTGCAGTGTGTTCCTGTGCCCATGTGTGGCATGGCTGGTGGTGGGCTCCAGCCTGCCTCCCTGGATGTGCAGTTCCATTGCTCTGGGGGCTGTGCTTGACTATGGCAGCTCTGGAATGCTCAGCTGAACTTCCATGGTTGCGCCATAGCGCAGCATTTTGGCTCAGCTTCTCCTTCCTGGTTGCGCGATGGCGCAGTATGTGCGATATTGAGACGTTGGTTGCTTGCGCAATTTGCTCTGCTCCATGTTTGAATATCGCACCTGTTGCACATTTGCGCAACTGGTTTGCGCTTGCTCCTACTGTTGCGCCAGTTTTCAGCGCAGTTTGAATATCCAGGCCATAGTGTCCTTAATGGAACATTTTTTAGAAGTAAAACATGGACCAGTGTTAGGGTCTCTGGTCACAAAACCCAAATTCCTAGCTGTGGAAAGAGGAATAGTGAGTGTTTGTAGCATACACATTGCAATACAGCTGGAAGATTTACACTGAAGACAATGCCTTTTAGAGATACGTCTATCATGTATAATATCAGGAATTCTTCCGGATTCTAGATCACAGAAAAGATTATTGATGGTAGTAATAATGTAAGAACCATAGGCTGAGCACAATATCTCATGGGCAATATATTGTTTGTCTGCTTCTTTATTGTTCTGTGCAATGAGAGTGTTAATCTTATCTTTAGAATCTGTAAATGCCTTAGCAATGTCATGCATGTTGTATACAATATATCTTTCTTCCTGACTAAGGCCATCCACACCATGCAATAATGGGGGTATAATATCATTTACCAAACCAGTTTGGAATTTTTGTTAATGTGATTTGATAACAGCAATGTCGGCTTTATTCCAAATAGACATGGCTATATCAAAAAGACCTGTAACAGTGCCTGTGGCACCGGTGACATCGGAACTGTCAACTTCACGTGTGTTATGCTTATGTCTTTGATCATCAGGATTAGGTTTTCTCCTGAAATTGCCTCTATGCTCGGTGGTGTGTAAACTGGCAATAGGATCTTGAGTATGAATTTGAAAGGCTGCTAAGCTATCAAGTAACAAAGTACTATAAAACAATGAAGTATTAGTCATATGATACATACCAAATTCTTTCATATTCCAGTAAGTCAAATTAAACAAAACAGGTATATGCATAAATCGTAAGTTGTTAATAAGTGTACCAGGTAAGGCAGTGGTGGTTAAACCACTACGAGGGCAAGGGGTGTGTTTTGGACATTCCAAAAGCTGTTTATCAGTAGGGGGTAACACAGAAAGGTATATGGCGGCAGAGGCCATGTTGTGTACAGCTCACAATTTCCTGACAGAGTCTTTAGACAAGGAATTACAATATGAGGGATCAATTAAGGCAGTAATATTGTATAAACCAGAATGTCTAAGAGCAGTTTGGAGCAAGGACAGAGAACCATTTGGGGATAATTTTGTGTTGGGCCAACCATGGCAAGTTCCCTTGGAGAGTTTGACCACAGGGAGAATTTGTCCTTGCAATGTGGTTTGCCACTCAATTTGTAGTGTAGATTTATCAGGAGCAACAACTGAGGCAGTGAGGTAGGCATCTGAACCTTTCTGGACAGTAATCAAATTGTCGGGTATGTTGATGGAAACTCCCTCTGGGGCAGATGCAGGCGGATCAAGGTGAGGAAGGAGGTGCTTTACTGTGCCTTGGATGCAAGGGATAACTCCTGAGATGAGGAGAAAATGGAACAAGATAGCCATCTTGTCAATGTATCTGAAAAGGAAAACCAAACACTAGTAGGTTAGTACTATTCCGCCCAATGGAGTGAGGAAAAGTAATTATACTCCTTTATACAGTTTTAGCTGGATTGCATGTAACCACTTGTCAGTCAGTTTGTTGTTTTGCATGAGCCTAACTTGATAGACTGCCAGACTGAGCTTGTTGACAATAGGGTAGGGGCCTTCCCACTTATTGGAGAAGGAGTGTGTGGGATGTGCAAATCTGAGAACCATTACCTGATCTCCAACTTACCAATCCACTTCTTGTGCGTGTTTGTCAAACTGTATTTTGGACTGTTGCTGGGCCTTGCCCATGCAGTTAGCAGCATACAAATGAATGTATATGATGTCTTGTCTGAGTTTTTCCACATATTAGTCTACAGACACATGGTCTGCCGTGGGGGTGTGCAGGTCAAACAACAGGTGCTCAGGTAATCTCATCTGTCTACCAGTCATCACCTCAAAGGGTGTCAACTGGGTGGTGGCTGAGGGTGTACCCCTGATTGTCATAAGGAGTAATGGCAATAGGGAATCCCAAGTCTTGGGATTGTCCTCAATGAATTTGGAAAGCATTTGCTTAATCCGCCTGTTGGCTCTTTCTACTTGACCTGAAGATTATGGGTGGTAAGGTATGTGGAACTTCTGATGAACTTCAAGGAGTTCAATTGCTTCTTTCATCAACTCACCTGTAAAACTGGTTCCTTTGTTTGAGTCTACCTTGAGAGGTAGGCCCCACCTGGAGAAAATCTGTTCCACCAGGATTTTAGCAGTGGTTTTAGCAGTACATGTCTTAGTGGGGAAAGCTTCAACCACTTAGAGCAGAGATCGGTTACCACAAGGGCATACTTGTTGTTTCTGCTGGTATTGGTCAAGGGACCAATAAAATCAATCTGTGTGGGATGCCAAGGGCCAGAATGTCTTTGTGGTAGCAGTTTTGCATTTCATTTGGTAGGGATGGGACTGTTTTGCACACAAACAAGGCAATTGTCTATGTACTGTTTGACATCCTTGGTGACACCAGGCCACCAGGTGGTGGTCTTGAGCCTTTGGAGTGTGTTTTCCACTCCCTGGTGTTAACCAGTGGGGGTGCCATGCACTTGGTGCAGAAATTCAGGCCTAAGATGATGAGGAACCACCCACAGCTTGGTGGGGGTGTCGTCTGATTGATACCAGATGAGCCTGTCATCAGGGGAAAGATGCAACTTACCCTCATGCCTTCGGTAGGGGTTATGGGTAGGGAGATTTTTCTCAGTACCCTTGTTAAGGAATCTGAACACATCTTTGAGCTCAGAGTCAGCTGGGCTGCTGACAGGTCCAAGGGGAAAAGGGTTTAAGTTTCTTCCTGACTGCTGCAATATGTATGGCCGCTCTGGCCTCTGGATGGTACATCATCCAGGTATCCCCCCCTTGGGCCCCTTCCTTTGCAAGGGTGTCAGCAGTGTCATTGAAGGCATGATAGGGGTCGTGTATGGAATGGGCTTTAACCTAGTGTACATAGAGTTTCTCTGCAAACTTTTGTGCCAGTGAATGAATGTATATTACCAGTTCCTTGTGTTTCACTGGGCTGCCATCAGAGGAGAGGAAGGAGTTCTTCTGCCAGAAAGGAAGAAATTCTGTAAGAGAACAACAAACCCAGTTAGAGTCTGTAAAGATGATGGTGACCTCGGTTCCATGCTGGATGAACTCGAGGGCACAGGCCACCGCTGCCATCTCAGCATACTGTGATGGTGACACACTGCAACGCTTAGAAATTTTAACAGTGTTACCATAAAGGTGGATAACCAATATGCCCATCCATGCAATCTGTTCTCCCTGGTAATAGGAAGCTGAGCCATCTGTAAAGACATAACACAATGAGGTGTTCTTGAGTAGTTGTGGTGTAGCAGGGAGGAAAGAACCTGGATCTGGAAGATCAGGTGGCTGCAGTGTACAGTCATGGGCTTCTCCTTGGAAAAGGAGGTCATGCACCAGCATGGATGGCATTTTGGTTGGGTGGACCTTGATGTCTCTATCCTGGAGAAGGAGGGACCAGTGTGTCAGTCTGGTGTTGGAGACTGACCCATCCTTTACTCTATCTGATAGCAAAAAGGTAGTTGGGGTGTGGTTCATGTTAATGATCAGAGGAGAGCACCCAATGATATACAAGAAGTGCTTGACAGCCCAGTAGGTGGCCAGAAGGTTCCTTTCATGAAGGCTGTACTTCTGTTCCACTGGGGTCAAGAGCTGTGATGCATATGCAGTGGGTCTCAGGGTGCCATGGACCTTCTGGGCCAGCACTGCCGACAGCAATGTCAGAGGTGGCACACTCCAGATGGAATGGCAAAGCTGGATTGGGGTTGACCAGAGCTGGAGCTGAGGCCAAGGCCTGTTTCACTGACGTCACAGCCTGGGTGTGAATGGAGACTCAATCCCAAGATACATCCTTTTTCAGTAATTCATAGAGAGGAGCAGCCTTCTGAGCAAAATCACAAATAAAATCTCTAGAATAGTTTACCATACCTAGAAATCTCCTAAGAGTAGCCACACTGGTGGGCAGTGGCAAGTCTTGCAATCCTTGTACAGTATCTTCTTCCAGGTAGGTCTTCAGCCTTGGTCAGTTATTCTCAGGCCCAGAAAGAGTACCTCTTTCTGACATAGTTGTCCTTTTGCAGGGTTACATTTGAGGCCTGCCCTCTGAGTGAGGGTCAGTAGTTTGTCCAAGAGATCCAGGTGTTGTTCCTGTGTGGCTGCTGCCAACAACAGGTCATCCACATACTGCAAGAGATACTAGGGTGTAGAGAAACCCTCAAGGGCATCCATCATGTGTAAATGGAACAGGGAGGGGCTGCTATGGAATCCCTGTGGTAAGCAGGTCCACGTGTACTGCCTGCCCTCAAAGATGAAGGCAAACTTATATTGACTCTTGGGGGCCAATGGCAATGACCAAAAACCATTGGAGATATCCAGGGCACTGAACCATTTCTGGTTAGGGGTCAGTGGTCACAGCACATTAGGTGCTGATGCCACAGTTGGGGCACAACTGGGGGTGACCTGGTTCAGTCTCCTGTAGTTAATAGTAAGTCTCCAGGCACCTGTGGGTTTTTTTCACAGGCCACACTGGGGAATTGGCAGTGGAAACACATGTTCTGATCACACCTTGCTTGAGGAGTGATTTAATTTTTTCTCTAAGAGAAGGCAGGGCCTCAGGTGGAAAGTAGTATTGCCGTTGCCTCTCATGTGCTGGGCCTGTCACTTCAATGACAGTGCACATTCTGCAACAATCATGCTTGTTGGTGGTAAATGCCTCCAGATGCCTTTGCAGAATGGAGAGGAGCTTTGGAAAAAGCTTGTGGCTCTTGAACAAATCTATGATGTCATACTCTTTGTTGTTCAGAGATATTGTTGGAACCACATGCGAGTCAGGGATCATGATGGTAGATATTGTCCCTGAATTTGTATCAATAACATGTTGGCCAAGTCTACCACACAGCCATATGGTGCTAGGAAGTCAATTCCGATTATGCTAGGGTGATCATGCAATACCATCAACTGAAAGGTATGATAGGCCTTCAGGTGTCCCAGTGTCACAGGTAGTGGCATGGAACAGTATACAGGCAACCTAGCACCATCTACACCAGACATGTTGGTCCTCCACCCATTGGACCAAGGGGATGTGTCTGGGTGGTCATCATGTAATACAGACACAGCTGCACCTGTATCCAATAGTACTGTCAGTAGGTGGCCCCCGACCTTGGCCTCAGTGCAGGGCCTTCCGTTTGTATCCCAGACCAGCTGTTTACAATATGGACTGGGGCCTGTAATTGTCAATCTGTACCAGTGGAAGCATGGGGATTCTGGGCCTGGTTCCTTTGGACCACTTCACTATGCTGCACTGATGCTATGTAGGGAGCCACTTCCGGGTTCAGGCCTGTATGGGCCTGAAAGCCTGTACTTCTGGTAGAGGCCTGCTCTCCCAGTTGTATGGCAGCAAGGGTCCGAACAGGAACAGCATCCACTATGGAACACACTTGCCCAAGAAGTTCCAGGAACCTCTGGTTCTCATTGGCTATTTTCCTGTATGAAGGGCCTGATCTTTGTTGTTTACCCTTATTCTTATGGTGTTTCTTATTTTTGTGGTAGTTCTGGTTCCCACCCCAGGATTGTGGTTGTTGTTGTTGTTGTTGGGCCTGCTGGGGTTGTTGGTTGTCTGTGGGGTGGGGCTGTTTCTCTTGGGCCTGCCCTTCCACCAAGTAGTGCATTGTGGCCTCCAGAGTAGTCTCCACGGCAGCTACTTTCTTGGAGCCGGAGCCCAGATCATGGATATAGAGTTGATAAACTCTCTTGATTTTCCAAAGAATGTCGGCAAACCTCTCTGTGGTGGGATAGGTGGTTGGCTCTACCTTCTCTCTTACTGCAGGGATCATGTTCCTAAGGAACAGGGTCTTATATTCGATAAGATCCATATCAGCAGCTTCTTGTGCAAGACGCTTCCCTGCTCGGTAGGCCCTCCAGAGCCTCTGATGGAAAGTTGAAGGACTTTCTTTTGCATTCTGTTTTACAGGGTATGCTAGCATCACTCCTACTACACCTGGGCTGTGTGCAGAAATGAGCTCAGCTGCTACCTCATCAAAGATGGCGTGTCCGTCATGACAGAAGGTATCAGGGAGTTTTGCCCACAGTCCAGGGTCAATGGTCTGGCGTAGGGCCTGGACCTGGTAGTCTGCAGTGAGACTAAGCATTTCACATTTAGCAGACAGCTTTTCCAAGTGGCAACTGAGGTTGTCGGATGGGCTCATCCAACCAATGCTGTCAGCTATTTGCTGAAGAGAACAGGCCATTTTTAGGAGATTATTGGGCTGATCAGGTGGAGGTAGGTTGCCTCGGGTGCCATCCAGGGCTGCCTGGGCCATGGCTGTTGCCACTGACTGAACCATGCCATCCTGTGTCTCAGCCTTGTGTAGAAGCTGCCTAATTTGGGTCTTGAGAACCCGTTTATTTCTTTCAGAGATTGGCACCGTGCTTATTGCAGTTTCGATCATCGTCTCTATCTCCTGCCTGTCTTCCACACTAATAACGGCTACTGGTGGTGCTGTTGGGACTAGGCCTGGGTCTTCCCCCCCATCATGGGGGTCGCCATGTTGGCATTGCCCATGATGTGCGTCATGACGTCGATGACGTATGACATGAGTGGCATGTGATGAGTGTCCGCCATGTTGTATATGGTGGGGTGGGGTGTCTGGGCCATAGTAGGGGTGTGACTGGGTGTTGTACTGTGAGATGTCATCATCCGATACCTCCCCCTCAGATAAGGTTGTCAAGGCAGGGGCTACGCCTCCCATCGCCTTGACATGTCCAGCCAACACCTCTCGCTGATGGCGCAGTTTCACCATCTTAGATTCACATTCTGCATGATTCACATTCACAACATTCACATCCACCTCATCCTGCATCTGTTTTTGTAACACTCTATGCGCAGCGCTCAATTCGCGATTGTCCCTAGTAGCCATTTCTAAGTCATTATGTACCTGGTTTATCTCATCCTGTATCTCTCCCAACTCTTCACTCAATTGTTCATTCATTCTACTTAACAAGTTATTCATTTGCAAAGCCTGTCCCTTATCCTGTCTCAAACTTTCACACTCTTGCTTCAACATACAAAGTTCTTGCTCGCCTGCCTGTGCGGAATGATGCAAAAGGGAATCCTTTTCATTTCTCAGAGTTTGGAGTTCAGACTCCAAATCCTGTTCTCATCTTGCACATTCAGTTTCCTGCAACCCCATCTCCTGCTTAAGAGATGAGATGTGAAGTTCAAGGGTTTGAAACCTCGCTTCAGAGGCTTCCAGAGCATCATAGAGAGCTGCGACCAACAGCCCTTTAGCTTCTCACTTTCTGGATGTTTGTCTCATCTCAGAGTACTGAGTTGAAATCCCCAGTACAGGGTTGTCAGATTGACTTGCGTCCCGCACAAAGTCAGCCCATCCTCCATGGGAGGCAAGGAAGTTTGAGACATTGAGTATCAGTTCTGCGCAGATATTTGATACAGTGGCCATTGTGTGGGACGGAACAAAAAATCAAACCATGAAAAGGCACTGTTCTGTGTATTGATCCACAACAGGTGCACTTGTTCACAGTCGGGCTACTGTGCATTTGTAAGCTTGCAATTCAAAACTGCCGTGGGGTGGGTTGAGTTGGCATCGACCACACCCAGAAGGCAGCCAGACTTTGCAAGTTATTACAAAGTGGTTATAAAATGGGAAAGATGATGTGGGAATGCACACCTACAGTCCCCGTTGGGAAGGGAAAAGTTGTAAGCAACAAGAGAAACTTTGCAAACACCATATATTGCCTGCATGCAGTCGCCAATTGTCAGGAGGTGTAAACCTCACTCTCAGGTTCTTGGTAATAATAGGCATGTAAGAAATCACAAACACATTGCATAAGAGTAATAAAGCTTGTTTATTACTACTAAAAGGATAATCACAGTTGCCCTAAGCAGTTCTTACCAAAAGGAACTGGGAGCTAATGCTAAGCATTCCCTATACCTCATGGAACCTTATTGTCTCCTGGGAACTCTGAGGTAGAAGACGTAATGTCTTACATTATATACCTATGATAATTACCATGGTTACCGTAAGATAGAAACATTTCTAGTTACAGAGATGACCCCTATTGACTGAATTAGAGGTGGCTCCATAGTCCAAGATAACATTATACAATTTTATAGTAGTCATCACAGATTGTCCTATCATCTTGTAAGAAATATATATATATATATATATATATTAGATAGTAAAGTGTATAACAATAATATGTATACCTAGCCTGACATCTGCTCTTGTACAGTAGATGCCCTTAGCCCAATATGTTAGTATAACATATGCCTAATTACTAGCTGTCTACGGTGTGCCTCTGGGGGTACCAATAAGGGTGCAGGGACCTCATGTAACAATACAATAAGAGTATACCAATGATTTGAAACAAAACAGGGTTGGGTATAATTATACCATTAGCATGTATTCCACTTCTTCTAGGAAAAGAGGTAGATAAAGCAACTGCAACATCAATGAATTTTAGAGTAGGTAAGCAATCATGAAATGTAGGTTTTTAATTAGAAATGACGAGATGCAAAAACGATTGACAGAGTCCTTTTAAAGCATGTCCACCTAGAGAAAATTAAGTAGGCTAGGTTATAAGCTAGTACTGCCCCCTCTGAAACAATATCAGCCCACCATGATCCCCACTGGCACAGCCTACCTGACTCCCACACAATGCAATCAAGTGTTTAGCAAAAATAACTTTAGTAAATTACAACTAATACACTCACACACATAATATGCTAATGAATCAAGAATTTTAACCACGTAACATGAGAGCTTATTGGAGGAATCAGGAACAAGTTCCAAGGCAAAAAAAAGATTTAAACAGGCAAGCAAACAGTATCACGCAGTGGCTGTATGGTCTCAACACAACCCTCCCCCAAGTGACACAGTGCCCAGCTCAGCTATACTATTGGACCCCTAGCCCAGTCTCTACAGGTACCAATAACCCTTAGTTCTTTTTGAGGGGCTCCCAGAAAATTCTGAATATTCATTCATTCATTTTTATTGGAAGGCAAGATTGAGAGTATGACTCTCTTTTATAACTGTGTCCAGTATATATAAAACAATACAAAACAATGCAATGCAAAATACATTTAGTTACATCATGGTCCAAATAATACATAAATAAGCAAAACTTCACCCAACACAATTACAACAATCAAAGAAAACTTAAGTATTTATGATTTTAAATTGGGAAATAGATAACAGTTAATTAATATTGCACCACTTTTTCAACAAATCCCAGGCTCAGGGAACAGAAATAGCCAGCATGTAAGACCCATTTTTGGTTCTATGTGTAGGGATAGTGAAACTGCTCAAATTTGATGATCTTAGTATGTAAGCAGACTGTTTTCTAAAATGCAGAGTATCTAAAAGATAACTAGGTAAAATCCCAGTTATAAATTTGTAAACATACAAATACCAATGAATATCCCTCCACAAAGCCAAAGAATTCTGACCAACAGCGGCATACAGACAACAATGATGCGTGCTCCAAGGGAGATCAGTAATAAATCCAGGTGCGCTATGATAGAGTGGATCCAAGGTACTCAAATCTTTGCTGGTGGCATTCTTATAGATGTACTCACCATAGTCTAGGACTGTCATAAAAAGAGAATTAACAAGAGATTTCCTAATAAAATAACAGAAATGTGACCTATTCCCATAGAAAAAGCTCAGAATTATTTTATGCTTATTAGATAATAAGTAAACATGTTGACCAAAATTAAGCTGTTATCCAAAATTAAACCAAAATATTTATAATTATTTATTCTCTCCAGTGCCACACCTTTATTTGATTTCAGAACAAAATCAATATTAGTTGAACATTATTTGGCAAGCAGAATCTATTGAGTCTTCTTTATATACAACAACATTCTTAGATCCATCAAGGCACCCTGCACAGCATCAAAATCATGCTGCAACATAGCAACTGCCTGCTCTGCACCACTGTGGGCAGTGTATATAATAGTATCATCAGCATATAAAAACATGCTTGTAGATGGAGAGCAGGACCTAGGTAAGTCATTGATATACAGTAAAAAAACCAGGGGACACAGGACTGAACCCTGGCACACCCCCTATTGACTATATCCAGGTCCGAACTAACATCACCCACTTTGACACATTGTAATTGTTGGAACAAATCGAAACCACAGTAGTGCAGAGCAGCCCAGGCCAGATGCCCTTAATTTATTTCACAAGATGTTATGGTCAACTATGTCAAAAGCCTTATATAGATCCAAGAAGACTGCAGGAAGCTACAAACCATTATCAAAAGCTGTAAAAATATCATTTGTAGCCTTAGACGTGACATTTATGATATTCTGTCCTTTTCTGAAGTCAGATTGCACATTCCCTATCAATTTATATGGTATCTATCCAAATAATACATCAATTGCTTATAAATCAGTTTTTCAAATGTTTTTACTGCCAGAGGAAGAACAGAGCTAGGCTGATAGCAATTTGGATTGGAATCAGTTTTGCCTTTAAATATTGAAATAATATTTGCTGTCTTCCAATCATCGGGTAATTGAACAGTCAGGAAGGAGAAGTTAAAAAGATATGCTAGGTGTCTATAAATAAGTTTGGCACTGATCTTATAAAAAAATATTGGATTAATGTCATCACACCCTTCAGCCTTACCAGAGTCTAAACTGAGCAGTTCCTTAAGGACAGCTTCATCATGAATGTTAGTGAAATAAAATAAAAGTCTATCCAAATTGTTAGAAAAATCATAACCTATAGCTGAGACAGAAGAATTAGAGTATTCTTTTTCACAGATCTGGCTCGCTTCAATAAAAAATAAATTAA
Organism: Neoceratodus forsteri; assembly: GCA_016271365.2. Taxonomy (NCBI): domain Eukaryota; kingdom Metazoa; phylum Chordata; order Ceratodontiformes; family Ceratodontidae; genus Neoceratodus; species Neoceratodus forsteri. Next base: position 511,359,307 of record CM057449.1, on the reverse strand, counting down.
AAGCAGTCACTTGATCCCTCGAGTTACAGTAAGCAATATTATTATGAAAAAGTAATTTAGGAAGTGATGCCACCTGATCTTTCCCTAACAGAGTATTAATACCCTTCCAAGACTTTTTAGGGTTTTTAGAAAAATCAGACAATGGTTCTTTATAATAATTAAGTTTAGCTTTCCTTGTTTCTCTAGTACAAGTATTCCTACATATATTATATGTCAGTCTATCCTGAGAGTCTTTTGTAGTCCTTGGCTTATTCCACAGTCTTTCTTTTGATTTCAACAGTTTTTTACTTAATTTTAGGGGAAATCCAGGAAGCTGTTTTATTTTATTTTTAACCCTCTTCCCAATTAGAGGTGCCAACTTATTAATACAAGCCAGGAATCAATCAATCAATCAATCATTCTTTATTTATATAGTGTCTTTCAATATCAAGGAGCTGCACATATTGTTAGAACAAATATAAAAACAAATATAAAAGCAGATAAAAACCAAGAGCAATATAATTATTCAAAAATCATTTAGTCTGGGAAGGTCAGTGAAAATAAATTTTAAGCATAGATTTAAAACTACTGACGGTCAGGCATTCTCTCAACCGATGAGGTAGAGGACTCCACAGGGCGGGTACTGCAAATAAGAACGCACGTGCTTCAGATGTTTTAAGATGAACCCTGGGAATCTCTAGCAATCCCTCATCAGCAGATCAGAGAGGATGATTTGGGATGTATGAAGTCAGGAGATCTTTCAGGTAGTCAGGTCCCTGTTCATGTAGGGCTTTAAAGGTAAGCAAGCCTACCTTATAGGTGATCCACCACTGAACTGGCAGCCAGTGCAGTCCGCGTAGCACAGGCATTATGTGACTGAACCTAGAGGTACCTGTCAGCAGTCTGGCTGCAGCATTCTGCACCAGCTGCAAATGGTGGATATCAACCCCAGGCAGCCCTAGGTAGAGTGCATTACAGTAGTCAAGACGGGTGGTGATGAAGGCGTGAACCAATGTTGGAAGGTCACCCAGCAGAACCAGGTGTTTAACCCAGGAAGGATGATTTAAAATAATGCCAAGCTGTGTGAATATCAGGGCACATGTACATTAAGGACCAATCAATGTTACTTAGGTCACGTAGGAATGCTTGGTCATTAAAATGTAAAAAAACTATGGGAATATATTATCTGGAACAGACTGCATTTTCAAGTGCTTTCAAATACAAGCAATATAACAATGATCACTAATGTCTGAGTCAAACACTGAAGAAATGTATTTATATGGAGTGGTAGTTAGAATTAAATCTAGAATAGTGTCTTTCTGGCAATCAGCTTTATTAGGTCTAGTCAGTGTCAAAATTAACCGAAAGAGATTTAAAGTTCATAACTTGTTAACTAATTCCAGGGGGGGTGCTGCGGAGCCCGAGCTGCGAGCAGCAATTTCCATTGCTCATAGCAATAGAGGATGAAACTGCCTTAATCCTCCTATTTGAAGCCTCAGAATCTTCAATCTGATTCCACCATTGGAAAGAGCGACCCAAAATTAATAAGAATGGGCAATCCTAAAAAAGACAACAGATCTGGAGGAGTCGGGAAAACTAAAATAACTGCTGGTGCTGGGAGCTCAGAAGCAGCCACGCTGTTGGAAACCAGGCCTGACTCAGGAGAAACCATCGCTACCTTGGGACACAAATTGCAAACCCTTAAAGCTTCTATGTCTTCCCTCAACCAAAAGGTGGACAATTTCAACAGCAGGGTCCTTATTTTAGAAATGGAGGTGGATGGTCTCAAAGGAGATATTCAAGATGTACGCAGGCAGGTTGAAACCTCCTCTGGGGCAACCAGTTTACTGGTAAAAGAAAGCCAACAGCTGAGGGCAAGGTTGGAGGCCCTCAAAAATCAAGCCTGCAGTGCTAACATTAGAATAATAAGTCTCCCCACAGGCACAGAGGGAGATCATCTGACCCTAGCAATCAAGGAATGGCTAACTGAGAAACTGTCCCCAGAGCTAACTGATATCAATTGGGATATCCAAAAGAGCTATAGAGTCACTCTTCATTGGCCGTGCAGAATCAAGAAGTGCCCCGTATCCTTGATGTTGGTCACTGGGGTCGCAGCCTGATAGAATTTTTATGACATGCCCAGAGAGCAGCGCCCTTGTTCCAGGAGGATTAAAAGGTTCACATATTCCCGGATATCAGTTACGTGACGAGACAGCGCTGCAAGAAATTCAAGGGGATGAAGTGGGCCCTATGAGACCTGGGAGTGTCGCATACAATTATTTTCCCTGTTCGGCTCCGTACTGTGTTCAACAGCAAGACCTATATCTTTTCGGATCCCATCAAGGCTGGTAAATGGGCGTATTGGAGGGCGGCTGAATCTCGGAGGCGATAGTCGATACAGATGATGAGGACATCAAGCAACTATTTGAGTGCTGTTCCCCAGGCCTTTGGACACTTTCCTTTCTGGGGGTAACTGTAAGAAATAACTCTAAAAAAGTTCTTGTTGGTCTAAGGACTTTACGTTGACAACTCTGAAGCAGTTATAATATCTGAAATTCTCTGTTTATGTTTTGAAATATAATGTGTAGTAAAGTATACTATCACAATGTTAGAACGTGAGCTCCACGATTTAATTCAAGAGTTTACTTTCTACTCAGAGAGGGTTTGAATGGGGGTGAGGAGTGGATTTGTTCTTTATATAGTAGTTTAATACTGTGCTGCTATTTCTTTTTTCTATATATAAAAACTTAACATCAAGCTTTAACACATGGCACCAAATGCCCCTTTTGGGGCAAAAGCTTTATAAGGACTGAAATTGCTGGACAATTTAATTTCATCCAGTTAGCCATGTAGCTCATATGCTTATTAATCAGCACAAAATGTTGTCATTTTCATGTTTGTAATTATATTATAGGTTCCTCCTAATGTAGTGGTAGATGCAAAAACATACTTTGATTAAGGGTGGGGTTCTTGTATCTCTTCCCATTGGGTATAAGCACACAGCTCTTTGGACTGTCTACTATATGTATAATTCATGTCTTGTATATGACAAAATGAAAAAAATAAAGTATAAAAAAAAATAACTGGTTAACTAATTCTACATTGGAATATTTCATGTCCCAATTAAGATCTCCCAGTAATACAAATTTATGTTCAAGAAATGGAGGCATTAAATAACAGAATAACCATAAAGAGTCAGGTCCTGCAGATGGAAGGCGATAACATGCAGCCAAAACAAAGTTAAAGTTATTAAAGACCATAATTTGAAGTATTAAAATATCAAATGCATTAAGAATCAATTTAACACATTTAACCTGATCCCTGATGGACTCCTTTAAATATATTGCCACCCTCCCCCCTTTTTAAGTATATCCTGTCAAAAAATGTTTAAATTCCTTGATCACCACATCAGAGTCCTTAACCTTCCCATTGAACCATGTCTCAGAAAACACAAAGATATCCGGACTCAATGAAGCAGTCAGGGACCTCATGTAATCCATTTTGGGAGCCAAACTTCTCGCATTAAGATGCAAAATTCCCAGGTTAGAATGGGAACTCAGTTCCTGAAGAGAAAAATAATTTTGCGGTTTTGTGGGGCCAGGATTAACATGTACATTGCCTGATATCAAACATAGTAACAACACAATATGTCTGGTATAAAAGAATAACTCTTTTTTAAGTCTAAAGTTTTGCCTAGGACAATAACTGGGTAATTTAAAAATTTGCAAACACATACGAATATAAGATGCACTGGCTTTCAAGAGAAAACTGTCTTTAGAGTACCCTATACATAGATTAAGCCCAGTGTAAACATTAGGAAAATACACAGGTAAATAAAAGTCTTGCCTTTCACTATTCAACATAAAAGCTCTCTCACTTAACCACATAGAAAATGAACATGAACCAATTAGGATAGGGAGTATCATACTTGCTACGCAATAAGGTTAAAGTTAAAGGAAACCTACAGAACATACTCATGCTATGGCACTTGCACCATAGGGCAGCACTGGCTTTTAAATCTGCAGCCATGCCCACCCCTCATTATCTCACTGTTATTGGTCCACTGCTGGACCCTCAACACAGCTGTGAAGACAAGATCATAACAACAGCAGTAGCAGTACTAAAAACAGAACCACAAGTCCAAATGCAGCAGCAGTGTCACTTAGAGTGCAAATAGGTAACTGATGAACATGAACAGTCTAAGCAGCAGATAAGCAGGGGTTCACCACCTGTGACTAGAGCAGGCAGATAGATGTTATTCACAGTGTGTATAGGTAAATTACCAAGCTCACCCTCTGTAGCAGTATAGATGCCTCTGAACAGACTGAACATTGCCCCATGCTGATGTAAATGCTGAAACTGCTCCCATAGCTGATAACTGCTCAAAGGGCAGCACGGGTTTTTAAATCTACACCCACACCCCACACCCTTCATTACCTTACCATTAATGGTCTGCAGCTGGACCCCCAACACAGCTGTGAGGACAAGATCTTAACAACAGCAGTAACAATACTAAAAGCAGAACCACAAGTCTAAATGTAGCAGCAGTGTCACAGAGTGCAAAAAGGTAACTGATGAACATGAACAGTCTAAGCAGCAGATAAGCAGAAGCTCACCACAGATGAGAAGAGCAGGCTGATAGATAATACTCACAGTCTGTGTAGGTGGATTACCAAGCTCACCCTCTGTAGCAGGATAGATGCCTTTGAACAGATTGAACTTTGCCCCATGCTGATGTAAACACTGAAACTGCTCCCCATAGCTGATAACTGCTCAAAGGGTGGCACGGGCTTTTAAATCTGTACCCCCACCCTGCCCCCTCATTACCTCACCATTATTGCTCCGCCACCAGACCCCCAACACAGCTGTGATGACGAGATCTTAACAACAGTAGTAGTAGTACTAAAGTAGAACCACAAGTCCAAATGCAGCAGCAGTGTCACTTAGAGTGCAAATAGGTAACTGATGAAAATGAACAGTCTAAGCAGCAGATAAGCAGGGGATCACCACTGATGACAAGAGCAGACAGATAGATGATATTCACAGACTGTATAGGTGGATTACCCAGCTCGCCCTCTGTAGCAGGATAGATGTTTCTGAGCAGATTGAACTTTGCTCCGTGCTGATGTAAGCACTGAAACTGCTCCCCGTAGCTGCAGGTGTTGGACATGGCAGGCCTGATGATGCATTGCACATGCGTGGTTGGTGTTGCTGTGCAAAATCAACACAAAATAAGCAATATCTGTAATCTTGGCTGGATAGCCTAGTCCACTTATTGGCAGTGTCCCAAATCTGTGGCCTTATCTAACAAAGCAATTCTGGGTTGTAGGACCATAAGGCCCTATTGTGTTACTCACAGTTAGTTACCCTCTAATTCAGAAACCTTCTGTTTCTTGCTGTAGTCTTGACTGTTATGTAGGGTACCCACTCCGTTCTCTAGTCCTGTGTTTCCCCTCTGTTGGCTCCTTCATCTCTCCTCTGCCTGTAACTCTCTCTAGCATGTCATGCAGGTTCAGTTGGGATCTCCCTCCATTGATCTCTCAGAGTATGTGGATGGGTTCTAGACTTCTGTCAGCTCACCTCTGCAAACTCCCAATGTAATTCAATTTGCAGGCCATAGTCTAACTGCGGTGGCTAGCACCATGGCTCCCAGGCCTAGCTGGTGCAGTTACTGTTGTAGACCCCTTGGGTATGATCAGGGAAAATGTGAGGCTGTATACTGAGACTCAGCTGCAGGGTGATGTACCCTTGCAGTCTGACGCACTCAGCTGCAAATATTAGCCTCTCTCTCTCTCTCTCTGTGCTGTGAGCAGCAGTCTCTTCCTTTGTGGTTGTACATGCACACATCTCCCTTCAAATGTGTCTGTACAGACCTTGCTCACCCTTGCAGACTGTAGGTCTACTCTTATTCTGTCTCCTGCAGATTGAAGATGCACTGGAGGATTCCTCAATCAAGAAGCCAGTAGACAGCCTCCCCATTAGTTAAAACCTTCTTTCTGTCTCAATCTTGTTGTCTCTCAGTAGCTGATTGGATACTCCATTCCTAGAAGAATTAATGAATCCTCTTGTGTCTCACAAGCTTTATTTTGCTCTCTGGCAGGCTTCTGGAGCTCAGTTAGCTGATGTAACATCCTCAGACACCTTGTAGAGAAGGAAGATTCATTGGGTGGGTACCTTTTGGTTATGGATAAGTCCTAACAGTTTAGGTGGAGGGCTGGTAGTACAGATTCCAAGATGCAGAGAAATGTTTTGTGGTTCCTCAACCAGCCACACTTGTTTTGTATAAAATCTATTTCCTTTTATTTGTTGCTTTACTATGAACACAGCGATCCCCCATGGCCCAACGTTGTACCCAATCCTGGGCTTCATCAGGGGCAGGATCTAAATAAGCATATAAACATAATCTTCATTTTTCTGTACTTATCATTTTTTTTTATTTTTTTATATTTGCATTTTTGATCAGACAAAAGTTGTCCATATCGGACTATATTATGCTTTGGCATAATATTAATGCATAAATTCATATCTCGGTTGATGGTTAATCACTGTAAGGCAATGATAAACTTTGTCTCTCTATTTCCATCATAATGTATTACTGTTTTTTAAAGACTAAATGAATTAATCACCATGGTTTAAGTACATTTCAACGAAATACAATATTGTTTTATCAGCACAGAATTTATGAGCTACTAAGTTTATTCACATAAACATTTGCCTTGCCATTACTGTTAAAGCTCTTTATATTCAAAGCTGTACTAGCCACCTTATGAGTTACACATAAAAATTGAATCTCATATTCACCTGCTGTTCAGTCTCACACATAAATCCTCTTTATGTGATTTGGTGACCATTTTTCATTTTTAGACTGTTAGATAAAAATGTTCAGTAAGCTTACTAGTTCCTTATGGACTAGAGAGGTGCATTTGGGTAAAACTCATTTTATCTCTGTGGATAATGACTTAATAGTTAAACATGTGTTCAGCTTATGTAAATGCTAAGAAAGCTTCTATCTTCTTAGCTTAGTAGTATTTCTCATATTGTTTCCAAGTCATGGTTCTATTATTGCTTTTGTCTTACATTTCCTTACACGCTATCAGCACATACACATAATATAATCTACATCTTAACAGTTTCTTAGCAATTTTACTTTGCGTATAGTGACATATGAATGTCCCCTTGAAGTTAAAAGCAGTGATAAAATGCAACTCTACAGTCCTGGCCACTATTTCTTGACTTTGTACTGCTGTATCTGTCATATTATTACTTAATGTTCTTGTTTCTTATTGATTCCTGTGTAAGGCCTCTTAATAGCTTGCCAGTATCTTTTTACTTTGCAGCTAGGGCCTTTAAAGCTTTTGTTACCCTTTTCAATGGATCGTTTTATGCAGGAGCTGGAGATATAAATGTTACAGTTCTTTAAAAACTAGACATTGGTTGCAAATGCCGTACTTTCGTTTTACCATCAAAGACTTATTCTTTAGCTTTGTATAAAGTTTCTTATGTATTTACCTTGCTCCTTTGTCCTGGGCTTGTCTGGTGCAGTTTCAAAAAGTTCTAAGAGTATGTCTAACTTTAGTGATGCGTTTTCATGTGCCTGCAGAGTGGGTGGTACCTCTGGTGCATCACTCTACTAATCTGACCACAATGTGATGTGAGCAGAGCAGTATCTGCCCGTGTGTACTCCCAGAGGTGTTGCTATGCAACCAGGGAGCGAGTGTGAAGTGCAGGGTGCCTGGGCAGAGGCAATCCCCACTTTCACACTGATCCCTACAACTGCAAGCTTGATTTTAAAACTGAATCAATCTGGACCAGCCACAAAGTGGGAAGGCAGTCTAACTAAGGTTCTTATACTATTTCTATTAGTTGCAGACAGTAATATACCTTACATGCAGAAATTATTCCTTTCTGTCTACTTATTTAGAATTGTTGTTAATTATAGCATGGGTGGATTTAAAGGCATGAGGTGACATACAGGGAGAGTACAAGATAGCATGAAGGGCAAAGAGGAAGGAAACATTAGGTACATCTTTTGCAGGATACTCAAAGGTTTTGTTACATACAGTATGCTGGTATGTTTCTAATTTCTATGTCTTTTATAACTACTCAGTTGAGGTGCTTCTGGTTTCTTTTCAGTTCATTACTCTAGATAGGGCACCCAAACACTGCTTGCCCCATCACTTACCTTATCATTGCTGCCAATCTAACCTCACAGAGTGACATCACCAGCATTCAGGCCAGTTCTCTTCTTCATTTATTCCAAGTCTATCCTCTGTTGTGTTTAAATATCCAGAACATTTCTCTTTTTTCCAATACTTTATTCCAATCTCCTCCCCTTTCTGGTTTTGTGACTGTCTCGATTCCCCAGAACTTTAGTGAAGTGGCTGTGTGATTTTCATTAGCAAAATGAATAGCCACGGGGCTATTTTCTTCTTTTGTGTGAATTCTGCTTTTATGTTCTGTAATTCTGGTTTTCAAAGGGCAAGTTGTTTTACCCACGCAGTATTCGGAGCATGGATAGGTCAGCACATAAATCACACGGTGGGAATAACAATCTATGTGCAAGTTTATTTTGTAAGTTGTGTTACCACTAGGGTGTGTGATTAATTTTTTTCATGAGGTGTTGATGCAATGTGCACACCTCCCACATGACACCATTCCTTTCTCTAATGGTCCCAGGTGTAGTTGTTCTCCTGACCTGGCATTTATTGGTTTCAGTTCTGAGTGGACAAGTCTGTCCCTTAATGTCCTAGCTTTTTTAGATACTACTATGGGCCTAGTGTTAAACTCTGGGACTCCTACTGGAGAAAGGGTGTCCCAGTGTTCATTTAAACTTTTTGTGATGGATGGGGTTAATGAGGAATATCCTAATGAGCACATCAGTCTTCCTGTGGTGGTGCCACTTTCGATTGTTTCTGTTGTTGAGTCTGGTCAGTGCACTGCTCTGCTCCTAGCTCCTGATATTATTTTCTGCCTGTATCCCCTGGCTCTAAACCTGGTTAACATTTTGTTGTATTCTTGATTTCTTTCTATATCTTGGCTGCAATTGCATTTCACCCTTAGCATTTGGGAATAAGGGATGCTGTCTTTGAAGATGAACTGAAGAAACCAAAAATAAAAAAATTGAAAAGAGATATCAATGATTACCAGCTAATATAGTATATGCATGGAAAGTAGTTCCATCATACAGAATCTATAGAGAAGAATCAGACTTGGATAGCTCAGGGAGCTATACCAGATGAACAGACAGGTAACCATATAACAGATGTGAACAACCAGGAGAGTTTTTTCCCAGTGAGCAGGAGGAAAAGGAACCCCCACCCCTCCTGCGCCCAGAAAACAGGCAGCCCCACTACTACACCAGGGCACAAGGCCCTGTGCAAGATCAAATGACAGGATATCAAGATCTACTGCAAGTACAGGATGGAGATGAGGAAGAGGCAATGGGAGAGGTGGAGGGTGGGGGGAGGGAACAGGGAGAATCAGGGCAGGAGGATTTGAAGAATTACACCTGCCTTGTTCATGATGTGGGTTTAAAAAGGATATGTTGAAAATATGAATCTGGAAAAAAACAGTGGTAAATTTATAAGAAAACACTGAAGAATTTCAACATTATTTCATAACTTTCTTGTTTTTTGAGATTTTAACCCCACATTTTTAACATAGTCTTCTTATCACGACACCTCATGAACCAGGTAGGTGAAAATGTTCAAATCTCAGCTGAAGCATCATTTAGCACCACAAGTGTGAAAACACATTTTGCCCAGGACTTGAGAAGTTTCATAGGCATCAATGTTTGGCAAGGGGCAGGATGCCTGATTATTAAGGCTTCTTGTGAAGTTGCTCTGACAAGTTAGTTGCTCCTTTGCAAAGGAAGTGGTGGCACACCTGGGAGCAGGACTGCAAGGGGTTAACATGTAGACAGTCAGCTAACTTCAATGGATCAGGGTTATTAGGGCAGATTGGGTGGGCTGTCAAAGGGGTATGTGTTTTATTTCTTTATTATTATTATTTTTTTTTGTAGCAGAGCTGGGACCAGGACTGCAAGGGGTTAACTTGCAGATAGTTGACTAACTCCAGCTGGCATTGATGCTGATTCCCCCCTCTTTTCTTTCTCCAGGTACTATAGTTGAGGCTTGTTTCATACCTCTACACATCTGAGCTTGTAGTACTATTTAATCATGTGTCCCATGTGTTGAGGGACAGCATCTCACATTTTCTCACATTTCGGATATCCAATGTGTCCTACATTTCAGTGAGTGACAGAAGACTGTGAGACATGGCTTGTTATGAAGCTAAGTTCACAGAAGCCACAGGAAGTCTTGGGAGGTCCAGTGCCATGCTGAAAGTCGCACAGTTAACCAGGGGTAGTGGTGGGATTTGAACCTAAAACTCCCACATTCATTGACTCAAGGTTCACCATTTCTGCACTAGAAATTGCATGGTGTCCCAACACCATCAATGACCCTCTTTTACTTAAATGCATAGGACTTATTTTTTTATGTTTTGGGGCAATTATTTACTCCAAATAGCCCAGCTCAGCATACCTCTCAAAAGTCAAACATTACAAGGTACGTCACTCATTTTACCTCTCAGAAACCCTGTGTCCCACATTGCTCAATGAAATTTTAAAGCATAAATTCAAAATCTATGATGTGTTGTAATCAGCATACATTATACTCAGTTCATAAGATGCAGGAAAAGTTGGAGGGGGAAGATAGAAAAATCTCATTTTTAAGAAATCAGGCAGCACTTTCTCTGGCTATTGCACTTGTATCTGTTTTTTTTTATTTCAAAAATAGCTCAGTGTGCATTAAAAAGAGGTCTACAAAAGCAGCAGCAGCTGACAAACAAGTTCTTATAGTTTCCATTTCTAAGATGCTCTGACAAGCCAGCAGCAGTGCTGGTACCAGAACTGCAAAGAACTGCAGAACTGCAGACAAGGATAACAGACAGCTCAAGTTACAGTTGCCAGGAATGCAATCAGCTCTGTAGTGGGTGCATTCTGTTTCACGCTACACTTTTTCAAGAGCAGATTCCTTTATAAAATAGCCCTCCTTTTTGGAAAACACATATTGTGAAAATCAGTGGAGTTAGCACTATCCATAAAACTATTTATCCTATATGCCCCCAAAATGCTTCAGAGCAATTACAGCCTAAAGCTGTGTTTCTGTGTTGATCTGATACAGAAATAGATTAGTTGCCGCATTGGTTCTTGTGAGAACAGATCCAGAAGCAAATGGTTTGATACCTTTTATTGGACCAACATAGATGTCACAAAAAGAAAACAATGTCTAAGCTTTAGGACCAACCAAGTCCTTCCTGGAGACTTAGGTCATAAGTCTCCGAGAAAGGAATTGATTGTTCCAAAAGCTTAGGCAATGTTTTCTTTTTGTGACATCTATGTTGGTCCAATAAAAGGTATCAACTATTTGCTTCTGTATGTGTTGATCTGAGAAATCTGAACTTCATTTCTCAATGGGAAACACTGACTAAGAGAATAAATAGTGCAGTAAACAGACTGCTGAACGGCAGGATCGCTATAAAACTCAATTAAATTAAGTCCGTTAGACATCTGGTGAGCTCCTTATTCCTACTGTCCTATCAAAACATCTGCAGAGTAACACCCTGCAGCTGTAAAAATGACATGGAGGGAGGCAGTCCCATCATCATCAGCAGAAACACCATTGAAACTGGCAAAAAGACCTTACATTTTGTTCCGTCTGGGTGCGGGTTCTTCCGAGTATACCCACTCCCTGTGACAACCCCTCTTATATAGTGCCACTAATTACGAAAATGCTTGTGCAAAATTTAAAAGCAGTTAGAAAAAAACACTTAGATTAACTGGTCCAACATCCCTAACAACAGCATGTATTTTGTTAATATAAACAGACTACACTATAAATAATAACGTAATGCTTACAGTATACAGTAATTCATCTGCAACTATTATTTTCTTAAATTATATGAAATGCTTTGAAGATTTAATCTATTTGCTTGCTACATTGAATGGACAAATACCATCAAATTAATACAACTGAACACATCCACTCCTTAGTAAACAGTGCTTATTTTAGAGCATTGAGAGCCTTACAGTGATTGATATTTAAAAGGTTAATGGCTTAAATATCCGTTATTAAATAGAATCCATCAATTCCCCTTAAATTCTTCAGGAAATAATGCCTTGGTCTTGATAAGTAATGGCCCATTCAGGCTGCTCTTTTGTTGCATTGCTTACACTGTAGACCCCTTCACGTCTACAGCACTTTCTCTGTCACCCCATTACTTGGTACTGTATTACTTTTTTTCCTCTCTTTTAGTTGTTTAACCAGGAATAGCACACTAAGCTGAAAACTTTTTTACAGGTGTGACCTGGGAGCACAGGGAAGTTAAGTGACTTGCTCAGGGTCACACAGTATGCAAGTGGAAGCTGTGGGATTCAAACCCAGGTTTGGTCTGCTGGATGTCACCAGATTTGCAGCTCAGATCCTTAAACCACTGTGCTATACTGCCTCCCTACTTGGTGTGTAAAGACAAAGTAGGTTGGAAGCCCATTTAATTGTCTCCCACTCCTAGTGGGTCTACCTTTGAGACAAACTTTGAAAAGGAAAGCATCTAGTTGTTGTTTGAAATTCTCACATGTTGATGTCTCAACCATATCACTTGGCAATTACAGTAGATTCCACTTGTGTGCCATTCGGTTGTGTGCACATTCTGTTTGTGTACACACATTTCCCAGGTCCCGATTCATTGCCTATCTCTCGCCATGTTAGAACAACCTGGTGTGTGTACACCGATTTTCGCTTGTGTGCACACATTTTACTGCTCTGATAGCTGTCATTGAGCTCCAGCTGTATGTGTTAATCATTGCATTATCACCCGCTAATTGCTTCCCACGGTTGTACAAAAGAAAGATCATGTTAGCTAGTTTAGCAATAACAAGGTGATAACAAGGGAATTAGGTGCAGGTCTTAACTAGTGCCCAACTGCCTGTTGAAAAAGCAGCTGAAGTTTAGCAGGATTCAGATTGTTATCGAAACGTGGAGCTACTGAAACTAAAACGTAATGTCCTGACCCTGGAACGCAAGGTAGCGCTTCTTGATAAAGCTGTCCTACCTGGTTTATCCTGCAAAGACCTCGCTAATGAGTTCTGGATTGATGTCTCTTGTGTAGGGCGCATATTAAAAAACAAAGAGACAATCTTGCAGGAATGGTGTGCTGGTGCAAAAAAGACCACAAAAGGAAATGAGACAGCAAGGATTGCAGGGTCGAGGATGCCCTGCTCAGATGGTTTACAGCTGCCCAAGACCATGGTGTCCCTCTTTCTGGACATATTCTATGTGAAAAAGCAAGAAGCCTTGCATCGGTAATGGGGGTTGATTTCCAACCCACCATAGGATGGCTCTCCTGTTGGAAGGAGAGGAACAGTATTGGGTACAAAAGGGTGCATGGTGAGAACGAAGAAAATGATTTTGACAGCTCAAAGCAGTGGCTCCATGAGGTTGTACCGACCATCACGTCAGCCTTCTCACCACAAGACATTTTCAGCATGGATGAGACCGCACTCTTCTTCCAAGCAACCCCAGACAGCACCTTGTCTTTTAAAAAAGAAATGGTCTCCGGCCACAAAAAGGCCAAAGAGAGGGTGTCGGTGATGGTTTGTGCTAACAGTACAGACAGTGAAAAAATACCACTGCTAATTTCAAAATCTGATTGATCTTATTGTATGAAAATTGTGTCTCTTGACTGTGTTCGCCTTTGGAATAATTAACTGTCTATTATGAGATCTTCGGGTGTTGTATCTTGGATTGTATTTGATACCGCATTGTCTCATTAACTCTCTGTTTTTCAAAATTTTGTATAATAACAAGGTGTTACCTCTTTTCCTTCTTGTTTCCAGAGGAAATAGACCCTGTGATTCAATTCTATCCTTATAGTTTAATGTATTGAGTCCCCTTATTGATTTGGTGAGTTTCAGTTGTGTTTTTCCAAGTAGGTTTATGTCCCACCTATAATAGGGACTTCAAATGGGTGATCCATAGTCTAAATGGGGAACTGTGTAGGTTTTATACAATTTTAGAATACAGCTACTATTCCTTGTAATAAATGGTTTTTAAATGGAACAGATAAGTCTATTAATTGACTGTGTAATGTGTCTACAGTGGCCTATACAGGTAAGGTTTTTATTTATCCAGATTCCCAGATCTTTCTCTTTATTTGAGGACTTCAAAATATCTCCATCTAGGCAATACTTGTATCCTGGATTCTTATATCCAAAATGCAAAACAGTGCATTTTGATGCATTAAATTTCATTCTATTTAACAGACCCCAGTTTTCAACTTGTTTTAAGTCATGACTTAGAATCTGATGGTTTTCTTTTGAATTCATTTAACCCCCCAACTTTGGTGTCATCAGCAAATTTTGATACACTGCTTCTCCGTCCTACCCCATGTTACTAATATAAAGGCCAAACAATATTATCTACTTTAGATCCTGAGGTGCCCTGCTGATGAAGTCCCTCATCAGATGTGAATACATTAATCCTTACTGAGTATGATTTGTCAGCCAGTTGCTGATCCATCTTATGATACCCATAGTTGTTATTTTATTTATTAATAGATAATTTAGGACAGGGTCAAAGGCCTTGCCTGTGTCAAGCAAGATGACATTTACCAGAATACCTTTGCCTATACAGTTGCTGACAAACTCGTAGAAGGATACTAAACTGGTAATGCAAGAAAGTCCTCTTTGAAATCCATGCTGGGTAGGTCCTTCTAGACCTAGTCTAGAAATCTCATTTTCTATTTCCCTTTTAATAAGCCTCTCCATAAGTTTACAGTATAAGGATGTTAGGCTCATGGGCCAAAAATTCATAACATTTGTCCTACTTCCCTTTTTATGTTGTCTTGCTGCGCTTGCGCGCAAGTCAACATATTGGGAGAGTGGAGATTTGAGGCGCTGGTCATTGTTGGCTAATGCAGGCTCGCGATTGCAGGTGCGCCCTCATTCCCCAATAAGCCAGCATGCTAGCTGACACCAACATTATGTAAAGTAGACAAAACTTGTAAACAAAGTGCTGCTGCAATTAGAGACAAGCTCATCATGCAGCGGCATAAAGACACACCTCCCATACGTGCCTTTCCTAATGAAACATTTCAACAAACATGGCGCCGTAGCTGCCGCATGGTGGGTGAAGCTCGCGCCCCCCCTTGTGTGACATGCTGATGGGGGAGCCCACTCCCCGTTGGCATCACCCCCCCTCAACTGTTGAATGCCGAGGGGTGCCCAATCCCCTCGGCTCAAGCTCCCCCAACTTTGTTTGCCGGCAGGGGTGCCCAACTCCTGGCAGCATAACCCCCATGTTGTGTGCTGACGAGGGTGCCCAACCCTCGTCGGCTAGTGACCCCCAAACTACTTCTAGATGGCACACTGGGAGCCCACCCCAGTGTGCCAAAACAGTTCCGTCTTTAGTTTGTCGGGCGGGTGCCCAATCCTTGCTGCATTAACCCCCAATTGTTGTGTGCCGACGTAGGTGCCCAATCTCATTGGCTACTACCACCCCAAACCATTTTAGGTGGCACACTGGGAGCCCACCCCAGCGTGCCAAACTGTTCTGTGATGTTTTCTATACCTAGAATACGAAAACGGTCCCTCGTAGTCTAGGTCCACCCTCCCCACCCGCACTCACCCACTGTGCACCTACCTCCCCTCACCCCCCTCACCCCATACTTACCTCCAGAGTCCGGCACAATGATCTTCAGTGGACCGGGAACACATCTGCACTCCTCAAAGCCGACCGCGAACTGAGGAAATGCCGGTAAGCTGTATAATGGAGTGAATAGGGTTTTTTCAACTTTGTTGCATATCTCAGGCATTTCTTGGAACTTTTGCACCAAATTTTCAACATGGGGTTTTTGGGGCCCCTCCTCATGAATTCTGTCACTGTCATGGCATTTATCAGCCTCGAAAGGTGATTTCGCAGTCACTGATGAAATCACCTTTCGGGGCCCATTAACGAAATGACAGTGGCGGTGTTCATGAGGTGCCCTCTTAAAAAGCCTAAGTTCCAAATTTGGTGGAAAAAATCCAACAAATGCCTGTTTTACGAGCGTGCATTGTGCAGTTGCTACGCAGGCTCGTAACTTCGCGCATTCACAATATTTTACTGCCGGATTTTCAGCATTGTCATTTTTGTACACCTCCTTGTGAACAGTGCAGCTGTCATTTTCCACATCCTTCCTGAAATGTGTTTCTGCACTTCCGGTGCACAATAACGCAGTCGCTGTGGGAAATCAGTGTTTGGGGCAGATTATGAAAACGACAGTGACACAGTTCATGAGCAGAGGATCTAAAATGCCTATGTTGAAAATTTGGTGATGATACTCCATAAAATAACTGTGTTACGAGCATGCATTGGCAGATTGCATGCATGCTTGTACCGTCGTGCATTTGTGATATTTTCAGTCTGGATTTTCACCATTGCCATTTTTCCACACCTCTTGATGAACAGTACAGCCGTCATTTGACATATCATGCCCAAAATGTGTTTTCGCAGTTCCGGCGCAGAATAGTGTGGTCACTGTGTGAAATCACTTCTTCGAACACTTTGAGGAAATAACAGTAACACTGTACATGAGCTGGGGTGCTAAAATGCCTATGTTGAAAATTTGGTGCAGAACGCCCATAAAATGGCAGTGTTGCAAGCGTGCATTGCATATTTCCCATGCACCCTAGTAGCTTTGCAAATTTGGTATATTTACATGCCACATTTTCAACACTGGCATTTTTTTCCACCTCCTTATGAACTGTGCAGCTGTCATTTCTCACATCCTGCCCGACATATTTTTCCACACTGCACTACCAAACACCCAAAGGGACACCCTAATGCTTGTCACTCTCTGCAGGGTGGGGGTGGGTTGGCATCAGTTCAATACTTCACTGCCATTCCTATGATGCATCTGTCTAACTCCTGCACTACCAATGCCAATGCCAGCAAGCCAACATTCGGCATTGACAAATGCTTGTTATGTATAGGGACAACAGTTGTCCTTCTCCAGTCTGGTGGGACCTGGCCAGTTTGGAGGGATTTGTTACATAATTGTGTGAACGGGTATGCCAAAACATCAGCAAGTTCTTTTAGGATAGTAGGGTTTATATTATCTGGTCCTGGGGATGATTTTTTTTTTTTTTTAGTTTTTAGGTTTCATTTAGTACATCACTTTGTTTAAACACAATATATGGACTCCCATCTATATCTAATTACCTATTTCTTATGACTAACTTGTGCTTATCCCAGGCTTTTTTGAATCCCACTACTGTTTTCTCCCTCACACCCTCTGCTGGAAGTCAGTTCCAGGAATTCACCACGCTTTCTGTGAAGAAGTATTTCCTCATATCTCTCCTAAGCCTAACCCCCAGCCCCTCCAAACTTCATATCATGGCCCTTTGTTCTGGAGCACCCTTTCCTCTGAAAATACCTCCCACTTGTACCTTTGTCACCCCTGTGAGGTATTTAAAGGTCTTAATCATATCCCTCCTCTCTTTCCTCTCCTCCAGGATGTACACATTTAATTATTTTAGCCTCTCCTCATAGGATATTTGATGTAGACCTCGTACCATCTTGGTAGCCCACCTTTGGATGGCCTCCATCCAGTCTATGTCTGTCCTGAGATGTGGCCTCCAAAACTGGACACAATACTCCAGGTGGGGTCTTACTGAAGACCTAAATAGTGTCATCACCACTTCCCTCTTCCTGCTGGTAATACCCCTGCCTATACACCCCAGCATTCCACTAGCTCTCCCAATTGCTTTGTTGCATTTTCTGGCCACCTTCAGGTCATCCAATATGATCACCCCCCGGTATCTTTCCTGCTTGATTGTTGCTAGTATCTCTCCCCCCACCTCATTTTGTACTGCATCCCTGAGTTTCTGTGACCCAAGTGTATTATTTTGCACTTTTTTACATTAAACCTCAGCTGCCAAACTCTTGACCACTCCTTCAGTTGTTTCAAGTCTTTCCAGCCTGCACCCCATCCTCAGTGTCCACCCTATAACAGATCTTGGTGTCATCTGCAAAGAGGCAGACCTTCTCTTCCAGTTCCTCTGATATGTTACTAATGAAGATATTAAACAGGACTGGCCCCAGTACTGACCCCTATGGTACCCCACTGTCACTCTCCCCTCCTCAGAGCAAATTACATTTACCACCACCCTCTGCCTCCTATCCCCTAACCAGTTTCTTACCCAGATTACCACCTTATTGCCTACCCTCATGCTACACAACTTGTTTTCCAGCCTCCTATGTGGAACAGTGTTAAAGGCATTGCTGAAATCCAAGTAGGCCACATCCAGCACCGCCCCCATACAACACCCTGGTTACCCAGTCAAAAAATCTATCTAATTTGTTTGCAAGACCTCCTCTCAGAAAGCCATGCTACTTGGGTCCTGATGTCCACTGGAACCCAAGTGTTCCATAATTCTATTTATTTAGTTATTTTATTTTTATTTTATTTAAACAGCAGTTTGGAAAACCTTTGAGCCATAGGCTCATTTACAAAGGTACCTTGTCACAGTTGAAAATGTTCCACCGGGAAAGACATACTGAACAGCAATAGCTAATTTTTGGATGCATCCTGGAGGAAAGGGAAAAATGGGATACCTTCAGAATATAAAGTATGATAAAAAGAGCTAAAATAAACGTGAAAATCGTACATGAGGCAAAAAATTAAAACATGAAGGGCAATAAACAAAATCAAATTGCAGCTCATAATTATTATGACATACATTGAAAGTCAATAATGCTAAGGACAAAATATAATCATTGAATGGAAACTGCAAAGCTCAGGGGCAGAACCACACAACTGAGTAAACAACACAAAGCCCACTTAGCCAGTACAGGAGGAGAAGTCTATCTAAGGAGGTGGAGGAATCTGAGGGGGAGAGTGATACAGAATAAAAAGAAGGGAAAAAAAAATATGGAAGAGGGTAAGGGATTAGGCGGGGGGAGACGGTGAAGAAATAAGAGAAATGAGTAATAGGGAAAGGCGTGTGTTCATGAGCAGGAGCAAGAAGGGGAAATGTGGTTACAGAGAAGATAGGACAGCAAGTTAGAGGGGATCTACTACGAGACCCCAACAGTCAGTCTCCCAAACTCCATAAGCCCGTGTTTAGGAGACCGACTGTCAGAAGACCAACAAGGTCTTAGTGTAATGTAGGGGGCAAGCCCTCTGTACCCCCCATAAGCAGGGCTCTTCCCCCACACCCCCATAACTAAAATAATCAAATCTGAGGGGGGTGGACCTCGGAGTAGGTTACATCAGGTTACAGGGGGCAAACGAGCTTCACACAAAAAAGTTCCTCTCCAGAAATAGAACCTGGGACTGAGCATACTGTTGGCTGAGGTGCTAGTGGCTTAGCCATCCATGCCACGGGAGCAGCTCAGCCAACCACCAGATTTTCCCCCCTTTTGTGGTGCATGCCTAGAGGCAGGGTAGCAGTTCATCACATCTGCTACCTTACCCCTGCTGACACCAGCATCTGTCTGTCGGTAAAGTGTGCTTTGGGCAGCCGAACTCGGGATCCTGAATGTCGGGATCCCAACTTTTGGTATTCAGTCATACTCCCAGTTAGAGGATGAGGCAGAGTGGGTATTTAAAGGGAAGAAGTTCCAGATATTTGGGAAATGGTAGGAGAAGGCAGCCTCTTCTGAAGTTGAAGTATGGGCAGGGAGGGCAAGAGTTCTATAAGGGGAGTTACGGAGAGTGTAGGTGGGAGAAGGGGGGTAGAGAGGAGGGCTTTTAGGTATGGTGGAAGGGAGTCAAACTAAAACTTCCCAACTAATGAAGCACAATAGGCAAGGCATCTCTCCCCAAGAGGAGGGAAGGAGAGGTTGTAGTAAAGGTCACAGTGATAAGTATGTGGGGGACAGTTTAGGGCAAAGCGACAGAAGTAGTTGAAAAGGGTGCCCAGTATGGTGAGGGTGGACTTACAAGCAACACTGTAAACTACATCTCCAAAGTCAGAGATTGGGAGGATCATCTTCTGGATGATCTTACGGCGGACTTGAAGGGGGATGCAGCCACAGTGTCTATAGACAGCACCAAGTTTGGGATGCAGTTTTAAAAGTTTCTTTCCACATGTTCATTCCACATTCACATGTCCATTCCACGTCTACATGTACTTCTTTCCTTTAATAGTGTTTCCATCAATTCCCCTACTACAGATGTCAGGCTGATAGGCCTGTAATTCCCTGCCTCCTCCTTTCTACCACTTTTGTGAAGTGGGACTATGTCTGCCCATCTCCAGTCCTCCGGGACCATGATGGTCCCCAGTGAGCTGTTAAATTAGTCTGTCAAGGGTGCAGCTAGCACTTCCCTGAGTTCATTTGACACTCTTGGATGCACCCCATCTGGACCCATGGCTTTGCCCACCCTCAGATTAGTGAGTGCTTTTCTGACCCTCTCCTCATAAAAGGGACAGGTGTCCATTTCTCTTTTCCCCCTCCCCCCAATCTCTTGGTGCTTATTTGTGGTCCTTCCCCTTTCCCACTCAACTGTGAATACTGAACAGAAATAATTGCTTAAGATATTTGCCTCTTCTTGGTCCTTCCCAGTATAGCCCCCTGCCTCCTTTATTAACCATGCAATCCCTCCCTTGGTCTTCCTTTTCTCGCTGATATACCTGAAAAATGTCTTGTCCTCCTTTCATACTGTCTGGGCTACTTTTTCCACAGCTTGTGCTTTTGCACTCCTTACTGCCCTGCCTATCTCCCTCCATTTCCCCAGATACACTTCTCTGTCCTCCTCTCTCTCTGGGTTTCCTTTATATATTCTGAATGCCACTGTTTTTGCCCTTACCTTTTCTGTGACTATCCATGAGAAACGTAATGATCTCCTCCTCCTTCTGCTTATTTGCTTGATGTACAAGTTTGTAGCCTTTACTATGCTCTCTTTTATATTCTGATCCATTTTTCCTCCACCCCCTTCAACATCCCTCACCACCAGGTCTTCTTGGATGCATTCCCCCATCTTTGTAAAGTCAGCCTCAATGAAATCCAGGACCCTCACCTTTGTGTGGTCAGATTCTGCTGTTGTTCTTATTTTAAACCATACCGTGCAATGGTCACTGATCCCCAGATGACTCCCCACTCTGACATCCACCACACTGTCCTCATTCACAAGTACCAAGTCCAGTATTGCCCCTCTCTGAGTGGGTTCACTGACCAGCTAACAGTTATAATACCAATACCCTTCTTCCAAAAGTTGCTTTAAAGCCTGCAATTCATTCAAATCAATTCAAATGTCTTACTTGCTTTTTCATAATTTTAACATATTAAAGGGGTTCTTGGTCTCACCATTCGGCCAAATTATGATCAACCTGACCACCAATGACAAGGTGACCCACTCTTTGGTCAAGAAAAAGCTTCAAATTTTAAATTTTACCATACCATTAATGAGCTGACGTCTCCCTGCTTTCTCTGTATCTTGTGGATAAACCACTCTCTACTGTCATTTCTTATGTAGTGTGCTCTGTGCTCTGGCCAACAAGAGACTCATAGCTGATCATTGTAGCTCACTAATTAGGAGAAGGCCACAATTCTCCTACATGCAATTCAATATTAAAAGTTTAGCAAGCTCAGTCTTAGCCAATACATAAAATTGTTTTATCACAATTATATTGATAGAGAGAAAGCAGGGGACCTCAGCTTATAATGGCATAGTGCAATTTAAAATGTGAAGCTATTTCCTGACTGATGAGTTGGTCACCTTGTCACTGGTGGTCAGGCTAATCATAATTCGGCCAAATGATGAGGCCAAGAACCCCTCTAACATGTTAAAATGACAAAAAAAGCAAGAAAGAAAACTGAATTGATTTGAATGAATTGAAGTTTTTAAAGCAGTGTTTCTTTTGGGGGGCACTGGTATTATAACTGTTTGCTTTCACTTGGTCACACACCAGATGCACTCCAGTAAACATTAAAAAAATGTAGGATACAGTACAAATGTGATGAAAACATGTATGCATTAGCCAGAGTTGAGCTTGCTAAATGTTTAATATTGAATTGTAAGTAGGAGAACTGTGGCCTTCTCCTAATTAATGAGCTTCCCACTGATCACTTGTGAGCCTCTTATTGGCCACAGACCAGAGCTCACTATATAAGAAATGAAGCCAGAGAGTGGTTTCTTCACAAGATGAAGAGAAAGCAGGGGGACCTCATCTCATAACTGCATGGTAACATTTAAAATATGAACCTTTTTTCCAGACTGATGAGTTGGTCACATTGTCATCGGTGGTCAGGCTGATCATAATTCAGCTGAATGATGAGACCAAGAATCCCTCTAATATGTTAAAATGATGAAAAAAAGCAAGTAAGAAAATTAAATAGATTTGAATGAATTGCAGACTTTAAAGCACCTTTTTGTTTGGGGCGGGTACACCGGTATTATAACTGTCTGCTTTTGTTTGGTCACACAACAGGTGCACCCCTGTAAACATTAAAAAATGCAAGATTTAATCTAAATGTGATAACAAATCTTTATGTATAGGCCATGGTTGAGCTTGCTAAATTTTTAATATTGATTCACTGATCAGCTGCCTGAGGAATGCCCCCTGCAGGGAGTCCAAGATGTTCCTGCTCCTAGCTGATGCTGCAGGAGGTAGGCTCCACTCTTCATCTGACAGATTAAAGTCCCCCCCCCCACAGCACCACCTCCCTCTTCTTAGCCATTTTGCCTATGTCTTCTAACATCTTTATCTGCAGTATGTCCTCTCCAGCCTGTATACCACTCCTATGCGAATGGTGGCTCCTTTTCCAGTCTTGAGGTTGACCCACAACACCTTGACCCCCATCCTGCTGGTACCTTCATCGCTTTGATGTTTTCCTTACCATAAAGCACCACTTCTCCTCCTTTCCTTCCTACCCTGTCCCTTCTAAACAATGTGTAACCAGGTATGAATATTTCCCAGTCATGACTGGTTGCGCACCATGTTTCAGTGATGGCCACAATATTCAGGCCTGCCTCCACCATGGTGGCTTCCACGTCTCGTATCTTATTTCACAGACATCTAGCAGTGGAACACATGGCTGTCCAGATTTTGTTAGTCCTACTCTTGTCCCTTCTCATGTTGTCTAGCTGTTCCCCCTTCTTCTCCTTTTCATACTGACTGTTTCTCTTCACCCCTTTCTCTCATGTTGTTCCCATGCACCCTTGGTTGTCCTTCATTTTGGTGGGAATCCTGTTTTTTTTTCTATCACAACATTATTTATGCCACCTCTATGGACTTGGCAGGGGCTACAACCCCCCCCCAGAGGGTTACGTCCTGTGGCCAAATGGGTCCCAGTATTTTTCTTCCATTTTCTCCCCCATGCCCTCACCCATGCAATGGGTGCAGCAGCTGTCTCCACCTCTGTGGAGGCAGCCAAGCACCCTGGGCATGGGCCAAACCCCTCTTGTTGTGCTGACTCATGCAGCACAAACCCCCCTTCCTGAGGAAGGAGAGCAGTCCTCTGGACACTCAATCTTCACCTCTTTGGCTGACCCCTGAACAACCCGAGTCTGTTCCCAAACCTAGGTCACCAGCGTGGCATGAGGTTTGGCATCCATCGCCTCAACCCTCAGTGCTACCAGGCTGGCCTTGGCAAGAATCCTTTCACCCAGAAATTCTGAACCCTCCATCACAGCCTGGGGGGATGTTTCTGCCACTCCTTTGTCTTCCACCACCCCCTTTGGCTAGTTTAAATGCCCATCAAAGTAACACTTAAACTGTCTACTGTGGACTGATGCTGCCTTCCTAGTTGGATGCAGGCTGTAGCCTGGTACAAGCTCTGATACCTCCAAGTGGAGCCCTAGTCAACAGTGTAGCCATAGCCTTCTTTCTGTACCATTCCTTCAAAAATGAGTCGAAAGCCTTAGTGCAGAGCTCCCTCTCCTTCCCCCATTGTAGACAGGGAGCACTTCCATAGAAACATAGAAACATAGATTTTGATGGCAGATAAGGACCGCTTGGCCCACCCAGTCTGCCCATTTCCCTACCTAATGGATAAGCTGCAGATCCTAGTTAACCAGCAGCCTACTTCTTCCTACCCCAACCCCCTAGAATTGCCTTATGACTGTCCCATGCATACTTGAATTCCACCACTGCTTTTGACTCCACAACCTCCTCTGGAAGGCCGTTCCATGCATCCACAACCCTTTCTGTGAAAAAATACTTCCTTAAGTTACCTCTGAGCTGCCTCCCTTCTATCTTCAAATTGTGCCCCTTTGTTCTTGCACACCTCTTTTTTTGAAAGATGCTACCCTCTTGGACTTTGTTGATTCCCTTGAGGTACTTGAAAGTTTCTATCATGTCCCCCTCTCCCTCCATCATCATAAAGGCTACAGTGTGTGCTACCTGCCTAAGACCCTTCCCTAGCTCTCTAAACTGTTCCTACACTGTCCCTGTCCCTTGCAGAGCTAGGTCATTGATCCCCAGGAGGACAATGATGTTCAGCTACCCCTTCCTTCCTATAGCCCTTGCAATCTGTTGGCTGTGCTTTCCATCCCTTCGAGCCAATGAGCTAGGTAGTCACTGGAAGGCTCTGGTTACCCTCTCAAATGTGGTGAGATAGGCCTCTATCTCATTATCTGGTCCAAGTCTTTTCTGCTTAATGTTTTTCAGGCTAGTTATTCCACCAGCCCTTTCCTGGTCACTGACATTTCACCTGTGGCTTTGTAATACATGAAAAGTCTTATCTACCAGGGATCTTGTTGTTCCTGTAGGCGCTCACTATTAATCTGCTTTACAGCTAACTAGTGCAGTGATAGTAAAATGCCTTCTGGGGGCTTGTCCAACATTTCTTACCCTGTTTTAGCCATACCTGCAGCCTGCAGGAATGGAACAGTGGGGTCTTTCATCTTGCAGCAGACTGCTCTTCTACTTTGGAAACACCTTTTAGTTTCTCTGTCATACTCATTGTTTGGACATTTGCAACTTGGTTCTCTCTTTCAATGCCTCTTTTTCCACAGAACATCTGTGTCACATCCTTTTTGGTTCTGGCACTGTCACTAGCACCCCATTTAGAAAGTCCATCTGAGGTATCCAACGTATAGCATCATGTGAAAGATACTTTTGGTCAAAGAAACTGAAGCAACACAAGGCTGTCAAGTGCAAGGTGCAAATTTTATTTATTGATTGACTGATTGATTTGAATTTTGATAACCAGGTAGACCCACTGAGACATAGGATCCCTTTTTCAAGGGTGAGCCAGAGTTCATAAGACATACAATGGGCAAATCTGTACCCATACAGTAGATAATAAACATACTAAGTCATACAAGTATTGTAGGCAAATATAAACCCTAACAGCAGATAACATTCAAAGTCAGTCATAGTGCAGTGTAACATAATAGGACATCATTACAATAGAAGCATAGAAACATAGAAATTGTTGGCAGATAAGGACCATCAGGTCCATCCAGTCTGCCTGTAAACCCTATACTTGTATGCAGCCACTGACTTTACCTGATCAATGCCTCCTCTCCTTCTCGCCACTAAGGTTCCTGTATGCCTGTCCCAGGCGTGCTTAAATCCTTCCACCATCCTCGCTGCCACCACCTCTTTTGGCAGGCTATTCCATGTATCAACCACCATTTCTGTGAAGAAAAACATCCTCACATTTCCCCTCAACCTGACACCCTTCTAATTTCATATCATGCCCCCTTGTTCTTGTACTTTTCCTATACTGGAAGATGCCTACCCCTGCACCTTGTTTATACCCTTGAGGTGCTTGAATGTTTTTATCATGTCATTCTGGTCCCTCCTCTCCTCCAGCAAGTACATATTGAGGTCCATTAGTCTTTCCTCCTAAGTTTTCTAGTGCAAGCCCTGCACAATCTTTGTCACCCTTCTCTGAACTGCCTCCACCCTGTCAACGTCCTTATGAAGGTGTGGCCTCCAGAACTGCACACAGTACTCCAGGTGGGGTCTTACCAGTGTTTTGTACAATGGTATCACCACCTTCCGCCTTCTGCTTGTGAAGGCTCTGCCTATGCACCCCAGCATGCCACTGGCCTTCCCCGCACCTTTGTTCTCTGTTTAAACATGGCAGTTCCTCCATCTGTAATGATAACCCCAGGTCCCTTACTTCTTTGGTGATTGTCAACAACTCCCCCCATCATGTAGTTCTTCCCAGGGTGTATTATGTTACACTTCTTTGAACTGAACCTCAGTTGCCACACCTCAGGCCATGTTTCCAGCTTTTCCAGGTCCCTCCTCATTGTCTCCACCCCGTCTGGTGTATCCACTCTGTTGCAGATTTTGGTGTAATCTGCAAACAGGCAAATCTTTCCCTCCAGCCCTTCCACAATGTCACTAATGAAGACATTGAATAAGACTGGCCCCAGGATTGATCCCTGAGGAACCCCGCTGTTACTCCCCTCTCCCCAGATTGGATCCTGTTTACCACCACCCTCTGCCTCCTATCTGTAAGCCAATTTCCCATCCAATTTACCACAGTGTGCCCCATGCCCAGACTACCCATTTTGTTAACCAGCCTTCTATGTGGAACAGTGTCAAAGGCCTTGCTGAAATCAAGATAGGCTATGTCCACAGCCCCCCACCCCAATTTACCTCCCTAGTCACCCAGTCAAAAAAATCTATCAGATTCATCTGACACAGCCTTCCTGCTGTGACTCCATGCTTTGTTGGGTCCTGAGCATCAATGGATTGTAAGTTTTCCACTATTCTTTCTTTCAGCAATGTCTCCATGATCTTGCCTACTACAGAGGTGAGGCTGACTGGTCTATAGCTCCCTGTCTCCTCCTTCTTACCCCTTTTGTGAAGAGAGACTACATGTCCTCTTTTCCAGTCTTCTGAAACTACCACCGTGTTGAGTGAGTCAGTGAACAAGTCTGCCAGAGGTGCTGCTAGCTCCTTTCTCAATTCCCTTAATATCCTAGGGTGTATGTCACCTGGCCCCATTGCTTTGTCCACCTTTAGTTTTGTGAGCTCCTCCAGCACTCTTTTCTCTGTGAACAGGGATGTGTTTACCTCCCCCATCCCTTCATGTCAAATAGGGTAGGGACAGTTGATATTAGTTAAACAGAACAATATGATAGGGAGACAAGAACAATGCAGTTGATTAACCAGTAGCTCTTACATTAGGATTAAAGTGGTTCCACCTAGCCACTTCAACAACAATTTTGCTGACATCCTGTACATTGACACACCTACAGCAACAGCCCCTACAACAGCACGTCAACAGAACAACATACCAATACAGCTGAAAAAACACTAAAATGTCCCCTGCACCCCCGTATTAAAAATAACTAATTCCACGTCGCACAGACAGTGGAGAAAACGGCAGTTCCTCCAGCCAAACAAACACTTGACAATGGCACTATAGGATGTCAGCAAATGTATCATCAAACTGGCTCAGTGGATAGTACCTGTGCAGTACAAAACACATTCCCTTCCCACCCACTGCACTGTCCACCCCCATCAATTCCCCACAATGCCTACTCTATTAAAAAATACAGTCCTAACCACTGCACAGCCTGCCCACCTCCTAATCATCTTCCCCCCATGCTCTGTCCATGTAAAAACACAGTCCCACCCGCTGCACATCTTCCTACATCCCAGTCGTTCCTCCCAGTGGATGGTCCTTTGGAACCTTCGAATGGTACACTGTTCTAACAGCGATGCCTACACCTGTTGACATGAAATTCCATTGACATGAAATACCTACCTCTGTCACTGCCATCACTATATCAATGTTGCTATGATGGTTTCACTGTCTTTGCATCGCTGTTATAACAGTACACCGATTAAAGCATTGGACAAAAGTACCATAGTTGAGACTACGGACATGTTGAGAACATTAGCTAAGCATAGGTTTACTACGGGAAGCAGCTGCTTGGATAACATGAATAGAGTGGAGAAATGTCAGTGGGTTATCAGGGAGGCAGTTTGTAACTCGCTGCCCAGTTACATCTGCAGTGAGGCACTGCCATTGGATTGGCTTTTATTTTTTTCTTGAACGTAACCAATGTGTCACAGAGTATAATCTCATTTTGTACAGTGTTCCAAAAGGAGGGGGCAGTGAAGAAGAAGGCATACCTACCAGAGGCAGAATGAGCTCTGGGCATTTCAAGTAGGGGGTTGGAGATGGACCGAAGGTGTCTGGTATGCTTCTTGAACCTGAGGGCCCCCTCTAGGCAGGGAGGATGGGACTTTCTACCAATCTGAAGGCTAGGCAAAGCAAGGGGAGCTGTATATGTGCAGCAAAAGGGGGCCAACCCAAGGAAGTTAATAAATCACAGTGGTGCATCCTAGGGGGGAGCATCAGCAGCAAAGTGACCAATTTTGTTGTACATGCAGTTAAGCTTATTGTACTCAACAACCCACAAGGAATGTAAGATAGCAGCACCATATTGCAAGGTAGGCAATAGTGTGCTGTTGGCCCAGTTTTTGATGAAGTGTTTTGGACACTGCATCTACATGACTATTAAAAGTCAGACTGTGGTCAAGTGTTATCTTGAGGTATTTTAGAGAGTTCACTACCTCAAGGAGAGAACCACCAATAGTTATTAACTTAAGTAGGTTCATTCAATCTGAAACCAGCCTTTTGGGGCCAAAGATTATGGCTTTCTTTTTTCAAAATTTAGAATCAGGTTATTTTGTTGAAGCCAAGCTTCAAGCGGTTTAAAGTCATTTAGTAGTCAGGCATATCATTTATAAATAGTGAAAACAATAAAGGACATAGGAAAGAGCCTTAAGGCACACCATCCAAAATGTGTGTGTGTTCTGAGAGACAGTTCTGCCACCTAACCAGTTGTTTGCAGTTAAATAGGTAATGTCTAAACCAGCAGTGGGACAGCTCATTCAGACCAGTAGTTCTAAGTCTT
Source organism: Neoceratodus forsteri (assembly GCA_016271365.2). Classification (NCBI taxonomy): domain Eukaryota; kingdom Metazoa; phylum Chordata; order Ceratodontiformes; family Ceratodontidae; genus Neoceratodus; species Neoceratodus forsteri. The sequence continues at coordinate 511,330,447 of CM057449.1, read as the reverse complement.
TCCATTAGTAGGGAATGGTTCACAAGATCAAAGGCCTTGGTAAGATCTATAAAAACAGCACCTGTTGCTCTGCCAAATTTAGTTGCCTTAAGTGCGTCGGTTGTTAGCCTAGCCAGGGCAGTATCAGTGCTGTGGTGTTTTCTAAACCCTTGTTGGCAACGTGCAAGCATATGGTGAGCCTCAAGGTATTCTAGCAATTGATATGACACTAGCCTTTCCTGTATCTTTGCTAGGGTACAAAGAAGGGAGGTGGGCCTATAATTTTCAATGGGTTCTCTTTGGCCTGCTATGTCACTGGGGACTACCACAGCTGTTTTCCATGTTTCAGAGATGACTCCCAGGAGAAGTGATTTGTTTATAAGGAGTGTAATGGGGTGGCAATGGCAGGGGCTGCCATTCCTAGGAATCAGGGATCTAGCATGTTATATCCAGGTGGGCCATCCATATTGATCTGGCGTAACTGCAAACAGACGTCCTTTCTCGTGACAAGTCTGAAGTGGAAATTAGGTTGGTGCAGTTGGTCTGCAGTTAAGGAAGGGGTAGGAGACCTCTGCAAAGGAAGAGGTAGGAGAGCAAATAGCATTGTTTAATTAAAAAAATAATGTACAAAAACAGAACAAGCCCAAAATATAACTTGATATTGGAAGACCAACTGACCAGACCACTTTAGGGCAGCATTTTCCACTGCCCCTGCTTAAATGTAAATAAAAGCAAAATAACTTGTTCCTGGCATACTCATGGCCATAGGTGCCTCTGCTTCCACCCACAGGCTACCAAAGGACAACAATCTGTCTTGAATAAAAGTTGTTCCTTACCAGAGATGGGTGAGGTGGATAAAATTAATTTGCAAAGTTTGAGAAGTTGCCCTTTTCCTAGGCAAATTGATTTAACTTCACCTTAACTTCAAAACTTTCTAGGTGAAGTTAGGTGAAGTTGCAGAGTTCCCACTTTGTATATTTGCTTAACTTTACCTAACTTTGTCTAGTAAAGTGGTGAAATTAGGCAAAGTTAAGTCAATTCACCCAGGAAAAGGGCAACTTTGCAAACTTCGCAATTAATTTGCAAAGTGAATTTTATCCACTTTGCCCATCTCTACTCCTCACTTTATGATGGTCAGTCTGTGACTGTGCATAAACTACCATTTACTCATAAAACCAGAGTTACCAAGAGCTGTACTTTACAGTTTGGAAATATTAACAAAAAGGACAGAAGTACTGGAAGAACATCCTGCGATCACCCATTATTCAGACAGCAGTTGCTTGGTTGCTCCTTTTGTGGAATGAAAGGGATCCACAAAGACAATTGAGCAGGCTGACAGGGAAATTAGCGAGTGGACAGACCTGTAGGACAAAAGAGAAAAAGATAGAAAAAACATGAGTTATAAATACAGAGGTATACAAGTCAGGCTAATAATGATTTCACTTAGATTCACTGAAAGATGATTCACAAATCAAGCATATTTTGAAAAGAGTTTAAGATCTCCCTGTTGACTCAGACCTTTTGTTTAGTACTTTCTAATTTGTATATCCATGCACTTTTTTTCCTTAATAGCAGATTTGTCCCATCCCCTCCTTTTTTGGGTGTAGCCACCATTTCTAAACCCATACATTTCAAATGTTTAGGGTCAGAATCATGTCTCAGGGCAGGTGCTGCCCTACTGGGGTGTCATTTCTATTGTTGATAATGGAACGGACATATTCCTGAATCCTTAGTTTTCAAATTTGTGTCTGTTCTTCCAACATACATAAGATTCCAGGTCACCATAATATATAAACTACAAATGTTGCACTGTAATTAATGAATTCTCTGATCTCCACTTTTTTACCACTGTTTGGATGCTCAAACCATTTTCTTGGTACTGCATAGGTGCAGATGTTGCAACTGTTACATTTAAACAACCCCTTAGGTTTGGGGGGGGGGGATTAACCAATTTCCTGAGCTGCATTTATTTTCACTCTCAAATTGACTATGCACCAAAGTATCCCTTATAGTGGATGCATTACTGAAAGTGATCCACAGTCTGGGGCCTACTGCTCTGCCTACATTATCATCCCCCCAAAAGATTGGCTTTTTTTTTTATGTGTAATATTTTCAGTTTTGCTAGCAATCTCATTGTACTCAGTCACAAAAGTGACTGGTCCAAACTCATCTTTCCCTTTTAGGGCTGCATAGAAATTCAGTGCAGTACTTCTTTGATTACACAGAGAAAAAGCAGCTATAAATCATGTGACAGGATACTTACAAAGTTACTCCTTACAAAGTTAGAACTGAAACACATAAGGCTGTTTCCATTTAACACAGTGGTATTCCTTTGTGTCTCTCACCTCCCCTTTGCTGCTGGACTATATTCTTGGTAATAATTTATTCATTTGCATTCATTCAGACTCTCCCACTTACTGAGGGGAACAAGCATCTGATCTTAATCAGACTTGTCATGAGTTAAAGAGATTAGCATAGTTAATTTCTTTATACCAGGGAGAAGGGATGCAGATGGGAGATTCAACCAAACCTAATTATTTATGTAAAAACAAATGTAGAGAGAGCATTGCTAAAGTCAAACAAGTATAAGAATTAAATGTTTTATGTTAAAGTAGCACAGTACTAATAACTTTTAGTAGGTATGAATTAGTAGGTGATTGCTTAAATGTCTTTATGTACAATTATCATCACTGAATCATGGCTAAAAAAATCTAACTTAGACCAACAAGTTACCCTCCTGGGCTATAAGTTGTTTAGAGCAGATAGGGGGACTGGGGGGGGAGTAGTTATATACGCCAAATCTGCCAAATCCAAGTTCTCAGTTAGTGACATTGAGTGTATCTCGAAACGCAAGGAATACGAAGTTGTCTCCTTAAAGCTATACCTCCCCTCCACGGAATGCATCACTATTATCAGTTGCTATAGGCCCCCTAGTGGCAGAACTGACCTCCTTAATACTCTCAAATCCCTAACTGCAGTCACCAACTCTGAAGTATTAATCCTTGGGAACCTAAACATGGATTGGCTATCACCCAAATCCCATAGACTCAAGTCTCTCTGTGATGAACTTGGTCTCACCCAATTAGTATCAGAACCTACCAGGGTAAACAAATCTAACCTAGCTAACAGTTCACTCCTTGATATTATATTATCGTCCCACCCCCACAAAATCCAACACTCGGCAGTTTTTTACAACGATATGAGTGACCACGGTATTGTAGTCTGTACAAGATTACAAACCAAAATCCGTCACCAGCCTAAGATCATAATTAAATATTCATTCCATACGTTTAGCATATCAAACTTCCTCAAAGACCTCAGTCAGGTTAGATGGCAAAACCTCTATCTCTCTAAAATGCCTGATGAGGTGGTGACAGTCCTAAATGACAATCTAATTCCCCTAACAAACAAGAATGCGCTGCTCATCAAGGTCAGGACACGTAACATTACACATCCATGGTTCTCTGCTGATTTAAAGAACGTGCTCTCCCACAGACACAAATTATGGGCTAAAGCTAGACATTCCAAATGCCTAGTGGATTGGCAGGCTTTTAGAGCCACCAGGAATGCCTGAGTTAAACTAATCCATTCTGCTAAAGCTAACTTCTATATGTCCACTCTCGAGCAGGCTAAAGGGGACCCTCAAGAAATCTGGAAGACCCTCAAAACTATTGAAGGGCAGCTGGTGCCCCCCCCCCCCACCAACCAAGCTTATTAAAAATGGCATAGTGCTGGAAAACAGTAATCAGATCTTGGATGAACTCAATTTGCACTTTGCCACCGCTGGCCTGGCATTTGACTCATCCTCGTATGCTGCACGTGCCAATAGCCAGGGTAGTCCAATTTCCCTGATCACTGAAATGAGGCATCCCTTTCAGCTGCGCCCCCTAAACTATAAAGAAGTCGAAGATTCGCTTAAGTTCCTAGACACTAAAAAAAGTGCAGGGGATGACAGAATTAATCCACTTTTTTTAAAACTTGGGTTCACCCACCTTATGGCCCCAATCTTACTTATCTTCAACCTCTCTATCTCTTCCTCTGTAGTACTGTCATGCTGGAAATCAGCCCATATCCTCCCCTTATTTAAAGCTGGGGACCCATGCGACTTAAATAATTACAGACCTATATCTATTTTACCTATCCTCTCTAAAGTATTTGAAAAACTAATCTATGCACAACTAAAGCACCATCTAGAAACCTATTTGCTCCTGAACCCTACCCAATCTGGTTTCCGTTCCAACCACAGTACTGTCACCACTTTGGCTAAAGTAACCAATGACTGGTTCTCAGCCATGGACGTGAAGAAGATCACAGGAGCTGTCTTTTTAGATCTTAGCAAAGCTTTCGATACTGTAGACCATAAAATAGTCAAAACCAGCCTTGCTAAAATAGGTGACACCCAGCCAACTATTCAATGGTTTAGTAGTTACCTTTCAGGAAAGTTGCAAAAAATCAAAGCAGGTGGCCTGTTATCCCCCCTTACTGATTACCAGGGGAGTGCCCCAAGGCTCTATCTTAGGTCCCATACTATTCTCTCTATACATTAATGACCTTGACCACCTCATTTCCAAATCCAAATTGCATTTCTTCGTTGATGACAATGTCCTCTATACTTTCGATGCTTCATTGAGCCACGGCAGGGATACCCTTCAAGCTGACTTTGCCCAGCTCGAAACAAACCTCATTAATGCTAAACTCCTCTTAAATGCTAAAAAAAAAACAAAGCAATGATCTTCTCCTTTTATAAATCCTCTTCCTCCCTTGCCAATTTGCAAAATGACTTTACAGTAACTTCTTTAGGTGAACATTTGGAAGTCACCCCCAAATTCAAATACCTCGGATTTTGATTAGACTGTAAGCTTGCCTTCACGGAACACCTTGATGACCTCATAAAAAGACTAAACATAAGGATAGGCTTCCTCTACCATAACCGGTCTCTCTTCCCATTAGAGATCAGAACTAGGTTCATCCAAGCGACTTTCCTCCCGCTACTAGACTATGGGGATATAATTTACAACTCTGCTGTAATCATAAAACTTAATAAACTTGACATCCTTTATCACTGTGTACTGCGCTTCATTACGAACTCCCCACTCCGGACACACCACTGTAACCTGTACACAGCTGTGGGTTGGACGTCCCTTACCACTAGACGCATTTACATACCAGTGCATGGACATTAAAGCTCCTCCTTAACAAGCTTCCAAGCTACCTAACTTCCATCATCCATACCTGCCACAGTGCATATGCACTCAGAAAATTGGATTTTATCTTCCTGGATGTCCCAAAGGCCCGCACCTCGTTCGGCCAGCATGCATTCTCAACTGCCCTCCCAGTAACCTAGAATCAACTACAATCGACCCTGAAATTATCTAATCTAGTCTCTGTTGTTTTTCTCAAAAAGTTAATATCAGAAAAAATAAAAGATGTCTGTAGTTGTCATTAAAAGTTGTTCTCCTTCTATGGCAGCACAAGCCTTCCGTTAGTCATATGATGTATGAGAATTGAACCAGCACTTTATGTATGAGTGAGATGACTTATGTTATGAGTTATAGAGTGATGCCTGTATACCTGCTATATTTGTATCCTATCAGCACTTGCGTTCTTGTTGAGTGCATTTATTGTATGTTTCTGTTTGTCCCTTAGTATATGTTTTACAGGACGTCCTTGTGAATGAGCTTGCTCAATGGAGTTTTTTCCTGCAATAAACTTGAAACTTGAATACTTTGATGGGTATAATTTATTTCTGTTACAGTATTGCTCAACCCTGCAGAATTATTAATCATCTAATTGTTTAGTTCAATGCTAATGTTAAAATTAATACTGTATTGAACTATATATTAGCTAGTGTTCATGTTATGAACTTAATGTTATTGTATGTTTTCACATTCTCACTACACAGCGCTGCCAATGTACCAGCTAGTGCTGAGTCATCTATCAATCATCTCACAGGACCACCCCACCACTGAGCTCCTACCGATAGGGCTACCAAACATTACCTATTAACAATGCCTCCTTTGGCTGCACTCAGAAGATAACTGTCTAATTCTCTACTTCACTGTAAATATCAAACCTGTTACCCCCTCCCTCTATCAGCAAACTTATTGTTCTCTTGAAAACTGTAAAGTACAGCTCTTGGTAACACATTCTATGCAATGTATAGCTGATCTTGATTCTGCAATATTGTACAACTAAAAAAATTGTAACCTTTAGCTACCATTCTATGTCTGTAGGTATTGTTTATGTTTGTTTTTTCTGACGCAGAGCCTTTGTAAATGAGTCCCTGACTCAAAGGTTGTAATTCTAAAGTCTGTTAAATGAATAAATAAATAATATTTTTTTCTTTTCTTTTGTTTGAAAAAATCAATACATTTTTTAATGGAAAAAAAATGTTTCCCCTCGCTTTCCCATTTTGTGACATGTGTCACAAGTGTGACAGTACTCAGCCACATCTTTACAGACACCAAGCCAATAGAAGTTTCATATCAACCTTTGCTTGGTCCGTTTCACCCTCCACCCCGATATCCCACAAGTGGAATGTTGTGTGCAATACTGAGTAGCTGTTGCCTAAACTCTTTAGATACTACTAGCTGCTGACACACCTGACAAACTTTGTCTCCTTGAGCTGCAGCTTGGGGTGGGATCTGGAAAACAATTTGGTCCAGAGGCAACCATAGTTACCTTGTTAAAGGATAAGGGTTATTGTATCATCATAAATACATTTCAGAAGGTAAATCCGGTCCACATATGCATCTACATGGCAAATGGCTAGAGGCACCTTACATAATTTTACTTATGAACAATACAGATGTTTTAAATTCTGACCTTGCAGGATGCAGACTTGCTCATGTGCCTGTTTCCAGGGATGACCTGGGGGCACTGTAGTTGTTGAGTGACTTGTGTAGGGTTGCACAGTATGTAGGCAAAAGTTGCAGGGTTCAGACCCAGACCTGCTAAGTATCCCAGACTTATTCACAGCTCATTGCTCTAGCCTGAGGACAATACTAGAACCCACATAATTAGAATCAGAGTTTGTCTGTGCATTCAATGTATAAAACGTACATTTAACAGAAATGGTATGAAAGAGCTTGGTCACCCTCCTGCATCTAGGATGGCATCTCATTTAGTGTAGTGCCCACCTTAAACCATAACAACCTGTACTGCACCAACACAGTCACCTTTGCATCACCTTTGCATCACAGGTTATGGGCAGTGTGGATCAGTGGCATCACAACACCAACAACAGCACCATAACAAGAGATCACACACACACACAAACTAGTGTGAGGGAGAGGGAGCTGGATGTCATTGTTCACCTAGGGACAAATGACTTGGCTGGGCATGGGATCAGAGCAGTGCAAGAGGAGTTTGTGGAGTTAAGGAGGGGCCTTAGACAAGTAGCACACACAGTAACCTTCTTGGAGGTGCTGCCTGTCTATGGAATAGGTGAGACTAGGGTACTCTGCACCATGCGATTCAATGAATGGTTGAAAAACTGGTGTGGAGCACAGGATTTTGGCTTCATTGGGGACTGGGGTTCCACCTGGTGGGATACATGCCTATTCGGGCACGATGGTCTGCATCTGTCCAGGAAGGGAACCAGATTCCTAGGTGGTAGGTTTAAATGCTTCATTGGCAAGCTTTTAAACTAGCCAAGGGAGGAGGCACTGATAAGGAGCAGAGAATTCCCAGCCGCCCCCACAAAACAGTGTAGTTAGTGAGGTAAACACCAAGGTAGAGAGGTCAACAGGGAGCAGGATGGGGTAAATGGAGAAGAAGACAAAGTCAGTAAGGGCAGGGATGGGGCTAAAAAGAATAAGGCCATCACAAAATGGAAGGTGATCAGTACCAGTACCCATAGCCTGGGTAACAATCTTCCTGAAGGTATCCCGTGAGTTTGGCGACCGTGGTTAGGCACCTACCAAAAGGGTGACTCAGTCGTGGTGCCTGTCATTGGGACAACTGGGGAAGGTGGGTGACCAGATGGGGGGATGAGTGAAATAGTGACATCCTGTCACTACATGTCTACATGTGCGGGGGAAGCAAGCACGCCAATGGGGTGGGAGGGGACGGAGGGGTTGTAGGGGGTGGTGCCATGGTGAGCTGTTGTAGTGTAGTGGGTGGGTTCAGGGCTGTGGCAGGAATGGTGCTAGGTTTGGGTCCAGGCACAGGTATTTTCTGTTGTGCCCGGCCTGAAATTTTATTTATGCCGTGTTTGCTACCCCCCCAAACATGCACCCCCCTGGAGTTGAGAATCCTTAAGTTGGGGTGGGTGCAGCCCCCTGCATAAAACAAAAAATCCCAACTCCCTGGTGCCATTTTGCTGTGCGCCGGGGAGTACATTGCCGAAATATTTTTTCAGCAATGTGCCATTATCCTAGGCAATCGCCATTATCACACAGATCCCTTCCCGAACTAGTGGCCTTGATGGAAGAGGGACACCTGGATGTTGTGGCAGTCACAGAAACATGGTATACAGAGAACCATGACTGAGATGTAAACAAACCAGGGTACACAAACTACAGGAGGGACAGGGAGGGTAAAAGAGGAGGAGGAGTAGTGGTAGCTCGCTACATAAGGGAAGAGATCAAAGCAATGGAACTAAAGGGTAAATGGGGAGGAGAGGAGGAACTGTGGGTCAACTTGGAGAGAAACAATGGCAGCACAATCGACACGGGGGTTGTATACAGACACCCATCTCAAGGGAGGGAAATGGACAGGGAAATGATAGACAGCATCTTTTGAGTGGCAGAAAAAGGGGAGATATTGTTGATGGGGGACCTGAATATGCCAAATGTTAACTGGAGCACATTTGCTGCAGCCACATCCAAGAGTGGGGTCATTCTCGATGCCCTACAAGGGGCATGCCTCAGACAGCTACTGTTGGAACCCACTCGGGAGGGAGCAATCTTAGACCTGGTACTCTCAAATGGAGATGGAGAGAGGATCACAGATTTAGAAGTGGGTAGCCATCTGGGAACTAGTGACCACCGAACAATGTGGTTCATGATAAACACAGCCATAGAGTCAAGCCATACAAAGGTGAAAGTACTGGATTTTGAGAGGGCTGACTTTGGAAAAATGGGTGAGTGCCTAAGGAATACACTAGCATATGGGCAGGAAGGAGGGGTGGAAGAACAATGGAGAAAAATCAAAACTGCCATCACAGAGGCAACAAGCCTTTGAGTGAAGTAAATAAACGAAACAAAATGAAGTAAAAAACCACTATGGTTCTCAAAGGAGATGGCGAGGAAGGTTAGTAAGAAAAAGATAGCATTCAGGAAGTATAAGGAATCACAGAATGCGCAGGACAGAGAAGTGTGTCAGTTAAAGCCGAAGGAAGCAGGGAAGGCTGTCAGAATAGTGAAGGCACAAACAGAGGAAAAGACAGCCAACTCAGTTAAGAAGGGGGATAAAACCTTTTATAGGTACATCAGTGAGTGAAGGAAGACCAGGGAAGGGTTAGTGAGGTTTAATAAAGGGGAGGAGAGATGGGCAGTGACAGTGAAAAGGCAGAGATACTGAATGAATACTTTTGCTCGGTATTCACAAAATAATAATAAGGGGAGGTACCTAAACCAAACACTTGAAGCACTCTAGACAGGGGGGTCGATACTGGTCCATTCACAGAAGGAAGGGTCCTGAAAGAACTAAAACTCATGGTGGACAAAGCAATAAGGCCTGAAGAGATTCACCCCAGAATTCTAAAAGAACTAAGGAGAGACCTAGTGACACCACTGACTACCCTTTCTAACAAATCATGGGATGATAGTGTGGTACCCGAGGACTGGAGGAAGGTGGATGTGATTCCTCTTCACAAGAGTGTGAGCAAGGCAGAGGCAGGAAACTACAGACCTGTTAGCTTGACCTCAGTGGTAGGGATAAATGATGTAATCACTTCTGAAAGAAAGAATTGTTGAGTACCTAGAGGCTGACGGGGCACAGGACCCGAGGCAGCATGGATTCACAGCAGGAAGGTCATGTCAGACAAATCTAATAGATTTCTTTGATTGGGTGACCAAAGTAATAGACCAGAGAGGGGCTGTGGATATGGCCTACCGATACTTTAGTAAGGCATTTGACATAGTCCCACACAAAAGATTAATGAACAAGTTAGCAAGCCTTGGAGTGGGTCCCAGGGTAGTAGCCTGGGTAACAAGTTGGCTGGACAACAGGACGCAGAGGGTAATAGTAAATGGAGTACAGGGTGGTAACTAGTGGGGTACAGCATGGTTCAGTGCTGGGACCGGTCCTTCTTAATGTCTTTATAGGAGACATTGCAGAGGGACTGGAAGGAAAAGGGCTCTACCATGCCGGTTCGACATCTCTAATGTCGACCGGCGTTACAGCGACAGGAATCATGTCGACCGCAAATCATGGTAGGTATGATTCCTTACTGATTCCAGATCCTATTTTTCTATTGGGGGGCTTTGCCCGAACCCCCCCATGCACTAAAGGATTGTTAACTCCAGTTGGAGTTAACTCTGGGTGGGGTTGCAGGACTAGGAGACAGCATGCCTCTGTCTCGGGCACACCATCACAGCGACCTGTGGGCAAAGTGTCGATTTTGCCAACAGGAGCACAGTTCGCTGTGTTGGCATCACCATACAGGGGGCATACCAAGGAAAAGCATGCCTCTTTGCAGATGACACAAAGATTTGCAATAGGGTTGATACATGGGGGGGGTGGAAAGTATGAGAGGGGACTTGGCAAGGTTGGAGGAATGGTCAAAAATTTGGCAGCTTAGATTCAATGTAAAAATGTGCAAAGTAATGGATCTGGGAAACAAAAACACAGGGGAAAAGTACACAATGGGAGGGGAGGTACTAACAACAACAAAATGGAAAGGGACCTGGGGATAGTCATATCAGATGACCTTAAGGTAGGCAAGCAATGTGAGAAGGCAGTAAGGAGTGCTGGGGGGCTACTGGGATGCATAAGGAGGGGCATCACCAGTTGAAAATAGGAAGTTGTCATTCCTCTGTACAGTCAGTTGGTGAGATCCCATCTGGAGTACTGCATGCAGTTCTGGAGATCCCACATCCGTAAGGACATAGACAGGATGGAGGCAGTCTAGAGGAGGGCAACTGAAATGGTGCAGGGTCTGCAACAGAAGCCATACGAAGAGAGGCTAAAAGTGCTTACTATGTATATCCTTGAGGAAAGGATGGAGAGGGGGACATGATAGAAACTTTCAAGTACCTCAAGGGAATAAACAAAGTCCAAGACGGGAGCATTTTCAGAAAAAAAGATGTGCAAGAACAAGGGGACGCAATTTGAAGATAGAGGTGGTATGGCTCAGGGGCAATGCAAGGAAGTATTTTTTCATGGAGAGGGTGGTAGACATGTGGAACCACCTTTCTGCAGACATTGTGGGGTCAAAAACAGTGGGGGAATTCAAGAATGCATGGGACAGACATAAGGCATTTATAGTGAGAGGTAGGAGGAAGTAAGCTGTTGGTTAACTTGAATCTGCAGCTTATCCAATAGGTAGGGAAATGGGCAGACTAGGTGGGCTAAGCAGTCCTTATCTGCCATCAAAGTCTATGCTTCTATGTTCCTATAAGATTGTCCATACCAGAGCTGGAACTAAGCATAGTGGAATTTTATTATTTAACTTGGTGAAGATACACAGTTCTTTGGGCATTTCTCTGTCCATTACTTTTTTCCAGGTGTTTCGCTCATCTTTCTCACCCCATCCAACGTCATATTGCAGCCCTATTGGCTCTGACCAGAAATTGTAACTTCTGGTTTTGCTAGTACAGCCTATCTCTCTAGGTGGCTAGCCTTTTCTCTAGAATGTAATAGTTGTTAATTTTTGAAGGCCCTCTATAAGAACCAGTTCTGTAGTTCATCTGCTTATTCTTCAAATGCCTCTATGGAACTACAATTCTGTCTTAGTCTGGCAAATTGGCTATAGGGGATTGACTCCTTCAGAACCTTGGGACGTGCACTCTGAGCCTGCAGCAAGATGTTTGTGGGAGTACTCTTTGTAAAACATCTTGTTTCTACACCATGATTCCCATTTAAATTGTTACTGTTAAGGGTGGGCTCTAAAGAAATCCAGTGTTTGGGGATTGGTAGCATGTGTGTGAACCTCAAGTTGAAATCATCGATATTGATCCAATGTACAAATGTTTCAGTTTAATGGAGGTTCCCATCCCACACGCACACACACTACATCATCAGTAAAGTGGATCCATGCTCTTATTTTGTCAGATTAGCACTGCTATTTATGATGAGCTGTTCTTCCCAATATCCTGAGAATAGATTAACATATGATGGTGCCATTGCTGCACCCATCGCTGTGCCACATGTCTGAATGTTAAACTTGTTTTCAGATTCAAAGTAATTATGCCCAAGAATAAATTCAAGGGCTTTGAGAATGAAATCTACAGGTAGCTGTTCCCTGCCTGGGTGATCGAAAAGAAAGTACCTGCATGCTTTGAGACCCTGTCTGTGTTTCACTGAGGTATATAAAGCCTCAACATTTATTCCTACCCAATGATAGGTGTCCTTCTTTTCAAAATGATCATGTATTCTTGGGACATCCCCTGTGTCCTAAAAATATGAAGGTAATTGTGGGGCACAGATTTTTAGAACGGTAAATCAACAAATTTTCCTAAATCTGGGGGTTAAAGGAGTGGACAGGTTTTGTACTTTTTGATCCCATTTGGTACTAAGCCCATTACACTGTGAGACTGTTTTATTCTCTTTGTACAGATGAATTAATAAAGTTATGTTCAGCCTCAGACTATTCCTGTTTATGACCCATCATTACATGAGTGCGCTGCACATTGGATCTGCTTCCGTCAAGCCCTGCAGTTGCTGACAGAAGCACTTGTCATCTCCAGCTGACAGACTGAGCTAACACGTCACCAGTTTTATATTTATGTTGTTATCCTGTGCATTGCTACATTATACTCTTTTCTCCCTCACTTATGCTAGCAACAGAAAATCATGGAGAAAGGAAGGAGAAATAAGAGGCAAATTGAGGTTTTGGCGAGCAGTCAGAACTGGAACTTTGTAGCATGCCTAAAAATAGCCATTTACTGTAACTGTCTAATACTCTCTCCCACTTCACCTCATGCGCAATTAAGGAACCCAGGAGCTGAAGTTTGAGTAATTTTTCACACCTACAGTATGTTCATATACCTGTATGTACAAGGGCACTTGAAGTGGTTCACTGTTAAACAAAGAACTGTATACTTAGTTTAAGATCCAACTGAAAGTTCAAATTTGTAACTAATTCCAATATAGCCATTGTGATTGTCAAAGCACCCCACAGTTCCCAGTGGGCCTCTTTCTCTCTCTGGCCTTTGCTATTAAGATGTGGGGTGCTCTGATAACCCTTTTCTACCACCATCTAACCTTAAGACTCCACATAATGAGGATCTTTGCTCTGGGTAGGACACATTCTCATCTCTCTCTCTCTCTCTCTCTCTTTCTTTCTGTCTCTCTCTCTCACCTTTTACTATTTACCCCTTTAGCCAGGTACCATTCCCTCAGACATGCAATCACAAACAACCAGTTACTCTAGTCTTTTGAAAAATAATTAATGTATTACTAAACACTAGTTGCCAAAATACAGCAGTAATATTCAAGTATATATATTATATACACATAGTCAAACAACAGAACACATACAGAATTACAAAAACAAAAGCTTGCATTTTTATGCACACATTGTCAAACAAAAGTGAAGATTCAGAATTACAAAAGGAAGCTTGCCCTGTTGCCCTGTTGCTCGGTGTCTGGCTTGACCAACATTTTGATTTTTTGGTTCATATTGATGCCATACACCATAAGCTCCCCTGCAAGCTTGATGCATTGTACAGGAACAAAGCAAGTATTTGGCTTCCTGTCCACTGAGAGATTGTTTTAAAGATGATTCTCCCTATTTTTATGGCTGTGGGTGGAGCCTACAGCCATCTTACTATCTGTAGCTGGAAAATGAAGTATTGTGGAATATATTTTTTGGACTTTTCAATGTATCCTTCCACATCTACTGTACAAATCACTATGATAACTGAAATAAAATACTCCCTTCTTTCAGTTTGGAACGTTGGAGACATAATTCCAAGTTGCTTATCAGACGGCCATTAGAAAACTGAAACAGCTTGTTAAATATTGGTTGCCTATTAAACTAGAGATTTGTTTACCCCTTTCAGAATGCAATAACTTGCAAATTTAAATACTTAGCATTTAAACATTTTCTTGCTACTACTGTAGTTTCAGTTGGGCATGTATTGTCTTTCAAGAAAGATTCATACCTCATAAATGCCACCCTTTCCCAGAAATTTATAAAGATTTGCGCTGTTTTTTAACCTGTTATGACACTATCTGATAAGCACTGTCTTAGACATATGCCAGGTCTTTGGTGAACTACCCAGACTAAATATATATAGCAATCAGCAGGCATTTTTTACTATGCTTTTTGGGGCAAAACTATATTGAGCTACAGCAAACGCATACACACACACACACACACACACACACAGACACACACACACACACACACTGTACACACCATCCTCATGGCTACAACATTCAAAATAAATACTGCATTCTAATATGTTATAAAACAATAAAGAAATGTTGTTTGTGTCAGTGAACACAGTGCAGTTCAGTTTAGAGTAGATTTTCTTTAAATATTTCTTATCCTATATTTTGTATCCTGGATAGAGCAGGGGAGATGCTATATCTCATTGTCATAGAGATCTTCATTTACTCATTTTTGAACTGTATTTACTCAGGCTACAGCAAACATACACACACACACACACACACACTCTGTACACACCATCCTCATGGCCACAACATTCAAAATAAATACTGCATTCTAATATGTTGTTAAAACAATAAACTGATTGTTTACATCAGTGAACACAGTGAAGTTTAGTTTAGAGTAGATTTCCTTTAAGTATTTCTTATCCTATATTTTGTATCCTGGATAGCACAGGGGAGATGCTATATCTCATTGTCACAGGGATCTTCATCTATACATTTTTGCACTGTATTTACTCAGGCTGTCCCAGATTAGATGCAATATCTTGTTTTCAGTGTGATCATGATTTTACTATTTTTGTAATGTACTTATTCAGGGTATCCTATTCCAGGGCCACCATATTCAAAGGAGATGTGAGATGCATCCCAGCAAAAAAGGGAGATGTGCCACGCAACTCCAGCAATGCACCACAGCATGATATTCAAATGTGCAGGATGCACCGGCCACAAGGGAGTGGGCCAAGGTGCACAGAAATGGTATGCTGCATAAGTCAGGGGGTGTTCCCATGCATATGCCGTGCTGCAGCATATTCAGTGGGAATGCACCCCTTGCAGTCCAAAGCAGCATGACTCACAGGCCATGAATAGCTGGCCTAACCTGGCCAGTCACCCACAGGCAGGCTGCAGAAGTGCACCAAGGTGCACAGCAGCCTGACAGCCCTAGTGGACTAGAGGTAGCCCCTCCCATCCCCAATCGATCCAACTCCACCCCCAAAGAGCTGCATAGTGTAGGGACCCCCCAGACCCAATCACACCAGAGGAAACCACAGTCCATCTCCATAGCATAGAGGACCCCCACCCATCACCCTGGTACACAGACACCACTGCTTTCCCCATACCGGACCTGTTGTGGAGACTGGCACTGCCCTCCACACCCTTCCACAGCTAGTCGCTGACTGCACTGGACCCAGGCCAGGGACCTGCACTCTGGAATGACCCAAGTGGCTGTACCATACATTGGGGCACTGCACAAGCTGCAGACCCACAAGTTTATGCAGCCATGTGTATGTCCCTGGCAAACCATAAGAGAGAATTGACATACCTCCAATGCATGCCTTTTCGAAGCTGTATCTTCCTACTGTCATACACCACTGCAGACCCACACTCTCCCCTGTTCCCCTGTGTAACATACCACCCTCCAGACTGCTGAGGTATCTTGGGTGCCATGAGGTGCATTATCCTGCAATGCCATTTGCAGTTTACGCTCCAGGCTATGGATAGTGCATCCGTGGTTAGAAACATAGAAACATAGATTTTGAGGGCAGATAAGGAATTCTTGGCCCACCTAGTCTGCCCATTTCCCTTCCTATAGGATAAGCTGCAGATCCTAGTTAACCAACAGCCTATTTCTTCCTACCCCCACAAGAATTGCCTTATGTCTGTCCCATGTATTTTTGAATTCTCCCACAGTTTTAGATCCCACAGCCTCCTCAGGAAGGCTGTTCCATGCATCCACTATCCTCTCTGTGAAAAAATATTTCCTAACATTGCCCCTGAAATGCCCCCCCCATCTTTAAATTGTGTCCCCTTGTTCTTGCATGTCTCTTTTTCTGAAAGATGCTACCCTCTTGGACTTTGTTGATTTCACTGAGGTACTTAAACGTTTCTATCATGTCCCCCCTCTCCATCCTTTCCTCAAGGGTATGCATATTAAGCTCTTTCAGTCTCTCCTCATATGGCTTCTCTTGCAGACCCTGCACCATTCTAGTTGCCCTCCTTTGGACTGCCTCTTTCCTGTCTATGTCCTTGCGGAGATGGGGTCTCCAGAACTGGACGCAGTACTCCAGATGGGGTCTCACCAACTGTCTGTACAGAGGGATAACAACTTCCTGTTTTCTGCTGGTGATGCCTCTCCCTATGCATCCCAGTATACCCCAGCTCTCCCTAATGCCTTCTCACATTGCTTGCTAACCTAAAGGTCATCTGATATGATTACCCCCTGGTCCCTTTCCTTTTTTGTTTTTGTTACTACCTCCCCCCATTGTGTAATCTTCCCCTGGATTTTTGTTTCCCAGATGCATTATTTTGTACTTCTTTGCATTGAATCCTAGCTGCCATACTTCCGACCATTCCTTCAACCTTGCTAAGTCCCTTCTCATCCTTTCCATGCCTCCTTGTGTATCAACCCTGTTGCAGATCTTTGTGTCATCTGCAAAGAGGCATACTTTCCTTCCAGTCCCTCTGCAATGTCACTTATAAAGACATTAAAAAGGACTGGACCCAGTACTGAACCCTGCAGTACCCCCATTATGGACTCCATTTACAATTACCTTCTGAGTCCTGTTGCCCAGCCAATGTTTTACCCAGGCAACCACCCTGGGACCCACTCCCAGGCTGGTTAATTTGACTATTAATCTTTTGTGTGGCACTGTGTCAAATGCCTTGCTAACGTCTAGGTAGACCATGTCCACAGCCCTCCCAGGTCTCACTACTTTGGTCACCCAGTCAAAGAAATCAATTAGATTCATCTGACATGACCTTCCTGCTGTGAACCCATGCTGCCTTGGGTCCCAGCCCCACTGGCCTCTAGGTACTCAACAATTCTTTCCTTCAGAAGTGATTCCATCACTTTCCCTACCACAGAGGTCAAACTGACAGGTCTGTAGTTGCCTTCCTCTGTCTTGGTCTCGCTTTTGTGAAGGGGAATCACATCCGCCTTCTGCCAGTCCTCGGGTACCACACCATCCTCCCATGATTTGTTAAAAAGGGTGGTCAGTGGTTTCACTAGTTCTCCCCTTAATTCTTTTAGAATTCTGGGGTGAATTCCATCAGGACCCATTGCTTTGTCCACCTTCAGTTTTAGGAGTTCTTTCAGAACCTTTTCTTCTGTGAAGGACTGGGATCAACCCCCCCTATCAAGAGTGCTTCTGTTAATTGGATTAAGCACCTCCCCCTCCTCTTTTGTGAATACTGAGCAGAAATATTCGTTCAGTATCCCTGCTTTTTCACTGTCCCCCTCTGCCCACCCACCATTCATTCTATTCAACCTCACTATCCCTCCCTTTGTCTTTCTATGCTCCCTGATGTACCAATAAAATGTTTTATCCCCCTTCTTAACCAAGTTGGCTATCCTTTCCTCAGTTTGGGCCTTTGCTATTCTGACTTCCCTTCCTGCTTCCTTCTACCTTAACTGGTACAGCTGTCTGTCCTGCTCCTTCTGTGTTTTCTTATACTTTCTGAATGTTATCTTTTTCTCCCTGACATTCCCCGCCACCTCTCTGGAGAACCACAGTGGCTTTTTCTTTCATTTTGATTTGTTTATTTGCTTCACACAAAGGCTTGTTGCCTCTGTGATGGCAGTTATAATGATTCCCCATTGTTGCTACACCCCTCCTTCTAGCCTGTTTGCTAGTGCTTTTCTGAGGCACTCTCCCATCTTGCCAAAGTCAGCCCTCCTGAAGTCCAGTACCCTCACTTTTGCATGGCTTGACTCTGTAGCTGAATTTAACGTGAACCACACTGTTTGATGGTCACTTGTTCCCAGATGGCAACCCACTTCTAGATCTGAGATCCTCTCACTGTCCCCATTTGAGAGTATGAGGTCTAAGACTGCTCCCTCGTGAGTGGGTTCTGAAACTAGCTGTCTGAGGCATGCTACCTATAGGGTATCGAGAATGGCCCTGCTCTTGGATGTGGCTGCAGCAAGTGTATTACAGTTAACATCTGGCATATTCAGGTCTCCCATCAACAGTATCTCCCCTTTCTCTGCCATCCTAAGAATGTCTTCTATCATATCCTTCTCCATTCCCTCCCACTGACCTGGGGGTCTGTATACAACCCCTGTGCGGATTGTGGTGCCACTTCCAGTCTCCAAGGTGACCCACAGTGCCTCTTCTCCTCCTTGTTCACTCTTTTGTTCAGTTGCTTTTATCCCTTCCTTTACATAGAGCGCTTCTCCTCCCCCTCTTCTCCCCTCCCTGTCTCTCCTGTAGGTTGCATACCCTGGTATGTTAACATCCCAGTCATGGTTCTCTGTGTACCATGTTTCTGTGACTGCTATGATATCCAGGAATCCCTCTTCCATCAAGGCCACCAGTTCAGAGAGCTTGTTGGGAGGTCAGCTGTAACATGCCTGTTCCAAGACCTGTGTGAGATGGGTACATCACCCACAGTGAGCAGTGCAATGGCACCAGGAAGATGTATCCACATGTGAGCATCTGAGGTGTATGGCCACTGGGCATTATCGCCCACACACAGCTGTTGCCTATGTATGACACATTCCAGCATCTTACTGCCAGTGCTCCACCACCCAAAAATAAAATGACATTTCTTTTGTGAACTGTCCAGGCCAAATATAAAGCAATCAGCAGGCATATTCTAAGAAAACACATTGTAAAAATGTATAAAAGGAAGACCACATTGAAACTGCCTCTGAGCAGATCTGCATTGTTCAAATTCATTAGAAATAATGGATAAAAGCATCCCAAAAGCTTTCCACAGCCATATCGGCTCTGACCAGAGTTTGTTTATAATGGTAACATAGTCTACCATGGAACTCCCAAATCCTCTCTTGCCAGACTGGACCCCCTCTTTCACTTTTTTTTGTTGCTGTGCTTTAGGCTGTTCCCCTCATATCCACCAGTGCTCACTCTTCTCTGCCCTTTCTTGATAACAAGCACCTTACCCATTGTTCCTCCTTTATATTTAAATTCTGGTTTGGTTCCTTTCCCTCCTACCTTACATCCCTCTTATCCTCTCTCTCGGCTTCCTACTACCCTCTCCACAATAATACTTCTCAATCCCTCACTATTCCTTTTTGAAAATCTGTTGGTGAATCTGCTTATTCATACCACTTTCCTAAACTCTGGTCCCCCCCTTGTCAATTCTCTCTGCCTCTTCTGCTTTCTCCTTAAAGTCTCTCCTTTATAACAACTCTTCTCCCTCCTACAACTGTCTATGACTCTCTTCTTCCCTCTTCCTCCTCCTCCTTACTAGTTTTGCCCCAGTAATCTGTTTCTTCCATTACTTGCTCATTGTTTTGTAACAATATTTCCATCACCTAAATTGTCACAATTTTTTTTCTATTACAAATATCTGTTTTGCTAATTTGTCTTCAATTTTTGATTATGCTTCCTGTGATATTGTATTTGCTGTATACGATTTTCCACATCCCCTACCTCTAGGCCATATCTGGAAATGAACTGTTAGCAGCTCAGTATGTCTTTCCTGGTTAATCTTTTGAAATAAATAAGTAAAATTATATGGATTAACCCTTCTATCTTTCCTATCAATTACACAGTTTTCTTACCCCACTGTCCACACTAGTCTTCATTATCTCACATCTCTCTCTACAGATACACAGTCCGGATCCTTCATTGGAACAAACTCACACAGAATCCCCCAATAAAAAGAGACAGGGAAGACAGGGCTACAGATTTTATGCTTGGTCTGCCTCTTTCTTTCTCTCTCTCCCTCTCTCTCTTTCCCCTAGTGCCTTGGTCGAATGAGGCTGTGACATCACTCCCCTGTACCCAAGCTATTGTGACTGGCTGAAGCTGATCTGGACCTGGAATCTGGGTGACATGTACCTTGTGATTGTATCTGTAACCTGGCTCACAGAAAGCATCTTCTTCTCAAAGATTAGTGAGCACATGAAAGGACTTTGGGTGGGCTAGGCTCATCCAGGATGTCTCGGACCCATTCATCACTAACAAGCCCCATTCAGGAAGCCCTCCATAATGAAGGTTTAAGGACCTGTTAAGATTCTGCTGAGCTAGTAAAATCTCGAGAAATAGGTCAGCTTCTTGTTACAGTTGACTCGGTAATGCAGCATCGTTATATCAGAATCCTACCCCCCACACACACACACACACATACACTCATAGACAGTTAACAAAAAGTATTTCAGACTATCCAGCAACAAGCAGTTTCACTGTCACAGTCATGTTCACGATATTCTGTTCAAAGGGTCTTTTTTTAAAAATAACTGAATGTACCAAGGCACTGAAACAGTTCATGAAGAAATACAATAAGAGGCCATTTTCAAATTAGTCTTCATAAAGGGCCATCTTCCAATTTCCTGGTCAAGTGAGATAGCGAGCAAAAAAGATTTGTTAAGCAGTTAGCCTTGCCGTAAAATCAATAATCAATGCACACCCTCTCTGTGATGCTCACTGTGAATTCACATATAACACCGAATAGGTGATGTGGCCCTGAGCTGCTTACATACTGTAGAACACATAGAACAGTATTCATCAATTATGTAATATTTTCATTTGGCATAGAGAAATACTTCATGCACAGGATAGATGGGTCCTAACTTTTCCCACTGCATGTTTCACTTTTGTGAAGTAATTAGCAGAACACCAAAACTGTCTTTGAAATGGAAATGTGGCCCTTTAAAAGTGCTGGACAAATCCCATTTTGGAACAACATCAGAGCACAAACACAGCCTGAGTATTTTATGAAATGCCATTTGATGTTTAACGTGGAACATGTGTTCAGATCTGTTGAGATTTATAAAACATCTGATAGTCCATGACAATATGTACTGTATAACAATGTCTTAGCACTGGGAATTTGTAAAGGAAATCTACAACCAGGAGGCTTATTTAAGCAGACTCTTAACTCAGGCATATTTATATTTGTATTTATTTATTTATTTTTAGTTTTTCTGAACCACACATTGGGTAGAGGGAATTCAACATCCTGCAGGACTCCGATCTCATAAGCTTTTCACAGCAACATAGAATGTGAAAGCAGAAAAATGTCTCCTGGCCCACCCCATCTGCCCAGCCCTACCTATTACTTGTGTGATGGCCTTAATGACCATCAGTTTACCCTTGGTTGTCACAAAAGGAAGATAAATACAGCACTTTACTAGCGGCAATAAGGAGACAGCATATATAGATGTTCACCCATTCACATTTATATGGTATGCGGCAATGGTAAGTGGCAAGGGCTGAGCAGTGGTCTGCATGCTTTGAGCAGTGGTCTGCATGCTTTGGTTGTTTATGCATCTATATAAAATAATTTCACCTGGAAATTTCAGGATCCAGCAGCAGGCAGTTCCATACAGGTATAATTCTAGTATGATGACTTCATAGTAGAATAGGAAACAGTGAGGGAGTCTACATCTAGTTGACACTAAGCTATGCTTCACCATGCTTCACAGCAAAGTATTACATATGTAGCTGATGTGTATCACAAAATTACTAACAGGCATTTTTGGAACAGCTTTAAAACCCGAGTTCATTTCTCATTTGTGTTTGTTCACACTAATGCAGGTTAGCAAACAGAATCCCAGTCAATGTATTTTTTCAGTTTATTGTTATTTGGAAAAATAATGATCACAGTTATCTCTAAAAGTAATCAACATGTAAACAATGTACACACACCCATTTATATGAAACTGATGTTCACTGACAACTGACTCTAAGTGTTTTTTTTTGTAAACAGATATTAACATTTTCCATTTTGTACAATGCATGACTATACAGAGTTACAATCAATACAGTATCACAACACTACATTGGCATTAGACAATGACATATTGGTCCTTCAGAACACAAATTATAAGGTCCGGCAGCCCTGCCCCCCCTCACCGCTTCAGAAGTAGGGTAGCATCGACTCCCAATGTCACAGGTGGTGGGGATCACTGGGGTGGTGATGCTTCCTCCAATATAGCACTGAGCACAAAGAAGTAGGGAGGAGCACTCACCCCTGCTGTTGTAGCTATAAATAAAGCAGTCTCAAACTCAAAGTGGGTTTACAGCTTTTTTACTTCCATATGTGTATTAGGCAGTGCTAACAGAAAAGCTTTACATTTCGCCCGACCACTTGGGCTTCATCAGAGATACTGAACTAGTTACAATGACCGGGTTTAGCCCAGACCGGTGGCGCTGAGGGTTGAAGCGCTGGATGCCACACCTTGCACCACGCCGGCAACTCAAGTTCGGGAATGGACTCGGGCTGCCGGGGGCTGGCAGGGGAGAGGTTGGATTGAACATCCCAGGACTGCTCTCCTTCCTCTGGGGTGGGCTCGTGGGGTTGTGTCACACTTGAGTGGCCCATGGTGAAGACTGGGGGAAGCACAAGGTGTGGTGCTAGCATGGGGGTGGAGTCTGGCAAGACACTTGCATAAGTGCAGCATGTCATTGCACTGCCGGCTCCAGGGGGACAAAAAATTAAGGTGGAAAAAGGGCTGGGTGCAACCGAGCAGCTTGATGGCCGGGCACCCGCCAACCTGGAGGCCTGTCATGGAATCGCGTCGGGGGGTCCAATGATGGCCGTGCTTGGACCCTCACATATGAGTGAGCCTGCTGTCCTCCGGGTTGGTGGGGGCAGGCGGATGGATGCCCCCGCTGGAGCACTGCAGAGGTGCAGAAATTGAAGTACGATAAAAAAAGCAAAAACGATGACCGGGTTTAAATACATATTACACCCATGATACTTAAGCAATAATGCCCGACAGGCTGTGTGTCATGCTGGGATAACACCATGCCTCAGATGGTTGGGCACAAGGCCACAGGCCGTGTGCCTCCAATAACTGAGGCGTGATGTTATCCCAAATGACACACACCCTGGAGGGCATTATTGCTATTATACAATGGTTCATTGTTATACAGAATTAAAAAAAATCATTTTATTAGATGTTTTTGTGTGGAAAAATATTTTTGTTTTTTAAGAGATGATGGAAACAATCAAGCAAATTAAGCAAACCATCATTTACAGGTTCATAGTGAGGCTGAGACTAGACCTGTGATGTTGTGCTGGGATAACATCATGGGTCCAGCCCAAGACTGGCCAATCAGATTCCAGGATTTTTTTCTTGCCAGTGTATAATTAAGTGTATTGACCAATCAGCTCATAGTGCCACTTAAATTGCAGCCTATCCAAGGCATGAAATAAATTTAAACACATCCGTGCACCGTGGTAAAATAATTAAATTCTGTATCTTAATTGAAACAGGTAAATATCCACTAGATAAGAGACTGTAAAAAAAACATTCATTTGTGTCATTAACTTTCATGGCTTCTTGATCAAGTTCCAAAACACACTTTGTACTTTCAAAACCTTTTTTCATTTCAAATTTCACTCTCCCCTCCAGGGAACCTCTGCAAAGAAAACATCAGAAAGAAGTGAAACTAGATGAAAATCATCTCTTTCAACTCCCGTAAGATGAATTCTAAAACAGTTATTCAAATCCACATATCCACACACTACTTTGTATGGGGGGGTTGAGGTCTTTTTATTTCGTTATTGTTTCTTCTTTAACAAAAATGGTTTTAATTCAAACCTGTCATTAAGGCATGGTTGTCTTGTAGCCCCCAATTTAAAAATCCATTCCTCTTCCTTCTTATTAAGGATAGAGTCAACATCACCTCCCCAGACATCAGCTGCAAAATAAGGGGTGCTAGCTGCACATTCGAGCAGACTTGATAGACCTCTAGATCTTTATCTGCTGGCAGATTTCATATGTTTGTATGTTCGTATCTTTTGGGAAGCATTTTAAACCAATTGCTACAACTTTGTGATTAGCGCTGTCATGACTAGATTTTATATGAAGTGCCATGGCATATTCACAGTTACAGTTCTTAATGGCCAAAATGTGCTCATTTAATCTAAGGCATAGTTTCCTCTTAGTTCTCCTTATGTAAAATTAGCCACAGGTATATGTGGGTTTGTATACTACAGTACCAGTATTCAATTAATACTGCCCCTGACTTTCTCAATTTTACCAGTTTCGGGGCACAAAAAAACATCTGCCTTCTGCATAAAATTACATGTATTGCAAAAGCCACATGGTTTTGATCCCCATTTTGGTTTCATTACAGTATCCCTGGTTTTGGCCTGATAACTGTGAATAAGTGAGTTCCTCAGGTTAGGGCCCCTTCTATAAGAAATTCTTAAGGGTTTGTCAAACAATGAATCTAGGGGTATACGTCCTCTCAGTATTTGCAGATTGTGTTTCACAGTACCAATGAGTTCTTTAGACCTAATGCTGTGACAAATGTCATTGCCCCACCTGGGTCTCATGGCGGCTCCTTGATCTGTAACAGACTCTCACTTGCTATGTTGTCTACCTTGGTTCTAGCTTTTGAGATGTCAGTTTCTAGATAGTCCCTTTCCCTTAATCTTTCCATTAGTTCATCTGTCCAAGTAGCATACACTACATCTGTTCCACAGTTTCTCTTCATCCTCATAAACTGACCTCTGGGGAGATTTTTTACAGTGTGTCCTGGATGATAGCTTGAAGCCAACACTATACTTTTCTAATCCATAGGCTTCTTATACAAATCCATTAGAAGTGACCCATCGCTTTCGTTTGTGATAGTAAGATCTAAAAAATGTATTACATTCTTGTCTGCACTGATTTTAAATCTGAGGTTCAGATTAGAATCCTCCAAAAACTTTACAAAAGCATTGCGTTCACTCATAGTCCCCTTCCATATCAACATAATGTAGTCAATAAAATGCTTATATAAATCTAACTTATAAAAGAAGGGATTAGTGTCAGAGTTATATATAACTTCATCCTCCCACCTTGCTAAGTAAAGATTTGCTAAGCTTGGGGCTAATGTAGCCCCTATGGCAGTACCACTAATCTGTTGGTAAATTTTCTCTTGGAACATAAAGATATTATTCTCAAGTACCATTTCCATCATATTCACCAACATGTTGACATTTTCCTGTGGTAAACTGTAGTAAACTTTGTTCTATTGCAGCCAGCTGTCCCTTATGCGGTATGTTTGTGTATAAAGAATCAACATTTAATGTGACTAAACACCACCCCTGTTCCACTTGTATGTCCTTTAGAATAGAAAGTACACTGGTGGTGTCCCTAATGTAGCTTCTAGACATGGGTACTATGGGACTCAAAAAACTGTCCACATATTTTGATACAGATTCTGTAACCCATTCAATTCCTGAAAAAATGGGGTGGCCCAGCAGTGTAGTGGGGTATTTGTGCACTTTGGGGAGTGTATAAAAAGCTGTTTTTTGTGTGGAAATTGTTCAGTCAAATAAAATAGTTCATTCAAAGTAATGAGTCCATCCTGAAAAAAGTCTATCAGGAAGAGTTCCACTTTTTTCTTAATCTGTTGTGTGGGGTCCAAGGTCAACAGTTTATAAAAGGAGGTATCTGAAAGCTGTCTGTTTATCTCTGCCATATACTGAGTAGTATTCTGCACCGTGACGCTGCCCCCTCCCCTTATCTGCCAATTTTATAACAATGTGACTGTTATTAGTAAGTGATTTCAAGGCTGCCAATTCCTGGTTAGTCATATTGCAAAAGGGGAGTCTGGGTGTATGTCTATATAATTTCTCTAAGCCCCTAGTGCAGTGGTCTAAGAAGGAGGAGGAAACCCTGGAGTGTAGGGTGGGGACAAAAGGTTGAGGGTGGTTTAAATGTTTTCTGAATGTGTTGAGTATGTATCTCACTTTCCTGTGAGTTAGAGCCCCCTCTGTCTATGCCATTTGAATCTGTGCTAGAAAAAAACATTTTTAGATTTCAACTTCCTAGCAAACTTATTCACATCAATAAAGGCATCAAATTCTGTGACAGAGTATGAAGACACAAAGGACAAATCCTTGCTCAATACCTGTATTTCGGTATCTGTAAGAACCAAATCCGAAATATTAATAACAGTCAATATCTGTTGTGGGCTTGTTGACCTTGAACCTTTCTCCTTTCTCTTCCTCTGGTTCCACCTTGTTTTCCCTTTTCTCATCTCACTTGTACTTCCTGAAACTGAAACCTTGTTCGTCGTTCGATCCTCCTGGGCTGGGGTTGTCCAGGAGGACCTGCCTCTAAAAAAGGACTCTGTTCGCGTTCACTGTCCTGTTCAGAAGCACTATCCCCCATACTATAGTCTATGGACAAATGTTCAGTCCTTTTAAGGCTAGAGCACGGTGATGGGGCACCTACAGGGTCAGTGCTAGTACTTGGAATACTTGCCGTTGTGGAAACAGTCGTGACAAGTGGAGTTCACATACTAAGGGTAGCACTACTGTTGCTAGATTTTTTCTTCCAGGAGAAAACCTGATTTCTCAGATAGTCATTAGCATCTCTTTGAAACTTTTTTTGTTTCCGTGCTTTAATTTTGTTATCATAATGCTTAAGGTACTTGTTAAATTTCTGTTGGCACCTTGTGAAGTTAGGATGCTGTTGGAACATGAATGCAACTTTCTCCTGTGTCTCAATGGCTTGTCTCATCTCCTACATAAGTTCATCTCCATCATCTATTACCAGTTTGATGAGACACTCTGATGCCTCATGCATCACTGTTTCCCATTTCTTCAAAAGGTTCAGTCGTTCTGTACCAAAAGCTGGACGCTGTAAAATCCTGAGTCCCCTTGGAATCTGTTTTACCTCCAGGTACGTGCTCATTATCTGTGGAAGTGTGGAAGTAAAAAAGCTGTACACCCACTTCTAGTGTGAGACTGCTTTATTTATAGCTACTACAGCAGGGGTGAGTGCTCCTCATTACTTCTTTGTGCTTAGCATCGACTCACATCAGTACATTTCAATAACTGTGTCAATGCCTGTATCCATACAAGGTGCAATAGGAGCAGGGCATAGAGGATAGCTTCAAGCCTTAACATCTAGTGCCTGCAACCTATAAATCCTAGCTCAGCCATCCTGTGCTCCTCCCCCTCCTCCCCACAGGACAGATGTCTAAGGGACAAAGGTGGGAACATGTTGCATCACATGTAGTAGCCACCTAGCCCACAGGAGATAAATTGCTCATTTCTGTCATTAAGATTAAATGTGATTATTTCCATAGTGTAAATATTATTTACTGTTTCCCACCAGTGTAAAAGAGCAGGTGGCTGTGTAATAAGCTATCTCCTAGTTATACACTTCAGCGCATATTGGCCAAAAGGTTTTAAATTTTCTCCCCTTAAATTGCCTGTGATATTGAAACAGAAGGCACATCTCGGGACTCAGCATTATTGTGACCCCTAAGACTTCCAAGATGGCAACATCCAGGTCCAATAAAAATGGATGTCAAAAGGGGGCACACCCATAGAATTTGTATATGCGTTGCCCTGTCTTCCCCATGGTTTCTCCAGCAGGCAGCACTGGAACTCTGCCCAAATTTGGCAATTACCATTAGGGTCCTGAAAGGTCTCACCAGGAACCCATATACCCTCCAAATATGGGATGACATGACTCTACCCATTTCAGAGAAGCCTGTTTCACAGTTGAAGGCCTATGTTCCATCATAGTTCCGCACTCCATTTGTCAGCAAGATATTGAGTGGAATATTATTATATGTCCTGAATAGCACTGTAAAAGAGGGAAATTATATGTCTAGTAATTCGAAAAGTGCCTTGCATCACCACCAAGAAGATCAAGTGTGGGAGCCTCACAAAGACCTTCACATTCATTGGCTGGAATTCTATATAATGGCACTGCAATTAGTGTTTTGTTCTAAAAAGTGAAGAAAATCTGCAAAACATAAAAAGTAAAACATGAATCTAGCTTTTTAGGTTTTTCTATATATTCTGTGTGTAGTCTTTGTGACAGCTATCAGTTAAACATAAACCCTAGTGTGCAGCACAGTATAGTGTCACCAACATATAATCACCTCAGTGTCATACAACATCTTCCTAAGCTGTCTGGGAATCGATTTCAGAAAGGTGGAGCACAAAAAAGAGAGAGCAGAACTGCTATCAGTTTTAAAGATTATTTGAGACAGAGAGCAAGCATTGTTAAGATGATCTTATTAAATATGTTAGATTATGATTAGCTGTAGTAATGTGCTTACATATGAAGGCAGTTTACCAAATTATTATCTGTAGCAGCAGTACAGCGAAAAAAAAGTTATTCCAAAAAAGCTAATTTTCTGCTATAGTTATAGAAAACATTGGCAGAAATCTTGATTTGGGATTTTCTGGAAGCTTCCTGTATTGTATACTTTACTTTTGCATTGTTGTCTGGATTCTTATCCTCCTCATGTCCTCGGTACTATTTCTGTACAAAAATGAAGCGATCATCTTTATTTCTTGGGAAATAATTATTTAACAAATTTAATAAAATTCTTAAATAATAACAGAAACTGAAAACTTCACCACCAAAATAACATGGAAAATGATTGGCATCGATTAAGAAGAAAGAAATGTGGGATCACATTTTAGCCCATTTCCGTTGCACTGCTACTTTAAGTACCTTTAGCAGTTTTGTGTGGACATACTTACATGAGCATTCCAGCTATGTACGCATATCCATTTGGACTTTCCCCAGATGTCCCTGTCTGTTCCCACACCTGTGTCACCTTTCAGCCTTCTTACTATGCTTAGTCAATTATATTCTACCTGAGGACTCCCTCTCTCATTCACTCGTACTATGCCTCTGCCTCCCCATCATCACCTTTTTATTTTCTGTCTTCTGTTCTTACCTTGTCTATTATCACTTTTTCTCCTAGATTCACCCTGTCTTCCTTCCTCACATATATACCAGTATCCCTTATTTCTCCTTACATAGCCACTAACTTTGCTATTTTCTCTTTAGATATAATTCCTGAAGATATATGATGAAACATTGATTCAAACTCTATTTTCTATTTTCAGTTTGCATTTAACATTACCTCTTTGTTCTGTTTTCAGTCCACATGCTGATGCAGCACCATGTTTTTTTTTGTCCAAACAAACTTATGTATATATGTATGTATGTATTTATTTATTAATTGATCGATTCATTCATTCATTCATTCGTAACTTAACAAGGAAAGGCACACTAAGCTATGATAGCTTGCAGTACGGTCCAAACAAACTTATGAATGTATGTATTTATTTATATATTTATTTCCTTGTAATTTAACAAGGAAAGGCACACTAAGCAGTGATAGCGTGCAGTAGGGCCTTATGATCCACTAACCTGATTGGCTGTTACCATTCTCAATCCATTACATTATCAGCCTGAACAACCATGTGTATGTAGGTATGTTTATCTGATCAACATTTCCATTATTACAATAAGTAAATTGTGACTTCCTGTGATGTCACCCAGCCCATAGCAGCCTAAATCCAGAGCTCCATCTCAGAAACCCTAAAAACCTCCCTGTATTTAATAATTACACAGAAATTGTGGTCTTACCAGCTCAGGAAGCATTCTTTAAAACAATGAGAAGGTTGGATCGACAGCTGAAGGTGGCAGGCAAGATGGAAGGCAGGCGATGGGATCCCAACCTAAGCGACTTGGAGGCCTCCCAGGCCTTGGGTTCCAAGACATTGCTGGAACCAGAATGGATTTCCCCAACAAAGAATCAGAAAAGGTGGAAAAAATCAGACACAATCTTTTGAGAGCTCTGAGCTTTTTGCACAGATATCACTGACAACCTGGAGAACATGGGCTCTGAAATTACAATTTTATCCAAATGAACTGAAGACATGGACCAGCAAATGACAATCATGAACTGCAGAATAGACTGGCTCGAGACCCTAGTTCAACAACTTCAAATGGCTCAAGATAAACTGTAGGAGCAACAAGAGGATGTTGAAAGCAGTTTTTGCAGAAAGAACATCCAGATTTATGGTATTCCAGAGCAATTGGAGGGACAGGACATGGAAGCTTTCCTTTTGCACTTTTTTCAAGAAGCCCTCTAATTTGACCAGGAATAGACTCCCAAGATCGAGAGGGCGCATCATGCCTTGAGACCCTCACCCACAGCTCCTGATGCCCAGCCCAGGTCCATCATAATAAGATTCCTGAAATATAAGACAGAACAAGACCTGCTGTCTTGGGCCTGGCAGGTGAAAGAGGTTTCCTTCGACTTCAGCTGTGTTTCTTTCAATAATGACTACCACTTGCAGGCAATGAGATGTCAGAGAGCCTATATTCCCCTGCTGCAGGCTCTCCATAAATTTCAGCTACATTTCCAGACACGCTATCCAGTCCACTTAGTGGTGTTTCTTCCTGAAGGATGGAATGTTTATGAATCGGCAAAGAAGGCTGAAAAAGTCTTACAAAAGACTCTCCTCATGCTCAACTGGCCACAGAGAAATGGATTCAGGTAGATGCCAGTAGACAGAAGCTGAAGCCAAGTAAGAAATAATTACTCAACTCCAAGCCCGTGCTCAGCACCAACAGCTGGACCAGGACAAAGAACGGGACACTTGAGAAATTACATTAAAGCTGTTTCAGCCATGAATGGCTTTACCTCTGCTCCTTATTCTCCTTAATTTAGACACTTTTCAACATCAAGGAACTGCAGTGAAGTTTACTTAATGTAGAGGTGGGTGGTGATCGGGGGTGAGACTGCTGTGGGTGGGGGGACCTGGAGTGAAAGAGACTGCTATGCCTGTTTTTGTTTAAAACTTTAAATTGATTAGTTGTACTTGTCCCTGTTGGACCAGGGGTTTTCCTTCTTGGAAAGTGGTAGTGGCTGTGGGGCACAAGATGGATTATAGGCACGAAAATCCTCTGAATGCAAAATAGCAGCTATATACCACCTCTGCAACAGTGCTCCATGGCAACAAAAGTGCTCAAAGGCAATAGATACCTTCAGCGCCTACTCAGTTTTTAAATGCAAAGCCTGAATTTTCTTACCCATGCAGCAGCTGCCTCTGATGTGGCCCACCCAGTGGGGGCAAGCGGAACTTCCTCTGTAGTCTGCGGGGTCAGCCATTGGAGCTTAATGCTCTAAGTCTAACAAACTCTGTCAGTGACTGCTGCAGCAGAGTTAATGTGTTTAAGAGAATGGGGGAGTTTCCCATGCCTTCCCCTCTTGCCCGGTAGTGCTCCTGCTCTGGAGAAGGGACACTTTGCTTTCTTTTTTTCTGTCCTTTCCCATGAAGTGGTTAGTTAAATTATGGGGATAACTTTGCAATTGTTCTGAGTTGCTGTCTGTCTCTGGGTGTCTGCTCCCAGTCTAGCAGCATGTGCTGGTGGGCTTAACTGCACCTCCTTGCTGAATTCTGCAATGTCCAGTTTAGCTACATTTTATTCAAGCAGAAATAGGCACATGTAATGACCCCGTTTACTTTATAGGACATGGGGTCACATAACAAGGGGACTATAAGCCACAGCAATAGCTACTGGCTGGACAGTAAGTAAGGTATCAGACATTTTTGCTCCCAGTGTAACAGGAGTGATTATGGAAGTGACGCAGTTTATTTTGTTAACGCCCACCTATGGTGTTATGGACTGCTATGTTTAAATCAGATAGCAAAACTCTTTCTTATCTTAAATGAGGGCCCTGCCCTTTCTTCCGCCTTGGGTGTTAGCTACCTCTGGGTGTGTTGGTAAAACCTGCTGAAAGCATTAATAGTGCACATCTTCCTAACTCCTCACCCCCCTCCAAGAAGGGGCAAGACAGCTTCCGGCTCCTAAGATGTGCAGGGGTGCTAATGCCTTGAGCATTATATCCAGACTTACACTTTGCATAAGAAGAGGTCCACCCCCTTTTGCCTGGCCTCCTCCTAAAACTAGTGGAAAGTACACATTCCAATTGCAGAAAGGGGTCCCTAGGTGATAGATGGATCAGCTGCAGAGAAACGTGAAACTTTGTCCTATTCTTTTCCTCTTATTTTTCCCCATGCGGTGGGTTTGCTTCAGACACTGAGAGGAATGTATGCCCCCTTCCCTATCCTTTATCTGGAGCAATACTGCTCCTCAAAAGCTGATGTTCCTGGAACCCCACATACCTCCCGACTCAGTCAGGGGTTCAGCAACACCAATCCCCATCCAAGTTAAAGGGTCTATTTCTGAGGCCCCTACCTTGCCTCATAGACTATGTGTATATACTTACATCATTTGGGTTGAATACAAATCACTGTTTGTTTGTCTTATTGTTGGTGCAGTATGTCACCTGAATTACTGTCATACTACACATGACTACTCTGCTGAAGCATATAGTATTGTGGGTTTCCAGCCCACTCCCAGCTCATGGTAACTATCATATTACACCTTTCTTTGCATGTGGCAGTGGACACCTGGCCTGTATGGAAGGTGGGAATTATGTTTAAAAAGTACTGGAGACTACTCAGGAATTGCAGGACCTACGTTCAAAATATACTCAAGTATGTTAACAGGTTGAATAGCCCAATAAAGCTGGCTAAGGTGTTCATTGTGTCATGTAAAGAAAGGACAGACCTAGTATTTATTCAGGAATCCCTCCTCATTCAGATGGAGATGTCCAAACTAGTTAAGTATGGCTACTCAGCTATTTACTCTTCCTCATACCAGTGTGGTAAGCACAGAGGAGTAGTAATCTTGGTGGCACACCACCTGACATTTCAGGAAGTGAAGGTGGTCAAGGACAGGGAGCGATGTGGAATTTTAGTTCAAGGGGGATAGACAGGATTCCCATCACTCTGGCCAATATATATATTCCCCCGGGATCTGACAACCCCTACTGAACTTGGTGATGGACAATGTGAGAGATTGCCTTTTCATGGCCGGGGACTGTAATCTACTTATGGATACCAGTACAGATACCATAGCCTCTCATCAGACTCATTCCCCTGCTTTGCATAAGTATTTTCATAGATATATCACCTCTATGGGATGGTCAGATATTTCAAAGGAATTACATGTAGATCAGAATGAATACTCACAGTATTCATCACCATACTAAACCTACAGTCATATAAATTATATATTTGTACAACAGGAAGATGTGGGAAGGGTTCCTTCTTGTCAGTGTAAGCCCCCAAATTGGGGCTTACCTTATCATGGGGTTGTGGCCCTGCAGGCATCCTGCAAGTGGTTCTGGGTGGGATTCAGGGCTGGCAGCTCCATTGGTACTCTGTGGCTGTGGCCACAGATATCTTGTGTCTCAGCCCCATCTATAATAGGGAGTCGAGCTCCAAGTGCAGTTTTCACGCCCCCGGGTGCTTTGGGTGGCAAAGAATGGTACTAGGTGCTGCCATGAAGGGACCATCAAAAGTAAGCAAAAAAGATGGTGGACCGCACACTACTGAGCATGTGCAGCTGCAGAAGTGCTGAAATTTTAAGGAGCCACAGCTCCATTAGCGACAACCCAGTAAAAAGGGTGCAAATAGGAGGAGTGTGTTTCAGAAGCCCCGTTGGGGATTTAGGCTCCCACAAATAAAATAAAGGATGTCCTTGCTTCTGGTGGCCAAGCAAAGCCAGGACAAGTAGTTTTCATCCTCTGAAAGGGCTTTGTTGTAAAAATATAAGGGCTGAAATATTTTGGCTACCATATAAACAAATATGGCAGCCCACAGGGACTTCTGCATCAAGGGAGCTGCTGAGACAGTATGAGAGGGCATCAAATATGCCTGGGAAATTGTCCAGCCAATCAGAAGGGGTGATTGGGAAAATTGTAAAAAGGACTGTTTGCCCACCAGAAAGGGAGATTCCTCGGAAGTCAGGAGAGAGTGTGTGCATGAGAAACTGCTGTGGGGCTATCCAGCCCAATACCTGCACCCAGAGCCCAATGGCCTGTTCAGTCCAAGAGAGAATAATAATGAGAGAGTGCCTGGAGAACAATTGCTGCAGAGAGAAAGAGAAGTAGGAGTTTTGAAGCCAAACAAAGTGAAAGAGGTTTTGGAGTTTGCTGCAGAGAGCAAGGAGCTTGGAGTCTTCAGCTGGAGAAAGAGCTTGGTGCTGCAGTGTGAGAAAAGAGATT
Source organism: Neoceratodus forsteri (assembly GCA_016271365.2). Taxonomy (NCBI): domain Eukaryota; kingdom Metazoa; phylum Chordata; order Ceratodontiformes; family Ceratodontidae; genus Neoceratodus; species Neoceratodus forsteri. The sequence continues at coordinate 511,296,140 of CM057449.1, read as the reverse complement.
ATAAGTTCTGCAGCTTTGCAAACAAAAAGTCCCACAGCAGAGAAGTAAGCCTGAGCAGCCTGTGTTCCCTCTAGGAGGGGTTAGAAACTGGAAGTTGCTGTTTTGCTCCCAGCCAGAGTGTTGCTTGTAGCTGGGGTAGAGACTGAGCCAGATACCGAGCTGAAAGTGCATTTGTGCAGACATTGTGAGCTACACAGAGAAGTCTAAGGGATCAAGCCTGCCCTGTCCCCAGACCAATGGAGAAGATGACTCAGCGAGAAGAAGGCAAGAGGCCTGCCTGGTGAAAACTGTCTACAAAGGCCTCAGAGGTGAAGTTGGCAAGGCCAGGCAAGTGAAGACCAGCGTTCTTCAACTTCTGCAGTCATCCTGCTGCTGTTGTGGTGCACCTTCAAAAGATACCTCCACGGTACTGTGCAAATTCAGATCCAGACTGTGAAACCCTCACAAACTGTAAGTACTGCTGGGCTGTGGTTCAGAGGAGAACTTTATTAACTAGCTAGCTAGATAGGATTAGGGTGTTAGAGCCCGGAAAGGACTGTGCAACTAAAGCTAAGCCGAGGGCTGAACTTAAATTTTGGTCACTATTCAAGTTATTTGGGCCTCTAAGGAAAGATCCCCAGAATCGAAATCTGCACCGCAGTGTTGTACCCACTGGAAGGGACTATAGACAGCAGCTGCCAGTGGGGAGCCTGATGCACCCACAGGTGGGAGGTGGGGTTAATGTGTAGGGTAACCTTGTCTGAGCCATTTAGTAATGTTGTGCTGTTTTTCCCCCTTTTTACCCTCCCCAAAATAAAAACTGTTATTGTTCTTGTTATACACTGGTATTGTGACTTATTGCAAAAAGGGAGGTGTGATATTGCGTGGGGAAGTGTACTGTGGGGGCAGTTATTGTATTTTCCTGGGGAGTGGTAACCTGCAATTTGTCCACAGATATCACATATCACTATCCCAGGTGGAAGCACTGTGCCATTTCCTTATCCAGGTATCTTATCCACCAGTGAACCCAGGTCGGCCCCCTCAGAGGTGTGTGCAGTGTGGATCCCAAGGGGCCCTGGAACAGCCAAGGTGAGTCAAGGGGCTGGTCCATCAGATTGGTCTGACCTCTTTCTGGGATCATGCCCCAGTCTTTACAGAATAGGATTTAGGCCTGTTCCGAAAAAAGACAAACTGGTGCTTTGACTCCTTCCATTTGAAGGATGAGGGTTTTATAGAAATGGTACACAATCATATCAAGGACATTGTGGCCTTAAATGACTCCTTTGACACACAGCCCACTATTCTGTGGGACACAGTTAAAGCAGTGCTAAGAGGTTATCTCATCACCTATGGTGTTAAAAAGACTAAGGAAAGGAGAGCCCATACAGATGAACTCTTTGCTACACTCACTTTTTTGTAACAACAGCACCAGTTAGGTACATTAGTAGACCCAACCCAAATCACTAAAATTAAGAAGCAGCTTGACAACCTGGCCTTAGGTCAGACAGAATGAGCATTGCGTTACCTATGCCAGAAGTACCACAATGGGGGCTTTATTGCAGTGCAGTTTCTGGCACATCGAGTTAGGGGGTACCATCAATAAGCCAAAAGTTCCAAAACAAAGCATCCTAACACTGGAGCACTTCTTAAGGATGTAAGCTCCATAGCGGAGACATTTGCTGCATCTGCTGCATTTTATGAGACCATATACTAAAGATCCAACACCTGAGCTGGATGCCTTAGCATCCTTTCTGTCCTCATTGCACCTCCCAAGCGCTGGATGTCCAGGCCCAGGAATTTGTTGAGGGACAAATCACTGTACTAGAGCTACAGGAGGCCATCAGGTGCCTCAGAACCAAAATATGTCCAGGCCTTGACAGTTACTCAGCAGAATTCTTTAAGAAATTCATGCCAGAAATTGCATATCTCCTACTTAGAATGACAAACAACATAGTGAAGGGTGAGGATCCCCCACCATCTTGGAGCTATGCTACCATAGCAGTAATCCCTAAATCAGTGAAGTCATCTGAAAGATGTGAATCCTACCATCCAGTCTCAGTTTTGAATATGAACTATAAGATCTTCATGTCAATACTGGCAAAGAGACGTGATGGTATCCTCCTCCATATTATTCACCCCGATCAGACAGGCTTCATTGGATCCCATCAAATTATGCATAGTTTTAAGAGATCCCGCTCCATAATACAGCAGGCCTCTAGTTCTGGTTCCCCTCTCCTAGCCCTGAGTCTTGATATGGAGAAGACATTTAACAGGGTGTTGTGAGCCATTCTCCATGGCACACTGCATAAATTTAGGTTCCTGAATGAATTTCAAGACCTCATTTTCCGTATCTACCGTACTCCCATTGCTCAGATCAGGACAAATGGTCATATGTCTTCATCTTTTCCTCTGCAGCATGGAATGAGACAAGATTTCCCCTTGTCCCCTATTTGCATTGTATATTAAGTCCCTGGCACAGGCTCTGTGACAACACCTGAGTGTCATGGGTTACATGGTACCAGAAGGCACAGAGCAGCTCATTGCCCTCTACACAGATGATATTATGCTCTGTTTGTTGGCCCCAGAGATGGATCTTCCAATTATTTGGTCAATATTACAATAATACAGCTCCTTATCAGGCTATACACTCAATGAGAGTAAGATGGAAGTCCTGGCTATACAATATGTCCCCAGTATGACGATAAAAGCTCAATGTCCTTTCTGATGGGATTTGACCCAGATTAAATACTTAGGGATAAAGCTCACAACCTCAGTTTCGCAACTCTATGAAGCCAATTATGCCCCTCTGCAAGCAAGGCTACAACAGGAACTGGACAGGTGGACAAAGGTTCCCTTGTCCCTAGAGAGAAGGATAGGAACTATTAAAATGCTGGCCCTTCCAAAATTTTTATGTCTATTCCAGAATTTGGTTCTCCTAATTCCCCAGAGCGTGGGAGTGCTGGCACAGGCGGATCTCACGTTTTCTTTGACAGGGGCTGGCCGAAGAGATCTTAAGATATTTTAGGAGGCAGTGCGCTGCAGCCGGTAATGTATTGACTCAGAAACTCCCCTGATCAGCAATGGGCTCAGTTGGAGAGAGCAGGTGTCCCCACACAACACTTAGAGCTGGGTCTGCTGGACTCTCGGCAATTTAATACATACTACAGACCCTGCACCATTTTAGTCGCCCTCCTCTGGACCGCCTCTACCCTATGTCTTTCTGGATATGTGGTCTCCAGAACTGGACACAGTACTCTAGATGGAGTCTCACAAGTGATACCAGGTGATTATAGTGCAGACTAAACCATGCATGAAGAACCACTCAGTCTGTAGCATGTGATGCTTTAGACCGACAGGGGTATATGAGCGATACGCAAGTATCGCTACCCCTGTTGCTCTGCACAGGATGGGGAAGTGAATGTAGAGAGACAGCTGGTTGGGTGCTTAGTTGAGCCACTCCCATGGTGAAGTGGCTAGAGCACCTGACCATACAGTAGGAAGCATGGCAGGACCAGGGTTTGAGTTCCTAGTGTGGAAATTTGTTTTAATTCCCGTCAGTGCGCCAATGGCTAAGTGCAGTGGTGAAATTCTGTTTTTCCCCTGAGTCTACACCCCACAGAGTTGATTACAAATAGTCTGGGGGGTGTGGTGGGCAAAGTCCCCCACATTGGGGGGTGTGGGGGCAATGCCCCCCTCAAAAACAATAACACTGTTCAGGCAGGCGGCATTTCTGTTGCAGTTGGCATTATGTGCCACCACTGTGTTACCACGCGCTGTGTTTGATGTGCGGTTTTGACCTGCATTATATCATGTGCGACATTATGACCCCATGCTTCACCAGTTATTTATACAACGGTATCATCACCTCCCTTTTTCAGCTGGTGATACCCCTTCCTATATATCTTAAAATCACACTGGCTCTTCCCCCTGCCTTATCACACTGTTTGGCCACCTTTAGGTCATAAGATATGATTGCTCCCAGGTCTCTTTCCTGCTTGGTGGTCGTCAGTACCACTCTCCCATCTTGTATTCCGCCTCTGGGTTTCTGTGCCCCAAGTGCATGATTTTGCACGTCTTTGCATTGAAACTTATTTGCCACACTCCTGACCGTGTTTCAAGCTTTCATAGATCCCTTTTCATTTTTTTCACCCTCCCAGAGTATCTATCCTATTGCAGATTTTAGCGTCATCTGCAGAAAGGCATACCTTCCTTTCTAAACCTTTGCAATGTAGCCTACAAAGACATTAAAGAGGAGCAATCCCAGTACTGATCCTTGTGGCACCCTGCTGGGCACTCTTCCTTCCTCTGAATGAACTCTGTTTACCGCCACCCTCTGTCACCTATTTCCCAACCAATTTCTTATCCAGCTTTCCATTTTTGAAGTCACTCCCAGGCTGCCCATCTTGTTTATGAGTTTCTCATGTGGAACAGTGTTGAAGGTGTTACTGAAATCTAGGTTGGCCACATCCACCGCTTCTCCCTGATCTACTCCCCTGGCCACCCAGTCAAAAAAATCTATCAGATTTGTTTGACATGACCTCCCCCAAGTGAATCCATGCTGCCTCTGATCCTGTAAGCTGCTGGTTACAAGATATTACACAATTCTTTTCTTCAGCAATGATTCCATTATTTCCCCACCACCGAAGTCAAGCTGACTGCCCTGTAAATGCCAGCTTCCTCCCTCCTACCACTTTTGTGAAGTGGGGCTACATCTGTTCTCCAGTCCTCCGGGATCACTCCCATCTCCAGTGAGTAGTTGTACAGGACTGTTAGAGGTGCAGCCAACACCTCTCTGAGCTCCTTCAATATCCTTGGATACCAGGTAAGGAAAAAGGTCCGGCTCCCCATACGACACACAGGGGAAACTCCAGACCTTGCCTAACAACTAACACACCAAAATCTGGCCAATGGAAAATCATGTACACAAATGCGCGCAGTCTGGGAAATAGGATCCCAGACCTGCAGGCAACAATGACAGAGGCTAAACTGGACACAGTAGCCATTAATGAGACTTGGTTCACCAGTAACCACACTTGAGAGACTTCAGTACCTGGCTATGTACTGTTCAGAAGAGATCGAAGTGCAGAAAGGGGGGTGGAGGGGCCCTTTATGTCAATGAAAATATCAAAGCTACAGAAATTTGGACTACACATAAGGAGCCAGAAGAACTGTGGGTCACCCTGGAAATAGGAAATGGGACAGCCATACAGACTGGGGTTGTCTACAGGCCTCCAGACAAGGGGGAGGACATAGACACATTACTGTTAGAAGATATCCACAACATGACAGCTAAAGGGGAGGTTCTGATAATGGGAGACTTCAACATGCCAGATACAGATTGGTCAATACCAGCAGGAACATCTGCCAGAACTAGACACATAGTGGATTCCCTGCAAGGGAAGGGTCCCAAACAACTGGTAGAACAACCCACAAAATACAGGGCTATCCTAGATCAAGTACTGACTAATGGGGAAAGGATCACAGATCTCCAGGTAGACGGTCACCTGAGGGCCAGTAATCATCACATGGTACGGTTCAATTGGTCCACTAGAACTAAATCATCCCATTCCATGGCAAAAATATAGGACTTCAGAGGAGTTGGCTTTGATAAGATGGCCAACAGAGTTAAGCTACAGCTGGCAAAAAGAAATACAGGTGAGGGGGTACAGGCAAAGTGAGCAAGCATAAAGGATGCAATACTTGAATCAACATCCCATTGTGTTAGAGGGAAAAGCAAGAGCAAAAGAAGAAGGAAACCACTTTGGTTCTCAAAAGCAATAGCAGAAAAGGTCAGAACCAAAAGGCTGGCCTTCAGGAAACATAAGGGAACGCATTGAGATGAAGATAGGGAGGCATACCAAACTTTCCTAAGGGAAGCAGGGAAGGCAGTAAGGCAGGGAAAGGCCCAAACCAAGGAAATAGTAGCACGAACAGAAAAAGAAGGTGACAAGACTTTCTATAGACACTTTAGTGAAAGGAGAAAGTCCGGGGGTGGGGTATTGCTATGATCAAAGGGGATAAGGGGGAGTGTGAGGAAGAGGACCAAGGAAAAGCATCTATCCTAAATAGATACTTCTGCTCAGTATTTACTGAGGAGAAGGTAGAGCAGGGCCCACGGCTCAGCACCATGGACACAGGGGAGAGGGAGGTGTGAACTAGGCCCTTCACAAAAGAAATGGTCCTAAAAGAGCTCACTAAGTTCAGGGTGGGCAAGGCAATGGGATCTGATGGCATACATCCCATGGTACTAAAGGAGCTAAGGGTGGAACTAGCAGAGACATTATCAGAAATGTTTAGTGAGTCTCTGAGCACAGGAAAGGTCCCAGAAGACTGAAGAAGGGCTCATGTGATCCCGCTCCACAAGAGTGGTAGCAGGGAGGAGGCAGGGAACTACAGAGCAGTCAGTTTTACCTCAGTAGTGGGCAAGATTATGGAGGCACTCCTTAAGGAAAGGATAGTGCAACACCTGGAATCCATAGGAGCACAGGATCCAAGACAGCATGGGTCTACAACAGGAAGGTCCTGTCAAACTGATCTCGTAGATTTCTTTGACTGACTGGGTAAACAGAGTGGTGGACCAAGGGGGAGCAGTTGATGTCACCTACCTTGATTTCAGCAAAGGCTTTTGATACTGTTCCACGTAGATAGATACTGTTCCACTTGCATACTGTGCGACCCTGAGCAAGTCACTTAACTTCCTTGTGCTCCCAGGTCGCACCTGTAAACAAGCTTCAGCATAGTGTGTCTCTCCTGGTTAAAAAAAACAAAACATAGAAGATTGATTAATAAGCTGGGTAGGCTCGGGTTGGATCAGAAGTTGATCAACTGGGTGGCAAACTGGTTGACGGGCAGAAAACAGAGAGTGGTGATAAATGGTATACAGTAAGAAGAGATGCAAGTCACAAGTGGGGTACCTCAGGGATCAGTCCTGGGACCAGCCCTCTTCAATATCTTCATCAGTGACATTGCAGGTGGACTGGAGGGTAAGGTTTGTCTGTTTGCAGATGGCACCAAGATCTGCAACAGAGTAGATGATCCAGATGGAGTGGGCAGAATAAGAAGAGATCTGGATAAACTGGCAAAATGGTCAGAAGAGTGGCAACTGGGGTTTAATGCAAAGAAGTGCAAGATCATGCACGTAGTGAAGAGAAACCCTGAAGCCACCTATAGGTTGGGAGGAGAGTTGCTGGCAATCACAAGGGAAGAAAGAGACTTAGGCATCATCCAAGCAGACCACTAAAGCAGTAGGTAAGGCTAAGGGGGATGTTGGGGTGTATTAGTAGGGGTATCACAAGTCGTAGGAGGGAGGTAATAATTCCTCTTTACAAGACACTGATTAGGCCCCATCTGGAGTACTATGTGCAGTACTGGAGACTGCACCTTCACAAGGTCTTTAACAAAATGGAGGCAGTCCCAGAGAAGGGCAAACAAAATGGTGCAGGGACTGCATCAGAAAACACATGAGGACAGATTAACGGAGCTCAATCTGTATACCCTAGAACAAAGGAGGGAGAGAGGTGATATGATTGAGACATTCAAACACCTTGAGGGCATTAGCAAGGTGAAAGAGTCTGAGGTCACGTGATGTCTGCTTGTTGAGCAGCAGCAGGAGTTTGGTGCTCTCCTTCCGCCAACAATTGCTACAGATTCAGCTCTTTATAGGCAAGTTTAATAAGAAACAGTATTCATACTGACACTGGTATACTTTACGGTCGGTTTTCGGGCATTTTAGAAGTACATCTTTAAACTAGCGGAAAGATGGAGGTGGACAAAAAGCAGGCCGTAATTCGACATACGCCGCCTGCCACACCGGAGAAGCTGCCAAAAAAAACATGTAATCAACCTGGATCCACCTCCGACAGAACGGGGGATAAAAACCAAGCAGCTTGCCCTCTGTCCGAGGAAAGATTCCTGCAGGAGATCGCTCCCTTGAAGGACGTGCTGCATTCCATCACCACAGATTTGAAATCTATTCGGGGATCTCTCGGCGCTATACGAGGGTATCTGATGCGGAGGCCAGGGTGTATTCCCTTGAGCAATGGAAAATCACCGCTGAGGCCGAGATGGTGTCCCTAACCCAACAAGTCAGGAAACTGCAGGCGAAAACGGTGGACTTAGAGGGCCGAAGTCGAAGAAATAACCTGGTGGTCTTGGGTCTTCCGGAGCTCGAGGAGGGAGCTGATGTCATGGCATTTCTTCAGAAGTTCCTGAACAAATTAGTTGGCTCATCGCCCCTCAACCCCCATTACCAGCTGGAACGGACGCATAGGGCTCTTAGGCCCAGGCCTCCACCGGGTTCTCCTCCAAGACCCATCATCATGAAGTTTCTGAGTTATGTGGAGCGACAACACGTCTTCACCAAATCTCGGGAGTTGCAGGCTATCACCTGGGGATCAGCTAAACTGCGCATCGCAGAGGATCTGCCAAAGGAAGTTAGAGTTAAAAGAGCTGCCTTCCACTCCGTCATGCAGAAGCTGATTGCTGCTGGCATTCCCTTTCGAATGAACTACCCGGCCATCCTAAAAGTGACCGTTGATGGAAGCTCCCATAGCTATGATGCCTCGGACTTGGCTCTCAAGGACTTGTCAGTTAAACTGCCTAACTTGTTTAAATATAATGGCTGACTGAGTGTTCCTGATCTAACTTGTTCTGGTTAGGCTTTCCTTAGTTTGCCTAACGTATGTGCATGCAAATGGTTTTCCCCCGGTTATATCCCTTGTTGCTGTCTGGTTTAATCCTACCTGTCTGGCCGTTCCTGAGGTCGTTGGGTTGTCTGGGGACTTCGAGCAGCTGGCGGGTACTGAACTAGGCCACGTTGGTCCCCTTTCGCTTTCCCTTCCCTTCGATAGCACTATCGCCTGGAACCCCTTCTGGCCGGATGCTGTTTCCCGGTGTGCGGATTTTCCAGTTGGACCGGTTTGGTCCTATTGCCATTAGGCTCCCCTGGGAAACAACTTGACCCTCATTGCGACGGTGCTTCGACAATGAATAATATTTCAGCTACTTTCTGGTCCCTTCACTCCGGCCCTCGCTGAGGGTGAGTGAACCCCTTTGTTTTCACTTTGGCTTTGCTATGTTGGCGGGGGTACCGGGGGTAGTTTTTGGTAACTGCTGATTCCAGTGTTTTCAACCGGACAGTAGTTGGTGGGGGGTGCTGCTCCTGAGTCTCTGGCGAGCTCTTAAGCTGCATTGCACGCTGATAGAGGAGGGTATGCAAACCCAGTTTCTGGATTGAGGATTATAATAATTTTTCTGGGTGGAGGGTCGCCTCCTGTTGAGCTTAGTAGTCTCTGGCCACCTTTCAATGTACAGGTCTCCCTTAGCCTGTTTGGATATGGGTTTCGCTGGGGAATTGGCTGCCAGGCTCTCAGTGTTACTGCACTTGCTTTGGGTCTGTTTATGTCTGGGGCCGAAATGTACATAGTTGGTTGAGTTTTGCGGTGGGTATTAGTGGGGGTGGGGGTTGGGGGCTCCCAGCCTATCTGGGTTCATATCTGATCTGGGTACAGTTATATGCAGTTCAATGGCTTATAGGATTTTTCCTATGTCAAGTTTTTCTTGATAAGCAGCGGGCAGCTGGGGCTAAGAGGTTCAAGTGTGCCTATAGCATTGGTTCATTACTGTTTGAATCCTTATTTACCTTATATGTGAAATGGCTTTAAATTTCTCAAGATTGCATCGTGGAATGTACGTGGGCTCAGAGGGAAGGTCAAGAGGGCTCAGGTATTTAAGCACTGTGACATATTTCACGTTGATATTTTGTTTTTACAAGAAACACATCTTATCAACGCGGAATCGAAATGGTTGGTTCGATCCGGATTTTCACAGGTATTTGTTGCTAATGGGACCAACTCTAAGGAAGGGGTGCGATACTTATCAAAAAATATGTCAACTTCTTGGTAAACAATATGATAGCAGACCCCAAAGGGAGATTTGTCCTGATTAAGGGTTCGCTTAATGGGGACGCCACAGTTTTAGGATCAGTGTATGGCCCAATAGGGGGAAGCCCCACTTTTTTTATGTCCCTCACTGATAAAATCAGTGTCATGCTCCCTTCCCAGATTGTGCTAGGTGGGGATTGGAACCTTCCACCTTCTCATTTGTTGGATAAAGATCCCAATTCAAACCTCCCACCCACTCCGGCTCAAAGATCCTTGCTGGATTTTATCCATATGTTAGGTCTTTGTGACCCTGGCGCCTTTCCAACCCATTCCTTCGTTCCTTTAGTTCTTTTCTCAACCCCATGGATCCTGGTCTAGGATTGATTATATTCTGGTTAGCAAAACTCTTTTCCGGGTCTCCTCCAATCCAGCATCAAGCCGATTATTCTTTCCGATCATGCAATTGTGTGGGCAAATATATTCCCAGGTCCTAATTTCCAAAGGGACACTACCTGGAAATTGAATACCCAGCTTCTAAAAGATACCCAAACTGTTGCTCAGATCAAGACCCTTATTTCTGCCTCCCTAGAGAATAATCTTGGGTCCACTTCTCGGTTTGATAGCATTTGGTGCTCCCTGAAATGCTATCTTAGGGGTGAGTTAATCAAGATTGCTTCAACAAGGAAAAAGGCCCGACTGTCTCGGGCATCTTCCCTGAGGACTAAAATCAAGGAGCTGGAGAGTTCTTGCTTTCCCTCTTCTCCCTTATCCTCTCTTGAGGCTCTTCTGGCGGTCAAAAACGAATACACAGACCTTCTGAAGGAAAGAGCTGAGTACTGCCTCGTTAAGACTCAAGCCAAATATATTGAGCACGGGGATAAAGCTGGTAGGCTCTTGGCGTTGAGGCTTCGGACAATGGAAAGTTCCAGACCGATCCCGGCTATACATTCCTCTACTGGTTCTATTGCAACTTCTCCTAGAGATATAGCGGAGATCTTTGAGAGATACTATAAAAACCTTTATAGTGCACCTTCCTCTCCTGTTTCTTTATCCGACATTTCAACATACTTAAATAGTATTGTTATCCCGACACTTTTGCCCTCTCACATAACTACCTTGACCGCCCTGTTTCACTTTCTGAAATAGGCGGTCATTTATCTATATTTCAGATAAGGCACCTGGTCCAGATGGATTTCCACAAATTTCTACAAGACTTTCTCCAAGGAACTCGCTCCAATCCTCCTTAAGCTGTACCAGTACCTTTCTCTGCTACCAGGGTGGATCCCTCACTTCTTGAAGCTACTATCATCCTAATTCTTAAACCGGACAAGATTCCCACGGATCCGGCAAGCTACCGGCCCATATCCCTCCAGAATTGTGATATGAAAATTCTCGCCAAGGTGCTTGCTGAGCGAATTAAGAAAATATGGATCCATCTTCTTAGTCCTGAACAAGTCGGTTTTGTTCACTCTCGTTCTCCTTCTGATCACCTTAGAACCCTCTCTCATATCTCTCATTTAGCCCAAACATCCCATCTCCCTATGGCCCTGGTCTCTCTAGATGCAGAGAAAGCTTTTGATCGTGTCGGTTGGTCCTTTCTCTGGGCTACCCTGGCAAAGATAGGATTCCCAGTCTCTTTTCTTAAATGGATCCAGGTTTTGTAAAACTCCCCCTCGGCTAGGATATATTGTAACGGGGTCTTTTCCTCAAAATTTCAGCTGTTTACTGGTACCAGGCAGGGTTGTCCCCTTTCACCGTTTCTGTTTAACCTCTATGTCGAGCCTCTCCTTATCAAACTTAAGACTTCTCCGCTTATTAAAGGCTGTTGGGTGCACCAGCAGGAATTGGTCCTTTCAGCATATGCGGATGATATACTTCTGCATGTCACTCACCCTGCCGCTTCCCTAGAGCAAGCAATACAGCTCATTAACCAGTTTGGTAATTTCTCTCACTATAAGCTGAATATAACTAAGTCTGAAATCTATCCCTTAAACGTCTATACATATAAGCATGATCTCATGAAGTTTGGTATGCAATGGTCCCCCAAGTCGATTAAGTATTTGGGTATCCATTTTTCCTCGGACTCAGCCCTACTTAAAAAGCTTAATCTGGATGCTATCAAATCTCAAATTCAGCAGGATTTATCAAGATGGTCCAATCTCCCTATCTCTCTCTGGGGTAGGATTAACATTGTCAAGATGAATGCCTTCCCCCGTATCTTCTACCCTCTTAACTTATTGGGTCTCTGGTTGCCGCTCTCTTACTTGCAACAGTTTCACGTGGCTTTCTCTAAATTTCTGTGGCGCGGGAAAGGGGTTAGGTGTTCATTTCTCAAGCTATCTCTCCCTAGAGATAAAGGCGGCCTTAGGCTTCCCAACCTTCCTTTATACTACTGGGCCACTCACCTATCCAAGTTAGGGAGATGGAGTTCAAATTACACTGATCCTTCTCCCCCAATTTGGCTTCAACTCAAGAAGTTGATCCTTTTGGATTCTAAGTTAGATCCTTACGCTGTTTTTTATACTCCTATCTCCACCTTTCACAGTGGGTTACAGACCAAACAATCCTTACGCCCTTAAGTCCTCTCTCAGTGCCTGCAGTTTCTAAGGATCTTTCCTAAGCTGGATCTAGGACAGCCTGTTGTTCTTAATCCCAACGTTAAATTGGACAACTCGGTAATTGTCCCTGACTGGCTCCCTCAAATTAGCAATACTAGTCTAGAGCAGTACTATGGCCAGGTTCTCTCCTCTCATCACGGATATTCTTGCCAAATTGGATATTCCAGCTGGTAAGATTTTAAAGTATATCAGTTAAGGCACCTCATTGCTGAGAGGTTCGCACTCAGTTTAAGAATCCATGGTTCCACCTTCCTTTCTCACATTTTTACCCTTGCCTCTAAACCACACTCTATTTGGCAATTTATTCCTTTTATTGGATTATAAGTTTCCCAAGCCTATAGGGATCTAGTATTTGGGTCTCTCTAGTTCCTGATGGCACCTTGAATTGGTCTTGTATATGGAGGGATCTACATAGGTATCACACTCAGGATAGGCTTAAACTTACCCAATACTACATCTTAAATAACATGCACTACACTCCCAAGAAGCTTTTCCGATTAAATAAATTAGCTCTCTCCTTGTGTACCAGATGCTCGCTGGACGAAGGGAATCCCCTGCATATTTTCTGGTATTGTACTAAGGTAGCCCCACTCTGGTCAGCCATCCAAGCCAATTTGGACCCCCTATTGGGCCTTACCACTTATTTCACTCCTGAAATATGTATTTTAGGGGACTTTAGTGCCATTGATTGTGTTGAACGTCGATATCATATTGCCCTTGTCTCCGGGGCGGTTAAGAGGTTCGTTCTCAGACATTGGACCGATCAATTGGCCCTGACCTATCCGGAATGGTTGACTGAGCTTTCAGCCTGTCTCAATGTTGAAAGGTTATCAGCCAGTGTCCGGAATCGTATGGACCTTTTTCAGAAAAGGTGGGGCAAGTTAGATGCTTTATATTTACACCGGTTATCCCCTGACCTTCCCTCTGGCGCCCATGGAAGTTTTTCTACCTTTTCCTTGTCGTATCTTTGTCTTCTGCTCTTTTGAGAGCGGCATTCCCTTTGGATTGTTTGTAACTTTATAGTATTTTCTTCTTAGCAATGAGGTCATCTGGCACACCTGGTGGGGAGGGGGTGGAGGGGATCACGTGGAATGGGGAGGTTTACGGGTGGGTGGAGAAGTTGGGGAGATTTTCTTTTCTTTTCTTTCTTTCCTTTCTTTTTCTTTTACTTTATACCATATGAAGTCAATTGATTCATTCTACCTTGTGTAAATGTGGGTGTTTCATTCTGTAAAATGTATAAATTCAAATTTAAAAAAAAAAAGGTGAAAGAGTCTAACATGTTTCAATATAAGAAAAATAGCAGGACAAGAGGACACAGCATGAGATTAGAGGGAGGCTGATTAAGGGGTAATGTGATGAAGTTCTTTTTCACAGAAAGGGTGGTGGATGCATGGAATGGCCTACCTCAGGAAGTGGTGGATATGAATACAGTGCAGGGCTTCAAACAGGCATGGGATAGGCATAAGGGAGCAATACAGATGAGTATGAATAAATAGACCATTGACAGAGTAGAGGCCTATGGCACATTCATAAGGTAGAAAAATGGGCAGACTGGAAGGGCTTTGTGGTCCTATCTGCCATCAATGTCTATGTTTTATGTTTCCATCTGGTCCCATTGCCTTGTCCACTTTCAGATTTGAGTTCCTTTAGGACTCTCTCCTCTTTAAATGGACTAGTGTCCACGTCCCTTACTTTGAAGCTCCTGTGTCTTATCTGTGGTCCCTTGCCTTCCCCTTCCTCCATGAACACTGAACAAAAACATTTGTTCAGGATGTCTACTTTTTCTTTGCCCCTTCCACACACTCCCCCTTTCTCTCCTTAGCCTTACAGTCCCTCCCCTGGTCTTTCTCCTTTCACTTACATACCTGTAAAATATCTTACATAGATACATAGATACATAGACAGTGTCGGCAGATAAGGGCCTATGGCTCACCTAGTCTGCCCATTTGAGCTTGTAAGTTCAGTTTGTTTTCCTAGAAGTCTATTTCCCCTTACCCCTGACCTCTAGAATTCCTTTATGTCTATCTCATGCATTCTTAAATCCCGTGATTGTTTCAGCCCCCACCACTTCCTCTGGCAGGGTGTTCCCTTGTCCACCACCCGTTCTGTGAAGAAATTCTTTCTCATGTTTCCTCTGAATCGTCCTCCCTCCAACTTCATCCCTGCCCTCTAGTCCTGAAACATCTTTTCGCTTAAAATAGTGTTTTCCTGCACCCTGTTCCTCCTGTAAGATACTTGTATGTCTCTATCATATCCCTCTCCCTCCTCTCCTCCAGGAGTACATGTTCAGTTCCTTCAACCTGTCTTCATAGGACTTGTGATGCAACCCATGCACCATCTTTGTTGCCCTCCTCTGAACCTTCTCTACCCTGTCTATGTCCTTACGTAGGTATGGTCTCCAGAACTGTACACTGTACTCCAGGTGGGGCCTCACTAGTGTCTTGTATAGCGGAATTATGACCTCCCTTTTCCTGCTGGTGATGCCCCTGCCTATACATCCCAGCATCCTATTTGCTTTACCTGATGCCTTGTCACACTGTTTCCCTACATTGAGGTCATCAGAGATGACAACCCCAGATCCCTTTCCTGCTTGGTGCATGCTATATCCTCACCCCCAACTGATATATTGTGCCAGGGTTTTGTGCCCCATATGCATTATCTTGCACTTCTTTGCATTGAATTTCAACTGCCAAACCCTTGACCATTCTTCAAGTTTCTGCAGGTCCCTTCTCATTCTGTCTACACCCTCTGGTGTGTCTACTCTGTTACAGAGCTTTGTGTCATCAGCGAACAGTGAAATTCTGCCTTCTAGATCCTGTGCAATGTCACTGATAAAGATGTTGAATAGGACGGTCCCAGCACTGATCCCTGTGGTACCCACTGGTCACTCTTCCCTCTGTGGAGTGACAGCCATTTACCACCACCCTCTGTGTCCTGCCACCAGCCAGTTACCTACCCACCACACCACTGTCCTGCCCACACCCATATTCCCCAGTTTGTGTAATAGTCTTCTATGTGGCACAGTGTCAAAGGCCTTGCTGAAGTCCAGATAGGCCATGTCACTGCCTCCCTGATCCACCTCCTAGTCACAGTCAAAAATTCAATGAGGTTGGTCTGACATGACCTCCCCTGGTGAAACCATGCTGCCTTGGGTCCTGTAGTCCATTGACAACCAGATGTTCCACCAATCTCTCCTTCAGTAGTGCTTCCATGATCTTTCCCACTACCGGTGGGGCTGACTGGTCTGTAGTTCCCTGCTTCCTCTTTGTTTCCACTTTTTGTATAAAGGAGTACATCTGCTGTCCTCCAGTCTTTGGTACCTCCCCTGTTTCCAGTGATTGGCTGAACAGGATAGCCAGAGGTTCAGCCACCACCTCTCTTAGTTCTTTAAGGACCCTGGGTGCACCCATCTGGCCCCATTGCTTTATCAGCTCTTATTATTTCCAGTTCCTTCAGGACCCTTTCTCGTGTAAAGGGACTTGTGTCCATTTCTGCACCATTCTCACCTTGTACCTCCTTCAGACCCATTACCCCTCTTCCTTAGTAAAGACTGAGCAGAAATACCTATTCAATATGTCAGCTTTACTGTTGTCATCCTCCACGCGCTCCCATCCTCCCCTTCAGTCTCACTATCCCTCCTTTGTCTTTCTTTTTCACTTATGTACCTGTAAAGTTTTGTCCCTCTACCCACTGATTTTGCAATGTGTTCTTCTGTCTGAGCTTTGGCTTCCTTACTGACTTCCTGCCTCCCTTTGTTTCTCCTGGTACTTCTCCCTATCCCTTCTGCCTGTGTCTTTTTGTATTGCCTGAATGCAATATTTTGGCTTTCACTTTCTTTGCTACCTCTTTGGAAAACCATAATGGTCTCCTCTTCCTTTTCCTCTTGCTAACCTGCTTAATGCATAATTCTGTTGTTCTTATAATCCCCATTTTAAATACTGCCCACTGTTCCTCAACCCTGATTCCTGTCCCATTCCCTTAATGCCTCTTTCAAGTATCTCCCATTTTCCCAAAGTCTGCCCCCTAAAATCCAGGATACGTGTTTTTGTGTGGTTTGGTTCTGCTCTTTCTGTGATTTCAAACCACAATGACTGGTGGTCACTGTTACCCAGGTGCTCCCCTGTTACCCCCATCACACTGTCCCTGTTTGTGAGCACAAGGTCCAGTATTGCCTTCTGCCGAGTTGGTTCCATGACCAGTTGCTTGAGGAAGGCACCTGAAGAGTCAGGATAAATCTGCTCCTAGTTGATGCTGCTGCTGGGATGCTCCAGTCCACGTCTGGTATATTGAAGTCTCCAACCAGTACTACCTCACCCTTGTCTGCCATCCTTTGGATGGCTAGCATCAACTCCTATCTGTTTCTTCCTCCTGGGCTGGTGGTCTATAGACCACACCTGTGCGGATGGCTGGCCCCATTTTCCTTTCCAGCAACCCACAGTATCTCTCCCCATTTTGTTCCTCCTGGATCTGTGTGGCCCTTATGTCATTTTTCACATACAGTGCCACTCCTCCTCCTTCCTGCCTGCTCTGTCTCTTCTGAATATGTTGTAGCCAGGTATGGCCATCTCCCAGTCATGGTTATCATTACACCAGGTTTCAGTGATGGCCACAATGTCCAGGTCTGACTGTAGCAGCCTCCAGATCTTCCATCTTGTTGCTAAGGCTCCTGGCATTTGCACACATGGCTTTCCATGATTTGACCTCCTAGACTGCTTCACTGTTCTACTCCAGCCCCTTCCTTGGTTGTCATTTATCCTGGTTCTCCTTGCTGTCTGTCCTTCTGCTGAATTTTGCCCCTTTTCTGCTTATCCACCTTTTGGACACTAATCTCCATCTTTTGCACACTGCTTTGCAGAGATAGCCACTCCTCTGGTTCATTGGTTCCACTACTAGCTGTGGGGGGTGAGCAAGTAGGTACCGTCCTTGCTGGCCTGCCACCCCCCTTTGCTAGTTTAAATGCTTGTCAATGTAGCATTTAAACTTATCATTGAGTGCTTGGATTCCCCTCAGGATGGATGCAGGCCGTCAAGCTGAACAAACCTCCATCCCTCCAGGTGGGTCCCCAGTCACCAATGAATCCAAACCCTTCCTCACAGCACCAGTTCTTCAACCATGAGTTAAAGTTCCTGGTGCATGCACTCTGTCTCTCCTTGCCTCTCACAGGTAGTACTTCTGAGAAAGTGACAGAAGTAGCTACTTGCTTGAGACCCCCCCAGTTTCCTAAACTCTTCCTGAACTTCCTTTGGCTCCCCATTTGCCAAGTCATTAGTACCTAGGTGGATAATGACATCCAGCTCACCCTCCCGTCTTGCCTTCCCAGTGATCCCCAGTATCTTCCTTCCATCCCTCCATGCCGTGGCACCTGGTAGGCACCTCACCTCCCTGTCCTCCCCCTCCTGTGTTCCTAGCTGGATCCCTCTTACGATGGAGTCCCCCACCAGGATTCGCTTCCTCCTCTGGGGTCCACTGCTTTCCCACTGAGGTCACCTCCTTGCCTAACCTCCACATCCTTTCCTTCCACTCCCTGGGTACCTCTATTTGGTTGTCCTCATTTGCCAGTGTGGCATATGAGTTCTTGAGAGGATAGGATCTGGGATATGCCTCTGCCTGACTGCTCTAACCCTCCCTGGGCCCACTGTCATCCAAGTGCTCCTCGTTCTTGGCATCCTTTGAGGCAGCTGCATTGGACTGGGTGGTCCCTGGATAGGGTGATGGTACTCCTGACCCAGTTTACTTCGCTCTGAGTCTGGCTACCTCATCCCGCGTCCCGAGAGATGCATGCAGATAGGGCAGCACCTCAGTGTCCAGAAGATCTAGTCCCCTTTCTTTACTGCCTCGGCTATTTTTTACTTCCTTTTCACCATTGTGCTCCTGACTGCTTTCCCTGCCTCCCTCTGCTTCTCATTGTACACCTCCCTTTCCTCCTCCCTCTGCATCTCCTTATACCTCCTGAATGCTAACTTTTTTGCCCTTACCTTTCCAGCCATCTCTTTTGAGAACCATAGTGGTCTCTTTTTTTTCCTCTTGGTTTTACTTACTTGCCTAACTCAGAGGTTTCTTGCCATCCTATGTCCCCTTTTAGTTTTGTCTACTGTTCCTCTATTCCACCTTTTTCCTCCCCCACCTTCCAGGGCACTCCTGAGGCATTCCCCCATCTTTGTAATGTCAGCCCTTCTGAAGTCCAGGACCCTCACCTTAGTGTGGCTTGATTCTGGCTCAGAAGTTGTATCGAACCATACCGTGCTGTGATCAGTGATCCCCAGGTGGTCACCCACCTTGACTTCTGCAGTGCTCTCCCCGTTGGTGAGTACCAGGTCCAATACTCTGCCTCATGAGTGGGCTGTCATACCAGTTGCCCTAGGAATTCCCCCTGCAGGGAGTCCAGGATGTATGTCCCTGCTCCTAGCTGAAGCTGCAACTGACATGCTGCAGTCCACATCCAGCAGATTGAAGTATCCCACCAGCAGCACCTCCCCCTTAGTCATCATCATTTGGATGGCTTCCAACAGTACATTATCTGCCCCCTCCACCATGCTGGAGGTCTGTAGTCATGGCTGTGCAAATTGTGGTTCCATTCCCTGTCTCTAAGGTGACCCATAGTACACCATCCCTCCCTGTATTCCCTGTGCCTCTGTTGCTTTTATTCTATCCTTTACATAAAGAGCCACTTCTCCCCACTTTCTTACCGCCTCTGTCCTTCTTGAATAGAGTATAGCCTGGTATGGCTATATCCCAGAGTGGCACAGGGTCAGGGTCATGATGTCATCAACAAAAACAGTGCAGCAATAAATGCCACAAGCAACACAGCGTGCCCCAAAATAAGGTCAGAAAAAAACACCGACCGCAACACAAACAGCATGCCCTATTGAAAATAATTGGGCTTTCTTTCCTCAATGTGTCAGTCTTGCACCACCCCGAATTTTAAATAACAAACTCTGGGGGGTATGGACTTCAGGGATAAAGCAAAACTCGAGGAGGGGGAAAAATTTAATTTCCCCCCCCAAAAAAACAGGGAACCAAACCATGGTCTCAGGTCTCCCACCCTACCGTGTGCAGGTGCCTGTGCCACTCCACCAAGGGAGGGGAGCAGCTTGACCAGGCACCACACATATGTAAGCATGATCCCTGACTAGTAAGAGCACAGAGCAACAGGGGTAGTGGTAATTTCCTACAGCTATTATACTCCTGTAGTTTAAAATGCTCTAGTGCTTTACACAGCTACTCTGTTTTTGTATCATTGTATTGACCTGGTACCTCCCAGAGTTGGTGTTCATTGCACCATGACTCAGTAATGGCAAAAAATGTCCAGGCCAACCTCTCCCATAATGGCCACAAGGTCCAGGATTTTATTTCCCAGACTATGAGCATTTGCGTACATGGCCTTCCAAATTATTTTACCACCCTTCTTATCGACCCCCCTTTTTCCCTTTTGCCCACTCTCCTTACCCCCTCTGCCTTCATTCCCATTCCCCTTCATTTCTTCCATACTGCTTTTCTTGCTGTTAGGCACTCTTGAGGATTCCCCTCCCTTTGGGTTTTCCCTATTGACTACTTCAGCTTGGGGGGATGGTGGACAGTTTATGGCTCCCATGTTCCTTCCTTCCACCACCCCACCGCCCAGCTAGTTTAAATGCTTGACAATATAGCATCTAAACTGCTCATTGAAGACTGCGGTTCCCCACAAGTGTGGAAGAAATGGGTCATCAGAGGAGACCTATCTCAGCAAATTTTATGGCTTCATCCCTTACACATGCACATTGATTTCATTCCTGCTTCCTAGCTATAGGATAGAAACACTGGAACCAAAGAGGTTACGGTTCCCAGTTCAAATGATGCTGGGGCAGGATGTCAAATCCTTCAAATGGTGTGGTATTTGTTAGGAATCACCGACAGGGACATGTTCCAATACTTTTAAGTGTAAGCATATTTGACAAGATTGCTTAACAGGGTTGGATACTACTGGTATGCTCACTCAGATTTTAATGGAAGCCTTGAGGGACGAAGCCCTACCACACCTCATCTCATACCTTTACAGGGCACTTCAGGAAATGTTATTTATTTATTTATCCATTTGTTAACCTGGTTGGGGCACTGATCCAAAGACCTTTTCATGCCTGGCCTGGACCAGACACTGGCAAACAACATATAGTTCAGATAATTCAGTACACCAGTCTGAACCAACATCATAAATAAAACAGGTTTCATAACATGCATAACATAAGCAGACTGATCATACAGTAGTTGGGGGGGATACAGTGGAAATAAATAAAACTCCTTTATTACGGGCCTTTAAGTTGCGGGATCAGGAACTAGATTATCCCTTAGAACAGGACAAATAGGAAATAGTCTGTCAGAACATGCATAAAATATCCTCCTCCATCTCCTTGAAGGATTTTAATTGGAAATGTCTGGTCTGCTACTTTACCACCCTAGTCCAGAACTTCCACAGAGGGACAGCTCCAATCCTGCATTGCTGGTGACAGTGCAGAGATCCCAGGGCCACCCACTTTCATATCATATGGGATTGCCCTAAATGTACTGCCTTTTTTGGGGGAGATTGAGGAGGCACTGCAGGAAATTTTTACTCCCTACGTAACTCTCACTAAAGAACTTCTGCTTTTAACCATATAACCACAGGGTATGAAGGATCCTGCTAGCAAGTATTTGCTGGGCATATTACTAAGTGCAATAAAGAAATATGTAACTAAGCATGGTTAAATCTGACAGCATGGTAAATGGGGAAATAGACTGAGAGAGAGGTGGGTTTCCCAGCCTTCCCAGTGTCTTTTCTTTTTTCTTCTCCAGAACTTCTTCTCCAGAACATTTCTCATCGGTTGCCAATTCTGAGCTGGTAGGTGGGTGCCACCTGCCAGAGCCAATTTAACTTCATTCGGAACTAGGTGCAGATTGTAATGTCAAGTTATTGAACGTAAGGACAGGTGAACTTGTTGTCTGTTGTTTATTTCTGTGTGTAACATGGAACACTTAATAAACTATGATTACATATGAAAAAAACAATAAGTAAATTGCAAAACCTGTAACATTCCAACAACCATGGGTGAAAAACAGTTAATCTGCTGACAGCCTGCTCACATTATTGAAATTATTTAAAATCACTACTCACACTTTCAAAGCCACATGGTTCCACCAGCTGCTGACTTTAATTGATAAAATGTGTCAGCTCTCCCTGCTAGCCACCCATCACACACTTAAATTAAAGTTGGGATAAACCTAACATAATGAACAGCCATTCACACCTACCCAGCAGTCAACTGATTTCCCTAACTCAGAAAAGCTGATACCAACAGGACCAATGAGCATAACTTCTGGTTCACACAGAGAATAGTTAGTGTCTGGAATAGCCTGCCAGCTGAAATCATTGAGAGCGATACTATGACCAAATTTAAAATGGGCTGGATAAATATATGGGTTTACATGAATTTCCCTTCCACTAGTAATATGGTGGTGAGTTCTCAATAGGCCTTTGCCTTAGAACTCATAATCATTCTATGATGCTATATACTCAGCCCATGAGCTAAGTCTTGATCCCAACTTTTGCTGCAGCAACCTGCTACAAGCTACAATTAAAACCTGCTCTTTGAAAAAAATACTAATCACTGCTTACCGTAACTGCAATTTGGAGCTGTTCTGTTCAAAGGCTCGATCATGGCCTCATATAATTGCTCCACAGAGTACCCTTTTGAAAAGTCTTATAATGGCTTTACATAACTGCCACCCAAAGCAGTTTTCTGCATTATGCTTGTATGTATCAATGGAAGAAGAGAGTGCTCCTACCTTCCACTAGCAGTAATTATCTATGGGTACCAAAAGGTGAAGTGGATAGTGGTACACACAATAACACAATAGAGATGTCTGCAGAAAGCTAAAACCTCCCCCTACACCTTCACTATAACAGTACCAACTACTGTCCACAAGATAACTTTTTCAAATATAACGATACATAAGAAAATCATCATAAAAATATTTTTAAAACAATTTGTTTTATTTTGTATATTTGCACAAAATAATATATTACAAAACTGCAATAATACTATCCAGGGTGTGGGTATGGTGATATATAGCCACTTCTCAGGGCATAAGGCCCCTCGGTCTATGGCCTTGTGCCACATAGCGCATCTGAGCATGGCAATATTCCACCATATTCCACATGCTGTTATATTATTTCTTAATTATAAAACAGTGGTTGGAAATTAGCATTCTGATTGGCCGTTAGCATTCTAAAAGTGTTAGATTAATGTCTGAAACTCATATTATAGTACAAGAGAACAATGACTTCTCTTTGGGTTTGCTAAATGGGTTTGCCTATTGTTGAATCTGTAGAAGGACAAGATCATTAGGAAACCTAGAAACATACAAAAACATGGAAACATAGAATCTGACAGCAGATAAGGACCACTTGACCCATCCAGTATGCCCATTTCTCCTTACCGACACCATTATCGCAGACTGTGCCATATCTACAGTTCTCCCCCCCTTTCCACTATAATTCCCTTGTGCTTTATCCCATGCATTCTTGAACCCACCACTGTTGTCACCCCCACCATCTCCACTGGAAGGCTGTTCCAGGAATCCACCACTCTTTCTGTGAAGAAATACTTCCTCACATCTCTCCTGAATGTACCGCCCTCCAGCTTAATAGCATGTCCCTTGTTCTTGAGCACCTTTTTTTTCAGAAAAACCCTATTGTGATGCTTGGCCAGCTGGTTATGATTATTGTATGCTATTTGTAATATAAAAATATAGTATGTGATTGTCTCACCTAAGACAGCCTGTGTTCCATTAGTGCCCCCCCCCAGGTTTCAGTGAAGCTACAAGGATATATTAAACTGACTAGGAGATCTCTGTAATGTAATTAAGTTCCTTGAGAAACTGCATTTTATGGCCTTTTTATGACCTGTTGCTGCTTTGAAGTTGGGAAGCTAAATATACATTTTATTACAGGACAGGACATAATTTAGCAGATTCCTGTCAGCTATCTTGCATCTAGGTGACAAACTTCAGAGTTATAAAAACCTTTGATGTTCCTTGGGAAAACAGGAATCAGCCACCAGTTCAAAGGAAAGCCTTGATTAAAGACTGTCATAATTTGGGAAATGAGTTTTGCTGATGTCACATTATTTAATATACCTCCTGATAGGATATCATGTTTGTATTTTTTTGACTATAAAAGGAGGAGCTAGGTGACTCACCAAGGAGGTGGGGAGATAGAGTTGAAATGTATCCTTGTAACTGGGGAATATGTCATATTATTTTGGGACACTAGAAAGACACATCTCTCTGATAAGCACTTAGAGGTAATACATTAGATAGAAAAGATCTAACTGTATGTTGTTAGGAGTTTGTTCTGTAGTTTTCTTTGCTTTTCTTTTAAGTGATTGTATGCTCTTTGATACATTTTCTGTGTTTACATTTGACATATTTTTATCATCTTTTAGTAAAAATTTTTTTTCAAGAGACTGCCTGGGTGCCTGCCAGTTCTTTTTTGCATGTGACTTATAGATGGTTAAGTCTGACAATTGTTCAAACAGCATGATGGTGCTACTAAACTGGGAAATGGTAAGAATATATCTAAGGTCTCTTACAGAGTTTTAAGGGTTCATTTTGGAAGCCTGGCTTGGTGTCTCCGGTGAAAGATTGTACACGCAATCCCCAAAGAGGTGCATGATCTAGCCTATATAGTGGGTATGCCAGCATAAGGTTCACAGTTTGAATCCCCCAAACTTGAGACTAAAGGTGATTTGGACCCAAAGCAGATAGGAGGGTTACCCTGTCTGTTACCTGTTCACACTATTGTGCTCAGAGGTTGGCACTGTGGAAAGAGAGCCTGACCTGCTGAGTGAGTTTGTGACAGATTTGGTTAGCAGTGGTGCGGATAAATTTGGTAACACAAGCTTTAACTGTTCAGTGTTTCAGCTTAATACTGTACAGCTCACTTGCAAAATAAGGCAGTGATTTATTTTTAAAAAGGAAACAGAACTGTATCATTTGCTTACAGTCAAATTCCTACTTTTTTTTTAAAGTGCAAGTTAGAAGCGTACTTGGGAAGAAGATGTTTTCCAACTACAGCAGGAACACTGCAGACTACTTGAGGCAGTTGTGCCAGGACAGAGGAGTCCTGCACAAGGGGAGAGCCACCAAGCAGAACCTCGTGGATGCACTGATGGCAGCAGATGCCCAGAGCATTGAGTCACAGACTGTGACTGTAAAGGACCAAACCTTGGATGTGAAGGGGCCAGCGGCCAGTGCAGTGTCCCGATCCAGTGAGGAGGGTAGCAGGGCCAGTGCAAGCAAAGGGCCACAGCAGCAGGGGAAGGTCACCAGCATTCTGGAGCCAGAAGCAATCAGGCTGCAGATTGAGTTGTGCAGAATGGAACTGGAGATCCAGAGAGATGCTGAGCAAGAGAAACGAGCCACAGAGGAGAAGAGGAGCGAGAACAGAAGTAGCTGACCGTGAAGAGTGTGGTGACAGCGAGCCACTGAGGAGAAGAGGGAGTGAGAACAGTGAAAGGTGGACCGTGAAGAGCATCAGTACCAGAGGCAACATGAACTGAGAAGCTATGACTCCAACCACCAGCACCAGAGCAGGTAAGTGGTTTGGGTTTAACTGGAACTACAGGACTGGGTTACAAATTAAATTCCTAATTGATAGCTGAATTTAAAGAGGGGGAGGATATGGATGCCTTCTTAAATTCCTTTGAAAAAGTTTGTATTCAGGCAAATATTCCTAGAGGGTCCTGGAGCTTCAGCTATCCCGCTACTGACTGGGAAGCTCAGGATGCACTGGGTCAAATGGACAATGAGGACAGTAATGATTACAGCAAACTTAAAGCTGCACTTTTAAAAAGTTTGATTTAACTGCAGAAGCATGCAGAGCTAAATTCGAAGCTCAGGAAAAGCCCTGACATGGGCTATGAGGAGCTAACCATGAAACAACATCAGTGTCTAAAATGTTGGTGGAAGGAATTGAAGTAAACTCTGTAGATAAAATTGAAAATGCTATATTGTTAGAGCACTTTTTGAGCATGCCCAGCAGAGCTGAAAACCTGGCTGGAGGACCGAGATCCCAAAACAGTTCAAGAGGCTGCTGAACTCTCAAACCGCTATGCCAAGAGCAGACCTGCTCTGAGTGCAAATGGGGCAGGCGTGGCAGCACAGAAAGGGAAATGAGCATCTTCAGGGCAGCTAAAACCCTCACTACTTCCAACGAAACCAGTTAGCCCTAGGTTTCAAAGAAAAGAGTTCTCTGAGAAAAGAAATGGAATTTTGGGTTTGTAAAGAAACTGGGCATATTGCCAGACAGTGTCCCAAAAGGACGAGCAATAAGCAACATGGGGCTAGGAAAGAAGTGAGTTGTTTATGTGTCCCTGGAAGCATGCCTGTGAACATGAGGGAACACATGCACCCAGTCACGGTGAATGGTGTACAGACAAAAGGGTTAAAGGACACAGGGGCATCCCTGACATTGGTAAAAGGGGATCTGGTAGAACCTGGTCAGCTTATACCCAATACATTTGTAACTGTACAAGGGTTCACTGGTGAGAAGAAAGCATTGCCACTCGCTAGTGTTCTCCTAGACTGGGGTGAAACAGGGAGAACTGTGCAACAGGTGGCTGTAGCCAAAACTTTAGCAGTTGACATCATCCTTGGCAACAATCTCAAACAGGGGATGGTGTGGGCAGTTACCCATAGCCAAGTGGCAAGGGGAAATTGTAGTTCCCTGGACCCCACAGAAGCCATTGTGAAACCACTAGGATTCTGGTTCCCAGCCTGTGTCTCTTGATATGGAGACTAATGAAAAGGGTAGAAATTTCCCCAGTAGCAGTGAACCACACAGCTATGGATGGTTACTCGAAGAAGGAGGGGTGACCCATTGTCAGAGGTTAGGGATGACAGTGATCCTGAGTGCCCTGATGCTAATGCAGGGACCCTAGTTTAGAGACTGAAGGAGACCTGTCCTATGCCTTGGGAATGTGTAGGAGTTTGCAGCTACTCAGAAAAGTAACCCTAGTCTAGAGAAGCTGAGAGCTTTGTCAGACTCTGACAGAGCACAGGAGGTGACGGTAAACATAAGGTTTATTGGGAAAATGGACTGATGCATACTCAGGCTGCAAGGACAGAGGGAGGGGTTATAGGCAGGCAGCTTGTCATTCCCCAGGGGTACCGTGAACAGTTGCTCAAAATTGCACACGATATTCCCTTGTCTGGTCATCTGGGAATCACGCGCACTATGCAGTGATTAGCCCAGAATTTCTATTGGCCCAACTTCACCCAGCAGGTGAAGGAGTATTGCAGGTCTTGTCTCCGGTGCCAAGAAATAAGGAAGGCGGGTACGAAAACCCAAGCCATCCCTGAGGACAAAGTGTCAGATGCCTTACTTGGGATTTTCTCCCGTGTTGGGTTTCTGCAGGAGGTTATCATCAATCGAGGGGGTTCCTTCATGTCAGACCCGATGAAATGTTTGTGGGAGAAGTGTGAGGTGGTGCAGAGGTGCAAAACACCTTATCACTCACAAGCCAATGGGCTTGTGGAAAGATTTAATGGTACCTTGAAGTCAATGTTCCAAGCGTTTGCTGAACAGCATGGGAGGGACTGGGAGAAATACCTTCCCCACCTGTTGTTTGCATACAGAGAGGTGTCCCAAGAGTCAACAGGATTTTCCCCCTTAGAGCTCTTATACAGATGCCAGGTACATGGGCCCCTAGACTTGATCCAGGAGGATTGGGAAGGCAAGCACACCAACCAAGGAACTCCCATAGTGGATTACATCCTTAGGTTTAGGGAAAGGCTGAAGGAGCTTATGGGGACAGCCCAGAACAACCCGGCAGCTGTGCAACAGAAACAAAAAGTGTGGCACGGCCGCAGAGCCAGAGCTCATTTGTACATGGTGGGTCAGGAAGTCATGGTCCTTATCACGTTCCAGTAAGACAAGCTGCAGGCTGAGTGGGCCAGACTGTACAAAGTAGTTAGAAAGGTAAATGACGTGAACTATATCACGGAGTTACCTGACAGAAGACATACAGAAAGAATGTACCATGTCAACATGATGAAGCCATATGCTAGTAAGGCTGACATGGTGTTTGCAGTATGTAGTCCTGGGAAGGGGACGGATGAAGGAGACCCTCTTCTGGAATTGCTGGAAGAAAGCAAGTGGGAGTCCTCTGTGGAGGCAGTTAAATTGTCTCCCCAGCTGGCCCTGGACAAGATCCAGGAAGTAAGGAAGGTTTGAGCAGACTTTGCCCCACTGTTTAGCACCAAGTCTGGACAAACCCCCTTAGTGATGCTCCATGTAGAGACAGGGACACAGACGCCCATATGGCAGACAGCATACTGGGTGTCAGAGGCTGTCCAAAAGGACATTAGGAGGGAGGTGGAGGAAATGTTGGATTTAGGGGTAATCCAGAGATTCCACAACCCCTGGCCCTCACCCATAGTCCTTGTGCCCAAGCCAGATGGCTTTACTCATTTCTGTGTGGACTATTGTGGACTGAATGCAGTCATGAAGTCAGACCCCCACCTGATGCCCCAGATGGATGAACTCCTGGACAAGTTGGGAGGGGTGACATACCTTATGACTATTGACCTGACAAATCGGTATTGGCAGGTAGAGTTAACTGACAGAGCTAGGGAGAGGTCATCCTTTAGCACTCCAATAGGCTTATTTGAATGTAAAGTAATGCCTTTTGAATGAAGAATGCCCCACCACTTTCCAAAGGTTGGTGAACCAGGTGTTACATGGTGCTGAGGAGTATGCCATGGTGTAGCTGGATGATATTGCCATCTTTAGTGCCAGCTGGGAGGAACACCTGTCCCACCTTAGGGAAGTGCTGGGCAGAATACAGAGGCTGGGCTCACTGTCAAAGTTGAGAAGTGCCAGGTTGCCATGGCTGAAGTGGCATACCTGGGAATGTTGTAGGCCGGGGATCTCTCCATCCTAACCAAGTAAAAATAGAGTTGATCAAGGCATGGCCCAGACCAGAAACACAGAAGCAGGTTAGGAGTTTTCTAGGGACAGCAGGGTACTATAGGAAATCTGTACCCAATTACAGTGCCCTGGATGTTCCCCTATCTGAAATGGTAAAGAAAAAGATGCCTAAGAAAATTACCTGGGAACCAGCCTGTGAAAAAGCCTTTACCAGACTGAAGGAGGCACTGTGCAGTGCTCCTGTATTGGTAAGTCCTGACTATAGCAGACCCTTTATCGTCCAGACTGATGCCTCAGACGTGGGTATTGGGGCAATACTGAGTCAGACATCCAACCAAGGAAAGATCGCCTGTAGTATACCTGAGTAAAAGTTACTTCCCAGGGAGCAGGCTTACTCTACTGTGGAAAAAGAGTGTCCTGCCATAGTGTGGACCCTAAATAAGTTAGAGCCATACTTATATGGGCAGCATTTTGAGGTACAAACTGACCACAATCACCTGGTTTGGCTGACACAAATGGAAAAAACTTATGGTAGACTATTAAGATGGAGTCTTGTCTTGTAAGGGTATGACATGATGATCTTACATAGGGCTGGAGCAACCAATCAGAACACAGATGACTTGTCGCATCTATATGAGAAGTGAACTGATTTGGGAAGCTCATCCAATGAAGGGGATAGAGCCCCCGAATTCAGTTTAGGTGGGGACATTTGTGATGCTTGGCCACTGGTTATGATTATTGTATGCTATTTGTAATATAAAAATATAGTATGTGATTGTCTCACCTAAGACAGCCTGTGCTCCATGGGTGCCTCCCCCGCCCCCGTTTCAGTGAAGCTACAAGGATATATTAAACTGACTAAGAGATCTCTGTAATGTAATTAAGTTCCTTGAGAAACTGCATTTTATGGCCTTTTTATGACCTGTTGCTGCTTTGAAGTTGGGAAGCTAAATATACATTTTATTACAGGACAGGACATAATTTAGCTGATTCCTGTCAGCTGTCTCGCATCTAGGTGACAAACTGTAGAGCTGTAAAAACCTTTGATGTTCCTTGGGAAAACAGGAATCAGCCACCAGTTCAAAGGAAAGCCTTGATTAAAGACTGTCATAATTTGGGAAATGAGTTTTTGCTGATGTCACATTATTTAATATACCTCCTGATAGGACATCATGTTTGTATTTTTTTGATTATAAAAGGAGGAGCTAGATGACTCACCAAGGAGGTGGGGAGATAGAGTTGAAATGTATCCTTGTAACTGGGGAATATGTCATATTATTTTGGGACACTAGAAAGACACATCTCTCTGATAAGCACTGAGAGGTGATACATTAGATAGAAAAGATCTAACTGTATGTTGTTAGGAGTTCGTTCTGTAGTTTTTTGCTTTTCTTTCAAGTGATTGTATGTTCTTATATATTGTTCTGTGTTTACAAATGACATATTTTTATCATCTTTAGTAAAATCTTTTCAAGAGACTGCCTGGTGTCTGCCAGTTCTTTTTGCATGTGACATGTAGATGGTTAAGTCTGACAATTGTTCAAACAGCTTGATGTTGTTACTAAACTGGGAAAAGGTAAGAATATACCGAAGGTCTCTTACAGAGTTTTATGGTTCATTTTGGAAGCCTGGCTTGGTGCGTTAGTGAAAGATTGTACCATAATCCCGAAGAGAGTACGTATCTGAGCCTCTACCTTGGGTACACTAGCATAGGTTCACAGTTTGAATCCCCCAGAACTTGCGATTAAAGGTGATTCAGACCCAAAGCAGATAGGAGGATTACCCTGTCTGTTACATGTTCACACTATTGTGCTCAGAGATTGGCACTGTGGGAGCAGAGGGTCTGACCTGCTGATTGTATTTGTGACACCCTCCTGTACCTTCAATCAATCAATAAATCTTTATTTTACCAGGCAAAACACTATTGAGATAGACTCATTTACAAGGCAGACCTGGACAGATGCACATATTCAAATATCACAAAGCAGTGAAATCCATAATAGAATGATTATAAAACATAAATAGCATTCAATGTCCCTGCAGCCAGTATAGTGTTATGCTTGTGCAACTGTGTTAGTTGGGTTTTGGCCATTCGCACTCTCTATTCAGGAATTATCACCATGTAGAAGTCTGACAAAGAACCCTCAGAGAGGTTCCACCCTAGAGGTGCGGGACAATTCCTGCTAGCTAAAGGTACCTAGGAAGGACCCTAAGGAGAAGGTGCTGCCACTGAGGAGGACGGAGGATGGTGGGGCAAAGAAAAGTGCTTCACAATGAGGCTGAGAGGAACTGCTTATATAGCTCAGGAAGTGGGAGTGGCTGGCTTCTTGGCCATCGAACTCCAAGCAAAGCCTTTCCAATTCAATGTCCTGTGCAGCCAGTATAGTGTTATGCTTGTGCAACTGTGTTAGTTTGGTTTTCGCCATTCACATTCTCTATTCCAGAGGAATTACCAGCCTGTAGGGGTACAAAAGGCAAGGAACCCTCGGAGAGAGTTCCACCTCCAGAGGTGCCACAGGATGATTTCTGTGGCTAAAGGTACCTTAGGAATCCCCAAAAGAAATGCAGTATGAGGATATCCCAAAAAGAATGAGGTGACACAAAGCATATGAGCAAGCAGTAACTGTGACATAGGAGCAGTAACTGTGATGTAATAGTACAGAAGCATAGACAGTTTGATAATGTAATGAGATGCTCAGTTTGATAATGTAATGAGATGCTCAGTTTGATAATGTAATGAAATACCCATAGCATGATACTGATCGTTTGCATTGAGAATGAGGGAATCCTCTAAGGAGAGAGGGAATGGCAGGGACACCATCTACCTCCATCCAACAGTGGAACCTACTTAAAAAACTAGGGGACACTACTATGCTAGCTAACAGTTAGGACCTGAGGCAATGGAGGAGAGGAAAAAATACCCTGTGAGGAGGAAATCTCTGGGGATCCAAGGCCTAGGTCACCTTCCTTCCAAGCTTTGGATATTGTATTTAGTGACGGCTCTGCGGCTGCAGTTTAGAAAACCCATTTAAAGGGAGATGGAAAATATTCAAATTTGGAGGAAGGCTCTCACTCAATCCCTCTAGCGGGAAATGCCGTGGAAGGTTGAGAGTGAACTCTGCAACAGTACATGCAACCAAGGCAGCAGGAGGAGAGCAACGGCTGCTGAGGCACTCACCTGGCCTACCCGCCCTAAACTCAAACCAGGTGAACCAGAGGCAGTCATAGGGAGAATGCAGTGAAGGTGCCTTGCTAGAGAAACCACTAAAGCCAATGGATAACCATTATAGTGGAATACTAGAGCAAAAGGAGATCGGAGTAACCACCCTTCACTGCTAGTCTTAAATTCTACAACAGGAACTGCCATCATGTAGCAGGCAGCTAAAGCCAAGCCCAGGATAAGGACATTCCCAGCTATGGGCCAGGTGAGCAGGATCCCACCCCAAGCTGGACACGCTGAAGATGTGGACTAAAGGCAGAGCGAGACCGTCAGCTGCAGGAACCCTGTGCCAGAATAGAATGGCTGGCAAGCCCCAGATTTAGATTGAGAACTGAGAAGCTGGTGAGCTGATTAAGCACTGGTGTGCTGAGATCATAACAAGCAGTGAGTGCTGAGACCTTGCAAGGTCGAATGCAGAACTGAGTGCAGCAGACTCCCAGAGGCTGAAGCCGAGGGGATGGCAGTAGGCATGAAGAAATGATTCGCGTAAGCAATGAGCAACGATTGCTTAAGCAAGCGTGGATCTGCACATAGGTCAATAAACAGAGTAGTAATAAGTTGACCTGCACATAGGTCTGCATAACGTAGTAGCAATGAAACAGCACTGAACAGTGATAAAAGCCAGCCAGGCATGTAAAAGCCAAATCAAGGTGACAAATACTCTGAGGATTTTTGACGGCAAAGGCAGGATGCAAAACAGAAATATTTAGCCACATGGGGCAACAACTCCCCAAACACTTCTCAGTCCCCACTGTAGGACAAACAAGAAAGTTATGGAAGGGCTGAGAACCACATGCAGATATTAAAGCTAGTTTAATGGCCTCAGCATGAACTTTAGCCTCAGAGTGAAACAGCATTATACAAACAGGAATAGCATAACTGAACTGCTTAGCAAAGTTCAGAGCTTGAATCAAGGTGAAAACAATCAGACTTGATAGCATGGGGCGCAAAAGTAATTCTGTAGCAGGAAAGCAGTATACTGGGAAGCAGAGTGAAAATAACTGAGTATACAACAAGGAGCAGCTATGGTTGAGCTGAAACACATAGATAGTGATTGCATGCGCATTGCAATAGTTTGAGAGTTGTGAGCAACAGTGCAAATAGTAGGAGCTCAGGACCGATATGCTAGGAGCTTGGAAGCAAAAGCCCCCAGAAAAAAAAACAAATAAAACAACAACAACACACAGACAGAAAAACAGGGAACAAAGACAGAAGAAGCACACACAAGGCAAAATACAAACCGAAGCAGGAAAGAAACACAGAATCCAGCAGACAAGCAGGAGCAAGGAGGATAGACCCCAACCAGCTCAGAGGACAGATGGACAGAGCCTCCGCTGCAAAGAAAAAGTGCTTCACCAATGAGGCTGAGAAGGAACTGCTATAAAAGCTCAGGAAGTGGGAGTGGCTGGCTGCTTGACCCACATCGAGGAACTCAGGCAAAAGCCTTTCTAATTGGAAATACATGGGAGAAGGAGGGGTCAATCACTATTTCAGAATTCAAATCACATAATAAACACTAAATATATATATATACAATATAAACAATAACACAACGGTATCCCTCATAAGAGGGTTTGATGGAAATATATATTGGAGACATAGAAAGAAATAAAGGAGGGACAGGCAAGAAGTAGTAGTTTTGGTCAGTACGCCATGCACACAAATTATGGAGCATCAGGAAACAATTACAGGACTCCTTGAAGGAATGTGCAAATAAGGTTTTGAACATAGACAATTTTACGAGAACAGCAAACTTGAGGACTTTTTGGAGGTTATGCCACAGTACGGATGTGCATGACTTATTTACTTCCATGGGGTATTTAAAATATATTTTATTATATAATAGTAAATGATAGTATAGGAAATAGCAACAGAGAGAAACTGCTGTGAACTCTGCAAGGAAAAGAGTACAGATGATACATCTCATCTATTCTGAACCAAAACCTAACTGTTCTGGCAACAAGAGTAAATGGACTTTACAGTAGCCTAGGGGTTAGAGTGCAGAGCTGTGAACCTGGAAACACAGGCTTGAATCAGACCACTATTACTTATGCACTAAATGATGCTGAGCAAGCCGCTTAACCTTGCTAACTACCCTCTTTAGTCATTAATTTGCTTCTTTTAATAATGCATTGTATTGTTCATGTATTTGTAGTGGTTGAGTATGAAAACAGCCAATGTCATGGTCTGATATTTCCAGATTTCACAGTATTTCTAAAGAGATTCTCTCTGGTGGACCTAAAGCTGTACTGCAGGCAGGCAGGAATTTCTCTAGAGATATCACAGAAATTTCAAGAAATATCTAGTATGTAGCTAAAGGTCCTACCTGTCATCAAAGTAAACTAAACTAAACTCAGTTTATGCTGGCTGGCTTGCCACTGCAGCGGTAGAGCTACTGCCTATGGCACCCATGACCATTGTTTGGGAGCAAACTGAAGTTGTCAGAGGGTTGGCCGGGGAGCAGGAGCAAGCATTCATAGGACTGCTCCCTCCACCAGAGAGGGAGGGCTGCTGCGCCTAGTGTAGTACTGACTCCTGGCAGTGGCTGGTGGTCGTGCACCCAGGTATGGCAATTTAGGGCTGGGAGGAGCAGTGTCTGCTGACGTCCTGTGTGCAGGAGTGCATGTGGACATGTCAGGGAGGCACTGCATGTCTGCCCTCCCTGGGAACATAATAGGATGAGAAAACAATGGCTGGCCAGCATGATGGGACTGACCCCTTGCAGGCTCTTCACCTATCTCTGTGGCATGACTATCACCTGAGGATCCATTTTGCAGCTGAGGGAGCCACCCCTACCACATTGGGGTAAGCCATGGGGAAGATAGGAGTTATACGGTAAGTCCATACAGGGCTGGATGGGCTGGGGAGATTGGTTCCTGATGATGGGAGCAGCCTGGGGTGGCATAAAGAGCACTAACTGCAAACAAAAAAAAAAACAGTTTAGGCTCAGTTGGTAGAAAATCTGCCTCTGGGCCAGAAGGTTGTGGGTTCCAGTCCCACTCCAAGATTGGGCCCATGCCATAAATGCTGGCATCTGAGTACAGTGCTAGGATGGTGCTGTACTGTCATTCTCTCCCCTTCTGCTCCTGTCTTGTAAAGTGCTTTGGAAAACAGTTTGTATGAAAGTTGCTTTAGTAACCAAATTCTTTTCTTTCTCATTTCAGAATTCTTTGTGGACTAAGGGTGTCTTTATTTTTTTATCTAAACGACAACATTTTTGATAAAGCTGATAGTTGAAAAATGATAATTTTTCAGGGTGTTTTAAACAATATAAATCTGTAGCTAAAATGTGTGAAGCTCTCTTTGCAAATCTGCTAATCATCAGCACCTCTATTTAAAATCAGAGTCTCTCAAAATTAATATTCCTGACCTCATCAAAAATGCCCTTTCCAGGCCTAGAGTGGTCTGACTGTGCCCTGTTTAACAGCACCACTAAAAGGAGAATGATCTGCAAGCCTTAAAACAGCAACAATATCTGCATTCACACATTTAAAGAGGACAGGAAATATGTGTGACGTTACAGTCATCAGTAATGTTCCTATTTTGAAGAAATAATATTTATACTGTACCGCCAAATAATCCATATGTAACTGTACAGGAATAATGATGATGTGAAAAACTATGCTTTGTATTGGCTTCTTTTACGGACATTAAGTGCTGTTCTTTTTGTGGAGCCAGGAATTTGGAGTTTTGACTATCTCATTGCATGCTTTCAGAACTCTTAAGTATTACTTGGATAGGAAGATGAGTCACGGACGGAGTTCATAAGTCATGCAGTGACATAGTCAGAATTCCAAATTCCTGCTTCCACATAGATAATCCCAGAGAATGCTGTCCATAAAAAGAAAACAAGCAGGGGGGATGACCTAGGTGAGGTGGAGGAACAGTGGGAGAAGCTAAATAGGGCATAGGGAAGGCAACAAACCTCTACATCAAGCAAGTGAGCAAAAGCAAGAGGATAAAGAGACTGCTGTGGTTCCTGAAAGAGATGTTGGAAAAGTTAAAGGCTAGAAGGTAGCATTCAGAAGGTATAAGAAGATGCAGAGGGTGGAGGATAGGGAGGTGTATCAGGGAAACAGAAGAAAGCAGGGAGAGCACTAACGAGTGTCAAGGTGCAAACAAGAGAGATAGCCAGAGCAGTGACAAAGGGGCAAGACATTTTTCAGATATGTAAGCAAAAGGAGGAAGATCAGGGTGGAATTGCAAGGTTATAAGGGAGGGGGGTACTGTGCAGAGGGACCAGGAAAAGGCAGACATCCTAAACAAATATTTTGTTCAGTGTTCACAGAGGAAGGAGAAAGGAGGGACCACAAAAAGTAACAGGAGAATTGGAGGTGGACACTAGTCTGTTTTGAGAAGAGAGTGTCCTGAAGGGACTCACTAATCTGAAGGTGGACAAAGCAATGGGGCCACATGGGGTGGATCAAGGTTATTAAGGGAGCTCAGAGAGGTATTGGCTGTACCTCTGACAGTCCTATTTAACAGTTCATTGGAAACAAGAGTACTTCTGGAGGACTGGAGGAGGCAGATGTAGTCCATTTCACAAAAGTGGTAGCAAGGAAGAGCTGGCAATTATAGGCCAGTCAGCATGACATCAGAGGTGGGAAATTAATGGAGCCACTGCTGAAGGAAAGGATCATGAAATATCTTGAATCCAGTGGGTTAGAAGACCCAAGGCAGCATGGATTCACAGATGGAGCGTGGAGGTAATGTCAAATGAATCTGGTAGATTTCTTTGACTTGGTGACCAAGGGATTATATGAGGGTAGAGAGGTGGACATGGCCTAGCTAGATTTCAGTAAGGCTTTTGACATCATTCCACAAAGTAGGCTAGTAAGCAAAGCTGGGTAGCTTAGGAGTGAGTTCAAAGGTGGTAAACTGGGTAAGAAATTGGTTAGGGGATAGGTGGCAGAGGGTGGTGGTAAATGGAGTTCACTCCGAGGAAGGATGGGTAACCAGCAGGTGCCTCAGGGATCAGTACTGGGACTGGTATTTTAATGTCTTAATAAGTGATATTGCTGAGGAGATGGAAGAGAAGGTCTGCATCTTTGTGGATGACACCAAAATCTGCAATGGGGGAAACTCCAGATGGAGTGGAAAGGATGAGCAGAGACCTGAGAAAACTCGTGGAGTGGTCAAGGGTATGGTACCTGGGTTTCAATGTGAAAAAGTGCAAAGTAATGCACTTGGGGCACAGAATCACAGGTGTAGATTACAAAATGGAAGGAATGGTACTGACAACCACCAAACAGGAAAGAGACCTGGGGGTAAATATAGGATGACCTAAAGGTTGCTAGGCAGTGCAATAAGGCAGTTGGGATGGCTAGTGGGTACCGGGATGCATAGGGAGAGGTATAACCAGCAAAAAGAGGAAGGTGGTATTGCTTCTGTATAGATTGCTAATAAGATGCAACCTTGAGTACTGTGTCTAGTTCTGGAGACCACAGTTCCAGAAAGACATAGACATAGTGGAGCCAGTCCAAAGGAAGGCAACTAAAATGGTGCAGGGTCTGCATCAGAAACCCTACAAGGTGAGACTTAGGACCTAAATATGTACACCCTGGAAGAGAGAGGAGGGGGATATGACAGAGACCTTTGAATACCTCATGGGGGTACATAAGGTACAAGAGAAAAGTATTTTCAGAAAAAGGTGCTCAAGAACAAGGGGCATGATAAGAAGTAGGAGAAGGGTTGATTCAGAAGAGATGTGAGGAAGCACTTCTTCACAGAAAGAAAGTGGTGGATTCCTGGAACAATCTTCCAGCAGTGGTGGTGGTGGGGGCAAAAACAGTGGTGTGGTTCAAGAATGCATGGGTAGGCATGAGGGAATCTTAGTGAAAGGGAAGGAGGTGTGTGAATGGACTGTAGTTCAAGTAGGCTCTGCAGTGATACTTTAAGTAGTGAAAAATGGGCAGACTAGATGGGACAAGGGGTCCTTACCTGCTAGCAAATTGTGTTTTATCTAACAATACAAAACATCATTTTTCATCAGCTTTTATTCAGTTGCAGTTTAATATGGATCATTTGGAGGGGGAATATCATTTCTGACAATAGGAACAATACAAGCTGAAGTAGATTTGCATTAAATTTCCTGTCCCCTTTTAAAATGCCATGTGGGTACAGAGTGGCATTGCTAGTAAGCCAAGCACAGGTACTTTTACAGAAACAGAGACAATGTCAGCAGAAAAAGACCATTGGTCCATCCAGTCTGTTCATTTTTCCCCTACTTTACTCCATGACTTATTGTTCAGATGGGTTTTTGCCCTCCTGTTCTCCACCTCACTCCCTGCCTTACTACTACCCCCCACCGAGAATCTATTAAGCCCTTTACTCTGTTTCCCAGCAGTGCTTGAATTCATTAATTGTTTTTGCACCTGCGGTCTCTGCTGGTAAGCCCTTCCACAGCTTAATCTCTCTCTCTCTCTCTCTCTCTCTCAGTTAAAGTAAAACTTGCTAGAGTCCCTCTTGAATCCTCCCTCTCCCAAACCAGCTTGTATTCATACCTCCTCATTTCTGACTCACAATTCCTACTAAATAGTTCCTCGTAGTTTACTTTGTTTACTCCCATCAGGAACGTGAAGGTCTCTGTGATGCCTCCCCCCCTTTCTGGCCATCCTCGAATACATGTGCCGTGCCCTAAGCTGATCCCATATGATCTGCCCTGTTGCCCTAAAACATTTTGGTTACTCTGCACTGCACTGTGTCCAGCCTGTCTCTTTCTTTCCTCAGGTGAGGACTCCAGAACTGGGTACAGCACTCCAGATGGGGTCTTACCAGGATCTATAGAGTAAGCAATAATACCTGACAGGGTGGTCAGTATAATGCAATACCGGACCACCCAGGGGCATAATGAGGCTTGCGCTGCAGGCGGAAGGCCTTATAGCACCTGAAAGGTCAGGTATTGCCCATACCATCCACCTTGGAGGGTATTATTGCACTTAGAAAATGGGCCACAGTATTACATTTGTTTTAAAAAATAATTTTTATGTTTAAATGATAAAACTCAGCTGATTCAATCATTTTGTAATCAAATAGTCCTCCGACTTTTTTAGCTGCCTCATGGTTTCATGGGAGTTGTAGTCTGTTTGAGGGAGGCTATATAGCTGACATTTTTACAAGTAAGGAGGTCACTAATAAAACAGCAGGGGTGACAAAGACAATATAGTGCAGGAAAAGGTACTTCTGCATTCCTGCTTTGTGTGTGTTATGTACTACAGGATAGGGGAGGAGGGGCGAGCATTATAACTTCAAGTTACTTGTGGGCACTTCAAAAGTGTCTGATTTTTCTTGCATTTTATTTTTCATTTCACTTCTGCCACTGACAAGAAAATGATACCTGTGTATGGTAACATTTATATAGCTGGCTAGATGGTGGGACTGTGCAAGAGGTGTTGCAAACAGGAGCAGGGATAAGCATGGTGGAGTGAAAAACTTACATACGAGCTGTGGTACTGCCAAGGAGGTATGGAACGGTGAAGATTAAACAGGGTTCTGTTTGGCATACTTTAGTTTTGGCTCTATTTACACCTTTACATTTGTTTGTGGAGTATAGTAGAAGTTGGCTCCTTGCATGCCGGTCATTGTTGGAGCTGCTGGGGAGTTAAGGAGGTTACTTGCTGTTACTAGATCTGTGCTCTCCATAATAGAGTATGGCCTAGTCATTTATGACTCAGCCTCTGAGACATCCCCTTAAAAGTATACACATGGCCCTCAACAATTCCTGCCATCTAATCTCAGTTGCACCCAGACGCACGCATACATGCGACCTCTATACCCTTACCAAATGGCTGAACCTCATTGGTAGGACTACTTATCATACCTGTCTGCTCGTGAAGAAAATCTAGCTGGTGCTGTGCAATCCATCCTCTCAGCAATTCATCATGCATGGTCTCACCGAAGGCGGCACCAAGAGTGCCTCCAGGCATGCTCATTGACCCCTTTCTGTCGGACCACGTAGCCCAATGATCCTTCAGGTTTCGTGCTCCTAACTGGTTAAATAAACTCCTGTCAACATCCTAGAAGAACCTAAACTGGGCCCATTCAAACAGAAGCTTAGACAACACCTCACTGCTATTATCAGCTGTCATTGCCACACCTAGGCGCCCTTTTCGGCCTCACACATTGCCTTCTCCCTGCACGCTCACCATCCTGACCCCCCCATCCATTGTCCCACCCCTTCTCCCCTCTCCATTTCCCTGTTCCTGCTACTTGTCCCTCCTCTCCTTCCCTCCCTGACTCTCCTTCCTTCTCCTTCCTGTGTTCCCTCCTCTCCTTGCACTTCCACTCCAAACATTGCTCACAGACCCTGCCTGCCCTTTCTCCCTTCCACAACTGTCCTACTCCCACCCCTGTCTCTTCTCTCAATCACCCACTACACTCCTCCCAACCTCTGTCCTCCTCGCATCTCTCAATTCTCCACTTGACAATGTCAAATCCTGACAGCATCCTTCCCTTCTTTCTCCACTCTGCACCCTATGACAATGTCAAATTCCTGACAGCATCTCTCTCGCCTCCCCCCATGTACCTCCTTAAGTCACGAAACCTACTGCACTTCTTACTGAAACTTGAGTGCAAAATTTTAACCAGACTGTAACTCTTGTTGTAACCCAAATTATTAACCCTTTACCTGTCTGTAACTTTTATGAATGATTGTACCCAACTCCAGGTAACATGTATTCCACTTGTCTTGTATTTAGTTCTCTGTTGTGTTGTCTTTACTCTGATGTGGAACCTCTGTAAAAGGGTCTTTGACTCAAAAGGACTGTACTCCGAGACTTGAATAAATAAATTTACATGGTGACAGAGCAGGTAAAGTATCTGAAAAAAAAAAGCACAGGCTTCTTACAATGTTTTTTTTTTTTAGGGATTAGGTGTTCTGCTTCTAAGTGGGGTATTGTACAGGGCTATTGCTTTGAAAATCTATATGTTGTCAGAATTGGGCCAAAGAGTGTTTATAGGACTTTCTCAGGCTTTTCTACCATAGATGGAGATGTGCTGCCATCTCTCAGTGCGCAGTTTATCGGAGTACTGTACGGGGGTGTGAGACCATGGTCGGGAGAGTGTATCGGTTGCAACCAAGCATGGTTAGGGAGAAATGCTCAGTTGCTCACGCTCTCTCTCTATATATATTGCTTTCTTTTTCTGACCACACAGTAATGTATGACTATTTCTTTTATTCTTTTTTAATTAAGATTACTCCAGAGAGGAAAAGCGCTCAAAAATGCAGTAAGGCAGAGCACGGTGTCTGTGGAGGCAGATTTAAGAGGTATGACAGGTGTAATTAAACAGCACCATACTTCACACACAATTTTTTTTTTTGAAAATTGTGTATGGGAGGAATAGTGCTCTTTGTTTTTAATTTTTTTTTTTAAGTGGGAAAGTGAGGGTGAGCAGTGGATGCCATTTCCCTCTCGAAAGAGGAATGCAGCATGAGTGAGTTGCACTCTGTCAGTGGAAACAGTTAGCCATTGGGACAGAACTTGAAGATCAGATATCCATTAAAGTAATGGTGAATATCTGCTCTCTATTTATGGTAGTCAGATGGAGCAGAGGTGCATTGGTGTGGTGCTCACTTAGTCACTCTGTCAGGGGAAAGTCAGCTCACTAAGCGATAGAAAAAAATTGTGGTATTTTAAAACTGAACATTCTGTGGGCACACTGATCTTAGAATGTTATCAGGCAACAGACACTTGGGCTCATTATTTCCTGACTTCTGTTGCCTGATACTGGACTGGCTGGTTGGTGGTCTTAGCCAATCAGAATTAAGATTTTTCTGTGTCCATTTTCTAAGAGGTAGTATTATCTCTTTCCTCCTGCTATCGAAACCCTTTCCAATACATCCCAACATTCTGGTTGCCTTGTTGAAGCCTTGTTACATTGGATAGTTTGTTTCAGGGAGTTGCTTGTGATGACCCACAAGTCCCATGCCTCTGAAGTAGTGGCCAGCTTAATTCCTCTCCTCCAATATTCCTTCCTGGGACTCTTGTTCACTATGTGCATTGTCTTGCACTTTTTGGCACTAACTTTCAACAGACAGACCTTGGACCACCTCCCCAAAATGTTCAAGTCCTTCTGCAACTCCATTACCCCCTCCTCACTTTCTGCCTTGCCACAGAGCTTAGTGTCATCTGTAAAGAGACACATCTTGCCCTGTATCCCTTCTCCTACAGTATGTCACTGATGAACATACTGAAAAGGACTTGTCCCAGGACTGACCACTGCAGTACCACACTCATGATCTCCCTTTTCCTTGATTTGACCCTGTTTACCTCCACCCTCTGCTGTCTCCTCCAACTATCTTCCCATTTAACTAGGTCCTTTACTTCCATATCCCTAACGTCTTCAACAACCTTCTAAGTGGCACTGAGACAAAAGTCCTGCTGAATTCAAAACAGAGTAAATCTACTATGTCCTTATCCACTGCCTTTGTTAGTCAGTCAGCAATACTATCGGGTAGGTCTGGCAAGACCTCTGTGCTAAATTCATGCTGCCTACTATCCTGGAGTCTATTTCTCCAGGTAGTCCATTAGTTCCTATTTGACTAGTGTCTCCATCAGTGTATTTACAATGGAGGTAAGGATGACAGTCTGTAATTTCGGTTCCTCCCTGTCCCTATCCTCCAATCTTTCTGAACCACTTCGACTGTAGTGTCTATTCAATAGTTCTGTCAGGGGTTCAGCCAATTTCTAAAGATAATTCCTGAGTAGCCTAGGTTGCATCCCATCTGGCCCTGGGGCTTTGTCTATTTTCAGGGCTGCAAGCCCCTTTTTAACCCTTTCTCCTGTAATTACACTTTACAAAGAGAAGAAATATTAAGGAAAATGCCTAGAAAAGTGTCAGGTTCTACTAAATGTGTGACATTCGTTACAGAGTTTAACAACTGGTCAGGCTAGATTGGAAATATTTACAAAAATTGGCATATTTTGCATGCAGACAAAAATCTAGGTGTTGTAATAGGGGAAACACCGCGGATCACTTTTTCAAGGGGATATAATCTGAAAGATAGGCTTGTCCATAGTAGATTGACCAAGCCTAAAAAGAGCACCTGGTTGGGTGATAAACCCATAGTGAGTTATAAATGCCAAAGATGTAACATCTGCAGTTATTGTAAAACAGAGTCTGAATTTATACATCCTGCAACAGGACATAGCTTTACAATGAAAGATTTTGTTAATTGTGACACCTCTTTTGTGGTCTGTGCTTTATGGTGTGAATGTGGCCAGCTTTATATAGGTAGAACTACTAGGGCATTAAAACAGAGAATACAGGAACATGTGAGAAATATAATTAATGCTAGGACTGATACTCCAGTTGGATTACATTTCTTTCAGAAACACAAATCAGACCCTAAACACATGAAGTTTATGGGCATTGATTGGCAACAGCCCCTTAGATTTGGAGGACTAGAACCAATGAACTACTGAAACAATAAGGTAAATGGATTTACAGATTAGGTACAGTAAACCAGATGGACTCAATAGTCAATGGGATCTAAAGTCATTTTAAAAGACAAAAAGAAATGCGGAAATAATTTGTGGTATCAGTTATTTATATGTTTATTGTTAACTGTTTTGTCATCTTTTTCTTGCTTTCTCTCATATAGGTCCATTGGAGAATGTATGCCTGTAGAGCCCCACCTGAAATGAAGGTCCTACTCCCATTCTTTGGATAGAAGTTGTGAGGTGATCACATTAGGACATCTTCCCCAGTCCTATTTTTTCATTTACTTATACTTTCAACTACAATGTTATATTCTAAGACTTTTTCCTTTTGTGTCCCTTTCTCTTTTCCATTTCTTCCTTTCCCTCTTTTCCCTTTCCCTTTCCTTCCCTTCCCCACTTTTCCCCTTCCCCTCCCCCTTGTTACGCCTTCCCCTTCCACCGTCCATTCTTCTTGGTATTCTTTTCTATGTGTCTGTGTTATAACTTGAACTGTCAAGTCTATTTGTCTTAAGCCTTGTATTTATTTCTTTGTAAGTTTATGTGAAAATGACTAACTATGGTTATAATACACTTTTTTATTCATAGAGATATGGTCTGTACTAAAGTCAAAATATTATTAGTGGAAATATGACCTTAATCTATTGAAAGAAAGAAAAAGTTCAATACTGGTGTTTGTCTAACCATAAAAGATAGAGAATGTATATATACTGATGGACAATAAGGTGAAATGTAATTAATTAGTTTGATACTGAGCTTTTCTGTTCCTTTGTTTTTGTATACAAAAGAAATGGATAAAATATAAAAATTCACTTGCTATGTATATGCTATCATAGAAATTGGGTTTCACTTTCTTTTGTCAACTAAGCACATTTAGGCACAGGTGCAGTAATTAAGTTTTTCCTGTGTCTCACTTTGATGAGGTCATATGTTGTATATAAGAGCCTTTTGTATCCTAAGCTAGTCATACCCCCTTTGAAGGCACAAACGCCGAAGCGCAGAGGTTCCTGTCTAATGTCTGGCAACAAATAAAATGCTATTTTAGTGTTTATTTACCACGTTTTGAGTGCTCCTTTCTTTCTTTCTTTGTTCTCCTGTAATTACCACCTGTTTCATTTCTGGGTTCCCCTTGCAGCAGTCTTTATGTCTCTTTCTGGTAGAGGTCTACTGTCCTGCACTGTGAATCCATCATTTAGAACAGCTGCCTTCTGCTCATCCTCTACTATCCTGCCCCCCTCCATCAGCCTAACATTTGCCTCTCTCAGCTTCCTTTTCCCCTATGTACCTGAAGAACTGTTTTCTCCTCCTTTGACCCTCTCCGCAATATGCAGCTGTGTACCTGCTTTTGCATCCCTTACTACCTGGTTAGGCTTGCATTCCCTAAAGACTAGAAGACTGAAGAATGTGACCATCTGGACATTCAGAGCTTTGACCAACAAACTCCCCAAATATATCTGCAACCTATTAGTCACTGCTCAAGAGTCTAACTCGCTTGGAGATATTCATACATCTCACTAGAAGTCTTCAGAGCTGAAACCCGTTATGTTTTGCACTAAATAAACCACGTACTTCCCTTCTTATGGAATCATCTTCAAAAGTCCCTTAAACTTTCTAATCTTACCAGTTTAGCTAATTTCAAAATCCACCTTAGACAGGTCACCCAAGACCTCTGCAATTGTTAAGCCTAAGTCCCCCCCATTCTGGCGCTGGACACCAACACCTTCCTCTTCCTGATTCTGCTC
This sequence comes from Neoceratodus forsteri, assembly GCA_016271365.2. Classification (NCBI taxonomy): domain Eukaryota; kingdom Metazoa; phylum Chordata; order Ceratodontiformes; family Ceratodontidae; genus Neoceratodus; species Neoceratodus forsteri. The sequence goes on along the minus strand of CM057449.1, from coordinate 511,251,316 downwards.
TTTCCTTGTCCTCTTTCCACCCAGTGTAACCCACTTGGCCATAGGCTCTTCGCAGCACTAGGCCCTTACTATCCTCCCTCTACCCCATACTTCATACATCCCACCTATATCTCCTTGCCTTTTCTCCTAGGCTACTGGGGATACCACCCAGTTCATATTTCCCTGCTCTCTGTAAGTACATTTTACATAGGGAAAGGGAACGTTGTTTAACCAGGAGTAGCACACTAAACTGAAGCTTGTTTCTAGATGCAACCTGGGAGCACAAGGAAGTTAAGTGACTTGCTCAGGATCACACAATATACACCAAGGCAGCTGTGAGATTCAAACCCAGGTCTCCAGATCTGCAGCTCAGAGCCTTAACCCACTGCACTATCGTAGCCCTGTTATCCCTCTCTATCTTACGGCAAATTGTTCATCAGGCCTTTCTGTATTACCTTATGCTCCTACTGTTATTAATGTAGCCCACATTGTCATTACTGTTATAATGTTTTGTATGCAACCACAGAATTTGTATGACTTCATTGTTACAAGTAATACTATGCATCAATGTGTAACAAGGGATAAAAAAGTGTGTCCCCATATTGCAGCCTAACCTCAATTTGGTCTGAAATATCATGTGTCTGTGTAACAAATATTGGCCTATATAATTGGATCATATAAAACTTGTGAAGCCACAAGACAAACTAAGCCACAAGTTGCAATATTAAAGTGCCTTTTACATTTGTGCTGACCATTTGGCCTACTGACTGCAAGACAGGAACACAGGATAGTGTCCAAATTACCCTTTTAACTAGTCTGTAGTGTTTGTCCTTATCAGGACAGGCCAAAATGCTTGTATGCACATTTCTAAGTCCAAACCTATTTCTCCTGAACCTTGGTTACTGGTGGTGACAGCTGTTACTAGCCATATATGATAATAGAATGTACACTATCTATACTTGTGCTGAGCAAGGATGAGCTCATACATATACCAAAGGAGTATTGCCTTGTAAGTTGATGTTTGTACTTGTTTTAAACCAATCATAGAAAACCGTAGGAAATGATGATGCTGTCTTCCACTATAAAAGCAAGCCAGCACACACTGTTATTTTGAAGAATGTACCATTTGTAATCTCTCGCTGTGACTATTGTTATAATCATTAAATTCTTCTGCCTTCAGTCTCGTCTCCGTTTGTCTCCTTTCTAAATATCTGTAATTGATAATTTACTAACTGTAATTTTTTCCACAATGCTACAATTGGTGCCATGACTCGGATCGCTGGTGCGCTAAGTTGAAACGTAGGGGAGCAAGGTCACATAAACCATGCTGGTAGTCCAGTGAGGTACAGGTAGCAGTCAGAGAAAAGAAGGCGGCCTACAAAAAATATAAAACAACAAGAGGGGATAGGGATAAGGAAATGTACCAGCTTGCATCTAGAAAAGTCACCGTATGGTGAGGGAGCAAAGTCCAGTAAAGAGCAGTGGCTGGCACAGGGATACATGGAGGGAAAAGGGTTCTTCCGGTACATTGGGGAGTGGAGAAAACTAAGGGCCATCTCAGCAGATTGAGATCAGAAGGAGGGTGTGTGGAAAGGCGAGGACCAGGCAGAGGTATTTAAGTACTTTGCCTCTGTGTTCACTAGGGAGGGGATGGGATATCTACAAAGCAAGGCACGAAGGGGATAGAAGTGGCAGGGAGTGGGATCAGGGGAGCAACAGAAATGGAGCAAGAGGGAGGGAAAGGTACCCCAGGGATGTCACATCTGGATAAGGATAAAAAGACCAGTAAGGTGGAGGGACTGATGATGCTATCTCCACCAAAGGTGTGGTTAGCCCTCAAGGCCCTAAAGAAAGACAAATCTCCTGGGTCAGATGGCATTCACCGAGTGCTATGGAATTGGCGGACATACTGGCTGCACCTGGTGGAGCTTTTCAGCCAGGTCACTTGAGACAGGGAGGTACCTGGGATTGGCGAGAGGCACATGTGGTACCAATCCATAAGGGGGTCGAGGAAGTACCAGGTAACTATAGACCCATCAGTTTGACCTCGGTGGTGGGAAAATTAATGGAGAGTATACTAAAGGAACGATTGGGGGTGTACTTGGAGGAGGTGAGAGGTCTGGATAGTTGGCAACATGGGTTTGTGCCAGGTAGATCATGTCAAACCAACCTTGTGGAGTTCTATGAATGGGTAACATCAGAACTGGACAGGGGTAAGCCTGTGGATGTATTATTCTTGGACTTCAGCAAGGCGTTTGACTCTGTCCCCCACAATGGTCTGGTGGAGAAACTGATGGGGTTAGGAGTAGGCCCTTTGATGGTCAGATGGATTGAAAACTGGCTAGCTGGATGCACTCAGAGAGTAGTGGCCTGTGGGGAGCTCTCAAACCCTAAAGAGGTAGGTAGTGGGGTACCACAGGGCTTGGTCCTGGGTCTGATCCTGTTTAATGCATACATATCGGACATCAGGGAGGGTATAGGGTGTGAAATGAGTCTATTCGTAGATGACTCCAAGATGGGAGCAGTAGTTGAGGGAGAAGAGGGAGGTTGGCCCTGCAAGGACCTGGACACCCTGGAAAGCTGGGCTCACATGGAAATGAAATTTCAATATCACCAAGTGCAAGGTGTTGCATCTTGGTCGGGAAACTCTAAACACAGGTACACCCTGGGAGGGAGCGCTGGAGGCCTCAATAGGGGAAAAAGACCTAGGGGTCATGGTGGATACATGTATGAATAACTCTGAGCAGTGCAGAAGAGCAGCTAGCAAGGCAAACAGGATGTTGGGATGCATCATAAGGGGGATCACCTCTAGGAGCAAGGAAGTGATTCTGCCACTGTACAATGGACTGGTTAGACCACACCTTGAGTACTGTGTACAGTACTGGAGACCACACTTGAAGAGGGACATACAGCTCCTGGAGAGGGTACAGAGGAGGGCAACAAAGATGATACAAGGGTTAGGGAATTTGACTTATGAGGACAGACTTGAGGAGCTCTGCCTGTTTTCAGTGGAGGAGAGGAGAGACAGGGGGGACATGATTGAGGTCTTCAAGTACCTCAAGGGAATAAATAGGGTAAACATGGAGGGGATCTTTAGACTAAAGCAGGGAGGTGTCACCAGAGGGCATGGTTGGAAGTTGGAAGGAGGAAGGGTGAGGGGGAAAAAGAGGAGGAGGTTTTTCACTGAGAGGGTGGTGGACCCTTGGAATGCACTGCCTGGTGAGCTGGTTCAGAGATCCACAGTGGAGGGCTTCAAGAGAGGGTGGGACAGACACAGAAAGTGGATGTATCAGATGATGGCCTGTCCCGGGGGTGGGGATGGATGATAGGAGTTTCTGGAGCACAAGGGATGGGAGGGTCTCGGCACCCAACTAAGGATCTAGGTTCGAGCAGACTCGATAGACCGTAAGGCCTAATCTGCTGGCAAATAGTATGTTAGTATGTTAGTACTGCATGTGAGGAGTTGCCTAACTGCGGGTTGTAGTCTGCGAGCCCCAATAAGAAGGTGATGACGCCTGGAGACGGGTGCTGCTGGCTCAAAGAGAGAGAAGGTACACACTACAGTCACAGCCACTTGACAATCAGGTGATGTATGCTTTGTATGCTTCTCAAATTGTTTAAAAATAAAAGTAATGCTTAACTCTGTAGGAACTCATGGGGCAGAGTAGGTAAGGTGAAGGTGCTGGGACTTGGTGTCGGACCCCACAAGGAGCTGTAAGACGTAGCCAAATGGAGCAGGGTACCAGTGCATGGGTGAGCCCGGTCGTGGAGGCTAAGCAGGCAAGAAGATAAAAAATGAGTATGGAAACAATAATAGGCCATTTTCTAGGAAAACACCTAAAGGGGGAAGCATACGAACCAGGGCCTGATGATCAACAGGCACAATTTTATTTTACTCAGCAAGTGTCCCTTCATAATGAGGGAGTAAAAAATGAAAAGGAAATCTTTGCAAATGCATTGCAAGGGCTGTGGCAGTATAATCAGACTATTGTGTGTTGCCAAAATAAAGAAGTAGCTCAGTTGAGGGATGAAAGGGATCAAAATGCTAAGTTGCAACAACAACTAGAAGAATTAACATCAAAGTATAAAGATAGCATCCCAATAGATCAACACCAAGAGTAAGAGCAGCAGTGTATTAATTTTAGGGAACAGCTAATAACAGCACAAGGGATCTGTGTCTGTTAGACAGAAATAATGCCCTCTTACAGATTAAGTTAGAACAACAGTCACAAGAGCATGCTAGTGAGGCTAAGCGCCTGTACACTGAGCTCCAGGATGCTGCGAGTAAGATCCAGGGATGCTAGTGAGACTAGGTGCCTGTACACTGAGCTCCAGGATGCTGCAAGCAAGATCCAGGGATGCTAGTGAGACTAGGCGCCTGTACACTGAGCCCAGGATGCTGCAAGTAAGATCCAGGGATGCTAGTGAGGCTGGTGCCTGTACACTGAGCTCCAGGATGCTGCGAGCAAGATCCAGGGGATGCTAGTGAGGCTAGGTGCCTGTACACTGAGCTCCAGGATGCTGCGAGCAAGATCCAGGGGATGCTAGTGAGGCTAGGTGCCTGTACACTGAGCTCCAGGATGCTGCAAGTAAGATCCAGGGGATACTAGTGAGGCTAGGCGCCTGTACACTGAGCTCCAGGATGCTGCGTGCAAGATCCAGGGGATGCTAGTGAGGCTAGGCGCCTGTACACTGAGCTCCAGGATGCTGCAAGCAAGATCCAGGGGATGCTAGTGAGACTAGGCGCCTGTACACTGAGTTCCAGGATGCTGCGAGCAAGATCCAGGGGATGCTAGTGAGACTAGGCACCTGTACACTGAGCTCCAGGATGCTGCGAGCAAGATCCAGGGATGCTAGTGAGACTAGGCGCCTGTACACTGAGCTCCAGATGCTGCGAGCAAGATCCAGGGGATGCTAGTGAGACTAGGCACCTGTACACTGAGCTCCAGGATGCTGCGAGCAAGATCCAGGGATGCTAGTGAGACCAGGCGCCTGTACACTGAGTTCCAGGATGCTGCGAGCAAGATCCAGGGGATGCTAGTGAGACTAGGCGCCTGTACACTGAGCTCCAGGATGCTGCGAGCAAGATCCAGGGGATGCTAGTGAGACTAGGCACCTGTACACTGAGCTCCAGGATGCTGCGAGCAAGATCCAGGGGATGCTAGTGAGACTAGGCGCCTGTACACTGAGCTCCAGGATGCTGCGAGCAAGATCCAGGGGATGCTAGTGAGACTAGGCGCCTGTACACTGAGCTCCAGGATACTGCGAGGCAAGATCCAGGGATGCTAGTGAGACTAGGTGCCTGTACACTGGAGCTCCAGGATGCTGCAAGCAAGATCCAGGAGTTACAGGAAAGCAAGATGAGTTAGATGAGCTCCTTACTGGAAAAAGGGGTGGGACAGTAACCATTCAAATGGCACCTGTAAGCACATGAGGAATGACAGCAGCTGGGGGGGCTATGTCAGCTGCAACCCGACATCAGCAAGAGCAGTATCTACTAATGTTAGACTCCAAATGGCTAAAACATAGATTAAAAAAGGAATATGCCAAAAAAACTGGGCATACGGAAGAAGCTGAGAGGTATAGGAAAAAAGAATTCTGGGTACATGTTGATCAGTGTAAAAAAGTGTCAAACAAAGCTGGTTAAAAATTAAAATACTACACTTGATGTTTATAGCCATGAAGACACAAGGCATCATTATCATCGGCTTGGTGGCAGCCATAAGACTTTCTGCACATTAATGTGGAACAGACTAATGTCACGTGTGAGTATGAACAGCCCATTGTACTGTTAGTCAGCTGGAACTGGGACCCTGTTGATACAAACACCTACACGACGCGGGCATGGAAAGCCACCTGGACCAAAAATAACCATACGTTCATATCTACAAATTGGTGTGTGGACATACTTAACAGCTGGTCCAGCTGTGCCTCAAGAGCTCAAGACTGGATCACAGCAAAGCTACATGGACTGGAAACAGAAAATGAGTCTCTTGCTATAAACAAAGCCACACCAAAGGACAATGGTGTTTATGTGTTAACTCTGTCCTACTGTCTTTGGGGTGATAATAGTGTTTGTAACTATGCTGGTGTAAACGACTCATTATGTTTTGCAGTCTCAGATGCCATATACTTAACTGTAACACCAACCGAATGCCCAAATGTGACAACAGGGCCAGAGAGTGGACTTACATCAACACCTATTGATCAAATGCTTGTAAATAATGTAAAGTACAGTAGAGTGCATATAAATCTAGATTTCTTTAGCTGGAATATAAATGTTAACAGTAGTTGTGCAGACACTGGTGTGTCAAAGTTTTATGTCTCCATGTTAATTGACATGTGCACCTATCTCACTCTTTAACAGATATGATCACCTGGCTGACCTAGAAATTAATTCAGAACAGCAGCTTGCCTTAAAAACGCAACTAGAACCCATTATTGTTATTAGTCCTATAGTTAAAAAACAGATACCTGAAACAACAAATCAAAATAAAATGCAAACTCAAATGAAAAGTGTGCCAAAAGATCTAATTTTACAATATCTTCAAACCGAGCATCAAATTTTAACTTTACCTGATCATACACCAACCACCCTTCACCCACTTCTGTCCCCCCTAAAACAGGTACTGGTATTAGGGGATTCTATAATTAAACACATAGACAGAGCCATATGTAATGCTGATAAAGAAAATCGTACATGCTCTAGTTTCAGAGGTGCAAAGGTGGCAGATATTACTAGAATGGTACCTGACATTCTTAAACAAGCAGGAACAAATCCTTTGGTTGTTATCCATGCAGGTACAAATGACATAAATAGTTCTGAATTATTACACCTGCAACAGGATATTGTGGCACTTAACAACCTATTGGTTGAAGATGGCTGTATAGTGTGCTTTTCAGAAATATTACCAGTCCCTAGAGCTACACCTACTATTACCCAGAAAATTAAATCTACAAATGAATGGTTAAGGAAATGGTGCTTCTCACAAAATATTCCGTGCATTACGCATTGGGAGAATTTTCATGATAGAAACTCTTTGTTCTGTTGGGACGGACTGCACCTTAGTCGAACGGTACCTCTTTATTGGGGAAGAGTTTCACAACTGTTATAAATCAGAATTTAAACTAAAAAGGATGGGGGAGAATGGGACAATGCCCAAGTCTCTAAAATTCAGCTCAGCAACTGCATCCAAGAATACATGTAAATTTCTTAGCCTAAATGCAAGGTCACTTAATTTACTCAAACTGGGGGAATTGGAAGCAAAATGCAACATTTTGAATTTGGGTATTATTGCAGTGACTGAAACCTGGTGGGATTCTGCATCCATATGTTCTAGAAATATCCCCAACTACAAACTTTACTACAAAAATCGATTAGATAAACAGGGTGGTGGAGTATGTATCTATGTTAGGAATGACATCCCTTCTTGTGAACTTTATCTTCCATCTTCGACTGAAAATGCATGGGTTAACATTCAATTAAAAAATCAGTCACATATCACTATAGAAACTGTTATAGACCCCTCAACTAACCTGGAATACACCTACTCTCTTAAAGATATCCCTATATTAGCAGATAAAGGAGATGTTATCATCTTGGGTGACTTTAATATGCCATCAATCAATTGGAATACTCTAACTGGTCACACCAATATTGAAAATTACTTGTAAATATCGTTATGGAAGCAGGGCTTGAGCAAATTGTCAAGGAACCCACAAGGGTCAAAATATTTTAGACCTTATTCTCACCAATATTGAACAAAAATAGATAATTTTCATATGGTGACCCCTAGAATAGTGATCATTCCTCTCTTCTATTTGAAATTCCTTTGAATTTACACCCCTAGAGGCACCGATTTATGAAAGATTACAACAAAGCCAACTTCTTAGCTATTAATAAAGAAATTCAAATATTAACTGGGAAACTTTACCCTTCAAATTATCTACTGAGGAGGCTTGGAATTCATTTAAACATATAATTAACAATTTAGAGAATCAGTATATACCTAATAAAAAAGTTTATAATAACAAAGGGAAGGTCCCAGTATGGTTCAATAAAGCCATTAAATCTCAAATCAGACTTAAAACCAAACTGTTTAGAAAACTTAAAACAAGTTCATATCTCAATAAAGACATATTTTTAACCAAATATAGAATAGCAAATAAAACATTGAAAAACATGATAAAAGCAGCCAAAGTTAAATTGGAATTTAAATTAGCTCATACCAAAGACTGTCATAAGTCACTTTTTTCCTACCTAAAAAATAAAAAAGGTAATGCTAGGAAAATTGGTCCAATATTCATTATGGGAATTAAATGTGAATCAGACATCATTACTGCAAATCTTTTTAATAAATATTTTTGTTCAGTCTTTTCTCCTGTTGACAATAGGGTTCATAGAACCGCTCAGTCCTCACCTTACTCAACTATTCACGAAATTAATATGACTAATATTCAACTAGCGATTAGTAAACTAAAATCAGCCACAAGCCCTGGCCCTGATAATATCCATTCAAAATTTCTTAAGGCAACCTCCCAGTACATTTTCCTCCCCTTGTTAATCATTTTTAATTAATCATTACAGGAAAGTCGAATACCAAATGATTGGCGTACAGCTACTGTTACACCAATATTTAAGAAGGGAAATCAAGGCAAGGTTGAAAACTATCGTCCCATTAGCTTGACCTCTGTTGTGGGAAAACTCATGGAGAGAATAATCAAAGAGAAGTTAGAGGATGAGATTACAACTTTGGGCATAGCTGATTTAACTCAACATGGCTTTATGCCAGGTCATTCATGCACCACAAACTTAATTGCATTCTATAATATAATTAGTGGACACCTTGATAGGGCATTCCTACTGATGTAATACAACTTGATTTCAGTAAGGCATTTGACAAGGTACCACATACTAAACTTCTCCAGAAATTAAAAACATTTGGTTTATCAATGTACCTTGTTGACTGGATATCTGATTGGCTCACATGTAGGACCCAAAGGTTAAATTTAATAATATACTATCTGACTGGGGCTTGGTGACGAGTGGGGTCCCAGGGTTCAGTATTGGGACCCACTTTGTTTAACTTATTTATCAGCTGATATGCAAGCTGGACCATATAACTATCTCTCAAAGTTTGCGGATGATACCAAACTGGAGAGTAAAGTAAACAATCTTGAAAACTTGGAAGCCTTAGTTGCCGATTTAGGAAAATAGAACAATGGGCAATTGAGAACGGAATGTTTTTCAATCATGAAAATGTGTGGTTCTTCACTTTGGAAGAAATAATCCAATGAATAATTACAATCTTAATAATATTAAACTCAAAACATCAAGCTGTGAAAAGACTTGGGATCCTAATAAATAATAAACTTACATCTAGAGAACATTGTTTAAAAATAGCCAAGATGGCAAATGGTCTCTTGAAACAAATCAGGCGTACTTTGTAACCCATACTGAACAATGTATTATTCCTTTGTATAGGACCTTTATAAGACCTTATATTGATTATGGGTCCCAATTTTGGAACATACCTTAAGAGTGACATATCTTGCCTGGAACAAATCCAGAGAAGAGCAACTAAAATAGTCCCAACACTCAAACATCTTGACTATATAACAAGACTAAAACATACTGGTCTATACTCTTTAGAACTTAGGAGAAAAGAGGTGATTTATTACTGATTTATAAAATATGTCAATCACCTGCTTTAATGACCCAATGTGGACTTGTTTACTCATTAAGAAAAATAGTCCCTAGACTACATAATAAACAACTTGAACTACAACCTTTTCGCACTAACAAGAGGGGAAATTTCTTCAATATACGAGCAGCAAGATTGTGGAACATCTTGCCCAAAGAATTAATCTGTAAACCTAATTTCAATGCTTTTAAATATAACTTGGATTTGTGGATAAGGGAGAACTTATAATGGGTCATAATGTCCCACAATTATGTGGGGGACAATCTCGATGGGCCTCGGCCTCCTTTTGTCGCTAAAACCAAGTAAACCAAGTAAACATGTTAAGCGCCTTCCATGCTTAAACAGGGAGTATGATGGCTCCTCTTATTAGTAAAGAAAGGGTTAGTAATACTAGAAGGAAACGAGATTTGTGGGGAGACCTGGCTGGACTTTTTGGATCAGGAATGAGCATATGGAATAGGGCAGACCTTGAGGCCATTAAGGGAACCAAGCCCAGTTTAATACTAACACAGGAGAAAGGGTCTTGCTACCACTTACATTAGGACAGCAAGGTTTGACAACGGAAGAGCGTTTATCTGTGTATAATATACATGAGGTGGGCCGCCTGTTTAAAGAGGTAGAGCACAAGATTAATAAAATTGTGGAATTGTCCAGATTGCCTTAATGTTAATGATAGTAAGTGTATAACTTTTTGTATTAAAGCTCGAGCCCCACCTATGTGGTGGATTCGCAAGGTAACTAAAGTATATGTTAAACCACAACTGTTTAGACCCAACAGTATGCTTAGTTGCACCATGAGGGTGTCCCTCGTGGTAAGACTACCTCAAGTTGAGTATAACAAGGAGGTGTACTCCCAAATAGTGAAAGTACACTCCGTAGGGTATTTACAAGGCCAGTATTATGCATATCGAGTCTCGCCTCAGAGATCCTAGTATGTAGCAATGATGGGTACTGGTAGTGCCAAACTTACATTGCTGTGAAAAAATAAATAATCAATGGATATGCCAGTGTGACGTCATGTCACAAAAGCAACCAATCTGTGGGGAAATTCTCATAGGCCAAGCGAAAATAATACTGCCTGGTGCCCGTCCAGTTAAGGCAGGTGGTACACTCCACAAGTAGTTGTAACCTATGATGGTACTAACCAATATTGTGTTGTTGCAAATACACCCATCTTATTTATGAAGGACAAATGTGTACCATTCACAACCCAAACTTTTGTATCACTCCCAAACATAATGTATATATTGGTGACAAGGTGCACCCTATTACCAACCTGGAGGATAAGAGTTATAATGTGACATCTGATACCACACCAGGCAAATGATATTAACAAGTATGCGCCATCATTTGGAGCTGTGATACCTCCCCTGTCTCTTAACGTGCAGTTACTTTTAAATCGAAAAGATACTCATTTGATACAAATCCAAAATACTGCCCATAAGGCACAAGCAGCTGTAAATGAATTGCTCAGTGAGAGTGATAGTGAGCACTTTATTTATACCTATGCAGGGCGGCCCTTAGAGTCCTGTCTTTAACGCTTTACTTGTGTTGCAAGTGGTCTTAGTGTTCTTGGTAATTATAGGCCTGTGTAGCTTAAGACTTACTATTCAGTAATGCGTGAGTGAGATGTACATGCTCCGAGGAGCTGCATTGTTGCACAAATAATAATTAGGCAATATAGGGCCAAGGGGGGCTTGTAACAAGGGAAAAAAAAGTGTGTCCCCATATTGCAGCCTAACCTCATTTTGGTCTGAAATATCATGTGTCTGTGTAACAAATATTGGCCTATATAATTGGATCATATAAAACTTGTGAAGCCACAAGACAAACTAAGCCACAAGTTGCAATATGTAAGTGCCTTTTTACATTTGTGCTGACCATTTGGCCTACTGACTGCAAGACAGGAACACAGAATAGTATCCAAATTACCCTTTTAACTAGTCTGTAGTGTTTGTCCTTATCAGGACAGGCCAAAATGCTTGTATGCACATTCCTAAGTCCAAACCTATTTCTTCCTCCTGAACCTTGGTTACTGGTGGTGACAGCTGTTACTAGCCATATATGATAATAGAATGTACACTATCTATACTTGTGCTGACCAAGGATGAGCTCATACATATACCAAAGGGTATTGCCTTGTAAGTTGATGTTAGTACTTGTTTTAAACCAATCATAGAAAACCATAGGAAATGATGATGCTGTCTTCCACTATATAAGCAAGCCAGCACACACTGTTATTTTGAAGAATGTACCATTTGTAATCTCTCGCTGTGATTCTTGTTATATTCATTAAATTCTTCCGCCTTCAGTCTCGTCTCCGTTTGTCTCCTTTCTAAATATCTGTAATTGATAATTTACTAACTGTAATTTTTTCACAACGCTACAAATGTACCACATCAATGCACCACATATGCTCTCATTTTATTCTGCTTATGTATGTATATGTGTATGTTCTTGTAATTGAGCTCTGCTCAAGGTGTTCCGCCTGGTTAAATAAAGATTGATTGATTGATTGCTTAGCCCCCTTCATCTTTACCTGGTGTTTGTTCCATTCCTAATCCCCCTGTTTCTCCTTGTAGCCAATGAATGCCTTTGTTTGGCCTGCACTGCCTCCTTGACTTTCTTACAGAACCAGATTGGCCTCTTGTGCTTATTCCCCTTGATAACCATTCTCAAGCACTGTTTGGCTACTGTCCCTTTAATTTCTCCCCACCTCTTTTCCACCCCCCCTCCTTTTGTCCACTCCTACTAACTTGCCCTTAACTAATTCCCTCATCTAATCAAAGTCTGCTTGTTTGAAATCCAGAACCACAGCTTTTGACAAGGGTATACTGATATCCATGGCCAGTTCAAATAATATAGTTTTATATTTTATACTTATAACTCTGTATGCAACATTTTTGCCCCCTTCGTGACACGTAAGGTGAAAAACCAGGACAATCCCTGGGTAACCTCGGCCCTTTTAAAATCAGTGGCTCACCAGGATAACCTTAGGCACAAGGCTTTGGGGTCTGGACTTCCTGCAGATAGACAGTGCTATCGGGCAGTCAGAAATGCCCGTACTCTGAAAATTAGACGTACTAAAGCTGAGTACTATACAACCTGCTTTTCTTCTTCCTGGGGCAATGGGACTAAGTTCTGGCAAAATCTTAAGGACCTAACAGGTAAAACTAACACCATCCTCCCTATTAAATATCAATGGAGTTACTACCCAAGACCCCTGCTCATAGCAGATACACTGAATAATGCTTTTACCGATCTAAGTACTGTTCTCCTCCGGATTTCTTCAGTGACCCCACTAACCCCTCTATCCCCCTCTGTCACCTACCTCTATCAGTATCCATCCCTTTTGCTTCAGAGTAATATCTCCAAGTGAAGCTAGATACTACCTTTCCCGAGTCTTGGGCAAGTCCAGATTCAGTGGTGACTCTCTTGATTTAAAATTACTTCATTTAACATTTGCTGCAGTACTCCCTCCCCTCACCAAAATTCTTAATCTTTCTCTCTGTCTCAGTCAGTTTCCCTGCCAGTGGAAATCTGTGATAATCACCCCTGCTCACAAGAGTGGTGACAGAACTGTCCATGGTAACTATCACCCCATCTCTCTCCTTCACCCTATTTCTAAAGCCCTTGAAAGAACAGTGAGTGATCAAATCTCTGAATATCTTGCCAAGTATAATATGCAGTGTAGCCAACAACATGGCTTCAGAAATGAGCACAGTACTTCCACAGTCCTCCTTGAGTTCACTAGCTTTATACATAAAGCTCTGGACCGGGGTCACTTGGTTGGGTCTGTGTATATAGACCTAACAAAAGCATTTGACAAGGTCCACCATGGCCTTCTCTCTGCCTCCCTCTCAGGGCTGGACCTGTCCTCTGATGCTGCTGCCTGGTTGGATAGTTACCTCTCTGGAGATCCCAGAAGGTTAAAATCCTAGATACCCTCTCTTCCAGTAAGCCTGTTTCCTCAGGGGTTCCACAGGGTTCAATTCTTGACCGGTTCCAGTTGAGTCTTTTTCTAAATACCCTTCCCCAAGTCTGCACTGGTAACCTTCTCCTCTACACAGATGATGCAGTTATTTTCTTTAGTCATCCCGAACCCCTTATGCTTGAACAATGCCCTCAAAATAGCTTTACACAAATCGAGTCCTGGTTCTCCTTTCATAAACTTATCATCAATTACAAAAAGACCAAAGTAGTGCTGTTTGCAAACCACCAGAATAAACATAAAGGATTGTCACTAAACATCCAAAATAGTCAACTCTCGACACTTGAGCAGGTTAGGAGTTTTAAATACCCCTGGATCACCTTAGACTCCTCCTTCTCCTACCAAGAACATATTAATCTGGTTTGCAAAGCAGTAAACACCAGAACTGGCCTCCTCTATAGGCATAGGAGTTGCCTAACAAACGACGCCCTCCGCCTGGCTGTCACTAGTTCCATTCTATCCCTAGCGGATTATGGTATAGTAATCTATGGATCTGCATCTGGCACTGCTCTTAAAAGAATAATGCTCTCCCTCAATAAAGCATGTCTTTGGCCAAGAAGCTTACAACCTCACTCTCCCCTCCCTCTGTCCAGCAGCACATCTCCCCTGCCCCTACCCCTCGTTCTATTAGGAGCGCTGATAAGGCCCTTTACCTAGTCCTTTTCTGTAAGACATGTCTAGAGCAGCAAGCATTCTTCCACAGGGCCCCTTGTCCTGCTCAAGGGCTCCCTCCTCTGGTTTACTCCACAGCTAAATTGGGCCCCTTTAAAACTAAACTATGCCAGCACATACTCTCTGTGAATAGTTGTGACTGCTCCTAGCATTTACTGGTCAATCTGGGAATGCTCTTGGCTTGTCTCTCAATTTCCCCCTGCTCCTCCCCACCTTATCTTGGTCTAATTTCTCCCTCCCCACTCTGGTCCCTCTTGCCCTTTACTCATCCATTACCTGAACTCCTTTCTATTCCTCCTTCTCTACACCTTACACCCCTCTACTCAACTTTTCTCCCTACCTCCCCCTCCAACTGTCTCACAACTCTCCTTAACTGACTTCCTTCTGGTCTCCCTTGTGACACTTAGACAGCTGGTTCTGATTACACTATGATTTTTTGTAATATAAAAATGTGTTATTGAGTGTCTCTCATGAGACATGCTGAGACAACCTGTGGGATGACACCCCCCCAAAAGGTTTCAGCTACAAGATGCTAACCTGAAAACCAAGAGATCATTAAAGACTAGAAGAGACATAAATTAAGGATCTCCTGTTTATCTGGCTTTATCGTAGCTGCCAGCTGGCAGGATAGAAAATATCCATTTTATGACGTCTACAGAGGAAACACAGTTAATTTTACCTGGTGTTACAAAGCATATTACACCTCAGTGAGATCTGGCAGAGTAAGTCATAAATGTTCTTTGATGTCTGTGAAGGGCAAGAAGACACACTAGATCAAAGGGGCATATGGGGAAACAAGTTTTTGCTGATGTAACCTTAATTAATTTACCTTCTGAATGATAAGACACCCTGGTTGTATAATTTTTAATAAACAGAGGAGGAGCTGGGTGACATCATGGAGAAGGCAGGTTCAAGACAGTTTTTTAATTATGCTGTGACTGACCTTTAGAGATACATACATGTTTGGACTCTGAAGAAGAAACATCTACTTTCAAGTACTGTTAGAAGAATACATTAGATAGACAAGTCTAAGTGTATGGTTGGTAGGAATTTGCACTTTTAAACCTTATTCTTTTAAGTGATTGTATGTTTGGTGATATATTGTTCTGTATTTACATTTTACATTTTTATCTATTTTAAAGTAAACTTCTATTTTAAAGAGACTGCTTATTGTGCCTTAGAAATTCTTTCTTTGACAAGTGAAGCATATATGGTTACAGTTGACACTGTACATATGCTTCATGGTAATACCAAACTGGGAAAAGGTAAGAGTTTATCTGAGGTCTTTTCATAGAGTTTTTAAGGGTTCATTTTTGTACACCTGGTTAGGTGCTCATAGGTAAAAGATATCTGGCATCCCCCTGAAGAGCAGAATTATCTGAGCCTGTACATTGGATATGCTAGCAAGAGTTCACAGTTTGAATCCTTCCAGAACTTGCAACTAAAAGTGATTCAAACCCACAAAACAGACAGGAGGGTTACCTTGTCTGTTCCTGTTCTCAATACTGCACTCAGAGGTTGGCACTGTGGGAGCAGAGGGCCTGACCTGCTGAGTGGGTTGTGACAGATTGGTTGGCAGCGGTGTGGATAACTTTGGTATTACAAGCTTTTATTGTTCAATATGTCAGTTTGATACTGTACAACTCACTTGCAAAGAAAGGGCAGCTATTTGTTTTTAAAAGGAAACAGAACTATATCACTTGCTTACAGTCAAGTTCCTACCTGTTTTTTTTTTTTTCTAAAGGGCAAGTTAGTGTAGCTGTAGTTAGGGAAGAAGATGGCTTCCAACTACAATGAGGACACTGTAGACTACTTAAAGCAGTTGTGCAGGGACAGAGGAGTCCTGTTCGAGGTGAAAGCCACCAAGCAGAACCTCGTGGATGCCCTGATGGTAGCAGATACCCAGAGCATAGAATCACAGACAGTGACTGTGAGGACCGAACCTTGAGTGTGGAAGGGCTAGTGGCCAGTGCAGTGTCCAGATCCAATGAAGAGGGCAGCAGGGCCAGTGCCAATGAAGGGCCAGAGCAGCAGGAGAAGGTCACCAGTATTCTGGATCCGGAAGTACTCAGGCTGCAAATTGAGTTGCGCAGAATGGAGCTGGAGTTCCAGAGAGAAGAGAAGTGAGAACAGCAAGCTGCAGAGGAGAAGAGGGACTGTGAACAGCATGAGGTGGACTGTGAGGAGTATGAGTGCCAGAGGTGAAACAGGAGATGGTACAATTCCAACCACCAGCACCAGAGCAGGTAAGTGGTTTGGGTTTAACTGGGACTACAGGACTGGGTTACAAATGGAATTCCAAATTGATAGCCAAATTTAAAGAGGGGGAGGATATGGATGTCTTTTTAAATTCTTTTGAAAAAGTTTGTATTCAGGCTAAAATTCCTAGGAGTCCTGGAGCTTCCAGCTATCCTGCTACTACCAGGAAAGCTGGGATGCATTGGGTCAAATGGACAATGAGGACAGTAATGATTACAGCAAACTTAAAGCTGCACTGTTGAAAAAATTTGAATAAACTGCTGAATCATATAAAGCTAAAATCTGTAAGCTCAGAAAAAGCCCTGACATAAGCTATGAGGAGGTAGCCATGAAACAATGTCAGTTTTTCAAATGTTGGTGGGAAAGAATTGAAGCAAACTCTGTAGATAAAATTGAAAATGTGATTTTATTAGAACAGTTTTATTGGGCATGCCCAGCAGAGCTGAAAACCTGGCTGGAGGACCGCGATCCCAAAACAGTACAAGAGGCTACTGAACTCTCAGACCACTATGCCAAGAGCAGACCTGCTCTGAGAGTGAATGGGTCAGGTGTGGCAGCGCAGAAAGGGAAAAGCGCACCTTCAGGGCAGCTAAAATCCTCACTGCCTCAACCAAAACCAGTTAACCCAAGGTTTCAGAGAAAAGATTTCTCTGAGAAAAGAAGTGAATGTTGGTTGTGTATAGAAACTGGGCATATTTCCAGACAGTGTCCCAAATGGATGATCAGTATACAAGGTGGTGCTAGGAAAGAAGTGTTTTTTGTGTGTCCCTGGAAGCATGCCAGTGAACATGAGGGAACACATGCACCCAGTCATGGTGAATGGTGTACAGACACAAGGGTTAAGGGACACAGGGGCATCCCTGACATTGGTAAAAGGGGATCTAGTAGAGCCTGGTCAGCTTATACCCAATAAATACGTCACTGTACAGGACTTTACTGGTGAGGAGAAAACATTGCCACTCACCAGTGTTCTCCTAAATTGGGGTGAAACAAGGGGAACTGTGCAACATGTGGCTGTAGCCAAAACCTTAGCAGTGGATGTGATCCTGGGCAACAATCTCACACAGGGGATGGTGTGTGCAGTTACCCATAGCCAAGTGGCAAAGGAAAACTGTAGTTCCCTGAACCCCACAGAAGCCATTGTGGAAAACACTGGGAGGCTTGTTCAACAGCCTGTGTCTCCTGATATGGAGACTAATGAAAAGGGGATAGAAATTTCCCCAGTAGCAGTTAACCACACAGCTACAGAGGGTTACTCTGAAGAGGGAGAGGTGACCCATTGTCAGAGGGTTGGGATTGACCATGATCCTGAGTGCCCTGACTCTAGTGTTAGGGACCCTAGTTTAGTGACTGAAGGGGACCTGTCCCATGCCTTGGGAATGTGTGAGGAGTTTTCAGCTGCTCAAAGAAGTGACACTAGTCTAGAGAAGCCCAGGGCTTGGGCAAACTCCAATGGAGCACAAGGAGGTGACGGTTAACATATGGTTTATTGGGAAAATGGACTGATGTATACTCAGGCTGTGCAGACAGAGGAAGGGGTGCTAGGTAGGCAGCTTGTCATTCCCCAGGGGTATTGTGAGCAGTTGCTCAAGATTGCACATGATATTCCCTTGTCTGGTCATCTGGGAATCACACACACTACGCAGCGGTTGGCCCAGAATTTCTATTGGCCTAACTTCACCCAGCAGGTGAAGAAGTATTGCAGGTCTTGTCACTGGTGCCAAGAAATAGGGAAGGCGGGCAGAAAAACCCAAGTCGCCCTGATTCCATTGCCCATAGTGGAGGAGCCATTCCAGAGGGTGGGAATGGATATTGTGGGGCCTTTAAATACCCCGAGCTCCTCAGGGAAGAGATTCATCCTGACTGTGGTAGATTATGCCACCCGGTACCCAGAGGCAGTCGCCCTATCCTCACTGAGGACAGACAAAGTGGCAGATGCCTTACTTGGGATTTTCTCCCGTGTTGGGTTTCCACAGGAGGTTATCACCGATCAAGGTGGTTCCTTCATGTCAGACCTGATGAAATGTTTGTGGGAGAAGTGTGGGGTGGTGCAGAGATGCACAACACCATATCACCCACAAGCCAATGGGCTTGTGGAAAGATTTAATGGTACCCTGAAGTCAATGCTCCTTGCATTTTCTGAACAGCATGGGAGGGACTGGGAGAAATACCTTCCCCACCTGTCGTTTGCATACAGGGAGGTGCCCAAGAGTCAACAGGATTTTCCCCTTTCAAACTCCTATATGGACGCCATGCATGTGGGCCCCTAGACTTGATCTGAGAGGACTGGAAAGGCAAGCATGCCACCCAGGGAACTCCTATAGTGGATTACGTCCTTAGGTTTAGGGAAAGGCTGAAGGAGCTTATGGAGACAGCCCAGAGCAACCTGGCAGTTGCCCAACAGAAACAAAAAGTGTGGTACAACCACAGAGCCAGAACTCACTTGTACATGGTGGGTCAGGAAGTCATGGTCCTTATTCCGATCTGGAAAGACAAGCTGCAGGCTGAGTGGGCAGGACCGTACAAAGTAGTTAGGGAGGTAAATGACATGAACTATATTATAGAGTTACCTGACAGGAGACAGAAAGAAAGGATGTACCATGTCAACATAATGAAGCCATATGCTAATAGGGCTGACACGGTGTTTGCAGTGTGTAGTCCTGGGGAGGGTACAGATGAAGGAGACCCCCTTCTGGACTTGCTGGAAGAAAGTAAGCAGCAGTCCTCTGTGGAGGCAGTAAAATTGTCTCCCCGGCTGACCCTGAACAAGATCCAGGAAGTAAGGGAGATTTTAGCAGACTTTACCCCATTGTTTAGCGCCAAGCCTGGACTAACACCCTTAGCAATGGATGATGTGGAGACAGGGACACAGACGCCCATACGACAGACAGCATATTGGGTGTCAGAGGCTGTTCAAAGGACATTAGGAGGAATTGGAGGAGGTGCTAGTTCAGGGTAATCCAGAGATCCCACAGCCCTGGGCCTCACCTGTAGTCCTTGTGCAGAGCCAGGCGGCTCTACTTATTTCTGTGTGGACTATCATGGACTGAATGCAGTCACAAAGTCAGATGCCCACCCGATGCCCGGACAGATGAATTCCTGGACATGTTGGGAGGGTGACCTGCCTACAACCACTGACCTGACCAGGGGTATTGGCAGGTAGAGTTGATGGACAGAGCTAGGGAGAGGTCAGCCTTCATCACTCCATAGGCTTATTTGAATTTAAAGTAATGCCTTTCAGAATGAAGAACACCCTGGACCTTTCCAAAGGTTGGTGAACCAGGTGTTAAATGGTCCTGAGGGAGTATGCTGTGGTGTACCTGGATGACATTGCCATCTTTAGCGCCAGCTTGGAGGAACACCCGCCCCACCTTGGGGAAGTGCTGGGCTCACTGTCAAAGCTGAGAAGTGCCAGGTGGCCATGGGAGAAGTGGTATACCTCGGGCATGTGGTAGGCCAGGGACAGCTCCATCCTAACCAAATAAAAATAGAGGTGATCCAGGCGTGGCCCAGACCAGGAACATAGAAGCAGGTCAGGAGTTTTCTAGGGACAGCAGGGTACTATAGGAAATTTGTACCCAATTACAGTGCCCTGGCTGCTCCCCTATCTGACCTGGTAAAGAAAAGGATGCCAAAGAAAATTACCTGGGACCCAACCTGTGAGAAAGCCTTTACCAGACTGAAGGAGGCACTGTGAGCACTCCTGTATTGACAAGTCCTGACCATAGCAAACCGTTTATAGTTCAGACTGATGCTTCAGATGTTGGTATTGGGGCAGTACTTAGTGAGACATCCAGCCAAGGGAAAGATCACCGGTAGCATACCTGAGTAAAAGTTACTTCCAGGAGCAGGCATACTCTACTGTGGAAAAGGAATGTCTTGCCATATTGTGGGCCCTAAAGAAGTTAGAGTCATACTTATATGGGCAGCATTTTGTGGTACAGACTGACCACAACCCCCTGGTTTGGCTGACGGAAATGGGAAAAAAAATGGTAGATTGTTAAGATGGAGTCTTACTTTGCAAGGGTATGACATGACAATCCTACCTAGGGCTGGAGCGAAAAATCAGAACTCAGATGGGTTGTCTCGTGTCTATGAGGATTGAACTGATTTGAGAAGTTGATCCCATGCAGGGGATAGAGCCCCCAAATTCAGTCTAGATGGGGAGGATTGTGACACTTAGACAGCTGGTTCTGATTACACTATGATTTTTTGTAATATAAAAATGTGTTATTGAGTGTCTTTCATGAGACATGCTGAGACAGCCTGTGGGATGACCCCCCAAGGTTTCAGCTACTAGATGCTAACCTGAAAGTCAGGAGATAATTAAAGACTAGAAGAGATATAAATTAAGGATCTCCTGTTTACCTGGCTTAATTGTAGCTGCCAGCTGGCAGGATAGAAAATATCCATTTTATGACGTCTACAGAGGAAGCACAGTTAATTTTGCCTGGTGTTACAAAGCACATTACACCTCAGTGAGATCTGGCAGAGTAAGTCGTAAATGTTCTTTGATGTCCGTGAAGAGCAGAAGACACACTAGATCAAAGGGGCATATGGAAACGAGTTTTTTGTTGATGTCACCTTAATAAATTTACCTTCTGAATGATAAGACATCCTGGTTGTATAATTTTAATAAACAGAGGAGGAGCTGGTGTCATCATGGAGAAAGGTAGGTTCAAGATAGTTTTTAATTATGCTGTGACTGACCTTTAGAGATACATATATGTTTGGACTCTGAAGAAGAAACATCTACTTTCAAGCACTGTTAGAAGAATACATTAGATAGACAAGTCTAAGTGTATGGTTGGTAAGATTTACACTTTTAAACCTTATTCTTTTAAGTGATTGTATGTTTGGTGATATATTGTTCTGTAATTACATTTTACATTTTTATCTATTTTAAAGTAAACCTCTATTTTAAAGAGACTGCTAGGTGTGCCTTGGAAATTCTTTCTTTGACAAGTTACACGTATATGGTTACAGTTGACACTGTGCATAAGCTTCATGGTAATACTAAACTGGGAAAAGGTAAGAGTTTATCTGAGGTCTTTTCATAGAGTTTTTAAGGGTTCATTTGTGTACACCCAGTTAGGTGCCCATAGGTGAAAGAAATCTGGCATCCCCCTGAAGAGCAGAATTATCTGAGCCTGTACATTGGGTACGCTAGCAAGAGGTTCACAGTTTGAATCCCTCCAGAACATGAGACCAAGGTGATTTGAACCCACAAAACAGACAGGAGGGTTACCCTGTTCTGCTCCTGTTCACAATGCTGTGCTCAGAGGCTGGCACTGTGGGAGTAGGCGCCTGACCTGCTGAGCACTCTTTCTATTCCTCCTTCTCTGCACCTTACACCCCTCTACTCAATTTTCTCCTCCCCAACTGTCTCACAAATCTCCTTAACTGACTTCCTTCTGGTCTCCCTTTCTTTTCATTAATTTCCTATCTGTTTACACAGTTAGCTAGCACTGCCTGCACCATGTTTGTTTCATTATCATGTATTCCGCCCTCAGTTATGATGCACTTATGATCACATTTATAATCGACTCTTCCCTCTCCCTTTTCTACCCCATATCTGTCCCTTCCACATTCCTTTGACCCTGATTCAGCTCTAAATTCTCCATACCGTATCACTATGTATCTTTTATATTAGTTTTATTTGTGTTCAGTGCACCTGATATGTATATTTCTTTACTTTTATGAAAATTGTGTCCTACCCAAAACTAGCTGTATCTTCTGTTCCAAACATATACTACTGTCAATGCTACCTGCTGATACTTTGTATATACTGTATTATTGTATCTCACTTTGTTTGTATTATTAGTATTTTCTTGTGTGTTGCATTCCATTATATTGTCCCTTGTTCCTTGTTAACAAACCAGGTCCACCTCGAAAATGAGCTTGCTCAACGGTGATCGCCTGGTTAAATAAAGACTTTGATTGATTGACTGATTGACTTATGTCTAATGCACTGCATTACTTGTACACTCATCCTATGTATTATGTACTGTATTAATTTTCTGTAATGTTTCATATCCTGTCTATTTTAAATCTACTTGTCATGTTGTTTCTTTGCCATGCACTCCGCTCTCATTTATGATGCACTTATGTATAATGTGCTGTATTATTCATATACTCATATCCTATGTATAATGTACTGTGTTAATCTCCTGTAATTTCTTTGTAACCTGTCTCTAAATCTGAAGTGGCACCTTTGCAAAAGAGTTTTTTGACTCAAAGGGTTGTAATTCCAAGACTTCAATAAATAAATAAAATAAATAAATATCCACTGGACCCATGGTCAGTTCAAACAATATCATTTTATATTCACTGACCATGGCCAGTTCAAACAAAATAGTTTTATATTCACTGGACCCCAGTGATTCCCCAATCCGCATTACTATCATTTTACCATAGAAGGAGGCCACCTGGTTTACCAAAGAGTGGTGAGGAAATTGGACAGCTGGATTGTTTTCAGAAGATATAAGAAACCCAGAGGATGGAGGACAGGAGATTTATAAAGAGAAGCTGAGGGTTGGAAGGCAAACAATTAGGAAAGCAAAAGCAGATACAGAAGATAGAATTGCTAGGCAAGCCAAAAGTGGAGATAAAACCTTTTTTAGGTATGTGGGGTAAAAGAGGAAGGCAAGGCAGTGGATAGTAAGGGTGAGGAGGGAGGGAGGGGGAGCACTGGTGGAGGGAGCCTTTGAGAAGGCAGAAGTGCTGAATAGCTACTTTTGCTCGGTCTTTACAGTGAAAGGGAAGGGGAAGGGATCTGAGTTAAAGAAGAGGAGGGATGACAAGGTGGATCCCAGCCAGTTCAGTGAGGACAGGGTAAAGAAGAACTAGGAAGGTTGAGAGAGTGAGACAAGGCGATGGGCCCAGATGGCTTGCATCCTAGGGTACTCTGGGAACTGAGGGAGGAGCTGGCAGCACCTCTGGTGAGACTGTTAAACTTATTTCTAGATACAGGATGGGTGCCAAGTGACTGGAAGAAGGCGGACATGGTGTCACTGCATAAGGGGGGAAGCAGGGAGGAGACAGGAAACTATTGCCCGGTCAACCTCACCTTAGTGGTGGGGAAGGTAATGGAGGTTCAATTAAAGGAAAGAGTGGTGAGCTACTTGACAGACAATGGACTACTGGATGATAGGCAGCATGGCTTCACAACTGGGAGGTCATGTCAGATGAACCTAATAGAGTTCTTTGATTGGGTGACAAAGGTGATTGATCAGGAAGAGGCAATGGATGTGGCCTATCTAGACTTAAGGAAGACATTCGACTCCGTCCCTCACAGAAGACTGGTAAATAAGCTGGAAAGCATAGGGGTGGGACAGAAAATAACTAGGTGGGTGGAAAACTGGTTGAAGGACAGAAGCCAGAGGGTGGTGGTTAATGGCATATATTCCAGGGAGATGGAGTGATGAGTGGGGTGCCCCGGGGTCAGTACTGGGTCCCCTCCTTTTTAATATGTATATCAGTGATATAGTGGATGGGCTGGAGGGGAGGGTGTGCCTATTTGCAGATGATACGAAGATCTGCAATATGGTGGACACCCCTGGGGGGGGTGGAGACCACGAGGAAGGACCTGAAGATTCTGAAAGGGTGGTAAGGAACTTGGTAACTGGAATTCAATGCCAAATACTGTGCAGTGATGCATGTGGGACATAAAAACCCACAAGCAGCTTATTTAGCTTTTGTTGACTGGGTAAGTGCACTAGACAAATCCTGCCTATTTTCAGGCACGACCCGGGGGAGGGGGATACAGATGAATGCCAACTGACCTTGAACCAGATTAAGCTGTTGGTGGTATTTTTAGTGAGCTTACCCCGGGGGGGGGGGTAATTAAGCCAACTGAGGAGGAAAGGGATCTGGGGATTTTAGTATCAAGCAGCCTTAAGGTAGGTCATCAATGTAGCAAAGCGGTGGGAAAGGCAAATAGAATGTTGGTGTGCATTGGGAGGGGCATAACAAGCAGAAGGAGAGAGGTACTGTTGCCTCTTTATAAAGCCATGGTGAGGCTGCATCTGGAGTATGGGGTCCAGTTCTGGAGACCACACCTAAGCAAAGACATAGATAGGATTGAGAGGGTGCAAGAAGGGCAACCAAGATGGTGCATGGTATGCAGGAAAAGTTATATGAGGAGAGGTGGAGGAATTGGATCCAACCATTGAAGTCTAGAAGTGAGAGGGGACATGATAAGACATTTCAGTATATGAGGGGATCAATAAGGTAAGGGAGAGGAGCTTATTTAAGAGGAAGGTGGGATTGAAACTAGAGGACACAGTCTAAGATTGGAGGAGGAAGGTTTAGGGGCAGTGTGAGGAGCATTACTTCATGGAGAGGGTGGTGGAGGCCTGGAAAAAAACTACCAAAAGAAGTGATGGGGGCAAAAATGGTGGAGGAATGCAAGAGGGCATGGCACAGACACATAGGGTTGGCAAGTGGGTGGAAGAGGGGTCCTGTGGCATAGGTAATAAATAAGGGGGGAGGGGCAGACTCGATGGGCCAGAGAGTACTTTTCTGCTACCAGATTTCTATGATTCTATGATTTCTGAGTTAGTGAGTTCCACTTAGACAACAGCAGCCTGTCTTGTAAGTTCCCTGACCAGCTGCACCAGCAGGTAATCCTACAACATATCTAGCATGGCCAGACTCCCGGTGCTTTTAGCTGTTAGAAAATCCCAATCTGTCTGGTAAACTGAGATACCCTGCAACCGCTACCTCCCCTGTGTGACCCCTTCTCAGTTTTTTTCCCCTTAGTTCCCTTTTCCCCTCAACCCCCGTCCTGGTGGTCTGTAGACCACCACCATGCACAACGCCTTTCTTGAAGCTGTCATGGGCTGTACCCAAAATGATTCTGTCTCCCCTTTTCTACCCTGATGAACCCATCCACTACTACCTCTATGCCTTCTTTAACATAGAAGGCTATCCCATCTCCTTTTCTCTTACCCCAGCTTTCCTATAAACAGTATACCCCAGTACTGCCAGGTCGCAATTGTTACTGCCGATGGCCATTGTTTCTGTAATGGCTTTGTGGTCTAATCCTGCATCTGTCACCATCACCTAGATCTCACTAATTTTGTTTCCCAGGCTCTTGGCAATGGGCAGACTGCCTTCTGGCTTGTGCCTACACCATTCCCCCTCTTGTGAGCTCCTGTCCCTTTGTCCACCCTCTTCCTCCTTAACATCCTTGTTTTCCTGCTCCCTGATGGCTTTATAAGCCTTCCTTCTCTGGCACCTTATGTAACTTACTATGGACCCCTGCTGTGCTGCTTTCATCCCCACTGCTCCTAGACACCATTTCTGGGGGAGTCCTAGCTAGGTTTACCTTTTAATCTCAGCCTTTTGTGGTTCCCACAGCTTCAGACTTCCTCCTGTCAGTTATGCCCTCCTATGTAGACATAGACAATAATGTACGGGCAACCATACACAACAAGGCTGTGTTTCCATTGAGTGGCTGAGATAACAGCATATGAATCTCAAGAGCGAAGCTCAAGAGGTCCATGCTGACATCTCAGCCCCAAGATGGAAACACATGCCAAGTTGTGTAAGGTTGTCCCTACATTATTTTTATATAGATATATTTTTTCAGGGGGGTCCCCGAAGAGTCACAGAAGCACACCTCCAAAGTAAAAAAAAAAAAACCTTGACCTTTCTTTGTTCTGTTCTATGATTGAAATTGAATTTACAAACTTTTACAAGTTAAAATGTACAGCTTTGAGAACAGGGAGGTTACTAAGTGGGTGGGTGTGGGATGAATGAGGAATTTAAACTTTTATGATCTTTGGACTGTGCTGAACAGCTGTTCAGAATGTGCATAATGTGCATAACAACACCTTGAAATGCACGGAACAGTTTAAAATGTGCAAAACAAGGATTTTGAGCAACCTGATCTTTATGGAAAAAAGCAATGGGGCCAGATGGCATACTTCACTATATAGTATATCAAACTTCTGCCCAGGCATACTGTCTCTTCTCTTTTTGGTGAAGGTCATCGTGTCTGAAAAGCCTCCTGCCGCTGAAGGCCCCCAGTCTCCACAAAATGGTAACCTTCTGCTGACACGATCCCTTTAACCACTCATCCTTACTCTATCCTTCCCATGCCCCTTACCCCACAGGGAAGACCTCAGAAAAGGACAGGGAAACTGAATGGGCCTTCTGTCTGTC
The DNA here is from genome assembly GCA_016271365.2 of Neoceratodus forsteri. NCBI lineage: Eukaryota > Metazoa > Chordata > Ceratodontiformes > Ceratodontidae > Neoceratodus > Neoceratodus forsteri. Next base: position 511,224,541 of record CM057449.1, on the reverse strand, counting down.
CCCTCGCCTTTGAAAGTTATGCTTCACTGTCTCGATCAGTTGGTTTGCCAGATGGTTAGAACCTAAGCGTACCATCTTCTCAAGCTTCCTCTTCCCCTCCTCTATCCTCTACCATTCTTCCTATTCTGTCCTTGTCCTGGATGACTGATGCTCCTGGTAGGCATCTGAGCACCCCCATGCCTTCCCCCCCTCCCCTCATTACCTTCTCCGCCTCTCTAATCATAACATCCCCTACTACTAGGATACTCCTTGTTGCTTTCTTCCTGCTCTCTCCCCTGGGTGCACTAAGTCATCCTGTTCACCCTTCCCAACCAGCTCAGATCCACCTTGTAGGAGTCAGGTACTTCTGCCTCTTCTGGTGGCGCAAAATGATTTGCAGGATTTGGTGAGTTTGGATGGCTTTCTTGTGACTGTCCCTGCCAGCCCTCTCTCTCCTCATCACACTTCAGCTCCCCCCTAACCTCCAGGCCAGTGGGCCTCTGGGTGAGTTGAGGTGCAGGGTGTGCCTGTGGGTACCAGCTCAGCTGGTGATACAGTATAGCTATCTCTTCCCAGTGCTGTAATGGATAAAGTCATATGGTGTGTTTACACTACCCAGTCTGCACCACTGCCAGCGGTGCAGATGGGTTGCATCAGTGTAAACAGTTGCCAGAACATCGTAAGCATCTTCATTGTGGTGCAGAGCATTCCCTGTTTTGGTGGGAATGCATTCAAGTGTGTACCAGTGCAGGCATTTTTTTGCAAGCATGTAAACACACTGCTTCACCTGCACCAGTGCAACCCCGCAACACACTGCTAAACCCCCTCATTAACTTCTCTGTCAATCGTGCCAGAAATGCACCCAAAACACGGGAAGGATATCAGGAGTGCTGCACAGTTGCAGCATGTAAACACAAAAAAGCAGCAGTGTGATTGGAGCAGAGAGAGCTGATTCAGACAGCAATGCTCCAGATAGGCTGTGTATAAATGCACCTATAAGGTTAGCATGTAATCTCCACTGAAGTCCCTCCCACACCACTGCTGATGTGTGAGCAGCTCCACAGATAACTTCAAAACTTTCCTTTGCTCAGCCGAAACCAATTCTGTATGATGACAGCTCAGTAGATCACTTTCAGGGAAAACCACCACTGGGACCAGGACCAGGGTGCATGCAGCAGAGGAGGATGCAGGGTCTAGCTTGGATCCAAGGGACTCCTTAACCCTCTGCAGGGAAGTGTGTTGCTGTTGATTGGTTTTGTACTGGGGACGGAGGAGTGTATTTCTTTTACTTTCTTCATAAAGCCGGGATTTTATTGGAACCGAATTGTGTGTGTGTGTGGAGGGAGGGGGGAGTGTGTTTTAGTAACTTTTTATCCTTAAAAATGCCGGGCTTGCACTGAAAATGAAGTTGTGTACAGGGGAGTGAATTTCATTTGATTGTATCTTTATAGGAGCAGGCTTGTTTTGTGTTGTGCTCGAACTGTGTACTGCGGGAGTACTGGGAGTGTGCACATACTGAATGGTACTGGGACTTGGGGAGTGTATTTCTTTCCTTTGCTGAACTTGTAGTGTGACCAGAGAACACCAAAGCTGCAGTGCTCTCATACAGATTGACTTTTCTCCATGCTGGAGCGAGGATTAGCCAAATCCACCCTCCCCATCCCTCCCACCCCAAGCCTGACCCCTTCATAGGCGGATGGACAGGAAACGGCTCACTACTTCCTGAAGTAGGTCAGAGCAGGTGAAGCTACAGCCACATTAAACTGAGAAAGCTGTCTTGTATATAGAAGTACAGTATGAGGGGACTAGATTAAAACAACAGGAGAGGAGCGAGGCAGAAAGAAAGGAAGAGGAAAATAAAAGAAAAAATTTTACCTGTAGCAGACTGTCACTGGTAGAAGGGAGAATATATAGGTCAGACAGAGAAGATGCAAAGAGTGGTGCAATGTAGCAGGTGCGGGGCTGTGGTGTATAGAAAAACATTCTGGACCATGCGGTGCTGCCCCATCTGCAGGCACCTCTCTGCACTGAGGGAGGAGGCTGCCTGTCTCCATGCTGAGTTGGCCAGGATTCAGGAGACCTTCACCCCCACCCAGAGGCCACAGTGTCCACCTCCATACTCCAAGGATGCCTAGCAGGAGTAGTGGTTGGAACACAGTGGGCTCAGGGAGAATGAGGAGGATGATCTGAAGCACATCCCCAACCAGTCCAGCTAAGTAACTCCACGCTGTTTTGGAGAAGCAGAAAACCCCACAAGGGAACCAGTAGCTGAGACCAAGGAGGATGGGTGGATCTTCCGTGATGGAGCCCCAGGCAAGGAGAAGAGAACCCCAGGAGGAGGAAGCTACTCTAGTGGAGAACTCATTTGTCTGGGGGTGAAGTTAGGGATACCTAGCAGGGAGGAGGCAGGTACATTCCAGGAAGCACTGCATGGAGAGATGGGAAGCAGATCCATAGGATCGAGGTGATAGTGAGAATGGAGGAACTGGATGTCATTGTCCAACTGGGGAGAAATGACCTAGTGGGGACAAGGTGGATATAGGCAGAATCCAGGAGGATTTCAGGAAGTTAGGGGGAGCTTAAAGCAGTTAGCACACTCCATCTCCTTCTCGAAGGTGCTACCTGTGCACAGCAAAGGGTGCTAGGACACTCCACATCCAGAAATTCAACTTCTGGTTGAAGGAATGGTGTGGAATAGAGGGTTTTGGCTTCATGGGGGACTGGGGCCCACCTGGAGGGATGCGAGCCTGTATAAGGAGGATGGTCTGTATCCATCCGGGAAGAGGACCTTGGTCCTAAGTGAGGGGTTTTAATGCTGCAGCAGCAAGCATTTAAACTGGCCCAGAGGGGTAGGGGGCCAGGGATGTCAGGAGGCATAATATCAACCCCCACCCGTGGGCACATACAGGACAATAGAAACATAGAAACATGGACTTTGACGGCAGATAAGGACCACTTGGCCCACCCAGTCTGCCCATTTCCCTTCCTATTGGATAAGCTGCAGATTCTAGTTAAACAACAGCCTACTTCCTGCAACCTCCCACTACAATTGCCTTATGTCTGTCCCATGCATGTTTGAATTCCCCCACTGTTTTAGGCCCAACAACCTCCCCAGGAAGGCGGTTCCATGCATCCACCACTCTCTCCGTGAAAAAACATTTCCTCACATTACCCCTGAGCCGTCCCCTTCTATCTTTAAATTGAGCCCCCTTGTTCTTACACATCTCTTTTTCTGAAAGATGCTACCCTCCTGGACTTTGTTGATTCCCTTGAGGTACTTAAAGTTTCTATCTTGTCCCTCTGTCCCTCCTTTCATCAAGGGTATACATATTAAGCTCTCAGTCTCTCTTCATATGGTTTCTGATGCAGACCCTGCACCATTTTAGTTGCCTTCCTCTGGACTGCTTCCATCCTGTCTATGTCCTTGCATAGATGGGGTCTCAAAACTCACACAGTATTCCAGATGGGGTCTCACCAACTGCCTGTACAGAGGGGTAACCACTTGCCTTTTTCTATTTGTGATGCCCCTTCCTATGTATCCCATATCCCCCTGGCACTACTTACTGACTTCTCACATTGCTTACCCACCTTTAGGGCATCTGATATGACTACCCCCAAGTCCCTTTCCATTTTTGTTGTTGTTAGTACCTCCCCTGCTATTGTGTACTCTTCTCCTGGGTTTTTGTTTCCCAGGTGCATTACTTTACACTTCTTTGCATTGAATCTAAGTTGTCATATGTCTGACCATGCCTCCAACCTTGCCAAGTCCCTTCTCATCCTTTCTATCGCCCCTTGTGTATTAACTCTGTTACAGATCTTTGTGTCATCTGCAAAGAGGCATACCTTTCCCTCCAGACCCGCTGCAATGTCACCTATAAAGATGTTAAAGAGGACTGAATCCAGTACTGAGCCCTGAGGTACTCCATTAGTAACCACTTTCTTGACATGTGTTCCATTCACTATTACCTTCTGTGTCCTGTTGTGCAGCCAGTTTGCTACTCAGGCTACCACCTTGGAACCCACTCCCAGGCTGGCAAACTTGATTATTAGTCTTTTGTGCGGGACTGTGTCAAATGAGTTGCTAAAGTCTAGGTAGGCCATATCCACAGCCCCTCCCTGGTCTATTACTTTGGTCGCCCAGTCACAGAAATCAATTAGATTTGTCTGACATGACCTTTCTGCTGTAAATCCATGCTGCTTTGGGACCTGTGCCCCGCTGGCCTCTAGGTACTCAACAATTCTTTCTTTCAGAATTGATTCTGTCATTTTCCCTCCCACTGAGGTCAAACTTACAGGTCTGTAGTTTCCTGCTTCTGCCTTGCTCCCACTTTTGTGAAGGGGAATCACATCTGCCCTCCTCCAGTCCTCAGGTACCACCCCATCCTCCCATGATTTGTTAAAAAGTGTGGTCAGTGGTGTCACTAGGTCCTCCCTTAGATCTTTTAGGATTCTGGGGTGAATCCCATCAGGCCCCATTGCTTTGTCCACCTTGAGTTTTAGGAGTTCTTTCAGGACTCTTTCTTCTGTAAATGGACTGGTGTCAACCCCCCTACCCAGAGTGCTTCTATTGTCTGGTTTAGGCAACTCCTCCTCATCTTCTTTTGTGAATACTGAACAAAAGTATTCATTCAGTATCTCTGCCTTTTCACTGTCTCCCTCTGTCCACCTCCCCTCTGCTTTATTAATCTTCACTATTCCTCCCTTAACCTTTCTATGCTCCTAATGTACCTATAAAAGGTTTTATCCCCCTTCTTAACTGAGTTGGCTATTTTTTTCCTCGGTTTGGGCCTTTGCTATTCTGACTGCCTTCCCCACTTCTTTCTGCTTTAATTGTTACAGTTCTCTGTTGTGCTTCTGTGATTCCTTATACTTTTGAATGCAGCCTTTTCTCCTTAACCTTCCTGCCACCTCTTTGAGAACCATAGTGTTTTTTACTCCCTTTGTTTTCTTTGTTTCACACAAAGGCTTGTTGCCTCTTATGATAGCAGTTTTGATTTTCTCCATTGTTCTTCCACTCCTCCTTTCTGGCCTTTTGCTAGTGCATTCCTCAGGTATTCAGCCATTTTTGCCAAAGTCGGCCCTTCTAAAGTCCAGTATCCTTGTTTTTGTATGGCTTGTCTCCATGGTTGTGCTTATTGTGAAGCACACTGTGCAGTGGTCACTTGTTCCCAGATGTCTACTGACTTCTAAATTTGTGATCCTCTCTCCATTTGAGAATACCAGTTCTAGTATTGCTCCCTCCTGAGTGGGTTCCAACACTAGCTGTCTAAGGCCTGCCCCCTGCACGGCATCGAGAATGACCCTGCTCTTGGATGTGGCTGCAGTACATGTCATCCAGTTAACATCTGACTTAATAATGGGGACAACTGAAGTGGGAAGAAACAGAGAAGCAGAGGAAGCAGGCAGAAAGGGAGAAGCAGTGGACCTGAGGCTACAAAAGAAAGAAAGATAAATGGGGTGGGGGGAAGACCAGGACAGTTAAAACAGGAGCATAGGGAGGGTAGGCTGAAGAACATGCAAGGTCATGGTAACAAATGCCCGAGCCTGTGAAATAAAATCCCAGACCTGGGGCCTTGTTAGCAGAAGCAGACCTGGACATAGCAGTGATAACAGAGACTTGGCACGCTGCTAATCATGGGTGGGTCAATAATGCACCAGATTATGCTCTGTTCAAGAGGGATGGGGGGGTAAAAAAGGTGGGTGGGGGTCCTGTATATGTCAGGGAGGGCATAAAGGCAACAGAGATCCAGGATAGACAGGGCTAGGCCGTGGCACTGTGGGCCACCCTAGAACCAGGCAATGTCACAGCAATATGCACAGGGGTGATCTACAGGCCTCTGGAACAGGGGGGAGGAAGTGGACAAGGAACTAGTGGATGAAATACATGAGATGGCAACTAAAGGTGAAGTTCTGCTGCTGGAGGATTTCAATATGCCAAATGTGGACTGGACCACCCAAGCAGCTGCTTCAACAAGAAGCAGAGGCATCCTAGATTCCCTACAGGGGCAGTTCTCATGCAGCTAGTGCTTGATCCCACCAGAGATTGGGAAATTCTGGATCTGATATTGACCAATGGGGACAGAGTCATAGAAGTCTGGGTAGAGGGACAACTGTGGCCAGCATTCACCACATAGTTGGCTTAACATGGAGAAAGGGACTCAATCAAGTAACACAAAGGTGAAGGCTTTAGATTTCCAGAGGATGGACTTCGCTGAAATGGGGAGATGTATTAGAGTAGCTCCGGAGAAGGGGAGATAGGAGGGGGGTTGAAGAGCATTGGGGAAACTAAGAGGGGCCATAGTGGATGTAGCAAACCAATGCATCAGGTTGGTGTCCAAAGGGAAGAAAAGGAGGAAGCCACTATGGTTCTCAAAAGAGGTGGCAGATATGGTAAGGGCTAAAAGGGTGAGTTTCAGGAAATATAAGGAGACCCAAAGGGAGGAAGACAGGAGGTGTACCTGAAGTGTTTAAGAGAAGCCGGAAGGCTGAGGAGGGATTAGTGTATTTAGTGCACACAGTGAAAAAGGGGACACGACATTCTACAGATACATCAGCTAAAGAAGAAAACCCGGTGGGGGGATTGTAAGGCTCAAACGGGATAAAGGAGAGTGTAAGGAGGAGACCTAGACAAGACAGAAATACTAAATAAATACTTTTGTTCAGTATTTACTGAAGAGGAAGTCAGGGATCACAGCTGGGCAACAGATGCAAAGGGGGCAGAGGTGAACACCAGTCCATTCACACTGGATAGAGTCCTGAAATAGCTCACAAAACTGAAAGTGGACAAAGTAATGAGGCCAGATGGCATATACTCGAGGATATTAGGGAGCTGTTAAGGAACTAGCAGCACCTCTGGCAGCTATGTTCACAGAATCACTCAACACGGGAGTGGTTTTAGAGGACTGGAGGAGGGCACATGTAGTCCCTCTGCACAAAAGTAGTAGAAGGGAAGAGGTGGGGAACTATAAACCGGTCAGCCTCACCTCAGTGGTGGAGAAGATCATGGAGGCACTACTGAAAGAAAGAATGGTGGCACACCTGGAATCCAATGGTGCCCAGGATCCAAGGCAACATGGATTCACAGCAGGAAGGTTGTGTCAAACGAATCTGATAGATTATTTTTTTAAATGTAGTTTTTACTAAAAATTGTAATCAGACACACAAACAACTGTGTTACAAAGTATAAAGAAGCATGGAGCATAAACACCTGTAACCACCCAGTCCCCTGGGGTTACTAGAATCCTATCATTATTAGTGTTACGAAGGTAACAGGCAGGTGGTAGGGAGCTCATTAGGGGCTTCTTACATAATGACATCGTTGTTTGCTCAGCTAGCCTGGGAGAAGAATGATTAGGTCATTTAACACTCTCGCAGCAGCATAATCCACACTGTGTGGACAGCTGCTCTGGGGAGCTCAGAATGTTCAGTTAGAGTCTGCAGTTAGAGTTGTAGTTGTGTGGAGGTGAGAGTGGCAGAAGGACTGCCAGTTGGGCTCTGAGTTGAGAGTCCACCATTTCTCACCATAGTGGAGTGTCATTTCCAGCTTCCAGTGAAGTGGTACAGGCCCTTCTACAGCAGGATTTCCTGATTTCTACTCCCAGTGAAGTGGAATGAACTGTTTTTCCTCAGTGGATTCAAGGGGCAATCCCCTGAAGGTTCAGTGTGTGTTTCAGCTGCCTTGGAGAGGAACTTTGAGAGACTGTTTGATCTGCTAACCCAGAAGAAATGTATTTTGTTGTTCCATGCCCAGCGGATGGGACAACTAGTTTATAAGTACTGTTCTAGAAGACAAGATCTCTGCATATTTAGGGGAATCTTAGTCTGGGGTGCTTGTGCCCATAGATAAGGCTGGATCACACTTCTCAGTGCCCTAGTTCACCCAGGAGACTGCAGTTTATTCTTTGGTCATTCCAGTGAGTGATGGATATATGTAAAGTGTGGGACCTCCAGCATTTCTGTGGGAAATGAGGGTTTCAATGGTGTAACCCTGAAGAATGGCAGAGACTGTCGGTTGGGACAAAGGGTGGGAGGAACATCATCTAAGTGCTTACAAGGCAGGGCTTACTGGTTCATAAAGGGCACCAGTTTTACCTGAGCAAAGTGTCAGTGCTGCAGGTTAAGGTGTGTTGCTGAGTTTCACATAATTGCACCTATGTTCGAAGAAGAGTTCTGAATGTGTAGCTTAGTTTTACAATATGTGCACTCATGGGAGGAAAATGTTCGGGTGTGTGGCCAGGTGTCCACTTAGATGCATCATTTGGGAAATGGAGCAAGATTCATTTTTGTTTGTTCTTGAACTGTACTGCATGCAAGAAGAGTTCGTGAAATGTACCTGTTCTGCCTAGACTGACCCTTGGGGTCCACTTCTGCTTTAAATTTCCAGCTGTTGAATAAAACTATACTGCACAATCCCAGTTGCTGTTATGAACATTCTGATTATTGCATCTGGTTGTTGGTTTACTGGGCCCCCTCAGCAGGTTAGATATAGCATATGCCTAGCAGCCTCACCTAGGACCTGGGTTGTGATTTTTCACAAGGTTCATGTTGTTTTGTTCTTGTACCCCACCTCTCTTCCTCTATAAAATGAGCCAGGTATACATCCTAACGCCAAGGGTGGTACCAACCTTATGTAAAGTAAATGGTATGCCAGCTTGTGGGTACCAGTGCTCCAGATTTTAAAGGGAGGTGCAAACTAGTTAAAAGTGGTCTGGGGTTACACACCTATATGATCAGAGTTGTTAATACAGAAGCATATCCTAGCAGTGGCATTGCTCAAACAATTATTCTTAGAATAAGATCAATATGCAGATGTAAGACATTCTCACACTTCTTTGTTAACCATCATGTTTAGTCTCTAGATACTGAAAAAGTGATATCTTGGTGTCTAAACATCCTCCACCTCTTATAGCAGGAGCAGCACCTTGCTCAGAGAAACAGTACATCTTTAAGGAAAAGTCTGGATCTATTTGAGCCATATAACAAATCCATTTGTGTTATTCTGATAGATTTTTTTGACTGGGTGACAAAGGAAGTAAACCGGAAGGTAGCATACCTTGATTTCAGCAAGGCCTTCAACACCATCCCACATAAAGGCTGGTTAACACGATGGGTAGTCTAGGCATGGGGCACAAGGGTAAACTGGGTTAAGAACTGCTAACGGACAGGAGGCAGAGGGTCGTGGTAAATGGGATCCAGTCCAGGAGAGGAGAGTGACCAGTGGGGTGCCTCAGGTAGTGTTGCTCAGATAGTGCTTTTGTGGATCCTGTCACTCTCTGTCAGATAGTGCTGGTATCCTGACTTGGATCCTACCAGATATCCTGCCAAAGACAGATGCAGAATCCAGGGTAAGATAGCGATGGATCCTAGTTAGGATCCAAGTATCCTAGTTAGGATCTATGGATCCTAGGGTAGATAGTTAGGATCCGGAGCCAGATAGTGAGGGATCCTGGTTAGGATCCAGGTATCCTAGCTGGTAGGATCCATGGTCAGATGTCACTACTATCCTACCACTGCAACTATCTGGCCAAATTGGAGGTATCTGTTGGTATCCTGATTTCTAGGATACTATCTGAGCAACACTAACATCAGGATTGGTCTTTGGATCACTCCTGTTCTGTGTCTTCATTAGTAACTTTGCAGAAGTTTTGAAGGAAAAGTCTGCCTGTTTGCAGATGGCACCAAGATCTGCAACAGGGTGGACACTCCAGATGGGATGGAGAAATGAGGAGGAACTTGAAAAATGGTCTGAGGTATGGCAATTGGGGTTCAATGCAAGTACAAAATAATGCACCTGGGATGAGGGAACCCTGGGAGAGCTACAGGATGGGGAGGTGCTGATGATCACCAAGGAAGAAAGGGACCTGAGGGTTATCATTTCATATTACCTAAAGGTGTCACAGCAGAGTACAAATGCTGCAGGGAGGGCAAGTGGCTCGGTACATGAGCATAGGTATCACTAGCAGGAGTGAGGTGGTGATGCCATTGTATAAAACACTGGTGAGGCCTCACCTAAAGTACAGTGTGCAATTCTGGAGACCGCACCTTCACAAGGACATTGACAAGCTGGAGGTGGTCCAGACTGAGGAGCAACCAAGATGGTACAGGACTTGCACTACAAGACATGAGGAGAGATTAGGGGACATCAGTATGTACTCACTGGAGGAGATGAACGAGCGTGGGGACAAGATATAAACTTTCACTACCTCAAGGGCATAAGCAAGGTGCAGGGGAGACATCTTCCAATTTAGAAGGAGTATTAGAGCGAGGGGCACTATATGAAGTGGAGAAGGCAGATTAAGAGGAAATGTGAGAAAGTTTTTTTCACAGAGAGGTGGTGGACACATGGAATAGTCTGCCACAGGAGGAGGTGGTGGGAATGAGCACAGTGGAGGGATTTAAACATGATGCCTGGGACAGATATAAGGGAACCTTAGAGCTAGAGAGGAAAGACCAAAAGCCGCTGACCAGATAGGGTCAGAGGTCACAAACTATTATAGGGCTTATGGGCAGACTGGATGGGCCTAGCAGTCCTTATCTGCCGACAGTTTCTATGTTTTTGTACTTTATGGCTAATTTGCGTCTTGCATGAGTCTACTGTTTCAGCCGAAAGCAACATTAAAATGTCTTGCTATGACAAGCATTCACTTTCACTTCAGAAACAGTGTTCAACTGCATTTTAGTTAACATAATTTTGAAAGTGACATCAAAATTAGGTAAAACTTCCAAAATAAAGTGAAATTAAGTTTTCACTCCAAAAGGAGGATAAACAAAATGAGATGATTTCAAATTTTTCAGGCATGGAAATCAAAAACAATTTATTTTTGAAAGGGTATTTATTTCAGTAAAACAATATTTATACTAACTTCCAAAAGATGGATTTCTTTCTTATACCTTGACTTCCAGGATTTGGGATCATTAGGAAATGGCAACAGAGAGAGAAACTGACGTGAGCTCTGCAAGGAAAAGAGTACAGCTAATGCGTCTCATTTCTCCTGAACTGAAACCTAACTGTTTCAGTGAGGAGAGTTATAAGGACTGTACATTAGCCTGGGGGCTACAGTGTATAACTGTAGGAAGTATAAAACTCTGATTATGTCTAAGTCTGAACTCATGGAAGTTGTTAACTTCCACATAAGAATAACCAAACTCCCTGTCTTCATATATCGAGGATTCCTTCTACACTGGACATAACAGGCACCTTTCAACATCAACAACAACAAAAGGTCATGATTATAAAGCAGGACCCTCATTTTGTGAACTATGATATAGTGCATTTCTGCTGGTAGTAAACTCTTTCCAATGCCCCAGTCTTTTTGGATTCATGTCAGTGGACTGTCACATCTGTTACTTGGTAACCTAGTAACAGGACAATACAGTGGTAGAAAGAAGATGGGCCCTTCTTGTCCACCCATCCTGCCCCATAAGGCAGTGACTATGTAAAGGAAAAGGGGAAATGGTTTAACTAGGAAAAGCACACCAAGCCGAAGCTTGTTTCCGGATGCGACCTGGGAGCACAAGGAAGTTAAGTGACTTGCTCAGGGTCACACAGTATGCAAGTGGGGGCCATTGGATTCAAACCTAGGTCTCCAGATTTGCAGATCAGAGCCTTAAACCCCAGTCTGAGTAAGAACATAGAAACAGAAATTTTCAGGAAAAAAGGCCAAAATCCAACTAGTCTGCTCTATTCCCACAAATCCCAATCCTAGCAACCTGCTGTGCAGCATGCTTATTAATTCCCCTAAAATTTAAAAGTGTGTACCATGTGGGCGAATTTATTGAGAAACTAGTGGCGGTGCGGTAAACCTCTTCACCACTGACTTAAAGGAGCTGTAAACTGGCTCCGTTTTTAATGTCGTGATATATGCGTCTCCTGTATTGTATAAGTGCCTGTAACACGTACAGTATATGGTGTTAAAATTTAACAAAAGTGTATATTTTACCTGAAAAAAGTAGTTTTTTGTTGTGTTGGGTACCGCACACACTCAGCTGTCCATCTGTTAATGAACCTTGGGCATCATGTGACTGTGTGACATCATGTGGTGATGGATAAGCATCACTAGCACACTACAGTACTGAAATGCAAAGTGCAAGCATAGCGGAGGGAGACTCAGAATTATCTCTGAATTGTGAATTGCAGTTAAATATACAGCCTTATCTTTATGAACCCGATGCAGGCAAGTGGCTGAAAATGCTGTTGATTCGGGAATGAGTTTTGGATGAGGAAAGCCAATGCTGATGTGATGGGTCATTTAGCTGTCAGGAATGGACAGAGACACATGGAGGCTGATGACTGGTAAGTATTGCTATCGGCATCCTGAAGTCATTTTCCCATTTCTTTAAAAGTTAGAATGCAATGTTGTACTCCTTTGACCTATTGTTTGCTGTACCCGGGCACAGTATTATTTTATCCTTGCATGGGTTGCTCTGTGTACTACCCTCCTCCAACCCTCCAGCCAGCCGCTACAGTTAATCCAAAGTTTTATTTGAGTCTCCGTTTTGCTAGCACTTTTTATAATAAATTGAAGGACATTTAAAAGTGCCCTTGTCATGGATATTGTGCTAAGCATGTCAGCTGCATAAGTCAGTCTGTCTCATTTCATTTACATTTGTGAATGTGCGCGATCAACAACCTCCACAGACAAGTGAAGAATGTGCATTAGATCCAGATATGTTCTCAGCAATCCCCTGCAGTACCCTTTTGAATATTTATCTTTTGTGGTTTGTGGTGGTTGAATTCATTCCTTGTGCTTTGCATTATGGTGGGACTGTGCAGTAGAGACTATGGGCCTGATTCAGATGGGATACACCTGGCATAACTTGACTTGTACCAAAATAAATGGTGCAAGTAGCAAGTTACGCCAGGAGATGTGACATATGGTAGTCTGCAAAGCAGCCTGCAACATATTGCAGGCTGCTTGCACCAAAGTGGACTCATGCCATCAGTTAGGCCCTAAACCCTTGCGACATGGTGCTAGGGCGTTCACGGCAGCCGTTGCACCCTATTCTGAAAGGGCAGCAACAAAGTCCCCAATGTCGCTATTCTAGAAGACCTCCAGTGGACATCTGTCAATGAAAAGTTACACCAGCAAATAGCTGGTATAACTTGTGTCCACTGGGGGGTGCTGATGGCCCTGATCCACCAGTCAGTGTCCCCCCCAGCCCCATCCCTGCCCCACCAGACAGCCCCACAGGGCTAGAGGAACCCCTACCCCACACATACCTACTGCAGGTGCCCCACATAGTTATAGGACCCCTTCCCCAAGTCCCCAAATACTGTGCAATGAAAAGCCCCTCAGGGCTATCAAACCCTGTACCAATCCCCATAATATATACATAATAGCTCCACAGGGCTGGACGTGCCCTCCAAGCCTCAATCCCAGCCACCCACACATGGCACCTTCCCATATAACCCGTAAAAAGAGACTTAGCTGAATCTGTAATCCCTGGTAGTCTAGTGGACCCCACTCCCCCACCTGGCATTGCCAGACCACCCACCACCAACCCAGCCAGTGACTGGCACAGCCCACCACTCACACCCGGCCAGCCACCAGCTGAGCCTGTTCTGAGCACGTACTGTGTGTGCACTCCAATGAATGAATGACAGTTTATTCATTGAGCATGTATATACAGCGTGCTCAGATGGGGCTCAGTCGGTGGCTGGCCATGGTGGTGAGTGGTGGCTGTGCCAGTCGCATGCTGGGTTGGGGGTGCAGGTGGTCTGGCAATGTTGGGTGGGGGTGGGAGCCACTAGACTACTAGGGATTACGGATTCGGCTATGTCTATTTTTCCAGGTTATATGGGACAGTGCCATGCGCAGGCGGCTGGCATCAGGGCTTGGGGAGCACGATCAGCCCTGCAGGGCTATTACATCTACATTATGGGGATCAGGATGGGCAACTGATAGCCCTGAGGGACTCCTGTGTTTACACCATGGGGGACTGGGGGCAGGGGGGACTGATAGCCCTGCAAGGCTTCTCAGGCTTGAGGACTGGGGCTGGGGTGGGCACTTGCACCCTACAGACATTTGGATGCAGCATACGACATGCCCTTCAGGTACTCCCTGCATTTGGTGTACCAGTGGACATGTTGCAAGTCACAGAACTTAGCCACAGGAACCTTATCCCTTCCAGAATTGGGGGCAGGATCCTTGTTGTAACAAGGAATGGCACAAGTTGCATTTGGCAGTGACTTACGCCATCCTTGTAGAATCAGGCTGTATGTATTGAAGGAGCAGACATTGAGGAATAGGGTAATAACATTAGCTATTTGTTATTTTCACCACTTCAAAATACATCATGCAGGTTTACCCTCCAGTGAACAGCAGCCTAAAATGCATGGCACCGTATAGTGATTTTGTACCATTACTGCGCATAGGCATACACTGTGAGCAATGATGGTACAAAATCACCATAGAGTGCCATGTTTTTTGTTGCTGTTTACCATGCATAAACCTTGTGTCTGCTCCTTCTATATTTGTGTCTCTTACTGAACAGTCCCATCACAGTGCAAAACAAAATGAGTGAATGTACCCACCCCAAACCGCAAAAGCCAAATATTCAAAAGAGCTACTGCAGGGGATCATTGAGAACATACCCGGATCCAATGCACATCCATCACTGGTCTGTGTAGGTCGTTGCATCAGATACATTGACAGGTACTGTCTGCAGCATCTGTTTATTGTTATGTTTGTTCCACCACCCAACAACATATAAATGCCATCGCCAGTGGTGATGTGTGATTTCTGCATGCTGTGTTTACAATGATCCCGGTTGTTCTATTTTGAACTTTTGTTTTCATGGGTGTTACTGTATAATTGGTGACCAGTGTATTGCCGTGCAGTCATTGGGTACTATGGATATTACAGTATGGTTTTGTTCTAGACACCGGAGCTGCAGACATCCCTCAGGTGTCCATTCCGGAACAGCTACAGTAATTGCATAGTACTCAGTGGTGTCCTGGTAGCAGCACATCTCCTATAGCATGCCATGCAGCAGAATCTGACGGGGCACCACTGATGAATCTTGATGTGAGATGGCTATGTTGCTGTTGCTTCTCTGCACTCTCCCTTTTTGTATCTTCTTGTTTCTGTTTGTGGGTGATTAATTAGTCTGTGACCATTGCATTGGTGAAGCTGATATTTGAGAGTATGACAATAAAATTATGGTTTTGTTTTTCTTACCACCACTAACACATCTTGCCAGTTATCCTCATCCTAAGCTGAACATAACATGCATGCTGCTCCAAAACAGTCATTGTTGATTAGGATTATGGAAGTATTGTTTGGATCTTGGCCCACTGCTACACACATCCTGCAGCTGACTATTCTCGGTAACAGATGTGTAACATGTAAGTTACTCATCCAGTCTGGAACATTAAATACATCCTACTCTATGGTCATGTTGTAGCAGCATAGCTCCAACAGTGAGCAGGCTATGCACACAATGATCTCTGTAGTATTCATTTTGAATTTGTGTGTTTGTGCATGGGGTGGATGAAATTCAGTCACTGACCATAGTACTGTGGTACAACTATTCATTAACTGACTACAGTTTTGCTGGAACTGAAATTTGCGCATAGGGTAATAACATTGTTCATTTGTTCTTGCCCCACTGCTACACACATCCCGCAGGTGAACAGTCACCGTACAAGGAACAGGAAATACATGTTTCTTGAAGGTGATGTGGTAGCATCCTGTCTCCCATTACATGTCATGGTACTGGTTTGAACCTGGCACCATAATTGAACTGTGATGTGAGCTACTGATCCCCTGCAGTTGTATCCCTTTTTCAATTTCTGGTACTTCTGTTGGGGGTGACTATTTAGTGAGTAGCCAACGTATTGATGCCGGACATAGTTTGTACTATGGTAATAAAAGTATTGTTTTTTGCCTGTCATCATTGCTAACACATCCTGCCATTTACCCCTAATCTGAACTAAAACATAAAAAGCATGGCACTCTGTAGTCATGTTGTAGCATCACTGCTCCCATACTGAGCATGCTATGTTCACACTGATCCTGCAGTAATCCTTTAGAGGTTGTGGTTTAGCTGGAGGGTGACTTTCAGTTTATGTCCATTCATTCCTTCACCCTAAATTGGGCGCTGCTGCTGCAAAGTGTACTTGCCATTAGATGTTTTCACCTTCATATACATGATGTCATAATGTAATCATTATAGCACAGTACTGTTCATAATGCATCCCTTCATTGGTAGCTTTATTGTGTGCATGAGTTATGTTACGTACATATACTGCAATTATTTATATGTTATGTTTTGTTTCATTCCACTAGGTGCACTAGTGGGCATTGCCTACTATGCCTACTGATCTACAGTGTGTGCGCTGCACGAAATGAGATTGTGAATGAGATCGTGGAACATGAAGAACTGAGCTGTGTAACTGCAAGTGAATCGCTCCAGCTGAACTGTTTCAATGCCCATGTTATAGATGTCTCATTCTATGAGGATCTGGAGCTGGAGGGTCCATTTGACGACCACATCCTATTGAATGAGTATGTTTTAGTATTCCTTTGAATTTGAGAAATCTTGTCAAAAAACTGTTGTTTGTATTCTTGTTGCATATACATATCCATTCATACTATTTAAATCAAATACCTGTTATGTCACATTACACCAAATGCACCCAAACCATTCATACATATGTGTAGTCTTACATTTTTGTGAAAGGTACTATTCCAATTCCCTCACTCTTCAGTTGGCCCCCCTCCCCATCCATATTGTAGTATTTCACATCTTGACAACCACTTGTGTTTGTCCCATACCCTCTTAATCCTTCCAATTTTCTGCTATCCACAACTTCCTCCAGCGCATTGCTCAAGGGCACCAACACCCTATCAGTGAGGTGATTCTCCATAATGTCTTCCACTGAGTCCATACACCATCTTATGGTCCCTTCTCCATACCATTTCCATGACATTTTGTCCGTGCGTATATGCGGTCTGTGTACACAGCCCAAGCCTGTATTCCCGGCATTGTTTCAGCATGTAACTGCAGTGTCATCAGCACATCCATTCTTGTATTGCGTATCCCACTCCCATAGAATGCCACCATGTGATTTTCTTTTCCAACTCTCCGATGCCTCGTGTCACGAGTGTAAGACTGTCTGTGATTACGATTCCTAAATCCTTCTCCTGTTCCCATGAAACCATTTCCTCGCCCATCACACACCACATGTGTTTGTGGCTCGTGGATTCATATGGGCAATGTACAGAACTGTGATTGTTTCTGTTTTAATTGTGGCTGCGACTTTATCAAGTCCCATTCCGGTACACTTATTTATTTTTTTCATCACTTACACTACCTCTGTGGTGTCCACCCTGATGTACTTTTCCCCCCTCCATCCACTCATATATACTGCTGATGTATAAGTTACTGTTAATGGGTCACAGCATCGACCCATTTGCTAACACTGTTGTCAACCATACGTCCCCACAATGCAGAACATGGACCAAAATCTTGTGGCTTATACCTCTCAGCCACATTCTACAAACCTTGTGGTTTTCTGTCCCACAGTAAACTCTCCATCTACAGTGTAAATTAATCAACACACCACACCAGGGTGTTGTGCAGACCTTGTGTTACCAACGTCTGTTCTTCTTTTGTCAGTACATTGCTTAAAGAATGAGTAAAGTAAATGTTTATGAAAATTGTGCTATAAGAAACATCCTGTTATGTTGTATTGCAGCTATAAAAAATCAATGTTCATATTCAGATTACCTATTGAACCACATCAGCAAGTAAGCTTGTTTTTTCGTCCGTTTTTAATAGTATGTTTGATTCTGTTATTGATCATCTTCTGTATGTTATATATTTCATCAGGTATTGTGACTGTTAGTAACATACAAAAATACAAAAACGGCAGCAGAAAAAGGCCTAACAGTCCATCAAGTCTGCTTGATTGTGCAGCTAACCCCTCAACTTGCAGCAATCCCCTGCTTCCCTCAAGTCCTCATCATTCCCACCCTATCACCCTGTCCTTTCCCTTCTTAATAGTGCACACCGTCATTCAGGATACTCCCTCTTGGGGTATAGTGTTCCACTACTTTATCACCCATTATGAGAAGAAATGTCTCCTTAATTCTCTTTTGAATCTTCATCTATCCAGTCTCACAACATGCTCTTTCGTATCGCTCCCTCTCTTATGGACAACAAAATATACTCTGTACTATTCTTTTTTATCCACTCTATCCCTCCTATCCTACAAGGAATACATATTTTGCTATCTCAGCCTGTCCTCATAATGTTTTTCCTGACATCCCTGTATCATCTTCGTCTCTTTTCCTGTAACACCTCTAGTAATGTGACATCCTTCTTCAAGACGGGCAGGAATAAGTGCACACATTATTCTATGCACTGACTGACCAGTGACTTGTATGGGGAAAGATCACCTGACTACTTCTGGAGGAGATTCCACTGGCTATACACCCCTATATCTTGTTAAATTTTCTGATGCTCTCCTGCAGTAAGCGTAGTTGTTTAGTATTATCTTTTCTAAGCCCATCTACCCCTTGACATCATCCAGCACAGCTACCATATCGATATCGTCTGCAAACAGACTGATTTTACTCCGTTACTGTGTGACATGTCAGCTTTGAATATGCAAACATGACTGGTGCCAGTACAGTACCTTGTGAACTCTGCTCATCATGGCTTTATGTGATGACGGTCCCACCCCACCTCCACCCTTTTGGTGCCTTCCCTTTATCCTGCTCATGATTCATGTCACCATCTTTGTTCCCGCACCCATATATTTAGACTTCATCAAAGCATTTGATTCCTTAGCTCATGGGAGGCTGGGGTGTTGGGAACCTAAGAATATAGGTGTGGGAACAAAGATGGTCCAATGGCTCATCAAGTGGCTTGAATGGAAGGTAGCAAAAAGTTGCTAGGGGACTGTCATCACACATATATTGACGAGCAGTGTACCACAGGGATAGGTACTGGGACTGGTCTTGTTTGGGATGTGCATAGCTGATATGTCAGTCATGATCCTGAGTTGCATCACTCTGTTCTCAGATGACACAAAAATGGGAGCTGTGGTAGATGATATCGTGTGTTGGAGGGGGATGCAGGAAGACCTCACTAAACTACAGAAGTGGTCAGAAACATGACAATTTGGGTTCAATGCCAAGAAGTGCAAGGTGCTGCACTTCAATGATTGGTACCACAGGAGGAGCTATCAACTGGGAGGGGTACAGTTGTTAAGCACCGGGTGGAAAAGGATCAAGAGGTGCTTATAGCGGTAAGTATGAACAACTCAGCTCAGTGCAGGAAGGCGGCAGCAAAAAAATAAGATATTGGTGTGTATAGTGAGGGAATCTCCTCCAGAAAGAAGGTGGTGATCCTTTCCTGTACAGGTTGCTGGTCAGGGCTCACCTGAAATACTACGTGCAGTACTGGCTCCCATTCCTGAAGTAGGATTTCCAATTTTACAGTGGGTACAGTACAGGGGCGACAAAGATTATCCAGGGCTTGGCTGGAAAGTCCAATGAGGCAGAGCAAGCTCAACATGTACTTCCTTGAGGAGAGGTGTGATAGGGGTGATGATATGATCAAAATCTTTAAACACTTTAAGGTGATTAATAAGACTAATACAGAATGGAGTTTCCAGATTAGAGGAGGGTGGGATATGATAGGGCACCGTCTGAGATCGGAGGGGGTAACATTCGGTAGGAAAATCATGAGACATTGTTCAGCAGTATCTAGCCAACATAAAATGTGATACTGATAGTTCTGGAGACAATTGTCATCCCAAAAGGTCACCAGCATGTATTTTATAATCGTCTCCATGAGGCTGCATAAAATTGATGTGATGCTCACTGCACAGTAGTTAGATCATTGATCTTTTCACCCACTTTTGTGAATGGGCGCAATGTGGGACATCCTCCAGCCTTGTGGAATGCATCAAGTGTACAGTGAGGTATTGAAAATGATAGTCAGTGGCCCTACCAGGACCCCTGCCAGCTCTTTTAGCACACTATGGTGAATTCCATGTAGTCCCAGTGTATTGTCCTCCCTCAGTGCCCCAAATTCTTCCAGTACCCTGTCCTCTGTAATCCACACATCAGTCAACCACTCTCCTCCTCTGCTCACCCCACCTCTCCTCTGAGGTATCTGAACCCTTTATGTTTCATGAATACACAGAAAAAGTACTCATTTAATGCATCTGCCTGATCCTCAACTTTCTCCCCCTGCCCCCATGCCTTCCTAATTCTCATGCTCTGGTCCTTGCTTCTCATTCTCTGTCTTATGTATGCTAACAATTTTTTTCTCTCCAACCTTAATGGCCTGTCCCAGCATCAACTACATGTGCACCATGCCCACTCTGAGTAGCCTGGTAACCTCTCTGCATGTTTTTGTAGACTCATCATTAGGGTCAACCCTACCCCATTTATTGAACCTCTAAAATGATGTTGTTTTGGACATCACCACTTCCACCACCTACTGAGTAAAGCACTGTGTTTCTTTGCCACCCCCACTACTGTATGCCCCTTCTCACAGATCCATCATAATTTGCCCTGCTAATTCCCTGCGTTGGTCATCCACTTGAGTTGGTGGCCTCTACTCTACCCACCATGCTCAGTGTCCTAGTTTTTGAATCATGATACTACAACCATAAGGCCTCTGTGCCACCCTCATTCCCCATCATTCCTTAAACACCTTATCCCATCCCTTACGTCTCTTTCCCCATTTCCCTTTCTCCATATCCTTTCCAAAGAACCAATAACATTGGTTCATCATATCCTAGTCCTGCTATTGGGTGTCTAAGTTTTCTGTGATGGCCGCAATGTCCACCCTCCCCACTTCCAAGAGAGGCAATAACTCAGATGTATAGTTTTACGTGCCTTTTGTTAATAAGTAGCACAGTAACCTTTGTTTCTATTATTTTGGTTTAGGACTCATTGCCACATTGCCTATCAGAAGTTTGTCAGCTGGATATGGCGCCGTTTAAGCCATTGGAATTGCAGAGTGTTCCCAGCTTGCGCTATTTCTTCAATTCGAGCAGCATTTCCATCTGAGGACTATACTGAGTTCAAGCCACCACCGGTTCAGGATTCTTAGTGATGGATTTAGGATCCATTTGAAGTTTTCACTTCAGTCGTTATTGAATTAAATGATACAGACGATTTCGGTGAATGCACTTACTTTCATGTTACCCTAAATAAGCAGTTTGAAATGCTCATCACTGGCACTAGTTGGGTTTTGCTTATTTTGGAAAAGCTTTAAGGTTACATAGCCATTTGTTACTCATCTATGCAAAGTACAGTGTAAATTTGTCATTCAAAGTGGTACATATTTTTGAGTTAGAATAGTATGTTTCAGTTTGTTTTTCGGGATAACCACAGATACTGTGATGTACTTGTAGGGCAATTATTATTTAGGTTAACAAAAAAGCAGTGTATGTCTAAATTGTGACCATCCACTTGTGTTCACGGCCAGTTATGGAGTGGTTATACTGACCCTAATTATTATTTTAAAGTTCCTTATCAATAGGCAGCAGTGAGTAACAGTGCAGATACCTCGAGCATTGTGTGTCCGTCTGCACACAACTATGTATCTGTGAGCTATCAGAATTGATGCAGTCTATCCCACCTGCTCACACTGTGTACCTCTGACCCCGGCCAATGTAATTTAGAGAGTACATTGTTACTCTCCTAACTGGGTTTCTGGTGTCCTCTCAAGCACCAAACACATTATAAAATTAAACCCATTATAGCTATCCAGTGTGTGCAGACATCTGGACCAGTGCATTTTGATAATAACATGTCACATTAGCATTGAGGTGCTGCAGAGATGGAGCTGTAATAGTGTCACAAACAATGCAGTCTGTGTGTGTTTATGATCCTGGAATCTCTATGTGTCTCTATACAGTGATCAGTATATCCTCACGCCGCGGCAAGTGGACATAAGACCTCAAGCGGTACTCTTCTACAGGGTATAGTGCATTTTTTATACCTCATTGTGTCACTTGGCCCACCACCCTTCGCATCATTTTAGCAACCACTAAAAGTAATGAACTTTTAGAAACTTCTTTCAATGGGTATCATTAAAGAGCAGGTATGCACTGTACTTTTTCCAGCCAGTCCCAACCATATATGGTAGCTGACCTGTTCCAGTGTTGAGGGGTATTAAAAATATCATGCAGTTCAGTTCAGTGAAAAAAGTTACAGCACACCTAATTTGGGTCCAGAAAAAAACTGTTGTCATGACTCCAGGCAGGCACCTGCAGCTCCCTTTTGTGATGTCAGAAAATGAGGGCTGTGTGTGTGCTGCATTGACTTATATCAATGCAATATTTCAATATCTTTTAGTAATATTTAGAGTTGTGATATAAGCAAACCAAACTGACCACTAGAGTATCAGTCACTGTAACTCAAGTGGTCACTTTCATTTATCTAAATAGCACCTCTAAATATTACTAAAAGCTATAGCAAAGTCATGCTTATACAGGTTAATTGAGCACACATACAGCCCCTCATTTTCTGACATCCCAAACAGGGTCTACAGGTGCCTGCCTGGGTGCATATTAGCAGGTTCAGGAAGCAGCTCTGTTTTTCCTGGAGTACAAATTAGGCATGCTCTAACTTTTTTACTGGACTGAACCGCATGGTATTTTTAATACCCTTCAACACTAGAACAGGTAAGCTACCATATGCAGTATTTCTGGGAGGTGCTGGAAAAATTACAGCACACACCTGCTCTGTAAGCAGAATTATTTGTCAAAAAAAATTATGCACTTTCTTGTTGTCATGTGCATCAAGTTTCAAAATGTAGGTCTGGCGGTCAAGCAATAACATAATTATACCACAATGTAGTGAAGTGTTTATTGATTTAATGGTTATCACTATTTCATCCAAATGTAACGAAAGTTACAGTACAAACTGATCGTAATCCAGTGTACATAGTACTGCCAACATTTAATCCTCAGTGATAAGGCATTTAAAGTCTTCAGTTAATGTCACATTGTTAATAATAAAATTAATGATTTCTATTATTTATTTATGTTTCTTCTTCACATTTTTTATTCAGTGCAGTACATTTCAATTTCCTGCAGGTTATTTCAAACTACAATTAATAACGTGATGTGCAGTAATGCTCACCAAAAAGGGATTACATTATGTCAGTTAACACAACATATTTAATTTTCTATTATATTTCATTTTTGAAAGCTGAAACATACTACATCAGACATCAAAGTTACAGTTTTGTGCTCTATCACTACATAAGGTCATGCGCACACAGTAATGTAAAGGGGTTACATTCTGTAGTGCACTTTCATCCTAATGGATGATGTATTCAACAAGCAATGTGAAGCTGTTTGATGGATGGTTACAGGACGTTTTGGGACATCATAAGTGTGCTGTATTGGAAACGTTCAACCACTGTATCATGGGTTGTAAGAAAAAGTAAGAAAAGGTGTCATATTGGTCTTAAGAAAGGTGACCTACTTGGTAAGTGTAAACAGTAACACTACCAACGTATATAATGAAGGCACACAATGATAAAACTAGTGAACCTCAATGATAAGGTGATGAGATCTCCAAAATCTTAAAAATAGGCATTGTGGTACAGTTTTCTGTAAGTATTGTGTCATTAAAACACACAGAACAAGTGCATCACTGGTACAGGTTGGTGGGTGGTGTCACTGAATGCTGGAAGCCTATGTAACACATCAGCTTAAAGGGAAACATCCATGTTCTCCATGAGAAGCAGGGCCCGATTAATAGATTCATAAATAAGAGCATTTTTAAAACTTAACGTGCCATATTTAATTTAGAATTTTATCTGGTTGATCCTGCACCCTCCCCACCGGCATTTTACAAGTAACAGCCCTCCCCGACGTGCTTACAATCACCCACAGCTGTCCCAAGTATGGCATGTACTGCAGGGAGCAGCCAGGGCACCTCAATAGCAGTACTATAGTGGTATGTATTTAAATAGCTCTGGTTTGGAGCCTACCTTTCTCCATAATATACTGAGAGTAGGTACCGACTGCCAGGGTGTCTGTCAGTCTGTACCTGGTCTCAATATATCACAGAAGCACATAGGCACCAAACTGGAGCTATTTGAAAGTACAGCAATACAGATTACTATATTGCTGTACCTTCAAATTTCTCCAGTTTGCTGCCTATGTGTTTCTAACACTCCCTGTGCCCCTTCCACACTGCCCTCACCTGTCTCTCCTTTCCGGAGTCTGTTGCTAACAATCGTCCACGCACCACCTCTACTTCCTAGTTTAAATCCACCTTTGTTGCATTATACTTATCCATTCCCTGTTTGAGTCAGCCCTTCCTTCCCTACTCAAATGTTACCTGTCCCCTGCATATAGATCATTGCTTCCCATGTCCTTCCCCAGTATGACATCTGTCCATACTCCTTGTCTGGCACCAATCCCTCAACCACCCATCGAACTCCTCTATCAGTTTTTTCTTCCTGTACTCACATGGTACAGGAGTACCGCAGAGAGAAAGCCACTAACACCCCCACCTCCTCACTCTCCATACCATAATCCTAGAACCTCAACCTTACCACCTCCACCGTCAAATCTTTCGTACCCACATGCAGTACTACATGAGGTTTCCTCCTCCCTTTGCTTGTGCATTTGATAAGTACCTGCCCTGCCCCACCCTGCCCGCGGTCAACCACGTAATAGCCTCGACCTAGATGCGAATATACTTTTCCCGCCCCTGTCTCTCCATCTGATCCCTTTCAGTATGGAAACTCCAAGGAACCAGCAACCCCCCCATCATTTTGACCCATGCTCCAACTTCCCCTGCTCTCCCTGTCCACACACCCGAGGTCCACCCTACCCTGATCCTTATATCCATTAACTGCACCATTTGTGCTCCTTGCATAATTCCACCCTGCCACCTCCCCACTTGTTTCCACCTCAATGTCCTCCTCTGCCCTGCCCTTCCCGTCCCCCAATCTCCTTCTCCCATTCTGCTTCCTGCCTCCTGGCTCTTCGACAACCTTCTCCTTCCCCTCACCAACTTGCAATACCTCCCTTTCCCCTTCCACTACCAACACTGCAAGCCAATTACTTACAACCCCCACATTGGAGCTCCTCAACTTCCTCATGCCCTGATCCCTTGCCACTCCTACTGCTCCTTTGCTAACCTACCCCTCTCCTTACATCTCACCAGGATCCAGCCCTGCTGTTCCCCTTGCATCTCCCAGCAACTCCTTACTGAGGTCACCCTCTCCTCATCCCCCTTCCCTCACCCTCCTCATCTCCCACTCTAGCCCCTTACTTCATCCTCCAGTGTACTCACCCTACAGCAAATTGGACAGCCTCCCAGTATCCCAAGTATGTTCATCACACTGTTTCCCTCATCCACTGCAACCCACTATCCTCCCTGTGCCTTCCTCCCTCCCTCCTGATGCCCCAAAGCAACCACTAATCACTGTCTCCCACCACCCTTATCTGTTACCCTCCCCCCACAGCGTATCCACCCCCATGCTGTCCCAATCTCCTATCTCCATTATTCACAATTATGTTTAGTGTATCCCTAATAACTCTCAGCTAGTCCTTACCATAGTACATGGGTAGCCAAGATGACGTATATGACCCTCATAGCTTGCTATCAATGATAGGGTGACAATGCATGTCTTACAGCAGAAGAAGATGCCATTTTCAGTCATTACCATGGTCTCTCATCCTGCAACACACTCTGCAGATTATGTCACAGAGTATCAATCACATAGATAACAAACACCACTGTCCATGATCAGTCATGGAATACTGCAAACGAAATGATAAGTAAATAACAGTGTCTGCTTTGCAGAATTTTTGTTACTGGCATAACAAATTCCACATATATGATAGAGTATATGATCCCACACACAACATTGATATTGTAATACCGAGTGCTTTCCATGATGGCTTTGACATTGACAGCAAAGACTGATAAGCCACAGTTGTCATGGAAAACAAAATGTATTATAAAACCCAGCTGTGTGTTTGGGTATGGCATGTAACTTGCAACATAGTATATTGGTCCACAAAACCAATGTCCACTGTGTTTTGGATTTCTACTGTTGTGTCCTGTGACCTGCCCTCCTTGTCCATTTCACCAAATAATATTAAACAATGTAAGGTAAAAAAGCATGTATTTATCTGCAGTATAAACCCTTTTTTACTGAAGTTCTTTTACAAAAAAAAAAAGAAAATGACCAAAGGTCGATGGGACTTTGATTGGCTTCATGACTGCTTGTTTTTTTTAACAAATCATGGGAGGATGGGGTGGTACCTGAGGACTGGAGGAGGGCAGATGTGATTCCCCTTCACAAAACTGGGAGCAAGGCAGAAGCAGGAAACTACAGACCTGTAAGTTTGACCTCAGTCATAGGAAAATGATAGAATAGCTTCTGAAAGAAAGAATTGTTGAGTACCTAGAGGCCAGCGGGCACTGGACCCAAAGCAGCATGGATTTACAGCAGCAAGGTCATGTCAGACGAATCTAATAGATTTCTTTGACTGGATGACCAAAGTAATAGACCAGGGAGGGGCTGTGGATGTAGCCTACCTAGACTTTGTAGGGCATTTGACACAGTCACGCACAAAACATCAATTATCAAGTTAGCCAGCCTGGGAGTGGGTCTCAGGGTGGTAGCCTGGGTAGCAAACTGGCTGCACAACAGGACACAGAAGGTAATAGTGAGTGGAACACATTCTGAAGAAAGGGGGGTTACTAGTGGAGTACCTCAGGGCTCAGTACTGGGTTCAGTCCTCTTTAACATCTTTATAGGTGACATTGCAGAGGGTCTGGAGGGAAAGGTATGTCTCTTTGCAGATGATACAAAGATCTGTAACAGAGTTGATACACAAGGTGGGGTAGAAAGGATAAGAAGGGACTTGGCAAGGTTGGAGGAATGGTCAGGCATATGGCAACTTAGATTCAATGCAAAGAAGTGCAAAGTAATGCACCTGGGAAACAAAAACCCAGGAGAAGAGTACACAATAGCAGGGGAGGTACTAACAACAACAAAAATGGAACAGGACTTGGGGGTAGTCATATCAGATGATCTAAAGGTTAGTAAGCAATGTGAGAAGTCAGTAAGGAGAGCCAGGGGATACTGGGATGCATTGGAAGGGGCATCACAAGTAGAAAAAGGGAAGTGGTTATCCCTCTGTACAGACAGTTGGTGAGACCCCATATGGAGTACTGTGTGCAGTTTTGGAGACCTCATCTACAAGGACATAGACAGGATGGAAGCAGTCCAGAGGAGGGCAACTAAAATGGTGCAGGGTCTGCATCAGAAATCATATGAAGAGAGATTGAGAGTGCTTAATATGTATACCCTTGATGAAAGGAGGGACAGGTGGGACATGATAGAAACGTTCAAGTACCTCAAGGGAACAAAGTCCAGGAGGGTAGCATCTTTCAGAAAAAGAGATGTGTAAGAACAAGGGGGCACAATTTAAAGATAGAGGGGGGATGGCTCAGGGGTAATGTGAGAAAAATAATTTTCACAGAGAGTGGTGGATGTGTGGAACTGCCTTCCTGGGGAGGTTATTGGGTCTAAAACAGTGGGGGAATTCAAACATGTATGGGACAGACATAAGGCAGTTGTAGTGGGAGGTGGCAGGAAATAGGCTGTTGGTTAACTAGAATCTGCAGCTTATCCAGTAGGTAGGGAAATGGGCAGACTGGGTGGGCCAAGTGGTCCTTATCTACCATCAAAGTCTATGTTTCTATGTTTCCCTTGCTAGCTTTTGGGTGAGCTACACAATACTGTTCTTCACCTTCATGTGTCTTTGCAATGGCACAGTCCACATTTTCATTAAAGTGAAGACCTGCAACCAGATGTCTGTGGAGGGTTTGTGTATTTGAGAAACAAAAGACCAGCCACATATTAAAGATGATCAGTTCAGTTTACTTTTCTTATAAATTAAAAACTAATTAAAACAAGATTACACACAATATCCACACTGTAAAAGAAACCATAACTTGGGTTCACCTGGCTCTAGCATGGGCAGAAAAAGTGGAAGAACTTTAGTGCGAAATGGCACACCAACATGGAAAACCTCCAGTGCATAGGTCTGATACATGGGTGACATCTTTTTCAGGTCTCGCAATAAGTAAGAGCTTGCAACAGTCTCACTCATTACTTTGTGCACACGTGTACCTGCGGCAAGATGCATAAACAGTTGTTTCTTTGATTACAAAAAACATATTGATTGTTGTAGAAAAATGTATGTACTATTTCTAGTCACCCTTTAAGATTCACTTTTTCTTTTCTAAGAATCGCCATGGGCACACTGTGAACTCGTCACCATGACTGGTATGCTCATTGGATACATGGTTCAGTACACTGAGCCATTTCTGATTGGTCGTTTCTGGGTCTGAGTCACTAGTGGATGCGACCCAGAACATGTGATTTGTAGCAGACTGGATCCATAGTTGAATTACCCCACAGTTCTTCTTTGAGGACGCATCCATTTTTTTTTCGACTCCTGTGCAAATAATAAGAAAACCAGCACAATGAAGATAGCTTATAATTCCTTATGGAGTCGGAATGCAAGTACTGGTATCAGTCACAGCACATTGTGTCTAAGACATGTTTACACATAATGTACCACTGATGCACCATTATTCAGTACTATTACTGTATCAATATTTACTGAAACATTTAGAACTATTAATTATGAAATGGGTGTAAAGAATGCTGAATTCTAATTGGCCGAGAGCTGCTTTCAGCAGGGCCATTTCACAACATAATGCAATGGCCCAGCTGAAAGTAATATTTTAAAAAATGCATAAAATTGACTAAAAATGACTCATTTTGTAATCGCAATAAGGCACTCTAGGGGGTGTGCTGTGGTGGGCTAATGGCCCTTCTCAGACAGTGGAAGCATTCGGAAAAGCCTCGTGCTTCAACCCACCCAAGATGGGCCATTATCCCACCATAACACAACCCTGGTTATGCCTTTTTGATTTTAAACACATCTAATTAATAAAGCATGACCATGTATTACATTGACATTATGGTAATACATCTGTATGGGTGTGATGTGGCAATGGGGCAGACAAGTGTCATACTGAGTACAGTGGATGATTATTTGTCTGGTAATCTAAGTTTTGGCAGTACCTTAGTGAGGTTCTACTAGGAACCTCAGAAATGCACCTACCCAATGCTCATAATTCAGATGCAAGGTGGCAGAAACACGCTTGCCCGACATCTTGATTTTACACGCGGTTATGTTGATGGTGGCTTCTCCCACCATCACTCTAATAATCTGCTGGTATTTCTGAATACCATGGGACCTGTAAATTGATATTGAAACTGAGTCGCAGTCATAATCACAATGTCGGCAAAGTGTATTTCAGTCACCCAGTGTCCTTATTTTGATCGTCTGGGAGGAGGGTGTCAGGAATTTAAATGGATATCAGTATGGCTATTATAGATATGTTATTGAAATAGAACAGAGTAAAAGGACTACTTTTTTATGTTTTCTTCATTTAGAGATACATTTGTAATAAAACATTTCTGGTTCATAATCAGAATGCTTCATTCTGGCCATTCAGCAGTGGTAGAGAATTGAATGGTGACAGGAACAATCTATGTCCTATGTAGATTTGGCTGTACGTAACAGTCTAGAAGTGACTGAGTACTGTAAGAGTATTGTAATACTAACAGCCAATACAACTACTGAGTTTGTGAGATTATTTTTATAATTTCCTTTTGCCATATGTCAAACATCAAAATAATGTTTGATGTTTGGGTGTACTCACTTCATGAACAACTTCACTTGCAGGTGTCCATCTGTGACAAGTTGATAGATAGAACATCCATTGTCTTCTAGAAACTTGAGATCGAGTTAGAACCTCTAAATCCATGGCAGTCAAATTTTCACTTCCGTGGACTGCTCACCTCCCCAACCCCAAAAAGAGTACACATTAGTAAATATGACCATAAAAATGGATAACAAAATACATGTACAG
This sequence comes from Neoceratodus forsteri, assembly GCA_016271365.2. Lineage (NCBI taxonomy): Eukaryota > Metazoa > Chordata > Ceratodontiformes > Ceratodontidae > Neoceratodus > Neoceratodus forsteri. The sequence goes on along the minus strand of CM057449.1, from coordinate 511,194,596 downwards.
CTCACCTGTATGAGCTGCAAGTCCAAAACTTTCTTGGACTGCAAACCCATGACTGTGTAAAGTCCATACTTTGCTCAGGATCCTGGAAATCATAGCGCCATCTCCCCAATGATAAATGGTTGTCCATGACACTTCACATAGGAAACCTGCTCCTCCTTCCAAACACCTTTAACAATTGGCACAACATTGGATCATTGAGCCCTATGCTATGTTACAAGTGAGAATGCCGGAATGTTCATATTCTTAAATAGATGTAATACCTTAGCAGCTGTTAAACCAGCACAAAAAAATAGCAGTTGCTAGAAGTATATTGCCCCATGGCATAGTAAGAGAGGATGACTGACTTTCCCGTTTACGAACATGTCCCTCACAGCATTCTGCTCTCACAATGACCTTTGTGCCAGTTACTTGTGTTATGCAGTATGTTGCCTTCCATCCACATTTATGGCATTTGGAAAATAGCAAGACCAAACTGCGTTCAGATGCCAAAAATACTTTTCATCTTATGAATTTGCTTCACTATTTCCAAATTCCATTTGCAAGCTGCATGACTGGTTAGTTTCATCTTCACTGTCCATGAAATCACTGTTACCCATTTCATCATCAATGGATTGTAAGCAGGATCATTATTGAATAGCGATGCCACTTTTGGCTCCCATTCCGAGCTATCATCATCTAGGCATTCATCCTCTTCTGCAAAACAAGTCAGGTTTTCATCTTCAGAAACTGTACACTAAATGCCAATTGAGCACATTGTAATCTTTCTTGTACTTTCCATGGCCATTGAGACCTGAATTCTTCTGGTACACTGGGGTGGCTTGATATTGGCCTGGCAACTGACATCTCTAGTCGACCTCTGCCTGCCATCACCAGTTAATGGGACTGACATGTAGCTTATGTTACAATTAGAAATCATGTCAATGTCACATGCAACTGAGCAGCTCTGATTATGTGATGTACAAGGGTGTTGTAAGTAAATGTGCACAGTATGGAGTGAATCAGAGCAAGGACCATCAGTTGGGTTTTCAATGACTCCTTCAGCTTGCACATTACATGATGCAAACTGTTCAGGTTGAATGAGCATCTGTTGTGACGTCTGAGATGTTGACGTACAGTGGCGTTCCCCAGGATGAAACCCAATTCTGCAGCATTTTACATTACTCTGCAGAAGGCTGTAGCAGACCTACCGAATAAAGCAATGTAATTTCAATGGCTATTAGTCCCTTTTGTCATTCAGGAAAATGTGACACTGCCAGGATGAAGTGAATGCCACAGTTTCCTGCATGACAAAAGGGACTAATTGCCATTGAAATTACATTGCTTTCTTCAGTACGTCTGTTGCAGCATACTGCAGATTGCTTTAAAAGTGGGTTTCATCCTGGGGATGCAACTGTATGTGTAACCTTGTTGAAAATGGAATCCCAAAACTGTGAAGGAAGGAGACACAGAACATCAGACAACTTCAGAATGATAACACAGTAATGAATCAGTACAGCATGCCCAGGGGTTGGATTATCAATATGTTAATGACACCCTGATGGTGTATTGGGAACTGGGATCAGATGAGAGCAATATTATCCATTGTGACTGAGTCACTAAATGTTCATGTAAATCCTGCTGCTGCATAAGTTTTATTATACCAACTTATTCAAAAAAGGCAACTGTTAAAAAATAACTTTTTGGGAATGTGTCCCACATTTTGAGTGTGATCTTTAATAGCATAGTTGTTCTAACAACACTGTAAGAAAATTCCATCAGAATCAGGATACATCATTCAAGTCATTCAGCAGCGAAAGAGGATGGAATGATGAGGCAATTATCAAAGTGCCATATTGATCAGGCTGTGCATGACAGTGTAACCAGAAATCATGCTGGTATTATTACATACACTCAAAATGAAGCATGTTTCAGCACACCATTCTATAGGGCAGGGGATTTCAACCTTTTGCGTGCAGGGACCCCCAGAGCAAAGCGTCAGTAAGGGCAGGGATCCTCTACCTGCAATGACAGACAGACAGTGCAGGGGGGTAGAGGTTAAGTTTAATACACAAATGGTTATGGGGTATGGAGTTTGCACACAGAACTTCTGGTCACAGACCAGATTTGAATCCCATACTCATTATGTGACCCTGAGGAACTGGAGGTGTGGGAGATGTTAAGAGTGAAGAGTTGTGAATAAAAGATCCTGATGTGAATCCCATAGAGATGATCCAAGAAGGCCACCAGGAGGCTGTAGGTACTAGTCTGGATGACCCTGCAGGTCAGGAATATTCTTTTTTTGTGTAATTAGGTGGAACAAGTCTGGATAATGTCATTTTACATGGGTTAAATACATTTTTATGACACTTTTTATACCTGTAACTGAGTGAAGAAGAGAAAGAAATGTGGTGAAAGATGCTGCTCTGCACATCATTGATGCATACTAGGTACTACAAGTGAAACGTGGCTCAAGTTAAAACAAATAACTTGTTTTGACTAGATACTTTTATTTACAATTGCTTGCCTCCTTATTTCATGAAAAGGAGCATGAATGCAGCTGGGTCTTCTATGGCAGCCTCCAAGTACTTATTTTATGAAAAGAGCATGAATGAAGCTGGGTCTGCTATGGCAGAGCATGGAAAGACATTTAAAACACTGAGACAGTATTACAAACTGTTTATATTTAACATTTTTCCTGCTCACTCCAAGGACCCCCCATGCCTTGCTCAGAGACCTCCAGGGGACCTAGGACCCCGGTTGAAAAACCCTGCAATAGGGTATTATTCAACTGTAATGTGCTTATGTAGATGGGAAGCTGAAGACGAGGAAATGTTTCACACATTCACAGAACTGTGTAGTTGATGTGAAACATGCTAGTTATTAGACAATACACAGGTCATATGTGTAGGTGTTGTGTACCATTGATGCAAGAGCAGGGAAAATGTGTAACACACAGTCACAATGTTATGTAGCTTGTGTAAAACATGCTAGCAGTGAAAGCAGGCACCGGTCAGGGGTGTTGTTATTGGCACCCCGTGTTGTGGGTGCGGGGGGGCTTATATGTCAGACACAATCATGGTGTTTGCTGCTGCCTGGGTAACATGATTGATGTGTCAGCACACCCATGTATGTTGTGTTGTGGTATGATGCCTTGTTAGTTAGAAAGGGTGATGATATAGGTGAGGACCTGTGAAACACAGCCACATTGCTGTTTGCTAGATTGCAAACATGCCAGTTGTAACAGCATTCACATGTCTTGGGTTTTGGTGTTGGATACATAGGTTGTGGGATGGGGTGCAGGGAAGATGTGTCACACACAATCACAATGCTGTTACCTCAGGAAATACATGCTGGATGTAAAGCATGCAAAGGTCAAGGATGTTTCAGTTGGGTACCGGGTTTGGTTTGGGGAGGATGAGTCACACACACTATCTGTGTTTTGACCGTGTTGCAAACATTGGTGGATTGGGGATGAGAGAAAGGAACCTGACACACACAGTCAAATTCCTGTGTACTTTGTGGAAAACAGGTTAGTTGTGCCAGCATCCACATGTCATGGTGGTTGTTGTACACTACCTGGGTTGTGGATGTGGATGGGTCAGATGTCTACTGGATGTAAAACATGCTAGGTGAATACTGTCACACTCATCATGTTTATCATTCAAGACCAGGCATCATGACTGAATTTGACTGTTGCCCACCACCACCCAACTCAGGTATGCAACAACATCAATGATCACTTGTGCTTGCAGTAACAAGCAGCATATGTCTCATCAAGGAATCAGGCCTGTTACTGTGTACATCAGTTGCCTCTCTCCCATCCCACATCCACACAAACCGGGTGCCATACCACAACAGCCTACACTTAGGTATGTTGTAACATCAAGAATGTTTGCCATCAGACACCAAGCACAATAAATGTGTTTGACTGTAGATCCCACCCCCAACTTATGTACACCACCAGAACACCATGACCTGTGTGATGTGTCACAACAAGCGTGTTTAGAGTTAGGTGTTATAATTGTGACTGTGTAGCACACATCTGCCACTCCCCACCCACCACAACACCATGTCAGTGCATGACAACATCTCATACATGTGCCTGCTGACACAAGCAGCATGTTTTCAGCAAGTACACAGCACTGTGACTGTCTGCGACAATTGGCCCTGTAACAGCCCACATCCACACAACACAGGTAACATACCCCAACAACATATTCATGGGTTACTATTACATCAAGAATGTTTGACATAAGCAAGCACACTGACTGTCTTTGACTGTTGACCACTACCACCAACCCATGTACCCAACCCCAACACACTGATCTGTGCAACCAGCCACAGCAAGCATGCTTTTAGGCAGGTGTTATAATCAGTAATTGTGTATCACAGATCTTCCACCCTCCCCACCACCACCCATGTACTATACCACAATACCCCAGAACTGTGCCTGCTGTTACAAATAGCATGTTTTCATACAATAGACATCACTGTGACTTGTGCTACAGTTGCCCCTCTCTACCCCACATCCACAGAAACAGGGTTACATACCCACAAATTCTAGACATGGGTATGCTGTAACATCAAGCATGTATGGCATTAAGGCACCAAGCACTGTGACAGTGTTTGACTTCCACACACACCCACAAACACATGTCCCAACAACAACATCCTTACCTGTGTGACATGTCACTGCAATCATGTTTTGAATCAGGTGTAATAATCATTACTGGTGTGTCACAGATCTGTAAACCCAACCACCAACAACCACCAAGGTAATATATCACAACACCCCAGAAATGTGCCTGCTGTCAAAGCATGTTTTCATCAAATACACAGCACTGTGACTGTCTGCGACAGTTGGCCCTGTACCAACCTTCATCAACACAACACAGGTAACATACCCCAACAACATATTCATGGGTATACTGTTACATCAAGAATGTTTGACATAAGCAGGCACACTGACTGTTTTTGACTGTTGATCACACCACCAACCCATGTACCCAACACCAGCACCATGACCTGTTCCACTGGTCACAGCAAGCATGTTTCGAGGCAGGTGTTATAATCATAACTGTGTATCACAGATCTGCCCCCACCCACAACACTCGAGCATTGTGCCACAATACTCAAGACCTGTGCCTGCTGTCACAAACAACATGTTTTCATGCAGTAGACTTAACTGTGACTGTGTGTGACAGTTGCCCCTCTCCCACCCCACATCCACACAAACATGGTAGCATATCCAAAAAGCATAGAGATGGGTATGCTGTAACACCAAGCATGTTTGACATAAGTCAACAAGCACCACGACTGTGTCTGACTCCTGGCAGCCACCCCACACACACACACACATGTAACAAACCACAACATCATGACCAGCGCAAGACGTCATACCCTGCATATTTTGAGTCATGTTTTATAACTGAGACTGTGGCTCACAGGTCTTCCTCCCACGCCACACAAACCATGTAATGTAGAACAGCATCCCCACCATGACTGCTGTGACAAGTAGCATGTTTCACATCAAGGGAACAGCCCTCTTAGTGTGAACGTCAGTTGCCACACTCCACCACAAATCAACACAAACAAGGTACCATATCCAATACCATAGGCTTGTGTATGCTGCAACATCAAGAATGTTTACACGGCACAAGCATTGGGACGGTGTTGATCCTTGCCCCCAACCCCAAAACACATCATGACAGTGTATCACAGATCTACCCACACTCACAACACCCAGGCAGTGTATCACAATACCCCATACATGTGCCTGCTGACACAAGCAGAATGTTTTCATCAACTGCACACCACTGTGACTGTCTGTGACAGTCAGTCCTGTACCATCCCACAGACATAAAACACAGGTACCATATCACAACACCATATACGTGGATCTGCAGTGACATCAATCATGTTTGCCATCATTCACCAAGCACAATGACACTGTTTGACTGTTTACCACAACCACAACCCATGTACCCAACCATCTGGAGTACTGCGTGCAGTACTGGAGGCCACACCTTCACAAGGACATTATCCAAATTGAGGCAGTCCAGAGAAGGGCAACCAAAATGGTGCAGGGACTGCATCAGCAAATATATGAGGACAGATTAATGGAGCTCAATATGTATACCCTAGAGCAAAGGAGGGAGAGCGGTGATATGATCAAAACATTCAAATACCTTAAGGGCATTAACAAGGTGAAAGAGTCTAACAATGTTTCAATATAAGAAACATAGCAGAACAAGAGGACACAGCATGGAATTAGAGAGAGACTGATTAAGGGGTAATGTGAGGAAGTTCTTTTTCACAGAAAGGGTGGTGGATGCATGGAACGGCCTACCTCAAGAAGTGGTGGATATGAATACAGTGCAGGGCTTCAGACAGGCATGGGATAGGCATAAGAGAGCAATACAGATGAGTATGAATAGATAGGCTATTGACAGAGCAAAGGCCGATGGCACATTTGTAAGGTAGAAAAATAAATAGGAAGAGTGGATGGGCCTTGTGGTCCTTATCTGCTGTCAACTTCTATGTTTCTATGTTTCAACCACAAAACCGTGACCTGTGTAACATGTTACAGCAAGCGTGTTTATCATCAGGTGTTATAATCGTGACTGAGTATCACAGATCTGTCCCACCCTCCCACCCTCACCCCACCCAACACCATGGTAGTGTACCACAACACCACAGACCTGTCCCTGCTGTCACAATCACCATGCTTTCATGAAATAGACTTCACTGTGACTGTGTGCTTCAATTGCCACTCACCCTCCCCGTATTCATCCAGGATTCTGTGGCTGGTGTGTGGGAGATGGCTAAGTGTAGCACACAGTCATAGTGTTGTATACATTATGGGAAACATGCTAGATGTGGCACCATGCACAGATCGGGGTGTTGGTGTTAGGTACTTGGTTGCATGATTTGGGGGCTTGACCAGTCACACAGATTTGCAATGCTTCATACTTGATGTCCAATAGACTGGCTGTAACAGAATGCACATGTCATGGTTCCTTCGAGTTTGTGTGAAAATGCCTCATATGAGTGCTCAATATGATAAATTACCTGAATTCTCTGATGTTTCAGGACAGCAGACCTCTGCTTCTTCCATGCTGATGTGGAAGGACTGGAGATGGAAGTCTTGAAAATAGTCAGTATGCTGTCAGCTTTCAATTTAGAATTTGCATCTGTCCACCCCAATTCGGCAAGTTTTTCAGGATCTTTCTTATAGCATGCTGTTCAAAATGAACAGAACACATATGGCTATATTGTGACGGCTGGAATTCTTTACAATGACAAAAATAAATCCACGCCTTGCGAGTTGGCTTGTCTTTTGGAAACATTAAAAAAATTAATTCTACAGCCTTTATGGCTTTTGTTCATACACCCGTACACCAAACAGTATAGCATTGTGGCACAGTATGGGCAAGAGATCTATTGATCTGTATTCTACAGACGAATGTAAAATAAAAGATTCTGATCAAATAAGTAAATCACCAAACATGTGACTGATAACCTAAAGACAATCAATTTATACTAAAACTATAAATGAAAAAATGATATGAACCATAACAGAATAACAGAGGCATAGAGGAATGTGTGCTTATCCGACTGAAGCTGTCCAGTTGACTGTCACACAGTGTTTTCCCTCCAAATACCAAGAAAGGGTCAAAGGTTACTCTGAGGAAAAGACTGCTACCCCAAACCAAGAACTCACACAAACACACACAAAATTAAAAAATAATCACACACACACTCTGAAAAGTACACAAGAACAGCAATTTATTATGGCACCAATACAATAAAATAAATGTATATAATGTAAAGGAACACTACATTGTCCACATGCAATGTATCATGTGAAATTTTGAGGACAACTCAAAAAACATTACACCTGAAATAGATGTTCTGCATTGAAATAAGATAATGACATTTTATACTATACAATATGACTGACAGAAATGCACCAAATAAGAATATCCATTACTCGTAGCATCACACTGCCTGACAGCATTATATCTGTTCAAGAGTGTCAAACTCTCATGGCATTATGTTTTAACAATCAAATGTTTATTAGGTGTAGAAGACATAGGTATGCACTGGCAAAGCAAATGAAAGACCTGTCACTAGGGTGAAACAGATACAGTTAGATAATAGAACTACTGCTGCATGCATGAGTGCCATTTACTGCAGTAATCAGGGCATGCATTTCACTACTTAAAATATCTATGGGCACAACACACAATGTGAAATGTTTAAAACAACATAGAAGAGAACAAGGAATTAGGTTTACAATCATTTATTCCATTCAGTTTGTCCACACAGTAATGCTGCGCTAAGGAAATGCGATTGGGGACTGGCTAACATTACATCATCGCCTAACATAGTCTCTGAGACCACTAGCTGTGAGACTTGAAAATGCATGCTAAACATGGCAGTGAAATGTGCACTTTTAAAACAAAATTGTTTTCGATCCAGCACCCTTTCTGTGAAGAAGTATTTCCTCACATCCCTCTTATACGTCCCCCCTCAAGCTTCATTGCTTGCCCCGATGTTCTGGTACTCCTCCACTGAACAAGTCTGTCCTCTTGCACATTGTTCACCCCCTTGAGGTCTCCATCATGTCATCTCTTGCTCTCCTCTCCTCCAGGGAGTACATGTTGAGTTCCCACAGCCTCTCCTCTTGTGGTTTCTCATCGATCCCCACACCATTTGGGCAATGCAAAGTGAGGCACAGACATGGCTCATGGGTATGAAGGGGATAAGAGAGCACTTGGATGAGTTTTTTATCTACAAGCCTTTCCAATCTAGTTTTGGTCATCAGCACAGCACTGAGACAGCCATGGAGAGGGTTTTAAATGATCTGCTCCTTGTGAGTGACTGTGATGAGCTTCTTTTCTGGTCCTATTGAAATTATTATCTGCACCAAGTCAGAAAAGACTTGCCTGCTACTGTTGGAGGCTGAGAAACTCACTATACTGCAGAGAACAAACCCATTTTGAGGAACTGGGAACCGGTAAGACATAATATTGTTGGGACTTGTTAGGAAGGTAAGTCGCTTTCTACAGAAAGTTTCAATTTTTCTTATTGGCATTAAGAAGAAAATTGCAGGATTCCATTAAAGTGTAGTGATTTTATAACCAAAGCAGGGTGAAATACAACTGAAGTTGCTTGATTCCTGTGCTTGAGACCTAGGATTTGGAAGGCTATTTGTGCAACATTTTAGAAGTGTCCTGCTGGCTGAGCAGTGAGTTTATCCCTGGTTTCAGAAAGGATTTTGTATTAGAATCAGACATAGAAAAGTGTCCACATTGAAAGGCCCACTTACATCACAAGTGTCACTAGTCAATTAATTGATTCTGGATGGGGCTTTTATCACTGAGCTGTCTTAGGCAAACTACAAGTGAGAAGACAGTCAGAAAAGACTTGCCTGCTTCTGTTGGAGGCTGAGAAACTTGCTATGCAGAGAGCAAACTAGAATGCATTTGAGGAACTGGGAACCTGGTAAGACATAATATTGTTGGGGACTTGTTAGGAAGGTAAGCTACGCTTTCTACAGAAAGTTTCATTTTTTCTTATTGGCATTAAGAAGAGAATTGAAGGATTCCATTAGAGTGTAGTAATTTTATAACCAGAGAGGGTGATATACAACTGAAGTTGCTTGATTCCTGTGATTGAGACCTAGGATTTGGAAGGCTATTTGTGCAACATTTTAGAAGTGTCCTTCTGGCTGAGCAGTGAGTTCATTTTTATCCCTGGACTCAGTATAGTGGTTTGTGTAGGAGCAGTGGTCTAGTAAATTGTGGTGTTGGTTGACTTACTATAAAGGGCAGTACTCACCAGGGTGGTGGAGCAGTGGTGTATTTGATTGTTTCTAACAGTCACCAGTGGTTGTGGCATTTCCTTTATAGCCAAGGTTCTGACATCACTTCCTCAACAGGTCTTGGGGCAGAACTGTCATATTCTTAATAACCCAGCACAGTGCATAAAGGGTAAGTACACACCAAAAAAAATATATTATATATTACTCATTGTATATTATAAGGAAGAGGGACATGTGGGGAGTGTTGCAATGCACTGGCTGTGGGGCAGCAGTCTTCTGGAGACATTCTGGAACCTGTGTTGCTGCTATTTGCAGGCAACTGTCAGCTCTGAGGAGGAGGTTGCCCACCTCCAGGCTGAACTGGCAAGGACCTAAGAAGGCCTCCCCCACCCAAAGAGCACCAGTTCCACAACCACTGCCTCAGAGGTTGCTATGTGTGAAGAGCAGATGGACCACAGTGGGTTCTGGGAGGGTGAGGGTGGTGGAACAGAGGTGTAGCCCCTAGTTGTACTGCTACACAAATCATATGTCAGTCTGGCAAATCAAGGTTCCTCTATGATAACACCCTCAGCGGAGACCAAGAAGAATGCTGGGGACATCCACAAGGGAGACCCACAAAAGAGTGGCAAGGGACACCACAGGGGAAAGAAACAGCTTCTGATAGGGGACTCAGTTGTTAGGGGTGTAGACCTGGGGAAGGGAGAGGAGAGGGAAGTAAGGTGCCTGCCTGGTGCCATGGCCTTGAGGGACAGGAAGCAAATCCTCAGGACTGCAGAAGCAGCATCACAGGAGAGGGAACTAGATATCATTGTCCACCTCGGGACAAATGACCTAGGTAGGCATGAGATCAGTGCAGTGCAGGATGAATTTGTGGAGTTGGGGAGGGCCTCGGACAGGTATGGCACAGTAACTTCTCAGAGGTGCTGCCAGTCTATGGCAGGGGTAAGGCTAGGTACTGCACACCATGCAGTTTAACTGAATGGTGGCAAAACTGGTGCAGAGCACAGGGCTTTGGCTTCATTGGGGACTGGGGTCCACCTGGAGATGAAGGTCTATACTGGCATGATGGTCTGCACTATCCAGGAAGGAAACAAGCCCTAAGGACAGGTTTAAAGGCTTCCTGGCAAGCTTTTAAAGTAGCCAAGGGAGGTGCTGATAGGAAACAGGAAAGTTCAAGCCTCCCCACAAAACATGGCAGGTAGTAGGTAAACACTGAGGTACAGAGCTTGAAAGAGGGCTGACATGGGTAAATGGAAAATAGACAAGGGCAATAAGAGCAGGGATAGGGTAAAAGGATAAAGCCAACATTAAATGGAGGCAATGAGTACAAATACCCATAGTCTGGGGAAACAAGCTTCCAGAGCTAGTAGCCCTGATGGAAGAGGAACACTTGGATACTGTGGCAGTCACAGAAACATGGTACACAGAGAACCACATGACTGGGATGTCAACATACCAGGGCACACAAATACAGAAGGGACAGGAAGGGTAAAAGAGGAGGTGGAGAAGCTCTCACATAAGGGAAGGGATCAAAACTACAAGAACTAAAAAGTAAAGGGGGAGGACAAGAGGCACTCTGGGTCACCTTGGAGACAGGGAATGGTATCACAATTTGCACAGGGGTTGTATACAGACCCCATCTCAAGAGGAGGAAATGGACAAGAAAATGACAGAGGGCACTCTCAAAATGGCTTAAAAAGGGGAGATACTGTTGATGGGGGACCTGAATATGCCAGATGTTAACTGGACAACATGGACTACAGCCACATCCAAGAGCAGGGTCATTCTCGATGCCCTACAGGGGGCATGCCTTAGACAGCTAGTGGTGGAACCCACTCGGGAGGGAGCAATATTAGACCTTGTACTCTCAAATGTAGAGAGGATCACAAATTTAGAAGTCAGTAGACATCTGAGACAAGCGACCACTACACAGTGTGCTTCTACAATAAACACTAACCATGAGATAAGCCATACAAAGACAAGGATACTGGACTTTAGAAGGGCTGACTTTGGCATAATGGGTGAATACCTGAGGAATGCATTCAAGAAATGGCCAGAAAGGAGGGGTAGAAGAACAATGGAGAAAATCAAAACTGCCATCATGAAGGCAACAAGCCTTTGTGAAACAAAGAAAACAAAGTGGAATAAAAAACACTATGGTCCTCAAAAGAGGTGTCAGGAAGGTTAAGGAGAAAAAGGCTGCATTCAAAAAGTATAAGGAATCACAGAAGGAGCGACAGGAACTGTATCAATTAAAGCAGAAAGAATGAGGAAGGCAGTCAGCAAAGGGCCCAAACCGAGGAAAGATAGCTAACTCCAGTTAAGAAGGGATAAAACCTTTATAGGTACATTAAGAAGCATAGAAAGGTTAAGGGAGGGGTAGTGAAGATTAATAAAGGAGAGGGGAGGTGGGCAGAGGGAGACAGTGAAAAGGCAGAGATACTGAATGAAGACTTTTCCTCAGTATTCACAAAAGAAGAAGAGGAGGAGTTACCTAAACCAAACAATAGAAGCACTCTGGGTAGTGGGGTTGACACCAGTCCATTTACAGAAGAAAGAGTCCAGAAAGAACTCCAAAACTCAAGGGGACAAAGCAATGGGGCCTGACAGGATTCACCCTAGAATACTAAAAGAACTAAGGAGGACCTAGTGACACCACTGACACACTTTTTAACAAATCATGGGAGGATGGGGTGGTACCTGAGGACTGGAGGAGGGCAGATGTGATTCCCCTTCACAAAAGTGGGAGCAAGGCAGAAGCAGGAAACTACAGACCTGTTAGTTTGACCTCAGTGGTGTGGAAAATGATGGAATCACTTCTGAAAGAAAGAATTGTTCAGTACCTAGAGCCAGCAGGGCACAGGACCCAAAGCAGCATGGATTCACAGCAGGAAGGTCATGTCAGGTGAATCTAATCAATTTCTTTGACTGGGTGACCAAAGTAATAGACCAGGAGGGGCTGTGGATATGGCCTACCTAGACTTTAGCAAGAGCATTTGACACAGTCCCATACAAAGATTAATAAGTTAGCCAGCCTGGGAGTGGGTCCCAGGGGGTGGTAGCCTGGGTAGCAAACTGGCTGCACAACAGGACACAGAAGGTAATAGTGAATGGAACACATTCTGAAGAAAGGGGGGTTACTAGTGGAGTACCTCAGGGCTCAGTACTGGGTCCAGTCCTCTTTAACGTCTTTATACGTGACATTGCAGAGGGTCTGGAAGGAAAGGTATGCCTCTTTGCAGATGACACAAAGATCTGTAACAGAGTTGATACACAAGGGGGGTAGAAAGGATGAGAAGGGACTTGGCAAGGTTGGAGGAACGGTCAGACATATGGCAACTTAGATTCAATTCAAAGAAGTGCAAAGTAATGCACCTGGGAAATAAAAATCCAGGAGAAGAGTACACAATAGGAGGGGAGGTACTAACAACAGCAATAATGGAAAGGGATCTGGGTGTAGTCATAGCAGATGACCTAAAGGTGAGTAAGCAATGTGAGAAGTCAGTAAGGAGAGCCAGGGGGATACTGGGATGCATAGGGAGGGGCATCACAAGTAGAAAAGGAAGTGGTTATCCCTATACAGACACAGTTGGTGAGACCCCATCTGGAGTACTCAGTGCAGTTTGAGACCTCATCTATGCAAGGACATAGACAGGATGGAAGCAGTCCAGAGGAAGGCAACTAAAATGGTGCAGAGTCTACATCAGAAACCATATGAAGAGAGACTGAGAGAGTTTAATTATGTATACCCTTGATGAAAGGAGGGACAGTGGGACATGATAGAAACTTTTAAGTACCTCAAGGGAATCAACAAAGTCCAGGAGGGTAGCATCTTTCAGAAAAAGAGATGTGTAAGAACAAGGGGGCACAATTTAAAGTTAGAAGGGGACGGCTCAGGGGTAATGTGAGGAAATTCTTTTTCACGGAGAGAGTGGTGGACGCATGGAACCGCCTTCCTGGAGAAGTTTGGGGTCTAAAACAGTGGGGAATTCAAACATGCATGGGACAGACATAAAGGCAATTATAGTGAGGGGCTGCAGGAAGTAGGCTGTGGTTAACTAGAATCTGCAGCTTATCAATAGGTAGGAAATGGGCAGACTGGGTGGGCCAAGTGGTCTCATCTGCCGTCAAAGTCTATGTTTCTATGTAACATTGTTGAGCCTGTGGAGCTAGTGGAACATATGAGGAGGATCACTGGAGTAGAGAGACTGCACTTGCTTGGTTCATCTCCTTCTTGAAGTGACCGCATCAGTCTGATTTTAGCAGTTTTCAATCTTCCCCATCAATCATCGACTGCAGTGTCCCTCAGGGTTCCATTTTGTGGCCACCATTGTTCACAGTATTTATGCTCCCACTCTGAGCTGTGATCTGGAGGCATAGCTTAGGTTTGCAATTGTTATGCTGATGATACCAGCTATATCTTTCATTTAAGCCTGGACAGGACTCTCCAGTAGCTGCGATTGAGAATGCCTTATCCTGGATCAGTTGGTGGATAGCTCAGAGATGGTTGAAGCTGAACCCTGGCAAAACCTATTTACTACAGGTGGGACCAGATCAGCTGAGGTAATCAATTGTGAAGAGCCTGGGCCTCCCTGTTTTGGGGGGGGATAAGAAGCTCCAGGCTCAGCACGTATTGCACAGTCTAGAGGTCATTCTTGATCAGAAGCTCTCACTGGTTTCCCAGGTGTCAGCTGTGGTAAGGGGCGGCTTTCACCACATAACACAAAACATATAAAGGTTAATGTATGGTCACCTATTGGTAACAAGCATGTTTGCCATCGAGAGGTTGCCACGGTGACTGTTCAAACCTCGAGAGAGAAGCTTGAGAGGTTTTGGTTGTCTTTATATTTATTTATTTTTATTTATTGTTTCGGAATCAACCTTTGAGGAGGAGCTCTTTTACAAAGGTTCCACATCATGAACACAAACCAGAATTACATACAGAAAACACAAATTCCAGTGACAACAAAACACATACATTGAATCAAACCAGTTATTACGGAATAAAATTATAAGCCTGCTCCAATCGGCAGAAACAATAAACAGAGATCAAGAATAAAATGCACGCTGTGCATCAATTTAGCAAGCTGGGCAAGGGAAGTCCAGTAGGAGAGGAGCAGCCTTACTAGTCAGAAGGCCTTGTCTTGTGCAAAGCAAGGGGGTGGAGAACAAGGAACACAGTGATTATGGTAGGCAGGGGAATAAGGACTAGTGAGCATGAGACTGACGAGGTCAACAACCAGGAAGCCGAAGTCAGGGCTGAGAGAGGAGGGAGCATGGCGAGGGGGGTAGGCAGTGATGGTGGTAATGAAGATTATCAAGGGGAGGGGAAGGAGGGAGCACCAGAGTAGGGTGTCAAAGTGATCATAATGAGAGGAATCAAAAGAGGAAACAGAGTAATACACATGCTGGGAGTGTCAAGGAGTAGCAGAGGCAGCAACTAGACACAGTGAGCCAGGTACTGGATGGTCAGGGGTTTAGCAAGGAGAGCAAAAATGGAAAGAAGCAGATTTACTTAGGGAGGGGGTCAGAGGAGTGACAGTGGAGGCAGGTTAGTTGCCCAACAGACAGTCGCACACACTCCTGCTGATGAAGTACCGTTTCAGATCAATCTTAAAGGCCTGGAGACTTCCTAAATTGAGCGAAACAATGGTGACCTCATTGAGCCAAGGGAGGGGCCTGTGGAGAGAATGACGTTGTCCAAGTGCAGGTCTTTAAAAGGAACTGAGAGCAGGCTCTGTGCTCTTCCTCTGATATCATACTTTGTACTGGTGGCTGAGAAAATTTCTGCGATGCAGGGGAGTTTTGCGAGGAGGACCTTCTTTGCAGGAGACAGGTTTGGAACTTAATTCTATTCCACAAGGATAGCCAGTTTATGCGTTGTAAAGTGTGCAGGTGTGTGTATAATGGTCAGCTGCAAGGGCAAGCCTACATGCCTTGTTAAGGGCAATGACCACCCATTTATGTGCAGAGTCTGGAACTGCACCATAGACCACCAGTCCATAATCTATAGTAGATAGAATTGAGCTGGAGATGGAGAACCGGAGAGCAGATGGTGTGAGTTTTTCTTGTGCCTGTCTAGAACTCCAAGTTTGGTATTCACAGCCTTTACTAACATGTCAATATATGTTGTATGAATGAAACGGTGTCATCAGTGGTGACCCCAGGTACCTGAGGAGTGAACCTGCTCAAGAGGGGTAATCACAGTGTTGTGGATGGTAAGGGTGGGATATCTCCTCTTGAGTTGAGGGTTGGAGATGAACATGGTTTTAATTTTTTTTTATAATTATCTAGGAGCTTGTGGTCACTGAACCAGTCCTCAGTCTGATGGAATGTGGATTGCAGCCTACTCTGTTGTGCCTCAGTGTCAGTATTGCTGCTGAAGATAACAGCATCATCGGCATACAGGATTATTTTGCTGTTACAGGCATCATGCAGTGCATTCGGGAAGAGACTAAATTACAAAGGCCCACGAATTGACCCTGCAGAACACCAAGCGATACTGCTCTGGATCCGAAATAGCCTGGCCTATTTTGACTCTCTGGTTCCTGTGTGTAGGTAGTCCTGAAACCAGCTTACTGCATTGGAGGCCAGCTTCAGGGTCTGTAGTTGTACCAGGAGGAGGGTGGTTGGCCATGTCAAAGGCCTTTGTTAAGTCGATGAAGACAGACCTAACCAATTTGCCATCGTCAAGGGCATTATGAACATAGTCAGTATACTCAATCAGGGCCATTGCAGTACTATGGCTCTTTCTGTAACCGTGTTGTTGTGGACATTGCAAGTGGTATTTCTGAAGGTAGTCTGTGATTTGATCCACCGCTATTCTCTCCAGTGCTTTGGAAAGAGGGCAACCACGAGATAACAAAACATGCGTGTTGCCAATAGTGGACCATACATTATCTTTTATAGTGTATGGTCCACATACAGAACAAAAAAAAGTGAGTAGGGATCCTTACTTTTCATTTTTTTTTAGTCACCACTGCTCTGTTCTGAATCTAGTACTCACTGCCGTGGCTGGTTCTGGAAGACCTGAGGTTTGCGGACCACGCATGTGCGAATGCATTCCATGTTGTTGTACCATTGACGTGATGCACCCACAATGGTATAACAACATCGTGACATCACATTGAGGGTACAACAACCCTGTGAAATGCTGGATTTTTGCTGATAACAATGTTCCACCATACATTATAGCTCTGTTGCACTCCTACCATGACTAGGATGACCTATTAACACTAGTGCATGCTGTCATCATCTCTCATCCTGACTACTGTAATGTACTGTACCAGAGCCTTCCAGCAAGTCAGATCTGCCATCTCCAGCTAGGCAGAAAGTAGCAGCTAGACTCTTTACCTCCACTATGAGGAACTAGTATAATTATTTTGTGCTAGCTGACTGTAAGATGGAGGATCAACTTTAAGATCTTACTTGGCTTATAAGGCCTTTAATGCACTAAGGCTCCTGTACCTTGGAATCTTCTGCAACCTACACCAATATCTGTGAGTTGCAATTTTCTGCACTGCCTCTCAGTTGTTCAAACTCAAGATTAAAATCAGATGGGCCAGTGTATTCCTTTGGTAGCCCCCTCTTGGAACAACCTTCCCATAGATATTGGGTCTGCCCTCTCAGTCCCCACTTTAAAAAGCAAACTGAAAACACAGAAACATAGAAACATAGAATTTGACAGCAGATAAGGACTGCTTGGCCCACCTAGTCTGCCTATTTTCCTACCTGATGGATAAGCTGCAGATCCTAGTTAACCAACAGCCTACTTCCTACCCCCCACTAGGATTGCCTTATGTCTGTCCCATGCATTCTTGAATTCCCCCACTGTTCTTGACTCCACAATCTCCTCAGGAAGGCTGTTCCATGCATCCACAACCCTCTCCATGAAAAAATACTTGCTCACATTACCTCTGAGCCTTCTCCCCTCTATCTTCAGATTGTGCCTCCTTGTTCTTGCACATCTCTTTTTCTGAAAGATGCTACCCTCTTGGACTTTGTTGATTCCCTTGAGATACTTGAAAGTTTCTATCATGTCTGTTCTAACATGACTGTTCAGGCAGGCATTTGATGGTGACTGAGATGGCTGCTGGCTTCTGCACTGTTTATCTATTATATTTAATGTTGTACAGTATGTATTTAGAGTATTTATTGTTATTTATAGTGCTGAGATTTTGTAATATGTTTCATTCATTTTGCATTGTTTTTGCTTGTTTGTCATGTTTTTTCTTTGTATAGTGCACTGGTTTTTAGAAAGGCATTTTTAAATAAAATTATCTATCCATCTATTCATCTATCTACAGTCTTTTCTTCTCTGTAATAATGTCTAGAATCAAACTATCAAAATAAGAAGGGGGAGAAGGCTTTCTTTCAATATATAAGTGAGAAAAGGGACAAGAAGGAAGGGATTGTTAGGCTTAAGAAAGGGGTAGAGTGGGTGGAGGATAATGGATGAAAAGCAGAGATACTAAATTAATACTTCCATTCTGTCTTCACCAGGGAGAAGGATGGACCAGTGCCTTCGGGAGGGAAAAGAGGAGCGGGAGGGAGGGGAACACAGATGTAATGATAGAGGAGGATAGAGGGAGGGAGGGCTGCTGGCATTGAAGGTGAACAAATCACCAGGCCTGGACAGAATGCATCCAAGGGTACTAAAAGAACTGGCTGAGCAGCTGGCAGGGCCACTGGCAGACCTATTTAATAGCTCACTAGAGTCAGGCATGGTACCTCAGGACTGGAGGATAGCACATGTAGTGACCCACCACAAAAGGGGTAGCTAGGATGACCCATGGAATTACAGACCAGTCAGTCTGACCTCCATTGTGGGCAACCTCATAGAGACCATACTAAAGGGAAGGTTGGTGGAATATCTACAGGAGCATGGTCTCCAGGATGAGAGGCAGCGTGGGTTCATGGGGAGGGGGATCGTGTCAAACAAATCTGATTGACTTCTTTGACGTGTCACTAAGACAGTAGACAGATGCCAGGAGGTAGACATCCTCTATCTTGATTTCAGCAAGGCCTTTGACTCTGTGCCCCACAAAAGGGCTGATCAGGAAGTTGATGGATCTCAGTGTTGGGGAAAAGATGGCCAGATGGGTTGAAAACTGGCTGAGGGACAGAACCCAGATGGTGGTTGTTGAGGAAAAGTTATCTGGCACCAAAGAGGTAACCAGTGGGGTCCCAGCTCAGTGCTAAGGTCAATGTTCTTCAATGTCTTCATCAATGACATTGGAGATGGCATTAAGGCAAAATGTGCCTATTCACAGATGACACAAAGCTCTGTGGGAGAGCGGACACAGCTGAAGAGATAAAGACCCACAGGAAGATCTAGAAAAGCTGGGAGATGGTCTAGGATCTGGCAGCTTGGCTTCAATGCCAAGAAATGCAGAGTTATGCATATTGGACCCAAGAATCCCAGGACAGAGTACTATCTGGGTGGAGTCTGAGTATCTGCATTAGAGGAGGTGAAGGACCTGGGATTGATGATCACTAGTGACCTGAAGCACTCCACACAGTGCAAGAAAGCATCATCAAATGCAAACAAGATGCTGGGATGCATATCTAGGGGGAACAGTAGTAGGAGAGAGGAGGTTATACTGCCCTTGTACAGGTCCCTGGTAAGGCCTAATCTAGAGTATGGGATTCACTACTGGTGCCCACACCTCCAAAAGGACATTAACCTACTGGAGAAGGTCCAGAGGATGGCTACAAAGATGATAGCTGGTCAGCAGGGCAAGGCATACAAGGAGAAATTGAGGGCACTGAACATGTACTCCCTGGATGACAGGAAAGAGAAAGGGGGGGGGACAAGATTGGGACCTTCAAGTACTTGAAAGGTATAAATAAGGTTGATAAGGAGAGTTTCTTTTAGCTGAGTGGCAACCATAACACGAGGGGGCACAGTCTTAAGCTGGAGGGTGGGAGGTTTAGGAGGGAGATCAGGAAGCACTTCTTCACAGATCGGGTGTTGGACCCTTGGAATGCCAGAAGAGGTAATCTCATTGAAGACAGTAGGCAGCTTTAAGAGAGGCTGGGATAGGCATGAGAGAAGGTAAGGATCATGGGTAGGGAGGATGGGAGGAGTGGGGAGGGAAGGCAGGGACATTAGCTCAAGCTGTGGGCCCTGCAATAAGAGCAGACTTGATAGACCAAATGGCCTTCTTCTGCTGGCTTCTTCATATGTTCATATACCAGTTGATCTGTTGAAAATATAGCCTCTTGTTTATCAGCTTGCACAACTTGATTTTGCACAAAGGCTACTGATGTTTGAATCTTGCATGCACAGTACTTCTCTCTGTAATTAACTTTTGCATGATGTTCCTTGATTTTTGAATCCTGTATGTACCACTCTGTAACTAATTTTGGGTTGCCCCTGAAAACATGACTTCTAATACCAGTGGGCATACCTGGTCACCGAAAAATAATAAATAAATAAATAAATAAATAAGTAAATGTAGTGAGCTATTATTTTCTATATCTGAAGTATTTGTTTTTTCCATTTCCCTTTTGCTAATTAAAAGAGTTACTGCCTGACAGTACTACAACAGGTATGATGTTTGGAGCAGTACTCTACCTTGAAGCTGACATAGCTACTGTAGATCTATTACTCCTCATTCCTCATCAGCATTGTGACCTAACAGACTATGACATCACAGCTAACCAAGAAGAGACAATTTACCTGTTGCCAGATTGGTCACTTGGAATATCAGAATACTTCAGGTCACAATGCCGATGAGCTATGAAGAGGAACATAACCAGATATTTCAATCCAAAGGTAAAGTACAGCTCTTCATATCACACCTAATACTATCAGGCAAAATCATTTTGCTGAGCAAATAGAAAAGAAAACACTTCCAAAATAAAAAGTAATATTTGACTGTTTTTAACAAGCATTTGTCAATGCCAAATGTTTGCTTGCTGGTATTGGCATTGGTACTGCATGAGTTAGAGAGAGCATAATAGGAATGGCAGTGAAGTACTGAACTAACGCCCAACCCCTACCTCACCCTGCAGAGCTGAAGAGGCGTTGGGTGTCTCTTTGGGTCGTCTGGCCCATAGCGCCATGCCATTCTACCACCTCACTTGCAGACACTGACAGGTGTCATGGTGCCTTGGGGTCTCGACCTTACGCCACCCCATTCCATAAGGAAATAAGCTGAGATGGATTCAGTATAGGAGAATGGGGTGAATGTTAGGGCCAAAGACCTCAAGGCACACCTTGATGCCTGTCAGTGGCTGAAGGGAGGGGGTGGAATGGTGTGAGCATTATGGCTGATGACCCCAAGCCACACCCCCGACATCTGTTCGTCCATACAGGGTGGGGTGTTATGGCCGGAAACCCTAATGCCCCAGGCGTTTGTTGATATTTTCACTCAAAATTTTTAACATGTGCTTTTTGGGACCCCATCTCATGAAGAGTGGCACTATCATTTTGTTACTCAATCCCAAAAGGTGATTTCACACAGCGAATGCGCCATTCGGTGCAACAGGTGCAAAAAGACATTTTGGGTAGGATGTGAAAATGACATCTATACTGTTCATGAGGAGGTGTGAAAAATGGCAATGTTGAAAATGTAGTGAAAATATGAAAGTGGCGAGTTCACTAAGCATGAGAAATTATTGAACACACGCTCGTAACGCAGTCATTTTGAATGTTTTCACTAAATTTTCAACATGGCCTTTTGGGACCTCCCTGATCAACAGTGGCACTGTGATTTCATTAATGCATCCCAAAAGTTGATTTTGCACAACGACTGTGCCATGCTCGCCACAGGTACGAAAACACATTTTAGGCAGGATGCAAAATGACAGCTATACTGTTCATAAGGAGGTGTGAAAAAGGCAGTGTTGGAAATTTGGAGTGAAAATATTAAAGATTGGTGAAGTTATAAGCATGCATACAAACTGCACAATGCGTGCTCATAATGCAGTCATTTTTTGGATTTTTTTCACCAAGCTTGTAACATGGGCTTTTTGGGACCCCACCTCATGAACAGTAGCACTGTTGTTTCGTTAATAAGTCCCAAAAGGTGATTTCATGCAGCGACCATGAAATCATCTTTTGAGACCAAGAAACAAAATGATAGTGCCAGTCTTCAAGAGGTGGGGGTCCCAAGAACCCCATGTTGAAAATTTGGGACCAGAACTCTGAAAAATTGCTGAGATATCAACCTAAGTTGAAAGCCCCCTTGACTGCCGTTATAGGGATTACCATGATTTTCTTCAGTTTCCCAGTCCACAGAAGATGGCAGCGCCGGCCCTCCAGAGGTAAGTATGGATGAGGGGTGGTGCAGGGAGGTGGAGTGTGCAGAAGGAGGGTCAGGATGGGGGAGGGGCAGTGAGGACGACGAGGGACCATTTTCTTTTTCTGTAAGTTTAAAAATAGAAAAGACCTCAGGGGACAGTTTTCTTTTTTACAGGTGAAATACTAGGGGAAAAAAATTGCGGCACACTGGGGTGGGCTCCCAGTGTGCAAGACTAGTGGAGGGGGAGGTCAATGCTGACCCAGGAATTGGGCACCCCGAGGTCAGCTGAAATAAAAGGGGGCATGGGGGGGTGCATCTGACACCAGGAGTGGGCATCCTGGTGTTGGAAAAAAATAACAATTACTTTGGCACACTGGGGTGGGCTCCCAGTGTGCCACAATAATGGGTGGGCATGCTGACACAGGGATTGGGCACCTCATTTTCAGCAAAAGATATGTTCAGGCTTGGAGGGGGCATGCCAACATAGGGATTGGGCACCCCGATGTTGGCTTTTGGGGGGAGTGTGTGGTGGGCAGCAGGAGCCGCCAATTATGCAAAATTGTGGCGGGGCTCATTTATTTCACCGAGAAGGCACACTGAGCAAACGAGTTGTTCGTGGAGTCCAGCCATGCACATTACTGTGCACTGTAATGCGCGTGGCTGGAATATGCCTGGTTGCTGGGAAGTGGAGGGAGAGATCTGCCGCAGCAATGACGAAACTGTCCGTGATTGGAGCAGCAGATTTCTTTCAAGTCTGGGCTTGCTCAGAAACTGCCGTCATCGGCAGCTTCCATGTTGATTGGTGGCTAAGAGATGTGCCCCTGAAAGCATTCGCTGGATTGGTCAGACATTGTCACACCTCTACAATGCTGTACTCACCTCAAAAAGTGTCTTGTGCACTGTGCACAGAAGCAAACATAAACAAAGAGACCGCTACCATTCTTGGAATAATTGGCTGTAAAGGCTAAAGGTAGCATTCAGAAGGTATAAGGAGATGCAGAGGAAGGAGGATAGGGAGGAATATCAGGAGAAACAGAGGAATGTAGTGAAAGCAGCAAGGAGTGCGAAGGTGCAGACTGAGGAGAGAATAGCTCAGGGGGTAACAAAAGGGGACAAAGCATTTTTTTAGGTATGCAAGTGGAAAGAGGACGATTGGGGGGACCAAGTGGTGTAGGGGGCTGAGGCACTGTCAAGCACCTTACCTCTCACGACGCTGATGACCCAAATTTGGGAACGAGTTTGGATTGCTGCAGTCGGCAGGGGGAGGACCAAGAAAGGATTGAGCAGCCGCCTGGCAGCTCTCCTCTCTCAGCTTGGGGGGGGCCCTTCCCAGCTCTTGACTGCCACCAGATGGAGGCCTGGTGGCAGCACCAACATATGGGAGGCAGACATAAGTCAGAGGAGGGTGGTGGGGGGCCATGGTTCTGGAATGCATGCATGCCTCCACATGCATGCATCCTCCATGTCACCACAGACTCCAGGAACTAGTGGGAGAAAATGGAGGAAACTGAGCAGACTAGGCTTTGAGAAGCCATGCCAGACACCTGAACCCACCCTTGCACTCTGACTGGTAAGGCATTCTGGACTATGTGCTCAGTAAGGGGGAATGATGGCCTTCCCCTCCAGCCCTATGATGGGGGGATCCACAGGAGAACTATCCCCCACTCTGGAGGAAGGGCAGGGATGGTTCAAGGACATGGCTGAGAAGCCCCCCCCGGAAAGGTAGGGGGAATTTTGCACAGGATGACCAGGATAAGGCAGATATCCTGGACAAATACTTTTGTTTAGTGTTCCCAGAGCAAGGAGAAGTGGAGGGGTCCACGCAAAATATAATAGGAACACTGGAGGGAAGGTGGTGGACACATGTCCAATTTCAGAGGAGACAGTCATGAAGGAACTCATAAATCTGAAAGTGGACAAGGCAAAGGGCCAGGTGTGGTGCATGCATGGGTAATGAGGGAGCTCAGGGAGGTACTGGCTGAATCTCTGACAGTCCTATTTAACAGATCACTGGAAACAGGAGTGGTTCCAGAGGACTGGAAAAGGGCAGATGTAGTCCTATGTCACAAAAGTGGTAGCAGCGAGGATGCCAGTAATTATAGGCCAGTCATCTTGACATCAGTGGTAGGAAAGTTAATGGAGTCACTGCTGAAGGAAAGGACTGTGGAAAATCTTGAGTCTACAGTAGCTGATTACAAGACCTGAGGCAACATGCATTCAATTGGGGGGGGGGGGGGCATGTCAAATGAATCTAATAGCTTTCTTTAACTGCATGAACAGGGAATTAGATCAGGGTGGAGGGATGGACGTGAACTACCTAGATTTCAATAAGGCTTTTGACACCGTTCCACATGGGAGACTCAAAAACAAGCTAGGCAGCTTAAGGGTGGGGTCCAAAGGTGGTAAACTGAGTAAGAAATTGGTTAAGGGATGGGTGACAGAGGGTGGAGATAAAATGGAGTTCTCTCTGGAAAAGGGAGGGAGACCAGTGGGGTGCCTCAGGGATCAGTACTGGGACCAATACTCTAAAGAACTGGTGACACGCTCAACAAAATTTTAGCAAAACATATTTTATTTATTTATTCTTTGTTAACTGAGTAAGACCCACTAGGCACAAGTGCTTGTCTTCAGGGGCGACCCAGGAGCTTTGGGCTGGTTAAGTGACTTGCTCAGAGTCACACAGTATGCAAGTGGAGGCTATGAGAATCAACCCCAGGTCTGTAGGTACCAAGCTCATTCATAGCTCACTACTCTACCCTCTAGGCTATACTGCCCATTTTACACAGTCCAGCTTGTATTTCCATTAGTACTGTTCCTTTTCCCCATTATTTATTACTTAAGTTATTTGCATGAAAACAAGATCTTTGGTACTAAAGAGTTCATCTATTCCTGCTGCTTTCTCCCTACCTGAAGTCATAGAGCACTGCTTGTGACCTCACAGTTACACCCATGGCAACAGATTGTGATGTCACAACAGAGGATTATGACTTGAAGTGGGGAGTAAGCTATAGAGGCAGATTAACTCAAAATGAACTCTAAAGGATAAAGATCATATATTCATGCACATTTCTTAGTAATAAATTATGAGAAGGAGGAATACATAAAATAGAAATGGAATGCAAGCAGAATTGTACCTAATTATTTTTTTTTTTAAGTTTTCTTTGAGGTGTCAGTAGCTCTTTACTGTCTTTAGAACTGACAATGCAGAGGAGCTGGAAGGGAAGGTCTTCCTCTTTGTGGATGACACCAAACTAGGGTGGACACTCTGGGATGGTGGTGGAAAGAATGTGCAGAGATCTGGGAAAATTCGAGGGAGTGATCAAGGGTATGGCAGGTGGGTTTCAATGCAAAGAAGTGCAAAATCATGTACTTTAATAATTGGTTTACAGAGAAGGAAACAGACATGATTGTCCATACTTGCACTTCACTAAATTATTTAAAATACAATATACTGTATATTTTTTTTGGTCATCCATTTCTCTAACTCATCCTTGAAGGATCTGCAGTTTGTACAAGTAACAAGATCATTAGGTAAGTTGTTCCAAATGGTCACCAACTCTGTGTGTACTGAAGTTTTTCCTTGTGTCAGTTTTGTACCACATGATTTTTGATTGCTTGTTATATTTTCTTAGTGTATAGGTATCTTATCCCCGTGTAAATTTGAGATCACCCGTGAGTTCATCGTCATCATAAATATTATAAAAAAAAATAATAAACAACCCCGTGTTCTGCACCTTTCCAATGAGTGTAACCCCAGGTGTTGTAAGCTTTCATTATATGTTTTGTGTTCCAATCCACTGATCACTTTACTTGCTTTATGCTATGTTGTATTTTTTATCTTTATTGATCCCTCTATTTTTAATCCCCCCAAAACTGAGAGCCATAATCTTTCTGCTTTATGGTTAAAGTGTTTTCTGTAGTTTTTAACAAACAGTTTTTGCACATATTGTGTTCACTTGTTCTTTATAAAATGGCAGGAAAAAAATCTAGAAATTTCATTAGTTGAGAGACATCACCTGGCCATGCTTTAAATCTCTTGATACACATGGTCAGCTGCTGAATCTCAATTTCTTCCCCTAAAGAGCCTACTTACTGAACAATATCAGTAAGTCTCCAAACAGAAAAAAATCTAGTAGCCAACATATTGAAAATCTAAGCCTTTACCAATGCACCAAACTTATCCACCGAGTAAAGGCCAACTTCCACAAGGAGCAGCTTAATAAAACTTGGGCAATGGGAAGAGTTTTTTGGGAGAACATCAAAAACCTTCTTGGGAAGGATGAGACGAAGATCCCCTGCTCGCTCAACATCAACAACACCACGATTACTGACCCATGGCACATCGTGGATTCTCTCAACACAGAATTTACTGACCTGACTGGAGTGCTACCCCCCCGACTACCTGCACCCTGCTGGGGAACAAACCAACAGCACGCCTCAAGGGGGCTCAACCCCTGTCTTCTACTTCAAAAAAGTGTCAGTGAAGGAGGCTTACAAACACATAAAAAAAATTCTAGGCAAGACCAGAATGGGGAGTGATGGAGTCGATATGACACTCCTATCCCTAACACTGAATGTCATCATTGTGCCAGTTACAAAACTATTTAACAAATCTCTGTCTCTAGCACAATTCCCTGGGATCTGAAAACAGGCTCTCGTGACGACGGCGGTGCACAAGAATGGTGATATGACATGCACCACCAATTATAGGCCAATATCCGTCCTCTCTCCCTTATCTAAAGCCCTGGAAAAGATTGTGGCCACCCAACTCACAGATTGCCTCAACAAATACAACCTATTATATCCTAACCAACATGGCTTCAGGCAGAATCATAGTACCTCCACTGCCTTGCTGGACTACACTGACTACTTGCACAAGGCACTAGATGAAGGAAAACTGGTGGGGTCAGTCTTCATAGACCTCACCAAAGCCTTCAGCACCGCCAATCACTCTTCCTCCTGACTCAACTACAGAACCTGGGGTTGCAACCACTGCTGTCAGCTGGTTCTAGGACTACCTAACACATAGAAGTCAACGTGTAAAAATTGGGCACATAGTATCTAGCTCCAATGAGGTATCTTTAGTGGTCCCACAGGGTCAATACTGGGGCCCTTACTATTCAGCCTCTTCTAAATAATCTTCCTGAAGCCTGTGACACTAAACTGATACTTTACATGAGACACGCTGTACTTCTTACCAGCAGTTCATCAATAGTCACCCTCCACTCCGAGATGCAGGCATCCTTCTACAAGCTGGAAGACTGGTTCTGTAGCCATAAACTTCTATTAAACTACAAAAAGACCAAGGTGATGCTCACAGCCAGCCCATAGCAAAAAAAGAAGCTCCCTCCCCTCACCATCTCCAATAAAGTCAGTGAGCCGCTAGAACAAGTTCACTCCTTCAAGTACCTGGGGGTCACCATTGATGACTCCCTAACCTTCACCCAACACATCGACACAGTGGTAAAGGCAGTGAACACCAAGCTGGGTGTACTCTATAGGCATAAAAAGCATCTCACTCCAGAGGCCCTCCATCTCTCAGTCTCCAGATCCATCCTTTCTACCATCGACTATGGATTGGTGGTCTACGGCACAGCAACAGACACAGCACTAAAAAGGATTCACATTGCCCTCAACAAGGCATGTAGGCTCACACTGGCTGCAGATTGAAATACCCACACCTGCTCCTTATACGAGCAGACCAATTGGCTGCCACTAAAGAACAGGATTATATTCCAAACATGTCTCCTTGAAAAAAAGGCGCTAATGGGTAAAACCCCCCCATGCATTTCTAGCATCCTAACACCAAGTGCTACCAGCTATACCAATAGAGGCAGGATGAGGGGGCCCTATCAACCCCTTTCCATCGAACTGTGCAGGGACAGCATGCTTTCAGCTATATGGCCCCTCAATGGCTCAATGAAATCCCAGTGCACATTCTAAACTCTCAATGCATCTCACAATTCAAAATGGACTAAGGCAACACCTTCTTACTAGGGCAGTTTGTGACTGCCACTAGGACTCTAACTCCCATAATGCCCACTCACCCACACCTCCTTACCCTTCCTTTTACCCCCACTCTTCCCTTGCCCATCCCTCTGTCTCCTCTCCCCTGTGCCTCCCCTGACTGGATCAACCTTATAACCAACCCACTACCACTACCTCCCAACCTCCTAGACAAAGCCACTTCTTTTGGCTGCCCTCTCCCCAGTCTCCCTCCTCCCCCTCACCTTAACTCCTCCTTGGACTCTCACACTAGGTGTCACACCTCTTTATCTCCTCGCTATATATAAACACTGTCCTTTACCCTAGTTGAATGCTCTTGACGCTGTACTATCACCATTGGTACTATGAATGGCATTGTAACCTTATTGTATACTAGCTACCTACTATTCGAGTATTGTATATAAACTGTTTGTTATTGTTGTCATTGTCACTGTTTGGCATGGAACCTTTGTAAAAGAGCTCTGAGCTCAAAGGTATGATCCGAATCCCTAAATAAATGAATAAATAAATAAAATACTACACTGCTACTTAAATATAATTTATCACTAATTGCTCACAATATTTTAAAAAACAAAGTGCACATCCAGACTTACAGCACATCACAAAACATATTTTATAACTTTAATTCAACCATTTACCTCCTAAATACCTAAACAAAAGTGTGCTGCCTCTTCAGCAAAAAAAAAAAAAATTACTGACGTTGTCTCTTTGGCCATTGCACCACTAACTCACCCTATCAACCATGCCTCAGGAAGCATCTCTTCTCCAGCATATGACAAGTCAACTGTGCTCTTCCTGATACAGTCCTTCACCCTCTAATTTCTAATGTGTCCAGCCAGGAAACTCCAATTCCAATTTAAAACGCCATCTGACAGCCAAGTAGGCAGGCGGGTGGGGGTGGAGGCGACACTGCAACTCATCACTTCCGGCCACAAGCAGGAACTGTGACTCCTCAGCTCTCTGAGCCATTTCAAATTTTTATGACCCCAGGACAGTAACTGAAACAATCCAAATTTCAGGAGGGGGCCGGGTACATCACTGCCCCCAAACAAGGAGATAAAGATTGCCTGTGGGAGAATGAAGACATTTACAAATAAAACAAGCAACAGAATGGTGCGAGGTGGGGTAGGGGGGAGAAGAGAACAACAGCATATGTAAACAAGCATTTGTCAATGCCAAATGTTGTCTCGCTGGCATTGTCATTGGTAGTGCCAGAGCTAGAGATGCATAATAGGAATGGCAGTGAAGTACAGAAGTGATGCCAACCCCATACCCACCCTGTAGAGAGCGACAGGCATTGAGGTGTGCCTTTGGGTTGTCAGCTATAACGCTCGTGCCATTGTACCTCACCCTACCCTGTAGACACTGACAAGTGTCGTGGTGTGCTTTGGTGTCTTTGGGCATTATACTTACCCCATTCCATAAGGAAATATGCTGATGTGGGTGCAGTATAGGAGAATGGGGTGAATTTTGTGCCGAACAGTGCAAGGCACACCACAATGCCTGTCAGTGGCTGCAGGGTGGGGGTGGGGTGGGGTGGAATGGCGCGAGCATTACATCTGATGATCCCAAGTCACACCCCTGGCACCTGTCAGTCTGTACTAGGTGGGGTGCTACAGTTGGAAACCCTAACACCATAGGCGTGCGGTGGTACTTTCACTCCAAATTTTCAACATGGGCTGTTTGTGAGCCCACCTCATGAAAAGTGGCACAATCAGTTTGTTAGCTGAAAGGTGGTTTTGCACAGCGGCTATGCCATTTGGCGACACTGGGATGAAAACACATTTTGGGCAGGATGTGGAGAATGGCAACTGCATTGTTCATGAGGAGGCATAAAAAATGGCAACATTGAAAATCTGGCGTGAAAATATGAAAAATTGGTGAAGTCATGAGTATGCATAGAAAGTGCGCAACACACGTCTGTAGCCCAATTATTTTTGGGAGTTTGTCACCCACATTTTTAACATAGGCATTTTGGGACCTCTCCTCATGAACAGTAGCACTGTGATTTTGTTAATCTGTCCCAAAAGTTGATTTCCCACAGCGACCACGCCATTGTGTGCCACAGGTGTGGAAACACATTTTGGGCAGGATGCGAAAAATGATATCTGTACTGTTCATAAGGAGGTGTGAAAAAATGCCAGTGTTGAAAATCTGGCATGGAAATATTGCAAATTTGCGAAGTTACAAGGGTGCGTGGAAACTGCACAATGCACGCTTGTAACACAGTCATTTTAAGGACTTTCGGCACCAAATTTTCAACATAGGAATTTTAGGACCTCTGCTCATGAACAGTGTCACCATCATTTCCACAAACTGTCCCGAAAAGTGATTTTGCACAGTGACCATGCTATTCTGCGCCGGACGTGTGGAAAGACATTTCAGCCAGGATATGTAAAATGACAGCTGTACTGTTCATAAGGAGGTGTGGAAAAATGGCAAGTTTGAAAATCTGGAGTGAAAATATTACAGATTCGCGAACTTACGAGCGTGCGTGCAAACCGCACAATGCACGCTCATAACTCAGTCATTTTATGGAGTATCGTCACAAAATTTTCAACATAGGCATTTTGGACCTCTGCTCATGAAAAGTGTCACTGTCATTTTTGTAATCTGTTCTGAACACTGATTTCCCACAGTGACCGCGCTATTCTGTGCTGGAAGTGCGAAAACACATTTGGGCCAGGATGTGAAAAATGACAGCTGTACTGTTCACAAGGAGGTGGGGAAAAATTCCAATGTTGAAAATCTGGTGTGAAAATATTGCAAATTCGTGAAGTTATGAGCATGCATAGCAACTGTGCAACGCACGCTCATAAAGCAGCCATTATTTTTATTTTTTCCACCAAATTTGCAACATAGGCTTTTTGAGAACCCATCTCATGAACACTAACACTGTCATTTTGTTAATCAGTCCCGGAAGGTGATTCCCGCGCAGTGACCGCGGAAATCACCTTCGGGCTGAATAATGCCATGACAGTGGCAGAATTCATGAGGAGGGGTCCCAAAATTCCATGTTGAAAACTGGGTGCAAAAGTCAAAAATGTCCATAATATGCATCAAAGTTGAAAAACCCTATTTATGCCATTATACAGTTTAGCGGCTTTTCGTCAGTTTGCGGTCAGCTTTGAAGAGTGCAGACGCGTTCTTGGTCCACCGAAGCTCATCGCGCCAGACTCTGGATGTAAGTATGGGGTGATGGGGGGTGTGGGGAGGCAGGATGCACAGAGGGTGGGCGCAGGTTGTGGTTGGGGGGCAGGGAGACGGCAAGGGACTGTTTTATTTTTTCACAGCCCTTTAAAAAAAAATGTCATGGGACTTTTTTTATTTTTGCAGAGCATTTGGCACGCTGAGGTGGGTTCCCAGTGTGCCACCTAAGTCTTTTGGGGATTCTGTGGCTGATGGGGATTGGGCACCCCATTGGCACATACTGAGGGGGGACATGAGCCGAAGATTGGACACCCCTCGGCAAGCAACTATAGGGCAGGGGTAACATTATGCTGATGGGAGTGGGCTCCTGTCAGCAAATAAAAAGGGACAGGAGATAAATGCCGATGGGGATTGGGCCCCGTCAGCAAGGAAAACTGTTAGGGGGCACATGATGCCAAGGATTGGCCACCCTCAGCATACATTGTACATGTGAGGGGCACATTATGCTGATGGGAGTGGCCCCACTATCGCATTGTGACAGGAAGCAGCGGCAGTCACCGCCGCCATGTTGCCTGCACGCCGGGAGGCGGCAGAACACGCTGCATGAGAGCTTCGCCTCATTGCAGCAGACATTTTCTTTGTTCTGGTGGCCACATTTGGTATACGTGAGGTCAGAGTCTGCTGCTGGCTGATTGGGGAATGAGGGACGCACCTTCTGATGCGCGCTCTGCATTCGCTCAACACTGGCTGCACCTCCAAATGTGCTACTATCATGAAGATGTTGGCCTGCGCCGCGCGCGCGAGCCAACATAAAAAGCCACTATAAGAACCGCTGGAAGCTGGAGCGATGCTGTCAATAACGGAGTTCGATAGGGGAGCATGTCACTCTGCAACAAAGACAGAGAAACAACAAAAGTAACCTACTAGTTGTTTTTCATTGCAAATTTAATCAGCTCCTTACTCAGCTCCTGATGTTGGGGGATTTGGCTCCTGTTGTTGGCTGGGGGGAGAGGGAGATCTTAGATCCAAAAGACAGGATCAGAAATCAAACCTAAAGTACTCGGCAAGGTGGCGCAGAGGGCTGAGGTGCTGGCACCTTACTTCGCACCACGCCGGTGACCCAGGTTCGGGAACGACCTTGGGCTGCCGGGGTGCTGGCTCCGGAGGGGCTGGTCAGAATGGGATCGAGCCTTGGCTCTCCCTTCCATAGGGTGGAGGCCTGCTCCACCATAGTTCCACTTCCACCAGGTGGAGGTGCAGTGGGTAGCATAGGTGGTAAGAAGTGGTGACATAAGTCTGAGGAGGGGTGGAGGGGGCCACAGGATCAAGGAGTGTGTGTGCACCTCCACCCACATACACGCATGTGTATGCCATGGCCCCAGGGGGGAAGGGGAGCAAAAAAAAGAGAAAAAAGACAAAAAATATCTATGAAAAAAAAGTACTCAAGGTACAGATCACAAAGCACTCTCACAGCACCACCTGCTGTCTTAATGAAATACAGACAGATAGACCACAAAAAACACAAAATATGGACTATGTAAGTTTAGCCATTTTTTTGCAAAGATATTCAAAACAAATTTTTTACTTGAAAAATAAATTTAATTTTTTTAAAGTGCTTACTTATAGTAAGCGCCATTTTATAAGTGAGATAAGCCACTCCAGGGTGTGCATTAAAGGATCTGAGCACTTCCCAGGGGTGCAAGGACACCAGCCTCATGCCTCAGCACACCCTTGGGCATGCACCAAAATCCTTTAAGGCACACCCTGTCATGGCTTATTACTTATTTAAACTGTTGGTAATGTAAAGCCCCATAACTTTTCACAGTTTAATACTTAGTACACAGAAACCTAGGGGTAGAGTACAAAATGGGAGAGGAGGTAGTGACAACCATGAAACAGGAAAGAGATCTGGAGTAATCATACTGGATGACCTAAAGGTGGTCAGGCAGTGTGACGAGGCAGATGGGAAGCCAGTGGGATGCTGGGGTGCATAGGAGGGGTATCACCAGCAGGATGAGGGAGATGGTATTGCCTATGTATAGATCACCAGTGAGAACCCACCTAGAGTACAGTTCTAGAGACCACATCTCCAGAAGAACACAGACATAGTGGAGGCAGTCTAGAGGAGGGCAACTAAAATCGTTCAGGGGTCTGCATAAGAAGCCCTATGAGGAGACACTAAAAGACCTCAACGTGTACACCCTGAAAGAGAGGAGGGAGGGGGGGATATGATAGAGACCTTTAAATACTTCACAGGAGTAAGTAAGGTACAAGACGGGAGTATTATTCAGAAAAAGATGCTCAAGAACAAAGGGACATGCAATGAAGCTGGAAGGGGGTAGATTCAGGAAAGATGTGAGGAAACAGGTCTTCACAGAAACAGTGGTGGATGCCTGGACCAGTCTTCCAGCAGAGGTGGCGGGGGCCAAAACAGTGGTGAGATTCAAGAATGCATGAGATAGGCA
Source organism: Neoceratodus forsteri (assembly GCA_016271365.2). Lineage (NCBI taxonomy): Eukaryota > Metazoa > Chordata > Ceratodontiformes > Ceratodontidae > Neoceratodus > Neoceratodus forsteri. The sequence goes on along the minus strand of CM057449.1, from coordinate 511,160,916 downwards.
TAAGGGAATCTTATTAGAAAAGAAAGGGGGTGAGGCGAAAGAGTCGGAAATAAATTAGGGTCTGCAGTGACACTGTAGGTAGGGAAAATGGGCAGACCAGGTGGGCCAAGTGGTCCTTATATGTTGTTAAATTCTATGTTTTAATGATCTGGTTGAACACACACACACACACACACACACACACACACACACACACACACAACACCAGTAACCCCTGTTAACTCTCACTGAACCAGTTTGCTCCAGAGGAGAGTCAGGCACAGGTCAGCCGTCGCCAGGTCCGACACCATGGGAGGTTTCCCGAGAGGTGATGAAAGAGTAGGCGGTGCTCTAGACCTAGAGCTAGGTGTGGTACTCAGGTTCCTGACAGGAGTCACAAATGTTGACACTGAGAAAAAGCTGCAGGCAAGGCCAACCACTGCAGAAAAAATAAGCTACATCAGGCCGCCACATCAGGCCACCTTTTTGTTTTGTTTTAATAAACGCTGATTTCCTGCTTGTAAGCTGACTTGAAAAGCCCTGAACAGTTTATTTCTTCCAGCTAAGTGTGTCAACCAAAAAGACATACAGTCTTGTTTGGGCAAAAAATACAAAAGGCAAAAGAAACTTAGTAGCTAGTGCAAACATTAAAGAACCCAAACTAGGAAGATGTACATGCTCACATAACTCCTTCCTCTTATTAACATGCAGCCACTAATGGACACATGCTGTGGAGCAGAAATATTACATGCATACATATTTATTAAATGGGGTCTGAAAATCCTGCACTGTGATTATTGGAATATGATCATACGACCATTTATTAAAGAGCTTATTACACATTAAATTCAATTTTTAGTGCGTTTTTCATACAGTGCATCACAAAATGCTTTACAAAGGCAAAATGACAACAAGAACAAACAAGATACAGTAATAAGTAATCAGGTGAATCATGGCACATGAAGTAACTATGACTTATAGTTCAACTGTGGTAGAGAGTGTACAAGTACAATATGATACATATGTTAACAGTTTTGAGGCATGGAGTAAAGGCAGGTTATTAGTTGGGATCTAGAAATGGGAAAGGAAGTCAGCTGATCGAACTTCAGGGGACATCCATTCCACATGGTTGGCGTAGTGTAGAAACAGCATGACCACCAACCATAACTAGATTCACACCAGGAATGTAGAGATTACTTCCAGCAGACTGAAAGTGGATGTTTGGGTACACAGGGTATGCGGTCAGCAAGACAGGCTGGGGCTTGACCACGTTACATGGCTTTGAAAGTCAGTAGAGCAACTTTGTAAATGCACTGCTTAACTGGAAGCCAGTGTACATTGTCAGCAAGTTACTGTAACTGCAGTAAACATTTAGTGTAAACATTAGCAGACATTAGGTGCATGTGCTCTGGTTATGCTCAAGCTAAAATTGAGCACTTAAGAGTGAAGTAAACTCGAGTGATCCGCCATCAGACATGTACGTGCTGTTGTGAAACTCTGGTTTGCTAACACTGATTTAACATATGGATACCTTGAGCTAGCCTCAGTCTTTGCAGGGGATATCCTCTCTGGGTCATGGCCTTGACAACTGGCTGTCGGTAGAGAGCGAATTGTCAGGGGGCAGGTTGTCATGGGAGCCAATTGTCACTGGAGCAAGTCATCGAGAGCCAGTTGTCACAGAGCGAAATGACGGGAGAGAATTGTCGTGCTCCCACAGCCTTGAATGAGTTAGATAAAAGGTTTAACTAGCATGTGTGTTTTTTTTAAATTAATGCAAGTGGAATTAGAGGTTTTATTTAAATTTTCACTTGGCTCTATCTCCGCCCCGTATCCCCTTGTCCCACTGCCTCTCTTCTCCTCACTTGGTCCCTACTACACCTCTGACTACAAGGAGTGTTTGAGAGGGGTGTCTTCAGAAACCTACGGAAACCCTTTGTTTGACAGTTTGCTACAACTGCTGTAGCACTGCATCCTATAAGGAACCCCCCAGAAGGCCAGGGGTGGATCCATAATTTTTTTTAAACTTTGATGCAATTTGCCCAACTGCCAAAGTGCTTCAGAGAAGTTAGACCCAGCCAGCCCAGTGGTGTGGAGGACTAAGGCACTGAATGCCTTACCTCCTGCACTCGCCGGCAACCCATGTTCAGGAACGAGCACAGGTTGTTAGGGGTTGGCCGGGAGGGGAGAGGATTGAGTGTCCAATGGACAACTATTCTATCTCAGGGAGAGGAGAACAGCCATTTTGGCTTCTGACTGCCACTGGGTGTAGTCTGGTGATTCTATAGGTTGGCGAGCGACTTGAAGAGAGGAGCCACGGCTCTGCAGTGCATTAGCACCGCCACACCTCCTAACTAGTCGCTGCCAGAAAATGGACAGAAGAGCTTCATGAAGCTGTGCCCACACTCTCTTGGTTTGCGTCATTACCTAATCACTGGGGACTTCTGGATTTGTGTACTGCGGGGAGAGTATGGCTCTCATGGTGGGGGTGGATCCTCCCATGGATCCGGGGAGGTGGGTGCCAGCCATGAGGGTCAGGGACAAGGCTAACAGCCTGCCTGCCCACCCACCCAAGGGTAAAAAGCTTTGTGGGAAAAATAGAAGTCAGAGCCAGAGCTGTGAACCTAGAGACCTGGATTTGAATTCCACAACAGCCACTTATGTACTGCGTGACCCTAAGAAAATCATGGAACCTCCATGTAAACTCTCTATCTCGCTCTCTAATCCATTTGTGTACTCTAGGAATCTTCCTGTGCACTGAAAACAACAGCAGCATTCTCTCCTCTCCTCTCCCAGGGGTTGAAAATTGGCACTGTCACACTGGCTAAATGCTGGTAGATCTTGTATCAGGCTAGTAAGATTTTCCTTTAACTAGCCTTTGGATTGTACTAGAGAAGGTAACATTTTAATAAGTACACCAGCTGGACCAGAGGAACAGTCTGTGCCACTGCTGGAGAATCACTAAACTAATCCCCAGAGTTAAACATTTGACATCACGAAGAATGATTAAGAGCATTAGATTCATATGATCTTAAATTAAGAAGAGACCAAGGAGATCTGTTACTGTTGTATAATATTCTGATGGATAAAACTCTTATGAACAGTGCCAATATTGATCTGGCCCTAAAACCCAACAACTTAAGATGCCACAATAAGCACATCTGAATTCAAATGCACTTACTAACAAAAGACAGTATTATTTTACCATAGAACAGCTTCATTATGGAACTCATTACCATATCATATGGTAAACATGACAACTCTGGCATCTTTAAAAGCTGAACTTGTTAGGTACCTTTTGGGTTAGTACAAATTTACCCTGCAAGTGCAGGAAAGGCAATCTCGATGGGCCTAGAGCCTCCTTCCACCTTAATAATACCGGGTAATACTGAGTAATACTGGATTTTCCCAGTCACTAACCCTAGTGGCTACTAAACTTAATTTTGACCCTGCTCTCCCTGAATAGTTTGTATGGAAGGTGCCATATAAAACAGAATTTCTTTCCTTCAGGGTAGTATCAGTTTGCCAAGAGGATGGCACTTTCTCCAGAAAAATATTACTAGTTCATTGCAATTTGTGTTTCAAAATGCTAAACAGTGGCTAATATTACACATATATTTCCTTGACATCAAAATTATTTATAATTGAAAGATTTGCAGAGTAGAAAAGACAGAGAGAGAGACAGAGAGAGAGACAGAGAGACTGACAGAAGCTCAAGCTGCAATGGTCCGATGCTCAACATGGAAAGGCAAGAAAAAGATCAGACAGACACTGACAAATGGAAGCTCAAGCTAGCGAGTGGCTCTTATAATGCAACTGGGAGGGCAAGGAGAGAGATAGAAACAGAACGACAGACAGAGTCACTGACTGACAAACTCAGGATAGCAAGAGGATCCTATACCTCAATGGGAGGCAAGAAAGAGAGGACTGACGGCTCAGTGATAGAGCACCAGGATGGTATTCCAGGGTCTGAGTTCAATTTCCAGGTAGGCAACATTACTTCTGTCTCATTACAATTTGTGCCACAAATTTAATTTTTTAAAATGCTTCATTTTAAAACTCAGGTTGGACTAAACCAGATACTGTTTGCTGGTCTGAGGGGGAAGCAGATGCTACTGTGTTACAAAGCTGGAATCACTAGTACAGAAGATGGAAGTACTGCCTTCTCAATGCCACAACTCTCCACTGTGTGATATGTCATGAGACCTAAAGACACTCAGGAACTCGACTCTATTCTGTTGGTGTGCAGTGTGCTGCCATGCCCTGTGAATGGTCCAAACAACAGCGTAGACAGCGCTACAGGGATAGGAAATTCTGTCTGATCCAGGAACAAAAACCTGCTTCTTTCATTCTTAAAATCAGAAAATGGGAGTAAATCGGGCAAAATACTCTTTCATGACCCTCATCTGTTCCCAAGGATCTGCTGCAATGTCAAAGACGCCGCTGAGGCAGACTGGTGGGCTTCACCCCAAGATCAGCATCTAATTGCCACTACCTGGTCTTTGCATCAGTCAGACACAGCAATAAGTAATTGGTCAGTTTTGTAAAGCATTAATTGGAGAAACACATATGTTTGGTGCTTATACTGTTTACAAGAGAAAACCATGACTAAACTAAACACTGCACCCCCAATTAACACTCTAGTTTCTGGGATAATAAAGCTGTGTTGGGAATTCTGACAGATTATTAAAGCTCTACACTCTCTGAATCTGTCTAAATTGACACGGAACTCCTGTGGTAAAAATAATATGGCAGTTTTACCTGTTAATGCAGTGAGCAAGTATAAGGCACGAATCTATGACTGTTGCAGTTAAACTCTACTTGATTTTAATTACTTGCTGTCAGTTTATGCAGCAGTGCTTTATTATTTTCCATTTCACCTGATGTGCCCCCCCGTTATGTCCTCTTCAACTCTCTCCTTTAACAGTAGCCTCTCCCTTTTGCCACTCTTAACTGCAGCACGCTCCTTGTAGTGCACCACACAACTGTCAAGTCACTCCTATAGATTTCCACCTGTACTCCTGAGAAGAACAACATGCAGTAATCTGTTAACAAGCGCAAGCACACCCTCCCCCATCTCCCCAATCCTGGCTGGATGTTTATGCATGAAGTCTGCACCTGGGCATCAGCTGCCTCCACATCCAATGTCAATACCACCCCTGTACAATGCGTGTGTGTGGGGGGAGTATGAGTGCCAGTAACAGTTAAGTAAGCAAGATTGCATTTTTATTTATTTAGCTTTTGTTAACCAGGTAAGCATGCTAGACAGTCAAGTGCCTATTTTCATGTCAGGATGTGTGGCATGCTTGGATAACATATCATGCCTCAGGTGAGTTGTAAGGTGCAGGGCCAGAGGCTGAGTGCCTTCAACCACCCAAGAAGTTACGTTATCCCAGTGGCACACACCTTGAAGTGATTTACTGCGGCTATAAAATGGATCCATTTATGTGTTTGCAGTCATAAGTAGGCTTTTTTTTGGTAATCACTAGTTTCACCTGTTAAGCTGTGCTAGGATAACATCATGGGTGAAACTGGCTCTGCACCAGCCAGCTTTCAACATTTTTTCTATCCATTTTATAATGTACAACAGTAGCCATGCCTTACCCTGAATACAGTGCCCAGATTCCTTCTTCTTTCCCTATCCTGAGCAAGGCATGAAACATGTCTCTGTATTTAATCACTTTGTTGCACACATCAGGCACTCTGACCCTGCACCTGGAGACGGTTTTGTGAGATCTATAGGAAAAGTCCCTGGAACAAAAATAAATAAATCATGAAAATCAATCAAGCAATGAACACTACTGTAACAAGAAAACAGATATCTTTAAACATTCAGTGCACTGTGGGGTTTGTATGGTGTACTGTGTTAAATGCAGGCAGTGTGGACTAGAAGATCCCAGGTTCGAACCCCACCCACAGTCACTACAGGGATCTTGGTGGCTTATACCTCTCGGATGTTAGGACTCCTAAAAAAAAAAAAAAAAAAAGATTGGGGTCCCTGTCCAGATCCTGAATGTATAGCAGTGTTACTTTGGAACTGCTTTGGTGTGTCATGCTACAGTGCGAGAGGATGGAAAAGCAGTGGCTGGGGCATCCTGAGAAGCCAGCAATGAATCCCAGGGACCCTCCACAATGATGGATGTGATGCTGATGGATACTGATATGCTAAAGAACACAGGCATCACGCGCAAAAGCCCTGTGCTGGCTCACTGTGTGACTTTGAGTGTGTTACTTCATTTCCCTGTCCTTCAGCCTTTCCAGCTGCTTACAATGTCAAACATACAGTAATAAAGTCCCCCTCAATCTGCTTTGGAACAGAAAGCTGTTTTTAGCCACAATTAATAAAATATTAGCATACCTGTCAAATCTTCTTATTCTAAGTACCTCCTATATTGTGCAACATGAGTTTTTTTCTTGTTTTTTATCCTAACCATTGCCACGTCTTCAATGGTATTTCTAAGCCAAATGTGGTGGCCATTTTTTTTTTGAGAAAAAAAAAAAATTTATAAAATACTCAGATTGGGGCGACCTAGAAAATTTTACCATCAAATAAAGTGGGAAGATGCCTGTAATATTTTATAGTGAAAAAGATGAGGTCAAATTTTTGTCCAGTTTCACTGCACTGCTGCTGTAACTTACTAAGTCCTCGATCATACTTCCGACTTCAGCCTGCTCCCTCTGTATACGCCCCCCCATAATATGTACAATTGTCAGCAAAGTAAAATAACTTTATATAAAGGCTGGCACCACCCCGATCCCACTATATACCTATGTATAGCACTGCAGTCCCTTCCCTACTTCATGTCACCAAAATGCGTTTTTGAGGCAGGCTGCAGTGGGAGCTTGGTCGTTCTCCTAAAGTCGAAAGTATGATCACAGACTTAGTAAATCAAGTAACTTAAAAAAAAAGTTTATTAAAAATTCAAATTATATGAGCTGGCCTGGTGGCATAGAGGGTTGAGACGCCACACCTCAAGCCACGCCGGCAACCTGAGTTCGGGAGCGAGCTCGGGCCACCAGGGATCGGTCGGAGGGGAGGCAAGAAGCCAGAACTGAGCAGCCATCAGGCAGCTGTCCTCTCTGGGAAGGGACGAAAGGTTTCCCTTGAATCTTGGCTGCCACCCGGTGGAGGCTAGGTAGCAGTGCGCCAGGCCAAGGGGAACCTAGGCACTAGGCCAGAAGGAGGATGGGCCATCACCTGAGCCATGGGATGCATGTGCGCCCATGCATGACGCGCACTGGGGTCCCAGGAACAGGGAGAAAATACAAAATATCATGTGTCCCCTGTGCCAGAAGGCAGGAGGGCTACCAGGGGAGCACCAGGCTTAGTAAAAAAAATTAAAAATTTCAAATGGTGGCTTATTTAACTCCTCTAGCGGCAGTTTCTTGCCATGAGTTGCCTGCCCAAGGGTGTCAGCTGCTCTTTAAACTCATCTACATTGCTAATGGCCAGGTCATTCATGCCTAGATGCATCATGCGTGGTTTCCACCCTCTGTTCTGGTCAGCTTCTCCAACTGGGAGATCATCCTGCTTGCAGTTGTCCTTGGATGACATAGAAAGGATATATTCACCCTGTTAGAGTTCAATACCAGTCTCTTCATCCTCGAACTATGAAATCCACTATGAGAAACATACCCTTCCTATTTCTTCTGCCTGTACTCAAAACATTTACACCAGGTTCGTCCTTTTATTATATTATTTATTTATTTCTACTTTGATGACCAGGTAGGTGCGCTGGTACCAGTTGCCTTTAAGGCATGTCAGATACTACAAGTACATTGGAAGAAAGGAACAACAGAAGCAGTACACATTACAAAAGCCTCACAAGTTGAAATAATACATATTTACAGGTCACTAGATTACATGGAGGAGAGCGTGCTATATAGTGATGTGTATAATGGCTAGCACAGCAGGTTTACAATAGTGAGAAAGAGCTAAATAATAATTAATGAAGGAGGTCTAGCTACAAGAAACAGGAACATGGACTTCCGGTGATGCACCGTGCAGACTAGCAGCTCCCCTGCACAGCTCCAGCCACCCACCTCCAAAACTCAATTTCAACGCATAAACAGTAATATCTGGACATTGCAAAGCACATAAGAAAGCATCGGAATATCCAAGGATGAATTGAGGATACATTACTTATCTCCACATGGAAGTGGAGATTAAGAAAATGCTGCCTAAACGTACACTCCCTGTTACGCCCGAAAAGGCCCCAAAAAAGCCTAGGGCCTTGGGCTCCAGCCAAAATCTTAACTTTATCTCTTCTTTGGGGGACAGTGAGCCGCTTACCCTGCAAAGATTTTTAAAAGAGTTTAAACCGTTTCGTGAAGACCTGCACAAGCTCACGTCAGATTTCAGTACCCTGAGGTCACAACTGAATGAAGTATCACAAAGGGCTTCCAATAACTCAGCCAGTCTCTTTTCATTGGAGAAAAAACAAGACAAGTTTGATCCTGAACTTAGTGCCTGTAGACAGCGGCTGGCTAAATTGGAATCAAAAGTGGAGGACCTCGAGGGGCACAGTCGTCGGAATAATGTGGTAATAATCGGGCTTCCCAAGGGGGAAGAGGGCACGACACAATTCTTTTTACTCAAAAATTGATAGAAAAGCTCATCGGCCCCTCACCCTTTGGCGAAAAATATATTATAGAAAGAGCACATAGGGCTCTTCGGTCCAAGCCAGCGCCTGGTGCCACCCCACACCCGCTAATTTTCTGCTGTTTGAACTTCTTGGAGAAACAACACTTCCTCCAGAAAAGCAAGGAACTCCAGGAAATTAGGTGGGAAGGGAAGAATCTGAGAATAACCCAGGATCTGCCTACTTCTGTGTGCCTGAAGAGAATGGCTTTTCACCTGATGGTGTCCAAATTAATCGCCGCTGGCATCAAGTACAGAATGGCATACCTAGCCAGACTACATGTCCTTATTGCAGGAGCCTGGACCCCCTTTGATGATCCAGAAACAGCTGCTCCACAGCTCAAAGTTGCCTTCCCCGACCTTTTCAAGAATCCTTGACTGTGATATCGGGAAGACTCTAGTTTGAAGAGTGGAGTCGTAGAGATCAAAGGAGAGCTGTTTCCTTTGGAAGGGATTTCACATGCCCAGGTATTCTGTCTATGGCTATCTTGTAAACAGAATGAGAAATTATTTTGTTTGATTGCAGTACTCATGGGCGTTTCATATCTGGCCAAATTCAGTCCTTAATGCTGGAGGGCCGAAAATAGACAGTCTTCTAAAATAATAATTACATTGGATCTAGTCCAGCTCTGATGTGTTCATTGCAGCGTGTATTCCCGGTTTGCCCCTTCAGTACCTCAACACCTCTGCCTCGAGAGGGAATACTCTTATCTCTGAAGATGGATGTGCTTATCATCACAAATACCAGAAGGAGTTAATCCAGTTTTGTGAGGCTTAAATGAGTGACACCAGAGCAGTGGACTTTCAGTCATGATACATTATTGTTTTTTTTGAAAATCTGGGGGGTCTTTTTGTTTTTTTCGTATTCTTTGTTATCATCTGTTGATTTTAGGACATGAGCCTCGTGATCGTTAAGCTGAACCCCTTTTGTGTATCTAAACACTCTCGCAGAGAAGGAGCTCCAACATAATTAATGGACGGCTGACCTGATCCATCGCACTAGCGGTGAGTAGGTAAACTCTGATTTGGATCTTTCATTTGATGGACATTGAAGCTGGGGTTATTTCAGTGGGGATATCTCACTGTCTCTGAACTAAACTGTTCGTTTTGCTTTTAAAGATAGGTATATTCTTGATTTGTTATGAAGAGCGCCTTTTTCAATGGGATTAATAATAACCTGTTATAGCATGTTGGGAAATGAGTGATAGAGATGGCATTTTATTTTGCTTGCTTAAATGTATTTTCAGTTGCGATGTAAACTGCAATTCTTGATTTTCTTTTCTTGATACCTTATACCCGGCATGGAGTTTCCTAAAATATAGATAGGCATTAGTGAAAACCTGTTGATACAGATATATTTAATCCCAATTCAAGACGTTTGCTGTTGTTAAGCTAGATAACGATGTTTGAATTACTACATGCTTAGAGAACAACTTAGCAGGATTATAGATTTAGCTGTATACCATATATTTAATTTTATAGTTTTAAAACTTAATGTGGGTAAATTGATATTAAGTAGTTTTGGATATTTTATACAAGTTTATGCATCTAACTAGGATATAATCTTGTAGAGGTCTTGTTATGCTTGACCTTAGAAGAATTTTTGATGTTAGTATTCTTTAATTATTAGGATTTGTTAGGGTGGCTGGAGCGTTGGGGATGGTTGCAGGGCATGAGGCAAAAGGTGAAGCATAGTAGAATGGGTGGGGGAGGGTTGGGACCAAAACTTATTGTTCACACAGTATATTATATATAACTGGGGATCATTTAGAGGTCGAGGAGAGGTGGGTTACTTCACACAGGGACTGCCAATCTGGGAAGCTAATAGATATATTTTTCTCTTGTCAATTAGTACATAAACCTCTATAGCAGGAACAGTGAAAATAATCACATGGAATGTCAGGGGGGTTAGACGCAAACTTAAGCAGTACCAGATCCTCAAACATCTAAATCTGCTGGCAGCAGACATTGTATTAGTGCAGGAGTCCCACCTATTGAATTCAGAGGCAGTTAAATTACATAGGCAGCAAATAGGGCAGTGCTTCTCAGCTGAAGGCAATACCCAAAAGTCGGGGGTTTTGATTCTAATTCGTAGGTCCATACCATTCCTCCCAATCTAATTATACCTGACCCAGAAGGGCGTTATATCATAGTGAAAGGAAACTCTATATCAGTGACATCGTACTAGGTAGTATATATGGCCTAATATCGATTCACTCAGCTTTTCATGCATCTACTAAATACTCTACACCATTTTTAAACATACCTCTAATTATAGGAGGTGATTTCAGTTTGGTTGTCGATCCACAGATTGACCATTCAGGCAAACTACTTAAGGGCTCTCTCCAGCACAGCGGGCACTCCGAGAGTTGTTAGATGGTGCAGACTTAATAGATATCTGGCGTGTCCTTCACCCTGCTGATAGAGAGTTTACATTTACATCACAGGTTCATCATACGTCCTCTTTATCGATTACCTGTTAATGTCCCAAAACTTGATTTCTGGTGTGTCGACGCTACCATACTTCGGGTCCACTTTTGGATCACTCCCCAGTGTCTTGCTTGATCTCCTTATGCCTCTTCCCACCAAGGGCGGGTGATGGAAGGTCAACAATCAATTGTTTAAAAACCCAGAGAATGTTAAATATATAGCTGAGCACATTACATTTTTTCCGACATTAATACTAATTCGACAGGAAGACCTGATATTGAATGCTGCTCCTTAAAAGCCTATCTTCATAGTCTCTTAATTGGGATGGCATCCAAAAGAAAAAGAATGCAAGAAGAGCAACTCAAATCTCTATTATCCCAAATTCGGTCCTTGGAACACTGTTTATCGCCCCAGTCTTCTGATCAAATTAGGCAAGATCTAGTGAAATTAAAGGACACATATTTGAATTTATTAAGACAGAAGGCTGAATTTTCCATCTTGAAAACCAAAGCCCTCTATTTAGACCAAGGAGAAAAGGCAGGGTGCCTCCTGGCTCTAAACTTAAACAGCTTGAATCATACAGATTTATCAGCTAGCGATCCATTCTCAGGAGGATGACACCTTAAAAATATCTCCGCCAGATACTGTCTCTGAATTTAGGAAATATTATATGAAGTTATACAGTCCTATGGAGGAACCCCTGTCTTTATTACAACTCAGTTCCTTTCTAACACACTTCTCTTTACCCTCTATTTCAAATTCACATAAGGCCACCCTTGTTGCTCCCATCACCTCACAGAAAATAATCAGAGTTATTAAAAATCTGCCGGTAGACAAGACACCTGGTCCTGACGTTTTTTCTGCCAATTTTTACAAAATTTTCACCCCACAATTGGTACCATCCCATATGGCCTTATTTCTTCACATTCTTTCTGGACAGGATTCTGATAAGTCTTTATTTGAGGCTTTAATTACCTTAATACCCAAAGATGGTAAACCTCTTGACAGAACACAAAGTTATAGACTGATTTCCCTTTTGAATCAAGATCTCAAGATTCTCACAAAACTTCTTGCAGATCGATTAGGCTCCGTGTTACCGGATATCATAGGCCCAGAGCAGGTGGGATTCATGAAGGCCAGATCCTCGGTAGACCACCTTAGAACCCTGTCGCATGTCTTCTCGGCTACCAGGGATGCTGATTTTCCCGCTGTTCTTGTCTCCCTGGATGCCAAGAAGGCATTCGACAGGGTTGATTGGAACTTTTTATTTCAATCACTTTAGGCTTTTGGATTTCCCCCTTTGTTCATAAAGTGGATAGGAGTGTTGTATAAATCCCCAATTGCGCGCGTTGTTTGTAACAGGCTATTGTCCGACCCTTTCACACTACATGCTGGAACCAGACAAGGCTGCCCACTATCCCCCTTGCTGTTTATCATCTACTTAGAACCTCTTATCCGTAGGACTACAGCAAGTCCGGATGTCCAGGGTATAAATATTCACCATCAGACTGTCAAAGTCTCAGCTTATGCGGATGACTTGCTTCTGCAGCTGTGCCACCCCAATACTTCAATACCTGCCCTAATTACAATTCTGGAAGAATTTAGTACTATGTCCAACTATAAATTAAATAGAGACAAGACCATGGTTTTCCCCCCTAAACTACAAAGCGATGAAGATAGATGCTTTAACAGTAGGTTTTTCCTGGCAGACTAAATTCTTGAGATACTTGGGAATTAACTTGTCAAGGGACCCCAGTAAATTTACAAAATTAAACCTGGATCCATTGATTTCTGTTATTAGACAAGATCTTAAAAGACGGGCATTACTCCCCCTTTCTCTCTGGGGAAAAATTAATATAGTTAAAATGAATATTTTCCCCCGGTTATTTTATCCAATTAATCTTTCAAATGTCTGTCTGTCTCTGGCATGGTTTAAAAGGATACACAAGATAATCACAGACTTTATTTGGGTGGCTAAGAAGCCCGGATAAGATTACAACAAGCTTTCAGCATGAAAGTGAAAGGAGGATTCCGTCTTCTGCATATCGGGTTATATTATTGGGCCAGTCATGCAAGTAAAGTACTTGAGGTGGCCACACCTGAACACTCTCCAACACACATTCTTTTACTCCCCATATGGCTCAAAATAGAACAGTACCCTAATAAAAGCAAGCAGGCTATCCATAGGGCATTCGGTGTTCGACTCTGATTCTTTGGAATGCCCTTCCCCAGGAAGTGAGATGTGCTCCTTCACTGGCTGTTTTAAAAGATCTTTAAAAATTTACATTTTACTTTAAGTTCTGGCTTGGATTCCTGATTTTAAAAGACTTATAGCTTTGCTATTCAATTTTATTTATTTGCCTTATTTATTGTTAGGCACCAGAGTCTCTGGGATTGGGCGCCATATTAATTAAATTGCCTTGCCTAGTTATTTAATTATTTATTTCAAATGTTTTACCAGAAAAGACATAATAAGCTGGTAGCAGCTTATTTCCAATATGTCTGGGGGGCAGGAGGTAGGTAATACAAAAAGTGAAGTACAAATGCAAAACAGTTGAGAGGCACCTGCATTAATTGTCATGTAAAACAGTGCAACAAGTAATATGCAAAGAGTAAATAATGAGCAAAAGGGACATCCATAAGCATTTTTTCACTGAAAGAGTGGTGGACAAGTGGAACAAGCTGCATGAGGAAGTGGTACAGGTCAAATCAGTGAACAGCTTCAAGCAGGGATGGGACAGGCATATAATGTTAGTCGGGGGGGGGCAGAAACAAAGGGAAGGGATGGCCTGTAGTGCCAGTGCAGATTAGTTAGGTAGGGTGGGCGGACTGGATGAGCCGACAAGCCTTTTTCTGCTGTCTTTTCCAATATATCTATATAAAACCAAAATATGGTACAAAGTTACACCGTTCAGCAGAGTGCCGAACGTAGCTAGGATTACTCGATGAAGTATTAATAATGTAGCTAGTCTGTTGCTGATGGCCTTTACAGAACTATTACTGTAGTGTCAATTATGTTGATTTGCTTAACTTGTTTTAATGGCAGTAGTTGTGTCCACGTATGTGCTGCAACAGTATGTTATGTAACTGTAACTGTATGCTATCTAGGAGACCCTTGAAAATGAGCAATGGCATAAGGTGTTATCCTTTAATTACTGTAAGAATAAAATTATATTTTGTACTGCTACTGTACAAAATATTTCAAATGGCCAGTTCTAATAGCTACAAAGAAATTGTAACGCTGATGAAAAACTTGATAAAGAAACACATACTGACAGAGTGTTTTTTTAGAATGTAGTTATAATATATGATATAACAACAGAGCTTATTCTTCAGCTACCAAGTGTCCAAGAGGTCATTTATTGAAGAAAAAAAAATAAAACTGATAAGAAGTTGATTTGCATTTTGACACATTCCATTCTTACCAGTGCTGAGATGGGTACTATTGTAAAACAAATATCTGATGCTCGTTAGACAACACTTTTTAATCAACTGCATCTGAGTGACAAGTTTATATGGGCCGACAGCAAGTTGCAGTCAACATAAATCCTGTATATCTCCGTCCTGTGTTTCCAGTCGGAGTTGATTAGAGGAGGGGTGCAGGACTGGGAGACAGTGTGCTACTGTCTCAGGCACACCAACACAGCGACCTGTCAGCAAAGTGTCGATTTTGCCAACAGCGAGGTATGTCGCTGTGTTGGTGTCACCGTCAGGTTGGCATACCTTGTAGAACACTGGGATATATTAAATACAGATTGCTATTTGAGTTCAGCAAAGTGTACCATAATCTGTGTACAAAACAAGCAGACATTTGAAAGATAAATCAGTACATAATCACATTTAGCAAATAAAACAAAAAAAAATGTATTTAATTGATAAGTCCAGAGAGAGTACAGTTGTGGCCGTAGCTTTCATTGCAATGGCCAAATAGTTTGTTTATTTATTTGAAAATTAGTAATGAGGAAAGGCACACTCAGCTAAAGCTAATTTTCAGGTGTGACCCCGGGTTGGGGGGGCAAGGGGGTGGATAAATGATAACAAAACATGTTACAAAGCGCAATGATGCAAAGAAAAACAAGACTGAATTTGGGCACATTTGTGAAAAAATATATGAATGGCTGTGTTGCAATAGAATAATATTTTATATGCCAAGAAATGGCATGGGCAATAAGTTAAAACTATATATAAGGTGTAGATCATTTAAAACCCAGCTGTGTAAACCAAGAGGCTCGTAGATAAAAACAGAAGAAACAGAGGCAGGTAAGTATAACCCTCAGCCCCAGCACAGAGGAGAGGCAAGGGGCAAGTGCTGGATGGGGAATATAAGTTTAATATGTCAGAGATTTATGAAGGGGGGGGAGATAGGAGGAGGAGAGGTCAAAGGAGATTGGGAGTTTGTTCCAAATGACAGGGACCCAAACAGAGAAAGTGGATTCCCCAGAAGCAATTCAACTGGCAGGTACAGAAACATTTCAGGAGGCAGAAGAGCAGAGGCAATTGTTGGAAGAGGGAGAGGAGATAACAAACAGTTAAGATAAGGATTGAGAGAGATGAATCAGTATTTAGAGAGGAAGGAGGCACAATGCAACAGACAACATGATTTGAGAGCAGGGAAAAAAGGTATTGATGGAGGAGACAGTGATGAGTGTGTGTGTTGGGGTGGGGGGAGTGAGAGTAAGAGCCAAAATTGGTAGAACGAGTGGTAGATTGGCTCCAGCCTTGAAGGGTGGTTTTAGGGGTTGCCTCATAGACCACATCAGCAGGTTAGTCAAACACTAGTAAAATCATTTTGAGAATGATCTCACGGCAGACAGGGAATGGCATAAAAGCTTTGTTGTGGTATATGGGTACCAAGTTTAGGACATAGTTTTTTTTATGGATGGCATCAATGCATGTGGAAAAATCTAGGTTTTGATTGAGCCATACACCAAGATATTTAAAGGAACGGCTGTAATCTAAATGGGTGTCATCAAAGGCGGTGAAGATGAGGCTGAAGGGATGCCTACCTAGCTTCTTTTTTTTTTTTGTAATTTAAATTTTTTATTGATTTTACACGCCACTCCAGCCAAGTTTACATAAACAAAAAAATGAGAACTTATGACAGTTAATACAAATAGTTCAGCAATCTTGTGACATAATGCATAAGGGGCGTAATATATAATAAAAACTCCCCCAAACAGAAAAAAAACAAAAAAACACTCTATCTACTCCAATAAACCCCATCCTCCCACCCCCTCAAGGTTACATTAGGAGATTTAGCACAAGAATAAACCAAGAAAAAATAAGAAAAAGAAAGACACGACCTACAAAACAGAAATTAAGCTTTCGATTTCCAAGTTCTCAACAATGAACCTAAAGCGACCCCACAGCATACAAAGGCTTTAGACTTGCCTCGAATATAGGCTATATGTTTTCTAGCTGTAATGCTAAAATGCACTCCAGTGCCACCCAATAGAGACGGAAACTCTCAGATGACCAGTGCCTTAGAATTATTAATTTCATAACAGCAGTAATGAGTGACACATGAGCTCTCCAAGATTTTGAAGTGGCTCTCGAGAAAAATTTGCAATAGACAAATTTCAAGTATTCATGCTATAAGAGCCAAGGATAGGTACAAGCCTACTAATGGCATCCCACAGAATGCAATTTTCGGACACCCCAAAGCATATGAAATAGAGAGCCCTCATCCAGTTTACAGCGCCAACATAGGGGGGAATTGCGTGCCTTCCAACGGAATAGATATGAGGGTGTTAAATAAAGGTGGTGCATAATATTAAATTGAACCAATCTGAGTCTATCTTGTTTAACATATAGATAAATGGAATTCCAGAGCTTTCTCCAGAACTCCGGAGAATCTCTAACATTCAGTTCACCGACCCAATAATAACAAACCCCTGATGGGAGTTTACAATCCCACTCTTGAAGCAGTCTATACACCTTGGATACAGCATGAGGTTGTATCGCAGCCCTTAACAGACAATCCATATTTCTGGACCGATGGTCTGCAGTAGAAAAAGAAGCAAAGCCCTGAAACAAAGCCTTTTTAAGTTGTAACCATTTGAAAAAGCAGCTATCAGCAACACCAAAGCGCCTTTTCAAATAGTCAAAAGGCCGTGGTTTATTTTGATCCAGAAAATCCGCCACTGATGAATGGCTAATCTGAGGCCAGAAGGCTGGGGATATTGTAGTAACTCCAATCTTAAAATGTACATTTTCAAAAATGGGTTGGGCATCCGAGGTCCACCACATGAGTTCAAGGTGTTGCTGTAACTGGAGGAGAGCCCTCAAGGACCACCCCATGGGATTATTCTTTAATAGCCTCGGGATATTAGATGGAGAGAGAAATAAAAGGGCCCGCAAAGAGCACTTTACCCTTTTCGCTAAATCACTTTCTATATCGTACCAAAGTGGTCTATATTCTGAGTGCCAGTGATCCCTACTCCACCAACCTAGTTTACAAACATGCTAGCCACATAATATAAAAATATGGAGGAGCAGCCAAACCTCCCTCTGATTTTTGGGGCAGTCAGCTTACTATAGGACCTCGCAGTTAACTTTCCTTGCCATATGAAGGTATTAAACATTTTTTGCAGTCTGGCAAACCACTTTTTCGGAGATAAACCCCAAGCATCCCCAAGGGATATAAAAGTCTGGGTAATACATTCATTTTAGGAGATTTATCCTGCCCCACAATGTCAAAGAGGCTGGCCACTCTGTTCAGATCATCTGATATAGACTGGACAAGAGTACCTAAGTTCTCTTTAACCATCAATGAAAGGTTTACACTGATGTTGATGCCCAAATATGGCAGCAATTTAGCTTCCCAGCCCAGTCAAGCGATTGTAAATCCGCCCTTATCACCCTATTATTTAAGGGAAAATTTTGGTCTTTGAACGTTTAATTTATAACCCGATATCTTGGAGAAATAGTCAATTTCCTCAAGTATAGCTAATAACGAAACTTCTGGGTGTTCAACGTGTAATAATACATCATCTGCATAAGCTGAGCAGATATAGGCAACATTCCCTACCTTGATCCCTTCAATAAGCGGATTCCCCATTAACCTATGCAGGAATGGCTCAAGATATAAATTAAATAATAATGGGGATAAGGGACATCCTTGCCTGGTACCTCGTTCTACTCTAATAATCTGTGACAATACCCCATTACATTTCACTCTGGCAGAGGGCAAGGAGTATAGAATTTTAACCCATTTTATAAAATCATCTGGCAAACCAAAAGCTGACATAGTAGAAAACAGGTAATTCCAGGAAACTCTATTGAAAGCCTTTTCGGCATCAAGTGAAAGAAGCACCGCAGGAATGTCAGACTCCCTAGCCTCTGCCATGAGATGTAATAATTTTCTAAGATGGTCCTGAGGAACCCTCCCCTTCATAAAGCCAACTTGCTCTCTGCAGATCAGGTTGTCCATTACTTTAGACAATCTAACTGCTAGAATCTTTGCTAAAATTTTAACATCTGTATTTAAAAAGATATAGGGCGATAGCTATCCAGATTTGATGGGTCCTTACCTGGTTTCAAGATTAGGGAGATTGTTGCCTCGAGAAAACTTGGGTCCGAGATACCATGGTTATACCAGTAATAATAAACCTCTAACAAGATTGGGGCTATATTTGATGAAAAGACTCTGAAAAGTTATTGGGATACACCGTCGGGCCCAGGGGACTTGTCAAGGGCATCTGCTGGATAGCTTGGCAAATCTCCGAAAGTGTTATGGGAGCACCCAAATCAGTAGCTTCATCTGCAGAGATTTTTGGGAGATAAACCAAATTCAAAAATACATTGATTTCTGATTTTGAGGGATCATAATGTGTATCTTGCGAGTATATCTTTTGAAAAAAGACTCTAAAGGCTTCTGCCATATCGACCAAATCCGTACAGATTTGGCCTCCCTGAGAAATACGAATTCCTGTGATATGATGCGCTAGGTCCATCTGCCTAATCCGCATAGCAAGAAGCTTTCCAGCTTTCTTCCCGTATCTAGATATTGGAGCTTTGCTCGTAATAGTGCAAGTTCGGCTCGCTGCTGAACCAGTCCTGAGTATTGAGCCTGTAATTTATGCAATCTAATCCTCTCCGAATCAGCTGAGTGTTGGGACAAGCTATACTCAATTTGCTTAATCTGGGTCAGCAAGGAGTCCATCATATTTCTCTGAATATGTTTTTCCTAGAGGAAATCTTAATTAATCCACCTCTTAAGGTACACTTTAAAGCAGCCCAAACCATATCCTTTTGATTTACTGAGTTTTGATTAAACTGTAGAAACCACTTGATATAATCCCTAATTATTTTTAGATATGATTGTTCTTTCAGAATTTGACAATTTAATCTCCATTGGGGTGAACGTTGGGAAATAGATGATAGCCTGTACAGCACACTCACCGGAGCGTGGTCCGAGATAACTTTAGCTGAGATGTCAGCCTGTATCATGTCAGGGACCAGTAGGGAACTGACTAAAATATAGTCTATTCTCGAATAAGAATTGTGCACTGGAGAATAAAAAGAATACTGCCGTAACCCTGGGTTAAATATACGCCAAATATCAATTAATGCTGTATTCTCTATAAAACCCTTCAAGGCTCTTTGTGCAGGGGATAAGCCCTTCAGTCTATTAAATGTCCTGTCTAGGTCATTTTGAAATCCAATTCCAATCTCCTCCAATAATTGCGGTTGGTGGGCCGAGATTACCCACCTCAATAGTTTTATAAAGAAAGGGAGAGTCATCATTAGGGCCGTAAACAGAACCTAATAATATTGGCTGCGAGGCTAATTGTGCTCGTATAAATATATACCGGCCATCGGGATCCCAGTATTCATTCAACAACTTGAAAGGGACACTCCTGGCCACAAGTATGGCCACTCCTGCTCTTTTAGTTGAGGCCCCGGCTCCATATACCTGGGCAACCCACATCCTCCTAAAGTACTGTATATCACATCTTCTTAGATGTGTTTCCTGAAGGAAGGCAATATGTGCTCCCAGGTGATGTAAATACTTATATTACTTGTCGCTAGCCTATCCTTGGCTCCCTTGGCGTTCCAGCTAATAAACTTATATATCTGGCTCATATAAGCGCTAGGTAAAATCCATGTGTACATAACAAAAGACCTGAAATCTTACAATCATGCATAAGGCCAGTTATGCAAGCTAAGGCATCCTTGTGCCGAAAAATAAAAACTTTCCCAGTAAACTGTAACCTTGAGTACAATTATTACCTCCTACCTTCTAAAACTACCTAACCCCAAGCACCCCTCCTCCCCCAACAATGCAACAAAGTTGTGTAGGAACCCCCAACTACAAACTCCCCAGTTCCCCTGAACTGTTCTCCAAAATAATACCTGCCACATGATAATCATTCAATC
The DNA here is from genome assembly GCA_016271365.2 of Neoceratodus forsteri. Lineage (NCBI taxonomy): Eukaryota > Metazoa > Chordata > Ceratodontiformes > Ceratodontidae > Neoceratodus > Neoceratodus forsteri. The sequence continues at coordinate 511,140,488 of CM057449.1, read as the reverse complement.
AGCCCAAAATACTCAGCCACTCCGCCTGGAGCCCCTGCCACCCATATCATTAAATGATAACTCACCCTTTCGAATCAAATATAGTCCCTAAAATCTAGCAAATTACATAGCATTAGAACAAAGATAATTTATGTCAATAAACATTTCACTAGGTAAGTACTGAGGACATATAATAAGCCCCATTAATGAATAAAAACAAAAAAAAAAACAAAAAAAAAACACAGAGTCCACTGTAGTGCTGGTCGGAAAATCCGTTATCAACTGCGATTATGCATGTAGTAAATCCTGTCCAGCCCAAGTCCGCATAAAATTGAGATCCAAATATGCTCCATTTCCAAAAGTATATAGATTGAAAATAAAATTAATATACAATCCTTGTCAGAAATTATATTACATCCAAGACTTGTTGCCTTACAATGGCTAAATAATATGTAAATACTCCATCCTGCTAAAAAAAAAAAAAAAGGATTGTCTGGAGATGCTGATCATGCAGTCTTCATGCGTCCAACATAGCTTCAACCAAGGCCGCTCCAACTTTAAGCCAACACATCCGTTCCCATGTCCAAGCACATATCCCAGATGAACAGAAGAGGGCAAAAAAGGATCTAATTTGCAAAAAGCACCTCATAGAGCATTATACAACACCAAAGTAATCTCACTTAAAGAGATCTGGAAGGAGACGCTGCAGATCCTGGTGAGCTTGAGAATAGGATTCAAATGTAAGCCAGTTCCCATCCAAGTTTACCATCAGCACAGCCAGATACTTTACTTTGAAAGGCTTGGATGCAGCAATAAGTTTGGTTACAATTGGGTGTAACTCTCGACGCCTCATTCTCACTGAGTGAGGGAGATCCTGAGTAAAACAAATTTGTTTGCCCTCCCAGAGTAGCTCTTTCACTCCTCTCACTTTATCTAACACATGCTGTCTATCTTGATAGTTAAGGAATTTCACAATAAATGGCCTAGGAGGCTGACCCGGTGCAGGAGGAGGCCGCAAGGCCCTGTGCGCCCTTTCTATGATGTAATCCCCTCCACCCGGGGGGGAACCGGCAATCTTGGAGCAAAGCTTCTGGATGAAGAGAATCGGGGCACTCACCTCCTCCTTTTCAGGTATCCCAATCACCACAACATTATTGCACCTGCTGCGTCCCTCCAAGTCCTCTAATTTATCCTCCAGCTTTTTAAACCTCCGTTACACAAGCACTAGCTCTGTTTCATGATTTGCCTGTTTGGTCTCCAGGGAAATTACCTTTGTTTCAGTATCCCCTACTCTCTGTGTTAAAACGTCCATCGATCTCTTGATTGCTTGCATATCATCAGCCACTGAAGCGATCGCCATCTGTAAGGGTTGCAGTAGCTCTAGAAATCTAGATTCTGATAGCGGGGCATCCGTTGTAGGTAAACTTGATAGGCTAGCGGCCTGTTGTTTCGCCCTCTTAGCGGCCTTTTCCTTTTCTGGCGTCTGGGGGGGCGTATGTTTCGGCCTAGTTTTTTTAACGAACCCATCCATGCTTTAGCCAAATAAACAGACTCTAGCTGCTCTTGTAGGCTCCTCGGATGAAATTTGGGGCTAATAGCTGTAAACTTGCGCTAAAATTAATTTATTTTCTCTCGGATGATGGTGGAGCTCCGCGGTTGCACTGCTTACGCTCAGGCTGACATCACGTGACCCCCACCTACCTAGCTTCTGCCTGGTGCCAAAGGACTTCATTACCATCTTTTTGGCAACTGACAGTAGCCAGCTAGAATTGGGCCAGTGATGGACATTATCAAAGTGCTATAGAAGAGAAGATTCAAGCTCCAAGGCTAAGGGACCAGTGGAGTAAATGGTGGTGTTATCAGCATACATGTGCATCATACATGTGGTGAACTGGATTGGAAACTGGTTAAGGGACAGAAAACAGAGGGTAGTGGTGAATGGAACCCAATCAGATGTAAGGGAGTTGACCATTGAGGTACCTCAGGGGTCAGTTCTGGGGCCAGTCCTCTTCAATGTCTTCATCAGTGACATTGCAGATGGGCTGGAGGAAAAGGTTTGCCTGTTTGCAGATGACACCAAGATCTGCAACAGGGTGGATACTCTGGAAGGGGTGGAAAGGATGAGAAAAAATCTGGAACTGCTGGAGAGATGATCAGGGGGCATGGCAGCTATGGTTTAACGCAAAGAAGTGCAAAAATAATGCATGTGGGGAGCAGGAACCATGGGTGAGCTACAGGTTGGAGGGAGCTGCTGGCTGTAACTAAGGAGGAGAGGGACTTGGAGGTCATAATCACAGATGACTTGAAGGCCACTAGGCAGATGGCAAAGGCGGTGGGAAATGCCACTGGGATGTTGGGGTGTATTGGAAGGGGAATCACAAGCTGAAGGAGGGAGGTAATAGTTCCACTGTACAAGACCCTGGTGAGACCCCACCTTGAATACTGTGTACAGTTCTGGAGACCACACCTTCGAAAGGACATTGACAAAACAGAGATGGTGCAGAGGAGGGTTACCAAAATGGTGAAGGGATTACATCACAAGTCTTATGAGGAGGGAGTGAGAGATCTTAATTTGTACACACTGGAACAAAGGAGAGAGAGAGAGAGGTGACATGATAGAAACATTCAAGTACCTCAAGGGCATTAACAAGGTGAAAGGGGACACCATGTTCCAGATTAATAGTAGTGCCAGGACAAGAGGACACAACATGAGACTGAGGGGTGGCCTCATAAGGGGAAACATCAGGAAGTTCTTTTTTACGGAAAGGGTGATGGATGCATGGAATAGCCTGCCCCAGGAGGTGGTGGCAGCCCATACAGTGGCGGGCTTCAAACTTACATGGGACAGAAACAGAAGAATAATAGAGACAGGAAGAAAAAAGCTAAAGCCAATGACCAGATATTTATTATTTTTCTGTTTTACCAGGAAAGACAAACTAAACTGAAAGCTTATTTACAAGTGCATCCTGGGAGCACAAGGAAGTTAAGTGACTTGCTCTGGGTCACACAATATGCAAGTGGGGGCCGTGGGATTCAAACCCAGGTCTCCAGGTTTGCAGCTCAGAGGCTTAAACCACTGCACTATACTGCCACTGGATACTTCATTAGGCAGCTTAAATGGGGAAACTGGATGGGCCTAGCAGCCCTTATCTGCTGACAGCATCTATGCTGGTGCTGACACAAGCAGAAGGGAGGTTGTTTAGGAACAATTAGAAAATAATGGGGTAGAGAATGAAACTTTGAGTGACACCAGTTTGGACAGAAAAAGAGAGAGAGAGAGAGAGAGAGTCACTGTGGCTAACAGTAGATACAGGTAAGGGAAAAACATTCAAAATAGGTGTCATTTACAGGCCCCCAAACCAAGAAGAGAAAGGAGACAAAGGCCTAATAGAGGTAATACACAAAATGGCTGATAGAGGTGAAGTGATACTGATGTAGGACTTCAACCTCCCAGATATAAACTGGAGCACATAAACAGCAGCAACAATGAGAAGCAGGGACTTCTTATTGTTGCTACAGAGTACAGGACTGGGTCAACTGGTTAAAACCCCAACAAGAGGGAATACCATTCTTGACTTGGTCCTCACAAATACTGACAGAATAAAGGCCATCTACGTGGGATGCCATGTGGGAAACAGCAACCGTTGTATGGTTAGCTTTAAGATAAACATAACAGAGGACACCTGCCACTGAAAAATAAAAGTGCTAGATTTTAAAAAAGCAGACTTCCGAAAAATGAAGACCAATATAAGAAATGACTTAATCGTAACAGAAGAAGAGGAGGTTGATGTCATGTGGGAGAGACTTAAGACAGCAATCCAGATAGCCACAGACCAATGCACCAGAAGGATCAGCAAGGCAAAAAATAAGACAAAATCCTCTGTGGTTTATCAAAGAAGTGGCTACAATAATGAAGGAAAAAAAGAAAGCGTACAAATTATACCAGGAAACTAAAACAGAAAAGGACTGGGAGTCATACAAGGACAAAATGAGAGAAATCATTGAAATAATTAGACATGCAAAAGCCCAGACAGAAGCAAATACAGCAGAAGGGATGAAGAGAGGAGAAAAATCCTTCTTTAGATACAGCAAGAAAAGAAGGAAGGTGAAAAGAGGTATAGTAAAGATTGCTACTGTAGATGGGAGAACAACAGAAGATGACCCAGAGAAAGCAGAAATCCTTAACAAGTACTTCTGCTCAGTGTTTACAGAGGAAGACCCAGGGGATGGCCCAATGCTGACAGAGCACAATGCCCCTGGACCAGGGGTTGACACTAGCCCCTTCACTGAGGCCAAATTATTGGGAACACTACATAAACTAAAGGTTGACAACGCCATGGGGCCAGATGAGATGCATCCCAGAATCTTAAAAGAACTGGGGTTGGAACTGGCAGCACCACTGGCAAAACTATTCACCAAGTACTTAAAGAGTGGAGTGGTGCCTGAAGAGTGGAAAAGGGCAATAGTGGTCCGACTCCACAAATCCAGCAGCAGGGAGGAGTCTGTCAATTACAGACTGGTAAGCCTCACTTCCATAGTAGGGAAACTGATGGAGACACTACTCAAACAGAGGATCATAGCCTTCCTCAAAGCTAGCGGCCAACAGTTCCCCAAACAGCATGATTTCACAGCAGGAAGGTCATGCCAGACAAATCTACTAGAGTTTTTGTTTATGCTACAAAAGTTGTGGATGATGACGGGGCAGTGGACATGGTCTACCTGGACTTTAGCAAGGCCTTCGACTCGGTTCCACACAGAAGGCTGGTAAAGGGCTAGACCACACAGGGGTTGGACTGGAAGTAGTGAGATGGGTACAGAATTGGTTACAGGGCAGAACAGAGAGAGTGCAGGTAAATGAAGCACTCTCTTCCGAAGATAAGGTGACTGGTGGGGTGCCCCAGGGCTCGGTGCTGGGACCTCTGCTCTTCAATAATTTTATATCAGGCATCACTAATGGGCTAGAGGGAAAGGTGTGTCTGTTCACAGATGACACCAAGATATGCAACAGGATCGACACTGTTGAGGGAGTGGGCAAGATGGAAGCTGACCTCAAAAAACTTGAAGAATGGTCTGAAGCATGGCAGATAAGATTCAACGCCAAAAGTGCAAAGTCATGTATGTAGGAAAAAGAAATCTCAAAAAGACATATTACCTAGGAGGAGAAAGATTAGCTGCCATAAACCAGGAGCGGAATCTGGGAATCATAATCTCAGACAACTTGAAAGTGGGAAAACAGAGTGAGAAGGCAGCACTGGCCAGTGGAATGCTGGGATGCATTGGGAGGGGAATCATGAGCAGGAGGAGAGAGGTGGTCCTGCCACTATACAGATCACTGGTCAGGCCTCACCCGGAGTATGGTGTCCAGTCTTAAGCCCCACCTCAGGAAGGACATTGAAGGGTGGAAATGGTGCACAGAAGGGTGACAAAAATTATTTAGGAACTGCAAGAGATGTCCTATGGGGAAAGACTAAGAACTGAACATGTACTCCCTGGAACAGAGAAGGGAGAGGGGAGACATGATCAAAACATTCAAATACATAAAAGGTACAGTCTCAGGAACTTTTTCTCTTCAAGAAGTGCAGCAGAACTAGGGGACATGATCTAAGACTGCAAGGGGGGAGGTTCTCTATCAAGTCAGGAAGTTATTCTTCACAGAGAGGGTGGTGAATGCCTGGAGTAGCCTGCCCCCAGAGGTGGTGGGGGCTAGCACAGTGGAGGCATTCAAGAATACATGGGATAGACACAAGGGAGCCCTCACACCTAAGGACAGCTAGAGGGGTAGGTTAGGTCTACAACACTGGGCAGACTAAATGGACCTGGCAGTCTACTTCTACCATCAACTTCTATGTTTCTATCTACTTGAACTGACTGTTGATGGTCAGAGAGATACCAGTGAGAACAAGTAACTGCTGGGGTAGAAAGACCCACAAACCTCAACTTGTCCAACAGGTGAGAGTGGTCAACAGAATCAAAGGCCTTGGTGAAGTCAATATAGATGGCCAAAATGATGTGTCCCTAGTCAATTACCTTAAGGTTGGAGTCAGTGACCCTGAGTAGGGAAGATACAGTTGAATTTTTTTTTGTGAAAGCCAGACTGGAAAGAATGGAAGCCAGTGGAATCCAAAAAGGCATAGAGCTTGAAGAACACATATTTGTCCTGAAGCTTAGCCAAACTGGGGAGAAGGGAGATGGCATGGCAGTTCAAGGGAAGGGCAGCCACGCCCTTATGGAAGAAAGTGCCTTAGCCTGCTTCCAAACATGAGGAACCATGCTGGAGAAAATGAAAGATTGATGAAGACTCCATCTGGCTGAAGTGCCAGGACTGCTTCTGTCAGTGTCTTTGGGTTTTTGCTCACCAATAAACACGCACTGCCAAACAATATGAGCATGCATGTTAGGAGCAGAAAGAATGAGCAGTTTAGAGCTTAGCTTGACAGGGCTGTGGCTCTAAGAGGTTTTTAAGGCCAATAAAGCACAGCAGAGGAGGTGAGAAAGAGACAGAGAGAAATAGGAAAGGGGATAATCCCTGAAGACCAGTAGGGTGGGAGAGAATAGGAAGTGAAGGGTGAGGCAGGAATGGTAGATGCAGTACAAGAGGTGAAAATATATTATTTGTAGAAGCCACAGATGTGGGGTCAGAGATGTGTGAACCTTCAGAGGTTAAACTCAAGGTGATACGTAGAGTAGGGGGGCATAAAGGGAGTGGATAACTTTCCAGAACTTGTTAGGGGAGTTACTGTTGGTCTGGAGGATGCAAGAAAAGTAGTGTTATTTAGAATCTTTTATAACTTTTTTTGCAGGTATTTCTAAACTGCTTGTAGCACAGCAAATCTGGGAAGGAGCCAGATGCGGTGTGAAGATGCCAAGTAGAGTTATGGGCCTTACACAGGTTGATCTCCATATAGATCCATGATAGGTGGAAACCATGGACTGCTATACAGTAAGTGGGAAGAGTGAAACACACACTAAAAGAATGAACTGCATGGCACAAAACTGCAGTCAGAGTTGGTAATACTGATTATGCAATTGTTCAGCATCATTTGGAAGCAAAACATAGATCAGCAATATCTTTGTGATATATAGAACTAGAAAAGGTAAAAATTGGGGAAAAGAGAGTTAACAGTGAAAAACTGTCAAGAAGAGAAGACCACAGGACATTTTTATTGTACACGAAGTATCTCAGTGGCTTAAATAAGGATTTTCATTTTAGACTATTTTGGTGGAAAAAAATAATATAAATGCTAATTTGTTATCCTCTGTTTGATTATATTTACAGACTCATAATAATTAAAGAATTGGCTGACAATAGTTACCAGGCAAGATTGTCTTAACAGCAAATTGGTTTAATGAGGTAAGCAAGATCTCTCAGCAAAAGGAATCTATTAAAAATATAATTAGAATACAAGTAATTAATTTTTGTCTAGCTGGGTTAGGTAGCAAAAGGTTGATGATAAAGGGAGGATCAACCAAATAATTAGTTTGCAGTTTTTTCTTGGGGTAACAACAACTGAACCAATAACAAATGAACAGCATTGAGTTAAAATGAATTTTTGAAGAATGGAAACAGCATGAATTAATAATGGTCTATTCACATGGAGATTTCTTATTGCTAATTGATATGTGAACAATTTAATTATAAATAATAGTTATACACAGCACAGCATTATGATGCAAATTCAAATCAAAGTACAAATGGTGGCAATGCCAAGATTTGAATGAAAGTAGGTCTACAAACTTAAACACACACAAAGTCTGAAATATCGCAGTCTGCAGTGGCAGTGCTGTGCACCAGAGGGTCTTCATAGATGTCATAATATGCAGTAGTATTCTCCTGCTCTCAGTAGGCTTGCTTAATTTTGCAACTGGCAGTGACATATTCTGACCACAGAGGGACTTTTATCAGTGTGTCTACCAGCTGCGGCAATTCTCCTGTCTGACAGTCACCCAAACTGCACCCCTCCCCAAAAATATGGCCTGGTTCCAGTTGTCAATACATTTTCTGGTTGGTAAAACAGTAGAACACCACCCCAGAAAGTTACACTGGCTGCAGGAGCGATGGAGAAATAGAGTGTGAGCAGCATGGTAAGCAGCAGAGAGTGAGACGAAAACATTCCTAGCAGATTCCCAGGTGTGTGTTGGACATGCATTCTGGTGCCCTGCTTTGCAACTGTACAGGGAAAAGTTCCAGCCAGTGTTATAGTCCACTGACTGTGCAGCTATGCATATAGGATAAAGTATGGGGTGCAGTGTGTTATGAGAATTTAATACACACCCGAGTTGTTGGATGGCACATAAACCCCGCGGGCGAAGCACAAGAGGTTTATGGTAGCCATCCAGCAATGAGGGTGTGTATAAATTCGAATTTATACACTGCACCCCATATTTTGTTTTATATAATTTAAGGGGTTGCATTTTTTTGCCGACTCCCGTCTGTCCCTGCTTACGCTCCTGCGGTGCAAAAATAAAAACTTTTTATTTATTTAGTTTGATCCAGATGGTCAGCACCTGGCCAGTGGTGCTACTGCCTACTCTCTGCTCTGGCTTGGGGTGAAGTTACAGAAGGAGGAGGCAAGAGATGCTGGCTGGCAAGGGGCACTGGAGACAGGCAGTAGGAGGGACAACTTGGAGGCCTTGCTGCTCTCAATGCTCCTGTTTCATTCAGCCTTGAGTATGTGGCTTCCCTTGTGGGTGCCACCAATGAGGGATCAAAGCTATTTTTAAAATAAAAAAAATGGGGAACCTTAGTACACAGCAGGGATCCAGACCACTCGCTCTTCTCGGGTACAGCCGATAGTCTGACACAAACAGCCATGTATTAAAAAAATGCCATAATAACACATACGTGTATTATGGCATTTAATGCACAGCTTTTTCAATGGCAAAAAATGTAACCCATTAATTATAGACTGCATAACTAATGCACATCCTACTCACACAAAAGGTAACCTTAGGCTTGCCAAAATTATCATAAAGTACCAAAGGTACTGACAGGCCCTCAAAGGAAATAATGTGCATTGTATAAATTAGAGTAGCTCTGCACTGGAACTTTTTAAGGGTTTGTTAACAAACCAATTTATTTAACTTGCCTTCCGGAACCACATTTTTCTCCTGGGTTTTGGGCTGTTTGTTTTCATCTGACTGAGGCTGCTTGCTTTCCTGACCTGTTTTTATGTTCGCTTGCATGCATGCGAAGGGAACATCTTGCAACAGTAGGACTTTTGGAGTGTGTAACCCTCTTTGCCAATGCAGTGCTCAGTGTAGCAGCGCACCACCCTAGGGACCAATACATGCCGAGCTGTGTATGACAGCAGTTTGGCTGTGTTGGTCTTCACTTCTAAGAAAAGGTCCGCTGCAATCAGCGGTGTTAGCGTGTATGCAATTTGCATACCTACGACAGCCGAACTGCTGTCATGCACAGCTCGGCATGAAATCCCTCCCACTTCCTCCCTCTGCTAATCTCCTCCCTCTCCATCAATAATATTCTCCCTGGCACCACATTGTGTGCTGAGGGGGGCACCCAATCCCACTCAGCTCATGCACCACCCCAGCACACTGTGTGGCTGATGGAGTTGCCCAATCTCCTATTGGCTACAGCCCCCCCAACAAACAACCAGTTGTCACGCTGGGAGCCCACCCCAGTGTGCTCATGCCTTCCAACCCCACGCATATTGTATGGCCAGCATTGGTGCCCAATCTCCACTGGCTACAGTTCCTCCCAGCAGACACGTAGGTGGCATGCTGGGAGCCTACCCCAGTGTGCCAAAAGCGTCCTTTTTTTTTTTAAGTCCTGTGAGAGAAGAAAATGGTCCCTCGATGACTCCCTGCCCCCCCAACCTGCGACCACCCTCTGTGCACCCACCTCCCCACACCCTCCTCACCCCATACTTACCTCTGGAGCCCTGCACAACGATCTTCGGTGGACCAGGAACACGTCTGCACTCTTTAATGCCGACCGCAAACTGAGGAAATGCCGGTAAGCTGTATAATGGCATAAATAGGGGTTTTCCAACTTAGGTGGCTATCTCGGTCATTTTTTTACTTTTGGCAGCAAATTTTTAACATGGGGTTCTTGACACCCCTTCTCATGAATTCAGTCATTGTCATGGCATTATTCGATATCAAGGTGATTTCCGCGGTCATGCGGAATCACCTTCGGGACAATAGAGAAATGACAGTTTCGGGTTCATGAGGTGGGCTCTCAAAAAGCCTATGTTGCAAATCTGGTGAAAACTTCAAAAAATGACTGTTTTATGGCGTGCATTGTGCAGTTTCCATGCACACTCGTAAGTTCACGATGTGTAATATTTTCACTCAGATTTTCAACATAGGCATATTTCCACCTCCTTATGAACAGTGCAGCTGTCATTTTTCATATCCTGGCCAAAATGTGTTTTCAGCTTCTGGCACAAAATAGCGTGGTTGCTGCTGGAAATCAGTGTTCACTACAGGGTAAGACAATCACAGTGACACTATTCATGAGCAGAGGTCCTAAAATGCCTATGTTGAAAATTTGGTTGCAAAAGTCCATAAAATGGCTGTTACAAGCATGTGTTGCGCATTTCTACATACACTCGTAAGTTTGTGAATTTGTAATATTTCCACTCCAGATTTTCAACATTGCCCTTTTACCACATCTCCTTATGACCAGTACAGCTGTCATTTTTCACATCCTGGCCGAAATGTGTTTTCACACTTCGGTGTACAATAGCGCGGTAGCTATGGGAAATCATGTTCAGTACAGAGTAAGAAACTCATAGTGACACCGTTCATGAGCAGACATCCTAAAATGACTATGTTGAAAATTTGGTGCAAAAATTCCCAAAAAAATTACTGTTTTACAAGCATGCGTTGCACAGTTTCCATGCATACTCGTAACTTCGCAAATATTGCGAAATATTGTCTTATTTTCACTCCAGATTTTCAACATTTGCATTTTTCCACACCTCCTTATGAAGAGTATAGCTGTCATTTTTCATATCCTGGCTGAAATGTGTTTTCACACTTCCATCGCAGAATAGCGCGGTCGCTGCGGGAAATCAGTGTTTGGTACACAGTAAGAAAATTATAGTGATAGTGTTCATGACCAGAGGTGACAAAATGCCTATGTTGAAAATTTGGTGAAATAATTCCACTGAATGACTGTGTTACAAGTGCAGGTTGCACAGTTTCCACACAGGCTCGTACCCTTGAGCACAACCAGGGCATTAGGGTTCCTAAGACAGACACTTAAGAAGTATGAGGGTGGAATGTTAATCAGATGCAAGAGGAGTTGCAGAGAGGTACTCTGTTGGGATATGGATGCAGAAGGAACATGGATACAATGGGGAAGGGGCCTGCATTAATGCCAAACATCAATGCAAATACCAGCAAGCGAACGTTCGGCATTGACAAATGCTTGTTATACTATTCTGTTTACATTTTAAACTTTTGCTTGTACTGCACTCAGAGCTCTGGTTGGGAGCCCTAACAAATACATTTGTCTTGCCTATAAGTAAAACTTGACTTGCTTAATATAAGTAAATGGGACTTAGGAGATGTATCTTGGCTTATCAAGTGTGCCTCATCATGACTTCTTAGGGTCTGAGGACTAAGAAATGAACTGAGTGGTTCTGGCACTCTAAAGTTCTTGATTGGGATACTCTTAATTAGCAAGAGGCATCTCTGGAGCCAATTACTTTTATTACATATTTCTCTTTCTTCAACTTAAATTCAATTCCAAAGGGCAATGTGAACACTTTGGATTAAACAACAAAAGAAATGCAAAGTTAGATAACTGATACAGCTGAAGAGCAGGATTAGTTTTACTGATTACCTTGGTGCCCAGATTTCATTTTGTGTGTCAGTGTTTTATCCAATTTTATTTTATTTTATTTTTTTTCCCCACCTTCCTTGCCCCTGGCCTGCCTCTCCTTCCAGCTACACATAACCCCCCCCCGACCTCCTTGCCCCGACACCCTTCCTACTCACCTCAGATCACAGCCGACCCAGGGGTGGCCTGGCATAACCCTTCGCCGGATGGGTCCCTCTTTTCCGAGGTGGAAGACGCCAGGAGGGGGATACCAGCACGCTCTATGATCAGTCCCCGGGTGCTGCTGAGGTGGATTCCGGGGCGTCAGGGCATCTGAGGTGGTGGGGAGTCGACAGCCATCATCTGGCAGACCAGGCAGCTTTTTTCCATTTTTCTGTGGGGAGTGACGTCCTGATGTCAAGGCATACGCCGACGTCTGCCACTCCCCCTTTGAACTCCGAGCCCGGCTGTACTGCTGCACTCCCAGGCTCTGCCAAGGATCAGCCCTATGCCAATGTGCATCTCCTGCCCTCCCCCCCAGAGAAGGAGAGCTGTCCCCGGATGCTCCATCCTTCTCTCCCCGGCCAGCCCTCCGGCGACCCGAGTCCGGTCCTGAACTCGGGTCGCCGGCATTGCAGATGATCCAATTTTATTTTAGTACATTATGAATCCATTCATTTCTAGAATACCAGGAATACAATTTTAGAATAGCAGTGTTTCGAAAGTCTTAAAAAGTAAATGTTGATTTGGATAATAGGATATGATATAAGAGAAATAGATATTTCTATATTGTTTATGTATTATATTTATGTAAGGTTAATGGAGCAAGGGAAGTGTAGGAAGTAGTCCATATATTTTGTTTCTAATTGTGAGGAATTAATTCCACCAGTTATTCTCCAAGTTCTCGTGGTTGGCTTTTCTCATATCTATATCTGTACTACAGCTTGATTACCAGACAACATTAGAGCCGTATTTGTGATACTTGAATCATACACTATCACCGTATCTTATATGGTAAGACTCTAACAGCTAGTTGGTAGTAGATCCACTCCATCTGGGTGGGGAGTACAATCTAAACTAAATGACATTAAGTAAGGTTCCTTCTCGCCAATACAGTTCCTTATAGAATGTGGTTCAGGGGTTGGGCACTCAGTTGTGGGAACTGTGGGGCACTCTTCTCCAGGGATGTGCTCTGGAGGAGGTTGTACTGCTCCTTCTGCAGGACTATAGCAGAGCTTCATGCTCAGCTACTAGCAACAAGGATAGAGATATCTCAGCTGTACACTGAGTGCAGCAAGAGGTCACCCCTACACCACCACTCCCCCAGAGACCCAGAGACTCACTGGTCCAGAATGGTGGAGGGGTACAGGGCGTGGGGGGCAGCAGCCATAAGGAGGTTGTCTGGCCCAGTACCATCCAGACGGTGAATCACCTCACACCCCTGGAGGAGGTTGGAAGGGGGATAGTCCAATGCCTACCTGGAGTGTCAGACAACTGGGAATTTGACCTACTAGGGAAGATGGTAAAAGGGGGAGCTAGGGGTGCTTGTACACCTGGGTATGAATGATCTGACCAACCAATTAGTAGAGACAGTGAAGCAGAAGTTCTAGACACTGGGGCACAGACTGATGGCACACTCAGCCTCACTGGCCTTTCCCTATGTGGGGCTGGGAGGGAAGGCAGGACAGCATTAGGAGTAAAGAAACAGAAAAGTTTAGCAGTTGGCTGAAGGGGTGATGTCAGGACAAGGGGTACCACTTTGTCGGGGATTGGAGATTTCTCGGACAGGAGACTCTTCAAGGGTGATAGACTTCACCTGACAATAGAGGGGCTAGCGCACTAGAGCAGGCGTTTGATGTCTACATCAGATGTTTAAACTGACTGCGGGGAGTCAGGTCTAGGGGATCCATGGTGGATGGTAAGTCGAAGGGGATCCTAGATAGAACTCCCCCACATCCAGGGGACAATAACTGCAAAGACAGTACAAGGAATGCAGTAAGGTTTACATGACCAAGAGGAGGAATACCAGTGAGGAGGAATGTACCAGATATAAGCACAAACAAGGAGGGAATAAAATGCAAAAAGCAAATGAACAGTAGCAGAGTTAGAGCAGAAGTCAAATGGAGGGGGGTATGCCTTAATGCCAGGAACCAAGGCAACAGACTTAGTTAGCTCCATGCGCTGATGGCAGACACTGAAGTGGACCTGGTTGCCATCATGGAAATGTGGGACACAGATAAAAATTACTGGGAGATGATGGTCCTTGGGTATTCACTGTTCAGGAGAGATAGAAGAACTGGTTGTGGGGGAGGAGATGCCCTTTTTGTCAAAGAGGGCACTGAAGTGGCAGAAGATAGAAGTACTATGCATAACAGTGGGGAGGATAAGTCAGTATGGGTCCAACTCACAGCAGCCTCAGGCAGGAAAGTGTGCTTAGGGGTGATCTATAGGCTTCAGGGCAAAGGAAGAAGGGACGGAGAACTCAAGGAAGAACTTAGAAGACAGGCAGCAAAGGGCGCAGTAGTGGTGGTGGATGACCTGAACCTACCTGACATTGATTAGGAAGTCCCGGTGGCCAAGAGTGACAGGAATCAGACATTACTGTACACCTTTCAAGATTATCTGCTGTGCAGCTTGTTAGGGCGTGCCAGGTAGAATGCAATCCTTGAGTTGATGTGATGCTCACCAACTCAGAGACAGTGAGTGCTGTGGAAGTAAAGGAACTGGTAGGAACAGCGACCACAACTCTGTGTGTTCCATTGATCCTTGAGGTCGGCCACTCACAATCAAAAACAGAAATCCTTGACTTTAGAAGGGCAGACTTCGATAGGTTGAAGGAACTGGTCAGAGATAAGTTAGTAGGGGTGAAGGATATGAGGAGGTTAGAGGAGAGATGAGGGGCAATAAAGGGAGCTATCCTTGAGACATCAAAGGCAAGTATAGAAACAGTATCTAAAAAAATGGTAGCCCGTGATAATGGTGACCGTGACTGAGTGCTTTCAAAAAGGGCAAATCAGTTGTGGTGCCTGTCCACAGGGCTACTAGGCAGGGAGGATGACCAGATGGAGGGTCCATGAATATAGCGACAGGATGTCGCTATATGTACATGTGCTTGGGGAGGGAGCGAGCATGCGCCGCGAGGGTAGAAGGGAGGAGGGAGGATTTGTGAGGTGTAGTGTGGTGATGGGCTGCCGAGCCAGCCCTGTGGCGTGGTGGGTGGGTGGCAGGCTACGGTTGTGAGAGTGCCAGGTTCAGGTCTGGGTGTGCATTCATTTGTTGCACCCGGCCGTGAAAATTTTTAATCGGTTTGTCCCCCGACGCCATCCACCTGGGTTGAGAATCCTTTAGTGGAGGCACAGCCCCCATAAACAAACAAAAAACAAGTCCACGGTACCCTTTTGCTGTGTGCTGGTGTGTGCATTGCCGAAATTGATTTTCGGAGATGTCCACTGGCCCTAACGGCGATCGCCTTTCCGTGATCACCATTATCACATGGAACAAAAAAAACAGGTTTAAGAGACCAATGTGGTTCTTGGCTAGGGTCAGGGAAGTGGTTAGGGCCAAAAAGAAGGCCTTCTGTAAATACAAGGAAAAGCAGGGAGAGGCAGAAAAAGAGGATTATCTACAGAAAAGTAGGGAGGCAAAGAGGGTCATCAGGTTGGCAAAAGCAGACACAGAGCTGTGTATCATGTAGAGGGTCAAGAATGGAGAAAACAGTTTTTAGATATATCCGTGAAAAAAAGGAAAAAAGGGGGGTGTCACATGGCTAGTTAAGGGGGGGGTAGGGTGATAGAGGAGCATGAGCAAAAGACTGCTGCCCTGAATGACTACTTTTGCTCAGTATTCACTATGGAGGACTGCCGGTCCAAGCCAGAAAGCAGCATCAAAGTGGTCGCTAAGGGAGTCCCAGAAATGAGGTAGCCCATACCTAGAGAGGGTCCTGAAAGGGCTGGCAGCCCTCAAGATAGATAAGGCCCCAGGACCAGATGGGTTGCATCTGAGGATACTTAGGGAATTAGCAGCAGAACTGGCTGAACCACTGGCTGGGCTGTTCAACAGCTCATTTAGGTCCGGGAAAGTTCCAAGGGATTGGAGAATGATGGGTGTTGTACCGCTTCATTGGGGGGGGGCAACTAGGGAACTACGGGCCTGTCAGCCTGACCTCCATTGTCGGGAAGCTGGTGGAATCACTAATAAAAGAGGACCTCATGGACTACCTAGTCAGCAATGGGCTCCACGATAGCAAACAGCATGGCTTCATTACGGGAAGTTCTTTTCAGACTACCTGAATTTTTTTTTAACTGGGTGACCAGGGAAGTAGACAAGGGCCACCCTGTGGATCTGCTGTACTTTGACTTCAGCAAGGCTTTTTATTTGATACTGCACAAAAGGTTGCTCAATAAGATGGAAGACCTGGGTGCAGCTAAAACTGTAGTGAAGTGGGTGGGTAGCTGACTATAAGGGAGGCAGCAGAGGTGGTGGTCAATGGGGTTAAATCAGAGAGGTTCTGGTGGGGTTCCACAGGGATCTGTCCTGGGTCTGGTCCTCCCGGGCAGGCTGTGTCTCTTCACGGATGACACAAAACTACAGTATATGGGAGGTTGGACGGTGAAGGAATAAGGGATATGCAGAAGGACCTACAAAAACTAGAGGAGTGGTCAAAGGTCTGGCAGTTAAAATCCAATGCCAAAAAGTACAAGGAAATGCACCTAGGGAAAAGGAATCCCAAAACAGAGTACTGGATGGGTCGGGTCAGACTTTGTTCTATAGAAGAAGAATGGGATCTAGGAGTTATCATCAGTAACTTCCTTAAACAAGCAAGTCAGTGCAACAAGGCCTATAGCAAGGCTAACAGGATGCTGGGATGTATCGGGAGGCATGTTGATAGCAGAAAAGAGGTAATAATTCCACTATACAAATCCCTGGTGAGGCCTCACCAGGAGTACTGCATCCAGTTCTGGAGTCATCACCTCAGAAAGGACAGGAATAGGTTGGAAACAGTGCAGCACAGAGTAACAAAAATGATTCAAGGCCAGCAGGGCAGATCCTATGAGGAGGGTAACCTGTGAGGTGGGCACATGAGGAAGGGCGCCATCTGTACCGGCGACACCTTCCCGGCGTAATCCCTCATGGCGATGGGAGGGTAGGGTGACCGGATGAGTGGGTGGGCAAACTGGGTGACAGGATGTCACTATCTGCGTCACGTGCGTGGGGGTGGGTGGGACCGAGCATGGCGAGTGTGGGCTAGGAGGGAGGCTGTGAGGCGGCGGCTGCGGTGGATGGCTGAGCTGCGTCGTGGCATCAGGGGCTAGCTACTGGCTGGGGTGGCTGAGGTACGGGTTCGGGTCCGGGCACTGGTGCGATTTTATGCGCCCTGCCCAAACCTTTATTTTTTAATGCTTTCACCGCCCCTGACATGCACCCCCTGGGTTGAGAATCCTTAAGTAGGGGGGTCGCGGTGTCTGGGGGCACGCCCCCAAACAAAGCATTAAAAAATATCTCCTTGCGCCCGTTGTCCCTGTCGCCAGGGGTTGTCAGAGTGCCAAAAGCCTGTCGGCACTCTGACTGTGCACAATGGAGATCGCCTTTAGGCATTCTAGCCATTATCACATAGACCCTATGAGGAGTGCCTCAAGGCACTAAACATGTGCTCACTGAAAACTAGAAGGGGAGGGAGATATGATAGGGACTTCTAATTCCTTAAAAGAATTATACACGTCAACTGCAGGAATTATTTACTCTGAATACCAACTCGAGTCACGTGATCATGAGTGGAAATTAATTGGAGGGAGGTTCAGGAGGGATGTGAGGAAGTACATCTTTGAATCTGATGGGCCCAATTCTCAAAGCCTGTGTCTGAGACAAGGTGCTTGCACGCAAACAGATATGGTGCAAGGTGCTGCTGCGTCCAGGGACTGCTCACTGCCAATTCACAAGAAGTGGCCTCACGTGAGCCACAGGCTGCCTGCCCCAAATGGGGCTTGCACCATCCCTGCACCCAGAGCTGGGCTGCAACAAGGTGCAAGAGGCACTGTGGCAGATGCAAGCTGCCACAGCCCGCGCATGGGATTCACAAACTGTGCCCTGAAGGCAGAATTCTAAGTACCCTTTGACCAGCCAGGGCTGGTCTATGGGGACTTAGAAAATGCTCTGCTGGGCACAACCCCTGTATGCAGCACTATGCTACAGTCCTCCAGTGGTGACAGGGCCCTTGTCATGCCCATGGAAATGTCACACCCCATCTCCTATGCAGCCATGGTATTAGTATTGTGCCCTCCCACCCAGAACCTGATGCTGCCACAGTACATTTCCTGCTAGTGCCACCCACATGGTGGAATAGTGCCCCCACCCCAACAGATGAGTGTCCACCCCATCCCCAGATAGAGCATAGGACCATCATAGCCCTCCACACAGCTCGTGGAGTCCCTACTGCCTGGAATGTGCAGCGGACTGTACAGTGTACGCTAATGTGGCGTGTATGCTGTACAGTCACTACACCTTCGAGCAGTAAGGAACCTCGCGGTGGAGAGGCTATGCTGATCCCTTATCTCTAGATGAATTGGGCACTATCTGTTGGGATG
Organism: Neoceratodus forsteri; assembly: GCA_016271365.2. Lineage (NCBI taxonomy): Eukaryota > Metazoa > Chordata > Ceratodontiformes > Ceratodontidae > Neoceratodus > Neoceratodus forsteri. The sequence continues at coordinate 511,122,140 of CM057449.1, read as the reverse complement.
AGAACTGGACCACCACCAGGAGGGTCATTGGCCTGCATTGGGGCCATCGGGGTAGGGGGTACCAGCTGGGCATTGCCGCAAGGGGCTTGCGGCACATCCCGTCCATGCGCCACCCCCATCTAGCACCTGACACCCTTAACATCCAATGGATGTGACAAGCAGAAAGGTGGATAGTGGTCAGCAGAGACCCTCCTCTCACCACCTTGCCTGGCTGCCATCTGAATGATAGGGATTCAGCGCGTGCACACTGTGTTTTTACCGAAGAATCATTGGGATTGTCTCTGATGTAGCCTCACTGTTTTCACTAGCCACAATAAATGCCTGCTGTTTGCTATCCAGCTTCATTTATAGTTTTATGTACACTGCAGTTTTGTGTATTTGTGGCCCTGCCCTACACTGCAGCTGGAAGCTTACTTTCATTGATCTTTTTATATTTGCTAATTTCAGATTCTAAGAAAAAGATTTGCTTGCTGATTATTTTATGTGGAGCAGTTATATTACTTTGCTTGACAAACATTCATTATACCTGAGATACTAATACTACTATAACAGTACACGATTTTTCAACAAGCTAAAGTTGTGCGTGTCAGAAAAATATGGAATGTCATGGACATTAAATCTGACATATAACCCTTAATACCTGAAGATGATTACAGGGTACATGTTCATGGCAGTTCAAGGAATTATACTGGCACAGTAGTGCCATTATAGTTAGGGTTGAGCAACAGGTTCTATGTCAAGCCCCCTTACTTTGCACCTTAAAAGGGAACTGTCAGCAATAAGAACCTCATACCCAAGTGTGAGGCTGAGCCTAACTAGCCCTTTGTGTGCAGAAACACTTGTTTCTACTTACTGATTACTGCAGTGTAATAAATTGTATCAGGCTCATTTCACTGACTTGTAAGCTGACATTTCCTGTAACCAGAAATACCAGACTCCCCTGCTGCTGACATCAGAGGAGACTTGCAACAGTGGGAGATTCAATAGCCTGATGTGACTGTCAAGAGCTTTTTATAAGCTGTACTCTTCTGTTTGCCAGCCTGCTGTTCTCCTGGGGCTAGGTACAGTCACAGAGGACTGTACTAAGCCCCATGAGCACTGCAGGACCAGCAAACATCTGATTTTAGCTTAGTAAATCTTTAACATATATAAACATGTACTGTATACTGCAGGCTATTGAATTGCCCAGTTCTGCAGCCCTCCTCTGATGTCAGCTTCAGGGCATTCAGGGATGTCTGATTACACAGAATCAGGATTGTCATATTAGGGGTGAATGGATAGGAGCAGACTTGGGCTAACAGCTTCCTTAGCTTCTTACACCTTAGTATGAACCTTAGTATAAAATGGCATCTTAGAAGTCAGCAAAGTTAGTTTAATACATTCTACTATGTTGCAGTAAACAGTAAGTAAAAAAATGTTTTTGTACACAAAGTGCAAACTGGCATCAGCCTCACACTTGAGTGTGAGGCTGTTATTGCTGACAGTTCCGCTAGATTTGGCAGTGTTTGATGAAATTAGCTGAAATGCATGCATTGTCTAGTAGGCAATGCCTAAAGGTGTGGAACTTTTTTTTCAGAAACTTTCAGGGTAGAAGCATGCCGTGCCAAGGTAGGGCCTTTGGAAGGTTTCGTGAAAAAGTATTAAATTGTTCCAGAGCTATAACGAGTTAAAGTTTTGTTTTTCTGTTCTGAACATGCTTAGTATGCTTTTTTTGAATAAGGTTATGATACGACATGGAAAATTCCATGTCACAAGACTGTTTTTGTTTTCTCACCACTTGCTTCTCACAGTATGACAAAAATGTTGTCACACCGTGACAGCTGGCGTCTTTTATCCCTCAAACTTAAAAACATGGAAAATACATAAAAAAAGGTGTAATTGTTAAAAACAAACACCTGAACCTAGTTAAACAGGACTTATTTAGCTAGATTCTGCAGAAATAACTTTTCTGATACCCCAAAAGCCAGGGTGCCCAGCTTCGTGAGAGAAGCAATTCACTCATGTTCTCTGTATGACAACAGCAGAACTTTCTTGAATTCTGAAGTTGCAGCTGGAGTCGTGCTGCCAGCTTCCATTGAAGAAGTGAGCTGGTGATCCCATGTTCATTCATTGATTCTATCTATCTGTCTGTCTGTCTGTCTGTCTGTCTGTCTATCTATCTATCTATCTCCCAGACACTGGGTACCAATGGGCTACTACCCCTGCCTGATGACTACAATACAGGTTGAGGGGTCTGGGCTCTGTTTCTGAAGGACAAAGGGGTTCATTACCAACAGATAAATAATTAGTGCAGTGCCTCCACCCAGAGTAAAGGGATAAGTGGACCAGAGGACAAACTAGTACAGCCCCTGGGATGCTGTACCTACCCACTGCCCCACCAGTTATTCACACATGGATTAACATACAACAGTTGAAACAGGCTAAAGTCTTGCAATTAATGGTGATAACTAATAATATGCTCACACCAGCTCACTTACAAATGGGTCCCAGTACTGGCAAAACCCCAGCTACCCTTGGAGAATAGTGAGCAGCAGCAACAATACACTTTAAAGGTTGTCACAGTAAGCTTGCACCCAATAATAATAAGCTAATGGTCTATATTAACGTAACAATAAACTCTTTTATTATAGGGGTATTGGGGTAAAAGGGTAGTCAGATTAAATGCTGGGTAATGCAATTTGCTTTTGGCTTGGTAACACATTAACACAGAAATTAACAGTCAATTACCATTCCCAGTTAACTTCAATAGGTACCCAGACTTGTTCTGTTGCAGGCCTAATACATGTTGCGGCTGTTGCCGGCATTGGTGCACATAAACAAAGGAATGGATTTATTTCTTTAACCATGCAATCCTGAACAAACATTAAAGAACAAAGGGCTGAACTCTTTAGCAAACTAACTGGTATTTGTAATCCCAGGCTAGATGGCCTGCAGGACATTTCGACAGCAACTTGAAACATTAGTTGCAGGGCTAGCCCTGAAGTTACTCACGACTCTGTAGCTCCTCAGTCTTTGAATTGAAATCAGAATGGGTGGCCCCCAGGCAGTCTCAAACCTCTGGAGTGTCAGATTCACTTCTGGCGGAGCAAGAACCAGCAGAAAGGACCAGGGCTGGCATGATGCACCTCGTGTCTAGGCATAACTCCCGAAGTGGCGGCAAACCAGTGCTATCTGTTGTACTAGTAGTTGACTCCCACTCTCATCTAGATGTAGCTGGAACTTTGGCTCAGGATACAGTCTTTGTCACTTTTGTTTGAAAGCAGGATATAGCATCTGAACAAACAGGCTTTGGCAAACTCACTCGGACAGCCTTATTCATTTATTCATTACAAATTGGGTTTACGACCTTTGAGTCAGAGACTCATTTACAAAGGCACCTCATCGTGGGGGGGGGAGGCAGACATCAAGACAGTTATTACAGTGCAGATTAAAACAGGATAACATTACAGGTGCAGTAAAAGGAACATTTAACATAGATATACTTAGGTTACATAATGTAGTAGTTTGTATGTTACTTAGGTTACATAATGTTACAAAATTGTGAGTTACACTCATGGATATAGTAGGTACTCAGGGAAGACAAAGGGTTACATCCCTGTATGGACCTAGTAGGGAAGGGGTAGGTCTTGGGAAGGGAGAGGCTGTCCAGTGGACGTTGTCAAGCCAGGGGGCAAGGCGGTGGGGAACCACAGGTTACAACAGGGGTTAGTTGCACCTACAACAGCAGGTGCTAAGATATGGTTCGAAGGGCTGTTTTGAAGGAACCAATTTTTGGCAAGTTGGAGATGCAGCTAGGGAGGGGATTGAACCAGGTGGGGCTCGGTAGAGAAGGATCTCTGGGCAAGAGAGGTCTTGGTTCTGGGCACCTTGAAAGTGGCCTTAACAGAGCTATGGGTGGTGATGGATGAAGAAGGCTGCTGTAGGGAGGTGGAGACCCCGGAGGAGAAGTCTAGCAGTGATTTCTTAGCAGAAAGGCAGGTCTGGTAGAGCAGTCACTCCTCAAAGTTGAGAAGATTGGTGGTAGTATAGAAAGCAGGTGTGTGAGTTCAGCTGGGGGCACCAGTCAGGAGCCTACAGGCCTTATTGATGGAAGTTGGATTTTGGAGAGGGCAGTGTTGTCAGTTGCAGTGTAGATGGGCAAGCCATAGTCCACGAGGGACAAGACGGAGGAGGTGATGACCAGTCTGAGGGCAACCTGAGGCAGGCAGTCCCTGTGCCAGTATAGCAGGCCAATCCAAGAGTTAATGGCGGCTGACAGGGCATTACTGTGGGTGTGGAAGGAGAGGGCAGTATCGAACATGATGCATAGGTACTTGTATGTGGTCACTTGTTCTAGCGGGTGCAGAGTGCTGGGGATAATCAAGAGGGGGGTATTTTTAGCTTTATTTTGGTGGTGGGAGAAGAGAATTGATTTGGTTTTCTTTAGGTTTAATGACAAGTCTGTGGTCGCTGAACCACCTTTCGGCTTGGTTGTAAGCTTGCTGGAGGGATAATTGGAGGGAGGTGGGATTGGGATGTGAGGCAATGAGGACTGCATTGTTGGTGTAGAGGAGCATTTTACTAGTACATGAGCTGGAGAGGGTGTTGAGGTAGAGACTAAAAAATATTGGATCCAGGATGGAGCCCTGAGGGACCCTGGAGTAAACGGGAAGAGTGCTGGAAAGGGAGCCGCTGATCTTGACATGCTGGGACCTAGCAGAGAGGTAGCTAGAGAACAAGGAAATGGGGCCACCAGAGAAGCCAAGTTGGTGGAGAGAGTCAAGTAGAAGGGGATGACAGACAGTGTCAAAGGCCTTGGAGAGGTCAATGAACACTGCTCCTGCAAGGCTGCCAGAGTCGGAGGCAGCATGCAGGTGTTGGGAGAATTCAGGAGAGCCATGGTTGTACTGTGTCCTGGGCAGAAACCATGCTGCTCTGGGCACATAATGTCACACTTGGTAAGGTATTCAGAGAGCTGGATCAACATCACTTTTTCAAGGGCGTTAGAAAGTGGTGGGAGGATGGAGATGGGCCAGTAGATGTTGGGGTGGATCATTCCCACTCTTATGTATGGTCTGATTTCAGCAATTTCCAAGCACTTGGGAACTGACCCAGGCATACAGACTGGTTTAGAAGGTCAGTCAGGGGGACTAGGACTTTGTCCAAGACCATACGAAGGATCCTGGAATCGAGGGGGTCACTGCTGGGGTTATTGCTGCCTAAGGCTTTTAGCAGGTGGGGGCTCGCTAGAGGAAGGATGTCTGGGCAAGGTCTGGCTTCTTGAGGGGATAGGGTATGCAGATAGAATGGTAGACAATGCAGGACTGGAGGGAGAGAGGTGTGGATTGGGTCAAAGAAGCTGCTGAGGAGGACCAAGCTTAGGTCAGAGAAGGCAGTGTTAAGGCAATCGACTATGAGGAGTGGCTCTGTGGTAGGGGTGCCATTGATGGAGAGCTGAGATGGTGGGGGGGAGAGTGGGACTTCCCATTTAGCTCTTTCATATTATCCCAGAAGGTCCAGGCTGAACCCCACGTGGAAGTGAGGGTGGTCTGGTTGTGCTCTGCCTTGTCCGCCTAGTGGCCCAAGTGCACTTATTGTGTTCTGCATTGTAGGCCTGTCTGTCAGACGCCTTTCCAGATTCTACAGCAATGTGCCAGAGATTATCTCTTGCATGAGAGATGCTTCTCTGGCAGGTGTGGCTCATGACAAAACAGTTCTCTGGCTTAGGAACCTCTTGTAGCAGGCACGGTTCCCAAATTCAGTTCTGGCAACTTGATGCAGGATTCACACTTCACCCAATTTAGCTCTGGCTCTCACAAATAGTCTCTAATGCAGTTCAAGTAAACCAGCAGATCTGGCTTAACAAGTAAACTCCCTCTCTTCCCAAGAGCTTCTGGCAGTTGATACAGATATTGGAGTTCAGACAGACCACACTGGGCTGTTGCTGTGAACCAGACAGGCCTCCAAACTTTCCTGCAGAGCACACAGTCTGAGCCTCCTCAGTCCTCACTGGAGGGTCTCACAGAACTGCACTGTTCAACAGTCCCTCTCTAACTGAAGAAAACACACTATTGTAATCCAATTGGTAGATGAGGCTATCAAGTCACAATTCTGGTTTTCTGATTGGCCACTTAGAAGGCGCCAAACACACAGTCCTTTGTTCTTCCCAGCAGCCATAGCTAATGACCCCTCTAGGACCCTTTGAGTCCCGATTGACTGAAACAGAAATGTCAAAGTGGCAAGATGACTGCCAAAAGGCAGACAGCTAAATGTCCAACATTAAAGTCCATTTTACAAACAATTAGTTCAGTTTTAGAATTAAATGTTTACAGTATTCAACAGGGCTCCCTCTGCACTATTATCTGGTGCAAGAATGGAGTGATAAAGAGCATTTCCTAGCCGGTCATGAGTGCCGAAACACTGAGATCCAGCACAGGCTAAAGGCCCTATATACAGATACAGAGCTTTTAAAGTTATAGTGTAACGGTACCAGCTCGCACATTCATCAAGCATCTATGACACAACATCACTCTAATAGATTCAAAACTTAAATTGGGTACTAGCCCAGGTTCACGAGGAAAACACAGGGCTTGAACAAGGCCAAATGGAGGGCAAGGGGTGCCAGGAGACAACATAAGGTTAGCCCCACCTTTTTTGTGGGGGTTTACATATCTATCTACCTATCTATCTATCTGTCTCTATAGATCAATGGTAATGCATTAAATTTTTTTTAATTATTAGTGTGCGTTTTGTGTTATATCACAGTAAACTCTGTGTGTTAAAATGGATTCTTCATTTTATTTTTTTAATTTCTGTGGCTCATAATATCTATACTTTGTCATTTTGTGCAAGCATCTGTTACATAATTGCCCTTTGTTTTTACCCTGATCTCGTCTGAGCTCAGATAGTCATGGCATCATACATGGAGTGACACTACTGCCTGTGGCTTGAGGAGCACTCTGTCAGCTGATTTCTACAGACTTCTCAAGCAGCAGCATGTTTTTTTCCTGGTAAAACAGGTGAAAATCACATAACTTTCTGCTTCCTGTCTATTCTCTCAAACTGACTTCTTTTTATGTTCTTAATTCAGCTGCCAAGTTCTGACAGAGTAATGCCTCAACATTTGATTTCCTGAGTGCCTTTCTGACATGTAAATGGAGTCAGCTCCCCTACCCCCACACTGCTCCACCCCGCCCACCTCAGCTTCCAGTGGTGACTGCAATATCCATCTAAGAAGGCATTGAGATTAATTGTTAATACAGAAAATAATGTTAATCAGTACTGAGATCAGAGGATCCAACAGTTTTCAAGCTAATCGGCATCTAACAGTGGCGGCTTGTGGCGAAAAAGTGCTGTGAAGTGTAACGGGAGTCAGTGGGTGTGTGGCAGACCCCACACTAGCCCCATAATCAACAGCACACTAGTTTTGCTGACTAAAGAACACTTCAAAAGCAGGTGCCAGGAAAGTCTAGAAGCTTAGAAGTCATTTGTGGCCTTTTGTGATCCATCACTGCAGTAACCCATCAAAGAACTACTGTATTTCAGCCAAAGTGACCTGCTGTACTGTTGAGCTACCCTGTGGTTCATGACTGCAATTCAAGTTATTCAGGTTTGTCCAATTACATTTGACAGCTGCTGAATGCTAAGTGTGTGCTGCTTCAATTAAGTCCTGGTGCTGCTGTGACTGTGTATAAAAGTCTGCTGTGTTTTAAAGTGATAATCTATCTGCTGCTGTTCATTTGTGGAGCTGCTTGTTTCTACTAAACACTAATCTGCCGTGACTGTCTACAATAAGACTGCTGATATTTGTTTTTTGCTGTTATTTTGACAAAAAGGCTATTTATTATTCTGCAATTCCTGCCTGCAGTAATTATTAGCTTGTTGTTTCCACCTGTTTTAGAGTGCTCCCAAGTGTTGCTATAGGGTATGCCCTTGAACAGCAACATTTCTACAGCGACATGCATCGATATAGAGCAACAGCGCCATGTCACCGTGAAGTGCGCTGAGACCAGGCAACACTTTCCCCTGACCTGCACCTTCTCCCTGAACTGACTCTGACCTGGAGTTAGAATCCTAAAGTATTGGGGGAGTGCGGGGGACAGAGCCCCCCATGTGTGGAGTTCAGGGGTAAAGCCCCCTGAAGAAAAAACATGTGGCTCCATGCCGGCTGCAAATCACTGTCATCATGGAGCCTGGCGCTGTAATGCCAGTTGACATTTTTCTTGTCGAACCGGCATCATAGAGCCTTGCTGTAGTTACTGTACACTCTGCACTCACCGACCCACTACTTGCTTAGCCACACCCCATCCCCCCATTGGTGGTGGCAGTCTGGTTTAGAGGGGTTTAGGGGTTTAAATCCAGTAGCTGAGTAGATGTGGCAGCATCTAACAGCAACCGCTTGTGATGGCGAAGTGTGGCAAAGTGTAACAGGAGTCAGTGGGAGACCATGGGAGGCTGGCTGAGCTGGGGCCAGTAAAGAGAACACTGTGTATTAAGATCAGTGGGTGAGTTCAGGAATTGCACTGACTGATAATGGCTAACCTTATTTATTGGTGTTTACTGCCTGTTTATATGGTGGGCTGATGTTGTGTGACATTATCAGTGAAGTCTGTTATAGAGAGCTATTAGTTGAAAACAAACATCATCTGATTTTACTATGTCCAGTTTAATGTTGGTAACTGATGAGCTGCTCGACACCCTCCCATTATTGTTGGCAAAAAATATGAGATAGAATTTGTGGATATCTCTGGTTCCACCTTTCTATGCAACTTGTTGATTTCAGTATTGGTGGGACATATTGTGTATTTAAGTTACTTTTATTGTTGTTATTATTAGGGGATATTGAGTTAAATCCAGGACCTGCTGTTTTCTAATTACAAAAATAACCAGCATCAACCAATGTTAAATACGTCCCACGGTCTTAAAAATCATTCAATTAAATACTAGAATTGTGATTCCAAAACTTGCTGAGATGGAGCAACTAAGTGTTACTAATAATTGTGATATAGTTACCATATCAGAGACATGGTTGAAACCTTCTCTTCCAGATGACATTTGTAATTTACAGGTTATAAATTCCCTGAGCAGACCATAAAGGAAGAAAAAGAGGTGGTGGGGTAGCTGTATATTTTAAAGAAGATTTACAGCTAACAATTTTAAGAACAAGTACTGAGACCAACTCTGAGACTGATTGGTTAATACTTCATTTGTTTTGGGGAAGGGGTGAAATATGTTGTGTTAGGTTGTTTCTATAACCTCCTTATTATGGGCTTGACGGGCTGCAAGACTATCTGAAAGAAATCATTTCCTTTATAGAAGGTCATGATTCCCTGTTGGTAGGTGATATGAATCTGAACTGGTTACAGAAAGATAATTTAGGCACACAAATCTTTGTTATACTGTTATGGTTTGACTCAGATTATTAATGAACCAAAACATTTAAAATTACAAATTTCAAACCATCCAATTTTGGATTGGCTTATCATTAATAGGGAATGAATGTTAGGCCCCTCGGGAGTACTATCTGAATCTATGAGTGATCACATGGCAAGACTTTGTGTGTGAAATCTTTAGAGCATTAAAATACCTCCTCGTATTATACAGATCAGTAACTTTAAAAGAGTTAATATAGAAGCATTATTTGCCAATTTTTCGTTATTAGATTGGTCATATCTGGAATGCATTCCAATTGTAAATTTGGCATTAGAATTTTTTGTGACTTATTGTTACCTGTGCAGAATGTGTTTGTCCCCAACATAATCTAAGACTTAGAGGTGTCACTAACAAATAGTTTTCTACTGAAATAAAACAATTGATAATGCAATGACATTTAAGCGTGGAATCTTATTAAGGAAAGTTTGACAACTTCATCTTTGAATACCTACTGCCATGTAAGAAATCTAGTCACCAATATGGTCAGAACTGCAAAAAATAAATATTTTCAGGATCACTTTGAGTCTAATTTGTCCATATTCAGAAAATGTTGGGACAATCTTATTTCTCTTTTGTTACCTGAATTGAAAAACTCAATACAGAAATTGAAAATAGGCGATCAGGAAATAACTGATAAAACTGAGACTGTTAATCTTTTAAATGAATAATTTAAAAAATATGTCTGATTTTAAAAGGACTTTATCACAAGATCATGTTGTTAATTTGGTTTCAGATTTTTCAAAATTAGAAAGCCCTAAGTTTTGTTTTAGAATTGTTGAAAGAGGTGAAGGACTAAAACTTTTTGTATACACTACCAAACATGTTTAGTTATTGTGGGGGTAGATTGGATGGCCATGTTCTTAAATTAACTTTACCTTACATTGTTGACCCCCTTTGTTATAATTTTAATCTCTCTTTAATTTCCCAGCAATTCTCTTCAAACTGGAAGCATACAAGGGTTGCGCCTATTCCAAAGAAACCACATGCTGAACAATTGGAAGATTTTCATACCATTTCAGTTTCTCAACCCCTTAAGTAAAATGATGGAAAAAATTGTTGCCAATCAGATAAATGACTATCTGGAGGATCATGGTCTGCTTTGTACCCAGCAACATGGGTTTCATAAGAACAATGGAAACGGCATGGCCTGGGTCAGAGTCACAGAGTCCTGTGGAGGTTTGAAAGAGGATTAATGACAGGTGTGATGTTTGTGGATCTGATCAAGGCATTTAGTCTCATTGAGAATGATTTGGCTTGTGGTAAGCTGCAGGAGTTGGGCTTTTCAGATACCTCTTTGTCCTGGGTCAGGGACTATATTTGAGAGATCTCAGGTGGTCTATATTGATTCCATCGAGTCCCATTAGTCCTTTATCAGTTGTGGGGTTCCACAGGGGTCCATGTTGTGCACCTTGTGTTTACTTTGCTTGTAAATCAATTAGCATCTTAATGTTTAGTTTGTGACATTATTCTTTATGTAGATAATCTTATTTTATCAAGAAATTCAATTTCTACCATTGTTCCTTTTATTCAACAGGATTTTAATATTATTTGTAATTGGTTCGTTAATAATTATATGGTACTAAACTCAAAGAAAACAAAATTGATGCTGTTTGGAACGAAATCAATGTTGAAAGGTAGTCTTAATTTATCAGTTCATGATCTGATTGGGGTAACTATTGAATAAGTAAAAAGTATCTTGGTGTTTTGTTGCATCCAGTATTAAATTTCTCTTTACAAGTTACTTTAGTCTGTAGAAAAGTAAATAAAAAATGTAATCTTTTGTATAAATTTAAGTCATATTTTACTTTTGAAACCAGAAAATCGATAACTGTTGGTTCTCTTCTTCCCCATATGAATTATGTTGCCAGTATTTATTTTAAGTTAGGTACCAAAAAGTTAAACAATTGCCTGTAACATATAATTATATTTGCTGTTTTGATTTATCAGTTTCTTATCGTACACATCACTGTGACTTGTATTCTCAATTAGGTTGGATGTCTTTTAGTTCAAGAACTGAATATTTTTATGGGTGTTTGATTTATAAACTTATTTCTCTGAGCCCATTGTTTTCTTTGTCTGATTTCATTTTAGTTTGTAGGGTACCATCAATGCGGTCTGCAAGTGGTTTGTTGCTTGAAACTTCAATATGTAAACAAAAAGTGGGTCCCGTACTTTTTCTAATTTTGCTCCACAATTTTGAAATTAATTGCCTGCGCCTATTCATAGGGCTAATCCAGCTGTGTGCTTTAAACCTATGTTTAAACAGTTTTTATTGACAAACTTAATTTGTAAATGTATTAAGTAATTGTGGCATTTGTTGATGTTTTGTCAGTTTTGTATTTTTGTATCCAGGTTGAACCTGAAAAAGGGGCTTTGGTCCAAAGTTCTTACCCGGTTAACAAACGATTAAATAAAATAAAATAAAATAAACAAATAAATAAATAAAATAATCAAACTTCCATTTACATAGCTCCTTTTTACTGCATGACTTCACATAAAGTGAGGAAAGTCTTTTATTTTGATATTGAAATAAAGACAAGGATAAAAATGTCCTGACAGATGAAAGCTCACTCTATGTGAGGTTCACTCTGACAACTTTATCAAGTGTGTTCTTGCAAACATAAAATTGTTCCATGCAGCAGTTAGCATACTCTGCCAGTGATCAGCTGATTGCCAGAATGAACCTCAGATAAAGTGAGCTTTCATGGTCAGGACATCTTTCTCCTGTCTTTACTCTGGTACCGAAATTAGAAACTTCCTCATGTTATGTGAATTCATGCAGTAAAATGAATAACATAAACAAAGTCTAATTATCAGTGGAACTGTTGGATCCTCTTATCTCAGTTCTGATTAACAATATGTTCTGAATTAATAATCTATGCCTCCTTAGATAGAAATTGCAGTCACCACTGGGAGTTGAAGTTGTGGGGAGTGGAGCAGTGTGGAGCTGGGGAGGTGACTCCATTTACGTGTCAGAAAGGCACTCGGAAAGGCAAATGTCAGGGCATTACTCTTGCGTGCATTATTGTGCATATCAGGAGGCAGTCAACCGTAAGAAGGCAGTGTTTCTGTCCAGGGAGATTGTCGCCGGGAGAAACCGACCAGCCTCACTCTTCCAGACTGTTGATAGACTTCTCCATCCTGTCTGTCTGCAGCCCAGGAGGGTTTCCTAAAATGAGGATTGTGAGGATTTTTCTCGGTTTTCTCAGACAGGGTGTCTTTGATCCAGCGGGAGGTTTCTTCAGCCAGCAATACCATTGCTGACAGTGGTTGCCAGATGTGTTCGAGTACACTTCGCCTAGTTGGGAGAGTTTAGACCAGTGAAGGTTCATGAGGTTATTGAGGTGGCAGCCAATTTAAAGCATACCTTTTTGTGAGCTGGACCCAGTGTAGCGCATTTCTTAATGAGATGCATTGACTCTGTTGGCCGGTGTTTGCCTCAATTGTTCGGTGTTCCTTATGTCAGGGTGTCTTTCCAGATGCCTTGAAGGAGGCTCTGGTGAGACCCCTTTTAAAGAAATCTTCTTTGGACCCGGAGAGCAAGGCAAATTACCGTCCCATCTCCAATCTCCCATTTTTGGGGAAGATTTTTGAGAAGGTGATATTGCTTCAGCTGGAGGAACACCTCACGACTCACGAGTTGTACGATCCCTTCCAATCGGCTTTTTGGGCCAGACATAGCACTGAAACTGCATTAGTTCGGGTACAGAATGACCTCCTCTGGGCTAGAGACCGAGGGGACAGGACAATTCTTGTTCTCCCGATCTCTCTTCAGCATTTGATACTGTGGACCATTGTGTGTTGCTTTTCTGCCTGAGGGAGCTGTGTGGACTCACCGGTACTGTCATCAACTGATTTGAGTCCTTTCTTACCAATAGGAGGCAATACGTTGTGATGGGAAATTTCTCATCTACACCCTGCCTCCTTTTGTGTGGAGTCCCTTAGGGTTTGGTATTGGCCCCGATGTTGTTCGCAGTATATATGCTGCCCCTGGAGGGGATCATTAGGAAGTATGGTCTGAGTTTTCATTGCTATGCTGATGATACTCAGCTATACTTGTCCTTTGCCCCAGGAACATCCAACGCAGTGGATGTGTTGAATATCTGTCTGGCTGAGATTAACGACTGGATGGCCTCCAGCTGGCTATGACTGAACCCTGACAAGACTGAGGTATTGGTAGTGGAGTCAAATAGAGTTCGTGATGGGATGGCCTCTGACTCTGCAACTGGACTTGTGCTAGGAGCTGCGTCATTGATGGCCTTCTCTTGGGTGCAAAATCCTGGTGTGATTCTTGACAGGAACCTGTCCATGGAGGTTCAAATATCTTCCGTGGTTCCTTCCTGTTTTTTCCATCTTAGAAACATTGCCAGGATTAAGCCCCTTGTTCCGTCTCTGGACCTCCTACCTTGATACATGCCTTATTCACTTCTAGGCTTGACTACTGTAATGCCCTTTATCTCGGGTCTCTGGGGTTCTCTTCGTAGACTGCAGCTGGTGCAAGTACTGCTGCCCAGCTTTTGACTGGGCAAAACAAATTTTGTCATATTATACCTGTATTGGTGAATTGCACTGGCTGCCTGTCAGGTGGAGAATACTCTTCAAGGTGGGTTTTCTCACCTATAAGGCCCTACATGGGCAGGGCCCTGGTTACCTGTCAGTACTCCTGGTGCCTTCTTCTTCTACCGTAATCTCCGCTCTTCTAGTGGTGGCTTTTGACTGTTCCAAGAGCGGGTTAAAATCTGCAGGTGACTGAGTTTTAGTGTTGCGCTCCCACTCTTTGGAACTTTTTACCTACTGCAGTCAGGGAGGCCCCCACTATAATTGCCTTTAAAGCCTGCCTGAAGACATTCCTATTTCTGCAAGCATTTGGAGTTTAATGCTGATTATTTGTATGTATTATTTTTAACTTAAACATTTATGTGGTATGTAATGCTGTAAAATTTGTGCGGCGCGCAGAGCCTCTGGGATTGGGCATCTTTTAAATAAATTTGCCTTTGCCTTACTCTGCAAAATTTTGGCAACTGAATTAAAGATCAATGGCAACCATTTTACACATTATAAAAAAAGCCTGAATTCAGGTCCCAGTGTCATAAGTAGTGTTTCCTGAAAGCTACATGCTATTTGGTTTTGTGGTTTGCTTAAAACAGCATTTGTTAACAGTTATGCTGTTTCTGTCCACTCTAACTGAGCCTGGGAGAGTGATGACATCATATGGGACTAGGCTACAGCTTCAGCAGTGTAAGTACCTGCTTGACTGATGAACTGTTAACTTCCCAATTAGAACAATCTGTGAGGTAATTGTTTGCTGTCCAGAGGTTACAAATTCTATCTCTGGTGTTTATCCGGAAGAATTAGCTGAAAATCCACATGTTGTTCTTCTAATGAACTGATTATTTGAGTTTCAGTGCTGAATTGAAGTGGTATGCATTTGAGAAATTACCATATCTGTATCACAGTTGCTGCCAGTTTATTTACTTATTTTTATTTATTGAAATGTTTCACCAGGAGGGCACACTGAACAGCAAATTGCTCATCTCATGGTACTAGACCAAGTCAATACATTCAAGTACTTAGGGATTCACCTTGATGACACCCTCACCTGCACTACCCCATGCTGAGCAACTGGTAAAGTCCACCAACATGAAGCTTGACATCCTGTACAGACACCGCACCTCAATGACACCGGCTGCCCTGAAATTTGTTACGTGCAGTTCAGTTCTCTCATCTGTGGATTATGGTCTTGTCATATATGGGGCAGGCACAGACATAGCGCTTAAAAGGCAAAACCATCCTCAACAAGGCCTGCCTGACTCACTTTTGTGACCTATACAAGGAAACTGGCTGGCTCCCACTCCGCCACAGACTCCAATACCAGGCCTGCCTCCTTGTGAAAAAGTCTCTGATGGGGTCCATGCCTAGGGCTACTTCAGCCCTCTTTGAGCCTACACAACCATCTAAATGCACAAGGAGTGCCTCCATGACTGTTCTAACTGTTCCCTTCAAATGAACCACCCTTGGCCAAAGATCTCTCTCCTACTGTGGGCCTAAATGGTTCAATGATCTGCCTGCAGACCTTGCCAACTCCCCCAGACTTGGCTACTTTAAAAATGGACTTTGATCTCTTCTTGCCAGCAAATCTGACTGCCAGTGTTTCTGTTAACCCATGGCCTCTGACAGCGGTTCTCACACCTGTCAAATGCTACCCTGTCTCACTCCCACCCTCCTGTTCCACAACTGCCCACTTCCCCCTCCCACCTACTACCACCTTCTACCTCCCCTTGACAAAGCCTCACCTTGCCTGCTAAAACATGAATTTCTGCAGACTGGGAGCACCTCGTCTGAACTATAACATGATTGTTAAACACTGTACTGCACTTAATTAGTGCTGCATTAATATGTTTCTCTGGAAGTGTGGTCCTGTTTCTCCTTACTTCTTGTACCCTGCTTAATGTTGTAACTGCACACTAATACCACTTTTTAGTTGATGTCTTTCTGTTCTGCAATGTTTCATCACCTGTAAATGTCTTGTATTCCTTGTTGACTTGGAGCCTTTGTAAATGAGCCCCCAGCTCAAAGGTAATAATCTGAATTTGAAATAAATAAATAAATAACCTTGAGAGAGGGGTTACATAGGGATTGTGAAGGATGATCAGTTACAATAGTATGTGGGTAGTACAAACAATGCAACATTGTAAAATTATGCAACAGTTGGAACACAAGGTATTTTGCAGTAAACAGTAGTGGAACATTGGGTAAATTACAATACATGTCCAAAATCATAAAAAGAACATATAAATTACAAAACAATAATAGCGATAGAACCATTTATAGTGCATGAGTGTACCAGGAGCAGGCTCGAGGTAGTACGCAAGTGCTGTTGGAGTAAAAATTATGGGGTTAGATTGCACACACTGGTGACCCTGAAGGGCAGGTGGCGAAGAGAGGGGGAGAGGCAAGAACTGAATATAAGGAGAAGGGGTAGCCATTTTTTGATTTCCCCCTTCAGGATGTTGAGAACCCTGCCAGGGGGTTCATGGAAGGAAGGCAGAAACTGGGTATAGGTATTAAGGTGGGTTAAAGCAGGAACAGCTAAGGAAAAGGTAATTTTGTAGGGCAGAGGTAAGGGAGTAGTTGGAGGAGTGTCGTATTTCGGGGGGAGGGAAATCCAGATTTTAAATTCTCATTAAAACTGTTTTTTTCTAGCTTTATAACACTGGATTGTTTATTTAATGGATATAAAATAAATCTGAAGACTATTAATTTATACAACTAGTTTGACGTAGCCTCAATAAATAGGTACATGTAACAACAATTTGTTTTCCCTCAGATTGACAAACAGGT
Organism: Neoceratodus forsteri; assembly: GCA_016271365.2. Lineage (NCBI taxonomy): Eukaryota > Metazoa > Chordata > Ceratodontiformes > Ceratodontidae > Neoceratodus > Neoceratodus forsteri. The sequence continues at coordinate 511,105,388 of CM057449.1, read as the reverse complement.
GCCTTCCACACTCTATTTTAGGCACATACTGTACACAGTATAAACTCACAAATGTCAGTTCTTTGATGGTTTCTGTGTGAAAATACATAATATATAACTAGAAACAGTATATGACATCCTGATGCCCTTGTCTCCCTCACCATAGTGGAGGCAGCTGCACTCTGATGCCCTGTCCTCTGTCCCAACAAGCCCTCTGTTTCTTGACCCACATTCCAGGCCACTGCACCAGTTTCCCTGTCATCTCCACACAGCTTTGGTTGCTGCACCCCACTGCCCACCATCAGCCTGAACAGTCAGGTCTGCTGCACCATGCTTCCCCAAGCCACAACAGTTGGGGATGCTGCAACCTGCTATACACTGTCCCCCAAACCCACATTTGGGGACATTGCACCCTGTTGCCCCTTGTTCCAGTCTCCACAGTCAGGGCTGCTGATCTCTATTACACCCTAGGGTTCATTGCATCTTGCTTCTATAATTAGAGTTGCTGCACTAGGCTGCCCCATGCCACCAGAGGTGGGGCTTTTGCTTCACTGTACTATCAACATCCAATGTCCCAAATGGGCAGGGCTGCTTCACCATGAGCACCCCATCCCACAGTCAGGACTGCTGTGCCCTGATGCCCCCTGTGTCCTGCCCCATTGTCAAGGCTTCTGCACCATGCTTCCACAGTCCCCTTCATCCACAGCCAGGGCTGTTGCACCCCTTCAGACTATTTAGGCTGGGCTGCTGTGGCCTGCTGTCCCTAGTGCCCTTGCCTCTACTGTTAGGGGCTGGTACACCATGTTGCCACCTGCCACAAGAGTTAGGGCATTTGCAGCCCCTGTCTTCTGCCCCTGTAGTTGTGTCAGTTCCACCCAGGTGTGGCTGCTACATCCTGTCCCACAATTTGGGCTGCTGTACCCTAAAGCCTCCCTTGTCTCCCAATGAAACAGTTGGGACTTCTGCCCCTAATGCCCTGTTTTCTTTTGGGCAGTGCAGCAACAAATCTGATGTTTATGCAGGGGACAGCATGGTGCAAGCAATTCTAACTGCGGAGTCATGGGGCTGTGGAGGAATTGGGCTGTAGGGTGCAGAGAGCACATATGCTTGACTGTGAGCAGGAACAGGGTGCAGCAACTCTGGCTATGGTGGCAGGAGACAGACTACAGCATGGTAAAGAAGCCTTGATTGTGGGGCAGAATATGGGGTGGGGTGGGCAGCAGGGAACAGCAGTTCTGACTGTGGGGTGGGATGTGCATGGTGCAGCAGTCCTGCCCATTTGGGAAAATGGATGTAGGTAGCAGGTGCAATAAAAGCCCCACCTCTGGTGACATGGGCATCATGGTGCATCAGCTCCAACTGTGGAAGCAGGGGGCATGAGATTCTAGGGTACAGAAGTGCACAGCAGCCCTGAGTGTGGTGACAGGAACAGGGGAAACAGGGTGCAGCGGCTCTGATTGAGGGGGTGGGGGACGAAGGGCCGCAATAGGGTGCAGTAACCTCAACTGTTCAGGTGGGGGGGCAGCAGAGTGCTGAGGCCCTGATTGTTCAGGCAGGACATGAGAGAACAGGATGCAGCAGCCCTGACTCTATGGGATAAGAAAGTGAGCAACAGGGCACAGCATCCTCGAATTTGGGGGCAGGAAACTGGGGGCATGTGGGGCAGGTGACATGGGGCAGCAGAGTGCTGCTGCCTCAATTGTAGGTATGAGAAGGAGGCATCAGGATGCCATGTAGTGTATCTAGTTTTTTTTTTATTTTATTCTTTTTGCTGCCCCAGCCATCAGGACATCCACCCCAGTTACGGCGCCCACAGACTTCCACCTCCTATACTGCCAGCATTCCACCTGTCGCTTCTGGCTTGCCCCCTCAAGGGTGGGGTCGTCGCACTGCCTCGCCCAGTGCTGTGAAACTGGTCCTTGTTGTGGGAGTCTGGCTGGGAGGCTAATCAAAACCAGGGCTGGGCTTCACAGAGATGGCTTAGGGCAGAGTTTTCCCTGTAAGCAGGGGCAGGAGCGATGCAATTATGGCCTGCATCTGCCCCAGCCCTGGATTAGTTGATCCAATAGAGACTGTCGGTACACCCAGCCTCCGCCGGGTGTTGCTCTCACAAGCACATCGACCACCCCCGGAAAAGAAAGAGCAGTCCTAGGGATGCTCGATCCTTCCCCTGGCTGGCCCTTTGATGACGCAGGTCCGTTCCCAAACCCGAGTCATCGGCATCGCAAGCGGAAATCCAACCACTGTGCCGGTGGGTCAGCCGATAGTGTATCTAGTCATACATATGCATGATGTATTGTAACTCATAAATCAATGAACTGAAATGTGTGAATTCATATAGTACATTGTATTTTGCCTCAGTTTTTACCAGGGGGGATGGAGGGGCTATGTCTTGCAAGGGGAGTGGGGGCAAACCAGAGCAAGGGGTGGGACCGGTAGAGACCAGGGCCCTGATGGGTCTGGGAAAAGGGAGTGGCCACCACAGACAGGTAGGGGCCCAGCAGTGCAGGGTGAAAAGGGGGAGGATGTGGAGGCTGAAATCCTAGTAGAGAGAGTAAGGGAAGCCCTCAGGTCCCTTTGGATGGAGAAAGCATCTGGGCCAGATGAGATACATCCCAGGGTGCTGAGGAAACTGGCAGATGTCCTGGCAGTCCTTCTAGCGGAGCTTTTCAACATCTCTCTGAGGACTCATTGGGTGCCCTAAGACTGGAGGGTGGCCCATGTCATGCCGATCCACAAGGGGGTATCAAGAGAGGAGGTGGGAAATTACAGGCCCGTTAGCCTGACATCGGTGGTCGGCAAGGTGATTGGGGGTATTGTCAAGGAAAGGCTAGTGGGGTTACTGGAGCAAACTGGGTACTTGGACGATAGGCAGCATGGCTTTGTCATGGGAAGATCATGGCAGACAAATCTTGTTGAGTTCTATGACTGGGTGATGAGGGGCCCTGGAGCAGGGTAGGCCAGTGGACGTCCTCTTTCTGGACTTTAGTAAGGCATTTGATTCGGTACCCCACAGTGGCCTGCTGGCTAAGCTGAAGGAAATGGGGGTAGGGAGACAGTTGTTAAGATGGATAGGAACTTGGCTCTCTGAGCATACTCAGAAGGTGGTGGTTGGAGGGTTAGCCTCATCCTCAAGGTGGGTTACTAGTGGGGTTCCCCAGGGATCAGTGCTGGGGCCACTCCTGCTCAACGCCTATATCTCAAACATCAGGAGGGGGATCAGAAGTGAGATGAGTCTCTTTGCAGATGACTCAAAGCTGGGTACAGTGGTGGATGGGGAAGAGGGGAGGGTGGCTTTGCAGAAGGACCTGGAGGCTCTGGAAAGGTGGTCGGGAAAATGAAAACTAAAATTTAATGTGGTGAAATGCAAGGTTCTGCACCTGGGAGTCAGAAATCCAGGCCAGGGGTATACCCTGGGAGGAGACATGATTCAAGTCATGGAGGGTGAGAGGGACCTGGGGGTAGTGGTAGATGTCAAAATGAACAACTCAGAGACCTGTAGGAGGGCAGCGGCAAGGGCAAATAAGATGCTGGGATGCATCACCAGGGGTATTAGCTCCAGAAAAGTGGAAGTGATCCTTCCACTGTACAACTGCTTGGTTAGGCCACACCTCGAGTATTATGTGCAGTTTTGGAGACCACATTTAAAGAGGGCCATTACACTCCTAGAGAGGGTCCAAAAGAGGGCAACCAAAATGATCTGGGGCCTGGGGAGAGGATCTATGAGGAGAGGCTCAAGGAGCTCGACATGTACACCCTGGAGGAGTGGAGGGACAGGGGGGACATGATAAAGGTCTTTAAGTACATGAAAGGGATCAATAAAGGAGACCCAGTCAGGGTGCTCCAAAGGAAGGAGCAGAGCAACAAGAGGTCATGGGTGTAAGCTGGAAGGAGGCAGGCTCAGAGGGAAAGGAAGAGATGTTATTTCACTGAAAGGGTGGTGGAGCCATGGAATGCACTGCCCAGGAGCTAGTAGATGTGGAGACTGTGGGCCGGGTTTAAGAGGGGATGGGACAGGTACAGGGGAGGTAAAATCTGACCAGGCCCAATACAGGTTGAACATCTGGGACTGGGGACAGTATAACCCAAGGGGGACACCATAATCGGCCCTCAGTGCAGGTGCTGAAAATCAAGCAGACTTAAGAGACTGTTAGGTCTATTCTGCTGGCATTTAGTATGTTAGAATGTTACATGTGCCTGAAATAGCAGAGTGTAGCAGGCAGGCACATGTCTGTTGATATGAGAGGAAAATAATGTTCTTACATGAACCTATTTATTTGAGACGACATTAAAAGACAAACTACTTGTATGAACTAACAAACTTTAGACTTATTTTATAGCCATTAAATAAACAACCAGTGGTATAGCTAGAAAACAACACAGAGTTTCTGATGTGAAAGAACAGGCAGTAGCTGTGATACAGATAAGGTGATTTCTCAAATGCATACCACTTCAATTCAGCATTGAAACTCAAATTATCAGCTCTTTAGAAGAAGAACATGTGGATTTTCAGCTAATTCATCCGAACAAACACCAGAGACTGAAGGCAGGATTCACAAAGAAAGCCAAAAATCCTGCAGCTGCGGGAAAAAGGCCTGCAGCACTGCGGAAACGCAGTTGCATGATATTCATAAAGAAATTTTGAGCAGGTGTGAAATTTCGTAAAATCCCCGCAACTGCAGAAATTCAGCAGCTGCGGAAATTGCTCACATGCTGAAAATACACAACTGTGGATCCGCAGCTGCAGAAATAGCTTAGGAGGCCCAGCAACAGTAAACTTAATTAGCTGGAACAGCAGACTTTAACAGGGCTGCCATAGAATGAAACTGAAAGCACCGACAAAGAGACCAGCAACCAGTCCTCAACTGGGACCACTGTATCACCACAGGTACCAGCAATACCATGGCACCACAGTAGCCAACTGTCACCACTGGTCCTCCTCCTGGGGTGTTCCTGTTGCCTGCAGGGTAGCAATCACTGCAGGCTGGCCAGGATCTACTGCCTGTGGTGCTCCGTCATGGGCTGCACTGTGTCTGATGGTTGTTCCATATCATGGCAATGTGTGCTTTGTTGCTGTTACAGCAGCCACTGTTATACTGTCTGGGATGTTATTACCTGTGCCTCACCTCCACCTTAATTGATTCCAATTGCTGGGGCACTACTGCAATTTGCTGAGGAGAGTTACACCTCATTCCACTGTGTAAAAATTTTTCAGCAACTGCAGAAAAAACTGGTTGTGAATAGCCTTTCAGGGGCTGTGCCTTACTTATGTCACACCTTTTTTTCCTCAGGGACTTCCGCAGCTGCACTTTTTTCCACAGTCCTTAGTGTTGTTTTCCACAGCTGTGGAGGGTTTTGTGAATAGCACCCAGTGCAATTTTCCCTTTGTTTCCATAGCTATGGCAGTTTTGTGGATTTAGGGAAGTATTTTGCACCTTCAGAAAGCTTTGTGAATCCAGCCCTCAGTTTGTAAAAACCCTGGACAGCAAACAATTACCTCACAGATTGTTCTAATTGGAAAGTTAACAGCTCGTCAGTCAAGCAGGTACTTACACTGCTGAAGCTGTAGCCTAGTCCCATATGATGTCATCACTCTCCCAGGTTCAGTTAGAGGGACAGAAACAGCCTGACCATTAACAAATGCTGTTTTAAAGCAAACCACAAAACCAAATAGCATGCAACTTTCAGGAAACACTACTTATGACACTGGGACCTGAATTCAGGCTTTTTTTATAATGTGTAAAATGGTTGCCATTAATCTTTAAGAATATAGAAAGATGGCAATTTGAAAGAATAGACATGAAGCAGAAAGTTATGTGAGTTGCACCTATTTTGCTAGGCAAATGACATGCTGCCACTTCAGACAGCTGTGCAGATCAGCTGACAGAGTGTTCTTCAAGCCACAGGCAGTAGAGTCACTCCATGTATGATGTCATAACTGTCTCTGAGTTCAGCCGAGATCAGGGGAAAAAAAATTAAATCTGTAACAGATGCCAGAACAAAATGGCAAAATATAGATATTATGGGACACAGGACTAAAAAACTGACACAGAATCCATTTTAAAACATGTACTTTACTACATATAACACAAAACATTCACTAATAATTAAAACATTTCGAGAGCATTGCCATTGATCTTTAAAATATTCCCTAAGGGGACCGTGGCGCCCACACACTGGAATTACTCCCCCCCCCCCCAGGTCACCCACTCCTAATGTCTGTCTGTCTAGCTATCTATCTAAAATGTGCATTAAGCAGACTTGAGTGGGTCCCATGGTACCACTTCTTTCTTCCCCTGCCCTCCAGATCACTTTCCACCCTTCCCAGTGTTTATATATTTTTATATCAAATATAAGTGGACCAGGTACCCTCTGCCAGTCCAGCTTCTCTTGATCCCACTCCCCTCCAGGCTGATAAAGAGAAAGAGCAGTCTTGAAATGTTGATGTGGAAGGGGATGCTGTTTGTTTTTGATACGGTGTGCTGTGTACCCTTTTAAGTGTGTCTTTCATGAAAGATATCTTTTTATCATGACCGAGCAGACTGGTTGTGTTTTTTTTTTCCCCCTTGGTCAAGTAGCCGCTTTCAGTCTTGCAAGTACTGTGTATCAATTGTTTAGAAGTCGGCACAGCCTTAATGTCCTGAGCTGCCTCACCCCTCCAGGTTGCCTGCCCCCGTTCCCCAAACAATAACCTGACAGTGGGGTACCCAGTTCCCACTGTCGAAAATGTTAATGACCCTAGCAATAAAGAAAACCATCCTCATTGATTTTTTAAATCTGTAACAAAGAAAATGGTCCTAGCTGATCTAACCTCCCACAGACACACCCCACCCCTACGTCCCACTCAGCACCACAAACACCCTCAATCACCTGAACATGTCCCACAATATAGATCCACTCTCCAATTGAAGACACAGCTTGCTGCTGGAACCACTGACTGCAATATGGGAAAACAAGGTAAGTGTGATTTATTGTATTTTAATGGACTTTGAACTTTTTATTCATGATGTTGTCATTTTACATATTTTAACAGAAAATTTTCAATGTGGCTTTTTGGGGATCCTCCATAATCAATGGTGGTAGAATTATGCAACTCTCACCAGAAAGGAGATTTAGTGGTCACTTGGAATCACCTTTGAGGCGAGTTTGAAAAACTTCACCACCCTTGTTCATGAGATGGGATCATAAGAAAACTATGTTGAAAATGTGAGATCAAAGTATGTAAAATGACAAAGTTATAAGTACATTGAACATTTTCTATGCTTGCCCATGACTTTGGTAATTTTCAATATCAGAGGCCAGATATTCAAACAATTGCACCTAGCACAAAACCATAGCACTTGAATAGCACTGGATTTGTGCAAGGCCCTAATATTCAAAACTCTATTAGCACAGGCGCTGTGTGCTGATGCTAATAGATAATAGTATGCAGGGGTGGGGTGAGGAGACCGTCCATGAATGCCAGCAGCGCAGCATATTCAAAGGTCTAGAGCCATGCTACAGGCATTAGAGCCACCTGTTGCACAGCACTAGATACTGCTGGAAAAAAGCTAGCGGTAATGTGGCGGTGTCACCCCCACTGAGGACCCCCGTAGCTGCCATATAGCATGATTCGCCCACGTAGTCTAGTGCTCCCCCAACCCCCAGCATGTATCCCGACCCCCGTTTCAATTAAAATGCAACTCTCCCCATTTGAAATAAAATGAAACACATTTCCCTGGTAGTCTAGTGGCTCCCCACTGCATTTATCCCAATCCCCAGTTCACATAACATTAGACTATTTTCCCTAGAGTCTTGTGGTACCCCCACCCGGTAGCAGCCCCCCCCTCAGCCCACCCATCTGCCAAAAAAGCAAGCCAGCGACTGGCTCAGTAGGGGACCACTATTCAATCAAGGAATTACTTTTAATTCTATTGTCAATGAGTCCAGGATTCATGCAGGGGATAAGAACCACTAGACTGCCAGGAAATTACTTTTAATTCTATTGTCAATGGGTCAGGATGCACCGACTATGCCTGGCAGCACACAGTTCCTGCTGCTTCCGGCCTGTACTTCTATTCTGACCAACAGGGGATGCTGTGGGTATGCCTTGGCCTGCAGCGTCCAGCCTCTACTTCCATTCCGACCAAAAGGGGGAGCATTGTGCTCCATGCAGTAGCACTGGGCAAACTGCATGGTAATGTATGCTAAACAGCACTTAATGTGATGCAAATGTACCTTTTGCCCTGAGATTACCTAAGTAGGCTCATTTGCATGGGAGCTTTGAATATAGCTCCTGTTTGCCCCGGACTAACCAGTTTGCACGGGTTAATGTGTTAGCACTGAGCAATCAGGTTGCCCCAGGCAAACCTCACTTCTAGCATAGCACAGTTCTGGAGTGTGCGGCTTACATTGTTGTTGCAGACTAGTAGATGTGAGACATCTCTGTGCAATCACACACAATGTTCTCCACCTGCAACACTGGCTGCTACAGAGTCTAATGAGCTGCAGTTGCAGTTTACATTTCCCTGTTGCTATATTCAGTGTTGTCTTATTCACAGGCTATTCTTGCCCTGCACTCCCGAGACCGGTTTGCCTGGCTTCCTTAGACTGCTATACTCTGCAGGATTAGCACCGGGATATTTCCTTTTCAATATAGCTTGCTTTGTACTCAGAGCTAGGATTTGCCCGCCGGACAGTGCTAATTTAGCCCGGGGAAAAGTTTTGAATATCTGGCCCCTGGACTCCAAATCTTCAATGTAGCCATTTTTTACACAACCTTAGAATATGACAGCTGTCATTTTTCAAATCCTGCCCAAAATGTGTTTTCACATCTGTGGTGCAGAATGACGTTTCGGCAGGGATTTGGAAATTTTCACCCACTGGATTCATGAGGTGGGGTAATAAGAAAGTTATGCTGAAAATCTGGTGTGCAAATATGGTAAAATTACCAGGTTATGAGTGAACATTGCAGTATTTCAACATTCACTCATGACTTTGCTAATTTTCAATATTTGAACTCCAAACTTTCAACATAGCCATTTTTCCACACCAGCTCAAAAGTGACAGGTGCAATTTTTAAGTCCTGGATAAGATGTGTTTCGACTTGTGGTGCAAAATGACATTTCAGACAATATACTATAAATGCCACATATCGTGTTTATAAGAGTCATAAAATGGCTATCAAAAAAAAATATATAATTATTAAAAAACTTTCTGTGTATTGCCAGTCTTCACCCCAGTGGGTATACTTTGTGATACTGTGCTGGTGAGCTGAGTTTGAGGGTGAGCTCAGTGATCCAGCTACTTGGAATGAGGGTGGGTGCTGTTATGTGACCCCACCAGTCAGGGAATGAAAGCTGCAGGGTTGCCAGCATGGGCCCGGGTACCATATAATGGATATAGTGGCGCGATGTGTCCGAGGATCCTGGCAGTATGGTGGTGTGGAGTATCTTCTGGCAGCGGCACTTGATTGTGGGACCAGGACGGATTCTCTTTGCCAGTTTGTTTGGTAGCAGAACAAAGGGCGTGTGGGTCTTCCAGATTTGGGGCTCACTTTTCTTATCTGATTTCCTGATGGTACTGGAGTTGGACTTGGCCTGAACCTGGGGAGAAATTGCTGGGGTCACGGCTGTCTGGTAGACTGGGCTCAGTGCTGCTGGAGAGCATGCTGTGCTGCCCGGTGCTCTGTGGATCATTGGGGGTGGGCAGAGTGCCTGCTCTGCTGAGACCAGTGGTGGCCTGTGGCCTTTAGAGTGGTGCCCTCTTGGGAAATGGCAGAATCATTCCAATGCTCCTGTAATGGGAGGCTTCCCTGGATGGACTGAGTACGGTCCATCCTTGGAAGACCCTTCAGAACCAGGAGAGGATTTATTCCTGGACCTTGTTTCTAGACTTGATGGATGGTTGAACTCTCTTTTCTCCTTATATTACCTGACTTGGTGGGCAGTGAGTGCCTTTATAAACTACATTACCTGGTAAATTAGTTAATCTGTTCTTGGCCTATGTGGAAGATAGTGCCAGAAGGTAGTTTTTTACTGGAGAGGTGGGAGCTCTTCGGTGATTACTAATATCCACTACTGAGAGTTTTGCAACCTCTCTTTTTCAGTAATCACCTCAATATCATGCCATATGTTTTTGTATTATTTGCTATGTTGTTTGGGGTTGGGGATAGTGTCTGTACTGTTATTTGGTGTGAGAATAGTTTGTTAGGTGTGAGTGTTTGGTTGGATGTGGTTGTTTGCTTGAGTGGATATTGTGTTTGGTTGTTAGTGACTGACTGCTGCTGTTTGTGATATGTTGGGAGGAAAAAAGATGGTCAGGCAATATTCCCCTTCCAGACTTTGGGACCTCCATCCTTTTAACTGCCCCCCTGCCATCTGCAATGTATTTTAGGTGTCACACTTTGGGGATAGTCAAGAGGTATAGGAAGAGGTGGGGTTTCGAGCCTGGTGGAGGGGATGGAAAGGAGCGTCCAGACTGAGGTGGGGGACACTGAGGCACCCTGGGGCAAAATGGGACCCTGATAGGAGTCCTTCCTGTCTGGTTCCATAGCCAAGGAGCTCTGTGTTATGCAAGCAGGTAAGCGGTCTTCCCGTCTGTTCATCTGACTGGTGGTGTTATGCAATGCCAGGGCTATTAAAACAAGACTGCTATAATTGCAGATCTTGTTGGTTCATCTGACCTGGCATGCATTACTGAGAGCTGGCTGGATGAGAGCACAGGCCCAATATTGGCTTCTGCAGTTCCAACCGGGTACTCAGTGATACACTGCCCGAGGATGGATCATAGAGGTGGGGGTGTAGCCATTTGTTTTAAAGAAGAACTGGGCCTTTTGGATGTGCCAGTGGGGTCCACCAGCTCCTTTGAGTGTATCATGGGTGCGGGTGTGGGGTGCAGGATTCTGTTCACCTACTATCCACCCGGTGATGGGAAAGAATTTCTGCAGGAGATTGCAGACTTCATCATCGATGTGGTATTGGGATCCCCCAGATGGTTAATTCTGGGGGATTTCAATGCCTGGGTCGATGATGAACTCTCGTATTTTGGTCAAGATCTCCTCCAACTTATGTCTTCGCTGGGCCTCACACAGGTTATTTCCTCCATGACTCACATTGGTGGTCACTCATTGAATCTGTTGTTCCTCCTGGGGATGGAGATCACTGATCTGGTGGTGGAACCTGTCGGTTGGTCTGACCATCACACCATAGGGTTCAGTTTTGCACCTCCCCCCTAATGAGTCTGCTCTTACAGAGATGGTCCAGTACTGCCCTTTGAGGGGCGTGATCCCAGCGGGCCTAATGGCGATGCTAGATCTATCGAGCTTGACAAGTTAAAGCTTGGGTCCAGGTGATCTTGTACTTGCCTATAATAAGACAATGTCGGATGCCTTGGACTCCATTGCTCCTGTTCATGGTCGACCACTTACTTTTCGCCCAAGATCTCCATGGTTTGATGGGACCTTGAAGGAGCTGAAGAGAACTGGTCAAAGGTTGGAAAGTGTCTGGTGGAAATCCAGTCTGGATGTTGACAGACTTAGGTTGATGGACCATTATGTTGTCTATCAATCGACAATCACCCATAAGAAGGCAGAATTCCTGTCCAGGGGAGATGCCGCCATGAAAAATTGACCAGCTCATCTCTTCCAGACTGTAGACAGATTGTGCAATCCAATCTGTCTGCAGTCAGGTGGAGCCTTGTCACAAGAAAGGTGTGACAAGTTTGCTCAATTTTTCATGGATAAGTTGCCCTCATCAGGTCCAGGATCCATCCGGCCCCTTCTATGGAGGATTGCAGAGGTCAGTGGGAGGTTGCAAGCACCCATTTTATCTGGTCCAACTTTGGCCAGCTGGACATCATGGACATCGTGAGGATCATCCAGGATCTGCGGCCAACCAACTGTAGTCTGGATCCGGACTAACGTGTCTCCTTGTGGGGTGCATTGAGAAATTGGCCTGTCCTGGCTAGAGATAGTCTGGAGGTCTTTGGAGGGTGATTCCTGATCCCTTAAGAGAGGCAGTTGTATGAGCAGCTCCTGAAAAAACACTCCCTTGACCTGGAGTGTCTCACCAACTACAGACCTGTCTCTAACCTTCCCTTTGTTGGGAAGGTTATTGAGGAGGTGGTTGCGCTGCAGCTGGATGATCATTTATCCACCCACGATGTCTATGACATTCTCCAGTCTGGATTAAGGAAGAGGCATAGCACTGAGATTGCTCTTGTTTGAGTGCTTAAAGATCTTTTAACAGCAAGAGATCTGAGGACTTGTTCCATCTTGGTCCTCCTTGATCTCTCGGTGGCATTTGATACTGTGTACCATGGTGTGCTATTGGAGCACCTGCAGGTTCATCTATGGACTGTCTGTTACTGTCCTCAGATGGTTTCAATTGTTCCTCATGGATAGGACACAGAAGTGGTCTCTGGAATTTATTTCTCTGACCCTCTCCCTGTCCTGCTGGGTACCACAGGGCTCTGTTTTGGGACCCATGTTGTTTGGTGTGTACATGCTGCCATTGGGAGACATTATTAGGCGGTACAGTTTGAGTTTGCACTGCTATGCAGATGACACTGAACTGTGACCTTTGTGCCCGAGTAGGAAGATATTCTTTTGGTGTTTAACAGCTGCCTATACAAGATCCAGGATTGGATGAGTGCTAGTTGGTTAAGGTTGGATCCGGACAAGACTGAGGTGTTGGTAGTGGACTCGGATTGTCGGAGGTGGAGTGTGTCGGCCAGATAACCCTCGGGCCTTCTGCTCGAGGGTGTTGAACTTACCACCTCACATTGGGTGTGGAACCTGGGTGTTATTTTTGATGAGAGTTTGACCCTAAAATTACAGGTGTCAGCCATTGTCAAGACCTCTTTTTTCCATCTGAAGAATATCACCTGGGTGAAACACCTGATCCCTCCTGAGGATTTAACAACGTTGAT